>OX422210.1:663873202-665272042 GCA_949130495.1 Sambucus nigra
CAGGCTGAAGCCTACATGACACATATCTTGTATATGAGCTATTCTTAGACATTAGTGTTGTATAGCAGGGCAAGTTTCAAATTAATGAGCAGAAATTGCGTTGCTTAATGTTGTTGTGAGCAGAGAGTAAAGTTAGTAGTGTAAAGCCATGTAGTAGAGTAGTGTTTGAAAAGAGGTTCCAGGTGGTGGTTGATTGATTGTAGGTATGGTGTAAGCGTGTAAGGTTATTGGTGTAAGCGTTAATGTGATGAATCGGGTTGAGAAGATATAGATTAGAAGAATGGACCTGTTGTTGAAATGGCGGAAGCCAATGACCATTGACCCATTCGCGGTGAAGGCGAAGGTGAGAGTGGGAGAAGTCGATCTGCTCCCTGGTGCCCCTAAAGAAAACAGAGTAAGTGTGGTTGGGAAGAAGTCCGGTGATTACTCCCTCCCACCACCCGTCGTTGTGGTAGGCGTCCACCTCTTGGCTGAAATCAAAGCTCCCCCCTTCTTCTTCTCGGGGTGGCTCAGGTCTCAATTGCACAACATCAAGGCTTTCTCGTAGCGGCTTCGACCCACCCTCGTCAGCCATTAGGGTTTTATACTCGACCAAAACCTTCTTCTTTGATTTTGTCGCCCCGATTACAGTTCCAGCGTACCAAGCGCCCCGGAAACCCTCCTCGTTGCTGCTGATCTCCACCACCCTTCCCTTCCCAAACACTGCCTCGTTCCCACTCCCCCCCATTGATTCCCTCCCACTACTGCACTGCTTGCTTTCTTACCCTAGGCTTTAACACCACAATTACACTATTTATATTTATTCTTTTTAAAGCAATTGTTGTAATATATAAAAGAAAGAAATTGTGCGACCTCAACAACTTTTCTTATTCCAAAAATACCCTTAAACTAAAACTCTTTTTCAACTCCTTTTTCGGCTTCACAGCCACCCCTCTATTATCTCAACCGTTTCTTCTCTCTCTGTATATTTTTTTTGCCGCTTTAGTCATCAAAGCCCCCAAATAAATAGTCTGTACGAGAGAAGCATTCCCCCCACACTGTAGCTTATAATATTCTTAGCCCCAGAGTTTGTTTTGGAGGGTTTAGACTTGAAAACAACCTACAGGTGTTGAAACTTGATGGAAACCCAATTTGAAGGTATGGTACTCATTTTACTATATGTTTTATTTATTGTTGAAAGGGTGCAAGGACCCCAAATTTTCAATTTTTAAATATAATTTCCTTTAACGCGGAATAAAGATGGTTCAATAGACTCAAATGACAATTTTTAATTTCTAAAAACAAAACTAAAATTAAACTTAAATAAGTGAATTATGGTGAACACACACGCACACATAATTCACACAAATCAATTTTTGGATTTTCTCACAAACAAAAAAAGCGCTTGAAGTTAATTATGAGAAATTTACTTTTAGCCCAAAATTAATTTAACACAAATCCTAAAATTTGCCTACACAATATTTTAAATAGAGTCCTTCTATTGTAACTGAATTTTTCACATAATTTTTGACCGAAAATACACGTGGCGGCGTGTTATTGGTTTATTCTCTGATGCCACTAGCGTGGACCCCACAAAAGAACCAATAGAAACCCTCCACCTCATTCGGTAATTCCACTTTCGGTAAAAAATTCAGTCCCAATATCATTTTCCTTTTCAATATTATCAAATTAGGCCAAACCAAATTTAACAAATTAAATTTCCGACTTTAATTAATTTAACTTAAATTTTACCCAAACGAAATTATTGTACCAATTTAAACAAGATTGCGAATTAAATCATATTTTATCTTTTAATCCTAAGCATGCGTTCTAGGTGATTTGCAAGATAAAATAAATTCACAACCACTACGCCGCGATGTACGAGGAAAAATCCACAACGAACAAGAAAAAACTCGGACGGCCCTAGCATTAAGTCCACTAAGTACAGAATTTTACAAGTACGAGACAAATGACTTACTCAACTCGACTCGACTCCTTTCAAGCCCCTTACGCGTCTTCTTGTGCCAACCTCTGCTTAGTCGACAATCCCGGAATCCACTGGAACCTTGGAATCCACCAATGAAGCTTTTGGACAACCGTCAATCCTCGCATAATGCCTTTCACCGTGTGAGTATGCCGCAACAAAACAACAAACTTCTTCTTTATGGGATGTAGAAGTAAACCCAAACAACTCTTCAATTTGGTAGAGTAAAACCCAGTGCCAAACACTCTCCAAGCAAGTATATAGAAGTAGAAATACATGGAATAAACTAAACAGTTGGGTGTAAACAAAAGTGTTTTAGAAGGATTTTCTTGAAAAACAAACACTCAAAACTTTAACCTTTTCATGGAGTAATTTAGCTCTCAAACTCTCTCTTAGAGGTTATAGAAGATGAAAAAATTATTTTGAAAAGATTGGTTCCCGCACTTAATAATTCTGGAAAAGTTAGTGGGAACAAAAGAGTGGGATAGTGGAGAAAAACTGCCGAAAAGTTTTTCCGCCGAAAATCTCGTTCGAACAACCTAACTAACGATGTTCCAGAGGCCAATTGGGAAAAGTCGTTGGCAGACTCGTTCGAACGATATTCTCGTTCGAACGACAATATTGAACGAAGTGACATAATGGACTTTTTTCAAAATTAAGCCCAAAAACTTTTTATACAAAGTTCTGAAGTAACCTTTTGAAAATAAAAATTCATTTTAAATATACTTACACCCATCAAAATTATTCCAAGTCTCCTAAAAATATATAAAAGCATTCATACCTTTGGAGACTTGAAATATGATGTTGATGACGTGAAACGTAACACGGAAACTCGGTAATGATGTTCTCTTGAAAAGTAAGGTCGCAGCGTCTTCAACTTCAACTTGTCATAGGCTTGAAGGATACAAGAACACTATCATATGACCCAATTGTTTTTCTCCGAAATTGAGCCAACACTACATAAGACTCAATTGAAAATTTGTGTCCTTACAATTGTACTTTACCATTACCATTGTATAGTGATGTCCCAACCTCCTGCAACTATTTGGTAAACGCTTAGCATTGGTAGTAATCTTTTCTCCATCATCTGAATTCCTGGATCTCCCCCAACTGCCCCACCCCCTTGCGAGTATTAGATTTTAACATATGAACGTCTTTCAAATTTTTCAAATTATTTCGTAAAAACTACTTCTTGTAACTGAACCGTTGAAGGTGCAACTAAGATAAATAAGGGTTTGGTTATAGTGAAAACCTAACGTAAATTGATTCAAGTTGGAAATAAGACAACTTAATTTAGAGAACCAACGGTTCGGAACATTTTTAACATCTAAAATATTAAAGGTTTTGGGGCTTCCAAATTCAGATCAGATTTCATCATCATCATCATCATCATCATCATCATATATATATATATATATATATGGGGGGTGTATGTGTGTGCGCGCGTGTGTGTGTGTGTGTGCGACAGAGATATAGGACATGAAGTGGGGATATTTCTTTGGTGTTGGGTTTGACCAAAGTGAGGGTGGTGTGGGTTCATGAATCGCTCTTTTATTCTGTATTTTCATTCTCTTCTGTTCGTGTGTTTTGTAAAAAAAATCTTATTTTATTTTATGAATTGTAGAAGCTCAAATAACCGATGTGTGAATAACTATCACCTGTAATTTGGCGGTTGGTTTTTGCTCAATGCTTACTTAAAATAATGTATAGTTTCGAAAAGAAACTTCTATCATTGGGCAAAAGTTAATAAAGTAAACAAAATGAGTTTCTCGAATTTCTTTTTAGCATTTCTACTTAATACATTGAATATGATAAATGCAGTGTTGGGTAATTGTCTTCCAAATGATGAAATGTTGGTTAGGTTTTTGAGACTTTGAATTTTATGTATGTTACTGATAGTCCATCAAACGAGTCTATTGCAATTATCAGAGCAAGCTTCTTAAAGTAATTTCAACTCCACCGAGAGCCTAAGTTGGTTTGAAAAAATTTCACAGTGTTGACAGTAATAAGACCCTTCCATGAAATTTATACGAGTGGTTAAGATAAGATAACCTTTCTACACGATGACCCACATAATTTATATCGATAATGCGCTTTTAGGACTTGAAATAATATGAATTATAAAAATGGGATAATAAACATTTCACTTACACTTTTAGTCTTTATTTTTAAATCATTGGTATTTTGATTGGTTAATCTATATTAATATTTATTCTTATGTTTATTTTATTTACTTAATATGAAAGTTATATGATTTTGTTGTATTTAGATTTGAGTACTCAACTAAATATATGGTCTCGATGGTTTGAAAATGAAATCAATTAATTTCTTTTTTAACAATTTAAAACTAATAAGTTTAAATTTTAAGGTATAAAATTGGTGTTTCAACAATATTTAATTATGCTCGAAAGGGTCTTAATAAGGACTCTTTATTATACATTTTTCTTTGTACATGTTTTGATGGAATTTGAGGGGACCCCTATAAAAAAATCAACTAAAAATAAATTGTTTGGCTATTTTTAAAAAATCAGTCAAGCATATGTTAATTTTTAAAGCTCTTAAAAGCTGACATATGTTTGACTGATTTTTTAAAAATAGTAAAACAATTTGTTTTGAGATAATTTTTTATGGGGGTCCCTTGAAATGTCAGTTTGTAGGCTTTATGAAAGAAACTTGTCCCTTGAAATGTCAGTTTGTAGGCTTTATGAAAGAAACTTACTTTGTAAAATATCGAAATATTTTATAACTAAATGCCATTAATTTGTTGGAGCAAAGGAATGGACATCAAGGGTCGAGGGAGCACAGAGTGTTTGGAAAGCAGAAGACATTTGATCATTTGAATGTTCATTATATTTTTGGTTCTCTTCGGTACAACATATTGACTATAATAAACTTTTGTAACTTTTCATTAGACATATACTATGCGACTACATAGCTCATTTCCATGTAATTAAATATTTTTTTTGTGTAATGAAATTAATCACTTCATGTAAATAGATGGCGTATTACACATTGCCGCCAGTGCATCACGCGGGATACATGCTAGTATACCTCTAATACGATAGTATTAGAGGCTTTAATGACAATAAATACTGTAGTAAAGTTACGGTTCTTATTACTTTGGAATTTACGTTCGAGATTTTAAAGGTCTATGGGTCTGTTAGTGATTTGTGTTGCTTGGTTTCCTAACGTATTTTTTTCCAAAAATGAAAGGATTGCAAAATCATGTTGTGGGTCATTTTAATGGGTTTGTGCCGGTTTGATTTTTCAATCAAAAACTCTTTATATGGTACAGAAAATGTCATCTGAAGTATATAGTCTCTCTGTCTCTTTATGATATCCAATGTCATTCAACAAATATGTCCCTTCGATCCCCACACTAAAAATGGCAATAAATGGAGCACGTCCCCCAAGAGGAAGTGCATAGCAACAGCTGCCAATCTGCGAAGAATGAGGACTCAAGTGCTGATGGTGGTAGTGACGGAGGAGCTAGTGGTGGCAACAACATGCTTCAGTTCCACGGACGATGCCCCGAGACTAAAGATTTCACCCAATATTGTTATGGTCATGAGCATTTGTTTCATAGCTTTATAATACCCCGTATTTTTATGGCTTTTGAATTTAGGGATTTATTAAATTTAATTGAGATAAATTAATTTAATTTTAATCCGGAAAGTTGTTTTAAATATTTACTAGCGTGACGAGAGTTAGTAATTATGGAAAATTTGTTGAATGTTACTGGATGAGTATAGTTATATATGAGATTTATTTTATAAAAATTGTCACGTGTGAATAAAATGACAATTATGGAAATTAAGTCGGGACGCGTCCGTGTCGTGTCGGGACTAAATGTTGATTAATAAAAGTGAATAAATTATAAGTTGCTTGTATGGTCGTTTTGAGTGCGCCAAAGTGTCCGGAAGGATCGAGATAGTCAAAATAATGTACCCGGGGGTTTAGTTTGGGTCTCGGGGCATTTTTTAGGCTTAATTAGTACCCCGGGATGGCGTTTTGGACATTTCGTAATTATGGGTAATTAAACCCACGAATTTGCTAGGGTTATATCAGATGGTAAGTGTTGTCTTCTAGGGTTAACATAACCAAAAACTAATGACGGCCATGGAAGAGGACGAGGAGAAGCTTTCCAAGCAATCCAAGGCCAAGAATTCATCCGATTGCACCGCCACCACCACCAAAACGTAAATCGCGCGACGGGGAACGCTATCATACCATTTTATCCGCGAAATCAGAACTTTGAATTTCACGCAAGTATCTATCTTGCTTTAATCAAGTTAATGCTCTTTTATATCAGTCTATGGTTGATTAGAATTAGTGTTCTTGAAAGAAAATATTAACTGGAGACAAAAATTACACGTTGTAGAGGTAAAGATCATATTTTGGAATTCCATTTCACATGTAGAGGTTGAACCACGAATTTTCATGGTATTAGTGATAGAAAATCTGGAAGAAGAATGGAAGAAACTAAGTTAAAGAAAATTATTAGGGTTCTTGATAATTATATAGATTTTACCCTCTTATTTTGATTATACTTGATGAAAACTCGCATGTGTTACGTAGGATATTGTTTATATGGGTATACAACACTTGTAGTATGAGTTGTTGGGAGTTTGGGATTGAAACATGATGATTTGGATGAGTTTGGGATAAGAATTCCGTAGCTGGGTTTTCTGCAGTTTCGCCATAACTGCTTGATCGATCGATCGAGCCCAGAGCATCAATCGATCGATGGATCGATGGATCGACCCCATTCCCTCGATCGATCACCCCCTCCTGGAAAACTGCATTTTTGCTCGTGTTAGCTTAATCCGTTTTTATGCGTAGTAAACCTTGATTAGGGTTGCTAGAACACAATGAAACATAAAAAGGACCAGTAGGGTCAAGATAAATCCCGTTAAGTGAGACTTTAATGTGAAGGGAAATAAGGGGTAAACGGGGAGATATTCATACTTAGGAAATCATACGTGCGTTGATTTAATAATCGAAATGTCTAAGAAGTTGGATTAGAAGGCAAGTGAGGGCCTACTGAAATTGTACTTAGATAAAGAGAATACTTCGAGTGACGAGAAGTGAGTTTAAAATAACGTAATTACGAGTATAAAAATGAACGAGTCCGTTATACGAGATAACTGAGTAAAATGTGTAATAACGGATAATGATAATTATGGGTCGTGAGAGTACCTAATTTAATAATGTGGATGTGAATACACACACACACACACACACATATATATATATATATGTGTGACGGTGTGATTGTGCATATATTATTTTTGTGTAAAAATCGTACCTGGGCTACTTGCTATCACGGGGGGGGGGGGGGGGGGGGGAGGGTCGCGTCGGGACAGTCTTATCTCGATGTGACCTTTATGGGGGATGTTGACTTGTACCCTAGAACATAGAATTCCCTGGTACAGGCTATCTGATTGATAGTCAAACAGGCCTAAGAGACGTGTGGGTATGTGCTGACCTCTTAGGACCGGGAACTATGCTTCGCCTCCATTTGTATGTGTTTGTGTTAATGCAGTTCGAGAGTGATTCCGAACTAGCATTTCCCTAAATATGTGTGATATAAGGACTTGATAGCAGAGTATGCCAGCACCATAGTTTTTATGTGGGGTGCCGTTAGTATATATGCATTATATGAGTGATTGGTATATATATACTTATTTATGGAAACTTTGCACCATAGATTTTATGTGGGGTGTCGTTTGTATATATATTATAGGTGTAACTAATATATATACGTGTATCTATATGAGAACTTTCTACTTAGTGAAATAGTAGTTAAGTAATGTATAAATTCTTCAGCTTCACTATAAGTATTCGGAGACATTATAACGATACGAAATTATTCTAAATTACGTAAGAAATCTTAAAGAGACAGATTTTTCTAAAGTGAATACCATAACCTTAATTTCACGTGCTAAGACTTTTGGAGAATAAGTAAGAGAGATATATGGGATTCATTAGTACGGTAGACGTGCACACTAGATGAGAGGTGAGAATTCTCAAGAGAGTGTCGCATACTAATATGACTGTTGCATTAGCCGGCAAGCATTTTAAATACTTGCTAAACTATTTTTAAAAATGTTTTACATTCGGGCTCTGACCCGTTTGCTGTTATCTCTTCTCTCTTGTGTGTGTGTGTATATATATATATATATATCACTAATGAGAAAAGTAATATATAATATTGGTTATATTGAATGTTACGAGTGAATAAAATGACAATTTTGAAAATTTGAGTAGGGACGCGCCCGTGTCGCGTCGGGACTAAATATTGATGAATAAAAGTTAATATATTATAAATCGCTCATATGGTTGTTTTGAGTGCGCCAATGTGTCCGGAAGGGTCGAGATAGTAAGAAAAGTGTACCCGGGGGTTTAGTTTGGGTCTCGGGGCGTTTTTAGGCTTAATTAGTACCCCGGGAGGGCATTTTGGACATTTTACATTTTTGGGTAATTAAACCCACGAAAATTCAAGGGATATAGCAGATGTCTAAGGTTGTCTTCTAGGGTTAAAACAACCAAAGACAAGTGACGGCCATAGGAGAGGGAAGGAGAGGCTTTTCCAAGCAATCTAAGGCCAACGATTCACCCGGTTGCACCGCCACCACCACCAACGCGTAGATCGCGCGACGGGGAACGCAACCACACCAAATTCGTCATCAAACCAGAACGTTGAAAATCCCAGGCAAGTGTTTATCTTGCTTATTTCGTTAGTGCAACACTCATGTTAGTCTAGGGATGATTATGATGAGTTTTATGGAAAAAAACCCAAATTTGAGATAAGAAATTGCATGTAGTAAATGGTTTAAATGTTATTCTGGAAACTCCTTCACATGTAGAGGATTAAACCATGAAATTTTTATGTTTTAGAAGAAGAAAATTATGGAAAAGATTGATTAGAACCATGTTAAAGAGATTTCTAGGGTTCTTGAGATTTACATGAATTTTGGCCTGTTAATCCATGATTATTAATGGAAATTTGCATGCTTTACGTAAAAGATGTATGGAATGGATTTATATTATTAGTAGTATAAATTTCTGGATGTTTGGGAATGGAAATTTTGGATTTGGATGGAGTTATGTGAGAAAACCCGTAACTGGTAACTGCAGAATTCGCCATACCTTCTTGATCGATCGATCGAGCCAAGAGCTTCGATCGATCGAGCCCCAGACCTCGATCGATCGACCCCTTCTGGCAGACTCATATTTCCCTCTTTTAAATTAGTTGAATTCAATTTAATGAGAAATAGCTCTTGGACACCCTTATTAAAATGTTTTGGGAGATAAAGAAGACCAGTAGGACATATGAATAATTTTGGGACCTTTAATGTAAGACGAATTTTGGAATACTTACATATAAGGGACGATGAAACTATGTATTAAAAGGAGAGACGCATAAGATAGTTACGTTGGAACATAATTGAATACCTACTGAATTTCATACTTAAGGGGATAGAATCCACGAGTATTACGTAGTAAGTGGGAAAAATCCCTCGGATTAAAGTTAGAGACGAACCGTTATACGTGATAACTAATAATGGAAAAATCAGAATAAATGTTGCGATTATGGGTTATGAGATGAACCTAAATTAATATGATAAAAGTAGTATATTTACATGACTGTGTGTATGCATATCTTATATACATGTGAAAATCATGCCCGCGCTACTTGCTATCCCTGAGGTTACCGCGCTGGGACAGTCTTATCTCGAATGGGCCTTCATGGGGGATATTGACTCGTACCTTTGAATATAGGAATCCTAGGTACGGGCTATCGGATCGATAGTCGGACGGTCCTAAGAGACGTGAGGGTATGTACTGACCTCTTGGACTTGGAAACTATGCTTTGCCTCAATATTGTTTGTGTATGTGTTAATACAGTTCGAGAGTGATTTCGAACTTGTACTTCCCTTAGTATGAGAGATACGTGGATTGGATAGCAGATTATGCACGCACCATAATTTTTATGTGGGATGCTGTTAGAATATATATATTATACGAGTATTTAATAAATATATGAAATTCTGAAATTTGAGAAACTGCCTACCGTGTTATGGTAAGTAAGACATGTATAATGACTCAAATTGGAAATACTTATTTTGGAAAAGTATAATGGAACACTGGGAAACTTTAGTAAATAAGGTTTGCATGAGAACTTTGTGATCAAATGATGTTATTTTCTTAAACAATTATATTCTTCGGTTTTGAATCTTACGAGAAACCTAAGATAAGTTAAACCATTGGGGAGGTTAGTGCGATAGGCGTGCACATTAGAAGAGAGGTGAGAAATTTTCAAGAGAGTGCCGCACTAATATGTTGTTGCATTGGCCTGTAAACATTTCAAATACTTGCTAAACAAATTTTAAATCATCTACACTATCGGGCTCAGACCCGTTTCTATTTCTCTCTCTTGTATATATATGTATATATTACAGTTGCCCAGCCACAGGGGCGTCTTGCATAGGATCCTTTGGAAGGAACGTCCTGCAGCTTAGGTGGGAGTTGCAGGCCTCTTGCTTAGACGACTTCATTTATTTGACTCCACTCCTAGCACATTCATTTAGTGGGGCATGTGTCGCCCTTTCCATTATTCAGTTGTTTATTTGGACATTGTGATTCAGATATTTCTAGTATTGTCACTTTGGGATTTATTACTGTCTGGATGTTTTACTTTAAGTTTTAATGTTGGGATTTAGTTGTTGAATGTTTAAATTATTTGGATTATATGTTTTAGGATTATTGTGGTGTGATTCTTTAAATATTGAATTGTTGTAAATAATTAAATCTTTGTTTTCAAAATAAAATTTGGAAAGTAATGTTTAAAAATGGTTTTGACACTTAGCTTAATTAATTAGGGTGTTTAAATTGGAATAGTTATTTTTACGACAGTGATGCTAAGAATGAACCAACTGTTCACCTTGATTTTAATTTAATAAATGAGTGATCGCCCGGTATTTAATTAGGCAGGGTGTCACAGATAAATGCATGATTAAGCAACCTAAATGGTGAAACCCATATTTAACCCAAGAATGTATTGTAAAAAGTATTTTCAAGAGGTGAGTAAGTATGTTCTGACACAATGAATAAAAGGGTTAAATTTCGGTAAAGGAATGGGTTCGAATAAATCAAGTGGAATGGCTTCAAGTGTTGAATCGGGTGTGTTAAATAAGTGGGAATGCTAAGTATGTGTAAAGAAAACACTGATACGATTAAGTTCAATTAACCTGGATAAGTAAGGTTTTCGAAAGTAAAAGTTGTTTGTACATTGGAATGTGTGTTTTCAAAGGTATACGTATGTAGATACATACTTTCGCATTCATGTAGTTGTAGTGTGTGAGGATTACTTTCTACCGCTCGTTTCTATATTGTTCGTATAAATCCTACTGGGCATAGGCTCACATCCCCACTTTGTTACCGCAGGTTGGGAGCGGTTTCAAAATTTGAGAACATTTTACACGTAAGTATATTTATTTATATTTTACGTTAGTAGCTGTGTTTATTTAGACCCGGGGGTTCTCTCCGTGGGTCTCTCACGTATTTCATCACGAAAGTGGAATCGCATGCTAACTAGTGAAATGTTAACTAAAATAAAACTGAACTAGCAACATTATTTAGGTTATTTTATTTTACTTCACACCTGATGCTTGGGTCAGACCGGGTTGACACATGGGTAACCCATAAATCCAGGTCGGGCCTTATAAATGGTATCAAAGCTCTAGGTTCAAATTTCGTTACGGGTGTGACGTGGTGTGGTCGGTAGTGGATCTTTCGACGTTGGTGTGGTTCGGGCGGGTCATGCTAGCTTGATGATGGTTTAGTTCGTGTCCTCGACGGTAAAGTCAAAGAGGTTAGCACGACAAGTGAATTAGTTCCAAGTGGCATACGTTCAAGATAGTTATATAAATCTCTTTCATGTGTCCATGCAAGCCAAAAAGTATTGACACCGTGGTTTGTAGTGTGAGGTGTTTGTGTTCCAACCTAGTTGACATAGGAACTTTAGAGATATTGATAGAATGAGATGATGCCCATTTGGCAAGTGGCACCAAATTGTGAATAATCAATAATGGAGGCTGATTGTTAGAGTGTCATAATTATGCAGTGTGAAATTGTGATTTAAATTATATGTAGCCTTGGGTGTGGTGCATATGAGAAGTCAATATCGATATGATAATTAGGCAAATTTAATCCTTGGGTTAGTACCGTGATTGATGGTAAGTTCGATAAGTATGTAAACTTGTGTGGGGCAACACTTAGGGATATGTACAGTCAGCCTTGTTAGATATGATGTTATCCTTAGGGGTGAGCGCCTTAATGGTTGTTAGCTGATGAATGTACCTTGAGCCATGATTAGAGTTGTTAGCCATTTGAGGTAAAGGATCACATAAGTGACAATGTGGAGTTGTTGTAACAAGGGAGTGAACCTTATGTAACCCTTCAGGGTAGTGATCGAGATGAATAGGATCTTTAGTGACACCGGTAGTATACACCCGGGTAAGGTGTTATTGAGAGTTAGTCCCGTGGTGAGAAAGTATTAGGTCCCTTGGTTGTGGGCTTGAGTTTAGTATGTACCAATTCGTGTGCCTTGAATATAGTGAGGATTTAGATGATCTTAATGATTGGGGTAACCTAAGAGTGAACCTAGATAATTATAGTGACTTAGAGTTAAATAATTTACTTGTGACGCTTTAGAAAAGGACCTCTTACAACGTTAGTAGGGTGGGCCTCCTCATGAGCAATACCCGATTGTTGACGCAAAAATTCTTCATCTATGAAGACCAATCAGAAAAGGACACATGTCATCCTACGTGGCAATATTTATACTTGTTCGGCACCCGAGGAGAGTTAGTCGACAACCGAGGAGAGTTGGCCGGAATACCAAGCAACTCAAGGTGTGCAGAGCAACGAGCAGGTGTGCAGAACAACGAGCAACGAGCAACCTTGCGTGCAGAGCAACTCAAGGCGTGCAAAGCAACTCTAGATCAAAGAATAACTATGCATTTAATGTGCATTAAATGCAGATAACAACTCATTTAATGATCCTTAATGTACATTTCTACTATATCAATAGATGTCTACTAGATGACAACACATCGTCGTTTCATATTGACAACCTCAAGGCTATAAATACATTGTAACCCCATTATGGGAAAGACGGACAACTGACGGACAACTAAGAAACACCATACACAAGATACACACTCTTTCTCTCTCTACACTATATTGTGCTATTGTAAACCCCTGGGAATAAAATAACAGTGGACGTAGGCTTTATTCATAGCCGAACCACTTTAAAAATCTTTTGTTTCTTATATGTTTGATGTGAATGCTTATCTTTATCTTCAATCTCATCCTCATCATTTACCTGTTGTTGACGCCACTAAAATGGTAGAGGCCATTTTCTGTCTTCAACAGATTGGCGCCGTCTGTGGGAACGTGTTACAAGCATTGTTCTCTATCAAAATCTAAGTTTTTATTTTCTCTACGTATAATCAATTATGCATACATCTTTTGATTCAATCATGATTTTTATATTTATATACATAAATTAATTGTCCAATTTTTATCTGCAAAATGTTGCATATCATGATTTTTAAATCATAACTATTAGATTTATTCTTATTTAGAAATCTGAAAAATAGTGGATTTCATAAACCATAACTTTTTGCTTGATTCTCGAGTTTCAATTTTATATCATGGAATAAATATTTTTAATGATTACATATACCAATATATACGACGATGATAAGATTTGATAATTTTCATTGTTGATTTTGAAATAATTTTTGAAAGATCTTTGATGACTATTCAAATTCCCATTATATTTTTAATCAGAGAATGGGAAAAGGTTAAAGACAATAAAAAGTTTTCTCGTGGAATTCATGAACCATATCTACTTTATCTCTCTTCAAGTTTGAGTCTCTTTGTATTCATTTTTATGAACTAAATACTTAATTTGGTTCATCTTCCATCTATGTCAATAAAGTCACATTGATTGATTTTTGATATAAATTTGGTAATAACTTCGATCATTAGGATATTTTTATCTCTCCAAATAGGGAATATGAAGGGATCAATATAAAAAATAATTTTCTCTCACCTAAAAAACCATTACCCACCTCTTGTAAAAAAAGATCAATTAAACAATCATGACCATATCAAGACTCTGGGCACAAATTTGAGATGTTAGCTCCTCGTTCATCACACAAATTTGAGATGTTGGCTCCCTAAATATTCACGCAAACACCCAACACTAGCGTTAAAACCCGTAAAGAAACTGAACTCAATAAATAAGAATCAGAAGGCATATAAAACAGACCATAAACCTGACCAGCCATTTAAAGTAAGGTATGAAGCTTATGATCCCCATGATTTGTAGTCTGGAATCATTTGAATCGATCAACGAATCATCATATAAATACAAGCGCCGATTGTGATTGTAAAAAGGCACAACTTGAGAGAGCTCCTTCCTGTAGGTTTATTTTCTCAGCCTTCTCCATAATAAATAGTAAAGGCATCAAGACTAGGGTTTCACCAATCGAATGGAATCAACTTGTAAAAAAGAAGTGTAAAAGCGTTGGTGGAATGAGTGATTACCTGGTTAAGATTCTCAATATGTGGGTATATATATATAGAGAGAGTTTGAGGAATCTTCAAGGGGTGAGACGTAGTAGAAAAAGGAGCGAGGAGTACAGATTTTTAAAAACCCCGTGTTGGGTTGAAGACAACTTAATGGATGGCTTCAACATCATTAATGGAATTTAGCCCAGCAAAGGGTTTAGAAAATCTCAAGTTTCGGAGAGTGTGAGGGATAATGGAGGAGGAGAAATTTGAGAAGGTGTTCGAAGAGAGAAATTTTTGTTACAACTTAAACTCAAAGAAAATAAGAGAGGGGAGTTTCCCCGCTCGTGCCTATTTTTTTAGGAAATCAATTAATATTTATACTTTTTGAATATTTGCAACGATTGTGTAACATTACTAACGGATTATGTCCGTTAGATATTTGTAATGGGTAAAATCTGTTACTAATCGTAAAAAAATCCGTTACTAATTTCTCCATATGGTGTAGTGTATATATATATATATATATATATATATATATATATATATATATATATATATATATATATATATATATATATATATATATATATATATATATATTACAGGTGCCCAGCCACAGGGGCGTCATGCTTAGGATTCATTGGATGGAACACGCTGTAGCTTTTGTGGGAGTTGCAGGCCATTGCTTAGACGACCTCATTGTTGACTCTACTTCTAGTTCAGTTTTATCCAGTGGGGCATGTGTCGCCCTTTTCCATTATTTAGTTGGTTTTGTCAGAGACTGTAATTCTTTTACTTTCAGTATCCTTATTTCGGGATTTATTACTGTCAAGATGTTTTCCTTTAGTGTATTAAAGTTGGGATTTGTTATTGATGATTAAACTCTTGAATGTTCATTTATATTCTTATACTTAATGTGTGTCCCTTAAACTGTTAATTGTCAAAGGTTTTATAATTGGATTCAATAAAAATGGAAATAAGATTTTAAATGGTTTTGACACTTAGCTTAATTATTTAGGGTGTTTAATATGAAAATTTTAATTTGCGACAGTGATGCTAAGAATGAACCAACTGTTCACCTTGATTTTAATTTAATAAAGTATTGATCGCCCGGTATTTAATTAGGCGGTGTGTCACAAGCTTTTGTTGTCGTTCTTCATGTCGTGGGTAAGCCCTACTTTGTTTATAGAGAGGCTTAAGAAAGTTGTCAACTTTTATTAGGTTGTAGTCTATGACATGATAAAAGAAATATATAATATGGTTGAAGATGCAATCTATTGTTTTGTTACTTGCTCCAAGTATAAATTTTTGATTTTTTGTTGGAAAATTATGTTTACAATTATGAGGTAGTGGATTTTTTTTCAAATTAATATATACATATATATAACATTGTTCATGTGCAGATTGACGCGCACATCAACAGTCCGAACTCGACACGCGTCACCTGATTGTAAAAGCCACCGTATGTCTTTCCCTCCCAAAACAAAAACTTTACCACTACCTAAATTCATGTATTCGGTTAAAAAACGTTTTTTTATAAAACTTTTATAAAGATAAGTAAAACTTACTTTATTATATATAAAACAAATTATTTTATTAATATAACTACTTTTTTAAAACATTATTGTTTTATAAAAATATAAGAATACAAAATTATTTTTTTCATAAAAACTATAGTTTGAACTCTTTTTTCTATAAAAAAATGTTTTTTTATAAAACTTGATTTTATAAAGATAAGTATAAATTAATTTATTATATATAAATAATCTATTTTTATAAAGTAAATTTTTAATAATTAGAGTTTTTAACTATATATATATATATATATTTGCATTTATTAATTGAAGAGAGATGTGTTTCATATATAAATATTATCATTGTTAATTGATGAAAAAGATGTTTCGCGTGTGAAACAACTTTTTCTTTAATTAATAAACACTAATATTTATCTAATAAGTACTTTTTTTTTATATATAATCAAAAAAATATTTTTTATAAAAAAAATGTACAGTTTTCTGAAACAGTTTGTAAATACTTAAAGTTAACATTACTTTATAAAAAACATTTTTTTCTTAGAATTTTTTTTATTTATTTTTATATTTTGAAAACACCCTTTTAAAACACAATTTATATAAAGAAATGAAGTTAAAAAGTACATTTTTAAGAAAATTACTTTATAAAAATATAATTTTTTATGTACAGTAAAATATTTTATACTTTTATAAAATCAGGTTTTGTGAAAAATTTATAAAAAAAGTGTTAACACTATAGTTTTATATAAAAAAAATGGATATTGTGTGTGTGTTCTATTCTTTTTATTTTTTAATTCCACTTGCTTCATAACTAAATATTCCCCTTTCTGTTGCTCAATCTTACATACAAGTATTTGTTTGGCATCAAATATTCCATAAATAAAATACATGTATTCGTTACCATTTTATAAATTTTTCTGCATTAACGACATGTATCATAAAAATATAAAATATCATCGGAATCGATTAATGTTATAAATCCACTAAGTGAATTAGGTTATAAGATTTACTTTATAACTTGGTTTCTTTTAGCTTATATTGTAGGCAATTATATAAATGGATTTGGGCATTATCCTATTGTTTAATGTTTTTGGTAATAGACAACACAAGAAGTTATTCCAGATTTTATGCTTTTTTGTTTTGGGGGGAGGGGGGTAGATGACATTTCTTTTTCTTCTTTTTATTTTAATTGTAATTCTAAATTTCAACTAATAGGTATGGGGACATGGCTAAGAGCATATTTTAACATTTTTAATTGTGATTTTGTTGTAGATTTTTTTTAATGTCTAAATCTAATGTTTTTTTTATCTTCATTAAATGAATTTACTTTGGTGTACTTTTAATAACAAAAAAGTGTTACGAAATTGGATCTTAAAATTTATTTTCAAAATCATATTATTTGTATAAAATTCTAAGCCACCATTTGTTATTAAAAAAAAATAATTTTTGTAGGTATGTACTTATGAAATTAATTATTTGATCATTCTCAACTTTAAATTATTATTTCATAATTTATTCTATTTAAGAATTAATGGTCTCATTCATCTAAAAATTGTGGCTTATGAATAATCATTTATAAAAAATTTAATAATTGACTTTAAAATCTTCTTTTAAAGGGTTGTGCTCATGATAATAGGTTTGTAATGTATACATATCAAATATATGCGCCCGCACATCGCGCGGGTTACATGCTAGTACAAAGAATAGCTATGCCTTGGAAAATTCCCACGATAATGATGGTTTTTTAAAGAAACTAGTCACTAAATCATTTTTTCTCTTACATATTGTGTGCATTAATTTATAAAAATTGTGTAGTTTTAAACATATTTACGAAAATATTATCCTTAGAAAATTCTTATTCAGGACGTGCAACTATACACTTGGATTCACGTTTGTGAGATGTGAACTCACATTAAATTATCGGGGTAAATAATTTTTTAATGCGTTAATTAAATTCACATCTTCCAAATAAGTGTTTGTACAATTTGCACTTGAAACGTACAAATTCAATTAACCCATTTTTCTCTCTTTAAAATGGGAAAAAATGATTTCTCTCTCTTTCTCTCTCTCTCTCTCTCTTTCTCTCTTATGTGATCTATCTATGTCTCCATCGAGTCATCTTTCTATTTGTTGCAGCTGGCCGTAGGAAACTAAATTCATAGAAAGGTATTGGTGGTGGTCTAGTTAGGTAGGAATCAAGTGAAGGGATACATGGTAGATGTGAAAAAAACTTATATGCATCTCATGTTTGTGCCCAAAAAGTTGTTAGTTGATATATTTTGGATTGATACGTAATAGTGTTATTATTTGGTTGTTGCTAATAACACTTAAAAATATCCTTTATAATACCCACGAGATGAAATAAGATATTAACATCACACTTAGACCATTTCTTGCTTTCTTTTACCACCGAGGGGCACTCACGTATTTAAAGTAATCAAATTTCAATTCTCAACACTTTCCCTATCACAGTCTCTTCTCTAACTTCACAAAACCCACGGTCTCTCTCCACAAATTTCACAAAACCCATGGTCTCTCAAGAGTCTTAAACTACCATAAACCCTTACGAGAATGTAATACCCCATAATTTTTGTATTTATTTAATGGTCATTAATTGCGAGAATAAACTAATAATTTTGAATTAATTATTGTCTGAGAGAATTGGTGATAATAAAATGCATATTTAGATGGTGGTTAAATTTGCATGGTATGTGATTTATGTGTGTCGCGTGTTATACTTAATTAATTGGTGTAATTAATTAAGTTGGATTATATACAGTTACGAGTAAAATAGATAATTGTGTGTGTTTATCTTACATTGTGCGGTATTGCCATGAGTTATGAGGTACTACCATTTGGAGCGGAGAGTGATACAAAGATCCAAATATATGTTTTTATCGTCTTAAATTAGGCTCGATGGGTAGGTATACCATTGGGTTAAGTTTTAGGCTATTGTGTCTAGTATTTTGGGCTAATTTAGGGGGATGAAAATAAGCCTAATATAAACCTGCATGATTAAGGAATATTTAAAAGAGATTAACCTTATTAATCAGTTACTTTACACGTGAGAAGCAAACCCTAATAGACGTGGACTTGTGGGAGAGCTTAAGAAGACTTTGGGAGAAGAGGTACAAGGATCATCGTGGAAAGACTCGTTGTTCATCGTTTTAGCAAGAAATCTCTTTGCTATATCACATATTAATTTGTAACTTGTTTATAATTCCATGCTATGTGTTTAATTATGGGATTTAGAATGCATGTTTAGGATTGAATCTGATTATCTAAATCATATTTGTTTATTTGAATTAATTAGGATTAATATTAATTAACTCTACATTAAAGACTTCTACTTTTGGAGAGAAATACGATTTAAATGGTTTTGATATATGATTCGGTGATTAGAACTCATGCTTAGGATTTAACTTTGTTTAGAAATTCAATCCCTTTATTAATTTAAGGTTTAAATTTGAAATCATCTGTGATTATGATTTTATTGCTTGTTAAAGATTAAAACTTAATTTAATTTGAAGATGATATAATTGAACCTATAATTATGTTTAATTGATGTTATATAATTTATAAACGAATTAGGAGCATGAGTAATCGAGTTGGAAGACTTGGTTTGGGGTAGTCTTGAAGCTTGGTTTGGACATTAATGGAAGATTATGGACGAAAAACTTCATTTTTGGGACCAACTTAGGCCTTTGCCCCGAACCAAATCGATTCAGCCTAAGGGGCGAATCGATTTGACCCCTGTGACAAGCCGAGGTTTGGGTTATAAAAAGGATTGTTGGGTGATTGCGAGTTGAATTAAGTGTTTAAATTTTTGTTTACTTGATAGTTGATTGGTATATGGCAGAAATTAGGTTTATTAGAGTACAACCCAATAGACTAAATATGTTCACTTCAATTGACATAAGATATTGAGTATTACTTTAATTAATTGAACAATCTGGCCTTGGAGTTTGGGAAGTATATGAGAGTGATGCGATACCCTATAGTGATGTGTGTGTGTGTCTATATATATATACACATATACTTTGATTTGTGTGAACATACCGGTACTCGTGGTGAATCTATTGGTCGGGGGTACTTAAGAGGTTGTGATCGGGTACCGCACACCTGGCTATTGGCGCAGACCATTGTGGAGGTCGTTATGTTTGAGCATGCGTTCAGGATGGTCATCTCTTCGCGATGAGAGAATAGAGGTGGACTAGATGTTTGCTTAAGTTCGTTAGGTGAGAGACTCATGCGGACTTACCGATAGAACTACGGGATGGTCCCCGGAGGTAGTTGCCTTCGTGTGACTACATTGTGAATATATACTTTATTCTAGTGATGGATAATTTGTTAGTGAACGCTATGTTACATTTAAATACATTGTTGTGATAAGTGTGTACTATTTAGCGATTGACATTGCGGAGACTTTTAGTGTAATTAGTTAATTGCCTATTGCATTTGATTATCGATTATTTATTTATTACTCTAAAGATAGAGACTTTTAGTGTAGTTTATGCCTTGGATTGGGACATATTCATAATATTTCACTTAGATAAGGGGTGAGGTATTTATTGCATGTGAGAGCTAATGGGGTAGCATGTTTATTGTAAATGAGTTGCATGATTTACACTATTCGTATTGAAGATATTTCTTGCAACTTTCAGGCTCTGGCACATTTTATATAAAATTATTTTCAGGCGTTCATAGATAGGATCTATAAGGCTGAGGAGATTTCAAACTTGCAGCTCCTTTCAGTAAGCAACTTTAATTCCTTGATTCTAACTTGGGTTGCTACTCTTTTCATTTCAGTTTAGTTTTTAATTTCAGAGATTGTATGGACCTTGAGTCCCAGTATTTATTTCAACTAATTGTTTTGAGAGTGGAGTTTATTTCAAAATAGTTATTGTTGGATGTTTTGAGATATTATATATTCTGATTTATTTGTCATTTTAGTTATCGCGTATTGTGAATGGTTTTAAATTCACTCATATTATTTACTGCTTGATATTGAGAATGATATAGATTGATTGTCAAGCCCTACTTAGGCATATTAGTCTGGTTGACATGTTATGTGGAAAATAAGGATTGTTATAGTTGGTATCAGAGTATCTATTTCTAGCGTCCATAGGATCCGTGTTGCGCTCGTTATGTTATGTGTTGCATTCTTTGATTTATAAAGCCCTATTAGTAGGGTTCTTTATATTATATTTTGAATCGATATCTAGTAGAAAACTTATTTGCTTTCAGATGGCAAACACTCGACGTAGCAGAGCACGACAGGCTGCAAAAAGAGACGCTATGGAAGAGCAACAACCACAGCCGCATCAGGCACCGCCGGTAGATCCGCTGTAATACCCCATATTTCTATGTATTTATAATTTAATTAATTCGGAAAAATAATTAGACAAATACGTTTTAGTTAAATTACATGTGTGACGTAATTTAGTGTGATTAAATAATAAAAATGATTATTAAATATTAATCGAGAGATAGAGACTGATTAATATTGTGTTACGAGATTTACTATGTGTGTGAATAGTAAATAATGGTGGATTTTGATATACGGCATAGCGAGTGATATATGCGTATTTTATTTTATTTCACTGGGAGTCGCGTGTAGACCATTTTGAGATGAGAAATGAGAAGTATATTTTTAGTGACTCGAAAGATAATTTCGAGTGCACTGTTGATCCCGAATGGGCCGAAATAGTCAAAATGAAGTATCCGGAGGTAATGCTTGGGTTTCGGGGGCTTTTTGAACTAGTCGGGACTCGCATTTAAGTACACGAGTCATTTTACAATTGGGTATACACCCAATTTCGGGATTTATAAGGGAGAAGCCTTATTTCCCCAATTAAAAGCCCTAAGAGAGAGAAAGAGAAGAGAGAAAAGAGAGAAAAGAAGAAAGGAAGGAAAAGAGGAAGAAGAAAGGGGATTTTCGACCAAACTCCGTGAGATTCGACTAAAGGTCGTGGTATTTTATCCACGAGGCAAGTGTTTACTTGCTTTATTCCATTAAGTGTGTGTATCTCGTATTATGGTTGGTATTTTGAATTGAAACCTTTGAAATAAATTTGGATGATTTGATTTTGAGTTCATAAATTGATGTGTTGTTAACTCTTGATGAACTCTAGTGTTAAACCCATGTTAATGGTGTGTGTATATATGGTTAGAAATAGAAGGTAAAAAGCTTGGAGGTGTATTAATGGAGATTTGTAATTTGGAGAAGATAGTGAATAGTAATGCAGAGCCTTATCACTACACCAAATCTGCCCATTTGTCAAGGTCATTGACCTAGACAAATCCAACTTGTCAAGGTCAATGACCGTGACATTTCGAGGCGAGACAACTTTTTTTATCACGGTCGTGTCAAGGTCAATGACCGTGACACGTTTGTCACGGTTATAAACCGTGACAAAGTCGTGACCCCTCTTGCCGTGACAAAGTCGTGACCCCTCTTGCCCATAATTGTCACGGCCAATGACCGTGACACATCCGTGACAAAATTGTCACGGACGTGTCACAGTCAATGACCGTGACAATTCTGGGCAGAATTTAAAAAAAATCTGCTGGGCAGTATGGCCACCGCCACTGCCCAGCAGTATATTTGTACCTGTTATAGCAACGTTGTACCTGTTCCAAACATCATATATCCAACACAAACTAAAGATAATGCAAATATATATTCATGACGATATAATCCAAATATTCAAAGTAAAAATAATATACATGACGATATAATCCAAATATAATTAAAATGGACAAACTTAAAAATAATGTTACTACATGTCTTGGATAAAACTGAGGAGGTGAGTAGGCCACACGACATACGAATTGACGCACCCACTAATATACGTCGTGCCGCATTGTTCGCGCAACCACAATAGGGAGTTCTCCTTCCCGGGTATGACATGCGTGACGAGCACCGTGGACTCCATCTCTTGAAGCACACGTCCATGGACTATTCCACCCTCGACGATATTCGGGTCCCTCAACCCCCGCCCTATTCGCTGGCCATCAAATACGTCCAATATGAACACACTCGGCCAACCAATTGTTGACAATGGTCTGTTGGAGGGCGTCAAATAGGGAAGTGGATCGTCGAAGTACGAACGTGTCGGTGATGAAGCAGCGAGGTCCACATCCTCGTCATCCTGCGCCTCGTCCTCCCGCACCTCCTCCTCCACCGCCTTCTCCTTCTCCTTCCCTTTCCCTTTCCCTTTACGGTCTCCACCCAACGTACGCTTCATGAATGCGTACATATCTTGGACCGTCGCCTCCAAACGGGACAGCTTCGCGTCGTGTGAATCCACCGTTCGAGCCAACCCGGTGTCACTCGTCTCCAATCCGATGATCCTAGATTTGGCCACCCGCGAGTTCACTCCCCTTGTCCTCCCTTTGCGATCAGAGCCAAGGACTTGGCTGAGTGCGTCTGTGGACAAAGATGCCTTGTCGGCATCAAACTGCGACTCATGCACTTCCTTAAGCTTTGCCTGAAACGACAAAAAGCACATGATTAGTAAAATAAGTAAACTAAAAAATTATAACGTAATTAACAATAATTAAACTGTCGGATTACTTACAATCGTGGTCGCGACACTCGGGGACACCTCCTTGTCCTTCCCCTTCTTCGTCCGAAGAGCCACATAAGTATCGAGCCTATGTGGCTTACCCTCTGGCCCACTCCCTACCCCCTGAAATAAAATAAAGTAAAGTAAAATTAGTATCGGCCCCGCAAAGTAAAATAATATCCAATAATATATTCTGTAGTTATAGATAAATTAAATCTTACCTGCATCCTATGCTCCACCTCAGCGTAAGAGGTCCGGCCGGAGTAGTGCACGTCCGTCTTTTTAGCCCGATTTTTCCTCCCCGATTGGCGAGATGCCAATTGTCGATCCTCGATCTCATTGTCAATGAACTTTTACCATTGTGCCAATGAGATCGGCTCCTTGGGCGGGACGGATCCGCGCCATTGTAAAATGGACTCTCGTGTGTTTCTAAAGTACCGTGTCCGCATATTTTTCTTCCACGTCTTGTGTTGCTCCCTCAACTGCTCCAAGACGGAATCGCGTAGCTTTGGATCCAAGTTGAATTGTTCCTGTCCAACAAGTACAATGTTAGTTGCGAATAAATATAAATATAAATATAAATATAAATATAAATATGAAATTGAAATATTCATATAAATATTACTTGTAGTGCCGCCCAAACAGCTAACTTGAGCTCATATGGCACCTCCTTCCAACTCATAAACCCCGGGCCGATGACCGTCTTTAGCAGCTCTAGGGATCTCGCTAATAGCTCCGACTTGTTTTCGACGGTAATCCCAAATTTTCCATATTTGGGCAGCCTAGGGGCGGAGGAGCCCTCGTCGCCTCCGCTACCACCGAACCCAGACGACATCATCATAAACAGCATCATCATCTTCGCCTTAACATCTGAAGGAGACATTTTTGCTGTAAAAAAAATGTTATTAGTATAGATAAAAAAAAATGTTAATAGTACACATTTCGTTATACCTAATTGAATTAATTGAATTAATAGTACAGATAAAAAAATGTTCCGTTTATATTATAACGTGTGTGTAAGTTCAGTCAATACCATTTCGTTTCAATTTTGTAATATTATATTTTTTTCAAATATTTTAAAAGTTATTAAATGGGTGCCCCACCCCCTGCCCCCTCCCCCCGCCACACACACATGCACACCTACGCACCTACGCACACACACACACACACCACCCCTACCCACCCCACCCCCACCACGACCGTGACAACTACATATATTGTTTATCAATAAAATTATGACATGAGATAATTATAATTGTAGCATAAATTTCATTATCATAAAGGGATAAATCCAACCAAGTACATAGATTCTACAAATTAAAGTGAGAATTAAATTTAAGACTTTCTAACAACATGCATGTATATGGATTCTAACTAATGATATTCCTAAATACATACAATTGGCAACATTTTGTGAATTTACTAAACTTTATATAATATTATCAAATTCTGTTAAAAAATTATCTAGGGTTTTACCTAATTGAATTAATTTCATGAATAAAATTATTATCAATTTAAATGAAAATATCAATTATTATCCAATATTTTTGAATGAAATATTTATTTTGAATGAAAATATCAATTATTATCCAACTATTATCAATTATTTATTTTGAATGTATATAATATCCAAAAAAATAAATGTAAATATTATTCAAAACCCCACCCACCCACCCCCACCCCCTCCCGATGTTTATTATCCAATTATTATCCAACTATTATCAATTATTTATAAAATTGATGTCTACTTTTAGTGTTGTGTATATATGTTAGTTGATGCCATTATATTTTTAGCCTAATTAGATTCTAAGGTTATCTCAATTTATATTTTTCTTTTTCTATCTAATAATTTTCAACGTAAGAGCACAGTACATAACGTATGTGTAAGTTCCGTCAATACCATTTCGTTTCAATTTTGTAATATTATGTTTTTTTCAAATATTTAAAGAGTTATTAAATGGGTGCCCCACCCCCACCCCCACCCCCTGCCCCCTCCCCCCGCCACACGCACTCCTACGCACCTACGCGCACACACACACACACACACACACACCCCACCCCACCCCACCCCCTGCCCCCCTCCACCACCCCCTCCCCCACCACACACCACCACCACACACACACACACCCCACCCCACCCCACCCCCTCCCCCCCTCCACCACCCCCTCCCCCACCACACACCACCACACACACACACACACACCCCGCCCTGCCCCACCCCGCCCCACCCCCACCCTGCCCCACCCCCCACACACGCACACACATACACACACATATATATACACATACACACATAAATATACACACAAATATATATATAAATGGAAGAGAGAGAGAGAGAGAGAGAGAGAGAGAAAATCGACCTGAAAGTAGAGAGAGAGAGAGAGAGAGAGCAGCGTCGAGAGAGAGAGAGAGAGGGAGGGAACGGCGGTAGGAAAAAAAGAAGGGGGTAGGGTTTTAGCTGTAAATATTGTCACGGTCGTGTTAAGGTCTTTGACCGTGACACGACCGTGACAAGTAAATTTGTCACGGTCATCGACCGTGACAATTAGTTGTCACGGTCGTGTCAAGGTCAATGACCGTGACATAAAACGCGTGTTTTTTGTCACGGTCAATGACCTTGACAAGGCTGGCCGGCTGAAAGGTGACAATTTGCCCATTTTGGTGTAGTGTATGAAGTCGATTCAGCCAGGAAGTGAGTCGATTAAGCTCTTGGTAAAAAGATGAAAGATGTACATCTTTTCAATACGATCGTGTGGGAGATGACCGTTTATTTTTCTGATTTATTTTGGATTTATAATGATTTTTTTAAGGAAGCAGTTCCGAGATTGAAATCGTTAGCTCGGGAATCAAATCGAAAATTTTATAGATAATTCAAATGTATGCCATTTTCTGTATGATTTTAATTAGATCCTCATTTATGGATGAAAATAAAGGTATGGAAGTTATATTTCTAATGAGATTTGAATGAGGTCAATTGGACTTTTGTAGAATGAGTTATAGATGTTTTAATGCAAGGTGTTCAAGTTGCTAGAACAACTGAGTTACGAAAATTTTATAGACAATTCAAATGCATGCCATTTTCTATATGATTTGAATTAGATTCTCATTGATGGATGAAAATAAAGGTATGGAAGTTATCTTTTTAATGAGATTTGAATGAGGTCAATTGGACTTCTGCAGAGTGAGTTATAACTGTTTTAGTGCAAGGTGTTTAAGTTGCTAGAACAGTTGAGTTACGGAAATTTTATAGACAATTCAAATGCATGCCATTTTCTGTATGATTTGAATCAGATGCCCATTTATGGATGAAAAGAAAGGTATTGAAGTTATTGTAACGCCCCGCCCCCCCGGGGAGAGCGGAGCAGAACGTCACTATCGATAAAACTAACCAAATATGCAAATAGCAAGGTATAGAGTATCTAAAAGAATTCCACAATAATATAAATCCACTAATCTCAATACTCAAATTAAATACAACCAAAAGTTTCTCGAAATAAAACAACTATCTATCTCGAAATAAAATAAATCACCAAATGCTCTATACAAGAAAAATAAATACAAATCTTCTCTCTCGAATATTCTTCCCAAAATATCCAAGCTAAAAAAAATCTCCAATTAATCCATAGAGCCCAAATCCGCACTAGCCTGCCACTAAAAGAAAATATGGGGAAGTACACAATACGACAGGAAGGATGCTCAATAAATATATTAGCGGTGAATAAAACGTAACAACACGAGTCCGAATATTCAAATTAATCTCATAAGCATTTATTAATAAATTTCTCAACAACACATCAATGGGTCACCAGGCCTCACCCCATCCGCATATGCTTTATCAAGCCATAGCCCGAGAAGCAGGAATTTTGGCGAGAGACCAACATTCGTGCCATATTAAAATCTTATGACAACGTGCTCAACAACAATATAGTGATGCCACATGAATCAAAATAATTCAACAATTATTTTTCGAGATTTCAAAGAATTAAACAATTCAAATATGAGTTCAATTAAACATAAAATTAACGGAATAACTCTCGAGAGATTTAAAAAGCATATTGTGTAAAACCCCATACTTTAAAATCATCGCATGAGTCGCCACATAAATTCATTCCCAACATCTGACCGTACCATCACGTTCCTCTCGTAAAAATAAGCAAATCGTGTTCTAACCCCAACATGAGATAACCCCAAATAGTCCTATTTTTAAAACCCAGAAAAATCATATCCAAAAATTATTCGAATTGCTGATCCGACTTCAGATTGGGATTCTAAACGAAAAATTGGGTCAGGTATGTGTTTTGAGTTTTTCTTAAATCTCATCCAAATGCACTCAAAAAGAAGATCTAAACATTCCAAATTGGCTCTTCCATTCCACTCGTTTTTGCCTCTTTGGATTTCGTTTTTGGCCTCTCTTTTTTCATCTCCCTTTCCTTATAATCGCCCATAATATTTCTTATATAACCTCTCTCTCAAACCCTAGCTTGGAGCCTAAGCTAATGCATATTACTATATTGCCCCTTAATTCAAAATTATCAAATTTACATATTTAAACCATTACAAAATGTCCAAAAGCCAATTAAATTTGAATTTAAATATTTGATTCATTTTAAATAAATATAAATATAAAATCAATATCCCGATTGATTAAATAATAATATTATTAAAGTTATATACCATATTCATAAGAAAAGCCCTCAAAATTACGGGGTATTACAGTTATATTTCTAATGAGTTTTGATTTAGATCAATTGGACTTCTGTAGAATGAGTTATAGTTGTTTTAGTGCAAGGCGTGAAATATGCCATAAATCCAAAGTTGTGAGAATTTGTGATTTTTAAGAGTTATAATGGGAAAAAGGACCCTTGGAATTCGAATCGAAATTTCAGATGTAATTGGGATACGATCTAGTTGTGATAAGCTTAATAAAAAAATATGTGCTATAAGTAAGTGAATACTTATAGGATTAAATCGAATATGTATATTCGGGATCACAGGCTAATGCTACGAGTGATAGGCATGGATAGCCAGATTTGATGATATATATAAGTATAGAGAAAGTATATATATGATATAATTATAAATATATGTGTGTGAATGGTATATTTACATGAAGCATACCCCTCTAGTGCTATCATGGGAAGTTACGCGATGTGGGTGAGGCCCCTGGCTTGGGGAGCAGGAAGCGTATAGTCCCCAGGTCATAGTGTCCATTCTATATTGTGTGATTTTTATCAGGAGTGACACGTGGTGGCTATGTTTCGTTCTCATTTTCGGTGAGGAACTGTGATCGCTTCCCATATGTTGTGATTTAGTTTTTACCAAGTCGGTGTGAGAGTCCGATCGCTGGTACCCAGGATGGTGTGTGAGTAATTCCCTGGAAGATGATAGCATTGAGAGACTGCATCCATTGAGTTATAGCTTTGAGGGATGGTTATTATACTTATATAGTGTGTGATATATAAGTATGGATATACTTAATGTGTATATATATATATATATATATATATATATATATATATATATATATATATATATATATATATAAAAGATATATAAGATATTAAACATATATATACGAACATAATAAAGAATGGAATGTGAGAAATTCTGAATCTTTTGGGAGTATAAAATCCGAAAGAAAAACAGGGAGATACGTATATAAAGATGAGAATATTATATACGAGGTTAATAACACTAAAACGTGAATAGTGTAAATAACTAGTGAAAGTTATTCATGATGTAAGGATGAATCATAAGTGAGAGATTATAATGTATAAGCTGAGGCGATAGCTTATAATATTTTATAAAGAACGAATAAAGTGATATTCTCCTTCCGGTAGATTTATATCCGGATTTATATGTACATGGGTCATAGCTTCTAGTGAGGACTATTGATATATATGGGATGGTATAAAATGTGGTATGTACCGAGGGCCTAATGGATTCCGACGATCAACATTGTCATGTAGTAGTGTATCGAGGCGGTTCCTTATTTGGATTTCTCTTCGCGAGACACCCCACGCACGAACGTAGTGTAATGTTGGGAATGGGGAGAAGTTTAGTCCTTAGTACTCGGATTTATGAGGATTTTTAGAAGATGGGTGAAATGAATTAATTAGGCAGGGTAGCTTAACTAAGTTGTTTAAAAGGTATACGATAGTTGTGCACTATTAGAAGAGGGGGTGAGGGGTATCTCATGAGAGTACCAATTTAAATATGAGAGATTTTCATATTTTAAAATATGGCATTTATGCACTTGCTAAAATATTTTCAAACTCGGGCTCTGACCCGTTTCTCCATTTTCCCTCTTTTGTTATATATGTATATATATTAGGTGTCCAGACACAGGGACGCCTGGATGATGATTCTTTCGAGTCAGACGTTCGCTGCAGCAGCTGTGGATGCATACAGGTTCATTATAGACGCTTCTATCCTTGAGATCTTGATAGGAGGTATTGTAGAAACATTCGGGTCGATGGCCTAACTGTATTCATTTATTCTTTTACCACCTTTTGATGCGGCATTCGATTTGGTTGTATTATATTGTACCGAGTGTTCGGTTATTTTATTTTATTTCAGTTGTTGCATATAAACTGTTGTAATTATTTATTTGAATGGTTTGGATAAAAAGATTAGTTAAATAAAATATTTGACTCCAGCCTAATAGGTTATTAGTAATTAAATCGGTTTTCGACATTGATGTTGAGAATGAACCATATGAGACTCTTGTTTTAATTTGGTATAGGAGTGGTCGCCCGATATTATATTAGGCGGGGTGCACACCCGCAACAAATCTAGCTGCTATTTTTACCCAGGCAGTCACTGTTGATGTAAAAAATTAGATCGTATCTAATTATTCAATCACAGATAAATAAATGAGACAAAGATTTTAAAGTGGTTCAGCCTTATAAGAATGGCCTACGTCCAATGTTATGTTATTGCTGAGTGTTTAGGAATTCTCGATTTACAAGTTCTATCAAGAAATTTCGGTCCCCCTCAAATGAGGATTGTACAATGTATTTATAGTCTTTAGAGATGGGTGGGTCGCAGCTCTTCAGGAGATGAAGGTTGATGAAACCTCTGAACTCTTCCAGCGACACATCCCTGGTCCTCCTCCAACTCCTGAAGAAGAAGGAGAGGACGAAGCTGCCTCCAAAGAGTCTTCTATGGTGATGGGAGATCATCCCCCAGCCATCCAGCCTGCTACCGAGGAACTTCAGCAGCTTGCTACTTCCTCCGAGCAACCTCCAGCACTTCCTCAGCTACTATCTGCTCCATCCGAGCAACCTACTTCCTCTTCCCATCCTCCCGAGAAAGTTTTGGGAGACAAGGAAAATGTGTAGAGTTGTTCGGATTTCTCTATTTTTTTTTTCTTTAACAAATGTAATCCTGAACATGTAACTCTGAACCTTGTACTTCTGACCTTTATGATATAATAAAACTTGAACTTGTGTTTTTGCATACTGTTGTCTCTTCTTCATGCTTTATTGGTGCTTTTATTGATTACTGCTTTTTCTTTCTCTACTAGTTTCTGGCCAGGATGGAATTACTATCTGCTCATGATACCAAGCTGTTGAGGCAATGCAATGATTATTTTAAGGCAGGTCACACAGATCTGAGTGCAACACAAATTATCGACATCCTCGGCCAAGATGCTTCGGAACAGGCGGTTGAGGCCTACCAATACTTGAAGACCTTGATCGTGCAGTGGCCAACAATGTGGCTTATTATGATATGATCGAGGATCTCCAAAGCATTCTTGAAGACCTTCAGCAACAATACAAAGAATCCACTGCCCTTTTGCACGAGGGGTATGAGAAGAGGTATCACCAACTCAATGCTGACAAGGGGTACGAGAAGCGTTTTGCTGGCTATGATGTGAGGGAGAGAACTCTGAGGGGTGAGGTCGAGGAGTGCAACAAATAGCTGAACTATTAGAGCAAGAAAATAACAACCTGTAAAAAAAGTTGTCTTAGTTAAAGTCTGCAGCTTCCACTTCAAACGCCTTGATCCCAGTGAATGATGAGGGATTCTCGTTCTTGGAGGTCGAGAACGCCAACTTGAGGGACGAATTGGAGACCTTGAAGAGAGATGGCCCCTCTACATCTTCTCATGGACGAGCAAGAGCTCCTCGGGGACGAGCAAGAGCTGCTCGGATTCCTGTCGAGGAACAGAGGACTCAATCTGCCTTAGAGAACCAGGCCTTTCAATTAATGGCGAAGAACCAGGCGTTGGCTGAAATGTCAAAGGAGATCAGGGACCTGGAAGAGCAGCAATCTACGCAGAAGTCTGTCCTGGAGAATAATGAACTCTTCATAAAAAATCTCCACGAACAGCTGGAAAGATTGACATATCAACTCCACAAACAGGCCGGGGAGTTCTGGATGGCTGGGTACAACGAGGCTCTCTATCACTTAGACGATCGTATCCAGAATGCCAATAATGAGGGCTACAAGCAAGGCTGGTTGAATGCCTTAGGTGTGCTGCAACTTGAACAGGGTCATTACCTGTGGGACTACCACGATCCTGAGCTGCTCGACCTGCCCGTGCCCCCATTCAAATTGGATATGAGTTGGATCCCTGCTGGGCCATTCCTCGATGCTTGATTTCCAAATATCTTGGCGACTACGATCTCCATTCAAATGTCGAGATATCTCATCCCGAGCACCTCCTAGATCGACCATCCGTGATGAATATCAGGATGTTAAAAGATTTGAACTTTATAAATTCTCCTCTTGCTTTAAATGATCCTCCTGCTGGCGAGGAACCTGTTTCAAAAGAAGAGGGGAAGAAACCAATAAAGTAGGAATTTTGATGTAATAGTTAGTATACATTTCATTCTCAATGTAATTTGTTTTTTATTTTAATGAAAGACTTTTATTTTTGTTCGCAGTCTTAATTGCTATTGTCTCGTAAAACACTTTATATTTGTGCATGTGTATCTGTTAAAAAGATAATGATATTGTGTTATTCGTAGACCAACTTATTGTCGAGTAGTTTGAATTTGTGGTAATCATTTGACACAAATGATGTTTTGTTTCTCGATCAACTTAAAAAGTTACGAGTATAAATTTTTTTGCTCGATCACTTTCTTGTATTCATAAAATGTTTCCGACCAACCAAGGTCGGTAAATTTCCTTCTCGACTAACTACAGTTAGTGGGTTTTTATCCCCGTCCAGCCATAGTTAGTCGATTTGTCCTCTACGAGGAGCTTTGGCACTTTTTGGAATAATCTTAACTCCCGACCAACTTTAGTTGGCGTTTTCGAGAATATATTTACTTCCTAAACAACATAAGTTGGCATTTTTAAGAATACTTTTATTTCCCGAGGAACATATAGTTTTACTTCCCGTAGGAATACAAGTTTTACTTCTCGGAGGAATACAAGTAGCTTTACTTCCCGGAGGAATACAGGTAGCTTTACTTCCCGGAGGAATACAAGTAGCTTTACTTCCCGGAGGAATATAGGTAGCTTTACTTCCCGGAGGAATATAGGTATCTTTACTTTCCGGAGGAATACATGTAGCTTTACTTCCCGGAAGAATATAGGTAGCTTTACTTCCCGGAGGAATATAGGTAGCTTTACTTCCTGGAGGAATATAAGTTTCTCAACCAACCTTAGTTGGCTTTTTCGAGAATAAATTTGAGTAGTCCGAGTTTTGCCGAGTTGTGTGTAGCACTATTCCCCAAAAAACTTTCAATAAAAAGAGAGAAATCGGCAGAATATCTTCATTTTATTCATCACTGATAGTACTTGCGTAGGTGCTCTGCGTTCCATGCATTTTTAAACTCCTCCCCTTCTAAAGTTGTTATTCGATAAGTTCCTGGTCGAATAACTTCTGTAACTCGGTATGGTCCATGCCAGTTTGCCTCCAGTTTATTGTGTCCTGTAGTGCAAGATGAGCCATCTACATAGAGCCTCCATATAGGTAACTCGTCTTCAAATTTCTGATCTGTCAGAGTTCCTCGGTGAAATATTTGTTGCTTCCTTTCATCTTCCCCTGATATTTCTCGCTCTTCGTCGATCATCTTTTCTTTCCCTTTTACCAACCGGAGTTGGTCTGAGCTTGTGTTTGATGATCCTGTAACATCCACAGGTTGATCAGCGAGCAACTTTTGCTCCTCGGGGGTATCAGGATAGGTGAACATTGCTATAAAATCCGCTACAACTTGCCCTTTAAGCGATGATCTGGGTTCATAAACTATATCATATTCACCGAGCTCTATTGCCTAGTACATCAATCTCCCTGATTTTTCTGGTTTATGAAGGGCTTGCCTCAACGGCATATTAGTATATACGACTATAGTATGAGCCTGGAAATATGGCCTCATTCTCCTACTCGCCTCAATCAGCACCAGTGCTAACTTTTCCAGCCTTGGATATCTGATCTCTGCTCCTCGGAAGGCTTTACTTGTGTAGTAGATTGGTTTTTATACTCCATTCTCCACTCTTATCAACGCCGAGCTAACTGCATTCTCCGATACTGCTAGATACAAGTACAATTTTTCTCCTATCACCGGCCTGGACAACAGTGGAGGTGCTTCCAAGTATTTCTTCAAGTCTTGAAAAGCCTTCTCACATTCTTCATTCCACTCAAAAGTCTTTCGAAGTGTCTTGAAGAATGGGAGACATCGATCAGTTGCTCGTGATACAAATCTGTTGAGTGCTGCTACTCGTCCTATAAGACTTTGCACCTCTTTCTTCGTCGTTGGAGATCGCAACCCTAATAGAGCTTTGATCTTTTCAGGATTTGCCTCAATGCCTCGTTGATTGACAATGTACCCGAGAAATATGCCCTCTCGTACTCCAAATATGCACTTCGTCGGGTTCAGCTTCATTTGATATTTATCCAGTTGATCAAAAGTTTGACTTAAGTCAACTAGATGATCGGCAACTTTCTTGCTCTTTGTCAGCATATCGTCAACATAAACTTCCATATTGCAACTGATTTGTTCAGCAAAGACCTTGTTCATCAGCCGCTGATATGTCGCGCCTGCATTTTTCAAACCAAAAGGCATAACATTATAATAATAAGTTCCCCTAGGGGTAATGAAAGAAGTACTTTCCCTGTTTTTAGGTTTCATTTTAATCTGATTGTAGCCAGAATAAGCATCCATGAAGCTCAGCAACTCGTGTCCCGAGGTAGCATCGACCAGTTGATAAATTCGGGGCAATGGAAAGTGATCCTTTGGGCATGCTTTGTTGAGGTCGGTGAAGTCTACACACATCCTCCACTTGTTGTTTTTCTTCTTTACCATCACCACATTGACTAACCAGTCTGGATATTTAACATCTTCAATGAAGCAAGCTTTCTGGAGCTTCTCGACTTCCTCCTGTATAGCTTGATTCTTCTCGGGGCTGAACACTCTTCTTCTCTGCTTCACTGGCTTGATCTCCTTATTCACATTGAGTTCGTGACATAAGAAATTTGGATCTATTCCGGGCATATCTTCATGACTCCACGCAAAAGTTTGCCTTCCGCTTCTTAGGAAAGTTATCAATTCATGTTTTAGTGATGCTTCCAACGACGAACCTACTTGAGTAGTTCGCTCAGGGTACTCGTCGTCCAGAATGATGTTTTTAGTAGCTTCCACCACTTGACCCTTCACGAGTTGAGACTCATCTTTAAGATCCAATGTTTCAATTTCTGCACCTTCATCCACTTGATAGGTAGTAGTCTTTTCCTTGATTCCTCCAGTTCCTCTTGCTCGGCGGTTGAATAATAGCATTCCCGAGCTACTTTCTGGTCACCTTTCACAACTCCTACTCTAAAATTTGTTGGAAATTTTAGGCATTGATGTACTGTAGATGGTACAACCTCGAATTTCTTCAATCCTATTCTTCCCATGATGATATTGTATGATGATTTAACATTCTTATCCATCACGAAGAAGCATATTCTTTCTGTTTGACAAGCAGGCCACGTACCAATGAATATATCCAACTTGATCGTCCCAAATGGAAATACTTTCTCTCCAGTAAAACCGATGAGGGGTCTATGATAAGGCTCCAATTGAGATAGCTTTAGATTTAAACTATCGAAGCACGAGTAGAACATGATGTCTGCCGAGCTACCATTGTCGACCAGTACTCTTGAAATTATTACTTCCTTCATCCTCATTTTGATCAGCAATGGATCATCATGAGGATATAGAACACCTGGAACCAATGACCAATTTATCTTTATTTACTTTTCTCGGGCGATCCTCCTCAGCTAGATTTATTCGTTGAATGTATGAGCAAGCTTGAGCCTCACAGAGGTAAGCTTTTCTCTCGGCAGTAAGGTCTCCTCCTCTTGCATCTCCACCTGTTATAACATTACAGTCAAATGACCCAAAGCATATTGAAAATACCTCTCGTTCTGGCTGCCTTGGTCTATTGGGAAGATCGGGTTCGTCTTCGGGATCAACTTCATGGTTTATTTTCTTATTCTCCTCTGCTCGACGAGGAGATCTAGACCTCTCCCTTGTTCGGTCGTTGTTTCTTCTTTCGCTTCCACGATCAACATACTTTGCCAGTTTTCCTCGTCTGATGAGTGTTTCAATCTCATTCTGAAGAGCTATGCAATTTTTGGTCATATGGCCATGATCTTTATGAAACTCGCAATACTTTGCCTTATTCCTCTTGTCAGGGTCTGCCTTCATTTTCTCTGGCCAGTTTAATTCCTCGTTGTTCTTGATTTCTTCTAGAACATGGTTGATATCCTTCTTCAAAGGAGTATAATTATCATATTTCTTCATTACGCTCCATACCGACCTAGTTTTTGAATGTTTGTCATTACCATTGTTTTTATGCTCTTTCTTCTTAGCTTTATCACCTTCCACCTTGGTTTCTTTAGCATCCATGTTCTTCTTTGCAGCCATAGCCTCCTCGGCATTCATAATCTTGGACGCTTTTCCCATTAGATTTGACATGGTTCTAGATGGATCTTTGGCCAAAGTGTAGTACAACTTGTTGGGCAGTAGTCCACTCATCAAGGCGGTAATCGCTGTCTTCTCCTCATAATCAATGACTTCGAGTTTCTCGTTATTAAAACGAGTTATATAATCTCGGTGCTCTCACCAGCTTTTTGTCTAACACTTAACGAATGTGCTACTCGTTTAACTAGCTTTGCCCCAAAACAGAAATTCCCAATGAATAACTCGGCCAGTTGAAGAAAAGTTGAGATCTTACCCCGAGAAAGATTATTATACCATATTTGAGCAGATCCGGTAAGAGTTCTCGAGAATGCCCTGCATCTCATCTCATCTGGAACAGCATAGATGTCGGCTGCAGCTTGGTATTATTCTATATGAAGGACGGGGTCAGTCTTTCCATCATATTTGGGGGTCACAACAGGTGCTTTGAATTTTGATGGTGTTGGAAAATCTACAATGGCCTGGACAAAAGGTGTTCTTCGAACAAAGGTTCGTTGTAGAGGGTTCTTGGCCTTAGCCATTTCCCCTAATTTATCCTCCAGCCTTTGAATAGAACCTTTCCATGCATCATTCCCTTCCTAGGGCCTATTGGTTCGAGCAACCGATCGCGTTGATGTAGCTTCCTGGGATCTCTCTTGACGAGCAGCTGGTCGCGACTAGGCAGATCCTTCCCTTAAGTCTGATGGTCGTCGAAAACTCCTCGATGGGGCTGTAGGAGGACTTTTGCTCCTCCTAGGACCTAATCGATCGAAAGGAGATACTCTGCTTAATCTTTCTAGCGCACTGGTCCTTTCTGGGGAGAGAGTGATACGTTGTTCAGTATCTGTGGCTCGCACTGACGAAGTTCGTCCATGTTGATAAGAAAAATCTTCAGACTCTTCATTGCGATATGAATCGGTATGTCTAGTACGTGAAGAAGGCGCACGGGTATTTATTTGAATACTTCGCAGTCCTGAATGGGTTGGTGCACCGCCATGGAGGGTTTGTATGAGCTGTCGCATAGTTTCTTGCATGACGGTCTGGCCCTGGGCCAGATTTGTCATTATTCCAGCCAGATCTGGAACATTTGGCGGAGCAGATGGATTTGGAGGGCTTTCAGCGTTTCGATTGCTAGATTCTGGAATATCAGCCATTTATGATGAATTGTTTTTGATGAAAAACGATATTACCAGTCGTTTCCCACAGACGACGCCAATCTGTTGATGTAAAAAATTAGACCGTATCTAATTATTCAATCACGGATAAAATAAATGAATCCAAGAGTTTTTAAAGTGGTTCATCCTTATAAGAATGGCCTACGTCCACTGTTATGTTATTGCTGAATGTTTGGGAATTCTCGATTACAAGTTCTATCAAGAAATTTCGGTCCCCTTACAATGAGGATTGTACAATGTATTTATAGCCTTGAGGCTGTAATGTGAAAGGGTAATACATTAAATGATGTACACATGAAAGGGTAATATATTCAATGCCCCTTAAGCGTGTGCGTCTGAATGATAAGCATTTAATGAACAGTCAAACTGTTGGTTATCCTGCTATTAATGCTTTGTTCGAGGTGCAGCTCAGACCGCCTGAGTTGCTCGGACCGCCTAAGCTTCTCGGTACTCAAAAGTTATTCGGAGAGTTCTTGTTCCTCGGAGCGTGTGAGTTCCTCGAAAGTGTTTGTTGTTGCCACGTAGATTGCCACGTGTCTTCACTTTATTGAGCCATGTCAGCAGACTAAATTTGGTATCAACAGTCACCACAGTAATAGTTGTCATGTTATGGCACTTTCAGTTATCGCCACAGTCGTAGCCACAGTAGTAGGTGGTGGTACCAGTTCAGCAACAGAGCACGATTTAGGAGAGGGCACATGTGGCCTTTGCTAACTCCAATGAATATAAATAACCACCACAATAGAATCCATCACCATGCTAACTCTAATTAATAAATCCTAACTCCAAAAGATAAAATAATACTCAAATGAATAATCCAATTACAAATCTCCAACTTAAAACCATAAATAATTGTGAAACTGAAATGGCCCACCAAATCCATAAACGATTGTCTCATATATAAAATGATAAAAAATAGAAAAATAAATTAAGAAACTAGTAAAGTGAAACTCCAGTCATAACTCCACAAATATCCAATAAATCCTATGCAAACGCTCCATCAACTAAACCTAAAATGCAAGTCAATGCAATAGGTTAAAGCTCACTGCATGAATACCAGCCACTCCTCCCAATTAGGATCCGTGAATCCAGGCATAAGCATCACAGGAGACAAATGTCACAATAGAATATTTTAAATTAAAAACAATAAGAAGAAGCGAGTAAAGTAAAACATTACCAACTATCCTTATAAACTAAACTACCCCACTACCAAGTCCAATTATGTTTATTTCAATATTTAGTTATGTATAAACCATTATCTTAATTTAATGTAATTAATCCATTATTCTATTAAAGCAACACCACTATAGTCAACCAACCTTTCTATTGATCCTACACATATTCGGGCATGTCTAAAGTCTCAACACATCACACCCCTACCTATCACTATAGTCAGGTTGCCCAATTTCATTAGCCCTGCACATATCGGTGATGCTCCAATGCACGGCACACCACTATAGCTAGATAACCTTGTTTTGGTAGCCCTTCACATAGTAATGGCGCCAACACACACCTATATCACTATAGCTAGTCAGCCTAATTATCATTAGTTATGCACATATTGGTGATGCAAATTTCATTTTTATACCCGTTTATTATCTTAGGTATTAATCATAATATCCTAATTAAGTTTTCTTTATTTCAACTAGTTCCACCCATAATTCAGGCAACACAACTAAAACCATCCCTAGTCGACCTAGAGATGACCAAACCATAAGTATTACCTACTCCATCACCTAGGAAGAATACACATAAAAAATATCATTTAGTATCGCACCTAGGCTAAAGAAATAATGTAACGGTGTACAACCTAGCCCCACCTAGGAAAATACCCAACCGCAGAGGCACACACTCACTAATCTCATACCTAGAAAGTTCCAACAACAACAAAGTCTACCTACTAGTCCCATACATAACAAACAACCTATTGCACAAGGGTGAAAGTACAACTACTCCCCAAAATCCCAACGTCCCCGTTAAGGACGGAGCTATAGAGGGCCTAGTGGGGGCTATAGCCCCCACAGATTTATAAAAAAAATATTGTTATACTTATATTTTGGTGTAAACTGCAAATTTTAATAAAAACTTGGCATATGTGTTATTTTTAAAACTTAACTTTTTTTAGCCTAAATGTAAATACATACACAACATGCATGCACACCACACACACATCTCTCTCATCTGCTACTTCGATCCGAGCCTTCGTCCCCCAGCACATTGCTGCTCTGCTCCTCCCTCCACATCCGTCCCTCCTCATTTGCTCCCACCTCCACATCACTGCTGCTACGGCTGGCTGCCTAACCTTCTTCTTTCCTCAGGCTTTGGGCCCCTGCTCTCCTCCCATCCTGTTCTACTGTAGAAAAGTAAGTAACACTTACGATTTAGTTTAGTTTTTTAATTTATAAAACTAAATGATTTAGTTAATAATGAGTTTCAATTTGTATTATTTTGTTAATTGTAATGAGTGTCAATTTATATTGTAGTTTTTATAGTGAGTGTCAATTTTATTTGGGTTTTGAATTGAAATAAATTTGGGATTTAAATTTGAGGTTTGTATTAGTCAATTAAATTTGGAATTAATTGAATTAGTCAATTTGGGGTTCGTATTAGTCAATTTGTAGATATAAATTTGGAGTATTATTTTCACTTTTGACTTCTTATGCTTTAAATGCCTTAAAAATACTCCTAAATGGTACTTGGTTAGGGTTTCTAATTTTAGGTTATTAGAGTTAATGTTTAGAGTTAAAATTGGGGTTAATTGATGTTAATAATTTGTCATCTTATGCTATTAAATATTGTTGATTTATTTTAGGGTTATAATGTTAATGGTGTTTTTATTTTAGGGCTAATTTTAGGGGATAATTAGGGATATTGTTGGTTTAAATTTGGGACCAAAATGTTGATTTAAATATTTTTCTCTTTTCATTAGATTCAATAATTATGTTATTTTTGTCAAATAGTAAAAAATAACCTCAAAAAATTCAGCTAGGGGGTCCGAAATCCCAAGAATTTCCGTCAAATTATCCCCCACTAACTCAAATTCCTGGCTACATCCCTGGTCCATGTAATGTCAAAATATTAACACGAAGAATCTCTACCTAATCACATATATATAATACAATATCATAATTTCTTAGTTAATTCTACGAATCCAATTCAATCCAACTTACATTAATCTAATCATGTAATGACCAAGTTTTACTAAATAGTTACACAAGTTGTCAAATTATATAATTCCAATATGAGTGATATTATATCAATTTAACACATAATCCAATTCAAATATGTGTAGTAACAACGTTTTACAACAATTAATTTCGTTCACATATACATTAATATCATAATTTTGCGAGTCAACACATTATCCGAATTTCACATTTTAATTCTAACAAAAGATTCATTCCGTAAATCTACTAAGATCCAATACACTAATCTAAGTATGCGATGTTTCAAGCCTTAAATCATACTTTTTTATTTAATAAAATAGGTCGAATTAATTATCACCTTCCCTAATTGATCTGTCTAATTATTTTTAGCAAAACATTACTAATTAAGGGTTGGGCAACATTTAAAGCATATAAAACTTAAAGGAAATAATAAAGATATCCATACCTAAAAATAAGTCATTTAAAAAAAAATCTGATTACGCAATTATGATCGTCTCGTGAAAATAACAAAATCCCGTTCTCGGTAGATCTTGAGAAAACTTGATTTGAGCCTTCAAAAATTGGGTTAAAGCTTTGTTTTAATGGAGGATTAGGTTTCGTAGAAGATGGGAAGAATGTTTTTGAGATGCTAATGCCTTTGGAAAAGGGTTAAAAGTGTTTAACAAATCTAATTTTCGAGTTTTCTAATAAAGAAAAATATGTAGAGTTTAAAACCAACACAAACACTCACAAAGAAGCCATCCCGCAACTTTTTCCCTAGTGTGAATCAATTTGACTCTAGGGCCGAATCGATTTGGCACTTGAGAGGAGATCGGTTTTGCCAAATCAAAATAAAAGTAGTAAAATGCGATTTTTCTCTTGATTTCAAACCCGATTAAAATCATATTATTTTTATATTATGACCAAATATTTTTAAATGCAAAAAAAAAAAAATTATGTCCATTAAAAATATTTTTATGATTTCCAAATTTTATAAAATATCCTACGGTCTAAAATCATGGGGTGGTATTACACACAAGTGGTTAATGTCGCTTTACTTCATTTCCATAACCACGAAGAGTTTTAGAAGAGCAAGAGTGAGAAGAGGCTCGTTGCAGAGTCGTCAAGCTAGCAGGGCAAGTCAAACGGGGGTGGCACTAAGGGGGGACAACAGGCAAAGGGGTCTCAGTCAGGAAGCAACACTATAACAAGCACAAGGGTTATGATGATCGTAATAAGTAGGGCCACCATGTCCAGGTACAGTTGTCCCAGCGTGGCCAGTGATAACATACCAAAGCCTGAGCCAAGGGCAGCAGGGTCATGGACAGCAGGTCCAACAGAGACAACAAAAGGGTGGGCACAAGCTCCATGGGAGTTGTTTTACATGCGAAAGGCAGGACATGTAGCTAAGGTTTTCCCTTAGGGCAAGGAAGGTGCATATGAGCAGGGAGGTCAATGTGAGTATCAAGAAACTTAGGGGAAACATAAACAGTTACCAGGACCACTAGTTGATGTAGTGTCATCGATACCAACACCACTAGTCTAGCCTCAGGGGTAGCAACAACTGCAGTATGGACATGTGTGCCGAGTTACTCCTAGGGGGGCAGTGGCATCAACCCATGTAATTGAGGGTATGTTTCCTATTTTGGGGCATGTAGGACACATTTTAATTTATACTGGTGCATTGCATTCATTCGTAAGTAGTAGTTTTGCTTTGTCATCGGGGATGGTAGACACAACATCAGATATAGTGTTATATATTGATTCACTCATGGGTATAGGGGAACCTAGTCATTCCATGTGTAGAGGGATAGGGGTAGACATCGTTAGACTTCGATTTTTAGTTGACCTTCTAATTTTAAATATGTCAGAGTATGACGTAATCATGTGGATAGATTGGGTAGCTACGTACCATGGAGGTCTATTGTCTTTTCCATTCTACGGTAAAATATGTACTTGGTTGCGATGTCATGTCCACAAGGAAGGTCGAGCACGCATATATATTACATCGAGGAGGACACTTCCGAGGGAGTCACAGTGTCTTTGGACTATATTCCGATTGTTATGGAGTTTTCAGATGTATTTAAAGAGATTTTGGGGTTATCGTCGAGTAAAGATATTGGGTTCATGATTGATTTGGCTCCGGGCACGAGACCCATTGCTCGATCGCCTTATCACGTGGCTCATTTGGAGATAAGAGAGCTTAAAAACCAAATTTAACATCTTTTGGAACAAGTAATTATTCAGAGGTGTACTTTGCCTTGGGGAGCTCTAATCATATTTGTAAAGAAAAAGGATGGATCACTGAGGTTGTGTATTGATTACTGGGAGTTAAATAAGGTCACCACGCAAAACAAGTATCCGTTGATCCGTATTGATGACTTATTCGACCAATTGAGGGGTGCTTCGTACTTGTCAAAGATTGGTTTGAGGTCGAGGCACCATCATTTGAGGATTTAGGAATATGACATTCCAAAGATGGCATTTTTTATGATATGTGAGTTATATGAGTTTATAGTTATGTTAATTGGGCTACTCAATGCACCAATCGTGTTTATGGACTTGATGGACACAGTGTTTAGGGAGTTCTTGGACTAGTTTATTATCATGTTGATTGATGATATTCTGATTTATTCTCGAACTACAGAGGAGGACACTCAGCACTTACGAATAGTCTTACAGATGATATGAGACCATCAATTTTATGCAAATTTCAAGAAGTGTGGATTATGGTTAAGGGAGGTGGAGTTATTGGGTTAGATCATGTCTAAGGAGATTTATCAGTGGACCCGAGTAAGGTTTCGACAGTGATGGAGTAGGTACAACCCACAACATCTACGGAGGTGCGCAGTTATTTGGGATTGGCAGGCTATTATCGTCGATTCATTCAGGGGTTCTCGAAAATAGTTAGGCCTTTTACGAACTTGATGAAAAAGGCGTGCCATTTATTTATGATGAGTTATTCTAGTAGGCTTTTGACGAGTTGAAGGTCAAGTTGATTTCAGCTCTGATGCTCGCTTTACCTCGTGGTGAGGTAAAGTACATGGTGTACCAATGCGTCCTTACAGGAACTTGGGGTATTGATGCAGGAGAAGACAGTAGCTTATGTTCATCACAAGCTTAAGCCTGAGGAGGGTAATTACCCCACCTATGATTTGGAGTTAGCAACAGTGATTTTTGCTATTTGAATTTGGAGACACTATCTTTTAGGGAAGAGATTGTGTCTTTTATGGACCATAAGAGTTTGTAGTATTTTTTCATGCAGAGAGAGTTGACCATGAGGCAGCGTAGGTGGCTTGAGCTCGTGAAGGACTACCAGTTTGATATTTAGTATCACCCAGGTAAGGCGAATGTGGTGGAAGACGCCTTCTGTCACGGTCTAAAAATTACACTTTTGGCTATTTGGAAGGAGAAGTAGGGTTCACTTAGCATTAAGGATGCTTATCTCATGCATTAATGGAAGTTTGGACCATCACACATAATATCATCATTTAGGTTATAAAGCCACATGCAGGGGATCTTTCTTTTCAAGAGAAGGTCCAACAGTTTTTGACAGAGGGAGCATAGTCATACTTGATCGGATCTGATAGGGGTTTGCAGTTCCACAATAAATTAATAATTCTCGAGGATGAGGAGTTACAGTAGGCAATTATGACTGAGGCATACGGGTCATATTTTATGGTATATCCTGGTAGGGATGTACCAGGATATGAGGTGCCAATATTGGTGGATAAACATGAAAAAGGACATCGCAGTATTTGTGTCTAAGTGTGCCATTTATCAGATAGTGAAGGTATATCACTAAAGACTAGTAGGTATTCTATCGCCTCTTGAGATTCCATCGCAGAAATGGGAGAGCATTTCCATAGACTTCATCATACGATTGTCTACGTCACAGCGGGGACATAATGTGTCATCAGGGTGATTGTAGACCGTTTGACTAAGGTAATTCACTTTTTATCGGTTTGAATGGATTCACTTCAAAGCAGTATGCCAAACTTTTCATTACTGATATTGTGAAGTTGCATGGTGTACCAATCAATATTATATCGGATAGGGATAAGACGTTTGTGCCCTATTTTTGGAAGAGTTTCCAATAAGTAGCGGGGACAGAGTTGAGGTTGAGTACCTTGTATCACCCGCAAATGGATGGACAAATGAAGCGGGTGAATCAGATATTGGAGGACAAGTTGCGGATGTGCATCTTGGACTTCAGGGGTAGTTGGGAGCAGTACTTACTATTGATAGAGTTTGATTACAATAATAGTTATTGTTTCACGATTGACATGGTTCTATTTGAGGCCTTATATGGGAGGCCTTTTCGTTCACTAACTTGTTGGATGGAAGTGGGGGAAAACAAACTTCTAAGACCCGAGTTTATTTAGGACACATCAGAGAAGGTAAAGATGATCAAATAAATGATTCAATTTGTCCAGTGTCCGCAGAAGAGTCATGCAGGTGCAAATAAGAGGCACCTAGAGTTTGCAGTTGGAGTTTAGGTGTTACTTAGGGTGTCTCCTATGAAAGGAGTAATGTGGTTCGAGAAGAAGGTGAAGTTGACTCCCATGTATATGGGGCCATTCATCATCATTGATAGGATAGGACCAGTTGCATACCGTTTACGTTGCCATATCACTTGTAGAGGGTGCACGATTTCTTCCATGTCTCCATGTTACAGAGGTTCCTTAAAGACGAGTTAGCATATAAGCATATAGATATCGGTGAGATAAAGCTTTAATTAAACGTGAGTTATGAGGAGAATCCGATTGTCATTTTGGATTGAATGGAACATAAACTTCTTACTATATCACATGTTAATCTGTAACTTGCATATAATTACATGTTATGTGTTTAATTCTCGAATTTAGAATGCATGTTTACGATTGAATATGATTTTCTAAATCATATTGATTTATTTGGGTTAATTAGGATTATATTAATTAACTCTACATTGAATACTTGTACTTTATGAGCGAAATCTTAATGAAATGGTTTTGATATACGATTCGATGATTAGAGCTCATGTTTAGAATTTATTTTCGTTTAGAAATTCAATCCCTTTATTAATTTAAGGTTTAGATCTGAAATCATTTGTGATTATACTGCTTATTAAAGATTGAAACTTAGTTTAATTTGGAGATTGATGGAACTGAACCTATAATTCTATTTAAGTGATGTTAAATCATTTATAAACGAATTACGAGCATGAATAATCGGATTGGAAGACTTGGGTTTAGGGTAGTCTTGAAGCTTGGTTTGGGAATTAATGGAAAATTGGGGGAGAGAAACTTCATTATTATTATCAACCGGGGGCTCAGCCCCGACCCGAATTGATTCGACCTGGGGGGCCAATCGATTTGGCCCCTATGACATGACGAGGTTGAGTTATGAAAATGATGGTGGGTTGCTTCCGAGTTGATTCGAATGTTTAGATTTTTGTTTACTTGAGATGTGATTGGTATATTACAGAAGTTGGGTTTATTATAGTATAAACCGAGAGACTAAATATGTTAACTTTAATTAAGGTAGGATATTAAATAATACTTTAATTAATTGCACAATCCGACATTGGGATTGGGATGATCAGGGTGTATACGAGAGTGGTGCGATTCCTTATAGCGACATGTGTGTGTGTGTTACGTGTTATATATTTACATTAATTTTTGTGAATATACTGTTACTCGTGGTGTATCTATCAGTCGGGGTTGTTTGAGAGGTTGTGACCTGGTATCACAAAACTGGTTGTTAACGCAAGCTGTTATGGAGGTCATTATGTTTGATCACACATTCAGGCTGGTCATTGCTTTGCGACGAGAGAATGCTAGTGAACTCAATCCATTGAGCAAGTTTGAGTATGTGACTAGCCGATGGTGTTACTACGTAGTGATCTCTCCGGTCTTATTTGTGTGTTTGCTTAAGTTCGTTAGGTGAGGTTTCCTACAGACTTACCGATAGTAGAACGAGATGGCCCCCGGAGGTAGTTACCTTTGTGTGATTTTATTATGAATATATACTTTAGTCTAGTGATGGAAAATTTATTTATGAACCTTACGCCACATTTAAAAACCATATGTAATAAGTGTGTACTCTTTCGCAGGTGACGTTGTGGGGGTTGGTAGTTGAGTTGTATTCTCACACGTGTAGTTAGTCACTTCACTATTACATTTTATTATTGGTTATTTACTCATTACTCTAAAGATAGAGACTTTTAGTGTAGTTTATGATTTGGATTGGGACATGCTCATAATATTTCACTTAAATGAGGGTGAGGTATTTATTGTATATGAGAGCCGATGGAGTAACATGTTTATTGTAAATGAGTCACATGATTTACATTGTTATTATTGAATATATTTCTTGAAACTTTCGAGCTCTAATCCAAATTATATAAAATTGTTTTCAGGCATTTATAGACAGGATTCGTATGGCTGAGGAGTTTTTAGACTTGCAGCTCCATTCGGTTAGCAACTTCAATTCCTTGATTCTAACTTAGGTTGATACTCTTTTTAGTTCAGTTTAGTTTTTACTTTTAGAGATTGCATGGACCTTGACTCCCAGTATTTATTCCACTTGGTTGTTTTGAGAGTGTAGTTTATTTCAGACTATTTATTATTGGATGTTTTGAGATATTATGTATACAATGTTATTTATCGTTTTAGTTATTGCATGTACTGTTTGATGTTGTGAATGATATAAATTGTTTGATAAGTCGTATCGTCGGCATATTATCATGGTCAACTGTTATGTGGAAAATATGGGTTGTTACAATTAGTATTAGAGCGTCCAAGTTTTAGTGTATTTAGGATATGTGTTGTGCTCGTTATGTTATGTGCTGCATTCTTTGATTTATAGAGCCATATTAGTAGGATTCCTTGTACTCAATTTCGAATTGTTAGCTAGTAGGAATCTTATTGCTTTCAGATGGAAAACAACCGTAGTAGAGCATGATAGGCTGCAGAGAGAGACGTTCAGTAGGAGCAACAACCACAACCACAACAGGCACCATCGGTAGCATCCACATCAGATCTAGATACCATTATTACCAAGACAATCACCATAATTGTAGTTTTTTTGTACAACACTTCCAGTTGCCACCACAACCGTAGCCACATCAATCGGTGGTGATACCAATTTAGCAGCCACCACACTCCACCAGTGCCTTCAAGCTTACAAAAAATTTGTTTCGGTGTTTGAAAATTACTAAATAACCATTAGAATGTAATATACAAATGAAATGTTATTCCATGCAAAGTTTTTTACACATTTAAAACTTCTACAACTTCGGGATCCCAATATCGAAATTGATAGGTATGACTCAAGGTCCTTTTCCCGAGTCATACCTTGTTTAAAAGAATACTAGGTTTTCATTTGGGGTTCATACAACAATTAGTTAAGGTATGACTTAGAATCTAGTTGACAACCTATTAAAATGACTCGAGGCCCTTATCCCAAGTCATACCTTATTTTAAAATTTTGAATTTTCTCATTCGAGGTCAATATGACGATCTTTTATCGATATAATTGGGTAAATTAGCATGAAGAGATATTATGGCATTGTATAATGAACATGTCCATTTAACTGGTTGAGTTGAATCAGGGATCAAAACTCGAATATGGCATATATTGTTATTGTACTTACGATTTATGTCACCTTACTTACTTAATTATTAAACTTTCTTATATTTTGGGTTAAGAAATAGAATAAAAAAAAGTTTAAAAAATGATAGTAATTTGACACCAATGGCATTGGGAACCCCTCTTTCAACTTGAGAAGCACAAAATGATTACTGCAAACAAGGGTAATTTAAATAACCGTTGGTAATTTTCTTGGCGTATGTCTCACGGGCAGGGACGTAAGACATTGCTTTGGGAATATGAAGACACATATGGAGTTATAAACTTGTGCAATAGGAGAACCACACTCGAGCATAAATAACTAATATTTTCTTTGAAACGGGCATAAACAACTAATGTGAATTTGTTGACCAAAAAATGTTTTAAGTCTTTGTCCAAGAGGTCATCAGAAAGCTTCATCTACAAACTGGATTCACTCAATACCGAACCTTATACACACCACTTACAAAAAGGTATAAGACTTAGCGGACTTAGATTCACCTTGGTTAATCTGTTTTTATAATTGAAAAATCTTTTTAATTAACCGTGGTTTTGTAATTTTGTCAAATACACATGCAAATATTCCTTTTGTATAAAAAAATCTATTTTATAAAGAACCATTTCTTTTCGTGTATTTTAAGAATGAGTGTTCATGCTATAAACAAACATACTTGGAGTTTGCCTTAAAACATATCTTGAAAAATCTTCTAAAGGAAACTCAATAAAATCTCTCGATACATGCGCGACCTGCCTCGTCTCAGCTTCGTTGCAATGACGGCTTACCTCGCTGAATGAAACTTGTCGTTGGCTTTTTCTTGACCATACTAAAAAAATTTATGGATAAAAGGCGCGATTTGCTTCGCAGCAGTTCCGCCATAGCGATGATCCTCTTCATTGTAGCGACTTGTAGCAACACTGTCTCGCCATTGCTTGACCTGGATCGCTTCAGGTTCGCTGTAGTGATGTAACCAGTCGCTGAAGTGACCCTACAACGACACACATCTGACAATGCCAAAAGTCACTTTTACACAAGATCTTTCTTTAAGATCTTCTTGGTTAGAGTGTCAAGTATAACGTTTTGGGTGACTTAGACCCTGATGTGACTATTTGACACCTTAAGAGTGTGACACCTAGCATTTGAGCCTTTAAACATTTTCAAATCAAAAGACTGTAAGTTAGTGTGTTGTCTAGTCTTCCAAACTAAGAGTGAGAGTTTTAAAAAAAATATTTTTGATGATCAAAATATATCATTAATTTAAGAGCATATGTTTTCACTCCTCTTCTTTGAGATCTTTCAAGCCATTGTTTCTAATAAAGGTATATTTACTCACCTTGTTTCAAACATATAATATTCATCGGTGAGTAAATATTTTCGCTTCCTTGGCTTCGAAAAACTCATTTTGAGATTTAAAGCACCACACCTTTACAAACAACCCAACAAACATATTTATAGGATTCCCTCAAAGATACTAGATGTAGCATTTTGGTTGCTTAAAGGTTTCCTCCAGGAACAACAAAGCTGTTTCTACTTTTAAGAAAAAAAAGTTTTGGCCAAAGGATTCGAAGGCATTGGCCGCGGACCAAAATCGGTCGCGGTTGTGCATCGTACTCCATCTATTGGTTCTCTCTATAGGGAATATGGTGAAAAAGAGTTTCTAGTCGGTTATAGTGTCGTGAGGAGGTAAGTATATTTCTTATAGTTATAAAACTCTACCATAGTGTATTTTTTGTTCTTATTGGCCCGAGGTTTTTCCTATTAGTGGATTTTCCCCTCATACCTCTGATCTTGTGCTAATTTAACTCTTTATGCATCTTTTAGAATCTTTATCCTAATTAAGAAGATAAAACTTAAAGATTTTAAAATTTAGTAAACTAATTTGTCTTATAGACTTTTAGATTGTAAAACCCTTTTGTACTAATAAATCAACAAACGTTTTTCTTGAATAAGGGAAAATAATTTCTATGGCATTTTTTTTTGCATTTAGGCAAACCTAATACAAATGAGCACCTAATAATAAAATTAATAGTAATCATGCTGAGATTCATCTCCTTTTCCCTCATTTGTCGAAAACCAAAAATACCCAAAACATTCTCTCCTCTTTTCGAAATACCAAAATTTTCCTCCCTCCTTTCAAAAATAAATTTAAACCGTTTCCCTCTCGGGTTTATCGCATACCCAATTTTGGCCTACCTCCCTATTGGCTTCGGTCTTCTGTTAAACCGCTTCGAAGCTCCATCGATTCTTCTGTTACTTCATCCGAGTTTGGAGAACACTGACCAAGCACCGAATGTGTAGCCCAATCTGATGACCATCTTAGTCCAACTCAGTGCCAAGATTGACAACCTTCAAACCAAGAACCAAGGTCCATGAAATGCAACGTCATGGGGCCCTGATTCCCAAAGAACCCGAGGTTCTCTTTCCTCATGCCATGGGTCCACCCGCTGTCGATACTATCTGGGTCCCAAAAGAGTATCAACATGTTCCGCGTGCCCGACCTGCTAATAAGCTACCAGCAGCTCAACTCCCTACTCAGTACCCATGGATCCCAAGGAGGAGGAACTGAACAAGGTCAAGGAAGACCTCAAACTTGTTTTAAGAAGTTCGACCAAGTCAAAATATCGGGGAACTACATGGACCACACCCATATGTTTCCCTATCCCAAAGCCAGACTGTCAAAGAAGTTCAAGATGCCAGACATCGAGAAGTTCAGGGGAAGCGGACCCCCCAATTGTTTACCCTTCAAAGCTATCACTGAGCCATGACCTTCCTTGGTTCCTTCGAAGAGATATTGGCCCAGATGTTATAGGAGACCTTGAAAGATAGTGCATCCGGGTTTTCTGTCCCTTGAAGAATCCTGAATCCGTAGTTGGGAGGATGTCGCTCTAGAATTCATGTCTCAGTACAAATACAATGAGGAGTTATAGGTTATGCGCCCAGAACTAGAGCTTATTGATTTAAACCTTGGGGAAACAGTCAATAGCTTCATAGGAAGTTGGAGAGAAAAGGCTGCTACCATGACCAACAAGCCCCCCGAGGAGGAACAAGTCAGTATCGTGAAGAAGAATTTCTTGCCTCATATCTGAGCATCCATGGGAGGACAGTGGTACCCACACTTTCGATCCCTTTGAGAGTCTGGTATAAAAATTGAGGAAGGCATTACCAAAGTGGAATCCGAGCCAAAGAAAGTGAGTGGACAATTCACTCCCTGGAAGTATAAGAAGCCCGCTAGTGCTACAGTCTCAATCATCAACAACATTTCCCAACCTGCTACCTCTTGGGCGTCGAAAAGTCGCCCTAATCCTGCCAAGAAAGAGTACACTGAGCTCTATGCTCCCTTATCCAAAGTCTACTAGGCCCTGTTGAGCAAAAATCTCATCAAACCCTTGGACCCCCCCTGCCCATTACCAAATCCACTCCCTAAAAACTTCAAGACTGATGCCCGTTGTGATTTTCACCAATCCGTTGGTCATACTACAATGCTTCCACTTTAGGAATGTGATCCAAGTCCTAATTGACCAGAGTATCATTGCCCCACCAGCTAATCTTAAACCCAATACCACTCATAATCCACTTTTAGCACATACAAATGTCATCTTCCTAGCATCTACTCAAATCGTTCCCAACAAAGCACCCATCGTCAAATTTGAGTAGATGGGTCAAATTTTGTTGGGCACGATGGGTGAAAATAACCACTTACCATAACAAAACGACTATTCACTACACATGTTAAATTTTCAAAAGTAAGAGGCGTTCCAAAAAATGAAAAAGTTCTCTATTGTTGTAACAACAAAATTTCTCATCATTACCGTCTTAAAACATGTACTGAACTGTTCCATTTGTAGATTGAAATGTAAGTTTTTTATACATTCCTTATTTTGCTATAAATTGTGTTCATATACCGTAGAATGTCATTTTTTAAATATTAATAGATATATCAATACCAATAATAAACTGAAAAACTGATAATGAAACAGATCGAGAACGAAAATGACTACGTGAACTTTGTTTGTTTTTTTGTAAACAATTAACAAAAAGTGATAAGTAATTATATTGTTTGTTATTTTATTGTTTTTAGTTGAAATTACGTCAAAATATATGATTGTAAATGTAATTGTGATATAATAACGCGAAAATAACAATCATTTCTTTTATTTTAAACATTTTTGTGCAAAATTGCATCATTAATGTATCTATTTTCTTTTCTGCTAATAGTCCTTGTTATCATTTCTTTAATTTGTAACATTTTTTTGTGTGAAATTAAAGCATTAATGTATCTCTTTCATTTGGTGTAATTCTCCTCGCTAGAGGAATTAATATTACAAAAGAACAAACAAAATGCATTATTTTTTAAAATAAAATATCGTACTGGGATATTTCATATATTTTACAATGCAAAATTCCATATTTCGCATTGCGAGATGAACATTTGTCTAACATATTCTGTTATGATACCATTTTTGGAACTTAAAATTATAACGTAGGTTCAACATGATAATTTGAAGCTTACATTTTAAAAAAGTGGTCCTCCTAAGGATTGCATCAATTCTGCAATTAGTACAATCTTATTGTTCATACTCTTTCTTAGATAAGTTCCTCTTAAAATTATCATATATCTTACAAACAGACTCATACCGAGCATAACAGCCGTAAAACCTCGAATTTCTTGAGAGTACTTCAAAACACCGAAATGATTCCTTCCAAAAAGCTCAATCCATTTAAAAAACCTTCACCTTAATTTTTTTATACAAATTCCTTGTCCTTTGGTACACCAGTGCGGACAAAAAAATTGCAAAAGCATGTAAAGCAGTTATATCTTCACTGGCGCCCAAATTTTTGAGTAAAGGCTATGACGGCCCACCAACTCCTGCTTCTATAAACCTAAACTTATCATAGATATATTTAATGCCATTTGAAGGCTTGTTATATCTAGTAAGAAACCATTTTTGTAACAAGTCACTATTGTCAAAAATTTTAATGGGTATATCTCCCATGTAAGTTTCATCTAGTGTATCATCATGTAAACATATTTTCATAATTTTTTTGGATGTAGTAAGTGCCTTCAAAATATTAGCAATAGGAAAAAGTGAGAAAATCTTAATTAGCAATTCATCACTGAGATCAAACATGTGTGCCATTTTGTATGTAATTTCTCATGAGAGAATATATCAGTGACATGTTAATAAAAGTTTAACAAGTATTTATTGAAGCAGATAATATCCCACTCCTTGACACATGCGTGGCTTGTGTTGAAAGTAATTATGAATACTATACAAATTGACGGTAGTTCAAAAGCTTGTCTCTATAGGTAATGATTTCATATACCACTTCCCTATAAATTCGCCACACGAAATTACAGTGGAAAATCTCACTGCGAGATGCCATACCTTTGTAAATACACTTAGTAGTAATTAATTAAACTTTCATTTTTATTGTGTAATACTAATCAAATTCACAATTACTTGCATTAAATGAAATGAATACTTACGTTAAAATGATGACAAAGTAATGATGATGATTGTTTGCCTATTTAAAGACGTGAATGGATCGAAGAACTTTCTAAAACAACATGTTTTTCTTCAAAATGCATTTTCCCTTCCTAAGTGACATCTCAATAGTCCCTCTTTCATGAAACCCCCGTCTTTTTCGTCATCAAGAGTAAAGGCAGAAGTGTCACAGATCCTTCATCGCATTGCTTCTTGCTAGCAACCTTTAATTTTATATGGGATACCATTACTGCCACTTTCTTGCTTGAAGTAAAGGCAAAAGGTAAGGAAGATTCTTGAACAGTGGATACGCAAACAACGAAAATTCCGACCATTCCTGACCCTGGGAGTACTGCTTTAGCAAAGAAAATGGTAGGGCAAACAACAGTTCTTTACCTTTTTTTACTACTACTTACAAGGCCTTTCGCTCTATGATCAAGCTTTAGGCTGGTTGAAAAAAAAGAGTAAGAACTCTTTCTTTTCTTTTTGTTTGAGTTCATTAGTATCAGTCTCAGAGGAATGCCTTCCTACATTCCGGGATCTATACTAAAAAAAGCCCCCCATTAGAGATTGATAGTGGACGTTCAACGTTAAGCCATTCATATATGGATTCGAGTGCTATCTTATCTCATTTATTCGATAGTGACTAGTGAGCGAGGAAGGCCCTTAGGGGAATGAAGCGTATTACTCCTTTTCTAGCGGCTTCTTATTAGTCTAAGTCTGACTCTTTTAGATCTAGACCAGGCAAAGCCCTTTCCATTCTTGTAGCTGGGAGCAATCCTAATTGATTGTTTCATCGTGTTCGATTGAAAAAATTTATGGATTGCTAACCCCAAGCGCAAAGCTTATTGTCTTCCTCGGCTTTCGAAGCCTCCTATAATGTCAAATGAAAGAAATTCTTTCCCGAACGACAGTTACTTTCAAATACAATAAAGATAGCTATTTATTTCTTCTAGTGACTACTCCGAGTAAAGACTACCAACCTTAACCCTTTAATGGGATTTTTGACATTAATAAATAGATTATTAACTCATTCCCCTATTTCTGACCCCCAAAATCGACTCAAGTGCTGGGTGGTGGGAGAAAGCATTAAAAGGAAAAAGTCCTAGGCCCGATTCGCTAAATAAGAAATCAATTCACTAAGAAGGCAGGGCAATAATGTGCCTTCTGGAGCTATTACTTTGACTCTCCATACTTAGGAGAAGGGAAAGCAACTAATACATTAACCGAGGTTGAAAATGAACAGGGAGCTGCTCCGCCAGTTGGCGTAGAGAGATGGGTCATTCTTGCGCATCTTGCACTGTGGTGATTGGTAGAGGTGCCGAGCGTACACTAGAATCAAGTGCCTAAGGGATTCCACAAGAACAAAAGTGAGATTCTCTACTTCAACTTGACTTTGGGACAGAGAAGGGAGAACATGATCCTTTATATATAGAGGAAGTTCCCCCGATGACTACGACTATAGTGATTCTTCTCAGTCTGTCTTTGTTTCCAGCAAAAGTTATGAAATAAAGCTTAGATTAGGCAAAAGTAACTCTCTTACCTGACTAATATCCTTGAAACTCAACCCTTTTTCACCTTAGGAGCAAAGTAACTCCAATTTAAAGGTTTGGAGTGATAACCACTCGGTAAGAAGGAGATGAGCCATATAAGGACCAGATGGAGGGAAGGGGCTACCCCTATTAAGCAAATATGTACGATCTTTATCGATTATCCAATCACTTTACTTGGTCCATAGGGAGGGAAGACCCTTTTATATAATAGCTATTGAGCTTCCTCGGTCAATTCCCTTTGACTTGAAGTTCCCGTATCTGTGGGTCCCTTCTCCCTGCCAATTTTGTTAGTGACATCGAGTGAGCAATCCAAAGCAAATAAGTGATTTGATCATAATCATCTCATATGAGATAGAGCGAGCTAAGTACTTTTAGCTGATTTGATTAAGTTTTTCCTATTGGCATTTCAGATATTTAGGATATATTTATAGGCCCAGTGTTATTCGAGTGGGAGTTTCCTTCCGGCCATTGTTAGTGTCTGTTCTAGCGATTTCATCTCCTTACTCTCCTTCCTGTCCTTAAGGCCTTAAATAGCTAATTCTCTCTTCCTATCCCCTAAAAAAGAAAAAGAAAAAATGACTTGTTGGTAAGTATATCTTTATATCTTTCCAGCTGAGCGAGAGAATGGTAGGTCTTCCTTTATATACTACAGGATAGGAGCGGTCCATGCGATGAGTGGACCATTCAAGGCAAGAGAGTGCATGTTAGTTCCCTTTTTTCATTTTTTCGATTACGAGCGGTACATAGGATTATGTTATCCTGATTCTACAGTCCCTAAAATCTACGACTCTATCGAGCCAGCGGTAATAGTATCTTTTTAGGCAGCCATTGATTAAAGACATTACGCCTTTTTGTAGTAGGAATCGGTAGGTTCAGATTGTTTACATGCTCATCATAGAAGGTAAAAAAGTTGTGCAAAATTTCTTAGCTCGGATGAGTTCATCTCAACTAGAGAAATTTATGCCGTGGGAGTCTCCTTCTCTGCTTCTTATATGTCATTCTAGAGATTCATGGTCGAAAAGACTAGCAGCAGCTCCCGCTAAAGCAGTTACGATAACACCCCCTTCAATGCCATCTTCAATCCCTTCCCTCATAACTCCTTCTCTGTGCGCACCGGTAATTCTTCAAACTCCCTTCGACTGCTAACTTTTAGCAATATTCTTTATTATATACTTGCTATTAAATTCCAAGCATTAGGGCAATGTTAAGATAAAGAACCGCTCCGCACCCTCCCTATGTGCAATGCAAGAAGTTCCTTAGCTTATAGAGGTCAAATAGTCAGACATGCTATGTTCAGTTTAATTGCCCTACCTATAGGTCTTACAAACTAACTATTCTTAGTGTCAGAGCTAGTAGACCTTAAATAAATAGTCAAGATCTTCTCCCTATATTAGTTGGATCCTTGAAAAGAGTACAACTCCTTCTTTGCATTAGTTACCTTTCAAGGATTTGGCGCTTTTATCAAAATGTCCTAAGACCGGTGATGCCGTATGCTAAGGCCAATAAATCCTTTAGAGCAATCAGTCTTTGACTCCCTTCCCCTTCTTGTGTGTGTGTGTGTTTGCGTTTTGATTTGTGTAGTTTTGGTAACTTGTAGGGTTTCAACCCGTTTAATCTGTCATAACATTTCAGGTGCTAGAGCTGGTCCACACGTGTAGACTCTCTCTCTCCATCTAGAAATATTTTCCATTCAGGGATTGATGTGGTTTAATCTCCTTGATAGACTATCTTTTATATTTCAGTCGTATGTGTTGGGTATTTTGGATTCAATTGGCATTTATTACTGGGACAAGACTTTGGCATATATTATCGAGACTTAGTATTGACATGTATTTTGAAGTTGTGCTAGAATCATGTTTTACATTCTAATTACCTTGTTAATATGAAGAATAAAGTGTTGCATATTAATTTATAAATTAAGAAATTATTTCATTTGGGATATTGTGTTCACATTTTTTTTATAATGTTATGTTTTTAAACTTGACTCTGTGTGAATTTTAGATAAAATTGATCGTAATTTTGAAAGTTTAATTTATTAACCTTGCATGGTGTGCGCATACAATTAATATTTTTTAAATTTTAGGCTCAAATTGAAACTTATAAAAACTTTTGTGGGTTGTATGGTTGAAACTAAAGTGTGAAATATTTGTTGAGGCTGAAAATAAATCACGAGTTTGATCTTTTTGGTGCTTCATTGAATATTTTGCTGGTAAATGTTTATATATATATATATATATATATTCCTTTTTAGGATCTTTTTTTAGAGATTTGGTGAGACTTAGTCAAATTTTCTCCCAGTACACACAAACAAACACTTACTGAATATTTCTTTGGAATTTTGGGGCTAAATTGTAACAACTTGTATATCATAACCTTAGGGTTAATCAATTCCTAACATCAAAATATATTACTTGTAAAAACAATATAAATAACATTCTCAACATGAAAGGGAACAAATGAAATATGTGACAATATAGGAATGCGATATGATAAACCTCCAATATAAAACTCAAAAGATGCATCATCAACTACGATAAAGTGAGAGGTCTCTCTGCAACAACCTAAAGAATCAAAATTATAGCTCAAAGAAAATAATATACAACACATTATGGCACAATTCAAACTAGATGCAAAAAGTAATATAGTATAATGTGTGATACCCCGAAAAATCCATAAATAGATTCATCAGGTCTAATATAGAAATCACGGGAAATGGAAAGCATTTGGTAACATTCTGAGCATAATGAAATAAATAAAACAGAGTAAATAAAATGTGATACAATATGATAAACTACTAAAAAATTAAAACAACTCGGATACCAATCACTTCCATGAGAAGCAAATCAATTATGGAATATAAAATCTCAACTATAAAATAACCTCCTCGGAATAAAAGTACATTATATACAATATCTGACTCGAGATAAACTAAAATAAATACAGCTGCCTGAACTAAAATAATTACAAGATGTAAAGGAGTGATAATTCACAAAGCTTACAGCCAAGGAATGAGAAATATAATATCGCTAAAAATACTCCTCCAACGAACCACCCAAGTCTACAATAACAACAACGGTCAATGACTTGTGGAAAACAATTCAACACCGAGGATTAAACCAAACAAGTTCATAAAGAGTAAGAATTTAACTAAAGTTGGGCCTTAATAATAATAATGGCTCCCATTTTAATTATATTTTAGGTCATTTAAGTTACCCAACCCAAACAACCTAAATAAACATGCGGTTCTACTCCCAAACCCTTATATGGCTTAATGTGATATAATTTCATCATTAATTATCTCTACTTTAATAGTTTCAAGTTTAATTATCAACTTAATATGCTCGTACTCTATAACAGATTCATGCATTAATAGTAATTCTCTTATTGAACATTATTCTCTTGTTTCAATTGTATTAAGTTATCTTTTAAAATATTCCCATCCCTAATAATAGATTATAACGTTCTTAAGTCACAGTTCAATATATACATCTCTAGTATAATTTATCCATAATATTCTGGAGTCATAAACATATGATTATACATCACAAGTATAAGTCATAAACATGTACCACCATCTCAAGTACCGCAACACAAAATCACATAATCTAGAATTTTCGTGAGTGTCCACAACTCACATAAAATCTTGTGGGCTACGCTCGAGTCCATAGATAAAAGTACAAAGGCATATCCCTATTGTCCTTGGGGATCACTCCTACGTACTAGGTATAGTTATTGGGCGTCCCAACCCTAAAACCTCAATGCTTTAGTAAGGGTAATCATTATGCATTCCCATCTATCGCCCGACCTCCATACCCAAGGCTCTGTATTAGAACTCCCTCATCTGTTATCGCTAAACAAACACTCAAAACTACATTTCCTGCCATAACCGTGCGTACTGGGCAAACCCTAGTCGTATGCATGGATTCCGTTCGCATGGGACACTTAACATGTGTATGGACATCGCAAACCATATTCCTAACACCTAAGCTATTATGATATCCAAACCCTTATAGAACAACACCTGACGTTTTAAGTTCATAAATTAACATCTTTTTCACATATTCGATTCAATTGTGAAATTAACATGGCGATTTATACGAATTAACAAATTAATTGTGATTTACACTTATCAAATTAGATTATACAATTTTGTGCATCAAATTAAGGGTTTCATTGTTAAACTACACATTTTAATCAGGATTAACATTCACCTTGAGTCAAATTATAAAAAATTACTAATTAGATGACTAATCAGATTTATTCAAGTTTTAGTCTAGAATACAGTGACTACGAATTCCATAACACAATCCCAATTACGTTCTTAATTGATATAAACTTGCCTCTGGACTGATTGACGAATCGAAATCCACTAAATCCACAAATCCTCTTCCAAACTTTGTGCCTCTTCTCCCTAGACTTAGGGTTTTTCTAAATGTCTAAAATGTGTTTTAGGTTTTGCTAACTAACCTAATAATAGATATTCCCATGAAATTAGGCTTAGGCCCAACATAACCCTTAACTTAATGAGGCCAAATAAAACTCCAAATGGACAAAAACTCTACCCAAGACATGCACCAGACCAATAGACTTATATTCCACTATTATAAGTCAATAACGGAGGGAATAATTCAAATAAGAAAACCCCGACACTAAGTTCCTGGCCATCCCATGGTCGCCCATAATTCTAGTCACTTAAAATATTTAATAAATGAATTACCGTGTATTATGCCAATATCCAAAGAGTGTTAGTCCCGTAACACATATATAATCACGTATAAATATAAGATAAATATAATAGGTGACATTTCCCATGGATTGTAATGCATGAGTAGCTACAATCTTCTCTTTTTAGTCTTGAGGTAATAAGAGGAACCCCCAAATACTGGAATGGGGGTTTACTATGAGGGATACTTAGGATGGAAATCATGAATGTCATCCTCACAAATACCAGCTGTATAGGTTTCTTTTGTTGAGATTATCATTAAGGCCAGAAACACTACTGAACATCATAATAACATCCTTCACAATTACACATGAATCAACATCACCTCCAGTAAGCACAATATGATAATCAGCAAAGCAAAGGTGGTTAATTGAGTTTTTTTTTACATTTGGGATGGAAAGTGAAGAGGGGAAAGGGGGTCCCCTTGTCTAAGTCCTCTTTTACGTTAAAAAACCCATTCAATTTACCATTCAGACTAACTGTAAAATGATGTGTGATACCAATTAAATTATTTATTAGAACACTTATTTAATTAGGTGACAAAATTTGATCAAACCAAATTCAATTTTAGATCAGCGCCTAAACATGCATCTAGGTGTCATAAATCATTCAAATCATGCATGTGAAACAAAGACGACAAATTCAGGAAAAAAACCCTTTTCGGATAAAAATCTTTTTTCAATACTTTGAAAAGTTTACAAGACCATTGACTTACATACAACCTGATAATCGCCCACAAGTGTAATGCACGGTGTCTTCGTTAAACCTTCAAAGCTACGAGAGATAGCGAAATACTCTCCAGGTGTCGGTTCATCGTCTTCGGCTCGTCCACACGCAGAATAACTACGCTCGGTATCTACCAATCAAATATGGATATGCCTTCTCCATAGAGGTTTAACTACAACAAAGTATGCTTTAGGTTCCATAAAACAACTCACACAAAAGATATTGGGATTTGTAAATTGTAAAACAAAGATAGAACCCTTAAAAAATGTTGGAGAATAAACCAAAACACTCAAAATTGTATTATGTTTAAAAACTAGTGTTTCTCCACCCGAAAATCAGAAGCCTGACACCCTTATTTATAATAAAAATCAAGGCGGTGATGTGTCAGTAAAAATCTCTGTCGTTCGAACAAAGTGCGACATCGTTCGAGTGAATCTCCATCTCATTCGAATGAGATGTGACGTCATTTGAATGACAATCACTGATCCACTTAAAAAACTTTTAAAGTTTTAAATAACTTGGAATCCTCAAATCTTAAAACTATTCACGGGATCAGGAGATATTTATCCAAAACTTTAATGAGAAAATGTTTTTGAAAAATAAAAACCAATTATTAAAAATTCCAAAAAAACATTTTAACTTTTATAAAAAATATCCCAACACTTTTAATGTGAAATGTAAATGAAACTTAAACACTATTTACCAAATTCATCTTTGTTGGGTTTGAATGTTGGAGTCTTCTTGTAATTCGGATTCGTCGTCTCTTGTAGATGCAATCTTCTCAATTCTTTGATGACTTGTAGCAACTTGTAACGATATACGACATACTGAATTGTAACGGACAATGTCCTTACAAATCTCCTCCTATGTCTATGCCAGTACAAAATAAAAATATCCGAATTATCAATAATCAAATGACCTATACAAATCTACCCTCCCATAAACTCAAATGTGGAATAATAAATTGTCAAGTCTTCAAACTTTTCAAACAATGCTTCAACAATCAACTTTTCAAAACTTCAAGCTTTTCTCATCAGGGTGTGCAACATAATGTTCTTCTATTGTACCTACAGACACGAGACAAAAAAACCTCGTGACGTATCGAGTTTGAAATAATATAAAGCATAAATATGAAAGCATAATCAAATCACCCCCATACATAAACTCCCCCATAATATCATAATTCGTTCTCCCCCTTTTTATTTGTCCGAAATAGATAAGGAAAAGAATAAATTACATAAAGCAAATCGGGGTGTCACGGTAAACCAAGCAAACAAACATTTTTTTTTATTTCTTCATTTTTTTATACAAAAATGCAAAAATGATGCTACAAAAATCACATACCATGAATTTATCCTAAGATAACCAAATCATGGATACGGAATGAATGGGTGTGAACAAATTCAATAGGAAAATCAACTCAATCATATGATATGTGAAAGATGCATAAGAGTACTCCTAATGAATGAACATAAAAAATAGTCCTCTGGTGTAAAATTGTTGAATTTAGATGACATCGTTTTAATCATATCAACAAATCAAAGTATAAATGATTTCCACACCAATGACGTCCAAAACTATGTAATGCTTTTTCATGACTTCCAAGGACGTGCAAACCGTTAAAAATTCCATCCAAACTCCCTCATTAAAAGATAATGCTTTTATTTTTCTTATGAGGTGATGAAACTAAAAAACCTAAAAAAATATTGGCCCATTTTTGGCATAATTTACTTGTTATTGCCTTTCAATTTTTTTGGGCTCTTTTAAACCTCATTGGACACCAAATAATTTTTAATTCCTCACTTTTTAGGTCCATTTAAATGGTGGATTAATCGCAAAGGATAAAGGAGTACCTTTCGTAGCCCTTCCCCATTGTTCAATATAAAACACAAACTCACAAACGGTCTATATCATGGATTACTTTTTATCAAGATTTATAGCCTTTGGTTCGTTATATAAACAGAATTGAGATGGAAACACTCAACCACCATGTGATAGATAAGCACAAAAGCCAAATAAATCCGTGCATGTGTGTACAATGAAGGATAAGAAGAGTCAATCATGTAGGTAGCAAAACTTTATCATCTCAAAGGCTCCAAACTTTGCACATGAAATACACAATATATTATCTCAAAACAGTATCAAATAGTCACATGGATATGTCATGAAGTTGTGACTTGGTCATCCTAAATGTCAATTCAAATAAGGTGCAAACAAAATACAAACTCTTTTTGTATTTTTCTAAAAAGGAAAATCTTTTTATATTTTTCAAACACTGTTCAGAAACAACCCACCAGTACCACATAAAATATTAATATAAAACAGAGGACTGCAAATAGATAACTCCAGAAAACCACACAGGTCGTTCAAACGAGAATAAATGTTGCCCGAACGAGAGTGCATGTCGTTAGAACGACAGCTTCGCGTGACAGCTGATGTCGCTTGAACGAGTACTGATCTCGCTCGAACGAGAAACACAATTTTCACAGGATTTTCAGAACGACATGCTGTTTTGTCCAGTGAAAAAGTTTTGTGAAGATAGTTCCTGGAATGGGCAAACTATCTAAAACAGTACCAAAAATAAAAAAAAAAACTAAAAATGCTAACAAAGTATAATACAAATGGTACATACTAGCAATAGGCAAAAGATAACATCATGTAAGTCACCCTATGCTAGCAAACATGTCTAGACCTCATCAAGTAGGTGCAGTGGAGTTTTCCAAAGATGGTGACATCTTTTGAAACAACTTCCATCAAATCATGAGACGTCTTGACCAAAAACTTTACTTGCTCTCGTATGTGTGCAAACTCTCTATCATTATGTGCAAGCAAAGTATCATGGGTAGGTGCATGTGTGCGAACATGTGTAGGAGCAAAGCGTGACGCATAACCTAACTTAAGGCAAAACTCCCTAAGGTGTCCTCTCTTTTTGCAATGGGAGCAAACATAAATCGGCTTAGGTGCACCTCTATAAAAAACTCTTGGACGTGCTCTCTTAACAGGTACGGGACGCCTAAGTGGGTTGGGACTAAAGTGGGAACCGGCTCGGGTGCACCAATAGAAGTGGATACACCGTCATAACCTTTTCCTAAATTCTCACCACCCCATAACCATTTTTTCAACTTTCTTAAATGCGTTCTCTAAAGACACTTTGACCTCCCGGGCATGCTGGAGATCACTCTCAAGTTGGGATATGCATGTCATCAGACTAGACACCGTGTTGGTCAAATCACACTTTTACCTCCTTTCAACTTCTTTCACTCTCTCCAAATCTAAAACCCGACGAACTAAATCTCTATTATACTTTTAGTTTTTAAGGTCTCGGTGTACAAATTCCTAAAAGCTTTCTGAAGCCCACTTTCATCTCCACTCTCAAATGCGCTCTCATCTCCACTAAAAAAACCTCGAGTCATCACCGTCGCTCTCGTGAACATTATCATTGTGAGAAAAAGTGGGTGTGCTCATATGACTCAAAAAAGCTACACACATCCCATGTGCTAAACCTTTATTGGACTCATCTTCCTCATCTCCCTCACTATCACTAAGTGTGGCGGGCATGGCAGTGTCTTTGCCTTTTCTCTTTATCCTAGTAGGACATTCTTTAGCTATGTGCCCTTTACCCTCACACTCAAAGCACCTGATCTCATCCTCCTTATCACTTTCTTTGGCCTCCTATTTCTTTTTATTTTTATCAAAAGATTTCTTTTTATTGGAAGAATTTCTTAGATATTTTGAGAAACTTTTTATTTTTTTTTGCAAGTAAGGCCATGTCAAAATCTGATTCGTCCTCAGACTCGGACTCACAAAAACTCACTTTCCTTTTCTTATCCCTCTTCCTCGAAACATCCTCACTCGATACCGACTTTGACCTACGATCCCCTTATCCTAATTTGTAACTCTGAAGATCACTTACCAACTCTTATAACTTAAGTGTGCTCAAATTTTCCATCGAGTTTAATATAGTGACTTTCTGGAAAAAAAACGTTTTGGAAGGGATCTCAAAATCTTTTTCACAACTCGTGTGTTATCAATTACCTCACCCAAATTAAAACAGGCGTTGACAATGTCCGACAAACGTGCTTAAAACTCATCAAAAGTCTTGGACTCTAACATAGTAATGGTCTCAAATTGGGTGACTAGAATTTGTAATTTTGACTCTTTAACAACGTTTGTACCTTCGTGTGTCAATTTTAAAACATCTCATGCCTCTTTAGACGTGGTGCATGTCATAATATGACGAAATTCGTCGGGAGTGACGGCTCCAGAAATAGCACTCAAACCACGGGAATTAAGGTAGACAGTTTATAATCGTCCTCAGTCCAATTGGACACAGGTTTGAAGGAGGTGACATTATCAATAGTCACAGTGGGAGGAGTCCAACCATTTTCAACCAACAATCAAACTCGCTCATCTATGGCTTTTAAAACATATTTCATGCGAGCTTTCCAATAGGCATAATTATCTCCGTCAAAGATGGGCACCCGATTATATAAGTGATCCATTGAAAAACTTGCCATTTTAAACAAAACCAATATCACACAAGTTTTCAAAAAATAGGAATATGCAAAATACTAGCGTAACCTGCTCTAATACTAAATTGTAAAATGATGTGTGATACCAATTAAATTATTTATTAGAACACTTATTTAATTAGGTGACTAAATTTGATCAAACCAACTTTAATTTTAGATCAACTCCTAAATATGCGTCTAAGTGCCATAAATCACTCAAACCATGCATGTGAAACAATGACGATAAATTCAGGAAAAAACCCTTTTCGGGTAAAAACCTTTTTTCAACACTTTGAAAAGTTTACAAGACCATTGACTTACGTACAACCTGATAATAGCCTACAATTGTAGTGCATGGTGTCTTCGTCAAACCTTCAAAGCTACAAGAGACACCGAAATACCCTCCAAGTGTCGGTTCGTCGTCTTCGGCTCATCCACACGCAGAATAACTACACTCGGTATCCACCGATCAGATATGGAGATGCCTTCTCCATAGAGGCTGAACTACAACAAAGTATGCTTTGGGTTCCACAAAATAACTCACATAAAAGATATTGGGATTTGTGAATTGTAAAACAAAGATTGAACCCTTAAAAAATGTTGGAGAATAAACAAAAACTCAAAATCGTATTCTGTTTAAAACTAAAGTTTCTCCACCCAAAAATCAGAAGCGCGACACCCTTATTTATAATTAAAATTAAGGCGGTGATGTGTCAGAAAAAACCTCTGTCGTTCGAACGAAGTACGACATCGTTCGAGCGAATCTCCATCTCGTTCGAACGAGATGTGATGTCGTTTGAACAACAGTCACTGATCCACTTAAAAAACTTTTAAAGTTTTAAATAGCTTAGAATCCTCAAATCTTAAAACTGTTCACAGGATCAGGAGATATTTATCCAAAACTTTAATGAGAAAATATTTTTGAAAAATAAAAACCATTTATTAAAAATTCTAAAAAACATTTTAACTTTTATAAAAAATATCCCAACACTTTTAATGTGAAATGTAAATGAAACTTAAACACATTTTACCAAATTCATCTTTGTTGGGGTTGAATGTTGAAGTCTTCTAATAATTCGGATTCGTCTGTTGTAGATGTAATCTTCTCAATTCTTCGACAACTTGTAGCAACTTGTAACGGTATACGACATACTAAATTGTGACGGACAATGTCCTTACACTAATTGCGAATCTTGGAGGGGTAACACACTCCTTAATATGACTTGTAATAATAGGGGAAACCTTAAGTGTTGAAGAAAGTAAAACAATAACTCCCAGTTGACTGTATCATATGCTTTAAGTATGTCAATCTTAATGGTGCATCTAAGAGGGCCCAAGTTTCTATGATAATTCCTCATTAACTCTTGAATCAATAGGATGTTATCAATAATTGATCTACCTTCAACAAAAGCAGATTGCTTGTCGTTGATGAGATAGGGGAGGACGGGCTTAAGTATATAAGCAATGACTTTAGATATGAATTTGTAAATTGTGTTGCCACAAGAAATAGGCTTGAAATCCCTCATGCTGCTAGGGTTCTGGACTTTGGGAATAAGAGCAAGAGCAGTGCAATTCCATTGTCTAAAAAAATGGCCAAAAGAAAAGAAGAAATCAATAGCATTAGTGACCTCTTGACTAATAAACACCCAAATTTTCTTAAGTAAATGGGCATTGAATCCATCTGGAATAGGAGATTTATCATAGGTAATAGAAAATATAACCATCTGTATCTCCTCAGTAACTGGTTTGGATAACCTTCTTATGAATAATATCATAAAGGATGGACTACGGATCGATGCAACTGTAACTAGTGCCTAATAATTTGGTGTAGTAGTTTACTGCATCCTTAACAACATTCAAATGGCCTTCAATTCTCACACCACTGGAATTCTCAATGCTAAGAATCTTTCTTCCAGGTCTACTTTGATTGAATTTTTTTTATGCAAGAAAGTATTATTTCGATCCCCCAATCGCAACCATATCAACCTAATGTTCTGTCTATAGAAAGACTGTTAAGCATTTCTCATTTCTGCATACTTGGACACCATCTCTTTTCCCCCTCTCTGAAGATCATCATTAAAATCATCATGATCATGTCTAGTCTACAGAAAATCAAAATGGTGCTTGGCCTCTTCCACTTTCAGAGAAATTTGCTTATAAATTTTTTTATCAAATTCTTCTAGGTTGGAATTCAATCTACTAAGAGTTTAGTCATGGGATCACCATTGTCATCAACCTGCCAAGACTCATGGAGCACTGTTAAGAAGTCATTATGTTCCATCCAAAAATTAAAAAACTTAAAGGGTTTAGGTTTTATAGGATCTAGGGGAGCAGTCACAGTGATGATTAGGCAATGATCAGAAGTTTCATGTGGGAGGATAGTGGCTTGGGAGTCACGAAAGCGTCTAAGACAAGCCTTATTCAACAACACCTTGTAAATTCTAGGTTGAATGTTGTCAGCCCCTTCATGCTTCTTGTTCCAAGTAAACCATTTACCATTGGTCAACATGTCATCAACATCAATGTCATAAATACATTTATTAAAATCCTCAATGGCTAATTCATTAATGCTATTGATCCCCCTCTTCTCCTCTTTACTTCTCACAACATTGAAGTCCCCCATCAAAATCCAGGGCTGGTGTTAACCATCTCATTATTAGCTTGAATAAAATTCCATAAATTCCTCCTATTTTCTAAGAGATTATCCCCGTAAATGAAAGAAGCAAAAAAGTTAACCTCAGTACCTATCACCTCCACTTTACACATGATGGATTGGTTATGAGAGGAGATTACATCAATATACACAATAGTGGGATCCCACACAATCAAAACTCTATCAACATCTCCATTTAAAGGACAATTATGCACAACATTCCAATAGAAAAAATAGCTATTGTTAACATTGAGAATATTATTCCTTCTCATCTTAGTCTTCACTAAACTAATGAGGTCTAGTTTATCATCTTTAATAAGTTTACACACTTCTTATTGTTTGCAAGGGAAATTAATCCCCCTTATAATAGGAAGCTAACTTAATCATTTCTTGTTTGCTACATTTCTTCTTCCCTCTCCCACTACTATTGTGGACATATTGGAGTACATATTTATCCTTATAAATAGTGGGATTTGTCTTTTGAAAGTTCTTATCCACCAGTTCATCTCCCAAAGTGTAACAACCCACTCTGAACATGCCTTTAGTCCCTTGAATAAATGGAAATTCCAAACGAGCCCTAGTTTTTTACTAAATTACCAAAATGCCCCTTAAGAAAAATTTAAGATAACCTACACTTTTCTATATCAATTGAACCCCAACTTTCACTCAAAGTTTAATCAAATGACTTATACTTTGCAATAATATCAATAACCGACCCATTAAAATTGAATAAATTGCACATAAGCCCCTAAAATTTTATAAAATAACTTAAAACCCTTAAAACTTATTCAAAAACTATGCAAGGACCAAAACCAAAACCTAAACTTATTTACCCTTTCCCCCACGGTGACACGACACCAGCTGGGCAGCCAACATGGCTTGTACCATGTGGGTTAAAAATGATACCCATTTTAGATCCAATAAAATATTAGAAAAACTTGTGTAATTCAGCCTCATTTACACTTCTAAACCTACAATCAACTCCCCTCCCCAAACCCTATAAATACCCCCTTTTTTCTTAGTACAAAACCATCTAAGCTAAGATCTAATCCAAAGTAAATATTTGAGAGTTTATGCTTTTCTATAATTTTATGCATGAGTGCTTGTGTCTTCAATTTGGTTATGTTTCTGCATATATATAGAGTAGAATTATGAGTTTTCACGTGAATGTTAATGTAGGAATGCATTGAAATGGCTCAAAAACTAGAAAACTTCATTAATGCTTGAGCTTCAATGGTGGATTCTACTTCCTTGGTTTTGAACCTGTTTCAAAGCAAGGTAAGTTAAGCTTAGGTTCTCAGGAACCTAGGTGCAAAGTTTAATTGGACCAAAACTTGGTTTTTATACCCCCAATCAAAGCTTGAAGTTTCCAGCCCTGAAAATTTCTGAAAATTAATTCGAGAATTTTACTCCACCAAAATTCCTCAAACCAAGTCTCCCACATTTTTTATATAAAACGAAACCCTTATCGTGTCTGGAAATGAACCATAGATTTTAGTTACTTATATTTGGTCAAAGTTTCACCACTTTTACAGAAATCCAACAGTTCGATTTATCCCACCAAAATTCTTAAAGCCAGTATGGTTGGATTCCTCTTAAAAAATTAGGCAACTTTCATTCAGGAATCAACTTAAAAGGAATTTTATGATGTTTCGAATTGGAGGTTAATGTTTCAAACTGTCGGAGGTTGAAGACAAGTGGGTTACACGCGTGCGAGTGGGAATCAAACCAAGCACGTGATTAATTTTACTCAGCGCGTGAGGGCACATCTCCAATTAGAAAATTCCATTTTTTCCCCAAAATTTCTATGTTTTAATTATGAACAAGGTATATTACACCACCCTGTTTGGATCCCAAGAAATAATTTCTCGAGAAAACTAGTTTTAATTTTAAAAAAAGTAAAATTTTAGTTTACACATAAACCCCTGGCTATTGTTCAAGTATTTCAAAATGACCCCAAACTTTTTCCACAATTTATTTAGCTTAAATAAAACCAATTTGTCTTTCATCACTAATTTCAAATCCAATTAGAAATGTGGAAAACATTAATTGTAAAAACCTTTTAAATTATAAATTATAACCTTCCTAGTTAATTTTACACTATAATTAATTTAAGTCTGGCATCTTACTACATCACATAAGCATTATATTACACCTTTATGACCTACTTACACTCTCCATTATTTCAAACTTCCCACTCAACCCCATGAATAACGTATACACACGGAATCCATAGAAATTTCAAAGTAGGTGATTTTAATTTCAGTATTAAAATTGAGTTTATGTCTTTCACAATTACTAATTGTTATATCACTCTGTGATAATGTTGAACTCATATTTTAAATACGAACTCAATCATGTAGTTCATGTTTATTTCGTTTATTGATTCCCTCGAATTTTTAGTTATTCCTGAAATCGATAAATCGTTACAACTTATGACTCAATAAGTGCCATTGAACTTTTTGTTTATCCTTAATTATGGTATAACCCTGCAACCTACTATAATTGCATATTACCCTGAAATTTATAACCATGATTAGTTAAACCCCCTAGTAGCATACCTTACGATTCAGGGATTTGACCCCGGTATACCACAATAATTCTAATTGGCTGTGACACCCCGACTAATTAAACACCGGGTAGCTACTCCTTTATAAAATTAATTCAAAATGCCAAGTTGGCTCAGTTAATAGCATCACTGTCGAAAACGTTTTATTATTTCTAACCACCTAGTATTTAAAAAGTAAGTGCTAAATTTTATTAAATCTGATTAACATGCAACAAGAGTAATGAATAACTAAATAATACCATTCACCATAATGAAGTAAAACGAATAACCATCACAAAATGTAAATAAAACCTGGAGGAAAAACTCCTCAATACAAATCCCACAACTGATAAGTAAACTGAAGTAAATAACTAAAACTGAATACTGAGCAATACATGCTAGAGTCTGAAAACTGAAATGTAAAAATGATGTCTCTAAATAGAAATGGGCAACATGCCCTGCAACTGATAGATAGATCGTGACTCTGGAATCCAAAAGATAGAAGCGTCTATGAGCAAATCCCTGTAGCTTCCACAAACAGCTACAGCTCGTCACCTGAATGAGAATCCTATGCTTGGTGTCCTTGTGGCTGGGCACCTAAAATGGTTTTACAAGAAAATATATTTGAAAGCAAATGGGTCAGAGCCCGAAAGTGGAAATCATTTTTAAAAACCTGCAAGTGCTTTAAAAACATTTAAAACATTAAATGCAAAGTACATGTTAGGACGTGCACTCACATTAAATTCTCACCTCTCGACTAACTGTGCACTCCTAACGTAATTACCCATCTATATCGACCCATCCTACTAGCTAACTGACAACATAACTGGCTAGACTGCCAAAGGTTCTACCCATATTACTCGGTTCCATTTATTATAACAACGCTCGTAATTAAATAGAGGTTTAACGTAAACTCAGTTACTAAATATGCCATTGATATAACTATCAGTTAACTCATTAACAGTCTCGGAACATTACCGTAATTATATTCACAATATTAACATGAAGGTTCCCATTAAATTAAGCGTATATTATTCACATCATAAATATACGACACAAGCACCCCGAGAACTAAGCTGCGGCGCACACATACTCTGCTATCCATCCCGGTACATCACGTACATAAGGATTACATATTCCGAATCTCTCAGGAATAGTTTACCGATAACATCACAAATAATGGAGGCGAACACAGTCACCATCACATGGGTCACGCACATACCTACGCTCCCATGATCAGCGGACTTATTAATATCACAATAAGTCTTTCAATGACCTATGTTCATCAAGGTACCAGTCTATATCCCCCCCGTAGGCACACAAGGATTAGAGGGTCCTAAGCGAACGTAGCCTCCCCCGTGATAGCAAGTATGGTAGGTATGTTATACACATAAACTATATACTAAGCATTCACACATCTTAGATATCACCATTTTAATAAGGTATTTTCTACATCATTATACCATTATTCCAAATTTATATATTTCAAGTCTCCCGTTAATATAAGGTTAACTTGCCGACACGTCTCACGCCGTAATCCCTTATCCTTAAAATCTATCTTAAATAGACTATTAAGTTCCGATTATTCCCAAATATAACATCTTTATTCTTAAGGTCTTTACTTCTGCCCTAAACCTTATTTCATCAAATTACACAATTTTACACTATTAACCCAAACGTTATCTCACTTCACGAATTTCAATAATCTAGAATAATTCCTCGAATTGCATTCTAATTAAAGTCCACTATAATAAACACACCTACTGGTCTTCCCTAAGGGTGAGGGTATTCATAAGTTCTCCAAACATTTTCTCCGAGGGTTTCCACCATTAAAATCAAATTAAGGAAAATTTTACTCATTCTGGGAAGGTCGATCGATCGACCTATGAATGTCGCTCGATCGATCTAGTCGATCGATCGACTGATGAATGTCGATCGATCGATCGAACAGGTATGGCTACGGACTGCTTCGTTTTGCAGATTTTAATCCATCCCAAAACTAATTTCTAACGTATGATTCTCAGATATAACGTCATAGTAATGCCATATAACAATCCTACAGTATTACTAACGTCCATAAATCAATAATTCAACATCTAAAGGCTACATATGGATCAATCTTCATAAAAAACCTAGTTTTCCAGATTTTCTCAAGAACATGAACCCTAACATAACATCATTATCAAATCCCAGAATTTAATTCGTTTTTCTTTCACCCAATCATGTATTAACATCAGATTAATCGTCATCAACTATTCTACATGCAATTTATCCTCAAAATTCAGACCTAAGTTCAATTAATCATGGGTTTTCATTCATCTTCCAAGAACAATTATAAATCTTCAATTTGCTAACATGGAAAGAACATTTGCTGAAGTTAAACATAATTAAATCACTTGCCTTGGTTTGATTTCGAATCTGGTGTTGATTTGTAATCTCTTTCTGCAGATTTCCTCTATCTCTCTCCTTCTCCAAGCTCTCCTTCAATGGTGGCTCAAGGTGGCTAGGGTTTGGTTTGAAGGAAACTTATGAAAACCTAATATAATAAACCTCCGTAGCTTGTTGGGTTAATAAGGGTTGGTTGGGTCAATCCTTATCAGATTATAACTCTCCATTTTCGTCACTTTTAATTACCCAAAAATACCAAATTACTAAAATACCCTTTATGGTGCCGGGATGGCCTAAAAATACCCCGGAACCCAAACTATACCCCCGGCTAGTGTTTTCTGACTATCTCGACCCTTCCGGACGCGTTGGCGCACTCAAAACGACCATACGGATTATAGATTTTTAATTCACTTTTAATATCAAAATATCATACCGTGACGCGGCGGTCCCACGCGTCTCAACAAAATTTCTAAAATGCCGTATATAAATCCCACGACAAATTTTCAAATTCCAAGTTCATATATAATCATATATGCACATAATCAAATACCAATTCGCATCACATTAGTATTATTAACCCGGATTAATTTCCAATTAATACGCTAATTAATTAATTAATCCCAAAAATAATTATAGCCAAAAGTACGGGGTAATACATTGGCTTGTAAGACTCTAATGTTGAGTGCCTAGTTTTTATTTGCTACATACGTATGAGTTACACTCTAGCTAAGTGTGCCAAGCCTTATTATGTTTATTATTCCCTAATATTTTGGGATTGCCTGTCCAAGTATATATTATGTTTTGGACGATATTGTCATGGTATGTCTACGCAATTGAAGCCCTTATAACTGATATAATGTATGGGTTATCTTGTTATAGTCTGAACCTTTAAATTGTGACACTCTTCCAAATCATTCATTTTCATATCATTAAATGCCAGTATACCCCTGACAATTCTATGATATTTCAGTTGCCTCCAGATTAAATGACATGAATATCAAATCCTGTTACTCTCTAACAATACATTTTCTTCCGTACCTTGTATAGAAATGAAAATTATCTACTTGGCATGCCTGCTGAATTTTTTTCTTCCAGATGGATGACGAACCTGAAAAATATAAGATACCTCCCCCGTCTAGACTTTATTTCTATTTAACCTCTAAAAATCTTTTCGGTTATGTACGTATGGGTGGTAGCTGGACAAAGATGGTAGTCTGCATTGGAATATCTACACCGCGACTAATCTGCTCTTATGATTTATGAATGTTTTCTAGCAGTTTTACCTTATATGTGGCATGTACGAATAAATTTCGTATTTTCGTTTATTTCAGGCTTAGTTATGTAATAAGATGCTAAACATCTCCCCTAATAAAAATCTTTTAAATTTCTGCTTCCTTTAATTTGTTTATTATAATTATTTTATATATTTTTCTTTAATGACCGTTATAAACATAGAATTCGCGAATGAGACAGCATGGTATCAGAGCATCACCGGGTTTTATGCCTACGCGGGACCAAATACAAGAATATTTTACCTACGATTTATAAAATTATTCCTATGAATATTTTATTTATCACATTGGTTACTCATATTATTCAGCAGTAATGAATATTTGGGGCGATATCAACCTTGACATTCGTGATTTGACTCACGAAAGGCTTGATAAAGCGATTAAAGAAGTCGACCAACACATAAGGAGCATTGATCATGATTGGGCAATTGCGACTCCTGAAATCAAACATTGTTTGCTTATTGGTCGCCTTATGGGAGAGGCTTAAGCAACCCGACATGCCTAGGGATTTTTCAAAGATCCTGACACTCTTCAACAAGCAATCCATCTTGCATGGGATGTCTTACCACCCTATGAACTTACAATTACGCCCCCGGATTTGCCGATTGACACTAGTACTATCTTTACCCTCACGAATACCAGTTCATTCTTCGATGATTCAGATACCTCTGAAGATGACCCAGGTCCCGAGATTGACTGAATGGTTCCCCAAATGGCTTAAAACTATCGTTGGAATATGGATGTAAATAAATAAAATCTACAGGTGTGCGGTGTGAGTAGATGAAACCTATATTTCCGAATGATTGCAGTAGTTTAACTAATAGTTTGTTTGTATTAATTAGCGTTCTTTTATTGTAAACTATGTTTGATGGCTACGTAATCTTCTTTTTTTACATGTATAATACTATGTAACTCAACATGGTATATTAAAGCAATTATGTTGCTATATCTCTACTAATAATTTGTCTTTTACTATAGGAATGCCAACAGGAAAGATTGCCATTACCGATAGGATTTGTAAACGTCATCCTTTACATTTTGGAACCAAGACATTGGCCATAGATTGTATAGTCCTTGATTTAATAGAATTTAATGTAATAATATGAATGGATGTATTATCCTCGAACTTTGCTCACATCGATTGTCATGTAAAGACCATGACATTCAAACTACCCCATCAAACTTCATTTCATTTTCAAGGATGAGATCCCCACCAACCTTTACTTTTTTGAATAAGAAAAATGGAAACCTCCTCCCTTTCCAACATCTTAACCAGTTACAAAGATGTATATCCCGAAGATTTACCCGGAATACCCCCACCTCGAGAAATTGAATTCTTTATCAATCTATTACCAAATACCTCCCCTATCTCGATACCCCCGTACCGTATGGATCCTCTAGAATTATGAGAACTTCAAACACAATTGGACGACCTAGTTAGGAAAGGATTTATACGCCACAGTAAATCACCTTGGGGATTACCAATTTTATTTGTACGAAAGAAAAATGGATCTTTTCGGTTATGTATCGATTACCGTAAATTAAACCAAGTGGCCATCAAGAACAAATATCAATTGCCAAGTATAGGTGATTTATTCGACCAATTGTGAGGGTCAAAGATATTTTCCAAAATTGATTTAAGATCTGGATATCACCATCTTCGTGTTAAGGAAGAAGATATACCCAAATTCACTTTTATAACAAGATATGGCCATTTTGAATTCTTAGTTATGTCCTTTGGATTAACAAATACTCTTGCCGCTTTCATGGACCTAATGCATTGAATATTTCGCCCTTTTCTAGATCAGTTTGTGATGGTCTTTATAAATGACATATTGATTTATTCAAGACCAAGATAGAACACAAAAGCACCTATGTATAATATTGTAAACCCTTCGTAGACATCAGTTGTATGCCAAGCAGAGTAAATGCGATATTCTCATGAAGGAAGTAAAGTTCCTTGGACATGTAGTCATTGAAATAGGTATACAAGTGGACCCAACCAAAACTCGAATGGACTCAACCTACCACCATAACAGAACTACGTAGCATTTTAGAATTTGTTGAATATTATCGATGCTGTGTGGAAGTTTTTTCTTGAATTACCCTGCCCTTAATGAAGTTAACCCAAAGGATGTTGGATTTATATGGACTTTATAATGTGAACAAGCCATTTGTACCTTGAAGGAAAAATTAACCAATGCTCCCGTCCTAACCATACCTTATAGTAACAATAGCTATGATGTTTACACCGACGTTTCATTACAAGGACTCAGTTGTGTATTAATCCAACATGGGAAAGTGATCGAGTACAAATCACGATAATTAAAAATTTATGAGAGTAACTATCTAGTACACAACTTGGAATTAGCCACAGTAGTCTTTGCCCTGTAAATTGGGAGATATTATCTATATAAAGAAAAATTTCAATCATTTTCTGATCATAAGAGTCTTAAGTACATCTTCACGAAAAAGGTAATGTAGTCGCTGATACCTTAAGCCGTAAAACCCAGGGAAATCTCTATAGTCTGTTTGTGTTCTTAGAAACCATTAGAGATTACAACCTATAAACAGACTCCTCTAATACCCAAGTTGTATTACAAAACATTGTCACTCGTCCCCTTTTACACAAAAGATTCATTGATCTTCGAGACCAAGACGAATTTTTGCATTCCCAGAAGCAGAAACTTAGAAATAATCTCCCTAAAAAGGATTGGACTTTGGACCCCGACCGTGGATTAAAATTCAAAAATCGAATATGTGTTCCTTTCATTACCTCACTACGAGAAGAAATATTGCAAGAAGCTCACCATTCCAAATTCATGATTCACCCTAGAAGCACCAAGGTGCATCAAACCCTCAACCAACATTATTGTTAGTCTCGTATAAAGAAAGATATTGTACATTTCTTAGTAAAGTGTCTAACTTGCGAATAAGTGAAAATTGAACATCAACACCCCAGCAGTTTACTCTAAGCACTCCCTATTCCAAAATGGAAATGGGATCATATAACAATGGACATTGTCAGCGGATTGCCCCAAACTTCTAAAAGATACAATACGATATGGGTTATCGTTGATCACCTTACAAAATTCGTCCATTTTTTACCAACCCGATCCACCAATTCCTTCCAACGACTAAGTGAACTATACGACAATGAAATTGTTGGACTTCATGGAGTACCTATTTCCAATGTATCTGATCGAGACCCTAGATTTATCAGAAGATTTTGGAAAGATTTACAAAATTCCTTCAGAACTAAACTCTACCTAAGCATTGCTTTTCATCCTTAAACCGATGGACAATCTAAACGCATAATTGAAACTCTAAAAGATATGTTATGAGCCTGCACATTAGATTTTCCCGACTCATGGAATAACCATCTTGCCTTTATCTAATTCTCCTATAATAATAGTTATCAGACCAGCATTCAGGCCACTCCCTATGAAGCCCTCTATGGATGACCCAGCCGTTCTCCTTTATGCTGGAATGAATCGAATCAGAGTCGACAAAAGAGTTAAGCCAACACTCACACGAAAGCCCCTAGAATTCCAAGTAAATAATCAAGTGATCTAACGAGTATCTCCAAGAAAGGGGATAGTTTGATTTGGAAAATGAGGAAAATTAGCACCTCGCTACGTTGGTCCCTTTAAAATCATCGAACGTATTGGAACAATAACATATCGTTTGGAATTACCTCCGAAAATATCTAATTTCCATGAGTGTTTCATGTTTTACAGTTACGAAGATACATTTCTGACCCAAGTCACATCATTACTTGGAAGAATACGACAATTAAATCCAACCACGAGCTTGAAGAAATCCCTATTCAGATTCTCGATCGACAAGAAAAGATTCTCGAACATAAAACCACACCACTAATCAAAATTCTTTGGAAACACCATGAAAAGATTATCTACTTGACATGTCTGCTTAATTATTTTCCTTCCAGGTGGATGACAAACCTGAAGAAGATGAGATACCTCCTGCAAGTCTGGACTTTTATTATATTTTACCTTGAAAAATATTTTTGGTTACGTACGTATGGGTGGTAGCAGACAAAGATGGTAGTCTCTGTTGGAATATCTACATCGCGACTTATAAGCTCATATGATTCCCAAATGTTTTTTTACCAATTTTACCTTATATGTGGCATGTACGAATAAATTATGTATTTTCGTTTATTTCAGACTCAGTTATGCAATAAGATGCTAGACATCTCCCTTAATAAACTCTTTTAAATTTTTGTTGCCTTCAATTTATTTGTTATAATTATTTTGTATATTTTTCTTTAATCACCATTATAAACACAAAATTTGCGGATGCAACACAAAGCAAGGACTGTTGGCTCAGGAGTTGCTTTAAACTCACCATTTAGGTTCTCTATGGCATCAAATGAATTAGAAATGTTAACAACTAGGTATTTAGGAATGACAACTATCACTTCTTCATTAGTCATGCTACATTCCCCAGCCAAATCATTAGAGGAATTTGACTTAGTGACCTGCATGCGACCAATCTCTTACTCAATTACTGGCTGCTTACTATGATTTCAAATAACAAAATTCCAGTCTCCACCACGAGTATCAAATGGAGTATGTGAGCTTTCAATGGGAGTATTTACAGGGATATTCTTTTACTCCATCCACAACCTCTTAACTTTAGTGCATTTGGAAATGGAGTGGCAAAAAATAAGGCAATAGGAACAATAATGAGGCAAGCTTTGATACTCAACTCTTACACAAGTGTGGGTTCCATTCCCAACACTAGGTGTATCTACCTAGGATAATTATCTTTTAGTTAAATTTCAATGCATATACGAGCATAGCTAATTATTCTCATATCTTTAGTAACTGAGTCATCATAGATAGGATGCCAACATCACTATCAATGTAATTAAGCCTCTCCTTAGTCCAAAACTGCATGGGGATACTATGAAACAAAACCCACACAGGAACTCTAGTGGTGGTATTTTTAGATAAGCATAAATTAGGATGCCATTTCTCCATAATAATTGGATTACTAGCTGTAAGGACATAATTTTATAAATGTCCGGGTAGAATCTATGAATTTTCTATTTTCTCCTAGATCACAGTTTGTATGTCTGATACCGCTACATTCGGCACGTCAATACGATCATCCTCGGCGGCCTTTATCCGAATTCAATGTATCTAGTACCTTCACATGAATCATGCTACATGCGACGTGCTGCTCAGCTCATTCCCACTACTCCACTATACCCTATCGGTAAAATAGTTTATTGAAGTTTTAATATTTGCATAAATATTTGGGAAATTTTTTAGAAAATTATTTTTGAAGTCTAGATTAATTTTTATCAAAAGCAGAATTTTTTCTAAGTGTAGAAGTGAAGTGCCTTGAACGACGAGCTCGCTCAAACGACTTTGTCTGTCGTTCGCGCGAGATAGGCATGTCACGCGATCTCGTTCGAACGACATCTGTCCTTCGTTCAAGCGACATGGCTATCTCGTTCGAATGAGCCATCGCCTCGATTTTTGTATAAATACCTGTTCATCTTCTACACGATTTTTAAGCCTTTCTGCAATCTCAAAATTCTGCGAAAATAGTTCAGAATAAGACTTCATCTTTTTAAGGCTTTCTAAACCTTTTTGATTCACAAAACCATTCCCATATATGTGTGTGAATCTTTAAAACCTTCAAGATGATCTTTTACTCATCTGGAGTAACTTTTGAGGAAGTCGTTCTCTTCCTCATTGCTGCCCTACTGGAAAGGGATAGTTCCAGCCGACGACATCAGAGCCGACACCCGAGGGTATTTTTGTGTCACATATTTTCATTGTAATCCGTGTAAGCCGTTTTCTTACAAAATTATAGTGAAAATTAAAGGTTTTTGCCCCTTTGGGGGATTTTTCCTCATTTGTCTGTGTTTGAATGTTCTTACTTGATTTTATCATCATCAATCACACCTAGATGCATGTTTAGGAATTGATTAATTAAAAACTGAGTTTAATTAAATAATTTCCTTATTTGAACGCAAGCGCACTCTTCTCAAATTGGTATCAGAGCCAATTACACAACTTTACCGTGTAATTTTTCGCAAAATTTTTCTAAGATATCAATTTTCTAAAAAATTGATTTTTGAAAACGAATGTGTTCATAATGGAGAAGTTACATAATAAAATGCCAGTTTTTGACAGGACAAACTATGCATACTGGAAAGCCCGCATGAGATCTGCATTAAAAGCCATTGATGAACGTGTCTGGATTTTGGTTGAAAGAGGGTGGACACCTCCCTCCGTCACTCTTGAAAACGTGACCAATTTAAAACCTGTTACTACATGGACTGAATAAGAATTTAATGTCATCTTTTAATTCTAAGGGTTTAAGTGCTATTTCTGGATCTGTCACACCTGATGAATTCAAACGCATAATGACGTGCACCACGTCAAAAGAGGCATAGGATATTTTGCAACTTACCCATGAAGGAACTAATACTGTGAAAGAGTTTAAACTGCAAAATTTAACAACTCAATTTGAAACAATCACCATGCATGAATCTGAATGTTTTGATGAATTTTATGCTAGACAGTCTGATATTGTTAACACTAGCTTTAACCTTGGTGAACACATTCCTAATGCTAGAGTTTTTAAAAAGATTCTTAGATCACTGCCTAAGCGTTTTATCCCCAAAGTCACTGTGTTAAATTCTATAGGTAATTTAAATACGCTTAAATTGGAAGAACTTGTAGGAGACTTGCAAACGTATGAAATTGATATGTTTCCTAAATCTGTTAAGTCTAAAGATAAGGGAATTGCACTTAATGCCCAAGAGAGAAAGAGTGAGGGGTCGGCAAGAAAGAGGGGAGAGTCATCTAGAAAAAGAGAGACAGATACGTCAAATTCTGAGTGTGATTTTGACTTAGATGATTTGACCCTATTTGCTAAAAATTTCAAGAGAATTCTCAAATTCAAGAGAAATGGTAATTTTAAAGATAAAAAGAAGTTTGAGAAAAATAAGTTTGAAAAGAAAAATGAAAAAGATTTTAAAGATCCTCCCAAAAAAGGAAAGTGAGAGATGCTTTGAGTGAGACGGTAGGGGTCATAGAGCTTTTGAGTGTGCTACTAGGCTGAACAGAGAAAAGGGCAAAGCTGTCCTTAATGCTACCCTTAATGACGATAGTTAGGTCGAGTCCGTGGATTCTGGAGATGAGTTACCGCATGAGTGTAACTTCACCACATTCATGGCTAGTCATGTGAGTACTTCTAGTGCTACTCACGACGATGAGGATGCTGATTCACAGGGACACCTCGACAGTGAGATCGATGTGAGTGAGGGGGAGGATGACACAAGTGAGAGCGAGAGTGATATTCAACGCGCCTACGCCGAGCTATATTCTGAGTCATTTAAAACTAAAAAGCGTAACAAAGCGTTAGTTCTTAGGATTACCGCTTTAGAGGAAGATTTAAGAAAAGTGAGAGAGAGAGAGAGTCCTCCACCTGCACTACCTTAAGAGAGAGAGAGTCTGCCTGTGTTGAGAAAGGGAGTTTGTTTAGAGAGAGAGAGTTGTTTTGAGAAAGAGAGAGGGGACTTGACTAAACAAGTGGCTAGTCTTATGAGTGAGCCACATTCCTCCGTGGAGACTCGGAAGAAACTTGAAGCCCTTGTAGCCCAGCTTACTCATGATCTGGAGAGAGCACGGGAAGTCAAGGTTCAAATCGAGGATAAATCTGGAAAGATGGGAAAGATGCTCCTCGGCCCCGCTTTAGGTTTTGGTGATAGGCATGGAATAGGTTATGATGGTGCCTCCACGTCCCAAATTTCACCTGGACCAGTTCTTGAGTTTACTACGACTCCTTATGGCCATCGTCAAAAACCTTGAAGGGGAGTTGACCAAGAAATGTAAACCAAGGTTCGCCTAAGACTGTGTTCTTTTGTACATATTGCAAAAGAAAAGGACACCTCAGGGAGTTTTTTTATAGTATGGGTCAGACACGACGTACTACTGCTCCACCACAACATACTGATGATTTTATCAGTCTGAGAGAGTGAGTTGAGTTTTTAGCTGCCACATCACAGAGTTTGATGGAGGAATTTCGACGGATGTCTTTGCCGTCAGTGAATGCTTCTCACATTCCGGCTAAAACCAACAACAACAAGGGTAAACAAAAGGTCACCACTTCTTGGGTACCTAAGAAAGATAAAAAGTTCCTTGTTGTTCATGCTGCTCTCAAATCACATAATACCTCACAGTGGTATTTTGATAGTGGGTGCTCCAGACATATGACAGGTGATGCCTCATTTTTTACTTATCTTGAATATTATAAGGATGGTAGAGTCACCTTTGGAGATGGGAGCAAGTCTAGCATTATAGGACGTGGTACTGTAGAGTTACCAGGATTTCCTAAGTTAGAGAATGTTTTGTACGTCAAAGGTTTGAAAGCAAACCTTCTCAGCATTAGCCAGCTGTGCGACGTTGACTTTGCCGTAAAGTTTGACCGGGATGCTTGTAATGTATACAATCAAGCCGGTAAACTTTTAGTATGTGGGGTGAGGACAGATGATAATTGCTATGGGACTGAGCCCATGTCCTCACTTGTCTGCAACAGCGCCACGATCACTCCTATGGATATGTGGCACCAACGTCTAGGTCACGTGAACGTTAGAGATTTAACTCGTTTAGCTAAAAAGGACCTAGTACGTGGCTTACCATCACTTGGAAGGCCAACTTTGACGGTTTGTGGACCCTGTCAGTTGGGAAAAAAAAATTTGTAGCCCTCATAGGAAGTTGCATTCCATTACCACCTCTCGTGTACTTGAGCTTATTCACATGGATCTTATGGGTACTACTCGTACTGAGAGTCTGGGTGGTAAGAGGTATATCCTCGTGATGGTGGATGATTTCTCGAAATACTCGATTGTAGGTTTTCTGAGGGAGAAATTCGATGCTGTGGAGTTTTTAACGACCAAGTGTCGTGTCCTGCAAAATCAACACGGAGTCACTATTAACAGGATACGTAGTGACAATGACACTAAATTTAAGGAAACAAAGGTAGATCTTTACTGTGATAGCATTGGGATCAAACATGAGTTTTCTGCTGTGAAGACTCCTCAGCAAAATGGGATTGTTGAGAGACAGAATAGGACGATCCAGGAAATGGCTAGATCTATGCTTATAGGTCTTAAGGTTTCTAGGAGATTTTGGGCAGAGGCAGTGTCTACTGCATGCCACACGGTGAATAGGGTTTACCTGCGTCCACACACACTTAAGACGCCCTATGAATTGTGGACTGGAAAGAAACCCAACCTTGTATATTTCGGTGTTTTTTGGAGTAAATGCTATATCCTACGGGATAGAGAGCAATTAGGAAAGTTTGACTCCCAAAGCGACGAGGGAATACTGTTAGGCTATTCATCGAATAGTAGAGCGTACCAGATTTTTAACCTGAAGAGCTCTAAGGTTATGGAGTCAATAAACGTCACCGTGCAATATGAAGAACCTTCGGCGTTTATTGATTCTAGCCTTTAGTGTGAGGATGAGGATATTTCTGGCAGTAATTTACTTGTACCTCACCCACACTCTGTGGACCCTACTCTTGCGTTAAGGGACACACCTGCTTGGGTTCGCAAGATTCATGACCCTTCTGCCATTGTTAGTGATCCAAGTCTAGGGGTCAAGACTCATGCTCAGCTAGAGAACATTGTTAGCCATTTTTGTTACACGTCCAAAGTCGAGCCCAAGAATCACAAAGAAGCACTCAAGGATGAACACTGGATATCTGCTATGCAGGATGAGTTGCTTCAGTTTAAAAAGAATAATGTCCAGCTTGTCCCCCGACCTAGTGAGACTAATGTGATAGGTACCAAATGGATTTTTAAGAATAAAATGGATGGAATGGTACCATAATCAGAAACAAGGCTAGGTTGGTCGCTCAAGGCTACACACAGATAGAAGGTGTAGACTTTGGGGAGACATTTGATCCTGTTGCGAGGGTTGAGTCCGTCCGTTTACTACTCGCCATCGCATGTCATTTGCGCTTCAAGTTATATCAGATGGATGTCAAGAGTGCCTTTCTAAATGGCATTCTACAAGAGGAGGTTTACGTGGAACAACAGAAAGGGGTTGAAGACCCTAAGCACCCAGAGCACGTTTACTATCTGAGGAAAGCCTTGTATGGTTTGAAGCAAGCACCCCGTGCTTGGTACGAGAGGCTTACTTCCTATCTCTTAGACCGTGGCTTCAAGAGAGGGGGAGTTGATATGACGTTGTTCATCAGGAGAGATGACGGTGCTATTTTGGTTGCCCAGGTCTATGTGGACGACATAGTCTTTGGATCCACGTGCTCCCAACATGCTCATCACTTTGAGGAGGAGATGAAAAGTGAGTTTGAGATGAGCATGGTTAGTGAGATTACTTTCTTCCTTGGTCTCCAGGTTCGTCAGCTAGAGGATGGGATGTTTATCTCCCAATCTAAGTATGCTAAAGACCTAGTGAAGAAATTTGGGTTAGACTCCGCTAAGCATGCACGTACACCTATGAGTACCACTACCAAGCTTAGTAAGGACACTTCAGGCAAGGAAGTAGAGCAAACCTTGTATCGGAGTATGATAGGTAGTCTTCTCTACTTGACTGCCAGTCGTCCCGACATAGCCTTTAGTGTTGGAGTCTGTGCGCGATATCAGGCATCCCAGAAAAAGTCACACTTACTTGCTCTAAAACGTATTATAAAATACGTGAGTGGGACTCTCTTATACGGTATTTGGTATTCCTTTGACACCGATAATCGTTTGTCTGCCTATTCGAATGTCGATTGGGTCGAGGATGTCGATGGTTGTAGGAGCACTTCTGGTGGGTGTTTCTATTTTGGTTCTGCTTTTGTCTCCTGGCTGAGCAAGAAGAAAAATTCCATTTCTTTGTCCATTGCGGACGCTGAGTACATCATCGCCAGGAGTTGTTGCACGCAACTCTTGTGGATGAAGCAAATGTTGGAGGATTATGGGATTTCACAGGACACCATGACTATTTCTTGTGATGACACGAGTGTGATACACATATCCCGCAATCCAGTCCAACATTCGCGCACAAAGCACATCAGGATACGCGAGCACTTTATACGTCAGTTAGTTGAGGAGAAAGTCGTATCCCTGAGTTTTGTACCCACCGACCGTCAGTTAGCCGATATCTTCACGAAACCTTTAGATTCCCTTAGATTTTAGAGTCTTAGGAAGTCTTTGGGAATTCGCACAGTTGACTGAGGGGTTGGTCCGTGTCTAGGATATGATGCTTTTTCATGTTCATACCATATGCTTCCTATTGCTAGTTTGTTTTATATGTATCATTAAGTTATTTTTTTTATTTTTTAAAAAATCCAAAAAGATTTTCATTTTATAAAAAATTTAGAAAAGCACAAAAAGATTTTTGTATTTTATTTGCACCGTTTATGGATGAGCATTTAAGATAACCGAGTCACAATTTTATTCCATTTATCCATGTGACTGTTTGATAGAGATTTGAGACGCTACATCATTTCATCCATGTGCTTTACATTGTTTGGAGTCTTTGAGATGTGATTAGTGATATATTCCTACATGTTTGACTCATATCTCCTTTATTGCACACATGCACGACTTTATTTGATTATTGTACTTGTCTATCACATATTGGCTTGAGTGTTAGAAGTCTATACAACTAACAATATGCGATAAAACTTGGCAAAATTGGAATGCATGTAAAAACCGTTTTTGGTGATACTGTGTGTTTATTTGAAAATGGGGAAGCGCTGCGAAAGGTTTATTTAGACTTTGCGATTCTAAGCCACCGTTAAAAAGGACCTAAAAAATTGAGGAATTTTATTATCCGGGGTCCAAAAAGGTTAAAAGAGCCCCCCCCAAAAAATTAAAGGCAATAAAAATCAATATATGCCAAATATGGGCCATTAGGTTTCACTTCCAATTCTCCAAAGTTTGAGAATTTAGAAAGCCTCTATTCAAAATATATATCTGAGGGAGTTTGGTTGGAGAATATCAACGGATTTGCACTTCCTTGAAAGTACTGAAAAAGCATGAAATAGTTTTGGACGTTATTGGTGTGGAAATCACTTTGAGCTTTGATTTGTTGATTTGATTGAGTCAATGTCTCTTATTATCATCTTTTTACACCAAAGGAAAAGTTTGAGTTCATTCGTTAAGAGTATCCGATATTCATCGTGCACATATGTCATGTTTGTATGCATTGATTTTCCTATCGAATTTGATCACACCCCTACATTTATGCTTTCACCGACTTGGTTGTTTTTGTGTTCTTTCATAGTGTGATTCTTTGTTGTATATTATGTATAAATTTTTTTGAAAAATACAAAAATAGCAGTTAATTCCCGTGTGTCGTTCTCCATGTGTATTCATTTATGCTTCTCATATCTGTCTATTTGGGGACATCTTAAAAAGGGGGAGAAGAATTATGGGGGAGAATTGTTTTGGTGTTTGGGTGATTTATGAATGATTTGTTTAAGCTTAATTGATCATCAATATTGGCATATCATTATATTTCAAACTGTTGCTTGTCACTCATGTGTGTAGGTACAACGTTGCTCATTATTTGATTACACACCCTGATGAGAAAAGCTTTGGAAGTTTCTGAAGAGCTGAAGATTTGGAAGATATGTCATTTAGTATTCTCAGTTTGAGGGTTTAATGGGGATATTATCTTGTATGTCAGTTGATTGCATAATTCGAATTTTTTATGTATGTACCGGCATAGACATAGGGGGAGATTTGTAAGGACATAATTTTATAAATGTCCGGGGTAGAATCTAGGAATTTTCTATTTTCTCCTAGATCACAGTTTGTATGTCTAATACCGCTACATTCGGCACATCAACAGGATCATCCTCGGCGTCCTTTATCCGAATTCAATGCATCCAGTACCTTCACGTGAATCATGCTACATGCGACGTGCTGCTCAGCTCATTCCCACTACTCCACTATACCCTATCGATAAAATGGTTTATTGGAGCTTTAATATTTGCATAAATATTTGGGAAATTTTTAGAAAATTATTTTTGAAGTCTGGATTAATTTTTATCAAAATCAGAATTTTTTCTAAGTGTAGAAGCGAAGTGCCTTGAACGACGAGCTCGCTCAAACGACTTTGTCTGTCGTTCACGCGAGATAGGCATGTCGCGCAATCTCGTTCGAACGACATTTGTCCTTCGTTCGAGCGACATGGCTATCTCGTTCGAACGAGTCACCGCCTCGATTTTCGTATAAATACTTGTTCATCTTCTACACGATTTTTAAGTCTTTCTGCAATCTCAAAATTCTGCGAAAACAGTACAGAATAAGACTTCATCTTTTTAAGGTTTTCTAAACCTTTTTGATTCACAAAACCATTCCCATATATGTGTGTGAATCTTTAAAACCTTCAAGATGATCTTTTACTCATCTGGAGTAACTTGTGAGGAAGTCGTTCTCTTCTTCATTACTGCCCTACTAGAAAAGGGATAGTTCCAGCCGACGACATCAGAATCGACACCCGAGGGTATTTCTGTGTCACATATTTTCATTGTAATCCGTGTAAGCCGTTTTCTTACAAAATTATAGTGAAAATAAAAGGTTTTGCCCCTTTGGGGGATTTTTCCTCATTTGTGTGTGTTTGAATGTTCTTGCTAGATTTTATCATCATCAATCACACCTAGATGCATGTTTAGGAATTGATTAATTAAAAACTGAGTTTAATTAAATAATTTTCTTATTTGAACGCAAGCGCACTCTTCTCACTGGCAAAATGCCAAGGCCCATTCTCTATGACACCATCTCTGGAGCTTGGGTTATCAAACTCAAATAAAAAGTCTTTTTCATGAGCAATCTCTTGGGATAGGCCAAACTTACCCTAAAGTTTGTGGGGAATAGTATTGAAAGGTGAAAATGAAAGTTTCCTCCCTTAGAAAAAGCCAATGGTACTACTCTCCCACTTTGCATAACCAAGCTTAGCCACATTAGCAGGGTGTTTCACTTGTATTTTCTCATTAACTACACTAGGTTTATGGTAGGTAGGTTTGAAATTGGTTCTCTCTTGTTAGCCACAACTGAGATCCAATTCTTAGCATTACCTTTTTGTTAATCATCTAGTTTAGAAGTAGAAGCTTCTTCCACAACTTTGGTTTTTGAACAACCATGATGCATAAAGGTCTTATTCAAGGTAAGAACAACAAGGTAGCTCTACCATTCTGCGTATAAGTGAAATAATATGTGCCATGAACAATGCTTTTTCGGTTAGATAGTCTATACACCAAGTTAAATACAAGCCCACTCCCTACTGATAGCTTAGGTACTATAGACTCACCATTCATCACTGTATCATCATCTTTAACCTTACATCCTTTTGATATCACACAACCATTAAAATAGGATTCAGTTACAAGTCTGAACTTGAGAATATCCTTATGATCAAAACCTTCTCTTAATAAAGTCTAAGTACACATTCTTCTCTTCATTTATCTCTTGAAGTCTTTTCACATTGGAGTTGGCTCTTACAGTGGACTCTTTCGAAGCCACATTATGTACATTTTCAATAGTATCATCAACCTCAACCAAAGTGGTGCAAAAAATAATGGTGTCACTAGCATAAGGAGAAACATGAGTCATAACCGGCATTATAACCATGTCATACACAGGAAGGGGGCGACATCATTCCCCGCAGTAGGAAGATGCATGGTGAAAGCCCTGTATGAATCTAGCAGGAGGAGGAGGAGGAGGAGGGGAAGTAGGAGTGTAGAGAGAGAGGTTTAGAGAGAAGGGAAAGCATATTACTTGTGTTTTTTTTATTGGCTATAAATTTCACACAATTTTTTTTGTGTAACTCAAGTTAAAAATAAATGAATCAAATAATATCATTGCGCCGTTTTACCTTAATTGAACTTATATTAAATAGTTTTAGATTGGGCATTTGGGTACTTTGGGGAGTCCAAATATGGTTCAAAATAATGGGAGAGTGAACCATTGGGTTAGGTCATTTAGGTGAATTTAGTCAAGTGTATAGTGGGTTTATAGGTACATAAGCCCATATAATTTTAAGATTTTTTAAACAGATGAAAATTAGTTTTTGTTATTTTAAGTAACAACTAACCTAATTTTATTTTTTTTGGTAAGTAAAATGTAGTGAAAGGGGGAAATTGTACAAAACAGAGAGGGCATATCCTTAATAAGCATAAAGAGGAAGAACAAGGTGGTGATGGGCATATCCAAGCACCAATGAACAAAATAACATTAGAAAGAAGAAGCTAAACTAAATAATCATACAAGGATGAATGGGGGATGCCCCAATAGTTTCAATCCATTGACCAAATCATAACTATAATTTAATCATAATGGACCGCGACAAGTAATGTGACCAACTTGGCGCCATTTTACCTGCTAAAAGGGTCACGATGGAGTCACGGTTCATGACTCCGACCATCACGGTCACAATTTTGGACCTTGACCATGGTCCAAAACCATGACCAACCTACTGTGACCATATTCAATTTTTGGTGTATTGTCGATGCAGGGTCTTCTAATGGAGAGTCTTTATATTACTTGTTGGGCACAAATTTATTCATTTTAACATCAAATACTTCTAAACCCACTTCTCTCAAAGCCTTAGAAACCCTAAAATCCTCTATACTTCTTCCCCAAACATCAAACCCTCCGTTAATAACCCAAATCTAAGAACACAATTAAGAAGATGATGATTCAAGGATGAAACTATAGTGATTTAGGGGGAATTCAATACTGGATTGGAAAGCATCAACTAATTTAAGGAGCGTGTTTATTAAAAAAATCACATAGTCAAGCACATACCAACCAATAACATAGCTTCAAACTTGAAATAGTTATAATGTTCAATGTGATCTCAATACAAATTTAAAGCCTCGGGAAGTCTACCAAAGTAATTAACCGAAAAGAGTTAGAAAAATATGAACAAAATAATTTAAATCAAATTGTGAAGACACGTCATTTAAAGCCTCCAGAAGTGTACCGAAAGTAATAAAAGTGAAAAAACAAAAAGTCTTTTCTTTTTCAACCATTTTTTATTTCCCCCCTGATAGATATCATAAACATGATACCATTTTCGATTCAAACTCTCAAATTAGAACAAACTAAATTAAAAAAATAGTAAAAAACTGAAAGAATCATGATAGAAAAACTAAAGGTACAAACCTTCAGCATTCAGACCAGAGAGAGAGAAAATAGATCTCAGGTTTAACCGTAACTAACCCGTTGGTCACCCGAAACTGTACTGAGAAATATTATTAGATCTGCAAAGTCAAATTCACATTCAAAATAATAAGTTCAAGTAGTTTAATAAATATAATGCATTGCCCTATTTACCATCAAACAATAAATTACACACTAACAAATCAAGAACTCATAAGCAACATATACCTTAGTTTTTTTTTTTAACAAAACATATACCTTAGTTCTATCATATCTACAACATGCTATGATTTAAATCCAAGAAAGTTTCCCCAAACCCACGAAGAAAAGGCAAAAACCAAAGTCTGAACAAAGTTACAAAGAATTACTCGTTTAGCGAAAGTAAGAAAAAAAAACTTAGGATGATATGATCTGTCAAAACTGGCGAGTAATAATCAGACCTATTCCATCACATCGTTGAATAATCAATCCCTGCTCCATCTTAGAAACTCCATCATTAGATCCCTTACTCTATCCATTTTTACTCAAACTCAGGCCACTAACACGTGAAATCGGCTCAAAGTCGAGAGTCAGCTCCAGCTCAATCTTTTCGCTCGACTCCGGTTCGTCCCTAAACAGAACAGAAGCCAAACTCTGTTCCCGACTCTCACTCTTAACATTTATTGCCATAGCTGCTGACTAAGACTCGTGACTAAGAAAATCAGACAAAAAATATAGATCTGTAAAATCAAAAAGATAGTAGAGATTTGAAAAATCTAAATTTATGACTAAGGTCTGCATTTTCTGACATCCGAAGTATGGGGTAAACAACACCACCAACAACCACAACCACTCAAAATCACAACTCTACAAATGGACATGTACCCAAAAAACTAGGTTTCTTCAAGTGAGATATGTTAACACTTTTCACCGTGTTCAGTTTTAACATCAAAAAACAAAACTTGGTTAACTCTACAGACCTAAACATAACTCTACAAACCTGAACCAGAACTTGAACAACCTGCAAAAGAGAGTGTAGAAGATCAATATAAAAACATTGCTCTAGATCAATGTAAAAACGAAACAAAACAATAGAAAAAAAAATAATAGTTTGTGCACAAAACATGATTTAATTCATCTCCGTTAATACCATGACTTTTGGGTCCAAAACTGAACAAACCCGATTTGAAACAAAACTGAGCAAAAAACAAACCTCTACAAACCCGAATTTCTTATATGAACCATGATGGCACGATATACTTATAAATGGAAAACAAATAAATGATTGAAAGCAAATGTAAATAAAACTTATAAATAAAATACAGAGAATGGAAAAATAAACTATGATTTGCTAATAACCCACCTACCAAGATTTTCTTCAACAGATCTGTTGAGGTTTGTGAGGGGAGGTTGAGAAGAGTTAAGAGAGAGAGAGATAGGCTATTTACTCTGTACTAGCGGGGCAGATTTGAAGTACCAATTTGTTTCTTGAACCTTGTGCTGCTATTAGGACCATTAGATTCAAATTTGTAAGATTTAATCTGAATAAAAAATTGATAAAGACCAAATTCATCAACTTTTAATCTCATCCATCAATCGGGAAAGATCAAAAATTCTTCCTCCTTTATTTTATATATATATATATATATAGGATAATTCTCACCTACATCATGCTCTATACATCATTCATACATTGCACCTAGTTGTAGGTTCTAAAAAACTATTTTTTTTCAATTTTTTTATTTTTCTCTTGAAATTAACCTTTCAATAAACCCATGTTCAAAAAATTAGGTCAAAATACATTTTGTAGCCATTTTTAAAAAATCTACAAAAAACTGCTCAAAATACCTATTTATAAGGGTCTGCGGCAGCAGTTTTTTATGTATTTTTTAAAAAATAGCTACAAAATATATTTTGCTTTAATTTATTGAAGATGGGTTGATTGAAAGGATAATTTCAAGAGAAAAATAAAAAATTTGAAAAAAACGTTTCTTAAGCCTAGAATTAGGTGTGATGTACGGTGTGATGTGTGTGTATATATCTATCCCACTTTCTCTCTCTTTCTCTTTCCCACACTTTCTCTCTCTTTGCATATCTCTCCCTTTTCCCCTAACTCTTTCTCTCCGTCCCTCTCTCTCAGTTTCTCACTCTCACTATCTCCCTTTTTCTCCCTTAATTTAATACTAACAGTCACCCTCTCTCCGAGCTCTTTAAGTCTCTCTCTCTCTCTCTCTCTCTCTCTCTCTCTCTCTCTCTCTCTCTCTCTCTCTCTCTCTCTATTTCCCACTTTCTTTCTCCCTCTTTACCAATCTTTCTTAATATCTATCCCCTCTCTCTCTCTCTCTCTCTCTCTCTCTCTCTCTCTCTCTCACACACACACACACACACACACACACACACTCAGTCTCTCTTCGAATCTCTCTCTCTCTCTCTCACTACCTCCCTTTTTATCTATCTCCCACTTTTTCTCATATTCCCCCACTCGTCATCTTTCTCCGCCTCTCTCTCTCTATCCTAATCTATCTCACATTTTCTTTCCCTCTCTCCCCCACTTGCTATCCTTCTCTTTCTCTCTCTCTTTCACACTCTCCGTCTCCCTCTTTCTCTCTCACTATCTCCCATTTTTTGCTCTCTCCTTCCCACTCTTTCTCAATCTCTCTTCCTCCCTCCCCTCTCTCTCTCTCTCTCTATATATATATATATATATATATATATATATATATTTATCGCTCTCGATTTCCTTTTCTATTTACCTCCCACTTTTCACTCCCTCTCTCCAGCTGGTTATATTTCTCTTTCTCTCTTTCTTTCTCACCCTCTCTCCCCCTTAATTTATTTTAAATAATAACCCTTTAACCCCTCTCTCTCCCCCCTTCTATCCATCTCCCACTTTCTTGGTCTCTCTTTCCTACTCTTTCTCAATCTCTCTCTCTCTCCATTTCAATCTATCCCCTCTTTTCTTTCTCTCTCTGTCCCTCTCTCCCCCCTCTCTCTCCCCTTTTTATATGTCTCCCACTCTCTCTTTCCCACTCTTTCTCTCCCTTTGCATCCCCATCTCTCTCTCTCTCCCTCCCCCATCTCTCTCTCTCTCTCTCTCACACACACACACACACTTTGTCTCTCCTCGACTCTCTCTCTCTCACCACATCCCTTTCTATCTATCTCCAACTTTCATTCTGACTTTCCCCCACTCGTCATCTTTCTCTCTTTCTCCTCTCTCTCTCCCCTTTCAATCCATCTCCCATTTTCTTACTCTCTACCCCTACTCGCTATCTTTCTCTTGTTCTCTCTCCCTCTTTCTTTCACTCACCATCTCCCACTTTCCCTCTCTCTCTTTACCATTCTCTCTCTTTCTCTCTCTATACCTTTGTGTGTGTCTCTCTATCACCATCTCCCTTACTCTAAATTAATTTGAAAATATCACACACTGACTCACTATCCCCCTTTCTCCTCCCTCTCTCTCTCTCTCCCTCTCTCTCCCTTTTTACATATTTCTCACTTTGTTGCTCTCTCTCTCTCTCTCTCTCTCTCTCTCTCTCTATCTATCTATCTATCTATCTATCTATCTATCTATCTATCTATCTATCTATCTATTACTCTCCCCATTTCAATGTAGGTCCTACTTTTTTGCTTTCTCCATCTCCCTTTATCTCCCCCAATTTATTTTAAATAATCACCATTTCTCCATCTCTCTCTCTCACTAACTATCTCTCTTACTCACTATCTCGCTTTATATCTATCATCTATTTTCTCATTTTCTCTTTCTCACTGTTTCCCAATCTCTCTCCTTGTCCCCTCCCTCTCTCCCCCCACCATATGTATATATACTCTCTCTCTCTTTCACACACACACACACATACACACTCGCTCACTATCTCCCTTTCTCACTCAATTTAATTTAAAACAATCCCCCTCTCTTTCTCCCCACCTCTCTCTCTCTCTCTCTCTCTCTCTCTCTCTCTCTCTCTCTCTCTCTCTCTCTCTCTCATTATCTCCCTTTCTATCTATCCCACACTTTCATGTTCCCTCTTCCCCATTCATTCTCTCACCCTCTATTTCTTTGTCTCTCTCTCACTAGCACTCCCACTACTAAATTCGCCTTAACCCAACCAACCACTGATGGAGAACTATGTTAGGAAATGGCCAAGACCAAACCAATTAATACCATTAGCATGCCTCAATCACCCACCTAGAAACTTCCAATTCATTTGCAACCTTTAATCTACTCGAATGTGACAATGAAGCCACACATGTTCCATCCTATATTAGCGTTAAAGTTAAAGCAGTAGATGAGCTAGTGGATAAGAACTTGCACAATGGGAATCCTAAATCAAGTAATGGCAAGGGGACGAAAAACTTAGGGGGGGAACACATGAATTCCAAAGGATCAATTTAGCTAAATGGACCCCCATAAACAACAAAAGGTGAGAAAGTTGATTGATGACAATATATTTTCTCTAATATGCCTCCTTGAATCCAAAGTTAAAGGAATACACATGCCTACTGTGGCTAGTAGTTATTTTTAGAATTAGAATTATAGCCATAACTACCTTAGTAATGGTGGTGTGGCTAGGGTTTTAATTGGTTGGGACCAAAGCATCATTGATGTGGAGGTTCTGAGGGAGCATAACCAAGCTCTATTCCGCAAAGTCAATTTGGTGGGCATCAACAAAAACTTCTTTGCGACCTTTGTCTATGATCATAATTTTCCAAATGATAGAGTTCTTCTCTGGACTTTTATTAGGCAGAATCATATATATATGGAAGATCAGTCGTGGATCATCATGGGAGACTTCAATATTGTTAGAAGACGAGAAGAGAAAAAAGGTAGAGTGGAATTAACCACAAGACAGTTGATGATTTTAACAACTGTATCTTTGATACTCAACTGGATGACATGAATTCCACAAGATTATGGTTCTCATGGAACAACAAGACTGAAGGAAGGGGTAGTATTCAAACCAGAATAAAAAAAAGTTATTCATAATAGTTAATGGAGTTCCAGTTTTCCTGATTCTCAAGCCAATTATCTTTGCTTAGGCATATCTGATCATATCCCAATATTCACAACTGTTCTCTGCCTCATCACTAGGAAGCCAAAACCTTTTAAATTTTTTAACTTCAGGCTAAAACATGAAGACTTTCAGTGATGACTCTTGGGCTACTGATTACTATTTAAGCCTATGGCCAAGTTATCAAAAAATATCAAAAAGACTAAACCTTAGATAAAGTTGTTAAACTCTAAGTTCTACTCTAACATCTCTACCAGAGTATATGAAGTCAAAGTCCATCTTGACCTTCTTCAAATAATATTAGACTGGGATGGCCATAGCATTCAGCTTAGGAATGAAGAAAGGGGCATTACAATGCAGTATAGCCTTTTAAGAGTTGCTAAAAAAGTTTTCTATAAATAAAAATCTAAAATTTAATGGTTGCAACTTGGAGATTTAAACACTACCTTCTGTCATAAAAAGTCAAGGCCAACATTTCTAGAGGAAAGATCTTAAGCATTCAGAATAACAGAGGGGTTATTATGGAGGGCATGGAAATTGTAACAGCTGAAGCAGTCTCTTTCTTTAGTTCCTTGCTTGGAGGAGGGGGAAATGAAGACAATTAAGCAATTCCCATAAACATTATGACCAGGAAGCTTAACCAAACTTAGATCAAATGTTTAACATATCAAGTTACTAATGAAGAGATTAAGCATGACATGTTTTCCATAGGATCAAATAAAAATTAATGCCCGGATGGATTAAATGTTAGCTTCTTTAAACATAATTGGAATGCTGTTAGTAACGATGTTGTTAATGCTATCGAATTCATTTTCTCAAGTGGCTACATGACTAGACAATGGAATTGCACAATTCCTGCTCTCATTCCCAAAGTGACCCAAACTCTATGAGAGACTTTATACCTATAGCTTGTGGTAACATTATCTGCATACAAGTGTATATCCTCGCCTCTAGGATCAAGCCTCTTATGCCTCATTTGATTAGTGATAGGCAAGTTTCCTTTGTAAAAGTTAGAGCCATTACTGATAACATTATGCTTCTTCAAGAACTGATGAGAAATTACCCTAGACCTTATTCTACTCCCAAGTGTACTTTAAAGATTGACATTATGAAGGACTATGATACTGTGGATTAAAACTTTCTTTTTTAAGTGCTCAAGAAATTTGAATTTCCCCTAATGCTTGTAGGTTGGATAAAGTTTTGTGTAACAAATGTCTGGTACTCTATTAGCCTCAATGGAGATCTCAAAGGATTCTTTACTGGGAAAAAAGGTTGAGGTAGGGTGATCCTTTGTCTCGTTACCTTTTCTTGTTGCTTATGGAAGCCTTCTCATGCATTTTAGATAAACAATATAACAAACAAACAATCACTTCCATCCTAAATGCAAGGAACTGAAGATTAACCACTCGAGCTTTGCTGATGACTTAGTAATATTTTATGGTCGGGATATCTAATTAGTTGATTTTGTTAAGAATGCGCTTGGCGATTCTGCTGAGTTGTCTGGGTTAAAGCCTAATATGAACAAAAGTAACTTGTACTACTCAGGTGTGAATGACTTGGATCACAAAGTATGACTGCTAGACTGTGCATTAGTCACCACTTTCCCCACTTCAAATATCTTGGTGTCCTCCTCATTTCAACTAGGCTAAAGCCACTGATTGCAAATATCTCATTAACAAAATCATTGCGAATGAAAATCTGCGCTACTAGATTCTTCAGTTATGCTATCAGACTTCAACTTTCTATGTTTGTCTTATTCATCATACAAATTTAGTGGGATATCATCTTCATTTTGCCCAAAGGAGTTTTGAGAACAATATACCGATGCCTTGAAGACTTTATATGGTATGGTCCTGAGCTGAAACACAGTGGTGCTAAGGTGGTTTGGGAAGAGGTCTGCAAGCCTAAAAAAGAGGGTGATCTAGGTTTAACAAACTTGGAATAGTAGAATAAGGTAGCCATTATGAAACACTTATGGAATTTATGTTGTAAAAGGACATCCTTTAGGTTAAATGGAGTCACACATATAAGATTAGAGCGTGGAGTATATGGGCCCTTAACATTCTAATTTACACCACCTCGAGTTGAAGGAAAATTTTGAAAAGTAGGGAGGTTTGCAAGCTTCTCTTGAAGGTCTCTATAGGCAATGGGAAGAATATTTTTTTTGGCATGACAACTTCAACCACCTAGGTCCTCTACAACCCCTTTTTGAGGATATAACCATCTATGATACTACTAGCAATGCCAAAGCCTATCCGATTTTTTTAATGCAAATAGATGGAATTGGTCAGCCACTGTTATGTGGGAGCTCAATGATATCCAACACTCTCCTCTTCCTACAATCAATCCACACACAAATGATGATGTGGTTTGGACCCCTATTACAAACGGAGTTTTCTCTATTGCCTCCTCTTATGAAGCTATTTAGAACCTTGGAAACTATGTTGCTTGGTACAGATTGGTGTGGAATAAGGGCTATATTCCTAAGTGTTCTTCGATCCTTTGGCTAACTTGTAGGATTGCTTTAGTAACTAAGACAGAACTCTTTGAGTGGGGGCCAAATGACAATAATAATTATAACTTGTATAATTTAGGAAGAGAGATCATAAGCTACTTCAAGAATGAGTTCCCATATACTCTAGGGTGTGGGAGGACGTGTTCAATAGAAATTAGATGTATAGAGATGGGCATATGTGATTATTGGATCAATTGTGCTGCTCATGAGGTAGTTAGTAACTCTTTTCTTAACAACCATAGAATTTTTTCCTTCTCTTCCACTATCTACTGCATTTGGACGTAAAGGAATAGTAGGCTTCACAACAGAGGGGCCAAACTTCATAACGTTATGGTTAAAGATATTGAACACTTAGTGAAAGAAAAAGCAATCAAGTGGAAGAAGGCCAGTAGAACTTATTCTAACTGGATGGGATGTAATTTGTGGGATCTCCCTCACGCCATTTTGCACACTTAGATTGTATCTGGTATAAATTGTTGGAGATATATGTTGTTAAGCCATTTTTTGGGCTAGCTTTTCTAATTTTGGTTGTTGCCTAGTCTGTAATCTTGTGGGACATTTACCTAGCTTGTACATTTTCCTTTTGTTTTATATATAGTTTAATTTACCTAAAAAACATGGGCTGCAAGGCTAATCAGTTGCTCTCTAGTCAGCTTTATGTGTAAGAAAAAATGATATCAATAGGAGGTTAGGTACTAGTGGGACCAAGTAAAGAGGAGAATTAATTGACTGCTATATTGGCAATAACATCAGTGCCCTCCAGTTAGGCCATTATTATCCTTAATGGAGGGGATTTTCCCTTTAGAGATATTTCGATTAACACATTTATGGAAAAAAGAGGTGTTCATATCACCAGCCTACAACTATTTAACTTTACTTTTAGTAATCTTCCTCCACATCTCTATGCACAATATAGTTCCTCACTAGCAATTTCTCTTCCTCTAAGAGAGTAATGTTAGAGCCATATTCATCAAGCTTACTTGGGACAAGGTGCATTTGATCTTTTGCCTCAGTCATTATACTATAAATTTCTATAAATCTCTTGTTAAGCTGTTTAAGAAGAGGCTTAAGTCTTTTGAGTTTAAAGGAGAGTCTAAACATAGGATTACCCTTGTTATCCTGAGTCCAAAAATTAATGAGAATGATCAGTCAAGGTAAATAGTGCTCCATTGGGAGTTATGAAGTACATGATTAATTATAGTTTGGATATTATTGGCACCATTACTTCTCTTATTCCAAGTAAACTCATCAGTGTCTCTCTTTTCGCCTAATAGCATTATAGTCCCCCATTATGATCCAATGGTGATGGTGACTCTCTTCCCTCTATGATTTGAAACTCTACTAATCTTACGATTACTTTAACACCCTCTAATGTGACTATTGTTCAAGATACAATGGAAAAAAGCATGAATGTTACTAGTGTTGAAGATGACTTTGAAGAAGGTCAAGTCACTGTCTCGGATAAAAGTATTATAAAAGCCAATGCTAATGATAAAATAATGTTTACATTGATTGCCTAAAATGGAATTTTTTTTCATTTGCTGATGTTAACAGTTTCATGCTCTCTAATGGTAGAGCTAAATCTTCAGATACTCCCTCTGTTCAAATGGTGATTAAGAGGAAATCTTCAAACCCACGAAACCTCAAGTCTGCCATGGCTTCTTCCGAGAAGTCTAAGGTGATGGAATAACCAACACCTACTAAAAAGGCTAGTACCACTAGTGGTACTAACATGGGTAAGTGTGTGGATAGTCATGGGAAGTTTATTGCAACTTCTAATCCTTGTTTCACCATTCCTGATGATAAGGCATAAATTCTTCCTAATTTACCCCTTTAATTTAGTTACTTTTAGCACCTCGAACAACGTAATCGATTTGATTTTATATCATAATCTTTCTACTGACTTATTCTAATGAGTACCCCGAGTTTCTGGTATGTCGTACTAATTTTACAGGTATTAGATGTCACGAAAGAAAGAAACCAGAAGAATAGAGAAAGAAAAGAAGGAAAGTCAAAAGGGAAAAGTTATAATTTTTACCCAGAATTTGGATGAGGCATCTAAAGAAAAGTTGAAGATATCAAGTTTACAAGTACATAGGAAGAAATGGTACCTCAATCAGAGTTCCGGTGTGAATGTTATGAGCAGTCAAAGATAAAAGAAAAAGTCAAAGGAAAACCAAACCGATCCGGATCGGATCGGTCCGAAATGCAAAGTTCCAGTGAACCCCGAACTGAAGACGGATCGAAGATGATGAAAAATAAACGAATCGATTCGTACCGGATCGATTCGGCCAAGAAATAAAAGAACCAATCCGGATCCAAATCGGACCAAACTGAAGGAGGACCGGACCGGTCCGATTGTTGCAATTTTGGTTTTTCACTCTTCCTCTAATGGAGGGTCCTGGTTAAGATAAAACACTTGGAGTCTTGTAGGGTATTTAAACCCGATTTGTTATCATTTTAAAGGGTGGAAAATCATCTAATTTTTCCCTTTATAGTAAAAACCCTCGTTTGAAGATTTATTGCAATTTTAATTCCAAGATTGAAGTTTGTTCAGATTTATGTGATTACAAGTAATTTTAGTTGATGCTTTTAGTGCTTTGGTAAGTTATTTGATTACGTTCTTCTGTCTAATTTTCCTTCTACATCATTCTTAAATTCTCCCTTAGTTTAATCATGATTTCCTACAATTCAACACTAATTTTCATTAATTTCATCATGGTAGGCTAGGTTTCTAAGGTCGGGATACATGAACTCAACCTGATGTGATAGTTGTATGTGTATAAAATTAATCCTCGAAATTTAATGATTTGATTATGACCTTATTGCGTAGAAACACGACAATTGTAGATATGTGGATCTCGTTCGCTTTAGGGTAACCGGAATGCTTCAGAATACAATTCGAGTGTAACTATCGTAATACCGATTTACTCGTTCTCTGATTAAGTATGGTGCGGGCTTTAACCTTATATACGTAATGCTTGGGAGTACTAAATTCTGGGTCTAATTAATCATTTAAAATTACGATTAGTTTTATACCATCAATACACTAGGGTTGAGGGATTGTATTCCCGTCCTGTTTTGTTCATCATATAGTTTGAGTTTTAAATCATTCATCGTTACTATTTTAGGTAATTTAGAATAGTTTCATTTCTTTCATAATTTTAAAAATTGCATTTAGTTGTAGCCAATTCTCAAAACAAATCATCTTTTGCTTTCTTTTTTAGAGTCAGAGTTAGGATTTCTTCGTCTATCCAACTTCGTCACAACTCTGTTGTCCTATTTCCCTCAGGATATACCCGACTTATCGAATTATTACTTAAGCGATAGGCTTACACTTGAGCCTAGAGAGTACGCACTTCTGAGACACATTCTTAGTCGCGTCTAATTTTTGGCGCCGTTGTCGGGCAATTAGGTAAACTTAGGATTAGATCAAGTCAATCTCAAACTTTGACAAAAAATTTCCAAAAATAAAAAAAACATATGAAAATTTGAAAAAGCATAAAAATATTCATCATCATATCTCATAAGCCAGTTAATGCAAAATTCTGAACTCACTCCAACTCCCCATAATAATCCAATCCACATTCAAGAAAATCCAATAGGTGAGTACGATCCTGATAGCCCTCACACTCCTAACTCTCCACAATTATGGGTTCCAACTCCCACACCGTCACACTTAATCTCAAATAACACGCTGTTTTCCCTCTTAGGACACACTTAAGAGCACGCTCCGAGTATACCAAGTGAGGATACCGAATCTTTGAGAGAGAGAGACATGTTATAGCACGGTAGTGCAGCCACCGATGAGGAAGAGGCCCCATACCACCCTTTGAGAGAAATCTTATATCCCGAGCGCACTGTCGCTCCGGGGTACATCATACTCCCGTATAATGGAGGGTAATTTAGTTTTAAAAATGGGATTATCTAGATGCTCCCACACTACCATGGGATGGATTCTGAAAAGCCATATCTCCACATCAGGGAATTTGAGGATGTGTGTGAAACCCTCAATGATCAAACTTGCACACAAGAGGTAATCCGCCTCAAACTCTTCACATTCTTGCTAAAAGATAAGGCTAAGACCTGGCTATAGTCTTTACCTCCAAGCTCGATTGCATCCTGAAATGAGTTGCAATCTAAATTTCTCAAGAAATTGTTTCCTCCACATCGAATGAACTCCATCAAGGCTTAAATTCAAACTTTTCTATAATTAGAAAATGAGTCATTCGATCGATGCTACGAGCATTTCAATGAGTTAGTTACTTCATGCACCCATCATGGATTTGATAAAGGGCGAATCATTTCCTTTATCCACTAAACATTAATTCTAAGCAACTCGTTGAAACCATGGGTAATGGTCCGTTTGTCAACTTAGACGCGAACGATGCTGAGCTTCACCTGAGGTATGTCGCCAAGACTACCCAATCCTGGGATACATCTGACCCTAATGCTCAATATCAAAATCGTCAAGTGACCAGCACTCCGTCGGCGTCCGGCCTATTTCATGTAGAAAAGAATTCTATGATGGACATTCGACTCGATGTACTTGAGAAGGGACTCCGAGACCTACGTGAGGTATATGAAAGAGAACCAACTGGATTCATCCCAAATCCCGTCGAGAAGCACTACACCAAAACTGACGATTGGTCACGGCCAAAATCCCTGACCAAAACTGTGGGTCGCGGACTTTGGCCGTGACCATTTCTGGCGTGACCATTTTCGTGGGTCGCGGCCCAAGTCCGTGACCAAAAAATGGTCACGGCCAAGAGGGGTCACGATAGATGGTCGCGGACTTTGGCCGTGACCCATGCCGTGACGGGTCGCGACCCTTATCCGTGACCCACAATCGTGACAAATTGGTCGCGACCAAAGACCGCGACCCACGTCCGTGACAAAAAAAATTAAAAAAAATTGGTCGCGGCCCTTATCCGTGACCCATAACCGTGACAAATTGGTTGCGGCCAAAGTCCGCGACAAAAAAAATTAAAAAAAATTGGTCGCAACCAAAGTCCGCGACCCATGTGCGTGACAAAAAAAAGTTAAAAAAATTGGTCGCGGCCCTAGTCCGCGACCCATAACCGTGACAAAAAAATAAAAAAAATGGTCGCGGACTTTGGCCACGACCATTTTTAAGCGCGACAAAAAAAAAAAAAATGGTCATGGACAAAGTCCATGACCATATTTATCTATAATTTAAAAAAAATGTATTTTTTTGCCCAATCCTAAAATTGGGGGTCCTGTGAGTGCACCGTCGGTTGCTACGAGGTGTTACAAATATTTATTATAGGCAAAATAAAAAAAAATACAAATTGCGAATTGAGAATGTTTGTTAATAAACAAATATATATACAAACTTAAAAATATTACACGTCTTAATAATTCACAGACCAAAAAAATATTGGACATAGTTTCCTCTATTTTCTTGACATTCCAAAACCTGTAAATGAAAAACCTGTTTATTATAAAGCCCGCACGGATATAAAATTCAACAATCAAATTATAAAATCCCGCACGACCATAAAACTAAACAATAAAAGCCTGCACGGCTATAACACGTAAAAAACATTATCCTGAATGTGCACAACATATAAATAATCATCATGTTGTAAACCATTGCCTCCTTCATTTGATCCACGTGCAAAAATCCTACAAATGATAGGATACAAAAAACAAAAATATCAGTAACCAAGTATTTTTACAAAAAATTTAATCAAGCTGAAAAATTGCATATATGAGTTAAAATTATCAGTAACCAAGTAGAAATATAAAAATTACCGTCGTTTTGAGATGTGTTGGTGGGAGGTGTTGGTGCCACCCACGGGGCCGTTCGGGGGTTGTTTCGAGTTTTCACCCTCTAACGTCATGTTTTTAAGCCTAAGTCTAGAAATAAGCAAATTACCGTCGTACTCTCAAACCAGGAGTCCCGCGGCTGCGGGGTCAGTTCCTACGAGTTACATTGGTCCCGTGGGAGGTGTTGGTGCCACCCACGGGGCCGTTCGGGGGCTGTTTCGAGTTTTCACCCTCTAACGTCATGTTTTTAAGCCCAAGTCTTTAAATATGCAAATTACCATATTACTCTCAAACCGGGAGACCCGCGGCTGCGAGGTCAGTTCCAACGAGTTACGTTGGTCCCGTGGTGCCACCCACGGGGCCATTTGGGGGCTATTTCGAGTTTTCACCCTCTAACGTCATGTTTTGCTTAAGTGTAGAAATACGCAAATTACCCTCGTACTCTCAAACCGGGAGACCCGCGGCTGCGGGGTCAGTTCCTACGAGTTATGTTGGTCCCGTGGGGGGTGTTGGTGCCACCCACGGGGCCGTTCGGGGGCTGTTTCGAGTTTTCATCCTTTAACGTCATGTTTTTAAGCCTAAGTCTTGAAATATACAAATTACCGTATTACTCTCAAATCGGGATTCCCGCGGCTGCGGGGTCAGTTCCTACGAGGTATGTTGGTCCCGTGGGAGGTGTTGGTGCCACCCACGGGGCCGTTCGGGGGCTGTTTCGAGTTTTCACCCTTTAACGTCATGTTTTTAAGCCTAAGTCTTCAAATATACAAATTACCGTATTACTCTCAAACCGGGATTCCCGCGGCTGCGAGGTCAGTTCCTACGAGTTACGTTGGTTCTGTGGGAGGTGTTGGTTCCACCCACGGGGCCGTTCGGGGGCTGTATCGAGTTTTCACCCTCTAACGTCATATTTTTAAGCCTAAGTCTTTAAATATGCAAATTACCGTATTACTCTCAAACCGGGAGACCCGCGGTCGCGAGGTCAGTTCCTACGAGTTACGTTGGTCCCGTGGGAGGTGTTGGTGCCACCCACGAGGCCGTTTTGGGGCTGTTTCGAGTTTTCACCCTCTAACGCCATGTTTTGCTTAAGAGTAGAAATACAAAAATTACGGTCGTATTCTCAAATCGGGAGACCCGCGGCTGCGAGGTCAGTTCCTACGAGTTACGTTGGTCCCGTGGGAGGTGTTGGTGCCACCCACGGGGCCGTTCGGGGGTTGTTTCGAGTTTTCACCCTCTAACGTCATGTTTTTAAGCCTAAGTCTAGAAATAAGCAAATTACCGTCATACTCTACCGGGAGACCCGCGGCTGCGGGGTCAGTTCCTATGAGTTACGTTGGTCCCGTGGGAGGTGTTGGTACCACCCACGGGGCCGTTCGGGGGCTGTTTTGAGTTTTCACCCTCTAACGTCATGTTTTTAAGCCTAAGTCTTTAAATATGCAAATTACCGTATTACTATCAAACTGGGAGACCCGCGGCTGCGAGGTCAGTTCTTACGAGTTACGTTGGTCCCGTGGGAGGTGTTGGTGCCACCCACGGGGCCGTTTGGGGGTTGTTTCGAGTTTTCACCCTCTAACACCATGTTTTACTTAAGTGTAGAAATACGAAAATTACGGTCGTATTCTCAAACCGGGAGACCCGCGGCTGCGAGGTCAGTTCCTACGAGTTACGTTGGTCCCGTGGGAGGTGTTGGTGCCACCCACGGGGCCGTTCGGGGGCTGTTTTGAGTTTTCACCCTCTAACGTCACGTTTTTAAGCATACGTCTAGAAATAAGTAAATTACCGTCGTACTCTCAAACCGGGAGACCCGCGGCTGCGAGGTCAGTTCCTACGAGTTACGTTGGTCCCGTGGGAGGTGTTGGTGCCACCCACGGGGCCGTTCGGTGGCTGTTTCGAGTTTTCACCCTCTAACGTCATGTTTTTAAACCTAAGTCTTGAAATATGCAAATTACCGTATTACTCTCAAACCGGGAGACCCGCGGCTGCGAGGTCAGTTCCTACGAGTTACGTTGGTCTCGTGGGAGGTGTTGGTGCCACCCACGGGGCCGTTTGGGGGCTGTTTCGAGTTTTCACCCTCTAACGCCATGTTTTGCTTAAGTGTAGAAATACGATAATTACGGTCGTATTCTCAAACCGGGAGACCCGCGGCTGCGAGGTCAGTTCCTACGAGTTACGTTGGTCCCGTGGGAGGTGTTGGTGCCACCCACGGGGCCGTTCGGGGGATGTTTCGAGTTTTCACCCTCTAACGTCATGTTTTTAAGCCTAAGTCTAGAAATAAGCAAATTACCGTCGTACTCTCAAATCGGGAGACCCGCGGCTGCGGGGTCAGTTCCTACGAGTTACGTTGGTCCCGTGGGAGGTGTTGGTGCCACCCACGGGGCCGTTCGGGGGTTGTTTCGAGTTTTCACCCTCTAACGTCATGTTTTTAAACCTAAGTCTTGAAATATGCAAATTACCGTATTACTCTCAAACCGGGAGACCCGCGGCTGCGAGGTCAGTTGCTACGAGTTACGTTGGTCCCGTGGGAGGTGTTAGTGCCACCCACGGGGCCGTTTGGGGTTTGTTTCGAGTTTTCGAGTTTTCACACGCGGTTATGGACGGTTGATTGATTTAGAGCCTTAATTATTGTAGATGGTTAGGATATTGGATAGTCTCGAAAACATTTAGGATTTCAAACCCATTGCAAACTTGACATGATTGTTTGGTTTTATTTTTCAGGTATTTCGATTCATTGACAAATAATAACTTTTCTTTACTTTAAATAAGCGTACCCCCGGTGCTTATTGGTAGGAGGGATATTATGTACCCATGGAGGCAAATGTGGAGGATAAAGCCCCCGGTCAATGTGGATTTCTTTGTCACAACAAGGGTGAAATTTCGGACAGTTTGAATAGAGGTAGGCACATTATAAATATTTATTAGATCTATACAACAAGGATGGTCTACTGAAAACGTGGATTGGATACACAACCTATCTGTTAACATTGACCAAGAGCAAGAGGTGGACGTGAATGATGACCTGGCACTCGAACTTGCGTTCTATACGCAGGCAAACCTTCATCAAAAGTCGATTGTAAGCGGCATCTGCATATATATGCATATGTTGCATATATATGCAGTTGCATATATATGCACTGCTGTAGAAGGGTGTCTACCTATAAAAAAGTAAAAATATTATTTTATTAGAAATACTGAGAAGAAACCCAGGGTCCCGACAGAAACTCATATTGAGCAGGAACCCCCCTGGGGTCCCGACAGAAACTCATATTGAGGAGGAGCCACCCCAGGGTCCTGACAGAAACTCATATTGAGCAGGAACCCCTCAGGGTCCCAACAGAAACTCGTATTAAGAAGGAACCCACCTAGGTTCCCGGCAGAAACGCATAATTGAGAAGGAACCACCCCAGGGTCCCGACAGAAACTCATATTCAACAGGAACCCCCAGTGCCGCTGAAAGTGTCAGCGTCACTGCAAGGGTCTATGCCGCTGCAAGTGCCAGCGCCGCTGTAAAGGTCAGCGTCGCCGCAAGTGTCCGCGCCGCCGGAAGGGTCGGCACCGCTTCAAGTGCCAGCGCCGCTGCAAGTGTCTGCACTATTGCAAAGGTCAGCGCCGCTGTAAGTGTCGGCGCCACTTCAAGTGCCAGCGCCGCCATAAATGTCTACGCCGCTACAAGTGTCTATGCCGCTGCAAGGGTCAGCACCGCTTCAAGTGTCAGCACCGCCACAAGTGTCCGCGCCACTGCAAGTGTCGGCGTCGCTTCAAGTACCAGCGCCGCTGCAAGTGTTGGCGTCGCTTCAAGTGCCAGCGCCGCTTCAAGTGTCAGCATCGCCGCAAGTGTCCACGCCGCTGCAAGTGCCGGCGCCGCTTCAAGTGCCTACGCCGCTACAAGGGCCGACGCCGCGTCAGGTGCCAGCGCCGTCGCAAGTGTCTACGCCACTGCAAGGGTCGGTGTCACTACAAGTGTCTGCACGACTGCAAGCATCAGCGCCGCCGCAAGTGTCGGCGCCGCTGAGAGTGTCGGCGCCACTTCAAGTACCAGCGCCGCTGCAAGGGTCAGCGCCGCCGCAAGTGTCGGCGCCGCTGCAAGTGCCAGCGCCGCCATAAGTGTCCACGTCGCTTCAAGTAACAGCGCCGCCGCAAGTGTCGGCGCCGCTGCAAGTGCCAGCGCCGCTCCAAGTAACAACGCCGCTGCAAGGGTCAGCGCCGCTTCAAGCGTCAGCGCCACTACAACAAGGGTCACTACAGCAATAACATTCGAGAGGTGCCCGCGAGAGTCACCACAGAAGTCCAAAATTGAGAAGTACCACTGCAAGGGCGCCGCTTCAAGGGTCACTGCAGTAATGACAGTCGAGAGAGTCAGCGTCACTGCAAGGCTCAGTGCCACTGCAAGGGTCACTGCAGAAATGTTATTCGAGAAGTGCTTCTACAGGGGTTTCGACAGAAACTCATATTAAGGAAGTAGCTATCGCGAACAACTCCTCATTATGAAACATCAGTCTCTAAATGAACAACAACACTAACACTTTACTTTCTTGTATAGGTTGCCTAGTTGAGCAAGCAGGGCTCGAACAGGCGCGTTGGGACCTCTTGGGAGTTTTGGCTTGGCGGCTGAGGGACAAGGTATGTTGAGAAAGCTCAACCACTTAGAACTATAGGATTGAGAGAATACTAGTAAGAAGACCCAGAAGTCACCCAGTCCTCACACACCTCACACTTAGTCACAAGTGAAGTGAGCAACCAAAGGGTTGGATGCTCACAAGAAAAGAACTGTGTATAAAATGATTTTAGAGGAGAGGGTCCTTTAAACCCCTCTCAAGAAAAATGATTTTAGAAGGGGGTCCTCGAGACCCCCCTCAAGCTTGCAAATATTTTAGAGGAGGTGGTCCTCGAGACCCCCCCTCGAGTTTACAAAGTTTGTATTAAAGTTACCGTTTCAAAAGATATTTAGCAAATCAGATATTTTGTCTCCATTAGAAGACATATTTGCTTTTGAACTTTGGTCGGCGCCAGGGGGCATCTGCCAGAGGGGACAGGCAGACCTGCCTGCAGGTAGGGACAAATAGTACACTGCAGACTTTGTCCCTCACCAACCCTCTAAGTTTTGGCGCCAAAAGTGCCAACCCAGCCTTAGTGCCCAAGTATAAATAGGACCCCTGGGCAAGGTCATAGGAGGAAAGAAGATATACAATAGAAATTGCACTGTTACTCTGCCAAAATATCACCAGACCTACCTAAGTATTCTCTCCCTTCTCATTCTCATAGTGCTGAGTGCCTTGTTCCTTCACTCCCCACTGACAGCCATCACTCTCAGGTGTTTCCCTTGAGAAAATTGCTATTTTTGCTGTGAAAGTTCATCTTCTTGCAGGGAGTGAGTTGAAGCTTGAGTCCCCCTTGCAGTGACGAGGGACCCATAGACGCGAGGCCAGGTCGCGAGACCCGCGGCCGCTGACGAGAGGCCACCATACTGCCATAGGCCGAAACCCCTATTTCTGAAAATTCAAAGGCGTCGAGACACACCCTCCCAAAGCAACTAGGGGTTTTGACGACTCCAAGGCAGCTGGCGAGGGATCCTCGGACGTAGGGTCGCCTCGCAGAAAACCACGGGTCGAGACCCCCCTTCTTCAGAAAAAATCACTGGCGTCGAGACCCCCCTCTCTCCAACATTGGTTCCAACAGACAAGGAACCCTCCGCGTCTAGACACTCATCACAGGTCGAGACACCCGGGTAGGAAGTCGAGGAGCGAGGAACTCATGGGCGAGGAACCCTGGGTATTCCTCACCGCCAACAAAAAAAGTCATGGCAGCAGTCTCGATGAAGCGTTAGGTCGAGAGGCCCTTGGAGGTGAAGTCGACGCGCGAGGAACCCCTCGCCGTGGAAAAGAGCTCGGATGAGGTACCCCTCATATTCTCAACCTCTAACGTAGCAAAGATGCTGGCGGTCGAGGAACCCATAAACTAGAAAATCATTGGGACAACCCATCGTCGTCACAAATGCCTCAGATGAGGAACCTCTAGTGGATTGGGTCCTCAATGAAAGATACTCAGCAAAATTTAGCAAGGAACCCCAGGCAGCGGGTGCGTTCGTGAGGAACCCCCCATAGTTAAGGCGAGGAGCCCCCAAATTCAAAAAATTTGTTTGAGGAACCCACCCTTTCGTTGCCACGACAGTAAGCGAGGACCCCTGGTGGTCAAAGTGGTAGGCGAGGAACCCTAAGTGCTTGGTGAGAAATTCCATGTGGTCGAGGAACCCCTCGCACTCTACGATTGCGACGAGGAACCCTCAAGTAAAGGACCCCAAATAGAAATTTCAAGGGTGGAACCCCTAGGCGAGGGACCCTTGCCAGTCACACCCCGGTCGAGGAACCATTAAATAAAGGAGTTCTAAACTTTGAGAAACCTAGATTGGCGCTAGCAGTAGCCTCATGCGGGAGACACTTGCCAGTCACGTCCCTCGACGAGGAATCCATACTAGTCAGTCACAACTCATCACGACCTTCGACGAGTAACCCCCACCAGCAGTAGCTCATACATGGTGGGGGGTAGAAAATCCACTTCTCCAAATGAGATAGCGCTGACGAGGAACCCATATGCAAAAAATTCAGTCGAGGAACCCTTTGCCATCGGGTGGAACCCGAACGAGGAAATATTGGGTACAAAATCAGCACGCGAGGAACCCAAAGCCATGAAAAAAAAATAGTCGAGGAACCCTCAAGCGCAGAATCCACATGCGAGGAACCCTCACTTGCAATAAATCCCAAATCACTGGACACAAACTCTGTCGTCGAGGGACTCACTGGAAAACGAGGGTCTGACACATTTTTTTTGACAAGCTATCCCCAAGTCTGGGGTGGAGCACGAGGAACCGGGGTGAGGAGTCTTGGTTGACGAGGAACCTATAGGTTCCAAACCCTCGACTGAAGAAACTATAGTTTGTAAAGGAACGTGCGAGGAACACCTGATGGAAAACTCAAATGAGTAATCTCTAGTAGACTGGCTCCTCAACGCAAGGCTCCTTGCAGGAATTGCTCCAAGCCCAACCCCGGGAAGCGAGTACCTCTCACGAGGAACCCCCAAAGTTAAGGCCTCAGGTGAGGGACCCGTAGTTACAAGAATCACAAACGAGGAACCTTAGGAGGCTGAGACTTCACACGAGGAGCTGTCGCACGAGGAATCCACAACCAAAAAAAAAACGTCAAGCGAGGAACCCTCGCTAATTGGAATAGATGGCGAGGAACCATCACCCATTTCAGTTGGCGCCTCAGAAGCAGTACCTCATGCGAGACAGGGGTAAGAAGTCATTTATCCACTCAAGGAACCCTCGATAACGAAACCAATGGGCGAGGAACCCTTGGCAGTGGCGACCTTAAATGCAGAATCCGAAGTCATGAGGAAAACCCTCAGACGCCGTGGGAGAAGAACCGGTGGAAAAATAAGGCTCTTGCATAATTTTCGGCGAGGAACCCCCCAGGTATGAGGCGGAGCATGAGTAACCCAGATGCGAAGTCTTGATAGGCGAGAAACTCTCAGATCTCAAAGAACTAGCAACAGAAATTTGGCATTCGAGGATTAGCGCACGAGGAACCCACAAGTGGCGAGGAACCCTCGTCGGTGATAACCATAGATTAGACGGTCGACGAAGGAACCCCCATTGTTAAAAGCGCGAAAGATGGCCCTTTGTGGATGCAAGGAACCAAGTCGCGAGGAACCCTTGACGATTGAAAAAAAAAAACGAGGAACCCTCTGTTAGCAGTAATGCTTGCGAGGAACCACCCGGTGACAGAAGCACTCGCAAGGAACCCCCATCAGTGGACCCCCAATAATTTCAGTTCCAAAAGTGGGACCTATGAGCGAGGACCCCCCCACCATTACAAGCAGTGGCGAGGGACCTATACAGGTCCTCGTCCCAAAATTCAATTCATCGTCAGCGGGCATCCTCACCACTATGACTGAAGAGATACTAGGCCTGACTCCTGCCAGGTTTCATTTTCTTAAAAAAAAAATTGAATAGCTTGCTCTGATGCATAAAGTCTTTTCTATGTAAAGCAATTTTATGAGTAGAAAATGATCACTAGTGATTTTTTTACTAACACTTGTATGCATAATTTATCTACCTACATTGTGCGGTGGGTACACCAGATTTATGTGTTCTTTTCTTAAAAGAAGGGTAGAACCTCTACTAGATTAAAAGGGGCCCCATGATATAAGGACTTCCCTCATTAAACTTGGGGATATATCCAACCCAAAAGTAAAAGTATAGTGAGTAAAGTCCCTATGGACCCGACAGAACGAGCAGGAGGTTATCCTCCTAGTAATAATAAAAAAATTCACTAAATTTTTTTATTATTCCATACAGATTTATAGCCTAGAGAACAAGTCCTAAACTCTGTTCTCAAGAAAAATGTAATTGACCAGTTTCAGAAAATAGGGAGAAGCGGGTCTACCCCCCTTTCTAAACTTGTTATTTTTATAAGACAAAAAGGTTCCTAAGAAAAGTTTGGAACAAGCACCCTGCAGACGAAGGGAAATTTCGAGTATAAAGAAATAATTATTTCTTTACTTAGGATATATGCAAAATTTTATTCAAAGTTTGTGGGAAGGAGAAGGACTAACCCCATCTCCTAGCTACTCCCTAAGAAATGAATGTGCATAACGAAATACCCCATAATCACACGGGGGTACGCTAAAAAGTACCCCACAGGCACATGGGGCTGCGCTAAATTTTTTTACTTGCTCAGCTATATGCAAGTGCCCCGCAGTTAGAGGGGCAACTTCAAAATTTTAACTTGCTCATCTCATATGCAAGTACCCCGCGGTTAAAGTTGAAACTTTTAAAAATTTTAAACTTGCTCAGCTATATGCAAGAAGTACCCCGCAGCTAGAGGGGCGGCTTCCAAATTTCAACTCGCTCAGTTATATGCAAGTACCCCGCAGTTAAAGGGGAAACTTTTAAAATTTTAAACTTTCTCAACTATATGCAAGTACCCCGCAGTTAGAGGGGCAACGTCCAAATTTTTACTCGCTCAGTTATATGCAAGTGCCCCGCAGTTAGAGGGGAGCTTCAAAATTTTAAGTTGCTCATCTCATATGCAAATACCCCACAGTTAGAAGCGGGAAGTTCAATCTTGAGGTTCTCATATAAACAAGAGTAACTCAAAGTATTGAACAACTCCAAGTATACATATAAGGTATGACAGTTTAGTACCTAAAGCTCCAAGGGCGCCGGAGCGCTCATAGTCTTGAGCAAAGGCCAAATATAAATATAAGGTGCGCCAGTTGAGCACCTGTGGCTCCAAGGGCATTGGAGCGCTCACAGTCTTGAGCAAGTGCCAAGTATAAACGTAAGGTGCTCCAGATGAGCACCTAAGGCTCCTAGGGCACCGAAGCACTCACAGTCTTGAGCAAGTGCCAAGTATAAATATAAGGTGCGACTGTTTAGCACCTAAGGCTCCAAGAGCGCCGGAGCGCTCACAGTCTTGAGCAAAGGCCAAGTACAAACATAAGGTACAACTGTTTAGTACCTAAGGCTCCAAGGGCACCGGAGCGCTCACAGTCTTGATCAAGTGCCAAATATAAATATAAGGTGCGCTAGTTGAGCACCTGTGGCTCCAAGGGCATCGGAGCGCTCACAGTCTTGAGCAAGTGCCAAGTATAAACGTAAGGTGCTCCAGATGAGCACCTAAGGCTCCTAGGGCACCGAAGCGCTCATAGTCTTGAGCAAGTGCCAAGTATAAATATAAGGTGCGGCTGTTTAGCACCTAAGGCCCCAAGAGCGCCGGAGCGCTCACAGTCTTGATCAAAGGCCAAGTACAAACATAAGGTACAACTGTTTAGTACCTAAGGCTCCAAGTGCATCAGAGCACTCATAGTCTTGAGCAACTGCCAAGTATAAATAAAGGGTACGATAATTTTGTGCACAAGTCTCTCGACATTACAAGACACTTCTGCACGGGGGGCTAATATTGAGAAGTCCTCCAGCAAGTGAACAAATAATAAAATAAGCTTGGAGGGTGGGGACCCACTTAGAGTGACTCCACCTGCCCAAGATTACAAGTTTGACAGAAAATAGCCAAGGGCGAGGGACTCACCGCGAGCAACCCCTCCGCCCAAGATAAAAGGCCCCAGAAGAAGGCCAAGGGCGAGGGGCTCACCGCGAGTAACCCCTACGCCCAAGAAAGAAGGCCACAGAATAAGGCCAAGGGCGAGGGGCTCACCACGAGTAACCCCTTCGCCCAAAATGAAAGGCCATGGAAAAAGGCCCAGGGCGAGGAGTCCACCGCGAGCAACCCCTCCGCCCAAGATGAAAGGCCCCAGAAGAAGGCCAAGGGTGAGGGGCTCACCGCGAGTTACCCCTCTGCCCAAGAAAGAAGGCCACAGAAGAAGGCCAAAGGCGAGGGGCTCACCGCGAACAATCCCTCCGCCCAAGATGGAAGGCCAGGGGTGAGGGGCTCACTGCGAGAAACCCCTCCGCCCAAGATGGAAGGCCGCAGAAGAAGGCCAAAGGCGAGGGGCCCGCCGCGAGCAACCCCTTCGCCCAAGGTTAAAGGCCCCAGAAGAAGGCCAAGGGCGAGGGGCTCACCGTGAGTAACCCCTCCGCCCAAGAAAGAAGGCCACAGAATAAGGCCAAGGGCGAGGGGCTCACCGCGAACAACCACTCCGCCCAAAATGGAAGGCCACAAAAGAAGTCCAAGGGCGAGGGGCTCACATCAAGAAACCCCTCCGCCCAAGATGGAAGGTCGCAGAAGAAGGCCAAGGGCGAGGGGCTCACCGCAAGCAACCCCTCCGCCCAAGATAGAAGGCCACAGAAGAAGGCCAAGGGCGAGGGGCTCACCGCGAGAAACCCTTCCGCCCAAGATGGAAGGCCACAGAAGAAGGCCAAGGGTGAGGGGCTCACGACGCGCAACCCCTCCACCCTAGAAAAAAGGCCACAGAAGCAGGCCAAGAACGAGGGGCTCACAGCGAGTAACCCCTCCGCCCAAGTTGATACCCAGATAAGGAGGTCCACTATAAGTGGCCTCATCTACAAAACTTGGGATGAAGTGACAGGACATTTAATGACCCTAAGGGGGAATGATGAAGGAACCCTAGGGTCCCCCAAAATAAAAAAATAAAAATCGACTTTATGGCGTACAAAGCTTTTTTGGTCTACCCAACCTAAAAAAATTTGCACGAGGGGCTAATGTAGAAGGGTGTCTGCCTATAAAAAAGTAAAAATATTATTTTATTAGAAATACTGAGAAGAAACCCAGGGTCCCGGCAGAAACTCATATTGAGCAGGAACCCCCCGGGGTCCCGACAGAAACTCATATTGAGGAGGAGCCACCCCAGGGTCCCGGCAGAAACTCATATTGAGCAGGAACCCCCCAGGGTCCCAATAAAAACTCGTATTAAGAAGGAACCCACCTAGGTTCCCGGCAGAAACGCATAATTGAGAAAGAACCACCCCAGGGTCCCGACAAGAAACTCATATTCAGCAGGAACCCCCAGCGCCGCTGAAAGTGTCTACGCCGCTGCAAGGGTCAGCGCCGTTTCAAGTGCCGGCACCGCTGCAAGGGTCAGCGCCGCCGCAAGTGTCGGCGCCGCCGGAAGGGTCGGCGCCGCTTCAAGTGCCAGCGCCGCTGCAAATGTCTGCGCCATTGCAAGGGTCAGCGCCGCTGCAAGTGTCGGCGCCACTTCAAGTGCCAGCGCAGCCACAACTGTCTGCGCCACTGCAAGTGTCAGCGCCGCTACAAGTGTCTATGCCGCTGCAAGGATCAGCGCCGCTTCAAGTGTCAGCGCCGCCGCAAGTGTCCGCGCCGCTGCAAGTGTCGGCGTCGCTTCAAGTGCCAGCACCGCTTCAAGTGCCAGCGCCGCTTCAAGTGTCAGCGTCACCGCAAGTGTCCGCGCCGCTGCAAGTGCTGGCGCCGATTCAAGTGCCTACGACGCTACAAGGGCCGGCGCCGCGTCAGGTGCCAGCGCCGTCGCAAGTGTCTACGCCACTGCAAGGGTCGGCGTCGCTACAAGTGTCTGCACCGCTGCAAGCATCAGCGCCGCCGAGAGTGTCGGCGCCGCTTCAAGTACCAGCACCACCGCAAGTGTCGGCGCTGCTGCAAGTGCCAGCGCCGCCGCAAGTGTCCACACCGCTTCAAGTAACAGCGCCGCTGCAAGGGTCAGTGCCGCCGCAAGTGTCGGCGCCGCTGCAAGTGCCAGCGTCGGTACAAGTGTCAGCGCCGCCGCAAGTGTCTACACCACCGCAAGTGTCAGCACCGCCGCAAGTGTCGGCGCCGCTGCAAGTGTCGGCGCCGCCGCAAGTGTTGGCGCCGCTGCAAGTGCCAGCACCACTGCAAGTGCCTGTGCCGTTACAAGTGTCAGCGCCGCCGCAAGTGTCTATACTGCCGCAAGTGTCGGCGCCGCCGCAAGGGTCAGCGCCGCTTCAAGTACCAGCGCCTCCGCAAGGGTCAGCGCTGCCGCAAGGGTCGGTGCCGCTGCAAGTGCCAGCGCCGCTACAAGTGTCAGCGCCGCCGCAAGTGTCTACGCCGCCACAAGTGTCAGCGTCGCCGCAAGTGTCGGCGCCGCTTCAAGTACCAGCGCCGCGGCAAGGGTCAGCGCCGCGGCAAGTGTCGGCGCCCCTGCAAGTGCCTGCGCCGCCGCAAGTGTCTACGCCGCTACAAGTGTCGGCGCCGCTTCAAGTACTAACGCCGCTGCAAATGTCAGCGCCGCTGCAAGGGTCGGCGCCGCTGCAAGTGTCCGCGCCGCTGCAAAGGTCGGCATCGCTACAAGTGCCAGCGCCGCTGCAAGTGTCAGCGCCTACAAGTGTCCGCGCCGCCGCAAGAGTCGGCACCGTTTCGGAAGACAGCACCGTTACAAGTGTCTGCTCAACTGCAAGGGTCAGCGCCGGTGCAAGCATCGGTGCCGCTCTAAGTACCAGCGCCGCTGCAAGTGTCAGCGCCGCTTCAAGTAGCTGCTAGTGTCAACGCCGCTGCAAGGGTCGGCGCCGCTGTAAGTGTCCGTGCCGTTCCAAGTGCCAGCGCCGCTACAAGTGTCAGCGCCGCTGCAAGGGTCCGCATCGCTTCAAGCGTCAGCGCCACTACAACAAGGGTCACTACAGCAATAACATTCGAGAGGTGCCCGCGAGAGTCACCACAAAAGTCCAAAATTGAGAAGTACCACTGCAATGGTCAGCGCCGCTGCAAGGGTCACTGCAGTAATGACAGTCGAGAGAGTCAGAGTCACTGCAAGGCTCAGTGCCACTGCAAGGGTCACTGCAGAAATGTTATTCGAGAAGTGCTTCTACAGGGGTTTCGACAGAAACTCATATTGAGGAAGTAGCTATCACGAACAACTCCTCATCATGAAACATCAGTCTCTAAATGAACAACAACACTAACACTTTACTTTCTTGTACAGGTTGCCTAGTCGAGCAAGCAGGGCTCGAACATGCGCGTTGGGACCTCTTGGGAGTTTTGGCTTGGCGGCTGAGGGACAAGGTATGTTGAGCAAGCTCAACCACTTAGCACTATAGGATTGAGAGAATACTAGTAGGAAGACCCAGAAGTCAACCAGTCCTCACACACCTCACACTTAGTCACAAGTGAAGTGAGCAACCAAAGGGCTGGCTGCTCACAAGAAAAGAACTGTGTATAAAATGATTTTAGAGGAGAGGGTCCTCTAAACCCCTCTCAAGAAAAATGATTTTAGAAGGGGGTCCTCGAGACCCCCCTCAAGCTTGCAAATATTTTAGAGGAGGTGGTCCTCGAGACCCCCCCCTCAAGTTTACAAAGTTTGTATCAAAGTTACCGTTTCAAAAGATATTTAGTAAATCAGATATTTTGTCTCCATTAGAAGACATATTTGCTTTTGAACTTTGGTCGGCGCCAGGGGGCATCTGCTAGAGGGGACAGGCAGACCTGCCTGTAGGTAGGGAAAAATAGTACACTGCAGACTTTGTCCCTCACCAACCCTCTAAGTTTTGGCGCCAAAAGTGCCATCCCAGCCTTAGTGCCCAAGTATAAATAGGACCCCTGGGCAAGGTCATAGGAGGAAAAAAGATAGACAATAGAAATTTCACTGTTACTCTGCCAAAATATCACCAGACCTACCTAAGTATTCTCTCCCTTATCATTCTCATAGTGCTGAGTGCCTTGTTCCTTCACTCCCCACTGACAGCCATCACTCTCAGGTGTTTCCCTTGAGAAAATTGCTATTTTTGCTGTGAAAGTTCATCTTCTTGCAGGGAGTGAGTTGAAGCTTGAGTTCCATTGTTACCAGAAGGAGAAGTTTTCTTCAGAAGTTGCACCAGGAGACCTTGAAGACCTTGCAGGCAGCGTCCATTGGAGTGGGTCACGCCTCACCCTTTCAAGTTATTCATAGACCCCAGTCTCACTACCCTCCTACACAACCTATTTGTTAACATTGACCAAGAGCAAGAGGTGGACGTGAATGATGACCTGGCACGCGAACTTGCGTTCTATACGTAGGCAAACCTTCATCAAAAGTCGATTGTAAGCGGCATCTGCATATATATGCATATGTTGCATATATATGCAGTTGCATATATATGCACGAACGGCTGCCGCGCCTGATTCGACTCACCATTATTATATTAGGCCTTCTTTGTCTGCGCATTACCCTACTTCCTTAATCCAAATAGACATAGGAGAAGCTGAGCTAGCTAACCTAAGTCCGTAGCTAAAGTTCTCAAACAAGAGTTCCATTCCCCTTACTCGTATTGCAGGCAAATCCCGTTACTAGTAGTTCTGGTTAGCCCACTTGCCCGAGCACACTCTCAACTTGTAGATGCACCAATCCCGCCTTCCCCCCACTGCATATATATGCAGTTGCATATATATGCACTTCATATATATGCAGTTACATATATATGCAGCAGTTGCATATATATGCAGCAGTTGCATATATATGCACTGCATATATATGCAGCACTGCCTCGCCCCGCCCCCTGCCCCGTTACTACGCCCCCTGCATATATATTTATTTCACATTAATAATTATATATGAAGATATTTTATTTCTCTTTCAGGTGACAATTATTTAAAGTCCTACGTGATATCGGAACCAGAGGCAACCGTAACGGATCAGATGACCGAATATGAGTGTCAGGAGGTTTGTTTTGTAGATCCCACTCTTGGATTCACCCTAGATCAGGTATACTCTCTATTTTATTTTGGATTTTATCACCAATATGCACACACTCACACGCGCACACAAACACACGCACGCACACACGCACACTCTCACTACAAATATACATATATGCATATATGCACACACTCTCACTACATATATGCATACATGCCCCGTTCCCTCCCCCTTCCCCACTCACACACACACACACACACACAAACATACACACACGCGCACACACACACACACGCGCGCGCCCCCTGCCCGTCCCCTCCCCCCTTCCCCACTCGCACATGCGCACACACACAAACATGCACACACGTGCCCCCTGCCCATCCCCTCCTCCCTTTCCCACTCACACGCGCACACACACAAACATGCACACACGCACACACACAAGCCAGGAGCGCCGTGACTACACGGTCGGTTCCTACGACTTACATTGGTCCCGTGCGAGATGTTCGTGACTCTTGCGGGACCGTTTTGTGGGTGTTTTACGTTTTCACCCTTCGATGGCATCTTTTTTATTCTCAAGTCTAACTTTCTGCAAATTTACGCCGTATACTCAAATCGGGATCCTTGTGACTACGCGTTTGGTTCCTACTATTAACATTGGTCCCGTGCGAGGTGTTTGTGACTCGTACGGTACCGTTTTGTGGCTTTTTTACGTTTTCACCCTTCTAAGGCATGCTTTTATGCTTTAGTATAATTTTTTGCAAATTAATGTCGTACACTCCAATCGGGAGCGCCGTGACTACGCGGTCGGTTCCTACGAGTCACATTGGTCCCGTGCGAGGTGTTCGTGACTCTTACGGGACCGTTTTGTGTTTGTTGTACGTTTTAACCATTCGATGGCATGTTTTTATGCTCAAGTCTATTTTTTTTGCAAATTTACGTCGTACACTCTAACCGGGAGCCCCGTGACTACACGGTCGGTTTCTATGAGTTACATTAATCCCGTACGAAGTGTTCGTGACTTTTACCGGACCGTTTTATGGCTATTTTATGTTTTCACCCTTCGATGGCATGTTTTTATGCTTAAGTCTAACTTTATACAAATTTACGTCATACACTCAAACCGGGAGCCCCGTGACTACGCGGTCGGTTCCTACGAGTCACATTAGTCCCGTGCGAGGGGTTCATGACTCTTACGGGACCGTTTTAAGCCTGTTTTACGTTTTCACCCTTCGATGGCATGTTTTTATGCTTAAGTTTATTTTTTTTGCAAATTTACGTCATACACTCAAACCGGGAGCGCCGTGACTACACGGTCAGTTCCTGCGATTTACATTGGTCTCGTGCGAGGTGTTCGTGACTCTTATGGGACTGTTTTGTGGCTATTTTACATTTTCACCATTCGATGGCATGTTTTTATGCTTAAGTCTAATTTTGTGCAAATTTACGTCGTACAATCAAACAAACATAGAAAGTGGCAATCCGTTGGATAATGACTTCTTTTTCTAGTGCTCACCATAACTATTCTTTGTTCAAAAGTTTTCCAAACTCAAAATAATTAAAAAATTGAATCAATGCATATTTAACCTTAAAATAAAGTTCATCATAGGTCTATCCATTACCTGGATATTTTGTTACACCCAACGCCAATCAGAACCTTCTCTATGCCAACAGCGATGCAATTTCAGATTATGTTTGATAGTAGTTCGACCCCAACATCAATGTATCCTATGACAGTGAAAAAATAATGAATTTTTTGCAAACAGTTATGTTCAATTAAAAAAATGGTAGAACCAAAAAATATTTTGCAAACAGTTATGTTCAATAGCGGGACATTACATTTAAAAGTAGTTGAAATTCATAAATTAATGTAAAGTGCTAATACAATGTCAATATCATAATAGGATACAAATAAGATTGATGAGGATAAAATAATATTTTGATACTCAATCTTCCTCTAAATCAACTAAAAGATCCTTCAAATTAGGGTTGTCATCAAGAGCTAACTGGAACTCTTTTGGAGCCTTTAATGCGTCTACTTCAGTAGTCATACCCTTTGGTGCATGCACAACAATAGACCAATTGCCATCGTTTATGCACTTCGAGTAGAATACCTTCTTTACATTCTGAAAGGCACAAATAAAAGGCTCATCGACTATACGGTCTTTAGTCTTCAGCTTTGATAGATCTACCATAATAAGTTTGGAGTCGGGATCAACTTTGCAAGCATTCTTTGTATCCTCCACCTTTACCCAATCACAATAAAATACGGTTTCTGTGAAATCCAAGTAATCAAGTTCTAGGATTTGTTGAATTATCCCATAATAGGTTAGCACCGTATTCTTTGGATTTTTATCACTTTTGCTAGCGATACAAAGTGGTCAAGGCAGAAATTGATATTCCACTGTTTTGCGTCAAAAGATTTTCCTCATATGGATATGAAATGAAATCAAAACCGTTGGTGCGGAATTTCTTAAACTCTTTTGCACGAAAACTTGGACCTTTTGCTAGGCGTGCAAGTCTGGAAGAGACATCACCTCTTTTTAGAAGCTGTATTTATTAATGAATTTGTATTAGGGCATGTTTTTACCACACATGAATAAATAACCGCACACATAAGATGTGAAAAGTACCTCTTTTGACACCCATGCCCTAGAGTCAGTTGTTGTCCAATTTCTCCTTTGATTTTGGATAATTTCGTTCTCGTACTTCCTACCGAAAAATTATAGAGTTTAGATAATAAAATAAAAAATACATATAATCAAAGAAGAAGAATTCAGTAGATACTCACTCTCTCCAGTCTTGGACTTCATCTTACGATTCGAAGATATGACGAGTTGTTTGCTCGTATTGTAGGTTTGTGAGTTTCACCTCTTTAGGGTTCCCAAACGATAATTCGTCCTCAAACTCGTCAGGTTCCTCTATCACTCGTTCTCCACGAGGATTAAACCTCCTCACCTCTTGTTCTGGCATATGTTCCCTAGCGTATAGCGATGATTCCACCGTTACGTATTCTTCAGCAATTGACTCTCCAATATACCGTGTATTCTTTACATAATCTTTGAAGGTTTTCATCAAGCTCTCAAAAGGATACATCCAACGATACCTCACGGGACCACATAATAAAGCTTCATCGCATAAATGCACAAGCAGGTGGATACTGATATCGAAGAATGACGGAGGAAAATATTTCTCTAACACACAAACTGCCTCGGCTAAAGTTGATTTCGCAGCTTTAATGTGTCTTATGTTTACCACTTTTGCACAAAGTAGGGTAAAACACAAACTGATTTGCATAATTGCCCGACGGAGATATTTGTGTTCAGAGAAGCAATGCCGAAATAACAACGGGATTAATTGGATGATTACGTGCCAGTCGTGAGACTTGCGCTGTTTTAAGTCATTTTCTTGGTAGTTTACTACCCTACGTAAATTACCAGAATAACCGGTTGGAGTCTTCAAGTTAAACAACATGTCTGAGAGGATCTTCTTCTCACTAGTAGTCAAAGTGAAAGCAGTCGGAGGATAGAAATTCTTCCTGTCGTTGGATCATTTTTTAACCATAGTCTCTTCTTTATTTTCATATCCTGTAGATCTCGGCGGGCACGCTCGCCATCTTTGGAATGAGATCCACCCAGACATGTTCCTATCAAATGTTCTGCAACATTCTTCTCTGTGTGCATCACATCAATTATATGCCTTACACGATGATCTTTCCAATACGACAAATAAAAAAATATTGATCGCCTGGACCATGGCTTCTCTTTACTAGGGTCGTTCGGATCCTCCCTAGCTTTACGCTTCAGGTTTACAAACTGGGGGTGTTTTCCTACATACCTATTCCCCGCAGTCGCAGCCACCGCCTTCTCCTCAATTTGCTGACCAGAAGTCGAATAGGTGCCGTTCTTCGCTCGTGACCGACAGGCAAAAAGTTAGACTTGTCGTTCCTAAAAGGGTGACTGGTCGGTAGAAATCTACGATGACCCGTGTAACTCAACTTACCACTATGTTTTAACCAACAAGCTTCAGTTTCCTCCCCACATATGGGACATCCATAATAACCATGAACATTACAACCGGACAAGGTCCCATAAGCAAGAAGATCGTGGATCGCTCACATCACCATTGATTTAAGTGTGAACTCTTCACCCTTATGAGAATAGAACGCCGTCACGCCTTTATCCCACAACTCTTTAAGTTCTTCGATTAATGGTGCTAAGAATATATCAATATCATCACTGGGAGCCTTCGGCCTGGGTATCAACAGAGATAACAATGTGAACTCCTTTCTCATGCATAACGTTGGAGGAAGACTTAAAGGCGCCATAAGAACTGGCCAATAACTCTAACTAGTACTTAAATTACCGAAAGGGTTAAACCCATCGGTTGAGATTGCAAGACGAATGTTGCGCGGTTCCTTTGCAAATTCATGGTGTTGTGCATTTGAAATTTTCCAGATGAATGAATCAACCGGATGACACATCAAATTCCCACCCACCTCGCATCGAGCATGCCATGTCATGGCCTCCGCTATCCACGGTACAGTAAAAAAACGTTTTAACCGTGGCCCAAGTGGAAAATACTTCAAAACCTTTTGTGGGACTTGCGAGCACTTGCGATTTTTTGCATGTTTGTCATTTCCATTCTCACAAACCATATATCTAGGCTCACTGCATACAGGACATTCATCCTTCTCTTCGTGCTCATTTCGGTACAATATGCAATCATACTTGCAAGCATGAATAGATTTGTATTTCAAACCTAAACCCTTCAAACTCTTCTTCATGGTAGGATAATTGTCTGGTGACATGTTCTCTTTTGGGAGAATTTCTTTAACCCACTTAAGAATTCCGGTTACGCTGTTTCCAGACAAACCAAATTGACTCTTCAAATTATGCAAACCAATCATTGCATATAATACTGAGTGATCTTCATCGCAATCTTTATACAACGGTCTAGCCGCATCGGCTTTCAACCGTATGTATTCCCGATCTCCTAGTAGTTCATCATCAATTTATTCATTTACTTGGTCATAATGCGCATTATTTGTATCCATAGGTTGGTGGTTTTGTTGGTTGTGGAGTCCGTAAGCATCATCAATTAAGTCGGTCAATGGACGATGTGTTGGTGAATCATGTACCACTTCTACTCCTTGAGGTTCCGTTACACGATCGGCTCCCGGTAATTCTTCTGGAACATAAGGTACAACTTTTTCACCATGGTATGTCCATATTATATAGTCTTGAAAGATTCCCCACTTTAGTAAATGCAACTCAACAACTTCCAATGACTTATATTTTCCGTTAATACAATGAGTGCACGGACACGGAATTTTCTCACTTTTAAGATTTTTGGAAGCATATTTAACAAATTCATAAACGCCCTTTACATGATTAATTTATATCCGGTTAGTCTCTCCCATGCACTCTTTGTATTGTGGGAAATCCATGTAATAATCTTCAAATTTCAGTCCTATGGTAATAGGTTAAAAAATATTATTACAAATGAAACAGAAAGATTATTCTTACGACTGAAACAAAAAAAATATCATTCCAAACGAAACAAAACCAATATTCTTACAACTGAAACAAAAAAAATATCATTCCAACTGAAGCAAAAATAATATTCTTACAACTAAAACAAAAAAAATTATTACAACTGAAACGAAAGAAAATATTATTAAATCTTGGCCAACAGATAAAGTGGCCAAGTAATAAAAGATTTTGCATAATTCCTCAATTCCATCCCATCCCCGCTGCTAAAGTACACAGGTACATCTCCGCAGCCGTTGTATATTTCATCGACCATTATTTTAGCCTCACCCTTCTCCAAAGGTCGGTGATGTACTAGAGTTCCAGGAACCCTGGAGATGAGTATGCACACGCCAACAAACCTCGAATTGCTCATGTCCTTGATATAGTACTCTTCGCCATAGTCACCGTGCGTTGTTGACGATGATCCGAGCCCCGTGATTGGCGGAGGTGCAGGGGAGGGGAATGTTGGAGGATGAGGCATTTTAGAGGGGAATGTTGGAGGGGAAGGATCTGTGAAACCTTGAGGAGGCATTGGGGGCCTATAACTTTCAATAAGATTCACAATTTTCCCAATTTTATTTGTCAATAATCCCAGGGAATTTTTAATCTCATGGACATCCCCATCGGTCTTCAACTGGTGCTCCTTTTGGGATGAGATACAATTCTTGACCGAAGAAAGCTCGTCCACAGGAGGTGAAATGTGTTGAAGTTTTATTTTCGGCATATGTGAGCCAACACCTCTCGTCCTCCCCCTTTTGTCCTTTCCAGAGGTCTTAGTCAGGGCATCATTTTCAAGGTCAAAGTCATCAGTAAGGCTCGAATCTGATTGACTGCTGATGTCCTCTATTGATTCCAGTGTCTTAGCCAAGTGTAGCGAGAATTTATTATCTTTGTCCCGTCGAGCATGAAGGAATAAGTTGGACCGATTTGGGTTTTTATTGGCATTTGGACCATCTTTTGTCCTACTCTCCCATTCATTCTTCAAATCCTCATATGATTTGGATCCCAGCCTATGAATATCAGTTTTTTGTGCCCTATTTTTTTTGTTTTGCTCCCTCTGGACCAACTTGTTTTCCTTCGCCTCATTCTCCAAAAACTTATTCCACTGGTCCACCGGCATTTCAACAGTGGGAGGCACTTTCTCTTTCAAAGCCAAAATATCGGAGCTCGCTGCCTCTTTCGGGAAATGTTTCTTCCGAAGGTTTCTCCTGTATGTCCTCAATCCTTCAGCAACCCGAGATAGAACCTTATTCTTGGAACGGTCAGGAAATGAGAAATGCTTGCAAAGTTGGTCATATATGTCATCTTTGACAGCTTGATCAACAAGGTTCCAATTGTCTGGTCCATCGACTCCCACTTTCATTTTTCCCAGTGACACACACCGGGCTTTAAAGTTCAGCACGTCATTCCTATCACCCGTCGGGTTATTCCCGAGAATGGAGAAGCCAATAGGCTTCTTTTCATTTGAGAGGGAGGCATCATGAGTGTTGGATTGGGGCGTTAAAGCAACGAGAGTGCTGGATTGGGGCGTAGGAGCACTTGGGGTTGGACTTGGTGAGGAGTGAACCATTGGTGGAGTTGTGAATTGCTCAGCCATTGGTGTTGAGAATCCGGGTTCTGCACGAGATGGTGAACCTCGTTGTGGTGTCACATCGGCACTTGGTACCCTAGGGTTGTTTCCTCTCGACATTATCTACAAAAATTAGAAAATATAAGTGACTAAATAATTATAATAATATGAAATTATAACTAATTAGTCAAGCTTAATTAGTTTTATATATATAGATAGATAGATAGATACCTTTTCAAAGTAAGACTTTAGAATAAGTTCAATGTGTCTGATCTCCATCCATTCGGTATTAGTTTTTAAGAACCTATGAATTTTTGCACGTGGCCAACTAGAAGGAAGGGTATCTATGATTGATGTGTAGATGTCAGTGACATGAACTCGGAATCCCCTATTTCTCAACTTGTTGGCAAGATTCAATTTTACGTGCATGTGGCGCGAGACATCATAGTCTATGTCAATGCTCTCTGTACGCAGTTGTATCCATAACGGGTGGATTTTTTTTTCGCCTTCTCCAACAACGTAACCAAGGTCAGGGCTATGTCGGGATTATGTGTGTGAAATATATTTTGTATAACGTCATCCCAATTTTCTGGTAGAGAAAATAGAATACGATCGAACAAGTAATCTTGCTGGATATCAAATCCATGATTTATAAGGTAGTTAAATTGTTCGATCTTTTTTTTTTCCGTACCTATAAATAGGAGTACCCTCTATATGACGCACGCTAATAAAAGAGTTATGTGTGCGGTCTAATTACAACCTGTCCCACTCTTATTGGCAGTATTTATCACCGTGCCTCATTTTTCCTGAGAAAAGTATACGAGGCATGAATACGAGTCCTGCTATTAAGGTTTAGGTTTGAAAGTTATGAGAGTTTAAACATACATATACACATAAACAAGACAAGCATATGTGATATACTTTTTCATAGGCAAATCAAGAGCACACCCAATAAATTTAATAACATATACATTTATCGACACTAGTATCAATTCAATAAATTCAACATAGTATCCAACAACCAAGCCAACAATATATCACTATAGTAATGTGTTTACGTGTTTGCGACTCATATGTCAAAAAAAATCATTTAATTATATTTTCTAAAAAAAAAAGACACAGGCATATTTTGATTAAAAAAAATACACACATATACAATCTAGGGTTTATTGACATAATCTATACATACACACACATACAAGCTAGGGTTTATTGACATAATCTATACATACACATACTATTTGAGGTTTACTAAACCCTAATATTTTTTTTGACATAAATCTATACATACACATACATACAATCTATACATACACACACATACACACATACAAACATAAATCTACACATACATACACAAAAATTAGGGCTTTAGATAGAAATCACGAAATCCAAATGAATCAATACATACCAACTGAAATCGATTAGCCAAATGCAAATCTAACTGAAATCCAAATGCAAATCCAATAGAAATCCAACCGAAATCGCAGGAGCTCGAAATCGCAAAAACCCTAACAGCAACGAAGTCGGACGTAATAAATGAGAAGCTAGGAATATTTCTTTTTAAGACCAGACTATGGTCACGGCCTAGAGCCCTGACCCGATGTGCGCGACCCATTAATGAGCATGATTTCTGGCAATTTCGACCTGGTCACGGCCAAGAGCCGTGACCCATTAATGACTTTGACAATGGCGATTCCAAACTGGTCACGGCCAAGAGCCATGACCCATGCGCGCGACCCATCACTTTCTTGCAGAACAATGGGGATTTCGATATGGTCACGGCTATGGGCCGTGACCCATAATGCGTGACCCTTTTCCAACAGCCTTGGTGTTTGAATGATGTATGGTCACGGCCCATAGCCGTGACCCAGTCCCACAAATGGTCACGGCCCATAGCCGTGACCCTTAATGTGTGTGTTTTCTGCTTCGTCGCGCCATTAGTCACGGTCCAAGTCCGTGACCCATCCGCGACCAGTTTAGAGGGATTTTTAGCGTCAAACTAGTCACGACCTGGTCACGGATTTGGGCCGTGACCGACCCGCGACCAGTTTGGAGGGAATTTTGGCGCCAAACTGGTCACAACCTGGTCAGGGACTCGGGCCGTGACCCTCTATGGTCAGGGATTTAGTCCGTGACCATTTCCAGAGCATGGATAATTTAATGTGGTAATAAAATTGGTCACGCCAAATATTGAGTGGGTCAAGGCCTAAGTCCGCGACAAGCTAGTCGCGGACTTAGGCCGTGACCCACTTGGTGTGACCATTCGCAGGATTTGGTGTAGTGAAGGTGTGTGCGATTTATGAGGCGGGTCATTCAACTGAGGAATGCCCGACTATACCCGCCTACAAAGTGATGCTTTAAGAGTATGTCAGTGGTATATGAGGGTTTAAGGTTAATTTTGGTGCACCGCACGGTAATTCTTATAACCCTTCATGGCAAAACCATCCCGATTTTAGCTTCGGGCAACAACATGCTGCGATGAATCCTAATTCACATGCTGCCCCTCCTCCACCACAACACTTTCAACAAGGTCCACACATGCAAGGACATGTGCAAGCACCACCACCTCAAGGAGCATATATCACTCCACCGCGGAGAACTCTTGAGGATATGATGAACCAATTTATCAATAACCAGAATGCAACCAATGCTAGATATGATCGTATGATCAGCGACATAAATGCAAATATTTCAAAGATGCAATCATCGTGGAGTATCCAAGAGAAGGGCAAGTTTCCTTCCCAGGGCCAAAGACCTCCCCAAGGTCAAACTAGTGTTAGCTCCACTTCTACGGAGCATAAGGAGCACTGTCAAGCTGTGACCATTCTTCATAGCCAGAGTCATTGATTTATTACCTCTCCCACACGACGCAACCAAAGATAAGGAGATTTCACCCGACACGAAAGAGGCCAAAGATGTCCCCTTGAATGAGAGTAATAAAGAAGACACTAGTGAGCCCGAGGTAGTAGTGAAACCACCCACCGCGGCACTATTTCCTCAAAGGTTGGTTCCTTCCCACAAAGGAAACCCCCGTGATGAAGTGCTTGACGTGCTTAAGCATGTAAAGTTAAATTTACCGTTCCTCGATGCCATTAAGTAAATTCCAGCTTATGCGAAAGTCCTCAAGGAGTTGTTAACAGTGAAGAGGAAGATAAAGGTAAAGAAAAATGTCTTTCTAGCACAGAACGTGAGTTCCATCCTACTCAATGATCTCCCGTCCAAATTCAAAGATGCCGGTGCACCCACCATTTCCTGCATCATTGGAGAAAATAAAATTGAAAAAGCCTTACTTGACTTGGGATCAAGTGTCAATATCGTCCCTTACTCCATCTATAGGCAACTTGATCTGGGCGACCTCAAGCCCACAAAGATCACCCTCTAATTAGTGGATCGAATCGTGAAGATCCCAAGAGGTGTAGTTGAGGACGTGATCGTCCAAGTTGGCACTTTTTACTTCCCGTTAGACTTTGTCATTTGGGATACAGAGCCCTCCTTCACTTCGAGCAATCATGTTCCCATCATTCTTGGGCGCCCATTCTTAGCTACAGCTAACGCTATTATCAACACTTGGAATGGGCAGATGCAACTCACTTTTGGGAAATGACCTTGGAGACTAACATCTTCCATATAGCCCAACACACGGGGAAGAAGATGATCTTCACGCGGTGAGCTTGATAGATGAGATCGTAGAGGAGTATTTTCAGAAAAATTATTGTGTAGATGCCCTAGGGTCCTGTTTAGTGTCGATCCACGAGAGTGAGGGGATGTACACTGAATTCGAGAGGGAGGTTGAGGAGTTGAGAGAATTACTAAAAACGTCAGACGAGGATGCGAGAGATGTGGTTGGGTTTCTCGATTCGAGGAGTTACCTCCGAGGGAGGCACGCATGGTTCCCTCCAGTGAAAAATTTCCAACCCTCGAACTGAAGAAACTACCCTCCCATATTAAATATGCATACCTAGGAGAGGACGAGACATTTCCTGTTGTTGTCTCCTCTAGCCTAGACGAAGAGCAAGAGGATAAATTGCTAAAGATTCTGAGGAAGCACCAAGGTGCTTTTAGGTGGTGCATTGATGATTTGAAAGGGATAAGTCCTTTGATTTGCACCCATAAGATCCATCTCGAAGAGGATGTCAATCCCACAAGAGAAATGCAAAGAAGGCTAAATCCCAATATGAAAGAAGTGGTGAGGACCGAAATAATTAAACTATTGGATGCCGGGATTATCTACCCAATCTCGGATAGCAAATGGGTGAGACCTATTCAAGTTGTCCCGAAGAAGTCAGGCATGACAGTGAATGAGAATGCTAAGGGAGAGCTAGTCCCCCAACGTACCACCACCGGGTGGCGCGTTTGCATTGATTACCGAAAACTCAATGCGGAAACTAGGAAAGACCATTTCCCCTTGCCATTTATTGATCAGATGCTTGAGAGAGTAGCAGGCCACCCTTACTATTGCTTCCTTGATGGTTATTCCGGATATAACCAAATTGAGGTAGATGCACTTGATCAGGAGAAAATGACCTCCACTTGCCCTTTTGGTACGTTTGCCTACAAACGTATGCCATTCGGTTTGTGTAATGCACCCGCGACCTTTCAAAGGTGCATGTTGGGCCTATTTAGCGACATGGTCGAGAGAGGACTTGAAGTGTTCATGGACGATTTTAGCATTTTTGGCACCTGTTTTGATCTTTGTCTAGAAAAACTGGAAAAGGTACTTGCCCGGTGTGTGCAAAAGAACTTAGTACTAAATTGGGAGAAATGCCATTTTATGGTTACTGAGGGAATAGTTCTTGGCCACATAGTTTCATCCAAGGGGATAGAAGTTATAGAACTAAGATAGATGTCATAGACGATCTACCCCCACCAAAATCGCTGAAAAACGTGCGCTCCTTCTTGGGCCAAGCGGGGTTTTATTAAAGGTTCATTAAGGACTTTAGTGCCATCGCTAGGCCCTTAAACAACCTACTCATGAAGGACGGCCCATTTGAGTGGACGGAAGCATGCCATAGCGCTTTTGAAAAACTCAAAACCATGTTTATGTCCGCTCCCATCATGCAAGTTTCGAATTGGTCCTTACCATTCGAACTTATGTGTGATGCTAGCGATAGGGGATGTTTTGGGCCAAAGAAAAGACAAACAGGCTCATGTCATCTACTACGCTAGCCGGACTCTTATCGGACCACCACTCAATTACTCTACTAAAAAAAGGAGTTACTAGAGGTAGTCTTTGCTCTTGATAAATTTCAGTCCTACCTTATCGGTTCTCCCATCATTTGCTTCACCGACCACGCGACATTGAAATACCTACTTGTGAAGAAAGACGCAGAGCCACGCCTCATAAGCTGGATCCTACTCCTACAAGAGTTTAATCTCTCCATTAAAGATAAGAAAGGAGTAGAAAACGTCGTTGCCGACCACTTATCACGACTTTCGTCCGACGTGCCTAGTGATCCAATAGTCATAGATGAATACTTTCTGGATGTGCAACTCTTTGCCACCTCTTCTTTGCCCTGGTTTGCGGATATAGTGAACTACCTTGTCACGGGAGCCGTTCCTCCCGATTGGACACCGTAAGATAAGAAGAGGTTTATCACTTGGCCGCGCATGTTTTTCTATGACGACCCTTTCCTGTTTAAATATTGCGCTGACCAAATCATCCGACGATGTGTACCGAATGACGAGATCCCGAAAGTCATCCAATTTTGTCATTCGGAAGCTTGTGGAGGCCACTTTTCGACAAAAAAAGACGACCGCTAAAATTCTGCAATGCTTCAATTAAATGATTTAGAAGAAATACGCAATGATGCGTATGAGAACGCAAAAATTTCCAAAGGATGAAACTCGCTCACGATAACATCATTCGACGCAAAGAGTTTCTTTCCGGACAAAAAGTTCTTCTCTATAACTCTCAGCTTCATCTCTTTCCGGGCAAGTTGCGGTCACGATGGTCGGGCCCATTCGTTATAAGAAATGTTTTCCCTCACGGAGCTGTGGAGTTAGACTATTTAAAAGGGGGAAATACGTTAAAGGTAAATGGATAATGCCTAAAGACATATCTAGAGGCGTATGTGGAAGAAGTCGACACTGTTTGGTTGTCGGACCTCGTTTACAGGGTAGAGTGAGCTGCTAAAGAGAGGTCGTCGAACCCCCGATGCGTATGGGGTGAATTCTTGTGTATAGTAGATGAGAGTCGCGTGAGTAGTGAGAGTCCCTAGGATTAGGATACAATAATATTAGAGCATGCACATGTTTCGAGAGAATGAGTCGAGTTGCGTTGCCATAGGTATCGAGAGGGTGTTGAGTCCAAAATTGATAGGAAGTATTGTGGAGTGTCAAAAAAATTCGGGGAGAACGATCGCAATCAAGTTAGGGGGAGAAATACTGCTCAGTCCAAGAACCGGATCGGTTCTTTTAATTTTGAGCCAGATCGGTCTGAATCGGATTGGTTCGTTTCTTTTACAGTCGGATCGATCCGGTGATTAAAGGCCTTGAAAAAAAAAGGATCGGATCGGTCCGGTCCTGGAACAGCCGGACCGGTCCGATTTTCTGCAGTCTTTCCCCCTTCCCTAGGTACACCCCCTTCCCCCCAATCCACTTCCTTACCTCCACATTCGTCCAACCACTTCCCCCCCCTCCCCACTTTCCCTCCCAAATCCATCCCCTTTTCCCTCCAAACTCTTTCCCTCCATTTCCAAACCCTACCCAAAATCCTCACCTATATATACACACCCAAATCCTCCATTTTTCTCCACCCCTTCAACTGCACCTCTTCTCTCAACCTATTTTTCCAGCATCCTCTCCTTGTCATAATGGCCCAACGAGCTGCCCCCGTCAAATATGACTCCACTGAAATTTTACCCTACGGAAATGGTGAATTTCATTCCCGCCAAGAGGAGCGTTGGTGCAACCGTTTCTTTGGTCCGGATCACAAACTCCACATGGAGTGAGCAGTCCAATGGACAGGGCTGCCCAATTCCATCACCGCCCTGTTCATGCCTAGGGGTTGGTGCCGTTTCCTTAATGAACCATACGAAGCGGTTTGGGCCACTGAGGTACGCTCTTTCTATGGATCGCTTATTCGAACGGGCCAATTCGAGTCTCAAGCCTATGTCGATGGTACCGTCATTCCCTTCTCTTTGGCCATTCTCACTGCCAAGTTGGCCGAATATGACGTTCCAGATCTTCGAGACTACACATATCCAAGGAATGTCCTCCCGGTAACCCAGGACCTGATTATGGAGCGAATTTCCCCCAGCATTGCTTGGAGGGGGGAGACTGTCCCCGTTGGCCGACTTAACGGGAAAGTACGCCTCACATTCTAAATTGTGTTTGCTAACATTGTGCAAACTTCCAACGATTCCGCAATGCGTCCCAGTCAAGCCACATTGACATACCACCTCTTCAACCCCAACACTTCAATTCACCTGGCTCGCACCCTATACGCCGACATTATCATGGCAGTCATGGATGAGAAAGGTACAACACCACTTCCATATGCACGCCTGATAACTTCCATTCTCAAAGACGCTGGCATTGCTGCTCTGCTAGATCGAACTCGTCTCCCCGATACCTTTGGACAAGGAACCTGCACTCGGAGCCCCAAACAGCTGGCCATCCTTCAGGCAAGTCGTGGAAGTGATGACGAGGCCGATGATGCCTCGAGAGAGGACGAGGAAGAGGCTGGTGCCGATGTGGAGATGGGAGAAGTGGGTGTTGATGAAAAATCGGCCGAAGAAGAAGACGACCCAGATTTCGAATGGGCGGGTGGCGAGCTCACTAATAGAATGTCGATCGTCAGACAAAATTCAGCAATTTTATGACCGACTACTGACGCGATACAAGTATGCTATTTCGTTTCCATGCAAACTTGTACAGACGCCAGGGGGATCTAAACGAGCCATTGCCATCCTACTTTTATGACCCTTATGGCCCCGACGCGCCCAGCTCTTCCCACCCACCGTCCCAGTGAAGCTTTGTTGGTTCATGTGTCAATTTTAGTTGTTTGACTAGGTCACATGGTTGTATGCTCTTTCCTGTTATTGTACCACAGTCCTTTTATATTAAAGTTTGCATTTTCTCCATTTGTTTATTTTATTTATCGCACTTCTTATTTTGCCTTGTTGAGCTTTTCGTCCTTTTTTCTTGAGGACAATGCAAAAGTCTAAGTTAGGGGGGGTGACAAGTGCGTATTTCTAAAACTTCACAAATTTCAAAAATGCCCAGAAATTTAAAAAAAAATCATAAAATTTTGAAAAATCCAAAAATATTTTTCTTCCAAATAAATAAAAATTGGAATTGAAAAATTTCAAAAATATCATTAAAATTCGGTTTAAAGTCTCAAGTTGTAAAATTCAAAACACACAAAGCCAAAATTGGCCAAAGATGGAAACTGAGCGAATGTAGCCGACTTAACGAATAAATGTGGAGATTAACAAATCCGGTGAGATTGGAGCCTTTCATCTTTGTGAAAATTATAAATCAATCCGAGTTAATTGTTAACTCAAAGCTCTTTTCAGTGTTTAAAAAGTCGTCCAGGATCTCAATCCTTTCATTTTGATCGCTTTTGAGAAACGTGTGTGATATTGCCTCGAAAAGTGCGCTACAAATCTCTAAAGTAAATTAATCTCAAGACGCATATGGTAAATTAATAAGTAATTCGGAGAATGAAGTAGGCCATCGTTTGTTACCGAAAAATATTGGCCATAAAAAGTTGTGAAAAATCATTCATTTTGTAACCCAAATTTGAGCCAAATAATTTTTCCTTTCGTTTGACACCCCAAAAAACCTAAATAGCCCGAAATTGTGAAAAATCGAAAAATTCAGAATTTAAGTCCGAAAAGTGCAAGAAAAAGGGGCAAGAAAAAAATATAAGAATGTTCGACAAAAAAATAGCAAGAAAAGAAAAGAAGTGAAAAACAAAAAAAATTGAGAAAAGGAATAAAAAATGAGCAAAAGCCCAAAAAAAGCACTAACGGACTTCATAAGCAACATTTTCTAATTCCGAAATTCTTAACCTTTTATAATTTTACTCAATACACCTTTTCCCGATAAAGTCCTAACCGAGTCCAAATTGCGAAACTAGTTACCGCATGGAGAGTTAAGACACAAAAGATAAATAAAAGAGATTAAATGTGTGGAAAAGAGGCAATGTTCCCGTTTTTCAAACCGTATTCCGTTGATGAGATCCAATCACTATAAAATTTTCGTCTTTCACTTATGTGCGTGAATTTGTGTCCATTACATTTACTCTTATAAATCACGCATAAAGAGAGAATATCCACATTCCGAGTGATTCGTTTGTGAGAGCATCCCGTGAGATTTTGAAATCAAAGCGAATTTTCGGAAAGTAACGTAATGGTCAATCGGTGGAATTCCGCGATAAAATTTTCCGGCTTTGCACACACGCATTACGATTTGAGACTCTTCAACATGAATTGATGATGACTATTTTCTGAAAAAGATTGAATTATACAATTTTTAAGTATTTTGATTTTTCTTTGAGTTAATAAAGAATTTTGTGGGTATATTCACTGCAAACTCTAACGAGACACAACTCGTCCTACTAGGGTAACCTAGGGGTTTAAAGGCTTGTTGCATACGCTAAATGCAATCACTTGCCCGCAAAAAAGGTATTCTATCCCAATAAATTGATTTTCAAGAGTTAAGCCTTGCTAGGATTCTTTTACATTGCTCGGGACGCGCAAAGTTCTAAGTTAGGGGGATATGAAATGGCATAAATTCTTCCTAATTCACCCCTTTAATTTAGTTACTTTTAGCACCTCGAATAACGTAATCATTTGATTTTATCTCATAATCTTGATACTGTCTTATTCCAATGAGTACCCCGAGTTTCTGGTATTTGTACTAATTTTATTGGTATTTGATGTCACGAAAGAAAGAAATCGAAAGAATAGAGAGAGAAAAGAAGGAAAGTCAAAAGGTCAAAGTTGTAATTTTTGCTCGAAATTCGGATGAGGCATCAAGAAAAGTTAAAGGTACCAAGTTTACAAGTACATAGGAAGAAAGGGCACCTCAATCGGAGTTCCGGTGTGAAAGTTATGAATAGTCAAAGATAGAAGAAAAAGTCAAAGGAAAACTAGACTGATCCGGATCGGAACGGTCCGAAATGCAAAGTTCCAGTGAACCCCGGACCGAAGGCGGATCGAAAATGATGAAAAATAAACGAACCGATCCATACCGGATCGATCTGTCCAAGAAATAAAAGAACCGATCCGGAACCAAGTCGGACCGAACCGGTCCGATTGTCATAATTTTGATTTTTCACTCTTCCTCTAATGGAGAGTCCTGGTTAAGCTAAAACTCTTGTAGTCTTGTAGGGTATTTAAACCCGATTTGTTATCATTTTAAAGGGCGAAAAAATCGTCTAATTTTTCCCTTTACAGTAAAAACCCTAGTTTGAAGATTTATTACAATTTTAATTCCAAGATTGAAGTTTGTTCATATTTTTGTGATTACAAGTAATTTTAGTTGATGCTTTTAGTGCTTTAGTAAGTTAGTTGATTACGTTCTTCTGTCTAATCTTCCTTCTACATCATTCTTCAATTCTCCCTTAGTTTAATCATGATTCATTAATTTCATCATGGTATGCTAGGTTTCTAAGGTCGGGATGCATGAACTCAACCTGATGTAATAGTTGTATGTGTATAAAATTAATCCTCTAAATTTAATGATTTGATTATGACCGTATTGTGTAGAAATACGACAATTGTAGATCTTTGGATCTTGTTTGCTTCAGGGTAACTGGGTTGCTTCAGAATGCAATTCGAGTGTAACTATCGCAATACCGATGTACTCGTCCTCTGATTAAGTATGGCGCGGGCTTGAACCTCATATACGTAATGCTTGGGAATACTAAGTTCTGGGTCTAATTAATCATTTAAAATTACGATTAGTTTTATACCATCAATACACTAGGGTTGAGGGATTGTATTCCCATCCTGTTTTCTTCATCATATAGTTCGAGTTTTAAATCATTCATCGTTAGTATTTTAGGTAATTTAGAATAGTTGCATTTCTTTCATAATTTTAAAAATTGATTTTAGTTGTAGCCAATTCTCAAAACAAATCATCTTTTACTTTCTTTTTAGAGTCAGAGTTAGGATTTCTTCGTCTATCCAACGTCGTCACAACTCTGTTGTCCTATTTCCCTGAGGATCGATACCCGACTTATCGAATTATTACTTGAGCGACAGGCTTGCACTTGAGCCTAGAGAGTATGCACTTCTGAGACACATTCTTAGTCACATCAAGTTTTTGGCGCCGTTGCCGGGGAATTAGCTAGACTTAGGATTGGATCAAGTCAATCTCAAACTTTGACCAAAAATTTCTAAAAATAAAAAAAAACATATAAAAATTTGAAAAAGCACAAAAATATTCATCATCATTTCTCATAAGCCAGTTAATGCAAAATTTTGAGCTCACTCCAACTCCCCATAATACTCCAATCCACATTCACGAAAATTCAATAGTTCAGTACGATCCTGATAGCCCTCACACTCCTAACGCTCCACAATTCTGGGTTCCACCTCCCACACCGTCACACTCAATCTCAAATAACACGCCGTTTTCCCTCTTAGTACACACTTCAGAGCATGCTCCGAGTATACCAAGTAAGGATACCGAGTCTTTGAGAGAGAGAGACATGCCGCAGCACGGTAGTGCAACCATCGGTGCGGGAAGAGGCCCCATACCGCCCAGTGAGAGAAATCTTATATCCCGAGCGCACTCCCGTATAATGCAGGGCAATTTTGTTTTAAAAATGGGATGATCAAGATGGTACCTCACTATCATGGGATGGATTCTGAAAAGTCATATCTCCACATCAGGGAATTTGAGGATGTGTGTGAAACCCTCAATGATAAAACTTGCACACAATAGGTAATCCGCCTCAAACTCTTCCCATTCTCGCTAAAAGATAAGGCTAAAACCTGGCTATGGTCTTTACCTCCAAGCTCGATTGCATCCTTGAATGAGCTGCAATCTAAATTTCTCAAGAAATTCTTTCCTCCACATCGAACGAACTCCATCAAGGCTCAAATTCAAACTTTCCGACAATTAGAAAATGAGTAATTCCATCGATGATATGAGCGTTTCAATGAGATAGTTACTTCATGCCCCCATCATGGATTTGATAAAGGGCAAATCATTTCCTTTATCCATAATGGGCTGAACATTAATTCCAAGCAACTCGTTGAAACCATGGGTAGTGGTCCGTTTGTCGACTTAGACGCCCACGATGCTAAGCTTAACCTGAGTATGTCACCGAGACTACCCAATCCTGGGATATATCTGACCTTAATGCTCAAAATCGAAATCGTCAAGTGACCACCACTCCATCGGCGTCCGACCTATTTCATGTAGAAAAGAATTCTATGACGGACAGTCGACTCGATGTACTTGAGAAGGGACTGTAAGACCTACGTGAGGTATATGAAAGAGGACCAGCCGGATTCATCCCAAATCCCGTCGGGAAGGTGTGTGTGATTTGTGAGGCGAGTCATTCATCTGAGGAATGCCCGACTATACCCGCCTACAAAGTGATGCTTCAAGATCAAGTCAGAGGTATAGGAGGATTTAAGGGTAATTTCGATGCACCGCATGGGAATTCTTACAACCCTTCATGGAAAAACCATCCCGGTTTTAGCTATGGGAAACAACATGTTGTGATGAATCCTAATTCACATGCTGCCCCTCCTCCACCACAACACTTTCAACAAGCTCCACACGTGCAAGGACATGTACAAGCACCACCACCTCAAGGAGAATATATCACTCCATCGCGGAGAACTCTCGAGGATACGATGAACCAATTTATCAATAACCAGAATGCAACCAATGCTAGATATGATCGCATGATCAATGACATAAATGCAAATATTTCAAAGATGCAATCATCGTGGAGTATCCAAGAGAAGGGCAAGTTTCCTACCCAGGGCCAAAGACCTCCTATAAACAAGAGTCTAGGATTAAATGGTTACACGCTAGAGATATGAACAATTCTTTTTTCCTAGTAGTCATTGTATTACATATGGTCACATAATTTCCAAGTGAAACAAAGTCAAATGTGTATGGATGGTGAAGAACAATGAAGATCCTATAAGTGTCGAGGGTACTAAAGTGGAGAAGAACCCGCTACTACTACTATAGTGGGGAATAAGATAGAGGATTGAACGACAATCACTGGTAGGAATAACATAGACAATTATGTGGGGGAAATTAGCGCTACTATGGCTCAAAACACCATAGGCTCCAATACATGTGATAAGAATGAGACTACCTTACCCATGACACCACTTGTTAGAACTTCTAATTCGTTTGATGTTATTGCTAGTGATGAAGGAAGCATGAAAGCTACTATTGGATCTCAAAGTGATATTAGTGGATGAACTTGTTGATAAAGGTAAACAAAAAGGTCCTCGTAAGCCCACTATTAAGCCTAATGGTAGTGATGATGGAAAAAATAATAAGAAGTCTGGTAGTAGGAAAAAACACTCTAGATGCTTAAGTTAGCCTCTTGGAACATGAGGAATCTCAATTCCCCTAACAAGCAATAAGAAATTAGGAATATTATTTCAAATTACAGATTGTCTCTTATTTGCATCCTTGAATCCAAATTTAGAAGGAGTAAAATATTAACAGTTTTCAACAACTGTCCTAGTAAGGGGGATGTGACACCGCTCCTATTCTAATCCTGGGTGATCAGTTCATTATTAAATTAAACAGGATTCATGGTGTCATTCTTAGCATCACTGTCAGAATTCAATTTAATTACTAATGCCCTAATAGCCCGGGTCAAAATTTTAATCTTAATTATTAGCATGCAATAAATAAAATCGGAATAAATATAACGATCACCATTTCCATGCACATAAAAAAATGAGACAGCGACATAAGTAAATAACTAAGTCTGGAATAACACTCTACAGAATATCCAAAAACAATATCCATAAGTAAAGTCTAAATTAATGCTGGAAACAAATGGAATAACTGGAATACAAAATCCGTGCAAATAGTATCCAACTATGAATGGGCGACATGCCCAACTGAGAATAGTAAAGGGTACTAAGAACACAATAAAAGTGGAGGCATCTAATAGTAAGGTCCTGCAACTTCCACAACAACTACAACACGTCAAATGTAAGAACTCCTATACCTGGCGTCCCTGTGGCTGGGCACCTAAAATTGTTTTTATAAAAAGGATTTAAAATGGGTTAGAGCCCAAATAGTTTCAAAAAGTTTAACAAGTGTTTAAAATGCATCAAGATAAGATATTAAATACATGTTAATACTGCGTGCCCTCACTTAAGATCCTCACCCCTCAACTAATGTGCATGCCAAACGTACTACTCTAACCCACCTAGTTTTGCTACTCACCTGGCTAGTCTGACTTACATCTCTTCACATCTAGTAGTTCATAGTACCCACCCATATTGTCCATATGATACTAAACCAGATTTCCCATTTTTTATTTATTTAATATCACCAGTTCATATGTAAGCTTTTCACACGCTTAGAGTACGTTGAATATCACTATTTATTTTATCTACTAATACACCCATAACAGAATCAATCACGTGAACATATACACATTTACATAACTAGTGCAATATATAATTATACGACATCCCTAGTTGGACACCTGCGATGCGGGCATACTCTGCTATCAAGTTTGAGTACATCATGTAAGGACATCGGTCCGGATATCACCCTCGAACCATAAATAAAATCACGCATATTGAAGGCGAACATAGTCCCAAGTCTATGGGTCATGCACACTAGTCATAATCCCCCACAATGGGCTCATCAGGATAAAACTGTCCATGACTCGTAAACCTCCCGTGATAGCAAGAAGCCTGGGTATGTTTACACATAAGAGTATACACAATAGGTAATCACACATCCTATATATATATATATAACACATTAATATAGGTATACCCTCAACTTATAGCCTATGCCTCATACGTAGTATATACAATACCCGAATATGCTACGCATTTTGAATTCACCATTTAACTATTCATCGTATTATTCCCGAGTGTTTTCCCCACTACTCAAAGGATCCTATTCACTCCATTAGATTATTTCAGTAATTAAAATATTCTTCCATCGCTGGTCCGGTCGTGTATTTTCTCACACTTTTCGTAACCCATTCTAATTTACTAATGAACATTTCAATGTCAAACTAAACCCCATTATTCACTCGTATTCTCTATAATTTTCTTTGTGAAATCAACTATACAATATATCACATACGTCGTTAACCAAAGTTCTCTTCATTTGGAAGGAAATTATCAACTCAAACCTATCAAAATTTAACAAAACAGAAGCTCAAAAATGCCAGGTCCCCAAACCGGTTTGGGGAAATGCAAACCGGTTCGACGGTACAGGTGAACCGGTTTGGGGAATATGTGAACCGATTCGCTGTACCTGGGTCTTCATCTTCTTCCATTTATGGGTTTCCATCATTTTTACACCTCCAAACCAACACTACACTATACCAAACATCCTACCAAAGGTCTTTAACATTTTAGTAGCATGTATTAACGATTGTTAACGTAAATTAATCATTAAATCTCTACATAACAACCCCAAATCAGATTAAATGATTCCTACCAAAGAATCTGAATTATGTTTCCAATTTTAAGATCAAAGTTCACAAATTTCATAAGAAGTCATCCTATTATAACATGGATGATAAATAAAATCAAAAGTTAGCAATATAAACACTTGCCTTAATGTGGAATTCTGATTTCTATAGAATTGGAGGTAAGATTTGAGTTTTCCTCTTCCCGATCTACAATCCGGTGGTGGAGGTGGTGCAGGAGGATAGTTTTTGGCCTTGGAACCCTAGGGACAACTCTCCTTCTTCCTCCCGTGACTCTCCTTTTTGCATGGTAACTAATAACCTTAATTCCATTTATGTGTTATCAGATATAATCCTTTAATATTCGTGGGTTTATTATCTCCTAAATTCAAAAGACCTAAATACCCCTCTGGGGTGCCGGTTTGACCTAAAAGTGCCCCAGGACCCAAACTAAACTCACGAGTAGACTTTTCTGACTATCTCAACCCTTCCAGACACACTGGCGCAGTTGAAATAACCATATGGAATATCAAAAGTGAAATTACATTTTATATTCCAAATTAAGTTCCGACACGACTGACACGTGTGTCCAACCTGAATTTACCGTAACTGCCATATTTCTCACTCACGACAATTATAATATTTCTTTATCATTGTTATTACTCATTCACTAAGTAATATTCAATATAAATAAATATGAACCTTTATCTCGCTAATTAATGTTTATTTACCAGATTAATTTTTCCAAATATAATTTTCAATCTAAAAATCAATAGAATTACGGGGGTGTTACATACTTCCCCCCTAATAACGGAATTTCATTTCGAAATTCGAAAAAAAAGAGATACCTGGTATGAACAACTCTGGATACTTTTCACACATCTCATCCTCGCGCTCCCAAGTGGACTCGGTGGCATTATGATGCCCCCGTTGAACTCGTACGAGTGGAACTACCTTCGACCTAAGTCTCCTCTCGTTATGGTCTAAGATAACAATTGACCTCTCGTCATATGAAATATCGGGCTGAAAATCAATATCCTCCAAAGAAATGTGTGTTTGAGCAAACTCATCCCGGAGATATTGCCTTAGTGAAAAAATATGAAATACGTCATGAATTCGATGCAAGTGCTCCGGCAACCCAAGTCTATATGAAATTGGCCCAATCCGCTCAATGATAGGAAATTTTCCCACGTATCTCAATGCTAACTTTTTTTCTCGAACCTCATTATCCCCTTCATAGGAGATACGTGGGGAAATTTCCTATTATCATGATCCCCCACACTAAACTCCAGGAAGAAATGCTTAACATCCGCATAACTCTTATATCGGTCTTGGTCTATCCGTATGCGGCTTCGAATCAACTCTATTTTGGCCGACGTATCTTGAATCAATTCAGTCCCGAGAAGCTTGTTGTCTCCCACCTCGAACCAATAAGCGAGCGAATGACAAGACCTATCGTATAATACCTCAAATGGTGCCTTGCCAATGAACTGGTAGGAATTATTATACGAGAACTCCACCAGTGGAAGATATTTCTCCCAACCTCCCCCAAAATTTAGGATACACATCCGTAGAATATCTTCCAACATCTGATTAGTCATATACATTTGTCCATCTGTCTGTGAGTGGTAAGCTGTACTCAACTAAAACTCAGTACCCATGGCCTCCTGGAAGCTCTCCCAAAATGAGACACGAAAATCTTATCCCAGTCGGACACAATATCTAATGGAACCTCATGAAACCTCATTATATAAGAAATAAATATTTGGGCATACTGTTCCGTAATATAATTAGTCCGAACTGGTAGGAAATGATCTACCTTGGTTAATCGATCCATTATCACCCATATGGAATCGTGACCTCGCTGTGAAGTAGGTAACCCAGTAATAAAATCCATGGAAATGCTCTCCCATTTCCACATCGGGATCTCTAATGGATCTAAAACCCCTGTCGGCTTCTGATGGTTCACTTTCACCAATTGACAAGTAGTACACCTTGAAACAAACTCAATGATGTCTCTCTTCATCCCACTCCACCAGTGCTGCCATCTCATGTCTTGGTACTCTTATCCCCTTGAGGATGTAATCATGACCCGTGTAACTCTTCCATCACTGCGTGTCGTAATTCCTCCCCCTCTTGGAAAACCAATCTCCCGTTAAACCGTAATCCTTCCTCTGAACTCATGAAATATGACTCGGCTGCCCCAGCTAGAAGCTGTCTGATCCGCTCCTGACAAAAAGAATATGCTGCCTGTGCCCCCACCCTCGTCACAATCAGGGGGTGATATTATAACTGATATAAATGACCGGGCAACTTCATCATGATGTCCCAACTCCTTCCATTTTGCCTTCCAAACTTCAGTTACATCCCCTACTGGCCTGCGGATCAACGCGTCTGCCACCACGTTAGCCTTCCTAGGGTGATACTGGATGTTAAACTGATGATATTTCATAAATTCAAGCCACCTACACTGACGCATATTCATATCTCTCTGAGTGAACAAGTATTGCAGTGACTTATGATCCGTGAACAAGCAAATTTCTCCCCCAGTAAATAATGTCTCCAAATTCGCAATGCAAACTCGACTGCCGTTAACTCCAAGTCGTGGGTGGGGTAATTACTCTCAAGAGGCTTAAGATTGCGAGAAGCATAAGCTATAGCCTGATCTATCTACTGAAGCACACACCCACGTGTAGGGACGTGTCAGTGAAAACAAGATACTCCACTCCTTCCCTGGGAAGTGCGAGGATGGGTACTGTAGTCAACTTGTCCTTCATCTCATCAAGGGCCAACTGACAAGCATCATACCACATAAACTTTACACCTTTGCTAGTCAAATTAGTCAATGGACCCGTAATCTTCGAGAATACCCTAATAAATCGTCTGTAGTACCCGGCTAACGCTAATAAACTGTGAACCTCTATCGATGTTGTGGAATATCCCCACTCCCTTACAACCGACACCTTACTCGGGTCCACCGATATCCTTAACTCAAAAATTATATGCCCCCAAAACTGTACCTCACGCAGCCAGAACCCGTATTTTTTTTGGTAAGTAAGAAATGTATAAATAAACAAAGGTGAATACAACAAAAGGGAGGGGATACCCTCCCGATACTAGCGCACAAATGCAAACTAGCCACTATAGAAACACAATCCAAAGCACATATAGCTCCCCATAACAACCCGACCCTAGGGTGTGTAAACCCCAAAACAAGTCAATAAAATAAAAAATAAAGTAAAAGAACAAGCACCTACCCAACAAAGAAATAGACCCAAACCACGGGCGTGCAAGCCCAACCAGTAATGAACCAAAAAAGGCCAGTGATGGAAACCAAAAAAATAGGTAGAAAAAAACAAAAACCAAGGGCACAAAGGCCCAACCCAAGCCCCAGTTGGACCATAAACCATCCTGGGCAGACAAACCGTAACCGATACGGAGAAAAACCCAAACACATAACACTCGCCCAAAAGCATGCCGAATCGGATCAACGGATCAACAGCTAATAAGAGAAAAGCATGACCACCAAAATGCGACCCCAAAAGGTTGGAACAGCAGCGCAACCATCCCAGTTGCAACATAGTCATCACGGTGGGGAACCGCCCAACCACACCACAGAGAACTAGGAAATAATCACCGTCCGATTACCAACAAACTGGAAACCAACATAATCGCCAGTAAGAATGTAGCAACATCAGGGAAAATCCAAAAGAAATTCTCCAATAGGGAGCAACACTTGGTAACAAGAAACCTCAAGTCTATCCATCGGCAAGATACAGAGGATACGGAGAACCCAATACCCCAACAATCGCCCTAAAACAACCCGAAATCACATCTGTTTAGCTACACCCAAATTCCAAGCCGAAACCCACAAAACTAGTTCCAAACCAGAGTTTCCAGCGTCCGAGTCAACCATACACCAACAAAAGACCACAACCATCAACCTTACATGAAGCATCCTGGTAAAATTAGCGGTCTCAGGAAGGTTTTTCTTGGTAAGGAGAAAGGGGAAGATGGACACTGTTAGGTCTCTTACTAGGTGACATCACCGGGGTCAGAAAGTTGGATCAAGGTTCTGACTGACCCCAAAAAGTAAAGAAATTCCAGATATGGTAGCCACCCATCTTGGCCTGACATGAAGCATTCCATTAAGAGGGTGACCAAGTGTTAGAGAGTGGGAACCAAAATCCAATTTTTTTTGAAAAGAGGGGCTATACCCATCTTCAATTAACGAACACATCATAATCCAGTCTGATATGAGGCACACACAGGGAGATAGCGACATGGAATGCAAAGGCTCCTCAACGTAGCGTGGGGTGGGGACGACACAAAGAAGAGGGAGGAATAAGAAAGGGGGAAGGCAGCTGGAAAAAAAAGGTGCAAACCAAACCCTAGAGAAAGAAGCCCTCAACGTCCGAAAAAGGAGGCATTCCCCCCAAAATTTTATTCTGTAAGTTGTAATCTTCATTTTTATTTGTGATTTACTGGGGGAGAAATTTTTTAATCTTCGCATACAACTGATGCTCACGCAATGTCTGTAAAACCCGTCGCAAATGCTCGACATGCTCCTCCCCAGTTCGGGAATAAATCAGGATATCATTAATGAAGATGTTAAAAAACTGATCCAAGAACTCTCTAAACACCCTATTCATCAAGTCCATAAACACGGCTGGCGCATTGGTTAGACCAAATGGCATAACCCAAAACTCGTAGGACCCATATCTCATCAAAAAGGCAGTTTTAGACACGTCCTGCTCCCGGATGCAAAAGTGGTGATGAGAATCTCAAATCTATCTTAGAGAAGTAGGTAACTCATCTCAAATGGTCGAATAAGTCATCGATTCGGGGCAACGGATACTTATTTCGTATCGTGACTTTATTTAACTTCAATAATCTACACATAGGCGTAAAGGCCCATCTCTTTTCTTCCAAAACAATACTGGGGCACCCCATGGCCTTCACCACAACGTATAAATCCCTACTTCAATAGCTGCTCAATTTGATCCTATAGCTCCCTCATTTCCATAGGAGCCATACGATACGATGCACGAACTATTGGCCAAAGGCCCCTCTACCCCATTTTTTGGGAGGAAACTATTTATGATGCATTTAGCAAGCCAAAAGCTTTGGGTGCTGACTTTATTAATGAGAATGTGTGGAGATGGCCTTCTTCTACAACTTGGGAGCTAAATGAAATCAAGAACTCTAACCTGTCCAGCGTTACCCCCTCCATGCCTGACCACTTATGTTGGACTCCTAAAAGACTTGGGAAATATTTTGTTGCCACTGTTATATGGACTATCAGGCCCCAACTTCCTTTGACCAACTGGTATAATCTAGTTTGGAGAAAGAATAATACCCCCAAATATTCATTCATCCGCTGTCTGGTGTGCAAGCATGCTATCATTACCCAAGACAAATTATTGAATTGGGGAGTTCTTAGGAATAATGTATGTGACTCGTGTAACTGTGCTAGTGAAAACATTAACCTCCTTATGTAAGAATGTTCTTTCATGAATCACCTTATGGAAGAATGTTCTTACTCTACTGAGGCTTGGAATGAATTCCTCTTTAGGAATCAAATCTATGGAAACATGGGTGGTTGGGAGAATGAATTAGAGTAGGCCGCCCATAATTTTAATGGGAAGTCTTCCTTGAATATGGTGAGAACCTTATATTTCTCCACTAGTATGTCTGCATTTGAATCGAAAGGAATAACATATTCCATCACAAGGGCACCAAGTCTTCTAGTGTACAACTTAAAGAGATTGAATTCATGATTGGGTGTGCAAGGTTTTGAAATGGGAGAAATCTAGGAGAAGCTTTGATAACTGGATGGCCTGTAAATATTAAGGAATCCCTGAATCCTAATTGCATGACTATAGTTAGGTTTGCTTCTTTGCTGCTTGTTCTTATTGTTTGGAGTTAGGTATGCACACACTCCTTCTGGTCAGGGTGTTATGTTTGCTTTAGGTTCTAGGTAATTCCCTTCACCTTTTTATTTTCTTGTCTTTGGACACTTGTTTTTTAATTACAAGTTCTAACATACATTTTAGTTACAAAAAAAAATTCATAAACTCATCACATAAATTCAATATAACATACATAAACAACTTTAATTTCTCCAAATTAATTTCAGGTATTTTATTTTTTATATAAATCATTATTCATATATCAAATCATTGAAATGATAGAGTATTACAAAACTTGTGATTCTCCCGAGTTTACATACAATCCTAAGTGAAAAGAAGTCAAAATTTACCACCTTTGTTTTGTTGATGACCTTAATAACCCAGTGTAGACGTGACCTCTCTTTTTTATAAAGTGCATAAAACATGCTTTGGAGATTTTGGGAACATTTATGGGCTACAACCTAACCCCTCCAAGTGTTATACGTTCTATTCAGGAGTAAAAGAAGCTGTGATTCAAAGTATGTTCAATGCCTTGGGATTTCCAACTACTAGCCTTCTAGTTAATTATCTTGGGGCCCCTTTCATCTCCCACAAATTGAAGAAAGAGGATTGTAAAGAACTGATTGATAAAATTACCCTATGAGTCAAGAGCTGAACAAACTAAGGTTTTGAGATATGCATGTAGACTAAAATTTATTGTATCAATAATCTAATACAAATTTACTAGTCTAGCTTGTTCATTCTCCCAAAATCACTATAAATCTTTTGATCAACTTCTTAGGGATTTCTTATGGACCAGACCAAACCATTAGCATAATGGGGTCAAGGTATCATGGAAATATTTATGTGCTTACAAGAAAAAAAGGTGGGCTTAACATAAAAAATGTGGAGGACTGGAACAAAGAAACTATGCTCAAACATCTCCAGATTCTTTGTAGTAAAAGGACAGTTTGTGGGATAATGGTGTCACACTTAAGGCAAAAGCCAATGGGCTCTTTCCACCCCATCCGATTCCTATTAAAGTTGAAAACATATACTCAAACTTAGGTTTACTGGTAGACTCCTCATTAAGTGTCTCATAAGTAATGGGTAGGATAAATTCTTGATGAAGAATAAGTGGCACCCGAAAGGTCCTCTCTTTCCTCTTAATGGTGTAAGAACCATATATGATGCTTCCAGTAACACTATAGCTCCGGTATATTCTTTCATACATTGTAATTCATGGAAATGGCCTACCATTGTTACTTTGGAACTAAATTAAATTATAAATTCCCATCTCCCTCCTAATATCGTACTACTTTGTATTCTATCAAGTGGATTCCCTATTTTAAAGGTTTATATACTTCCTCCTCTACTTGGAATTCTATTAGGAACCACCTCCCTCTTCTGATGGTAATTCATTTAGATATCTTTCCATCTTGGATGTAGGAGTTTTAACTTAACAATGGGTGTGTCTAGATTCAATTGGCTTAACTGATCGACCTCTTCTAATGGCTGATTTATAAATGGAAGAATTTCTCGTATTTGGCCTATCAAATCTTATGATGTGTGGGCTCATGATCTATAAGATCTAAGTCCTATGTGATTATATTTACCATCTTTTATGGTATTCAAGATTGTGGGAGCTATGCCCATGTCACTATTAAGTTAACTGCTTCTTCCTAACTTTCTTCGTGGTCTTGCTCTGGGTTTACTATGGTTACCATTATATTTTATTTACTAAAGCTTCATATTAGATCATAGTGTTGACTACTACCAAAGATGGTTATTAGTTGGGTAGGGTTTTGTGTACTGGTGGTGGTTGGTCATGGTTGCTATGTTGTGATGTGGTTTCAGCAGTTTTCTCTATGGCGTTGTTTTACTTCTTTCTTATCAGTGGTTGCTTTGACCAACAGGTTTTTTGGGTGGTCCCTCATTTTCCCCTGACCGAGCTGGTGGTGGTCGTCTTTAGCCTCCATTTTGATGTTGCTGCTAGTGTGACACGTAGTTGGTGCTAATTTTGGGAGCTAATATGTTGTTTTATCATTTCCTCCACCTTGTGTGGTGGTTTTGGTGGCCGCCTAGGCTTGTTTTTGGGTGTAAGACCGGGTAGGAGCTTTGGGCCATGACAAGGTGTTTTCTCATTAGATTGCGTTTGTTCGCTTCAGTTGTTGGGGCATGGGTTTGAGTTGTAGTTCCCATTTGGTTTTGGGTTGCTTTTAGCTGATGCGGTCATTGGCTCACAGCTTGTGCTTGTTCATTTTGGGCGGCATTGCTAGCCTCGTTGGTTTAGGCACGGATTTTGGGCCATTTTTACTTTTTGTTTTGTATTTTGTTGTTTTGTTTATTTGTCGTCTATGTAGTATCCACATGAGGGTATTCTCTCTTGCTACTATAGTTAGGTTGTTATGTTTTTCATTGTTGGATAGTTGTGCTTATGCACTAGTCGTTCGAGGGTATGACCTCTTGATATTGTATTATTTCCTTTTCTTTTCTATATCTTTACTTACCCAAAAAACTTCCTTTTTCATCCTGGTTATTTCCTTATCACATTTGTTCAATCGTTCCCCAGAAAGGTTAAGGAGATATAATGTAGGATTCCTTGCAAGAGGCTTTAAATTAGTGTTAGGACGATAAGTGGTGTCAATCTATAAGGACTATGTCCATGTGATCTAGCATCACGGGCAGATGGATGAGATTTTGAAGCAGTTTATTCACTCTTTACGATCCATATCTCGAATTGCACTTAATTTCCAATATGGGAGTCTTCATTCAGGATGGTAAATTATTGATATTATTCAAGTGGTAGCATACAAAAATTTCCACAAAAGGCTCCAAATTATAAGGGAATCAAATCTAAAATAATACTAAATAGAAGATACATCAACAAATATGAATACAACAAAGACTCAACTTCAGCAAAGACTCAACTTCTGTGATTCCTGTTTGGGTCAAATTTCATGACATTCCTCTCCAGTTATGGACAGAGGAGGGGCTGAGCTATGTGGCTAGCTCAGTTGGAATACCAATGTATGCTGATACTATAACTGAAGGAATGCAGAAAATCAGTTTTGCTAGGATATGTATTGAGTTAAAAGTCATGGGAGAATACCCAAGGACCATTGATATTAAAATGGAGGATGGGTCCATTGCTGTGGTTGCAGTTGAGTACCAAGAAAAACCTCCATCGTGTATCAAATGTGGCATTTTTGGTCATGATCTCCTCAATTGTCAGAAGGCCAAGAAGGCATGGGTGGCAACTAACAACAAAGAGATGAAGTATCCTTTCAAAAGTCAGACTGAGATTCAGAAGGCCTTAGAAGAGGAATGGACCCAAGTGCAATACACAACCAATAAGAATCATAATGACAAGATGGCAACAAAACCAAAAGAAGTTCAGGCCGAGGAAGGGATCAATCTAGTTCCTAATGCCAGGAATGATCCAGTAGCAGGGCAGCCTGAGGTAGTTACGAAGCCAGTGTTAGAAGAAGGGGATAAGAGCATAAATTCCCCTAATCCATTTGATATTTTGGATAATGAGAATGAAGATCCTCTAATGTCCACTCCTGTACCAGCTGGCTTGGTTCTTAAGATTAAGGCAGTTGATGAACTTGACAAGGGGCTAGAAAGGGGAGGAGAAAAAGGTGGAGGCAATGAGTTACCTGGGAGTAACAAGAAAGGGAAGAAGAAAACAGGTAACAAAGTTAAGAAGTTTAGATGACCAGAATGGGTACATGGAATATAAGGGGCCTTAATGCTCCCCATAAGCAGGAGGTGGTTAAACTGATAAAGGATAATAGATTAGACCTTATCAGTCTTGTGGAAACTAAGATTAGAAGGAACAATATGGAGACTATTAAAAGTTCTTGCTTCTATCATTGTGAGTATATCCATAATTGCCCCACGGATGGGGGTGTGGCTAGAGTGATTGTGGGCTGGAACCCAAATATTCTGAAGATTGATGTGATCTACACTCATAGACAGTCCCTGTTCTGCCTTGTAAATATCATTGGTACCAGCTACTCCTTCCATGCTACCTTCATATATGGGGAAAACCTTCCTGAGCAGAGGAGATGCCTTTGGACTTTCCTTAGAGAAAATAAATTGGTGGTTAATGATGGGCCTTGGATACTAATGGGGGATTTTAATGTGGTCAGATGCCAGGAGGAAAAAATGGGAGTATTGGGTATTGACAGAGCTGCTGCTGAGGAGTTTAATGATTGTTTGAATGAGCTAAATGCGGATGATATGGTCAATAGTGGGTTATGGTTCACCTGGAATAGGAATCAGAGGGGTGACAATAATGTTCAATCGAGGATTGATAGAGTCATACACAATGATAGGTGGGCTGCTCTCTTCCCTAATTCACAAGCTATTACCCTTCCTTGTGGAATTTCGGACCACAGTCCCATTATCACCATTATGGATAACACTATTACTTGGAGACCTAAGCCATTCAAGTTCTTCAACTTCTGGATGAATCACGATGAGTTTATGCCTACTATCATTGAAGCTTGGGATGTTGATGTGGATGGGAACCCAATGCAGAAGCTCTTCAAGAAGCTGAATAGAGTCAAGGCCTCTTTGAAGCACTTTAATAGGAAGTTCTTTAACAAGATTTCAGCAATGGGTGCTGATTCCAAGTCTAAGCTTGATGCTATCCAAAGTGAACTGGACAGAGATGGTGCTAATAGGGAGAAGCAGGATGCTGCTAAGGCGATGAGAATCAAATATGCTAAGCTTAGGAATGAGGAGGAGTCATTCCTTAGACAGAAGGCTAGAGTTAAGTGGCTGCAACTGGGAGACCAAAATAATACTTTTTTTCATAAGAAAGTAAATCAAAATGTGGCTAGAAGGAAAATTTTGAGCATTGATGATGATCATGGTGTGAGAATTGAAGGGAAAGAGCAGGTGGCAGGAGAAGCTGTGAAATTTTTTGGGAACTTGTTAGGGAATAGGTCGCGATGTATTGATGCTAACACTATTTTGGGGGAGGTGATTAAGAATAAACTCACCTCTAATCAAGCTGAGTTATTGGAGAAAGAGGTCACACATGATGAAATCAAAGAGGCAATGTTTGGAATTGGGTCTGACAAGGCCCCTGGTCCGGATGGCTTTAACAGTTATTTCTTTAAAATGAATTGGCAGCTTGTTGGGGAAGAGGTGTGTGAGGCTATAAAATTCTTTTTCGATAATGGGAGTTTCTTCAACCAGTGGAACTGTACCAGCCTGGCTTTGATTCCTAAGGTTGCAGCCCCTAGAAGTATGAGGGATTTCAGACCTATATCGTGCTGCAACACCTTGTACAAGTGCATCTCCAAAGTTATTACTTGCAGGCTTAAGAAGATGATGCCAGACCTCATTAGTAATAATCAGGCTGCCTTTGTTGAAGGCAAATCCATAGCTGATAACATCCTGCTATTACAAGAGTTAATGAGAAATTATCATAGGGACTCTAACCCTCCTAGATGTGCAATTAAGATAGATATTCTTAAAGCCTATGATACAGTGAGCTGGGACTTCCTGATGCAGCTATTGACTCATGTTGGCTTCCTCCCCAAAGTCATTGGGTGGATCTCCAAGTGTGTGACTACTACCAGGTTCTCCATTAATCTCAATGGGGAACTGAATGGGTTTTTTCATGGGAATAGAGGGCTCAGGCAGGGAGACCCTCTCTCTCCATATCTTTTCCTGCTAGTGATGGAGGCTTTCTCAGGGATTATTTCTAAAGCTGCTGAATCAGACCTGTTCAGTTATCACCCCAGGTGCAAGGAGATGGCCCTAACCCACCTTAGTTTTGCTGATGATCTGATAGTTTTTGCTGGTGGGGACAGGGTGTCTTGCAGCATTGTGAAGGAGGCCATATCAAATTTCAGCTCTTTAAATGGGCTTATGGTCAACATGGAGAAGAGCAGCCTCTTCACTGCTGGGGTTAATGTGGATGGGATTCAGGAGATCTCCTCTATTCTGGGAATACAGCACAGCTCCCCTCCTTTCAAATATCTGGGGGTTCCTCTCATCACAACTAGGTTGATGAAGGAGGATTGCTCTCACTTGGTGGAAAGGATAACTATGAGAACCAGATGTTGGACTAATAAATTCCTGAGTTTTGCAGGTAGGCTCCTCCTTGTGAAGACTGTGATTTTCAGCATCCAAGTGTATTGGGCAAGCATTTTTATCCTGCCCAAGAGCATCATTAAAAAAATTGAACAGATTATGAGGAATTACTTATGGAAAGGGGATGAGGCTAATAGCAAAGGGTCAAAAGTTGCTTGGAAGGATATTTGTGTATCTCTGGATGAGGGGGGGGCTAAATATCAAGTGTCTAGAGACTTGGAACAGAGCAGCTATGGCTAAGCACTTGTGGAATCTATGCAGTAAGAAGGACAACCTATGTATCAAATGGTGCAACATTTATAAGATCAAGGGAAGAAGCATCTGGGCTCTGAGTATCCCAAATGATTCATCATGGAGCTGGAGGAAAATCCTCAAGAGCAGAGAGAAGTTTAGAAGCAAAATAAAGACCATCATTGGGAATGGAAATCATGCTTTTATGTGGTTTGATAATTGGCACCCTAATGGCCCGCTGCACCCCTTATATGGGGGAAACATTGTGTATGACTCTGCTAGTAATCTAAAAGCAAAAGTTTCTGATTTTATCCACCACTTGGAGTGGAGATGGCCTTCAACTGTGACTTGGGAGCTGAATGAAGTTAAGAATGCTATTCTTCCTACTATTCAGGATGCAAATGATAATGTTGTGTGGCTGCCCTCTAATAATGGGAAGTTCACCATAGCTTCTGCTTGGGATCTTTTAAAGGCACATAAGCCTATGGTTAACTGGAGCAAGTTTGTGTGGAGTAAGGTATGCATCCCTAAATGCTCTTTCATTACCTGGTTAGTGGTTAGGAGGGCCATCAACACTAAAGTTAATCTACATGAGTGGGGGTTTTCTATGGATGACCTGTGTGAGTTATGTGGGAATGAGAGGGAGACATATAACCACTTGTTCACTCAGTGCAGCCTTAGTAAAAGTATATGGCAAGAGGTGTGGCTAAGAAACCAATGCTATAGGGATACCCTGGATTTAAATAGTGAGTTGGATAAGGCTACTATTAACCACTCTACGAAGACTCTATGCGATAAGATAAGATCCTTATCCTTTACTACTACTATCTACAGCATTTAGATGGAAAGGAATGCTAGATGCTTCAAGCATGTCTCCAATTCCCTTGACTCCATTGTGAAGGGCATTGAAAACATGGTTCGAGCAAAAGTGCTTACTTGGAAAAAGGACAGAAGGAACTATGCAAACTGGATGGCTTGTATGTACTGGAACATTCCTGAAGATAGTCTTCTGTACTAAGGATTAGTCTAGATTTTGGCTCTTCTTGTTGTTTTGTTTGCCTTTGGGGTATGCCCTGGGGTTCTTTTTCTTTTGTTAAGGTTTTTTCCTCTGTAAATTCTTAGTTTTTTTATATACTCAATCTTTCCCAAAAAAAAATATGAATACAGCATATAAAATGTCACAAGGACATATGTGGGGTAGGTTGGCCTATCTACATCCACTGGAAAGGGGGAGAGGGATTATTTTTATTAAGCAAGAAAAAAAATGACTTGGAGTGATAGAGAATCCTAGCTGGCAATCCAAGCCAAGGGTAAGATTATGTTTTATATCTTTTTCCACAATAGAGTTGTTCTATTATATGTGCAAGAGTCCCAATTGTGTAAATTGTTTCCTCATCACTATTGATGGATTCGACATTCATCTACAATATTTTCTTTTGAGTCTTAGTTGGACTGTACCTGACCATATTATTGTTATCATTAGTAAGGCCATCCTTATGCAATAATGGCCTTGATCGAAATGCATTCAACTCTATTTAAGTTCTCCCATCAAAACTCAGTCTCATTCCCCATCTCTAACCACCATGCCCTACCCTAACATTCTAGCTGTTGTGTGTGGAAAAGAAACAATTATTACCATTGCCACCAACCTTAATAATGTCATTATTGTAGACCTCTTCGTAGTTGTTGTAACAACACCATGTGATGTGGTGAAGAACATCACCATCCTAATAATGCATTTGTGCCCTATGATATAGTTCCTATCCCTATATCTATTGAGATAACTAATGGTGAGTTACCTGTTTGCACTGAAGCTAAAGGGGGTCAATTCAGAGCCTCAGATGAGGTGGCCATATTCAGATTCTCCAATGGAGGAGACAACCCATCATCTAAAAGTCTCAACCACCTCATGAGGAGGAGTTAATCAACACCAGTGGGCAAAGAAGAAACCATCTCGCCTTTAACAAATCCAAACGATAAAATCAGCAGAATACTTGCATGGTTACCATGAACGCCCCCTTCCACAAACCACCTCTATTATTAAATTCTCTCCCCATGCTATCCAGACGACAATTCCAGTAAACTATGCTACAACCCATTACCACACAAGATACATAACCAAACAATAAGTCCCCTCTCCTTCCACCACACCAACCCACAATCTGTTGTTGTTGCTGCTAGCATGAAAACCTGGAACTCCTTACTTATTTCAGGTAATTGTGACACCTCGAATAATTAAATATCGGGTAACTACTCCTTTATTCAAATTAATACAAAATGTCAAGTTGGTTCAATTCATAGCATCACTGTCGAAAAACGTTTTAACAACTACTAGCCACCTAATATTTAAAAAGTGAGTTGTCAATTTTAAATTAAATAAGATTAACATACAACCAAATTAAATCATGAAATACTGATACCACAACCACCATACAGTCGCAATAGAAAATAATGTAATAAACTAAATCAGGAGGAATACTCCTCACAACAATCCGAATACTGAAATAAACCAAATACAAAGCCTGAATCATTAATTAATTACATCCAAAAATCTGAAATAAAACTGAGTAAGTAGAATGTCTCTAAAAGAAAAGGGGCGACATGCCCTACAGATGAGTAAATCTGAAATAGAGTCAAGATAGAAAGTGGAGGCATCTATAATCGAGGTCCTGTATCTTCCACAGCAGCTACACGTCACTGGAATGGAACTTCTGAGCTTGGTGTCCTTGTGGCTGGGCACCTAAAAGGTTTTTTTACAAAAAAATAGATTTGAAAGCAAACGGGTCAGAGCCCGATTGTGAAAACAGTTTAAAATGCAGCAAGTGTTTAATATCATTAAACAATGAATATAAAATACATGATAGTGCGCGTGCTCTCACATGAGTTCCTCACCTCTCAACTAATTGTGCACGCCTATCGTACCCGCACCCGTTCTAGTTATTCCACTATCTAACTAGACCAATCCATAACCTGACTTTACTATACTATTCATGGTTTAATTCCCGACATCTTAATATAAACTGAGAGTTTTATTTTCATTCCTCAGGATTAGTTACAATAGTTACTAAGAGTTTTCCCATTTTCAGAACTACACGGATGTTACATTAATCCACACTTATACTTATATAAATAGTCCATTTCAATATTTCAGTATATCAATCTCATCATAAATATACAATAATGGCACCCCTAGACAAAGCCGCGGTGCACACATACTCTGCTATCAAATCCCGGTACAACACGTACATAAGGATCACATATTCCGAATCTCTCAGGAATTGTTTCGATAAGTAACAATCACACACAATGGAGGCGAACACAGTTTACATCACATGGGTCATGCACATACCTACGCTCCCATGATAAGCAGACTTATTAACTCCTCAATAAGTCATTCTCTGACCTATGTCCTCGAGGTACCAATCTAAATCCCACCGTAGGCACACAAAGATTTGATGGCCCTGATCCAACGCCGACCTCCCATGATAGCAAGTATGGTAGGTATGTCATACACAGATAACCACATATACTAAGCATTCACATATCTTAGCTATCTTATAATATTAATAGAGGTATATTTTACATTCCTATACCGTCATTATTGTAGTACACTCACAAGTCCCCGAATATTATAGTTCATTCATAATTAACTCTTATCACGTCGTGATTTCAAATACTCATTTCCTAGCCCATAGATGTCATCCGGTTTATTATAACATTCTAAGTTTTACTCCTCAACGTACTCCCATCTCATAACTATACCCACTAGTCAATAAGGGAAGGTTAACACTCGATTAAAATGGGTCTACTAGAAGTTCGAAATAAAAATCAGGCCTAAAAGGCCATTCTGTCAACTCGTTAGAAATCTCGTTCGAACGAGTGTCGTTCGAACGAAGGATTAAAACGAACTCGTTAGAAGGGGTACTTTCATCTTGTTAGAAGTCTCATTCGAACGAGGTCGTTCGAACGACCTGGGCAGGTCTTCTAACGAGATGGCAGAAAATGCCCAAAATTTCCCAATTTCGTTTTTCTTCATTTTTCCTCTTCTCTAAATCCATCCTAAGATCATCCCAATAACGTTTTAATGTTTTTAAACTTCTCTATGTCCTCCTAGGTCTCTTCTTAACATATTATTGGGGCCAAATCCTCTAAATCAACATGCAATTATCATAAATCCCCAAATTTTACCCCAAACCCTATGAACATGAACCCATAATTTTATTTTACCTAAATACTCATCATTAATCCGTTTTTAAATCATCAAAGTTAAGTTTTTGGATACCAATTTCGTCAATAATCATTCTACATGCAATTCCTAACCAAAATTTAGAGTTTCTACAACAATCCCATTGGGTTTTCACCAAAACTTTCAAGGCATATAAGGTTTTTACACTAAACATGGAGGAAATATTCATTGCAATTAATGACATCAAATCACTTGCCTTAAATCCTATGTTCTGATTCGTTGTTGATGATCAAGGTTGGCTCTCTCTCTTCTTTCCGGTCACAATTTCCTTTCAAAATGCTGGTGAAGGAAGATGGTTTGGTGGAGCCTCTTTTAACTTCTCTCTAACTCCTCTCAAAACTCCCGTAGCCCACTCTCTTGCCTTTTGCTAGTTGCCTTAGTGGCCTCTTTAAAAATATAAAAATAAACTCTAAAATTCGTGGGTTTTAATTCCTCAATTTTTAAAATTACCAAAAGACCCTTCTAGATGCCGGTTTGGCCTAAAAATGCCCCGGGACCCAAACTAAACCCCCGACTAGTGTTTTCTGACTATTTCGACCCTTTCGGACACATTGGCGCACTCAAAATGACCATTCAGTTGATAAAAATATAATTTACTTTTTAATCAAATTAAATTCATTCCTGACGCGACTGACACACGCGTCCCAACTAAATTTCCTAAATTGTCATATTTCTGCCTCGTGACAATTTTAACATTTTCAATACTCATATATTACCATATATTCTCAGTAGTATTTTATTTTAACATCATAATCAAATACCAACTCACATCTCACAAGTATTTATTTCCGGGTTAATTTTCAAATAAATTCTCATTTAATTCAATTAACCCAATAACTAAAAATCATTAAAATTACGGGGTATTACATACTTCCCCCCTAATAACCGAATTTCGTCCCGAAATTCAGAACTATAGAATACCTGGTAAAAATAGCTCTGGATAACGTTCCCGCATCTCATTCTCGCGCTCCCATGCGGACTCCTCGGCATTATGATGCCGCCACTGCACGCGTACTAATGGTACTATCTTCGACCTCAGTTTCCTCTCGCTGTGGTCCTGAATAACAATCGGCCCCTCCTCGTACGAACTATCAGGCTGAAGATCGATGTCCTCTAAAGAAATGTGAGTATGGGCCAAATCGTCCCTAAGATATTTCCTTAGCGAGGAAATATGGAACACATCATGAATCCTATGCAAGTGCTCCGGTAACCGAAGTCTATACGCAACCGGCCCAATCCGCTCGATGATAGGAAATGTCCCCACATATCTTGGTGCAAGTTTCCCTTTCTTTCCAAAACGCATAATCCCCTTCATAGGAGATACTCTGAGTAGCACCTGGTTCCCTACCTGGAATTCTCTGAAGAACCTCTTGGCACCAGCATAGCTCTTTTGTCGGTCCTGAGCTACCCGAATACGGCTCCGTATCATCTCTATCCTTTCCGAAGTATCCTGAATCACTTCCGGCCCAAGGAGTTTATTATCCCCCACCTCTAACCAACATGATGGGGAATGTCAAGGTCTACCATACAATGCCTCGAATGGAGCCATGCCAATGGTGAACTGGTAGGAGTTATTATAAGCAAACTCCACCAGTGGAAGGTACTGCTCCCCACCACCTCCAAAGTCTAGGATGCACATATGTAACATGTCCTCCAACATCTGATTTGTTCGCTCTGTTTGCCCATCAGTCTGCGGGTGATACACCGTACTCAGCCGCAACTTCGTACCCATTGCCTCCTGGAAACTCTCCTAAAATCGTGAAACAAATATCTTGTCTCGGTCAGACACGATATTTAGAGGCACCCCGTGAAGTCTCACTATCTTAGCAATGAAAATTGGGGAATACTGTCCCGTAGTGTAGTCTGTCCTCATGGGCAGAAAATAAGCAACTTTGGTTAACCTATCCATAATTACCCATATGGAGTCGTGACCTCTCTGTGACGTAGGTAACCCCGTGATAAAGTCCATGGATATGCTCTCCCATTTCCACATCAGAACATCTAACGGCTGTAGACTAGCTGACAAGTGGCGCATTTAGAGACAAAAATGGCCATATCTCTCTTTATCCCGCTCCACCAGTATTGTCGTCTCATGTCTTGGTACATCTTATCCCCGCCAGGATGAACTGTGAATCGCGAACCGTGCGACTCTGCCATTACGTCGTATCGCAGGTCTTCCCCTTCTGGAACAACCAGTCCCCCATTGAAGCATAATCCCCCGTCTGAACTAACGGTGTAGGACTCGTCTCCCTCTGCTAGTAATCGAACTATCTGCTCTTGACAGAATGAGTCTTTTGCCTGGGCCTGTATCACTCTCAGAACAATCTGAGGCGTAACAGTCATCACAGACATGAATGATCGGGCCATTGCATCCTGGTATCCCAAATCCTTCCACCTTGCTCTCCACACTTCGGCCACCTCACCTACTGGCCTACAGCTCAACGCGTCTTCTACCACGTTAGCCTTCCCTGGGTAATATTGGATATCAAACTGATAATCCTTTACAAACTCAAGCCATCGTCGTTGACGCATATTCAGTTCCTTCTGCGTGAAGAGGTATTATAGAGACTTGTGGTTTGCGAACAATCGAAATTTCTCCCCCAGGAGATAGTGTCTCCAAATTCGAAGAGCAAATACGACTGCCACTAACTCCAAGTCGTGGGTAGGGTAATTCTTCTCGTGATGCTTAAGCTTACGGGAAGCATACGCTATAGCCTGCTCTCCTGTTGCAGTACACCTTCAAGTCCTTGTAAGGATGCATCGGTGTAGACTAGATACTCAACTCCCGGTTTGGGCAATGCTAGCACAGGTGCTGAGGTCAACTTGTCCTTCAACTCATCGAATGCCAACTGACAGGCATCGCTCCAGATGAATGGCACACCTTTGCGAGTCAGATGTGTCAAAGGATCCTCTATCTTAGAGAAACCCTGAATAAATCTCCTGTAGTATCCTGCCAAGCCCAAGAAACTACGGATCTTAGTCGGTGTCGTGGGTTGTCCCCACTCCCTCACCGCCGATACCTTTCTCGGATCAACTAATATCCCTTTGTCTGAAATGATATTCCCTAAAAACTGTACCTCCTTCAGCTAAAACCCACACTTATCGTACTTTGCATATAGGTCGTTCTGACGCAGCGTCTGCAAAACCTGTCTCAAATGCTCGGCATGCTCCTCCTCTGTCTGGGAGTAAACCAGAATGTCATCGATAAAGATGACGATGAACTGGTCTAGGAACTCTCTGAACACCCTATTCATCAAGTCCATAAACACGGCTGGAGCGTTGGTTAGGCCAAAAGGCATAACTCGGAACTCATAGGAACCATATCTCGTCAAGAAAGCAGTTATTGAGATGTCATGTTCCCTGATACGCAACTGTTGGTATCCCGATCGCAAGTCAATCTTTGAGAAGAAGGAATCTCCTCTCAACTAGTCGAATAAGTCATCGATTCGGGGCAACGGATACTTATTCCGTATCGTGACTTTATTCAACTCCCGGTAATCTACACACAACCTCAACGATCCATCCCTCTTCTTTACGAACAACACAGGGGCACCCCACGGCGAAGTGCTCCTACGGATAAACCCCTGGACCAATAACTGCTCTATCTGATTCCTTAGCTCTCTCATCTCCGCTGGAGCCATACGGTAGGGTGCGCGGGCAATTGGCCGAGTGCCCGACGTCAATTCGATAAAAAAAATCTATCTCTCTACTAGGAGGTAATCCAGGTATATCTTGGAATACATCAGCAAACTCCCTAACAACTGGAATCAAATCGAGTGGTATCACCACTTCCTTAGAGGTCTCCTCCTCTATGAAATACAAGTGAGTGGATGATCCTCCCTCAGAACGAGGCATCGCCACCAAGAACATCTCTTGCCTAGGAATGGCAAAAATAATACTCCTGCTGAAACAATCAATCATGGCTCGGTACGCAACTAGCCAATCCATACCAATAATTGCATCGTACTCAGTCATCTCTAATACTAACATGTCGGCAGGTAAAGTAAATCTCCCGATCTCTATACCCACACCTCTACAAATAAGAGAAATCACAGAACCCCTACTCAACATCTACGCAAGTAATTGTGCTCTCTGCAGTGTCTAACAACCCTATAATGCGTGCAAATCTCATGGAAATAAAGCAGTGTGTGGCTCCCGTATCAAATAAAATACGCCCCATAGTCCCCTGAATAGAGACCATACCCTCACTGGCAGTGGATCCTGTGGGACTGCGGCCTGTTGGAGCAGATAAACTCGCCCGTACTGAAGCTGTCCCTGCTGGACTGGGACTGCTGGAATTAGTGGCAAAGCTGGCATCTGAGGTGCTGCTGGGAGGGCGACGGGGTACATAGGTCTCTGGGGCTCATGTCGAGCACCCTGCTGCTGATGCTGTGGGGCCCTGCACCTATAAGAACACTCATGGCGTTTGTGGCCAATCTTGCCACAAGTAAAACATTTCCCCGAAAAGTTCCCCCCTCTCTGACCCTACTGCCCACGGCGCTGGTGGCCGTTGCCATTCCTCCCCTGACCATGCTGGCCCTGATGAAGCTGCTGCTGTTGGCCCTATTGACCCTGTTGACCCTGATGGCCATGACGAAAACCCCCTTGACCATTCCTGAAACTCCCAGATCTAAATCTCTTAGGATCCCACTGCTGGGAACCCTTATCACCCTGCCTGTGCTTACCCTGAGCAGATTGTGCCCCGCTGGCACCATTTCCCCCTGTCCTGCCCTAATGGCTGGACTCTCCTGATCGCTTACTCTCTGACAAGTGAAAGCGGTGGTCCTAGCAGTGAAGCAGTGCAGCGTTAAGCACATCAGAATAAGTGGTTAGTGAGAGATTACCCAATAAGTGCTGACGGATCCTCCAAGACAACCCATCCATGAACTTCTGAATCTTTTTCTCCTCAGTCGAAATCTCATCGAGAATGATGTTCAAGAGATTAGTGAACTCGGCCTCATACTCTGCCACGGCCTTCCCCTCCTGCTTGAGGTTCATTAACTTCCTCCTGATCTCGGTGTGAACATTCGATGAAAAATACTTTCGGTCGAATCGCACCCAGAACTCCTGAATAGAGAGGACATCTCTCTCCTCCGTGGTGGTAATGGACTCCCACCACTGCAATGTTGACCCTACTAGCTTAAAAGTAGCCAGTATCTGTCTCAGTACATCCGTACACTCGTACATCCTCAAGTGCCTTTTGATGTCCTTCTTCCACTGACTGGATACAACAACGTCGGAGCTACCTGCAAACTCCGAAGTGTGTGCTTTCTGAAAAGCATCACGAACACATTCCCAAGAAGATGGGAATGCATGAGACTGTGCTGGCGCTACTGCCGGCGCCTGGGGTGGTGCCTGCTGCACAACTGCTAGGGCGACATTTATCACTTGGGCTACAATAGCGGCAACCTTTGCGGCATTCATGGTGCCCTGAACTGGTGCAGGATGTGGCTCGGGCTGAGTATCCCTGGGAACTCACTGTGCACGTAGTGGAGGCATCTGATATGAGAGTAAAGTCTTATAAGTTCGCAGTTATTATCTCAAAATAGCTGAAGAGCGAAACATACACAATAGAGTACAACAATCCTATAATATAGGGCTCTACATCAAAGAACGCTTAGCGAAAACATAACAAGCCGTACAGATCCTAAGGACACTAGAACCTGATGCTCTGATACCACCTGTGACACCCCGACTAATTAAATACCAGGTAGCAACTCCTTTATTCAAATTAATACAAAATGTCAAGTTGGTTCAGTTCATAGCATCACTGTCGAAAAACGTTTTAACAACTACTAGCCACCTAATATTTAAAAAGTGAGTTGTCAATTTTAAATTACATAAGATTAACATACAGCCAAATTAAATCGTGAAATACTGATACCACAACCACCATACAGTCGTAATAGAAAACAATGTAATAAACTAAATATGGAGGAATACTCCTCACAACAATCCGAATACTGAAATAAACCAAATACAAAACCTGAATCATTAATTAATTACATCCAAAAATCTGAAATAAAACTGAGTAAGTAGAATGTCTCTAAAAGAAAAGGGGCGACATGCCCTACAGATGAGTAAATCTGAAATATAGTCAAGATATAAAGTGGAGGCGTCTATAATCGAGGTCCTGTAACTTCCACAGCAGCTACAACACGTCACTGGAATGGAACTTCTAAGCTTGGTGTCCTTGTGGCTGGGCACCTAAAAGGTTTTTTGCAAAAAAAATAGATTTGAAAGCAAACGGGTCAGAGCCCGATTGTGAAAACAGTTTAAAATGCTGCAAGTGTTTAATATCATTAAACAGTGAATATAAAATACATGATAGTGCGCGTGCTCTCACATGAGTTCCTCACCTCTCAACTAATTGTGCATGCCTATCGTACCCGCACCCGTTCTAGTTATTCCACTATCTAACTAGACCAATCCATAACCTGACTTTACTATACTATTCATGGTTTAATTCCCGACATCTTAATATAAACTGAGAGTTTTACTTTCATTCCTCAGGATTAGTTACAATAATTACTAAGAGTTTTTCCCATTTTCATAACTACACGGATGTTACATTAATTCACACTTATACTTATATAAATAATCCACTTCAATATTTCAGTATATCAATCTCATCATAAATATACAATAATGGAACCTCTAGACTAAGCCGCGGTGCACACATACTCTGCTATCAAATCCCGGTACAACACGTACATAAGGATCACATATTTCGAATCTCTCAGAAATCGTTTCGATAAGTAACAATCACACATAATGGAGGCGAACATGGTTCACATCACATGGGTAACGCACATACCTATGCTCCCATGATCAGCAGACTTATTAACTCCTCAATAAGTCATTCTCTGACCTATGTCCTCGAGGTACCAATCTAAATCCCCCTGTAGGCACACAAAGATTAGATGGCCCTGATCGAATGCCGACCTCCCGTGATAGCAAGTATGGTAGGTATGTCATACACATATAACCACATATACTAAGAATTCAAATATCTTAGCTAGCTTATAATATTAATTGAGGTATATTTTACATTCCTATACCGTCATTATTGTAGTACACTCACAAGTCCCCGAATATTATACATCATCAATAATTAACTCTTCTCACGTTGCAATTTCAAATACTCATTTCCTAGCCCATAGATGTCATCCGGTTTATTATAACATTCTAAGTTTTACTCGTCAACGTACTCCCATCTCACAACTATACCCACTAGTCAACAAGGGAAGGTTAACACTCGATTAAAATAGGTCTACTTGAAGTTCGAAATAAAAATCAGGCCTAAAAGGCCATTCTGTCAACTCGTTAGAAATCTCGTTCGAACGAGTGTCGTTCGAACGAAGGCTTTGAACAAACTCGTTAGAAGGGGTACTGTCATCTCGTTATAAGTCTCATTCGAACGAGGTTGTTCGAACGACCTGGGCAGGTCTTCTAACGAGATGGCAGAAAACGCCCAAAATTTCCCAATTTCGTTTTTCTTCATTTTTCCTCTTCTCTAAATCCATCCTAAGATCATCCCAATAACGTTTTAATATTTTTAAACTTCTCTAAGTCCTCCTAGGTCGCTTCTTAACATATTATTGGGGCCAAATCCTCTAAATCAACATGCAATTATCATAAATCCCCAAATTTTACCCCAAACCCTATGAACATGAATCCAGAATTTTATTGTACCTAAATACTCATCATTAATTCGTTTTTAAATCATCAAAGTTAAGTTTTTGGATACCAATTTCGTCCATAATCATTCTACATGAAATTCCTAACCAAAATTTAGAGTTTCTACAACAATCCCATTGGGTTTTCACCAAAACTTTCAAGGCATATAAGGTTTCTACACTAAACATGGAGGAAATATTCATTGCAATTAATGACATCAAATCACTTGCCTTAAATACAATGTTCTGATTCGTTGTTTATGATCAAGGTTGTCTCTCTCTCTTCTTTCTGGTCACAATTTCCTTTCAAAATGCTGGTGAAGGAAGATGGTTTGGTGGAGCCTCTTTTAACTTCTCTCTAACTCCTCTCAAAACTCCCATAGCCCACTCTCTTGCCTTTTGCGGGTAATGGCCTTAGTGGCCTCTTTAAAAATATAAAAATAAACTCTAAAATTCGTGGGTTTTAATTCCTCAATTTTTAAAATTACCAAAATACCCTTCTAGGTTGCCGGTTTGGCCTAAAAATGCCCCGGGAACAGAACTAAACCCCCGACTAGTGTTTTCTGACTATTTCGACCCTTCCGGACACATTGGCGCACTCAAAACGACCATTCGGTTGATAAAAATATAATTTACTTTTTAATCAAATTAAATTCATTCCTGACGCGATTGACACACGCGTTCCAACTAAATTTCCCAAATTGTCATATTCCTGCCTCGTGATAATTTTAACATTTTCAATACTCATATATTACCATATATTCTCAGTAGTATTTTATTTTAACATCATAATCAAATACCATCTCACATCTCGCTAGTATTTATTTCCGGGTTAATTTCCAAATAAATTCTCATTTAATTCAATTAACCCAATAACTACAAATCATTAAAATTACGGGGTATTATAGTAATTTAAATAGTCTATAGAAGGAGGATGTATAAGGTCTTGAGGGATAATTCCCCCCCCCCCCCCCCGAGTTTACATGATAGAGCCACAAAAAGCATCTATGCCACAATTAGAAGTAATAAACCCTAACATATAGGCTAAAGAACGAAAAACTCACAACATAGATCCAAATACAAATTGATTATGCATAATTTTGTGGGGGAAACCCCACATATTACAGGCCATCCAGTTTGCATAGGTTTTACTCGTCTTCTTCCACTTGAAAGCTTTAGCCTTAAATAAGGCTTTAATGTCTTTAACTATATCCCTACTATGTTTGACCCCTCTATTATGAAGCCCGTTGTTCCTTTCGAACCATATGCAAGAAATAGTGGAGGAGAACACTCATTCATGAGGTGGATAATGTTCTCATTCTCTGAGTTGCACAAGTTACAAGTAGCATTATCAATCAGTCCCCAATCATAGGCCTTTGCCCTGGACACCAGATAATTCTTACAAGTTAACCAAAGAATGAAAGAGAATTTATGAATGCAACACTTATTCTACACAAGTCTGTGCTATGGGACATTACTGCCCTGGGTCCTATTAGCTTCATAAGAGGAGGCAATAAAGTATATCCTATTAGTAACGTGTTGTGGGTAAATGGTAGGGAGAGGAGAGTTTTTGATGTCATTGAGCTCCCACGTAACAGTAGAAGTCCACCTCCATCTATTATCAACTATAAAATCATAAACTTTGGCTTTGAAACGACAAAGTGCATCATAGATAGTTCCCCAAATAGGGGTTAAAAGGTCTAAGGTGGTGCCAATTATCATGTCAAATAAATGTGTTCATCCCATTTCCTATAGTGACCTTTAGGAGAAGTTTGCAATCCTCTCAAATATTTAGAATTTTCTTCCAACTCCAGGTAGCGTTATTTGGTATTTTAAGACTCCATATACTCCTCCCTTTAATCTTGTATGTATGACTCCACCTAACCCAAAGGCTTTCCTTTTTTCTGCATAAATTCCACAAGTGTCTTATGATTGAGGCATTATTCCACCACTCCATGTTTTTAGGCCTAAACCACACTCTCTTTGGGGCTTTCAAACCTCCTCCCATGAAACTTCTAACACCATCTGTGTTTATGCTCACTCCCTGTCTATATAAAATCTCTAAGACATTGATAAATTATTCTCACCACTCCTTTGAAAAGTAAGAATATTATAGTCCAATAAATTTGAATGCTAAATATAATAGACATGGCAAGTTGGAGTCTTCCTGTGTAGCTGAGAAATATGGCACTCCAACTTTTCACTCTAGAAGTGATTTTGTGAATGAGGTATTTACGGTCGGTGGCCTTTAACCTAGTTAAAATGAATGGGACACCAAGGTACCTAAAAGGGGGCTATGGTGAGACTAATGTCCAGCCTAGCCGACATTCTTTGAATAACCAATTTATTTTCACCTAAATAGTAGAAGTTGCTTGTGACACCACGCCTAATTAAATACCGGGTGATCAGTCCTTTATTAAATTAAAAACAGAATATTCGGTTGGTTCAGTCTTAATATCACTCTCGAAAAACATTTATTAATTACTAACAACCTAGTAGTTAAAAAGTCAGGTGCTAAATTTTATCTTTTAAAATTAACATGCAACTAAAAGCAATTAATTTAATCATTCACCATCTAATGCAATCTCATAGCAAATAAGAATGACATAAATGAATAACTGAGTTTGGAGTAAACACATCCAGTCTAAATTCCAAATACAAAAGTCTGAAATGAAATAAATCCCCACAACTGAAATATAAATAAGAGTCTCCAATCCCTATCTCTGAGTACATCTGAATAATGATAGGTAACATGCCCGATTGAAGTAAATAACTCGAAAAGAATCAAGGATAGATATGAAGGGCATCTAGTACCGAGATACTATAACTTCCACAGCAGCTGCAACACGTCAATTGTTAGGAACTCCTATGCTTGGCGTCCCTGTGGCTGGGCACCTAAAATATCTTTACAAAAATAAAGTAGATTTGGAAGAAAACGGATCAGAGCCCGAGTTGTAAATGGTTTAAAAACAAGTGTTTAAAATGCATTAAACAATAAATATTATATCCATGTTAGTTCCTCGTGCCCTCACTTGAGATTCTCACCTCTCAACTAATGTGCACGCCTAGTGTAGACTCCTAACCCATCCTAGTTACGCTATCCCATTTATCTAGTTTAGCCCAAGTCTTTAATGAATTTCCTAAGTCATTGTACCCAATTATAACACCCGAATAATACCTTCTTGTAATTATAACGTTAGTTTAATCGCATTTAAACAAATCATTAATCATTCAAGTTTCCACATTGTTGATTAATATTAAATATCGTAATCTTTCTCATCTACTAAGCAACACAGTAGAATAATCCCAGTGTATATACTTATATATCACCATCATACATATATATACTAACAGGACACCCCAAAAGGCTAAACCTGCGGTGCACACATACTCTGCTATCAGTCCTGGTACATCACGCACATAAGGACTACGAATTCTGAATCACTCTGGAATCGTATCAACACATATCACACACAATGGAGGCGAACATAGTTCCCGGCCCCATGGGCTATGCCCATACCTACGCACCCACATGATTACAAACTTATCAACTCACAAATAAGTCTTTCCCATACCTATGTCCTGAGGTAGCAATCTAAAATCTCCCCGAAGGCTCATTAAGATAGGATTGTCCCCTTCCTAAGACCTCCCGTGATAGTAAGTATGGTAGGTATAAGGGTTCATACAATAGGTACACACAACCCATATAATTAATAGGATCACACCACCTAAATATTCCAAATTTGTATGAATTGTCATTCTTTACAATATTCACGACATTCCCAATTACGACTATTCTCTCTATCGTATCGCACTACTTATAATGGATATCACTAAGGAGTCCCTCTTATCCTTATATACTTCTATACTTTCATGTTACCAACTCAAGAAATGTGGTTTCCCTACATAACCTTAAGTCATTCAGTATTCTTGAATTATTTTCAACAAATTCCCGTTCGTCCCGTAAAATTTCCAAAAATCTGAAATCTCGTTCGAATGAACTTCACTCTGAAATCTCATTAGTAAGTCATTCGAACGAACTTTGAACGAAATAAACTCTGAATTTTTGTTGGAATTTTCATTGGATTTCTCGTTCGAACGAGGTTGTTCAATCGAGTTTCCAGTTCCCCAGGTCGTTCGAATGACTTTTACCCAGTTCGTCCTCTACCTTATAAAACCTGCGTTTTTGCCCATTTTTGTTCACCCAATTCACATAAAACTTTACCCAACTCAAAATTAATAGTTCTAAAGCCTTTTTACATACATTTAGATGATCCCTAACATCTTTTACCCATCAAACGTCATTAAATCTTATATATGGGTGAAGGAATTTAATCAACAACCAAAAGCCCTAGTTTTACATCATCAATAATTTTGTCCACGCAAGACCCAAAGTTGAATTCTTTTTTTCTTCATGCATCAACCCAGATTCATAGCCTCTACATATGGTAATTGATCTATAGTCAATTTCCTACCCAAAAGCTTGATTAATAATTCAATTTCAATCCCGATTTCATCATATCATTTGTATATTATCAATTCTATACTAACATGTATAATATATGCACTAATTAAAGTAAGATAACCACTTGCCTTATTGGGAAGGTCTAAATCGTTGAATGAAAGCGATACAAATACGTTCCTCTCTTCTTGATCTACACGTTAATGGTGTTCTTGGTGAAAGATGGTTGGGTTTAGTCTCGGAGCTCCTAGAGATCTCTTCTCCTTCTTCCTCTTGGACTCTCTCTTTTCTTTTGTAGATAAAACCCTAACTTCTCCCATGTACATGCAGGTATATTTCTCCAATTTTCGTCCATTAATTAGACCCAATTTTTCAAAATACAAAAATACCCCTCCGGGGTATCGATTTGGCCTAAAACTATCTCGAAACCCAAACTAAACCCCCAGGTAGACTTTTCTGACTATTTCGACCCTTCTGGACATATTGGCGCACTCAAAATGACAATTTGGGTGATGTATAAATGTTTTACTTTATATTCTATTAATTTAGGCCTGACGCGACTCATATGCGCGTCGCAACTTAAATTCCATAATTGTCGCGACAATTTTTATAAATTCATAATCACATTCATAATCATATATTACTTTATTCGCTCAGTAATATTCAATGTAATTACCGGTAATAAATACTAACTCTTATCTCACTAGTTAATATTTATTTTATTTTGGATTAATTATTAATTAATTCTTCTCATATTTAATTTAATTAATCCCACAATTAAAATCAATTAAAATTACGGGGTATTACAATGCTTTTATTCAACTTAGGCCTTAAGCCAGATAAACCAAAAAACTCATGAAGATCATCCTTAACACATTCCACAAATTGGATATCACCACCACAAAATATTACCAAGTCATTAACAAATCTCAAATGATTAATCTTAAATTCCTTGCACTTAGGATGGTAATTAAAAGTTTATCGGCTGCAATGTTTATCTAAAATGCAAGAAAGAATTTCCATAACCAGGAAGAATAGATAAGGTGACAATGGGTCACCCTACCTCAACCCTCTATATCCTGGGAAAAATCCATTAAGTTCACCATTAAGGCTAACTAAGAACAAAATAGTAGTAACACAAGCCTTAATCCCACTAATAAACTTAAGAGGAAAGTCAAATTTGAAAAAGTTAATTTCCTTTTTATGTAAAACACGAGATGATGCGGAAGCGTATATAAGTGATGGCTCAATAAATAAACAAGTCCGAATTTTAATTTCTTCAAAATAAATTAAAATAAGTTAATCCAAGTCCTAGAATTTGCCTAAGTCATAATTTTCAATTATCCAAAGTTAGGCGAAACCAATTTTAGCAAATGACTTGAATAAACCAAATTTACCCAATATTTAATTTAGTCCCAAATTAAATGAGTGTGATAATTAAACCAAATTTTATCTTGAATTTATTCTAAGCATGCGTTCTAAATTATGATGCAAGATAAAATAAACAATATCACACTACGCCGAGATGTACGAGGAAAAACCCAAGACGGGAAACAACCTCGGACGTCCCTAGCCACAAGTCCACTAGATATGGAATTATAATTACAAGACAGATAGACTTACAACGACTGACTCGATCCCTCTCAAGCCTCGACGCTTCTTCTCGTAGAAACCTCTTCCTAGCGGACAACCTCGGAACACCACCGCAGTCTCGAAATCCACCGATGGGACTTTATATGGTCACCGTCACCCAAGCATGGAGCCTTTCTCCAAGTGGGTAGAATCTTCAACAAAAAGTCTTCTTCTTTGATGGATGTAGAAGCAAACCAAAACTTCTCTTCTTGAATTCGGTAGAGATAAACCGGTGCCAAAACTCCAAGTAAAGATATGTATATAGAACTTGGATAAACAACTATTGGGTGTAAATACTAGAGTGTGAAGGATTTTTCATTAAAGAATAACACTCAAAACATGATCTTTTTCCTTAAACAAATTTTCTCTCAAAACACTCTCTAGGAGTTTGTATGGTATGAAAAATATTACCCTTCAAAAATGATTCCCGTCCTTAATAAAGCCTTAAAAAATCAGTTAAGAAACAAGTGGGGAAATGGGGTGAAAACTGCCAAAAACTGCTCAAAACTGTTCCCGCGCTGGCATCTCGTTCGAACGAACTTGACTCTCGTTCGAACGAGACTTCTAACGAGCGACCAGACTGGGCTCGTTAGAAACTCATTAGAACGACCAAACTCGTTCGAACGACATATCGAACGACTGACCAGTTTAGGTTCGTTGGCAAACTCGTTCGAACGAAACCTCGTTAGAACGAAAAACTCGTTCGAACGACATATCGAACGACTGACCAGTTTAGGTTCGTTGGCAGTCTCGTTCGAACGAAACCTCGTTAGAACGAAAAACTCGTTCGAACGAGATTTCGAACGACTTCCAGAAATTTTTCTAAAATTCAATTTTTGGCCCAGAAACTTTTTGTACTTTATTTTAAAGTTTCAATTAAATTATTCTAAAAGTAAAACATGGTTTTTATTAAACCTATCACCCAATAAATATTGTTCCAAGCTCCTATATAAATATAATTACATTCATACCTTTGGAGCATGGAACCTTAGTTGATGACGTAGAAACGAGGCACGCAAACCGGCATTTTGATGAAGCTTTAAATTCTTTGCCGCTACGTCTTCAACACATACTTCATAGGCTTGAGAATATTACAATTAAATACTATCCTATGAATAAATGTTTTTGTCCGGAATTGAGCCAAAACTACATATGGACTCAATTGGAAATTTGTGTCCTTACAAATCTCCCCCTTTGGCTATTCCGGGACAAAAACCAAACAAAATCCTAAAGGGCCGTCAAGCTCACTAGACTCAAAACATAACTCGCCCAATCTTGACTCAACCCAAGGATTAAACACTTTGCCTTTTAAAGTTGCCGCTTTAGTAGAATACCTGCACACTTAAGCAAACTCATCAAATGCATAGGGAATATCAAAATATATTAATCGCAATTAATTAATTACTCCCCCTAAAATAATTCTCCCTTTTAAACACATGACATACTTAGAAAGACGTCTCCTCCTAAGATAAATCTCCCCAAACTAAGATACGATAATAATAGGATTATATACCATTTCTCCCCCTATCATCATTCTCCCCCTTTTTGTTCAGGAATAGGCAAAGGATAAAGAACTAATAAACAGCATGTGGAAGCTTAAAGTGAAAAGACATGAAAGCATATGGGTAATAAAAGCAAGGCAATGACAAATAAATATCATATATATAGATACTAAAAATATACCAATAGAGCACTTGCATATATATAGATATAAACACACACATAACACAAAATACAATAAGTTTGCACACTCATATGGCAAAAATGTGTCATATGGAAACGGAAGTGTAGGGATGTGAACTAGCAACAATTTAAATTTAGACCCAAACACTTAATAAACGTTCACGGAGTTATCATTTGATTGTAAACTTCATCACATTGAAATATAACCTCATGTGACAATATAGAGTGAACTCAATGAACAAACATACACAATGCATACAAGCCTAGCATGATGATGATTCTACAAACCAAATAGAGTCATGACATTAAAGACAACTAGGATAAACGGACATTGTGCAAACCGTTGATATACCATCCAATTCTCCCTCAATGAGCATATATATTCTTTTGTTTTTGAATGAATATATCAAACAAACATAGGCCTTGGCAATTGCTTTCTTTTTAATGCCAAATATTCTGTTTTTAGGCCTTTGGATCACGTATTTCTTTTAGATCCAATAAACGGTGGCTTACTATCGCAAAGGATTTAATTCATCCTTTCGGAGCCCTTCCCCGTGCATATATTAATTTATCATGTTTTCATTTTTAACATAAATCTCACATGCAACGGAATTTGACATGCATTAGTCCTCCTAGGTCATAGATATGTAGATGACTAGATTGATAGGAGAACACCTCAAAAAGCTCAAATATAACATGTGACATTAAGATTTCAAAAGAGCTCGTGCATGTGTGAAAAGAGGCATACAGAAATAGAATCCATTTAAACAATACAAAATCCAACTACTCCATATAAAACATGGTAAAGAACATTTTAAGGATTGAAAATCTAAACCAAAAGTTCTAGCCACATGGGAGCGTAAACGATGGGATTCAAACACAAATATATGCCACATAAAGTGTGTCAAACAAAAATACACACAAAACAAAATCTTTTTGAGTTTTTAACATTTTTAATCAAACATATATATTTACTCAAAAGGACAAACAAAAATCATTTGTATTTTTCATTAAGCTTAAATGAAATAAATAAAACACAAATGATAAACAAAAATCTTTTTATATTTTTCAATTAATTCAAACACAAAATATAATACAAAAAGATAAACAAGTCATGATTTCTAGCATGGGATATGAAATAAGGCTATGACTAGAAAATGACTAAACAAGCATACATTTAGCATGTGAATATAGCATAAAGTATAAACGCTAAAGTATGCAAACACTAACACATTAATCCTTTAGATTTAACAAGGGAGGAAGCATGTGTAAGTAAATGAGAATCAAAATCCCTATTTTGTAAGGCAACCAAGTCGGATTTCCTAACCCAAATTAATGAAGAATGACTATCTTGGGGTGTAGGAGCTTTAACTACCGTGGTTACTTTACTATGGGATTTTCTAGGAATTCGTTGAAGATCAAAACAATATTTCCTAAGATGACCTTTTCGACCACAAAGTGTACAAGTAAGAACATGTCGAAAAGATTTACTTAAGGAGTGATCTTTAAAAGTATTCCTAGTTGATTCTCCTAAAACATTGGTTTGGGCATTATGAGTAAATTCATTACAAGGATTGAAGCCTAAACCACAAGTGTCATTTTTAATTTGGACCGTTCCTAACATTTTATCTAGTTTTTCTGAACGACATTCCAAATCAAATTTGACATTACTAGAATCTTTTAATTTATTTTCCAATTCTAAAATGTTAGATTCTAGTAAAAAATTACGCTCTTCAAAAGCAAGAAGCTCATTTTTCAAGGATTCCATTAAACCCCTAAGGCTATCTCTTTCGCCTTCTACATAATCAAGCTTCTCTTGAAGAGTCCTCACATGTGTCCTAAGGTCTTCTATTAAGGCACTATCATCAACGACCTTGACACTCTTTCTTAAACAAGCTTCTAACTTCAAATTAGTTCTTTTCAAATTAATAGATTCTTTATATAATTCATGAAAAGCATTTTGAAGTTCACTCACATCAACCTCTTCTTCATTTTCACTCTCTCTTTCTTCTCCACTCTCACTATCATTAAAAACAAGGGAATCATGAACAATGACCTTGGAAGTGGCATGTGCTATCGTGTCATCAATCGATGAGTTCTCATTATCACTCACATGACTAGCCATAAAAGCCACAAAATTTTTCTTAGTGGGGGAATCGGGCTTTTCTTCCTTATCACTATCACTAAGGGTTGCATTATATGCAGTGGGTCGTTTACCCTCTTTCCTTAGTTTAGTGGGGCACTCATAAGCTCGATGGCCATAACCTTCACAACCAAAACACTTGTTAGACTCGTCCCTATCTAAATTGTCATTACTAGGTTTAGGGATCCTCTCGACTTTAGAAATCTTCTCGCTTTTATCATGTTTAGAAGTATCAAATTTCTTAAAATCATTTTTAAATTTATCTTTGTTAAATTTAAGAAATTTTCTAAATTTGCGAGCAAACAAAGCCATATCTTCCGAGTCACTTTCACTATCGCTCTCTACTACTTGTTTGACCTCTTTTCGGGCTTTTAAAGCAACACCCTTTTCAATTTTATTTTCAGTTTTAGAGGGAAACATATCTAGTTCATAGGTTTGTAAATCACCTACAAGCTCTTCTAATTTCGTAGAGGCTAAAGTGGGTAAAGAATTTAAAACGGTCACTTTAGGAATAAATCTATCGGGTAGGGACCTCAAAATTTTCTTTACAACACGGTCGTCAGGTATTTTTTCTCCCAAGTTAAAGGATGAATTAACAATATCAGAAAGTCTAGCATAAAATTTATCAAAAGTTTATTTTTCATCCATTTTGATAGTTTCAAATTGAGTGGTGAGGTTTTGGAGTTTTGAAGCTTTAACGACACTAGTTCCTTCATGAGTTAATTGTAAAATATCCCAAGCTTCTTTAGCGGTTTCACACGTCATAATACGTCGAAATTCATCTGGTGCGACAGCGCTAAATAATGTGTTTAAACCACGAGAATTAAAGTTAGCAAGTTTAAACTCATTTTCAGTCCATCTATCGGCGGATTTGATAACACGTTCATTTTCAACTAAGTAAGTTGGTGGGGAGTACCCGGTAACAACAGACATCCAAACTCTCTCGTCGATAGATTTTAGTGCCGATCTCATTCGCGCTTTCCAATACGCGTAGTTTGAACCATCGAAAATAGGAAATTTTGAAAATGGGGAAAAATCCATTTTAGCCAAAAAATTAAAAGATCTTAACGAAATAATTTATCGTTTTTGGCTCTGATACCAATTTGAAAAAGTTAATTTCCTTTTTATGTAAAACACGAGATGATGCGGAAGCGTATATAAGTTATGGTTCAATAAATAAACAAGGCCGAATTTTAATTTCTTCAAAACAAATTAAAATAAGTTAATCCAAGTCCTAGAATTTGCCTAAGTCATAATTTTCAATTATCCAAAGTTAGGCGAAACCAATTCTAGAAAATGACTTGAATAAACCAAATTTACCCAATATTTAATTTAGTCCCAAATTAAATGAGTGTGATAACTAAACCAAATTTTATCTTGAATTTATTCTAAGCATGCGTTCTAAATTATGATGCAAGATAAAATAAACAATATCACACTACGCCGAGATGTACGAGGAAAAACCCAAGACGGGAAACAACCTCGGACGTCCCTAGCCACAAGTCCACTAGATATGGAATTACAATTACAAGACAGATAGACTTACAACGACTGACTCGATCCCTCTTAAGCCTCGACGCTTCTTCTCGTAGAAACCTCTTCCTAGCGGACAACCTCGGAACACCACTGCGGTCTCGAAATCCACCGATGGGACTTTATGTGGTCCCCGTCACGCAAGCATGGAGCCTTTCTCCAAGTGGGTAGAATCTTCAACAAAAAGTCTTCTTCTTTGATGGATGTAGAAGCAAACCAAAACTTCTCTTCTTGAATTCGGTAGAGATAAACCGGTGCCAAAACTCCAAGTAAAGATATGTATATTAAACTTGGATAAACAACTATTGGGTGTAAATACTAGAGTGTGAAGGATTTTTCATTAAAGAATAACACTCAAAACATGATCTTTTTCCTTAAATAAATTTTCTCTCAAAACACTCTCTAGGAGTTTGTATGGTATGAAAAAGATTACCCTTCAAAAATGATTCCCGTCCTTAATAAAGCCTTAAAAAATCAGTTAAGAAACAAGTGGGGAAATGGGGTGAAAACTGCCAAAAACTGCTCAAAACTGTTCCCGCGCTGGCATCTCGTTCGAACGAACTTGACTCTCGTTCGAACGAGACTTCTAACGAGCGACCAGACTGGGCTCGTTAGATATCTCGTTAGAACGACCAAACTCGTTCGAACGACATATCGAACGACTGACCAGTTTAGGTTCGTTGGCAAACTCGTTCGAACGAAACCTCGTTAGAACGAAAAACTCGTTCGAACGACATATCGAACGACTGACCAGTTTAGGTTCGTTGGCAGTCTCGTTCGAACGAAACCTCGTTAGAACGAAAAACTCGTTCGAACGAGATTTCGAACGACTTCCCGAAATTTTTCTAAAATTCAATTTTTGGCCCAGAAACTTTTTGTACTTTATTTTAAAGTTTCAATTAAATTATTTTGAAAGTAAAACATGGTTTTTATTAAACCTATCACCCAATAAATATTGTTCCAAGATCCTATATAAATATAATTACATTCATACCTTGGGAGCATGGAACCTTAGTTGATGACGTAGAAACGAGGCACGCAAACCGGCATTTTGATGAAGCTTTAAATTCTTTGCCGCTACGTCTTCAACACATACTTCATAGGCTTGAGAATATTACAATTAAATACTATCCTATGAATAAATGTTTTTGTCCGGAATTGAGCCAAAACTACATATGGACTCAATTGGAAATTTGTGTCCTTACAAATTTGCTTCAGCACATCAAAGAGAAAGTTCCAATCCACTATGTCATAGGACTTTATAATGTATATCTTTAAAGTACACCTTGGATGGGTGGTGGTTTTTTGGTAATTCCTCATGAGCTCCTGAAGGAGAATAATATTATCAGTAATATATCTACCATGGATAAAGGCACCTTCCCTATCATCTATTTGATGTGGCATAAGAGGCTTGATTCTAGAGGTAAGGGTTTTGGAAATACACTTGTAGATGGTGTTATAACAAGCAATAGGTATAAAGTATCTCATAGTATTTGGGTTACTTACTTTGGGGATGAGATAAAGAGCTATGCAATTCCATTGTTTAGGCTTGTAGCCACTTGAGAGGAAGAACTTTATAGAAGTGGTAACATCATTACTGATAACATTCTAATTCTTTTTGAAAAAACTAGCATCGTGACCCTCGTGGCAAGGCCCTTGCCACTAAGGAGAGGGAAGATGAGGATCCTTATGTCCTAGATACGACTGTTGTCTCGTCTATTCCTAGTGATGCCCATAAGACTGATCTGGTAGTTTGGAGGCCATCTACGGGGTTAAACCTTCCATTGGTTTGAGATTACCTACTGAGGATGATTGTGACTTTAATCTTAGAAATAAAGGAGAGGTTTCTGTCAATGAGCAAATATCCAGGGTTAATTTTTGCCTCTATTTTAACTCATCCATTAATTCCATTCTTTCCTCAATTCGTGTTGCTCCAGCTTAATTGAGTCCTAATGCATGGAGGATCCTTTTTGGGCCGACTCACCTTTGGAAAATTTCCTATAAGGAGGACCTTTCAGCTGACGTCATTTAAGCATGTTACATGATTGTTACCATGAAGTCTACTCTGTGTTACTATCACTTTATGGCTTGTAGGCCTGACGGCAAACTCATTCATATTAATTAGACTTCTAATCATGATTGGAAGTACCGTTACTTTATTATTTTTGGATACTGGGAGTTTAGTGATGTTCAATTGTCTGATCTCACTGAGATGCGAGTTCCCTACCAATTGGACCGTATCTCAGTCTTGGCCATAGTTGATCGCGGTCTCAGTGCTAAGATGAGGAAGGAGATTGACAACCTCGGAGGGATAATTTTTTTGAAGACTTAATGACCCCTGAACTCTTTCGGTACTCTGTCATGAGGGTGAACCCCTTGAAGACACTTTGTAAGCAAACCTCTTCATTCTTTTCAAACTTTCATACTTTACTACCATCTCTAAATTATTCTTACTCAATCATTGGCCAATTCTAATTTTGTTTGTATGCTCTTTATAGATCATCCAGCCGACATCTCAGATGAAGTTTGGGAAATGGCAGCACCACTCTTCAACAATCTTCTTGCTCTTCTCCAGGGCAAAGCTGCCCAGCCGATTTAGACTCGATAAAAATCGGGACCCCGTGCTGCTAAGGGGTCAAGTTAAAGAAATTAGGTTGTTGGTAGAACCACGCCCCCCTATACAACAAAAAAGAATAAGAAAGATGGTCAGCCGAGATGAATGAATGTGCCTCTTATCCCTATAAAAGACGACACGATGGCGGCTGTACGTCTAGCACATCTTGGCATTAATGGCGACTCTCTTTGGCGGAGTCAGCTAAAGTCCAGGGAGAACATAAGCTCGATTGTTCTCAAATGCGATAACTGATACTTTGATTCCCAGGAACCTTCAAGAATTTGTAACTCTACTCTTCATGGGGTAATTCAGGCATGGACCACATCAAAACACTTTTTAATTTTTCAATTTTCTAAGTGAGGTATCATCTTATATGAGTATTAAACTCACTTTCACATTATTTGTGACTGCTGTCCGCCATTGCCCTCTAAAACATTCAACAATGGATGGTGGAGGCTGAGCCTAAGGTGAAGATGGACGATAAGGCAAAGTCTTAGCTCTCAGAGCTCAGGTAGAAGCTAGAGTACCAAAAGACGGATTATGACACCAAGACTCAAGAACTCCGAGACTGGCATAAGGATCGCTTTACCACTGTGAGGCAGAGCTGCAAGTCCGAGGTTGAGGGACTTGAGGTCGAGCTTAAATAGAAGAAAGAGACCAAGGATGAGTGCGTTAAATCTTCCATTGATAAGGTAGTTATTGACTTTAAAGAGTCAAAGGAGTTTTTTGGTTATGCCATCTAGAACTGGGAGAAGGGAGCCAAAATTACATATCGGTGTTTACCAACCAATGTGGCGATCTTGTCGCTAACAGCCCGTGTTGTCCGAGATCATCAAATCCTTAAAATTTGTTGACCATGATAGCGTTATCACCCTCCAGGAGGTGCAGGCTAAGGTTGATGCCAAGGTTGCTAATGACGCTGAGTAGAGGGAAACTGATGACCAAATAACTCAAGTGGTTGAAGAAGAGGAACGTAAGAAATTGGTGACCAATACTAGACCGCTATTAATCTCGATGAGAATATAGACATCCCTAATCCCACTGTTATTGAGGGGCTAGAGGTTGATGCTTAAATCTGTCTGTCTTTCCAGGGCAACCCATTGTGGTCTCGGAGGTCCAAATTTTGTAATTTTGTCTGTAATTTTTATTTTTGAAAAATCTGTAACTTTGGGCATGTCATTTTTAATGAAATTTGAATGTTTGACTTTGCAATTTGTCTATTTCATTATTTTTTCTAAGTGTAGTATCTGCTTTGTTGCTTTCACCATGTCGTTTCATGTTTGTTTTGGGACATTAGGACGATATGTCTTTACCATGGGTCTTAAACCCTATTTTCACCATAAAACTTGATAATGATGTGTATAAATTACTCATCTCCCAGGGTTTTTAATGAGAGTGGTTTGAAAATGACTACAGACCACTCTCGTATCACTGAAAAGAGTTTAAAATATGCTCACCATAAAATAATGGTAGGAATTTCACCATATTCGAATGATATTAAGTGCTTCCCATCTCCCTGGGTTTATAATGAGTGATACCATGGATCCGAGACTCCAAAGGCATTCTTATACCGCCGAGAAAGAGATTTAATTATTCACCATAAAATAATGTTAAGAATTTTCACCATGTTCAAATGATGTTAAGTGTTTCCCACCTCCTAGGGTTTATAAGGAGTGATGCCTTGGAGTCGAGACTCCAAAGGCATTTTTGTACCGTCGAGAGAGAGATTTAATTATTCACCATAAAGTTTTGTTAAAAATTTAACCATATTCAAATGATGTTAAGTGGTTCTCATCTCCCAGGGTTTATAAGCATTGATGCCTTGGAGCCGAGACTCCAAATCCCTTCTCGTACCGCCGAGAGAGATTTAATTATTCACAATAAAATGTTGTTAAGAATTTTGCCATATTAAAATGAAGTTAAGTGCTTCCCATCTCCTAGGGTCTATAAGGAGTGATGCCTTGGAGCTGGGACTCTAATGGCATTATTGTACTGTCAAAAGAGAGATTTAATTATTCATCATAAAATGATGTTAACAATTTTCACCATATTCAAATGATGTTAAGTGATTCCCACCTCCCAGGGTTTATTAGGAGTGATGCCTTGGAGACAAGACTCCAAAGGCATCTTGTACTTTCAGGAGAGAGATTTAATTATTCACCATATAATGATGTTAGGACTTTTCACTATATTCAAATGATGTTAAGTGCTTCCCACCTCCCAGCGTTTATAAGGAGTGATTCCTTGGAGCCGGGACTCCAAAGGCATTCTCGTACCACCGAGAGAGAGATTAATTAAATAACTACATGATTCTCAAATTGCAAATTCCAAAATAGGAGACAAAACTTCATTATCTTTCTCTTTCAAATTTTTTCGCATACAAAATTTGAGTACAAATCAAAAATTACTTTTCAACTACAACATATAAGCTATTTACTAGTAATATTTCTTCAAATGGTCCGCATTCCAAGGGTTGGATAATGGTTCTCCTTTAAGGTTCTCCAGCCAATACGTTCTTGGGACGACCTCTTTTGTAACTCTGTAGGTCTCGTTCTAGTTAGGATGAGGCTTGTTGTAAGGACACAAGTATCCGATTGAGTCTCAATGTAGTGTTGGCTCAATTTCGGACAAAAACATTTGAGTCATAGGATAGTGTTCTTATGTATCCTTCAAGCCTATGACATGTTAAAGTTGAAGACGCTGCGGCCTTCTTATCAAGAGAACATCAATTGTTGATTTCTTGTGCCTACTTTATGCGTCATCAACATCACCGTATTCCATTATCTCCAAAAGTTATGGATGCAATCTATGTATATTTGTAGGAGACTTGAAATAAGTTTAAGGATGTAATTTTCATTGTTAAGATAATTTTTAGCAATATTTTTGGCTTAAAATGAAAATATTCAAATCTGGGATTTCGTTCGAAATTGTCGTTCGAACAAGAATATCGTTCGAACGAGAATTTCATTCGAATGAGTTTGTCAATGACTTTTCCCATTTCGCCATTGGAACATCGTTAGATGTTCATTCGAATGAGAATGTTGTTTGAACGAAAATCTCGTTCGAACGAGATTTCTGGACGGGAACAGTTTGGCAGTTTTATCCCATTTTCCACTACTTTGTCCCACTATCTTTTGACAGTTTTAAACCAATTTCGGGACAGACTTTTGATAAGACTTTTGCAATCTACTTGAGAGTTTTTTGAGAGCCAATATTTCATAACAAAAGTCACAGTTTTCATGTGTTCAAATTAATTCGAAATTCTCTTATACACATGTGTTTTCACCCATAAAATCAGTTTATATATATTCCAAGTTCTTAAATATATATATATCTTGCTTGGAGTTGTTTGGCACCATTGGTTCATCTCTACCACAAGAAGTAGAAGTTTGGGTTTGCTTCTACATCTCTCAAAGAAGAAGAAGTTATTGTTTTGTTGCGGCATTCTCACATGGTGAAAGGCACCATATGTGGTTGATGGTTGCTTGGTCTCAATTGGTGGACTCCAAGGTTCCGGTGGACTCCGGGATTATTCGCTAGGTGAAGGTTGAAGTTCGAAGGAGCGCATCAAGGCTTGAAGGGAGTCAAGTCATTTATGTAAGTCCTCTTGTCGAGTATTTGTAAAATTCATACCCTACTTAGTGAATTTATTTGGCCAAGGCCGTCCGAGTTTTTTTTCCCGATTTGGGTTTTTCCTTGTACATCGTCGTGTTGTGGGATTGTGAATTTATTTTATCTTTTGCAAAAATCACCTAGAACTCATGCTTAGGGTAAAAAGATAAAATTGGGTTTAATTCGCATTCTTGATTAAAATGGTGAATGTTTAATTATTTGGGTAAATTTTGTTTAAGTTAATTTAATTCAAGTTGGCACTGAATTAATTGGGTAATAGTCTTGCCTAATTTATTTAAACTTGATAATTAAATTAATATGGTTTGAGTGAATTTGAAGTGTATGTGAGTTTAATTTAATTCACTTTGTTGTGTTTAATTTTAATTTGTTTCAATAAATTAAAATTTGTCAATTGTGTGTGTTGAACCATCCGTTCTCCGCATCTCAAAAGGAAGTTGATTTTTATAGTGAAGGATTTTAAAATTGTGGGTCCTTGCATTCCAACACTTGTTGGGTTTTTGGATTACCTTTTTAGTACGAGATCCACCATTGCGATAGGTCAAGACTTGACTCTCTTATTATAAAACTTAGTGGCTCTTTGCTGATAAGTTGACTATCTTATGGCCGCGTCTTCTTTCCTTTTTCCAATGATAACTAAGTCTAGTCTTCTTTTCTCCAGATTTACTTCGGGGTCATGAGTTTGAACCCTATGACTTGGCAACCCTATCTTTGTCGGGATGATGACTTCTGAAATGTAGGCTAACATGAATGGGGTCTCTCCCATCAGAGTTCTTTCTGTCGTCCTATAAGACCATATAACACTATGTAGTTCGTTGACCCATTTTCCTTTTGCGTCTTCCATCTTCTTCTTCATTTTAACTAGTGTCATCTTATTGGTCACATCGATATGCCCATTAGCATGTGGTCGACCTGATGTATAAAAGAACTATTTGATGATGACACTTCCATAGTAGGTTGCCAAGGAATTGTTCTTGAACTATTTTCCATTGTCGAATATTAAGGTGTCAGGATTCCATACAGACAAATAATACTCCTCTAAATAAATTTGAAACACTTCTCTTCAAGGATGCTATCCATGGGCTCGGCCTCTACCCACATGGAAAAATAATCTATCGCGACAATCAGAAAATGAAAATTCCCCTTTTCTCTAGGTAGGGGGATGACCAAATCATCATTTAGGCACCGACTGTTGGAAAAGACTGTGTTTTCTTTCTCATTTTAGCTTGAACTCTTTATTTCTCATTGGTTCCACTACTGTTGGAGCTAAATCATCATTAAAGGATATTGAGTTGGAGGCATCAACTTCTTTGATTCATCATGTTTCTGGGTTTTTACCCTCTTGTCTATTTTTTATGTTGTTGATTGTTATTGACCGGAGATGGCTTCTGATCCACCATCAAATGCTGGGGCTAGTTCCAACCAACCACCCAGCAGTCTGAAATGGCTGATGTGGCGATAATGATAAGGTCACTTGTGGCTAGCCAACAACAAATGCAACACAAATTCTTGGTCTTCAGTCAAGACATTATGAGCTAGATTCTAGATGATCCTACTATCAATATCATCACTTCGATTGCTAAAGAGGCCACGCAACCAGTAATTGGAGGACCACCCCTAGCTCCTACTAATGAAGTCCAGCATAATCTCAGGTGCAGAGAGGTCATCAGCCCATGCCATCATCATCTCAACAAGCAAGTTCAAGGGTATCCATAGGACTTAGCACGTGAAGGGGAAGACTGTTAGGAGAGGTACGAGACATCGAATACCTCATATCGACTAAAGGCCACCCCACCTCCTACTTACTAAGGGAAAAGTATTTAGCACACCCATCAAAGTCATCAGAAAGGTAGCACGTTCGATATGCTAAGTAGGGGATCATCTTTCAACCGTATAGACCCAAGAGGGGGTGGCAGTCGAGATAATATCCCCCACGATGTTTGTGGCACTCGCGCAATTGGTCATCCCAGCGAGGCTAAGCTGAGATGAAACCAAGAATGGGGGGAGTATAGAGAAGTTAACAGTGGATAGAAGAATCCAAATGAGGGGGTAGTTAGCAAAGCTACTGCTGAAGTAGAAGGAAAATGTGACAATGAGGCCCTAGAGGAGAAACCTCGGAACGGATCAATCCAAAAGTTAGAAGACAATATTGGTTGCCTCATCAAGAAATGAGACCCCAGCCACCCGGGGTACATAGAGGGCTCTCTTTTTATGTCGAGTATAGTCTTCTATCCAACTCTCAATAAGTTCTAGCCTCCGACTGTAACTCCTAGGTATGATTGGAGTATGAATCCTATTCACAACATAAAGATGTATTAGTCAGCCGCCGACATATAATCCACCCCAAATGAGATGATGTGTCGGGCTTTCCCTAGTTCTCTCACGGGTGTTGCTCATGTGGTTGCCAAGAGGATTTATAGAAAACTTCAAATAATTGGCTAAAAAATTCATTCACAACTTCTTCTTTGGCATGAAGACAATCTAACGGGTGACTCATTTGCTAAATATTTAACAAGGGAAAATGAGCCTCTTAGGGAATTTCTCTCGGTTCAACGAAGAAAAGTTAAAGGTTGAAGATTACGAAGAGAACCTTCCGATGATAACTCTCATCAGTGGGCTTTAGCCAAGAAAACTTTATTGGAGCCTCTCTAAGGATCCTCCAAAGTCCATGACATAACTTCTCGCTAAGGCCATGAGAATCATGAATGCGGAGGAGGCCATGGAAACTAAGAGAGGAGATCGAAAAGAGGTCGGTGGAAGCAAGTCTGGCCAAAGACGAGATAAAAAAAAGGATAAAGAAGTGAATAAAAAGTTTAATGACGATAAATCGCTAAGTACACAGTATTTAAAGTTAGTCCAGATATGATTTTGAATGATATAAAGGGAGACAAAGAACTTAAGTGGCCAAAGAAATTGAGGGCTCCCCCTCATAAGATAGATAAGAGTAATTATTCTGAGTTCCATCGGATCACAACTACAAAACTAACCAATGCTTTGCTCTAAAAAATGAGTTTGAGAAGTTGTTGAAGCAAGGGAAGTTTTGAAAATACGTGGATAAAGGGGGAGACAACACGATAACAAAAAGTGATACTCCTCACCGAAGGATAACAGGCCCAAAAAGAAATAGGTGCAAGTAAATAGAAACGATCCAAAGTCAGATGATTGTGTTGAAGACGACCCACAACTTCCTGCCAAACCTCCAGCAGTGAAAGGTAACCTTCATATGATTTCTTTTGATGTAAAGATAATATATGGAGGAATGGCTGGTGGAGGAATAGAGTCGTCTGATAGGAAGGCTCATATGATTGAGGCAAAGGCAGGACTTAAAATAATAGAAGTCAATTTGGTCGAGGCTAATATTAAACTAAATAAGTTGAAGAACGTTGATATGGACGATCTCATAGTAGGATTTTCCAGATAGGATTTCAAAAGGATTATATCCCACACGATGGTCCTCTTGTCATAAGCACATGAGTACATGGTTATAATGTGTCACGTATTCTAGTTGATGGGGGAAGTTCGACCGACGTGATGTTCAGGGATTATTTCAAATGGATGAAGCTAAGAAAGAAAAGACTCATCCCATATCAATTGGATGAAGCTAAGAAAGAAACATTTACCCTTTGGGAGTCTTTGAAATGGTTGTTTGCATGGAAACCTGGCTGAGGTGCTTGTTCAGGAAAATCAGCCTTTTATGATGGATGAAAATTTCTTTTCACCCTATAACATCATTCCGGGGAGGGTAGCACTGAATGAGTTTTAAGCCGTGACTTCCACATTACACCAAATGATGAATTTCTAGACTCCTTATGGAGTAGGGTAAGTGAATGGTGATCAGGTGAAAGCATCGAGTGCTACTTCACCTTTTTATAAGAGAGGGAGGCCCACAAGATAAAGACAACCTTATATAATATTAACACTCTTGACCCAAGAGATGAACAAAAACTTATGAAGGGAGAGCCTACGAAAGAGTAAAATCAATCTTCCTCAGTGAGGATGAACCGGGAAAAACCATCAAGATAAGCTCACCCCTCAAGCCAAAAATAAAGAAGGAGTTGATTTAGTTATTAAAAAGAAGGCAAAGTGTGTTCGCGTGGAGCCATAGAGGTATGCCGGGATGGACCACGAGGTTATTTATGATTGGCTTGACTTGGACAAAATAGTAAAACCGACATCAAAGAAGTGAAAATACCCAGAATGACTGCCTAACATTATCATAGTACCCAACCAGAATGGAAAGTGGAGGATGTGCATACACTTCACTGACCTTAACAAAGTTTGTCCAAACGATAGCTTTGCTTTGTAAAGAATCGGCGAAATGGTGGATGCTATAGTCGAGCATGAACTCATGAGTTTCATGGATTCTTATTTTGGGTACAATCAGATCTCCATGTATAAGGGGGATGCCATGAAGACATCCTTCATCATAGATAAAGGAATGTACTGCTATAAAGTAATGCCGTTTGGCTTGAAAAATGCAAGGGCTACCTACTAGAGGTTAGTTAAAAAAATGTTTAAGGACCAGATTGGGAAGATAATGGAGGCCTATGTGGATGATATGCTAACAAAAATCCTGAAGGTCGAGAGTCTTATGTCCGACATGGAAAAAATGTTTGATACCATGGATTAGTATATAATGAAGTTAAATCTGACAAAGTTTGTGTTCAATGTTAGAGCCTACAAATTCTTAGGATTCATCGTCATTTAGAGGGATCGAAACAAATCCTACCAAGATAAAGGCACTGATTGACATGAAGATGCTGAGAACAATTGAAGATATTCATAGAATGATATGCCGAGTTGATGCACTGTACATGTTTGTCTCGTGGGCAATATACACGTGTTTGCTATTTTTTAAGATCTTGTGAACGCTGTTGATTTGGTATGAGGAGTGTGAGAAATCATTTCAATATTTGAAGGCTTATCTTGGCTCACCAATGCTCCTCTCTCGGCCCCTCCAAGGGGAGAAATTGTATTTGTATTTGGCTGTCTCAGAGTCGACCATCAGTGCAACAATAATCAGAGGCGACAATGGGGTTCAAAAACCTGCTATTTTAGTAGCAAGGTGCTGTAAGGGGCCGAGCTGAGATACCAAAAAATGAAGAAGCTTACGTAGACTTTAATCCATGCTTTAAAAAAAATAAAGCCATACTTTCAGGCTCATACAATGGTAGTGCTCACCAACATGCTTCTCCGACAAGTCATTCATAAACTTGAGAAATCGGATAGGTTAATGGTTTGGTCACTGGAGCTAGATGAGTTTAATTTCATCTATCGACCTAGGAATGCATTTAAAGGGAAGGCATTGGTAGATTTTATAGTCGAGTTCACGTGGGAGTCGATGGATGACATGGTAAAAGAAGTATCAACTGAAATCTTAGAGGTTTTTCAGAACGAAATGGAAAATGCAGACGAGGCTACATTAGCCGACACCATAGTTTGCACACATAAATGAGATTTATTACTAAAAAATAGTGTTGTAGCTTAAGGACCTTTTTCAGTAGGATCACTAGTCTGAAGTTTGTTTGTTGGCGGTTCATCCTGTGTAGATGGATGTGGGGCAAGATTGATATTGTCGGAGCCAGAAGTAACCGTTATTGACTATGCCATGAGATTTAATTTTGAATCCTCAAATAATGAGTCAGAGCCAGAAGTAACCGATAGGGCTTCATAATCAGAGACATACATGAGGTCAATTACGTACGTGCTCAAAGACATACATGAGGGTTCTTATACAAGCCACATTTGTGGATGATCTTTGGCTAAAAGGATCATCAACCAAGGTTATTATTGGCCAAACTTGCCAAGTATGCGACCGAGTATGTTCTATAGTGTAACAAGTGCCAACGTGTTGCTAATATACCCCATTAGCCCCATTAACCTCTTTCTCCAATATCGGCCCCTTGGCCTTTTGCAATTTGAGGGAGGACTTGGTTTCCCTTACCCAGAGTAAAGGGGAACTTTCGGTTGGTAGAGGCCGAGCCCATGGTTGCCATCCCTGAAGACAAGTGTTCCAAATTTATTTAGAGGAATATTATTTATCGGTATGGACTCCCCAACATATTAATATCCAACAGTGGAAAAAACTTCAAGAGCATAGCGTCCTAGATGGAATAAATAAGAAGCTTGAAGACGCAAAAGGAAAATGGGTCAATGAATTATTTAGTGTCCTATGGGCATACAATGATATAGAAAGAACTCTAATGGGAGAGACCCCATTGATGTTGACCTATGGTCAAAAGCCGTCATCCCGATAGGGATAGGGTTTCCATGTCACATGGTTCAAACTTTATGAACCCGAAGTAACTCTGGAGGAAAGATGACTAGAATTAAATATTATTGAAGTAAGGAGAGAAGACGCGTCCGTAAGACATTCAGCTTATCAGTATAGAGTCATTAAGTTCTTTACCAATAGAGTCAAGTCTCAGCCTATCCGAGTGGGGGATCTCGTACTGAAAATAGTAATCCAAAAAACCAAAAATCTTCATCCTAAGTGGCATGGGCCCTATAGAGTCACAAAAGAGGTCGTCCTAGGAACGTATCGGTTGGAGAACCTTGAAGGAGAACCATTCTTTAAACCTTGGAACGCGGATAAGTTGAAGAATTATTACTAGTAGATATCTTGTATGTTGTATCTAAAAAGCAATTTCTAATTTATACTCAAATTCTGTATGCAACAAATTATAAAGAGAAATATAATGAAAAGTTGTCTCCAATTTTAGAATTTTCATTTTTAGAATCACGTAGTTAAATCTCTCTCTTGGTGGTACGAGAATGCCTTTGGAGTTTCGGCTCCAAGGCATCACACCTTATAAACCTTGAGAGGCGGGAAGAATTAATATCATTTTATGTTGAATAATTAAATCTCTCTCTCTTGGCGATACAAGAAAGCATTTGGAGTCTCGGCTCTAAGGCGTCACTCCTTATAAACCCTAGGATATGGAGAGAACTTAACATCATTCGAATATAGTGAAACTTTGAACATCATTTTATGGTGAGAATATTAGTATAAATTCCTTTAGACAGTACAAGAGTGGTCTGTAGTCATCTTCAAACCACTCTCATTAAAAACCCTGGGGGATGAGTAATTTATAAACATAATTATTAAGTTTTTTTGTGAAAATAGGGCTTAACCCTATGGGAAAGATGTTTCGTCCTAATGTCCCAAAACAAACATCACATAGCATGGTGAAAGGAACAAAGCAAATACTACACTTGGCAAAAATAATGAAAAAGACAAGTCGCAAAACCCAACATTCAAATTGTATTAAAAATAGCATGTCTAAAGTTACAAAGTTTAAAATGGAATAGGTGTTCATAAATCAAAATTAAACACATGATTAAAAAATTTGGGCCTTAGAGACCAGAGACAGTTGCCCAAGAAAGACCAAAAGACTTAAGCATCAGCCATCAGTCCCTTAGAAATAGTTAGCCCAGGGACGATCGAGTTCTCATCAGGATTAACAGTGGTCCTGTCTTGGTCACCTACTACTTCCATTCTATCTTTTTCATCCACCTGAGTTGTATCGTCCTCAGCTATTATCTGCTCAATGTGATTAGCAACCACAACATTTACCTCCTTTTTCACCTCTTGGAGAGCGATAATGCTCTCAACGTCAGCGAAGTTGTAGGATTTGATGATATCGGACAATATAGGACTATTAGCGACGAACCAAAAAACTCCTCTAACTTTTTGAAGTCAACAACAGCCTTCTCAGCAGCATACTTGACATGCTCGTCCTCGGCCTCTTTCTTCTATTAAGCTCTATTTCAAGTGCCTCAAACTCGGGCCTGCATCTTTGCCTCACATTTGCAAGATGATCCTTATGTCAGTCTCGGAGTTCTTGGGTCTTAGTCTTAGAATCATTATTTTGGTCCTCCAGCTTATGATTTGAGTTCTGAGAGCTGAGACTTATCCTTGTTAGCCAAATGCACCATAGGCTCAACCTCCATAATCCATTATTGAATGTTTTGGAGGGTAATGACGAACTGCAATCACAAACAATGAGAAAGTGAGTTTCATACTCATATGAGACGATGTCGCAGTTAGAAAAATGATAAATGAAAAAGTGTTTTGATGTGGTCCATACCTAAATTTCCCTATGAAGATTAAAGTTGCAAACCCCGAAGGGTCTTGGGAATCGAAGTATCGATTGTCACATTTGAGAATAATTGAGCTTATGGCCTCCTTGTCCTTCAACTGACTCCCCAAAAGAGAGTTGGCCTTAATGACAAGCTGTGCTAGATGCGCATCTGTCATTGTGTCATTTGTTATAGGGAGGAGAGGCACATCGAGTCATCTCGACTCTCTAAAAGAGAGTCAGTATTAACGCAAAGTTGTGCTAGCATGGGGTCTTGAATTTTGATTTTTACTGAGTCTGAGTCAGCTAGACAACGTTGCCCTGGATACGTGCAATAAGATTACTGGAGAATGGTGCTTCCATTTTCTAAGCTTTTTTTGAGATGTCGACTGGACGATATGCTACAAACAAAATCAGTATCAACCAATGGTTGAGTTAGAATAATTTAAAAACGTTAGTAAAGTATGAAAATTTGAAAAGAATGAATACGAATGCTTATGAAGTGTCTCCAGGGGTCCAACACCATGCCAGAGTATCAGAGGAGTTCAAGGGTCATTAAGTCTTCGAAGACAATTAAGGTGTCCGACACTGCTGTTGTTAATCTCCTTCCTCATCTCATCACTAAGGTCAGGATCAACTTTAGCCGAGATTGAGATATGGTCCCATTGGAATGGAACTCTCGTCTTAGGGAGATCAGATGACTCACCCTCACTAAACTCCTAGTCTCTAGAAACAAAGAAGTAATGCGACTTCCAATAATGATTGGAAGTCTGATTGATATAAGGAGTTAGCAGTCAGGCCGATGAGCCAAAAAGTGATAGTAACATGGAGTAAAATTCATGGTAACAATCGTCTAACACGCTCGAAAGACATTAGATGGAAGGTCCTCCTCATAGGAAATTCTCTAAAGGTGATCCATGCCAAAAAGGATCCTCCATGAGTTAGGAGTCAATTGGGATGGAGCAATACCAATTGAGGAAAGAATGGCCCTGATGGCCGAGTTGAAAGGGAGTAGGAAACTGACCCTAAACATATGCTCATAGATGGTAATTTATCCCTTTTTCTAATATAGAAGGCACGCTCGTCTTCAACAGGCAGTCTCATACCAATGGAAGGTTTAATCCCATAGATGTGCCTCCAAACTACCAGATCAGTCTCACATATGTCATTGGGAATAGCTGTGGCAACACTCATATCTACGTAGGGATCCGCCTCTTCCTCCTCCTCAATGTTCGGGGCCTTGCCACGAGGTTCACATTATAAGAATTCGGTCGGAGTCATGGCCGACATAGGTGTGGGGATGGGATGCGGTTGGGGGACATTGCCATCAACCCCGTTCTCAAACTCATCATCCGAGATGTCATAGACCCGAGGCTTAGGGTCCCCTTACTAGCAAGAGAAAGTACTGGGACGACCCTTGTTACTTGACTCAGCGCAATCTACTATCCTGGCCTCACCAAGACGAGCTGTAACTCTCATGTCCTTATCAAAATATGCGGCCTTAGTCAACACGAAGACCCAAGCATTCAGAAGGCATGGAGTCACTACTAATGGTAATTACCACTGGATTGGTTATAATTTTGGTTTTGATTGGAAAAGAAAGAAAGCAGTTTTAAAGAATCAAACAAGAGGAACATGAATTTTTTAAAAATGATTTTCGAAGAACTCTCAAGAAGAGGTTCAAAATATACAGGAAGCTCCTACCAGAGTTAATACTGAAAAGTGGATAGCTAACCTGAAACTCACCAAAAACATAAAATCTCTCTCAATACCCACCTGAAACCTCCTAAGGGCAAAAACCTACACCCTAGAACCACCACACGGGGGGGGGGGGGGGGGGGGGGGGGGAGGGGGGGTAAAAACCAGCACAAACTAATTGCCAGAGTAATGAAAAACTCACTGAAAAAGGAAAAAGTACAAAAACTAGAATTCAAACCTAAATAACTAAATATAAAGGTTAAGGAAAGTACATGGAGAATAAAGATACAAGTAGAAATATAGAAAGAACACTGAAAACAAGGAATGAAGATGGGCAAAAAATGGAGGAGTTTGAATGAGAGAAAGAGGAAGAGGTTTTGCGCTGGAACCTTTTGTGAGAAATGAAGAGTGAGGGGTGGAATTGTTACCTAAAACTACTGACAACAACACTTGAGGAGTAAAGGTCATTAAGGCGCGCTTAGCAAACCCCAAACATGAAATTTGACTGTGCATGGACCAAGGTTACTTAAAAATGACACTTCTACTTAGCCCGATGTGACCATTGAGCCTCTTCAAATCCTAAGGCACCCTCAGACGCATATGATGAACCATAATTCTAAGACAAGATGAGACAATCAGAACATGTTTTAACCTCAGCCTCCCATTGACATTGAAGGTTAAGCTCTGGGGTGATTGACATACATAAGTGTGGTTTTGTCAAGCCAACTCATTAAAGGAGAGTCCTTCAGAGACGTCCCCTTAAAGAGGGACACCGTCCACCAGAGGCATTCCACCAAACTCGTCTATTATGGACCCTTCCAACAGTCTCGTCCAGAGTGGTCTCAGCCCAAAATATCAGTCCGAACAACCAGTCAGGATAGTTTCCTAAGTAGGCAAGAGAAATTAGTCTCGATCGTTGTCAGAGTCGGATACCTAGCCTTATCTTGACTCCTCTACACAGAACAACACTTCAGCAATCTCGGCCAGTCGAGACCCATCAACTCAGATATCTCATGCACATATGGGAACCATGACGGGGGTATTTCAGGCAAATCCTATAAAACCGTTATAGAAGATTAAACAACCATGTGGGGAGACTATTTTTCTTCATTGCTTCTACACTCATTTTTTTTTATTTTTTTTATCAAAGAGGTATAGTACCTCCACAAATTTTATTAATTTAAAAAAAAGATAGAGGAAAGGCCTCTCCAAAGCTTAACAAACTCTGACTTGCCTAAGCCTAGAGGTTGGACCCAATACTCTAGAAGGAAATCATGATAAATTTTGGGGTTTTATTATAACCCCATTACAAAAAAATGCAACCTCTAATCAAACTTGGGATTTTATCTTAACCCCATTACAATTTTTAATCATATTTCTAATATGAGGAAAATATAGACTATCCATGTTGAGGTGTCCTTTGACCAGCTGAGGAAGAGAATTAAAATTACAATATGTTGCATCTATGTTGCATAGAACCTTGAAGAAAGTAGGTCTACTGCTGAGTTCATTTCTATCCAAACATGTGTGAGTTGTATTTGATTTGTTTTGTGTATATTGTCAATGATTGATTGAGCTTGCCAAGGAGGTTTTTGCTTTCTTGAATAAAACATCTATGACTAGTTTACAATAAAATTCCACTAAAACATTTTGTATGTTTAGGTGGGAAATGAGATTAAGACCTTCTATTAATTCCATAGCATTTGTATAAACAAAATTGTGATTTCCTATGGACTTTTTAAATCCTACAATAAAATGACATGCTGAGTCTCTAATTATTCCTCCTATTCCACTGGCACCAGGGTTTCCTTTAGATGCATCATCTATGTTGAGTTGGAAGAAACCTAATGGAAGTTTAGTCCAGGCACATGTTATGATCTGTACTATTTTAGGAAAAATTTAAATGTTAAAAAATTCTATTATTTGCTTCTCCTCTGGAACACTTTTGTCATAACATTTGATATTGTTTAGAATGGATGTAGTGAGAAGGATTACTTGTTGTATTATGTAAAAGGATGAATATTTTGTGCTATCAAAAAGTAATTTATTCCTGGCCTTCTATAGTTCCCAAAGAATAATCTTTGGCATAGTTGAGAAAAGTATTTTTTGATGATCTCTTTTATTTGGAACCATCCACCAAGATAGAAGCATTGTCCTGTAAGAAGAGTAGTTAGGATTCAATCCAAATGAAGTACTAAAGAAAAAGTAGTTAGGATACACTCATCTCTACAACTTTCACATGCTCATTGCTCCTACTTTAGTTAAGCATAGAGTGCATGCTTTGGGGTGGTAATACGCACTCCCAAGCCTATAAAAGAGACCTCATGTTCTCTTCTTCACTATCTAATAATAAAAAACCATACTATTACTCTGTCAAATTGTTGAGAGAGAAGCTTGTGCATTATCTATGGTAGTTTATGCCCCATTATAGTGAAAACACTCTTGATTTTGCACACTGGATGTAGGATAACTGTCGAATCACTTATATTTTATGTCATCTCTTCTCTGCCTCTTATCTCTTATACTACTTTACTTTTACTTATTATTTCCACTATTATTGTGTAAGTTCAAGACAAGGTTGAATGCTCAGGATGATCTTCCGCATCATCACTAATGACCTCTTTCCATCTTTTAATCCCGAAATTGGATTTGAATTGGGCCTCACCTAAAAGAGTCGAGAATAACTCTAAGTGAATTAAAACCATGCTCGAGCCTTATACTAACCCAATAGGCCTTTAAAACATCATTTTAAACTATAAACAAAAGTTCTACACGTCCCAAAAGCCAAATACCATATACCCAAAACAAATAACTAAATACTCAGTTATTTAAAAATTTCGCAATGCGAGTCCGAATATTAAATAATTCAATTATTTAATCATCGTGTCTTAAGTCCAAATTCCAGTCCAACTTAAATAATACATAACAATATACATGGTGATATCTCTAGTCACAACAAGCACACATAATTAGTTTCCACAATTTAATTAAGTAAATAATATGCATAAAAATATGCGATACTATAGTTTCCTTCATACTTTATCAATTGTCTTGATCTTCAAAACAATGCTAGTTGGGTCTCGTGTGGTCTCATAGTTCTCCTACTCTTGAAGCTGTGCTTCCACCTCTTCCTCAACTAGGAGTGCAAAAATATTCTCCTCAAACATGACCTCCTCTCCTATATAGTGCTCTTCAGGTTTGTTTATCAGGCCAATCTTCTCTTAATCTAAAACTTTTTTTGGGTAAGTAAAATGTATATAAAAAAAGAAAAAGGAATTATAACATCAGAGAGGGCATACCCTCCCGAGATTAGTGCACAAACGCAATTAGCCAACGACCCAAAAATGAGGAGAGAAATCCCCTCCCAACAATAACAAAAAAAACTAAGTGAAACAACAAAATACTTTTGGACTAACAAAAACCTAGCATATTTAGTGCGCCCAAACAACCAAAGGAGAGACAAAAGAAATCTAATAGTTGTACATCATGGCAACCCCATTACCATGAATATGGTAATCGAGCACAAAAATGTGCATCCAAATAGCCCAAGAATAGGCTGAATCATCCAAATGCCACTCGGGCATGAGCCGAAAACATAGAAATAGGAACTGAGCCCAAAATGGGCCAAGACAACCCAAAGCGTCAATCCCAACCTAAATCAGAACCCGCCACCTAGTGTAGCCTGAGTCAGGTCCATACCGGCCACCTTCGTTCCACAAACGCAATAGGAGAACCCAAATTAGTCGACTCCCAAAGGCCAAAAATTTAAATTAGGGTAACCCAACAAATGAAAATGAAATCGAAATAGAACACGACTTCACAACATCGGTGTAAAGAATATTCATCAGAAACAACCATTAATAAGAACCCCACCATCCACTAGTAAGAGTAAACCCGAATCCGACATGAGGAGCGGAGAATCTTAAGAAAAGTAGCATCCCGAGGAAACATGCCAAACTTATATGGAATCATGAGGAGGATGGAGGGTAGTGATGGAATCTCCACCAGACAAGCCACCATAGGGGTTGAAAATATCCCGACTCAACAGAACACCAACAAAGAACCGTGCCCCCTATGCCAGGACACGAGATGGGAGATTATGAAGAGACAAACCATCTAGAGTCTTCACAATACCATCCATACTCAAGGATAAAACTCACATCCATAATAAAAGAAGTAAAACCACAAGAGTTTTGCTTGTACACCAAGTCAATCCCGGCGTTGACACCACATGCGCCAATGCCATTATTAAGTTGTATGAAGTACTCATCTTCAAAAACCAACCCACCCACTCCATTTACTCACCAGATATCATCCCTCATTAAAAAGGGGAAGGGAGGATGGGTCTTAAACCATGAGGCATCCCTAGGTCAAAACCATTCCCAACCATAAATTCCAACCAAGCCCCATTAAAAACACAATCAGCTTGAAAAGGAAACACACCCATCTTGGTCTGATGTGAATCTCTTCAATAAGATGGTGACTAAGTGGGATAAGGCAGGATTTAGAAATAAGGAGCAATGAGAAGAGGGGCCAAACCTACCTTCATAGATGACACAAACCCAACTCCACTTTTACATGAAGTGCACCCCCAGAATGGATAGCGACTGAAGATAGGAGGGAACAACTGTAGGATGGGGTGGGAGAAAACTCATGGAAAAGGGAGGCAAGAAAGTGGGGGCGATTGGAAGAAAGGTGTTCACACAACTCTAGAGAGAGAGTCTCTAATCTGTCCGAAAAGGGACCCATTCTCTATCTAGAACATGGGTTATATGTTTACTTTTGTTGACTTGTGTCCATCCATTCTCCTCACTTTTCCCATTCTTTACTTTGTCTTTACCATCCACATTTATGATTGGTTTGTCCTTACCATTATAAGTATGCTAGCGGTGAGAACATGATGGGGGCATTGCTTGAATTCAATTTGCACTTGGGTTGTGGCACCATCTTCTATGATGACATCTATGATACTGCAATAGGTCTCTTAGGCTTCAACTTCAACACCTTTTCTGGCATAACTAATTATGTTAATTTCTTCCATGATAACATCTACATATAATGGTAGGCCCACATAGATGGCTACGTAGCTAAGTCCTTCCTCTGTCCATAATTGAACTGGTATGTTATGGAATTTCACCCACACTAGGATCTTCTTCATTGTCTCTTTGTTGAAGCTGAAATTAACCTACCATTTCATGAGGATAATTGGCGTACCAACAAAATTCCATGGACCATTGTCCAAAACTTCATCATGTAAGGTTTGGTTGTCAAATAAGAAAAAGAAGAATCCATTGTCATGGGTTAGAAACTTCGATAGTCCATAGTTACCCCACATATTGGTAGCAACATTGCTAATAAGGGAGAAGTGTATATTTCTTCCTATGAAATAACCAACCATGTTGTTTTCCCATTTGACATACCCTATAGTAGCTACTTTTGGAAGCATTTCGATAGTTATTTTGGATTCCACCAGTGTTGGTTTGTGATAAGTAAGTCTAAGCTTTGGCTTCTTCTCATCTGTAACCACTGAGCTCCAAGTCTTAGTCATGTGCTCAGTAGTTTTGGTGGTTGTTGCTACCACAACTCAGTTTGTTGGTTTGTCAGCCTTGTGGTGGAGCCCATTATTTCTAAGCATGTTGTTAGTCGAAGGAATTATAGAATGGGTTGCATTATTCCCCACCTTAGCATTAGAAAAATAAGCAGTAACACTCCTTGTCTGTTTATCCCCGCGATTACCCATGTTAGTTCCACTGGCAGGCTTCGTTGCAATAATAGTGTGTGGTAGGTCTTGCATCTGAGGTTGGTCGGGAGCATCCATATGGAGTGTTGCGCCACCATGATTACCACCCTAAGAATGTATAGCCTTGGTAGGTTGCACTACATCTTGTGGTGGTTAGGGAGAGTTATATATGGCATTATTCCACCATTAGGGAACCATAAGTTCTTGATATCTTCATGATATAGCCTTTATTATGGACAAACTTAGCATAGACATTCTTCTCTTCATCTAACTCCAGCCTATCACCATAAATAATGATTCTTTTGGGACTTTCATTCGAAATTATGATTTGGTGTCCTTCAACTTCATGTTCATCAGGTATTTCACCCTCATCCATGTCAATTGAGGTAGGGATAGGCACCTCATGATAAGGAGATAAGTCCTGCAAACTATTGCAGCAGCTGTTGGAGTTGTTGAAGCCGTGGTGGGGATGAGGCTCATTGGAGGGTGGGTGGATGCCATACCTTCTATGGAAGAAAGAAGTTTTGATGAGGCCATGAGGGGTTAGTAAGGGATGGAGAGGGGGGAGGGAGTGTTGTTTAGGGGAGGTAGGTAGATTGGGTAGTAGGGAGGGGAAGGTTTAGAGAGAAGGTGGAGGATCTTGACTCTAGGTGGCCAAACTTGGTTTGATATGACCTCTTGTTACTATAACTTTTATTTTATTTTTATATACTTTTCCTTTACCCGAAAACATACATGAGAATCCTTCCATAAGTAAGAGAAATACGTAGGGGATAAGGGGTCACCCTGCCTGAGACCTCTTTTACCTGCAAAGAATCCATGAAATTACCCATTGAGGCTGATGAAGAACCAAACTTTAGTAACACACTCCCTAATCCACTTAATCATAGTGGTAGGAATCTGGAACTGCTTCAGAATTTAAAAACAAAAAATCCCATTTAGCGGTATCATACGCTTTCATGATGTGGACCTTTAATGTGCATTTAGGGTGTTGTTGGCTTTGTCCACCTTCATAGTGCTACAATGGTAGTGCATGGATCAATGAAATCGGCACCGGTTTGGTAGCTCGAGTGGAGTCCGAACATGCTTCATAATATTTTCGAGTTCTCTACCCTATTTGTGATTGGAACCATTTTCTTAGATTAGGGATGTTATGTATTTGTTATTGGGACATGGGCATGGGTCTTTGGATTATTTTTGCATTCCTTACGGATCCTTTATGTTAGGCTTGTATGCCTTGGAGATTTTTTTGTTCTCCAATCATGTTATTTATCAGACAATTTATTTGTATTGCTATTTGTGCATTGTTTCTTTTTTTGGGTAGTGGAGCATGAGCTCTACCCAGACAAAGGTATTCCCTCTTATTATTGTAACCTTTTTTATAAGTAAAATATGTACATAGAACAAAGAATACAGAGACCAAGGTGCATACACACACACACAAGCCAAAATAGGAATTGTCACACGGATATATTTTTTTCTAAAATCTTTCGGCGATGCACCAAGTTTTTTCCACAAAACCTGATCAGCCAACCAATACACGAGGTTCACTAGAACAACCTTCTTTTAACACGATTATAGCAAGTAAAATCGCAAACCAAATCACAATATATGAGGCACACGCACACAAGACACGAAATTATAGGAACTCAACTCCCAACCGTTATTAATAACTCAATGATTACAAAGGAACACTCAATTTCGGCCTAAGGCTTTCTGCCTAAAAATACAAGGGGAAAATGCTTATAAATAGAGTACAAAAATGCAGTTGACATCCCCAATTGCTAGGACATGTGTCTTAATTTGATGTTGTCAGATTTCTCCATGAAACTGCCTTCAAAACAGCTGCATTATCCTTCCAACAGGTGTCTAGAGAGTTATCCCATGATCTTCAAGTGCCCAACTGATGTAATCCCATTTTTACATTTGTTCTGCCCTGTAACTGCCATGTAACTGCTCTAAAACTGCTGCATCAGATCTCAACAGGTGTCCAAGGAGTTATCCTATGATCCACATGTGCCACATTGGTACAATCCCATTTTTACACCTATCCATCCCAACAACTCCCATGAAAACTACCCAAATCTATTTTCGGGAAAAGCACAACTGCTCTTTGAAGTCAACTAGCAATAACCCACGAATTAAGACAATGCCACCTCAAAAATATAAGCAACTCAGCCCACCGATGCAACTCGATGTTGCATAATAGGTGTGATCGAGAAATTTCTCGATCACAACCCAAAATCCATGCACTACCAATCCCACATTCGGTATATGGATAACCCAAACATGCCCACAAATTTTCCTTGATCCTAGGAGAACTCATGGCTAAATACCGAATTTTTCCTCGGAGGTACCCCCTCCTTATATATGTTCTTAACAAAAAATCCACAGTGGTAGCACTAGTCGTCAACTACCAAATGATTGAAAGAACCTAGCTCCCTACAATCTTACAACTTTGAATTGCATAACCACTTTGTTCCAGCTGAATGCCTTAGCCCAAAAGAATTAAGACGTTTTCCTTTAGTTACGAGGTTTGCTCATACCCAAACTTCATGATGAACCCCATAACTTCATGATGAGAGTTTTGGGGTGTGATAACCCCCACCCACTAAAATAATTTGATGACCTCGTCGATATCAAGAAAATTCCAACTGCACTAAAAATTTCCCAACAAAACCTTGGACTTCACCGAAAACAGCCACTGAAATTTTTGATTCCACCCAAGTGTAACACCAAAACAAACTCTTTTCGATTCAATCTCTCCTTGTAGGACCATAACATCCACATTTTTATCGCCTAATGCGTAAGTTTTCCTTGGTAATTGGAGGTTCTTGTAACCTGTGCATACCAAGGCTTCAATCACCCATTTATTCGAACTCCATTGCTTGGAGTCCACCCAGTAAAACTAAAGAGTTGACACCACCATCTTCTGCACCTAAACTTGAGCCAATATTTCTTGACTCTTCCATTTGAATTGCAGCAAGCTTCTCCCGCATTGGACAATCCTTTTCTCGGTGTGAACCCTTACAAATGAAACACCCAGAATAACTACCTTTGCCTTTGTTTGGTTGTCCATCAACCCCATTTCCCTTGTCATTTTCTGTCCTTCCATCTTTGATCGATTTTGAGACGACCTTGTCTTTACCTTTGGACTTAGATGAAACAGCTTTCGACTGGTCAACTTTGAGATCCATTAGGCTGTTCGCTGCTGCCACTCTTTGCTGAAAATCATGCACACCTTGTCTCCTTAATTCAGCCTGCGCCCAAGGCTAAATATTGGAAACAAAATTGAGGACCTTGTCTTCTGCGAACATTTCCTTAATGTCTAGCATCACCGACATGAACTCTTTCACATAATTTCGCACAGTCTTGTCATGCTTCATGCATCGCAATGCCTCCATCGCCTGCCAACCTAAATTTACTGGCAAGAATTGATCCCTCAATTCCTTCTTTAGTTCACTCCACGAACTGATCTCAGACCTGCCCTTATCTTTGGTCCGAGTATACCACCAAAGTTTTGCATCATCACATAAATACATTGTGGTGATTGTAACCTTCTCCATTTAGTTGATATGAGCAGTCTTGAAATACTGTTCCATATTATACACGAAATTCTCGAATTCCTTCGCAGACCTTGCACCTACAAACGTCTTCGGTTCTAGAATTTTATACTTCTTGATACCAACACCACTAGTGTCATTGCTACCAACATCCAGCCACACCTTTTTCAGCAATCCATCATCCTCATCAAGTCTACCCAAACGAGTATGAAGCTCATTAGCCAAAACACCAACTTCTGCAACAAGGTTCTCAACCTTTTCTTCAGTTTCTCGGATGTGGATTTCTTGTACCGTTTGAATACATTGTAGTTCCTACCCCAATTCTTCCAACTTGAGTGAGAGTGCTACTTCTACAACATCTGTTGGAGGATTTGTAATGAATTCCTCCAAGTTTTGCACGCTTTCTCATAATTCTGAAGGGTTGCCTCCTGTCATTTCTTACAGAATTCAAGAAAACTCTTACTGTACTTGTACTAACCTTGACAAATTCGGACTTCTCCCTTTAAAAACTGGTTTAAACACACCAGAATTTTCTCCAAAACACAACTCTGATACCAATTGTCACACGAATATTTTTTTCTTCTAAAATCTTCTGGTGAGGAATCAAGTTTTTCCCACAAAATTTGATCAGCCAACGAATACACTAGGTTCACTTGAACAACCTGCTTTTAACACGATTATAATAAGTAAAATAGAAAACCAAATCACAATATATGAGGCACATGCACATAAGACACGAAATTATAGGAACTCAACTCCCAACCTTTATTAATTACTCAACGATTATAAAGGAACACTCAATTTTGGCCTAAGGTTTCCTGCCTAAAAATACAAGGGGCAGAAGCTTATAATTAGAGTACAAAAATGCAATTGACATCCCCAACTGCTAGGACATGTGTCTTAATTAGATGGTGCCAGGTTTCTCAACGAAACTGCCTTCAAAACTGCTGCATTATCCTTCCAACAGGTGCTAGACATCTGTTCTACCCTGTAACTGCTATGGAACTGCTATACAAATGCTGCATCCATATCCCAACAGGTGTCCAAGGTGTTATCCCATGATCCACATGTGCCACATTGGTGCAATCCCATTTTTACACCTATCCAGCCCAACAACTCCCATGAAAACTACCCAAATCCATTTTTGGGATAAGAACAACTGCTCTTTGAAGTCAACTAGAAATAAACCACGAGTTAAGATAATGCCACCTTAAAATTATAAGCAACCCAACCCACCGATGCAACCCGATGTTGCATAACAGGTGTGATCGAGGAATTTCCCGATCATAACCCAAAATCCACGCACTACCAATCCCACATTCGGTATATGGATAACCAAAACATGCCCACAAAGTTGCCTTGAGCCTAGGAGCATCCATGGCAAAATACCGAATTTCGCCTCGGAGGTACCCCCTCCTTATATATGTTGTTAATGAAAAATCCACAGTGGTAGCAGTAGATGTCAACTACCAAATGATCAAAAGAACCTAGCTCCCCTCAATCTGACAATTTCGAATTGCATAACCATTTTGTTCCAGCTGAATGACTTAGCCAAAGTGAACTAAGACATTTTCCTTTTGTTACGAGGTTTGGCCGTACCCAAACTTCATGATGAACCCCATAACTTCATGATAAGAGTTTTGGGGTGTGACAAGCCACCCACTAAAATAATTCGATGACCTCGTCGATATCAAGTTTGAGATTCACTAGACTATCCGCTGCTGCCACTGCTTGCTGAAAATCACGTACACCTTGTCTCCTCAATTCAACCTGCGCCCAAGATTGAAGATTGGAAACAAAATTGAAGTCCTTGTCTTACTCGAACATTCCCTTATCGTCCAGCATCACCGACGTGAAATCTTTCACATAATACCGCACAGTTTTGTTGTGCGTCACGCATCGCAACGTTTCCCTCGCTTGCCAACCTGAATTTGCTGGAAAGAATTGCTCCCGCAATTCCTTCTTTAGTTCACTCCACGAAATGATTTTGCACCCTTGCTCGTAATTCTGCACAGCTGCCTCCTGCCATTTCTTACAGAATTCAAGAAAACTCTTTGTAAGGACATAATTTTATAAATGTCCGGGGTAGAATCTAGGAATTTTCTATTTGTCCTAGATCACAGTATATATGTCTGATACCGCTAGATTCAACACATCAACACGATCATCCACGACGGCCTTGATCCGAATCCATGCATCCAGTATCTCCACACATGCATCATTTTTCATGTGACGTGTTGCTCAATCATTCCCACTACTCCACTTCGCGTTATTGGTAAAATGATTTATTGGAGTTTTTAATATTTGCATAAATATTTGGGAAACTTTTAAAAAATATTTTTCGAAGTCTGATTTATTTTTAACACAAAAGAAGAAAATTTTCTAAGTGTAGAAGCGAACTTTTCTTGGTCGTCGAGCTCATTTAAATGACATCACTCTGTCGTTCAAGCGACACGAGGATGTTGCGCGATCTCGTTCGAGTGACATCGAGCGACGGCGCCACCTCAATTTTCTTATAAATATCTGTACCCATTCTGCACGTTTTTCCAAGTCTTTTTCGTACACGTTTTTGCGATTTGCAACCCAAAAAATAGACTTCAAGTTTTTAAGGTATCATGCCTTTTGATTCACAAAACCATTCTCATATATGTGTGTGAATCTTTAAACCTTCAAAGGGTCATTTTTACTCATCTGGAGTAACTTGCGGAGAAGCCGACTCTTTTTCATTGCTGTCCATCTGGAGTTCTTGCTGGAGATTCCAGACGACGACATCGGAACCGACACCTGAGGGTATTTCATATGTCACTCATGTTTTCAGTATAATTCGTGTAAACCGTTCTTTACAAATTATAGTGAAAATAAAAAGATTTTGCCCCTTTGGAGGATTTTTCCTGATTTGTGTGTTTGTTTGTGATTGAATGTTCTTGCATGATCATATTGTCTTCAATCACACCTAAATGCATGTTTTAGGATTTAATTGAAAAGACTGAATTTAATTAAATAATTTATATGTTTGAAGATACCATAATTCAGATTTTTTAGGTATGTACCAACATAGATATAGGGGGAGATTTGTAAGGACATAATTTTATAAATGTTCGGGGTAGAATCTAGAAATTTTCTATTTGTCCTAGATCACAGTATGCATATCTGATACCGCTACATTCAGTATGTCGACACGATCATCCACGACGGCCTTGATTCGAATCCATGCATCAACCATCTCCACACGTGCATCATTTTTCATGCGACGTGCTTCTCAATCATTTCCACTACTCCACTTCGCGTTATTGGTAAAATGGTTTATTGGAGGTTTTAATATTTGCATAAATATTTGTGAAACTATTAAAAAATATTTTTCGAAGTCTGATTTGTTTTTAACACAAAAGCAGAAATTTTTCTAAGTGTAGAAGCGGGATTTTCTTGGTTGTCGAGCTCGTTCAAACGACATGAGGATGTTGCGCGATCTCTTTCGAGCGACATGTGGTCTCTTTCGAGCGACATGCTTATGTCATTCGAGCGACGCCACCGCCTCAATTTTTGTATAAATATATGTACCCATTCTGCACGTTTTTTCAAGTCTTTTTCGTACACATTTCTGCGATTTACAACCCAGAAAATAGACTTCAAGTTTTTACGATTTCATGCCTTTTGATTCACAAAACCATTCCCATATATGTGTGTGAATCTTTAAACCTTCGAATGTTCATTTTTACTCATATGGAGTAACTTGTGTAGATGCCAACTCTTTTCCATTGCTTCCCATCTGGAGTTCTTACGGGAGATTCCAACTGAGGACATCGGAACCGACACCTAAGGGTATTTCATATGTCACTCATGTTTTCAGTATAATCCGTGTAAACCGTTCATTACAAATTATAGTGAAAATAAAAAGGTTTTGCCCCTTAGGGGGATTTTTCCTCATTTATGTGTTTGTTTGTGATTGGATGTTCTTGCATGATCATATTGTCTGCAATCACACCTAGATGAATGTTTTAGGATTTAATTGAAAAAACTGAATTTAATTAAATAATTTATTTGTTTGAACAAAGGCGCACTCTCACTCTTGCCAAATTCGTACTAACCTTGACAAATTCAGACTTCTCCCTTCAAAAACTGGTTTGAACACACCAGAATTTTCTCCAAAACACAGCTCTGATACCAATTGTCACACGAATTACTTTTTTGTACTCTATTTATAAGCATTTGCCCCTTGTATTTTTAGGTAGGAAGCCTTAGGCCGAAATTGAGTGTTCCTTGTGTAATCGTTGAGTGATTAATAAAGGTTGGGAGTTGAGTTCCTGTAATTTCGTGTCTTGTGTGCGTGTACCTCATATATTGTGATTGTGTTTGCTATTTTACTTGCTATAATCATGTTAAAAGCAGGTCGTGTTAGTGAACCTCGTGTATTGGTTGGCTGATTAGGTTTTGTGGGAAAAACTTGGTCCCTCACCAGAGAATTTTAGAAAAAAAAATATCCGTGTGACAATGTCACACCCCAAAACTCTCATCATGAAGTTTTGGGGTTCATCATGAAGTTTGGGTATGGGAAAACCTCGTAACTCAAGAAAAATGTCTTAGTTCACTTTGGCGAAGGCATTCAGCTGGAACAAAGTGGTTATGCAATTCGAAGTTGTCAGATTGTGGGGATCTGGGTTCTTTCGATCATTTGATAGTTGACGTCTACTGCTACCACTGTGTATTTTTCATTAAGAACATATATATATATAGGGGGTACCTCCGAGGAAAAATGTGGTATTTAGCCATGAGCTCTCCTAGGCTCAAGGAAACTTCGTGGGCATGTTTGGGTTATCTATATACCGAATGTGGGATTGGTAGTGCATGGATTTTGGGTTGTGATCGGGAAATTACTAGATCACACCTATTATACAACACCGAATTGCATCGGTGGGCTGGGTTGCTTATATTTTTAAGGTGGCATTATCTTAATTCATGGGTTGTTGCTAGTTGACTTCAAAGAGAAGTTGTGCTTGTCCCAAAAATGAATTTGGGTAATTTTTATGGGAGTTGCTGGGTTGGATAGGTGTAAAAATGGGATTGCACTAATGTGGCACATGTGGATCATGGGATAACTCCTTGGACACCTGTTGGGATACGGATGCAGCATTTGTATAGCAGTTCCATAGCAGTTACAGGGTAGAACAAATGTAAAAATGGGATTGCATTAGTTGGGCACTTGGAGATCATGGGATAACTCTCTAGACACCTGTTGGAAGGATAATGTAGTAGTTTTGAAGGCGATTTCGTGGGAGAAACCTGACAGCATATAATTAAGAGACATGTCCTAGCAGTTGGGGATGTCAACTACATTTTTATACTCTATTTATAATCATTTGCCCCTTGTATTTTTAGGCAGGAAGTCTTAGTCCGCAATTGAGCGTTCCTTTGTAATCGTTGAGTGATTAATAAAGGTTGGGAGTTGAGTTCTTGTAATTTCGTGGCTTGTGTGCGTGTGCCTCATATATTGTGATTTTGGTTTGCTATTTTACTTGCTATAATCATGTTAAAAGCAGGTTATTCTAGTGAACCTCGTGTATTGGTTGGATGATTAGGTTTTGTGGGAAAAACTTGGTGCCTTATCGGAAGATTTTAGGTAAAAAAATATTCGTGTGACAATTGGTATCACAGCTGTGTTTTGGGGAAAATTCTAGCGTGTTCAAACTAATTTTTGATGGGAAAAGTCCAAATTTGTCAAGGTTAGTACAAGTTTGGCAAGAGTTTTCTTGAATTATGCAAGAAATGGCCGGAGGCAGCAGTGAAGAATTACGAGGAAGGGTTTAAAAATTGGAGGGATTTGTTGCAAATCTTACAATGGATGTTACAATAACAACACTCTCAGTCAAGTTAGAAGAATTGCGATTGGAACTGCAATGTGTTCGAATGGTACAAGAAAGCCACATCTGGAAAATTGAAGAAAAGGTTGAGAACCTTACTGCAGATGTTGGTGTTTTGGCTGACGAGCTTCGTACTCATTTGGGCAGAATTGATGAGGATTATGGGTTGCTAAAAAAGGCATGGCTCAATGCTGGGAGCATAGACACTAGTGCTGGTGTCAAGGAGTACAAAATTCCAGAACCGAAGGCATTTGCTGGTGCAAGGTCGGTGAAGGAATTGGAGAATTTCATGTATGATATGGAACAGTGTTTCAAGACTGTTCATATCAATGAAATGAAGAAGGTTGAAATCACCACAATGTATTTATGTGATGATGCAAAACTTTGTTGGAGAACTCGGACTAAAGACAAGAGCAGGTCTGAGATCAGTTCGTGGAGTGAACTAAAGAAGGAATTGAGGGATCAATGATGTTTTCACTACCAGTGCTACACAACTCACAATTAATACTATCACTCACTCCCCATCGTATGATCTTATCCTTGGTAAATAAGTCTTTTTAAGAAACTAACCATAGGATGGAGGAACATTTAGGAATGTTGCTTTTGTTCAGACCAGTTTATACCAAAGATCGACAAAAAGATGATCACTAATGGCTCTCGTGCATTAAATTTACTATATGTCTAATTAACATTAGGGGGCTAAGTGATTGATTCATCCATCAAGGGTTGATAGTTGAAAGGTTTTTATTCTCGATTTCATTAACCTTTACTAAAAAATGAAGGAGAATTCTCGTCCATAACTAAGAGAAATAGGTAGGGGATAAGGGGTCACCCTGCCTGAGACCTCTTGTGCCTTTAAAGAATCCATAAAGTTACCCATTGAGTCTGATGGAAAACCAAACTTAAGACTTTAGTAACACACTCCATAATCCACTAAATCATATTGGTAGGAATCTGGACCTTGTCCAAAATTTCAAATAATTTCTCTCATTTAACAATATCATAAGCCATCATGATGTCCACCTTCATAGTGCATCTAGGGGTTGTTAGCTTTATGGGAGTCCCTAATAATATCCTAAGTAGAAGGATGTTTATCAATAATATCCCTCCCTTGAACAAAGGCAACCCGCCTTCCACTAAGCAAGTGTCTCATCAAAGGCTTTTTAAATGGATGGCTTGCTTGAATTGGGGACTCCCTAAGTCAACTATGGATTCTGGTTAGTGTAGATTCTCTTTTCTTCTCTATTGGGGTATGCCCCTCATGGTAATATTTTTTCTTTGGATAGGGTCTATGTCCCTCTTGTCTTATTTCTGAATTAATCTCCTTATCATTGTGTATTGTCCTTTATTTATAATATACTCAATTTCCCCAAAAAAGGCTTTAGTCTATTAGCAATGATCTTAGAAATGCACTTGTAGATAGTGTTACAACATGAGATGGGTTTGAAATCTCTCATAGTGGAGGGGTTATCCACCTTAGGAATGAGATATAAAAAAGTACAATTCCATTGCCTTGGCACGTGGCTTCTGGAGAAGAAGTAAATGACAGCCTTTGTGACATCCTCCCCCACAACCTCCCACTTCTTTAAAAAGCCTGCATTATATTCATTAGGTCCCAGAAGCCTTGTGAGAGCCCATATAGAACATGTCCTTCCTTATCTCATTGGTGGGGGTAATACTAATATCACGACATTGGGCATCATTAAGTTTCCTATCACGACATTGGGCATCATTATTACTAGAAGTTGCTGAAGAAGAGAATAATGTCATTGTTCGTAACATCCAGAACTTTCACTAATATGCCATCATCATTCTGGATACTAAGAGTTTTCCTCTTGGAAGTGTTAAACTTGACTCTCTTATAGAGGAATGAGGTGTTCATGTCCCCAAGTTGGAGCCATCTTATCCTAGATTTTTATTTAAATAAGGATTCTTCACTAGCCCTGAGAACACTATAGTTTTGAGCCATCTTTTACTCCTCCCTCCTCAACTCAATGCTAGTGCCATCACTTTTCAGGCTAGATTGAATGAGGTTCAAACTTTTCTTTTTTTGTTCCACTATTTCAGTGATATTAGAGAAATGTCTCTTATTTAGCTACTTGAGATGGGGCTTGAGTCTTCTAAGTTTGGTTGAAAGGTTGAACATTAGGTTACCAATACACTCCTCAAACCAAGAATCATGGAGAGAAATATTGAAACCATCGTGCTTCATCCAAAAATTTGAAGGGTTTATGTTTGTTGTAGTATCTGGGATTAAGGAAATGATGATAATTGTAATCTCTGAGCATAACTGAGAGGTTTACTAGTCCAGTTTCTGATTCTTAGAGTGAGCTTATCCATAAGGTCTTTATAGTTCTTAGCTTTGATTCTAGTGGAGATAAGAGGCACTCCAAGTTACTTGAAGATGAGGGGGGTATGAATATAAACCCTAAGCTATTAGCCTTTAACTGAGATTCATTATCATCAACCCTAGAAAAATATAAGTTACGTTTTGCTTAGTTGGGATACAAACAAGAGGGATTAGCAAATTCATCACTTGCTTTATTAATGCAAAGGTCACATACAGAGCATCCCCCTGAAGTCAACCAAATTATCAACATTGTAAATATGATTAAGTTTGATCTCTTTACATTTAGGGTGGTGTCTGAAACTAGGACTCTAGCAATGCTTATCCAAAATTTAGGAGGACTATGGCAAGTAGAGATATGGATCTCTTTTTGTACGAATGACAGATTCTCTTTGTAGGGTTTGTATGAGCAGCCTTCTTCCAGTCGCCCACCCTCTTGATCCTCCCTATTCTATGAGTTATCCCCATCATAGTTGTACCCTCCCATGTTCAGTCGCTATCTCCTCTAGTGGTGCTCTTCATATTAGATTGGGTTAGTTTCATCTACGAAGATGGGTTTGGAACCTATCATCATTACTTCTTATTATTGTATCCCACCATATCCCACTTGGTTTCCATATTATTGAGGAGCTTCGCGTCAGATCAAGATGGGTGAGTCCTATTTCAAGCTTTTCTTTGTTATTATTGGGATTGGGTCAAAAGTTTTTATTGGACATGGTTCTATCCCCTGGGATGCCTCATGTTTTGAGACCCAACTAATTCCATGTGCCCTTATCTTCTTACTATCGTAAACTCACCTCTGACTGCCATTTTTTCAGGCAAAATTCACGTCAGGTTGGAGATGTTATTTTTTTAGCATTTAATGAGTTGGGATGATGGACATTTTCTACTGAGGAAATGGATCATGTGGGCCAGTTTTGAAGATGGGTGTTATTGGACAACTGTATTCTAATAATGGCTTTGGCTCTCTTGGAGATTGTTCCATCATTGGCTTGAATTCTAGTTGAAGCTCTTGTGGTTTCGTCATTTCTTGCCTTGGCTTTGTTTCAATTTTAGTTTGTGACAGTTGCGGCTCCTTGTCTTTTGATATGTCGATGGCCGGTATTTGGTTATCTTTGCTCAACTTTTGGTTTTCACTGATTTAGTTTTGTTTTCTCCTTCTTTTGGTTAAATCTTCGATTGACCTTTTATCCATGGTTTTAACTGACGGTGCCGCGATGTTGGCTGTGCGATACATTTTAGGCAATGATGGTGGGTTCTTCCTTAGCTTCTCCCTAGTCTCCATTTGGCTCGTAGTTTTTGCCAGTGCTTTCGCTGTGAGTATTAGTTTTAATTGGCAGCTAGTGATGGTGCTACAATAATGGTGTGTGGATTGATGAAATTGATACGGATTTGGTAGCTCAGGTGGAGTCCGAACGTGTTTTGACAGATTCTCAGTTTTTCTGGCCAGTTTGTGATTGGATCCAATTCTTTGGATTGGGGCTTCTATGTCTTTGTTGTTGGTCCATGGGCCTGGGTAATTTGGATTATTGTCATGTTCCTTATGGAGCCTTTATATTAGGCTTTTATGCCTAGACATGTTGTTTTGTCTTACAGTTTATTTGTATTGATACTAGTTTTGTCTTGATTCTTTGTTTGGGTAGTGGTGCATGTCCTCAATCCGTACGAGAGTATGCCCTCTTGTTAATGTAACCTTTTATTTTATTTTATTTTTATCAAAAATCCTAGAGAATCTTTCCATAACTAAGAGAAATAGGTAAGGGTTAGGGCCTCACTCGACCTGAGACCTCTTATGCTTGCAAACAATCCATGAAGTTCCCCATTGAGGCTGATGGAGAACCAAACTTTAGTAACACATTCCCTAATCCACTTAATCGTATTGGTAGGAATCTGGACTTGCTCCAGAGTTTTAAACAATATCTCTCATTTAACGATATCATAAGCCATCATGATGTCCACTTTCATAGTGCATCTAAGGGGTTGTTGGATTTGTGGTAGTCTCTAATGATCTCCCGATGCAAAAGGATGTTTATTAATAATAGCCATCCCCTGAACAAAGGCTACCTGCTTTTCACTAACCAAGTGATTCATCAAAGGCTTAATAATTGGATGGCTTGCTTGAATTGGGGATTCCTTGAATCAATTATGGATTCTAGTTAATGTAACTGCTATTTTCTTCTTTGTTAGGGTATGCCCCTCAGTGTAGTATTTTTGTTGGGCTAGGTCAACTTATCTCAATACACCTTTGGGAAGCATCAATATGGTAGCCCAATAGATTTGTATGCTAAATAGGACATATATGGCAAGTTGAAGTCTTCAAACATAGCTGAGATATCAAGTTATCCAACTTTTAACTCTACTAACGATTTATCAATTTGCTCTTTACAGTCGATTGCCTTCAATCTAGTGGGATATGAAAGGGACACCCAAATACTTAAAAGGAGGGTTTTGTTGACTGATGCTACATCTAGTGGTCATATTTTGATTATCCAATTCGCCCACATCTAAAAAGTAGAAGTTATTCTTGCTTATCTTTGGTTTAAGGCCCGAAAAGATAGCAAACTCATCTAAAACTTTCTTAACACATTCCATAGATTGGCAATCCTCTCCATAAAAAATCACAAAATCATCAGCAAAACTTTGGTGGTTAATCTTCATCTCTTTACATTTTGGGTGATAGGTGAATGTTTGGCTATTGCATTGTTTATTTAAGATGCAGGAGAAAGATTCCATAACTATAAGGAAGAGGTAGGTAGAAAGAGGATCACCCTACCTCAACCCTTTATTCCCTAGAAAGAATCCATCTATTCAACCATTAGGGATGGAAAAATGTGGGGAGTTGGACTTGTTTTATTACTTCAAAGAGTAAGTCCCAATTAACCGTATCATAGGCCTTCATAATGTCTATTTTCAAGTTACACATGGGGGGGAAGGAATCCCTCTGATAATTCCTCGTTAACTCTTAAAGCAGCATAATATTATTAGAAATAACTCTACTACGGACAAAGGCATCTTACCTATCATTAATTATAAATGGCATGAAAGGCTTTATTCTAGAGGTTATTTACTTAGATATACACTTGTAGATAATGTTATGGAAAGCTATTAGTCTAAAGTCTCTCATGGAGTTTGGATTACTCACTTTTGCGATAAGAGCAAGAGAATTGAAATTCCATTGTCTAGGCATATAATCAGTTGAGAACAAATGGTTGACAACATTAATAACATTTCACTAATAACTTTCCAATTCTTCTTGAGGAAGATATCATTAAAACCATCAAGTCTTAGAGCTTTGTCAAATCTAATAGCAAATATGGCTTGCTTGATCTCTAACTCTAAAACATGGTCAGTTACACCACTTAGCTGAATTTGGGTGATCTTCCTGACCATTATGTTCATGGGGATGTCATGCTTTTATCCATTCCCTACTTCACCTAGAAGAGTGCTAAAGTAGGAGACTGCTTCAGTTATAATAGGGTTTAGGGTTTAAATAGCATCCAGGCCTTCAACCTAGGACCTGGTTCGGGTGGGTTTGGTTCCACTACAAAAATAGAACCAAAATCAGAATGTTTCGGTTCTCTAGTTTTGGAACCAAAATCGAACCGAAATGTATATTGAACCGAACTGAACTGATGGTTCTTAGTTTTGTTTTGGTTGATTTTCGGTTCCAATTGCTTCATTTTTGATCAATTATTCAACTTTGTAGAATAAAACACCAGAAATTAAACAAACCACTAAGTATCCATGATTCCATAGAAATCCATGTCATAAAATATCCAAAAATTTTGTAATTAAAGCATAATCCAAAATACATATTATCCATGGTTTTATTTCATTCATGTGATAAAATATCCAATACAAACATCTAAATGACAACCCAACTTCAACAACTGTTAAAAGTTAAAATAATCGTGAGCAAAAAAAATTGGATAGATATCAACAATTAAACTTCCTTCCAAGTTTCCAATTGTCCATCCTTCTTTATTCCACCTGATGAAGTGTAACTGCAAAAAATGAAAAAAAATAGGACATATTTAATACATTATTTTTAGGACAAATTTAGGACAATTTTGATGTTAATTTTTTGGACAGTTTATGACATGTTTAATACTCTTTTTAGCACAGATTTATGATTGTTTTAACTTTAATATTTAGGACAATTTAGGACAGATTTAACAATAAATTTTAGGACAATTCATCTTTACGATTTTACCACAACTCAACACGGTTGTACTAGAGAAAACGGCTGCGAGTTCGTGATCTTTAGTGATGACTGCAAATAACAAATTTTTACATATTAGTGAGTGGGTTAAATAAAAAAAAAATTACACGTTAGTAAGAAAAAAAGAAGAATTTTGCATGGTTCTAGATCCAACATTTCATCCCGTCGCATCTCAACTTCTAATGGTAGTGGTGATATGTGAAGCCAATCTTGTTTGCAAATCAAACACTCTGCTATCTTAGGGGATAGTGAACTACAAAATTGGTCAAGGACACACACCCCGTGCTAAAGACAACTCCGAAGTAATGGTGGAAATAGTAATATCTAAAACATCACGTTCCACTAGAGAGAGTATTGTATACCTACAACCATTCAATTTCCACCACGCTAAGATGTCGAAATTTGGCCCATTCTTTGCTACCCCTTGATTGAAATACCTATCAACTTCGAACTTTGAATCTACACTTTCTCATTCTTTAAAATGTTTTAAAACCTCCTATTAAGGGGACTTAACATTTTCACCATTATCACCCTCTAAGGAATCAACTTCCATTTCATTTGAAGATTGAATGTTTTTCGTAGGAGAACTCATATTAGCAAACATTTGATAATGAATATACATTCGATGCATAATCTCTTGTATTCTCGTTATCAACTCATACACTTTTTGAAATGATAAATTCTCCCGTAACAAAACTCCACACACTTCAACTTGTATCGTGTATCCAATACAACTGCAACCAATAACATCATATTAACTTTCTCAATGTTTCTCCAATATTTGTCAAATGTTTCCTTCATTTTTTAATCCATAATACTTTTTTTGGTAAATTAATATAGTATAGGAACAAAAAAATTTACAAAGGTATAAACCTCAAAGTCAAGCAAGTTACAAGCAACTATGAGACCATAAAAGCAAAAGTAAACACTTATCCATCAAAGGAGTCAAAATAATCCAACACGAATACAACTAACTAAGTAACCACGCAACATCAAAATGGCTAATCATATGTAATAGAATGAGATGGCCACAAATTACATGCCATCCAGTTGGCATAGGTCCTCCTGGTCTTTCTCCACTTGCATTCTTTGGCTTGAGCCACCCCATCAATATCCCTGACCACTGCTAAAATTTTCTTGGACCCTCTATTGTTTATCATATTGTAATTCCCCGACTTGGGTTTGGATCACCGTTGGGTCAAACCGCACCGGGTGAAGGAGTTAAAGAGGGAGGGGGAAACTCCATTCACTTTATTCAAGAAAATCCTATAATTTTCTTCATTAGTAGTACAAACTAAATTTTTTCGATTTTAACTTGAGAAAAGAAGTGATCACTTTAGGTAATTAGCCAATTTACAAGGTTTATTTATAAAAATCTAATTTAGTCCCTAATGCTAAATAAATAGGAAATAAACCAAATTCATCGTGTATTATTGCAGACCGTGGCTATAGGCCCCAAGTAAAAGTTTAAAGTACCGAATATTTGAAATACCAAATTTCCAATGTTCAGATAAACTACGGAGCATCTAGCGATGTGAGTTGGCTTCCTAGGCCTTACTAGCATCCTTTTCGGCATCCCTACTCGATGTTCCTGGGGTAGGGTGGGGTTTTTATCATAAAAAGCATGGGTGAGCGAATTCTCAGCAAGGTGAGTAATACTAAGCTATATCTTTTGTATAAAATACTATACATATATAGTGTATTTTAATAAATTTCTGAAAACGTTTAACTGTTTAGCTAGTATTAATGCAACTATTATTCAATGCGCCCGAGCGATAAAATCACACTCACACTTAACCAATTTCATCTCTTTTACCGGGTTTAGATACTAGTTAATCATATTTGATCCTTTGGTCTCATTTATCACAATTCATTAGGTTGTCTTACTTAAACATTACCAATTACAACCATTATCATTTACGTTTAACTTTCTCTTTTCTCAGAATCGTCCAAATTGCATACTTTAACGGGCTCCACACCACCGGCTATGCTACCATATGCGCTGACCAGTGATTTTAGGTCTTTCACCCTGGGTTTAGGGTCCTCCTTAATTTTCATGGTGTTATTCGAGTCCAATTTAATGTGTGTTAACATTTTATCCAATGTCCACATTATTCCCCCCTTTATCATTTCTCTCATTTGACGGTTTAAGTCATTCGTCCATTTCATCAATGTGTCATTTATTCATTTTATTCACTTTATTCGTTCTTCACTAAAAACCCGACCGATAAGGTCTAAGAGCCCAACCACTAGGATCCTCATTTTTGCCAAAATCATCATTTTCTCCTTTTATCAATTTTTTTTATTAAAAACATATTTAGGTTCATTTTGGCACTAAAGCTTAATCTTTTCTCTTTTAAAATCCACTTATGATTTTATGTCAAAAATCACGTCATCATTTTATGTTGTGCCACATAAAATATAATTTCCCATTCAAGACCATTTTTAATCAAATGTCCATAACTTTGCCCTATTATTACATGTGACCCCAAATATTATATTCTTTTATTCTAATAATATTTAACACATTTAGGGTTGTTTTTCTTCATTTATTCATATCACCATAAACCCACTTTTACATGTGTAAACAAGTCTAAGATACCACAATATGCCTTACTATATGATTCTCCATGAGTGAAAGAGGATTTCAATATAATTGTTAATATGATTTCAAGTCTAAGATACCTCAAAATGCACTTGGATAATTAAAATCCTGGGTTTATACATTTTAATATGATTTCTTCCATTTTCAAGGTAAAATACCATAAATTTGTAAAAAGACCCTTCTAGGGTTTTATCTTGTTAAAAAAACTCCATTTTTGCAAGACTACAATATTTCATCAAAGAAATTTATTTTAGGCATTATAAACCATCTAACATTCATCCTACATAATTTTCATGGTTAGAAAATCTTGAAAACTTGGAAGAGGAGAAACACAAAAGGGATGACTTGAAAGCTCCTAAGCTTCCAGGCTCCAAAGCTTCTCAAATAACTCCAAAAATCTTCTCTACAAGCTTTTATCCACCACTATTTTCCATTGACCCACGTTTGAGATTGGTAGAGTGTGCTTGAAAATGGTGTAACTTATGGTTTGGAGGTGGTGGCAAGGTTTGGTTATTGAGAAAAAAAAAGGTTGGAGAGGGAGAATATGGGTGTAGGGAACTTACAGAGAGTGATAGAAAATTGATGAAAATGGTGAGGGAAAACACCCTCACTCTGTCCTCATATAACCCAATAAAACCCATTTAAAACCATTTAAAAACTCCCATCGAAAAAACCAAAAACCTGTCTCCCCATCCAAGCCACTAGAAGTTTAAATGTGTCCAAATAAAGGGTTAAAAACATGACAGCGAATAAGGTCAAAGAGACTGGCTTCTCATTCCAGCAACCTTTCGAACGACCTTCTAACGAGGGTACCCTGTTATGCAGAACAATCTCGTTCGATCATCGTTAAAATTCATTCTACTTTTAACGAGATGGTCTTCTCGTTCGAACCACTGTACCTCGTTCGAATGACCTTGGGTTCATTCGAACCACCCAGATTCTTGACCACTCCAATTTTGCCTAAGAACTTGCAACAATTTATATTAAGGCCACTAAAGCAATTTGATATATGGATAAAAGTACAAATATTAATAAATCAATTCCCAATAATTTCTCAATGTTGCTAATTACACTAAAAAGAATAAAATATTAGGAGCGGGTATTACATTATCCCCTCCTTAGGAGGTTTCATCCCTAAAATAAGAACAACCTACTAAGGGAAGAGTTCCGAGTGCTTCTACAACATATCCGGCTCGCGTTTCCAAGTCGCACCTTAAACACCTTGAAACTCCCAAAGGACCTTTACTAACGGGATAATCTTGTTGCGTAGTACTCTATCCTCGAGGTCTAGAACGGATATGGGTTGCAAGGGGAACGTGACATCTTCCTCCAATTCGATGAGGTTCTAGTCGTTGACATGACGGGAGTTATAGAGATACTTCTTCAACATAGAGACATGGAACATGCTATGAACTTGGGACAACCATGACGGCAATGCCAAGCAGTACGACACGTCCCTGATCTTCTTAAAGATTTCAAAGGGGCCGATGTACCATGGGGCCAACTTCCCCTTCTGTCTGTACTGTTTACTACCAATACTTGCTCTAACCTTCAGCATCACATGATCACCTACCTAAAACTCTAGAGGTACCCGATGGTTATCAGTGTAATTCTTTTGTCGGCTCTGTGCCTTTCTGATTCTCTGCCTAATTACCCGAGCCTTCTTAGTCATCTCTTGGATTAATTTTGAATTGGTGAGATGCCTCTCGCCCACCTTAGCCCAACAAACTGGAGAGAGGAACAACCTCGAATAAAGGGCCTCTTAGGGAGTCATCTCAATACTCACTTGATAGCTATTGTTGTAGGCGTACATTGCCAGATGTAGATTAGCTGCCCAGTTCCCCTGAAAGTCAAGTGCGCAAGCTCTTAGGATGTCCTCTAGAATTTGGATAATTCGCTCTGATTTCCCGTCTGTCTCAAGGTGGAATGCAGTACTCATGTCCAACTCAATACCCGACTCCTGTTGAAATTTCTTCCAAAGCTAGGACACAAAGTGGGGATCTCTGTCTATCACAATTGATAGAGGGTCACCATAAAGCCTAACTATTTCTCTGATGTACAACCTCGCCATCTTAGCCATGTTGTCCGTGACTTTGATTGACAAGAAATGTCTAAACTTCTTGAGACAATCTAATATAATCCACCCCATCATAACCGTGCTCAGATTGTGGTAACGCTGTTACGAAATCCATCATAGTGCGACACGACTTCCATTCTACCACGGGTAGTGATTACAACAGTCCTGCTGGCTTCTTGTGCTCGACTTTTACCTTCTGACAGGTGTAGCACATTGCTACGTATGTTGCCACATATCTTTTCATTCCAAACCACTAAATGTATGCTGAACCGTGAGTGATGGGCTTCTGCTATCACCCCATCCTAAAACTCCTCGATAGTAGGGATAATCAGCCGACCCTTGGGTCGTCCAACCGTCCTTATCTACGGTAAGGGTGTTGAACACTTCCCCATTCAGAATACTCTCCTAATACTGAGCAAACTCAGGATCACATGACTAAACATCAAGGACGTTTTGCTGAATAAGTGGTCTAGTCATCACGCCCCACAAGTATGACTTGTTATAACCCCACTGTACGTGTAAGTCAAACTTCTTTAGCTCCCCAAACATCTGTAACGCCCCGCCTAATTAAATACCGGGTGTCCAGTCACATACCAAATTAAAATAGAATATACAGTTGGCTCAATCTTAGCATCACTGTCAAAAACATTTACAACTCACCCAATACCCAATTAAGCTGGTGTTAAAAACTTTCCAAATTTTAATTCAACAAAATCCATTTTTAGTTTACGAATAACACAACACATATTATTACACCACAATAATAACTGAATAGATAACTCAAAAGAATTCAAATGAAATTGGAATAAACATTCCCAAATAATAATCCAATACAGTAATCCCAACGATAGTAAATGTATTAAAGTGGCACGACTACAAGAGTATTTGACTCAGATAGAAAAGATATAATTGAGTTCCTTTAGGCGACATGCCCTAACTAAGAGAATACTGTGAATCAAAAGAATATAGGCGTCTAATCAATACTCCATAGCTCGTCAAAATCAACTAAGGTTGGCGTCCTTACTGCTGGACACCTAATATTAAAGGTACAATAGAAAAGAAAATATGCAAGGAAACGGGTCAGAGCCCGATTGTAAAAATAATTTTTAAAACAACAAGTATTTAACAAGTGCAATAAAGCATTTATTATGTACATGTAAGTATCCAACTCTCACTTGCTATTCTCACCTCTCATCTAGAGTGCACACTTAACGTTTCCTATTAACCTCCTAGTTAATGGTTCCTCCTCACTAGTTCCCATAATATGATTCCATCCCCTATCATAACCCCGTATGTCCCATACCATACGTCATATAATTATTCATATACGTTTCTCACTAACATGAATCGTTTATCATTAATACGAATTAAGCTTTTCAATAAATGTTCATTAACTTAATTCAATTCTTTTTCTCAATTCACCGTTATCTACAATTATCACACAGTAGATGAATTAACCACAATATATCCATTCATTCATTTAATTCATTATATATATATATATATACACATATATAATACGGTACCCCGAGTCACAGTTGCGGTGCAATGCATTACTCTGCTATCATGTCTCATCATCACTGGTCGCCGAATAGGGAACGAAAGGTTCGGTAAGGATTTCTCGAACCACAAACAACAACATACAAATTTGAGGTGAACATAGTTCTCGTATCCATGGGTCACGCACATACCTACGTTCCCATAGTCAACAAACTTATCAACTCCCCGATAAGTCTTTCATAGACCTACGTTCTTGAGCGACAAATCAAACATCCCATGGATTCATCAGGATATGACTGCCCTCACGCGGAAACCTCCAGTTGATAGCAAGTAAGCTAGGTATGTCATAAACATAATCATCAATCAATCAAATAGGCATTATCATACCTATAATATACTATCAACAAGGTACTCACATTACCGTTAGATTATTCCCATACAAAGCATTATATCTCTTTAAATCCCAAGTATTAACATATCATAACTTTACTTCTTAATTTAATTATCCCCGAGCCTCACTCAATACTCAAGGTTCAAATAGGTTTTTCCTCAACATATATTCAGTAAGAAGTCACTAATACCCTAATAATGGTCCATATCGTCATATCTCCCGCATTACTACGAATTAAACTCTCCCTTTAATTTAAGGTTAAAACCGATAGTTTCAAATCTCTTATAAACACATCTTCCTTCACTTAGGATTAAACCCTCTTGTAAACTTAAGGATACCCAGGTGTTATATTCAATCACCCCTAATGGTCCTATCTTGAATCCTTATGCATACCAATTAGAATCCAACGAATAAATTTAGCAACCGAAATTCCTTTGAATTTGATTATCATTATTCTAATCAATTAAATCCCAATTAAATTAATTCAAATCTTAACTAGGGCTTACTGATCTTCTCTAAGTCCCTTAATATTCAATTAATAATCACCAAAGATCTACAAAAGGTTTGGTATAAGAACCAACATTAAAAAGAAACAACTTTAACAATTCTGGGGAGGTCTATCGATCGAAGGCAGGGGGTCGATCGATCGATCTCCCAGGTAATAACCCAGTTTTTCTGCATTTCTTCAACTACGGGTTTAACCATTTTTTTATCATTCAAACCTTCATATTAACAACCCAAATGAATTATAATCCTTACTACATGATATATCAACATATATAAATGATTTCTAATGCTCTAAACATCCTATAATCATCAAGAGATTGAATTAAAAGCATGTTTATATCCTCCTTTTTCAGAAAATTATCAACATAATATCTTCAAGAACACATCAATGGTTTTTAGAATTTCTTCAACAGATTAATGATTATTTCGTGGATTACTAACTACCTACAACATGAGTTTGATTCCTATATATTTTTAGTTTCCCGAAATCCATTTGTAACTCCATTATTTCTTCCAAACATGAAAAATCATCTCTTTTTATAACTATTCTAACATGGACAATATACAAACTTAGATTGCCATTATCAAACACTTGCCTGTAGTGAAGGTCTGATCCTTTGGTGTGGTGTAACACAGGTGGTTCTCCCCTCTCCGGTCAACTTTCGGTGATGGTTGGTAGTGGTGACCTTTGGTCTTTGTTCTTCTTCTTCCCAAGTAAGTTTTTCTCTTCCCAAGCAACCTTTCACTCTCTCTAAGAAGATGGCTTCTCTATTTTGTGTAGAAGAGATTAATAACCCACGTACACTTAATCTCCAAATAGGACAAAATTCGAAATCACTATTCATCCCCCCTATAAAAATGACCAAAATTCCCTTTTGGGTTGTCTTTTCATTTCCAAATGACCCAAGACCCAAATCCAATATCGAAATAAACTTTTCTGACTATTTCAACCCTTCCGGATGCAACGACGCAGTCAAACTGACTATAAGGTCAATAGAAAATAAATTTCCTTTTTAATTTAAACAAATTAGTCCCGACACGTCCCATACCACGTCCGACTAAAAATCCAAATTACTGAATTAATATCACACAGCCATATCAATATCATCACATTCATATATTACCTAAATATCTTTAAGTAATATTTAGAATCATACATTTTTAATATCCACAATTCGGATAAAACCCAAATGAATTAATTTATAATAAAGTCTAATTAATCCATTAATTTAAAATATAACCCATTTTAAAAGTCATTAAAATTACGGGGTATTACATACTTCCCCCTTATAACAGAATTTCGTCCCGAAATTCGGAAAGATGAATCATACTAGTAAGGTCAACTCTGAGTATAAATCTCTCATCGCAAGAAGTCTAAGTAGTACCGCCCATACAGTACATTAACGAAAACCCCCATCGATGTTACACTAATTCTCACCATATAGTTTCAACTGAATCGAATTTAAATTTTACCCAATCTTCCCTATACCGTCCTCGTGACAAACTTTGGGAAAAATGATCCTCGCGTATTTAAACAAATAAATCCTGAAGTCACAACTAATTACTGTTTCACAATAATGAAAAATACTACAATCCAACCATCTAGGGTGCCCATACACCCTATCAAACCACTTTCATAATAATATTCATCGCAAAGATTATAAACTCATATCCTAAAGACCTAACTTATTTCGACTCCCAACGGTTATTAGTTTCATGCGTGGGGCGTCTCGCAAGCGAAATCCAAACAAGGAACCCCCCATACACTACTACCTAAAGTAGTCGGTCATCGAAACTCCTCAGGTCCTTAGTCAATAGTATATAATCTCTTTACAGGTTTTATCAATCGCAATTAAAAAGTCTACTCATCTACTCTCTTATTAAAGACAAGATGCTGGTTATAGTAGTACATACGCTCTCATATACCACAAGTCAATCCACGCCGATAGTCACATCATGCTCGGACATGGCCAAAGTAAGTAATCCCATGATAAATATCAAACCCACGTGATGACATGAAAAAAATATAGGTGTCCCCAACCCCTCGGTGAGTCTACATAAATAACAATGCTATAGGCTAAGTTTAGCAACCCTTTTGCCCACACAATATTAATCACTACAAAAATCAATATACGCCTCATAACTCCTTAGATAGAAAACATACCCTCATTCGCGGGTGGTGGTTGTTGATTCGCTGCCTGATGGACATTAGATACATGCCCGTACTGACTCTGCTATGCCGGTGCTGCTGGAATGGGAGGTAGTGCTAGCACCGAAGCTAGAGCTGGAAGAGCAGCTGGTGGAAACACTGGTGTCTGTGGCTCCTGTCGAGCATTTTGCTGCTGAGGGAATTTGTCTTTATCAGGACAATCTTGTTGTTTATGGCCATACTTTCCGCACACGAAACATTTTCCCGTAAACGAAACATTTTCCCACAAAATTTCCACCACTTTGCCCCTGTTGACCCCGTCCTTGCTGGCCATTACCTCCTTTCCCTTGGCCCTGATGAGCTTGCCTCTGGCTCTGATGGCCCTGTTATCCTTGACCATTACCTCTATCCTCAAATCGAGAATCTCCAGATCGCAAACGCTTAGCATAGTCCCATGTCTAGGAACCCTGCTCATCCTGACGCTGATGACTCTGTCCTGGTTGTGTCCCACTAGAACTTACCCCAGTAGTCTTTCCTTGTAGTCTTGACCCAAACCCCCGCTTGACACCCTGAGTATGAAAGCGGTTATCCTGGAAGTGTAGCATTGCAGCAATAAGAACATCTGCATACGTACGTAGTGAAAGATTCCCCAATAAATGCTGGCGAATCTTATAGTTCAACCCATCATTGAAGAATTCTCCTCTCTTAAGTGGGTACCTCTGCTGGTACCAAATTAGTTAATCGCGTAAATTCTTCCCCGTATTCAACCACCGTCTTCTCTCCCTGCTTCAAATCAAGTAGGTTTGGCCTCATCTCTGTCTGGATGGCGGAAGAAAAGTACTTCCCATCAAATCGTATCCAAAAGTCTTGGATAGTCATTGTGTCTCTCTCCTCCATAGTGGTCGTAGCTTTCCACCATTGCAAAGATGCCCCTACTAGGTTGAATGTGGCTAGTATTTGACGTTGAACCTTAGTGCATTAGAGCATTCTCATGTGCCTTTGGATATCTTTCTTCCATTGGCTAGCAGTCACAACATATGATCCTCCCTGAAACTCAGGTGGGTGTGCCTTTTGAAAAGCATCCTTCGCTCGTTCCCATGCAGTAGGAAACACTTGCCCTTGCGTGGGTGGAATAACTAGTTCCTGTGCTGGAGCCTGCTGAACAGCAGTCAGAGCTGCATTGACTGCCTGTGCGACGATTGCAGAAACTTCGATCGCAGTCATTGTACCCTGAGCTGGGGCGGGTTGAGGTGCACATCGAGGAGGCATCTCAAACGAGAGTACACTATTAGTATTAGATATAACAAAATAGCTTAAGATCGTAGGCATAAATAGAAAAACAATAACCCTACTCATAGGGCTCTACATCAAAGAACGCTAAGCTGAAAACACAATAAGCCGTACAGATCCTAAAGGACACTAGAACCTGATACTCTGATACCACCTGTAACACCCTGCCTAATTAAATACCGTGTGGACAATACCCAATTAAGCTGGTGTTAAAAACTTTCCAAATTTTAATTCAACAAAATCCATTTTTAGTTTATGAATAACACAACACATATTATCACACCACAATAATAACTGAACAGATAACTCAAAAGAATTTAAATGCAATTGGAATAAACATTCATAAATAATAATCCAATACAGTAATCCCAACGATAGTAAATGTATTAAAGTGACACGACTACAAGAGTATTTGACTCAGATAGAAAAGATATAATTGAGTTCCTTTGGGAGACATGCCGTAACTAAGAGAATACTGTGAATCAAAAGAAGATAGGCGTCTAATAAATACTCCATAGCTCATCAAAATCAACTAAGGTTGGCGTCCTTGCTGCTGGACACCTAATATAAAAGGTACAATAGAAAAGAAAATATGCAAGGAAACGGGTCAGAGCCCGATTGCAAAAATGATTTTTAAAACAACAAGTATTTAACAAGTGCAATAAAGCATTTATTATGTACATGTTAGTATCCAACTCTTACTTTCTATTATCACCTCTCATCTAAAGTGCACACTTAACGTTTCCTATTAACCTCCTAGTTAATGGTTCCTCCTCATTAGTTCCCATAATATGATTCCATCCCCTATCATAACCCCGTATGTCCCATACCATACGTCATATAATTATTCATATATGTTTGTCACTAACATGAATCATTTCTCATTAATATGAATTAAGTTTTTCAATAAATGTTCATTAACTTAATTCAATTCTTTTTCTCAATCCACCGTTATCTACAATTATCACACAGTAGATGATTTAACCACAATATATCCATTCATTCATTTAATTCATTATATATATATATATATATATACATATATAATACGTCACCCCGAGTCACAGCTGCGGTGCAATGCATTACTCTGCTATCATGTCTCATCATCGCTGGTCGCCGAATAGGGGACTAAAGGTTCGGTAAGGATTTCTCGAACCATAAACAACAACATACAAATTGGAGGCGAACATAGTTATCGTATCCATGGGTCATGCACATACCTACGTTCCCATAGTCAACGGACTTATCAACTCCCCGATAAGTCTTTCATAGACCTACGTTCTTGAGAGACAAATCAAAGATCCCATGGATTCATCAGGATATGACTGTCCTCACGCGCAAACCTCCCGTTGATAGCAAGTAAGCTAGGTATGTCATTCACAATCATAAATCAATCAAATAGGCATTGTCATACCTATAATATACTATAAACAAGGTACTCACATTACCCTTAGATTATTCCCATACAAAGCATTATATCTCTTTAAATCCCACGTATTAAAATATCATAACCTTACTTCTTAATTTAATTATCCTCGAGCCTCAGTCAATACTCAAGGTTCAAATAGGTTTTTCCTCAACATATATTAATTAATAAGTCACTAATACCCTACTAGTCCATATCATCATATCTCCCGAATTACTACGAATTAAACTCTCCCTTTAATTTAAGGTTAAAACCGATAGTTTCAAATCTCTTATAAACACATCTTCCTTCACTTAGGATTAAAACCTCTAGTAAACTTAAGGATACCCAGGTGTCATATTCAATCACCCCTACTGGTTCTATCTTGAATCCTTATGCATACCAATTAGAATCCAACGAATAAATCTAGCAACCGAAATTCCTTTGAATTTGATTATCATTATTCTAATCAATTAAATCCCAATCAAATTAATTCAAATCTTAACTAGGGCTTACTGATCTTCTCTAAGTCCCTTAATATTCAATTAATAATCAACAAAGATCTACAAAAGGTTTGGGATAAGAACCAACATTAAAAAGAAACAACTTTAACAATTCTGGGGAAGTCGATCGATCGAAGGCAGGGATCTCCCAGGTAACAAACCAATTTTTCTGCATTTCTTCAACTACGAGTTTAACCATTTTTGATCATTCAAACCTTCATATTAACAACCCAAATTACTTATAATCCTTACTACATGATATATCAACATATATAAATGATTTCTATTGCTCTTAATATCCTAGAATCATCAAGAGATTGAATTAAAAGCATGTTTATATCCTCTTTTTTCAGAAAATTATCAACATAATATCTTCAAGAACACATCAATGGTTTTTAGAATTTCTTCAACAGATTTATGATGATTTCGTGGATTACTAACTACCTACAACATGAGTTTGATTCCTATATATTTTTAGTTTCCAGAAATCCATTTGCAACTCCATTATTTCTTCCAAACATGAAAAATCATCTCTTTTTATAACTATTCTAACATGGACAATATACAAACTTAGATTGCCATTATCAAACACTTGCCTCTAGTGAAGGTCTGATCCTTTGGTGTGGTGTAACACAGGTGGTTCTCCCCTCTCCAGTCAACTTTCGGTGATGGTTGGTAGTGGTGACCTTTGGTCTTTGTTCTTCTTCTTCCCAAGTAAGCTTTTCTCTTCCCAAGCAACCTTTCACTCTCTCTAAGAAGATGACTTCTCTATTTTGTGTAGACGAGATGAATAACCCACGTACACTTAATCTCCAAATACTTATAATAGGGCAAAATCCGAAATCACTATTCATCCCCTATAAAAATGACCAAAATGCCCTTTTGGGTTGTCTTTTCATTTCCAAATGACCCGAGACCCAAAGCCAACATCCAAATAGACTTTTCTGACCATTTCAACCCTTCAGACGCAAAGACGTAGTCAAAATGAGTATAACGTCGATAGAAAATAGATTTTCTTTTTAATTTAAACAAATTAGTCCCGACATGTCCCATACTGCGTCCGACTAAAAATCCAAATTACTGAATTAATATCACACAGCCATATCAATAGCATCACATTCATATATTACCTCAATATCTTTAAGTAATATTTAGAATAATACATTTTTAATATCCAAAATTCGGATAAAACCCAAATGAATTAATTTATAATAAAATCCAATTAATCCATTAATTTAAAATGTAACCCATTTTAAAAGTCATTAAAATTACGGGGTATTACAACATCTTCACCTGATGACATCTCTTCGTTGCAAGGGTGAGACTAAACTTACTATTAAGGGCATCGGCTACCACATTGGCCTTACCGGGGTGATACTCCAATAAGAAATCATAATCTTCCATCAACTCCATCCACCATCTCTGGCAGAGATTAAGATCACGCTATGTGAAAATGTACTGAAGGTTCTTATGGTCGAAAAACTCCTCAAACAGTTCACTTTACAAATAATACCTCCATCTTTTAAGAGAAAACACTACAACATCTAGCCATAAGTCATGGGTGGGATAGTTCCTCTTATGCAATTTTAACTAGTGATATACATAAGCTACCACCAAACCATTTTACATCAACACCGCTTCGAGCCCTGAACCTGAGGCATCATAATACATCGTGTAACCCTCGCCGCATTATGGGAGGATGAGAACGAGATCAGAGGTCAACCTCACCTTTAGCTCTCGAAAAGCCGATTCACAATCGTTCGACCATTTGAAATGTACATCCTTCCGAGTCAACATCTTGAGGGGAAAAATGACCCTCGAGAAATCTTATACGAACCTACGATAATAACCGACCAAATGTAAGAAGCTACGTACCTCTGTAACTATTTTTGGCCAATCCCATCCCAGGACAACCTCTACTTTGGAAGGATAGACAAAAATACCTTGGCCAGAAATAACATGGCCAATGAACTTGACCTCTTCCATCAAGAACTCGCATTTACAGAATTTATCATATAGTTAATGCTGTGCGGAGTTTCTCCTCGTGGTATACGTCTGAGACTGAATAGACCAGTATGTCATTCACAAAGACCACTATAAACTGGTCTAGGCAGGGATGATAGATACGGTTCATCAAGTCCATGAATGCTGTCGAGGCATTTTTTATGCGAAAGGGCATCATTAGAAACTCGTAGTGCCCATACCGTGTTCGAAATGCAGTCTTAGGATTATCCTCCTTTCAAACATGCAACTGATGGTACTTGAACTCAAGGTCAATTTTTAAAAAACACGCCTACCCCACATAACTTATCATATAAATCACCAATACGGGGCATGGGGTACTTGTTCTTTATTGTCACCTTGTTCAACTGTCTATAATCGTTATAGAGTCTCAGGGTGTTGTCCTTTTTCTTCGTAAAGAGGATAGGGGCTCCCCACGGGGACACACTAGGGCGGATGATGCCCTTGTTGGTTAGCTCCTCCAACTGAATCCTTAACTCCTGTAATTCCACCAGATCCATCTTGTGAGGTGTAACAGAGATGGGTGAGGCACCTTGATGCACCTCTATTGAGAAATTAACCTCCCTTCTTGGTGTTAATCTAGGGAGATCATTTGAGAATACAATGAAAAACTGCCGCACCATGGGGTAGTCTAAAATCATACCATGTAGATCGTCCTGAGCCACCAAGTTGCTCAACCAACTGAAATACCATTTATTCTCTCAAACTTTAGAAAACTTGCAAGGGTAGTCAATGCCTTAATCAGTGCTAAAATGATGGCAAGACCCATCTGGGAATGATACCAGGACACTATGTTAATGACATTTGATGGTAGCTTGAAAAAATGACAGCCAATTCATATCGAGGATCACCTCAAACCCATCCATGTCCATAAGGATAGAATCATACTCCAAGACATAATATCCATCCATGATCACACATTTATGGCAGACCTATCAAGAACTACGCCACCACCCACTGGAAACTTGATGAAAATAGGAGGACAAAATCGGTCCACCTCTAATCCCAAACTAAAATCCAAAGAGCTCGATATGAAGGAATGTGATGTACCAGAATCAAACAAAGACTTTATCTATTGTATAAAATTATCATACCCTCCATGACTAAAGGGTCACTAGGAGATTTAGCCTATTGTGATGTGGCGTAAGCTCTCCTAGGGTTGAACCTACTAGTCTGGCCACTGGGCACCTGACCCTGCCCATGACTACCCTGACCCAGGTTTGTATGTGAATCGTCCATGCTGTGCCGTGCGATCTGCTAATAACTTGAAAGGAATTGTTGCTGCTACTGAAAGGGCTTGTATAACTGGAACTTTGGACTAACACAAAATTTAAAATTTGCTGACTGCCTGAAGTTTACTGAGGGAAATCCCTCTTAAAATGACCTGGTAACCCGTAAGCAAAACATGTTCTCACAGTGGGGACTATGGGGCTCTGGTCTCTAGTGCACTGTGCTTATGAAGAGCCAAACCCCATGGCTGCCTTAAGCTTTACAAAGAAGCCTCGAGCCCCATTTTGGGACTTCTTGTGCCCGCCTGATCGGGACCCACTAGACTTTCTCTTCTTTTCCCAGATAGCCTTGCTATGTTCCTCATCAAGCTCTAACCGTATGGACTTATCAGTGTAGTTATGAAATTAGATAGATCCAAACCTACTAAGATTCATCGGATACCCTGGTTGAGGCCCTTAACAAATAGCCTTGTCTTCGCTACCTCGCTCGTCCTTCTGCACGACATCAACATACTTGTAAAACTTTTGAACTTCACCAAATATTCATTTACTAAGTTCTCCTTAGAATTAACTTTTCAAACTCATCCTTTTTGGCATATTTGAATGCTTATAGGAAGTACCTATCGAGGAAGGCCACCCTAAAAATGCTTCAATCAATCATCTTAGTGGTGCTCCACCAGCACTGTGCTTGTTCCTTGATTTCATCAAGACACTCCTCAGCTACCTTGGGGTTAGATGCCCCATTAAAGTTCCTGAACTCTTTGAGGATAGAAGCGGAGGTGGTGCTTTCAATAGTCCCACTACGGTTTGCTCGTTGTTGCTGTGGAGAGGGTTAACTAGCTGACGCACAACTTGCTCCATGCGTCGAAGCTCATTGGTGCTAGACCCACTAGCAATGTCACGATGCGAATGCATCTACACAAGAATGAGGAGTTTAATACGTAGTGAAATGAACTAAAGGCGATAGCGGAAGCAATTTAAACATTAGCTAAAACGTTTAAATACACGTAAATGCAAGAGGGAAGCATACTATGAAAGTGTGAACATTCCATCATGCCCGAGGATCCTATTGCTCTAATACCATTTGTAATGTCCCAACCGCAATTTGTGTCATGGTTGGGTCAACTCGCACTGAGTCAAGGAGTTAAAGGGGGAGGGGGAAAGTCCATTCACTTTATTCAAGAAAATCCTTTAATTTTCCAGCTTTAACTTGAAAAAAGAAGTGATCACTTTAAGTAATTAGACAATTTACAAGGTTTATTTATAAAAATCCAATTTGGTCCATGTTGATGTAAAAAATTATCCACCTACGTGGACCAATCAAAAGTGAACACATGTCCTCCTACATGGCCAAAATCCTAGTTGGCAGATAATAAATCTGCCGACCAACATGAAGAATGTTGACCAACACAAGGAATGCCGACCAATACAAAGAAGGTCGACCAACAAGACCAATAACGATTCATTATACCAAGGGTTATACCGCACGTAGTTTATACAATCAATCGTCACATTCATTATGTAAGGATGTAAATGCTTAATTGTATAAAAGCATTCCCTCCCTTGGCATTCTGACCCTTGACATCCGAGTCATTGTAAATACGTTGTATACATTTCATCAAGGCACGATCGAACAGATTCTGGGATATACTTATCTATAAGGGTACCTATCTTTCTGTAACCTCTAAAATCAATAAAACAATAATGGATGTAGGCTTTCTTACATAGATGAACCTCTTTAAAAACCCTCTCTATTTATCATTACATATTTTATCTGTGGTTATACAATTAGATCAAGTCTAGTTTTTTACATTAACAGATTGGAGCCGTATGTGGGAAATGTGTTTCTAATTGCTGTTCTCATTCTCATATCCTTTTTTCAAGGCAAGATGAATGACCCTAAGTCTAGTGCCAGAAATGAAAGCAACCCGCTTGTTCCATCTTCTCAGCCTATGGCGACAGACCTAACTGGAATCCTTGCTACTATTTCTAGAGGACAAAAGGCCATGCAGGAAATGGTGAGGCAACTGGCCTAATCTATTTAAGCCAGATTTCCAGTCTTATACAGATATTAGGCAGTTCTATCATCACGACGATAAATGCCGCCTCCACCTCTAAGATCCAGCAGACATAGTTATTCCAGAACTTAAGACAAGTCTTATCGTCCAAGAGCAAGTTCATCACTCAGGTCCACAGAACCCTATGATATATGATTTCTTTCTCTTGAAAGACCAAGTATCTTGCAAAGGCTAAGAAGAGCTTTGCCCTTTGACCTTCTAGGACCCCGAGCAAATAGAAAACCTCTCAGAGAATTATCCATGAACATTCAACATACGATCCACCAGTGAGAGGCCTCAATCAAATCAAGATCAAGCGTACGATGATGTGTCCGCGCCGAGCAGACCTCTCAGGAGGGGAGTTCAGTGAAAACACATGGTCGAAGTAGACGATCTGCTTCGTATAGATCGGATGCAGGTACTCCTTCATGGAAAGGATAATTCCAATGGTTGGAAGATCGACTAGGGGAGATGATAAAGGCAAAAAATCCTTTACAACAGAGCTTCGTTAAAGGATCTCCTTTTATTCAGGCAATTGTGGAGTTTCCTACTCAATATAAATTTAAAGCTCCCGTGGTTACCCCAAAATATGATATTAAAACTTATCATGTTCTCTATATTGAGTAATATCAAGATGTAAATGATATTTATTGAGTTCCTGATGAAATGAGGTGCATAGCATTTTCAAGTACCATTACGGGTTCAACCCAAATATGGTATAATAACGTGCCCAAGGACAAATTGCCAACTTCAATCATCTTGCCAAGCTATTCATTAGCAAATTCTACTTCAGGGCTAAGCCAGTGAAAGAGTAACTCATCTTTTGAGTGTAAGGCAATAAGTGGGGGAAATTACTAGGGAGTACATTACGCGTTTTAATAATGAGAAATTGGAGGTGATTGATTATGAGGAAAAAACAACCATCACTGCTCTTATGAGCGGATTGCTTATCGAGAAACTCTATTATACTCTGGCAAAAGATCCTCCTAAAATTATGGCTGAACTTGTGGTGAAAGAAGGAAAAATTATGAATGTCGAAGAAGAGATGATCGCAAAATAGAGTCCATCCACGAAGCCCGATATGAAGCCTGAGAAGAAGGAGCAAAAAGAGCAGAAGGAGCAGAAGCCAAATAAAGAGGACAAGCTAAAAAAGTATAGAACCTACACTCCATTGAGTGTTAGCATTCACCATATCAGGGCACCTCCTAACAAGAGGGATAGATCCAAATATTTTGAATTCCATAAGGATCATGGTCATACCACGGATAACTGCATCGCTTTGCAAAATGAGATAGAATCCCTCATCCGTTAAGGAAAACTCAATAAATTTATTGATCGACGTGATAGGAAATAACCTAGAAGAATGTCAAATTCTCCATAAAAGTCTAGAGATGACAGGAAGAGAAATCATGAAGATGATTATGAAGATGATCCATACCTGTCAAAGAATCCCAAGAAACCAGAACATGAGGTAGCTATGATTAGTTTTGGTTCATCTGATTGTCATATGATTACAGGTTGCGATGCAGGAAGAGGGGATCACACTTTTGAAAGGAAAGTTTACTTGAATGAAGCCCATGTTTGCTCCTATATTTAGATAATTAACCCGAGCAAAGATGATCGATTGAGGAAGGTCAACAAAGACACGCTAGTGATCGGTCTTTCAAAAAATGATCTGTCCGGGGTACTTTATGCCCATGATGACCCATTGGTTATCAAATTCAGAATTTAGGATATTATCATCGCCAAAATTTTGATTAACAATGGGAGTTCAACCGATATTATGTTTTACCCTTGATTTTAGAGTTTGGAATTGAAGCTCAACCGATTTGAACCCTATCACAAGCCATTAATAGTTTTTTCTGGTGAAATTTTTTACCCTTTGGGAACAATCAAGTTAGAAGTGATGTTCGACACCTGGCTAATAAATCGTACCGAGAAAATATGATTCTTCGTGATGGACAAGAACGTTCAATCTTCCTATAATATGATCCTCAACAGGATAGGGTTAAAGAAGTTTGAATTCATAGCGTCAACAGTCCATCACTGCTTGAAATTTCCAACTCATTTTGGGGTCGGTGTTTTGAAAGGCGACAAAAAGGTGGCGAGAGAGCGTTACTACTCAGGGGATCTGATTGAATTGAAGAAGAAGACTACGAATTATAAGGTGGATACCACTGAGCCTAACGGTGAATTTGAAGTTAAAACTTCAGATCCATGAGATGAAATAGAGTTGGTCAAGGGAGATTATCTTGGATGACGATAATCCAGAAAGAACTACACAGATCGGCTCAACACTAGATCACGTCCTTAAATAGGAATTGATTATATTCCTGAGGCAACAAAGAAATGTATTTTCTTAGAGCCATGGGGATATGCTTAGGATTGATCCCAATTTCCTTTGTCATGAGCTCAACATCAGTAAGGATGCCAAGCCGATCAAGTAGAGATGTAGGGTTTTTAGTCTGGAGAAAAATCAAGCTATTCAATAAGAAGTAGAGAAGCTACAAAAGGCCTGGTTCATTGAAGATGTTAAGTATCCAACCTGGTTGGCCAACATTATAATGGTCAAGAAAAAGAATGATAAATGAAGAATGTGCATGGATTTCATTGATTTAAATTAGGGTTGCTCCAAAGACCATTTTCCCATGCCTAGAATTGATCAGCTGGTGGACGCTATGTCGGGACATGAGCTTTTATGCTTTATGGATGCCTATTCTAGTTATAACCAGATAAAAATGAAATGCAAAGCAACGTATCAAAGGTTGGTGAACAAGGTCTTTGAAGCGCAGAGCATGGAGGTTTATGTGGATGATATGTTGACGAAGAGTAAAAAATCTTCAGATCATATCGCTGACCTCAGTTAAACTTTTGATCAGTTGGAAAAGCATCGGATGAAGCTGAATCCGACCAAGTGTGTGTTTGGAGTACAAGAAGGGATATTCATTGGCTTCATAGTTAATCAAATGGGAACTGAGGCTAATCTAATAAAGATTAACGCTTTAATTAAAATACAGTAGTTGACTTGTAAGAAAGATGTATAAAGGCTCGCTGCAAGTGGAAGCCTTAAATAGATTTATTTCCTGAGCAACAGACAGGTTCTTACCATTTTTCAAGGTGTTAAGAAGAACTTTTGAGTGGAATCCAGAAATGGGGGTGATCCCAAGACTGGTCGGGAGAGAAATTATGGCGCCAAAACTCAAACTTGCCTAGGAAGGAACCCCTTTATATTCCCCATGCATCACTTCTCAACTGATGTGGTGCTATCTTTTCGACTGTCAGGGCACTCCGTAGTGCCACGTGTCTGTTTGAAATGATTATAAGCAGCTTTGCACGTGTGGTGGTGGGAAACTCAATAGACGGGTTTAAAAGTTTTCAAACGTCTACTTTCAAAACTCTTCTCTTTCCTTCGTATTCTTCAAGCTTCCATCTACTCTAGAGAGATAAACCTTGTCCAAACTCCATTGTTACTAAGATTTCACCTAGTTTTCTTCTTCCTCTCATCTTTTACGCCACCACCTGTGGTTGTGCTCCTCCCTTTTTCATTCCTAGCCCTTCTTTACCAAGCTATTTCCTTTATCGCCACTTACTATGGCTTCTTCAAGTCTCTTAAAGGCTACCACCATCGCTGCTCAGCCAAGCTCCTCCTCTGCCACCCCTAGCGCCACTACCTTGGATGCAGCTCTTCAAGAGCAACTAAATTTTTATCGTCGGTCTCCCATCTTTGGCAAGATGATGATTTTTCTGATGCATGCAAGACCTGCCATTTTTAGCTAAGTACGACCCTTTACTGCTGGGTGATGAAGATGAAGATTCGTCGAAGTGAGGCTTTCTTCCTCCAGAGGGGACTCTACACTTTTGGTTGGACCGTGGAGACTTTTCTTACTCCTAGATCGATTTTGAAGCACCTGGGGGGTCGCCAGCTCATTTTGCTGCCCGATATGAAAATATGTAAGCTCTCACGCTGTAGCTCTTGCCAAAGTTGGTCTTCATCGAGCCAGCTAGTTTTGGGAGTTCACCCTATCCAAGCACAATGTTTTGCTCTAAGTGTTAGTTTCCAGATGGAACGTGACAACTCACACATTTTTTACTTCCTGGGGGGAGTTCACCATTTCGTTGGAGGATGTTTGTGAGCTACTTGGGTTTGAGCCCACGGGTGAGTATACATACCATGATGAGGCCTTGGATGCCGAAGAGACTTCTGACGGGTTGAGTTAGATCGAATTTTCTAGAGTTGCACTAGGTCTTCCAACAAGGCTACTTTTACTCCTCTTATTAGATATTTTTTAAAGCTCCTACTACGAAGGACGTCACTACTGTAACGCGCCAAGGTAAAGGTACGTCTTTGGAACTACCAACCTATATTCTTGTGCTACTTTCGCGTTTATTCTTGACTGGGAAACCCAACGACCAGCCCAGGAGGGACCTTATAAATATTTCTATCCGTTTGGCCAGGGGTTTTAACCTTCCTTTGGCTGCCATTGCTTTGGGGTCCCTCTATACTTGGCTAGATTGAACCCACCTTGACATGGCATGGTCCCTCGTTCGTTATAACTTGGATAATTTTTCCAATACCATTATCTTAACGGGTTTCCTCTATACCCATTTTCTTGTCATTGCTGCCAAGTCTGTCTCTTATCTCGTGAGCCAAGGCATTAAACCCCCATGCCTCTTATGCTTTCATGAAAAATAGAGTCGAAAGGAGATAATGGGAGTTATTGATTATTTGGACTCCTTTGTCATTAGGTTATACAGAGAATCTACCTTTGCCCACACTTGGAATTTTTTTCCTTCTACAGCTAGAACGGTCACTTTTGTCCTCATTGTAGAAGATCCTTCACAGGCCGTGGTATTTTTGTTTGCTCCTGGGTTTCTTCCTTTCTTTACTGAATGGGGATACACTTCTGAACCTTGTAACCCCGATAGATGTAGCAGGCAGTTTGGGTTTGATCATGGGGCTCCTTGACCTGTATTTTAACTAAGCAATAAAATGGCTACTTTTACTGAGGCTTGCACCTTCTACCTTGTAGCACCAGTACTTAGTGTGACTTCTACCATGGATGGTCGAGTCACCCTTCCTAGTGCCACTAGGAAATGGGACGTATCTACTTCTTATGCCACCAAGTTCCGTTTAAGGCAACTGGCCCTGATTCGTGAGTTCATACAAAGTCCCCCAGTATCCCCCAGTCCTTTATTTCTTTGCCTTGGAGTTGGGTCTCAAAGGCAACTCCATTCTTGGAATTGAGTTCCCTTTGAGTAAAATAGTTAAAGATCCTCCCCTCGAGCTATCCCCTTATTGCCCAATGATCCCTACTGCCACGCCTAAACCCAAGACCGTTGTAACCCCCAATAAGCCTGCCCTTATAACCAAAGAATCCATTAGCGAAGGGCCTTCCCATCCACTAACCAAAAGAAATAGGAAGTCCAAGAGTGGGACTTCTTCAAAATCTAAGTCCCAAACTCAGCCTCAAACCCCTTTGGATGCATTACCCATTACCTCCATTCCCCCTCCCATGTCTGAATAGGTAAGTGAAAAGCTGAGAATAAGGGTTTAGGCCGAGGTGGAACGGATAAATGCTGAGTTTCAATGATGTGCTCCTATCGTTCCTCCTTCGTTTACCTTCCCTACGATCCTGGTTGATCTAACGGAACCAGGGTCAAAAAGGAAGAAAAATTCAAAGGTTCCTCAGAGTACTGGCACTATGGGTGAGAGGAAGAAGACTCTGGGTACCAAGTCCCAGAGGAAACAAACTCCAGATGTACATCTCTCCCCAGCTCCCTCTGTTGCTGCTTCCTCTCCTCCTTCGTCAGTGGTTTATCCTCCTATTCTCCCTCTGAATCCGAGGTATGTATGCGTGTTGTTGATTTTATTCGCATTTTTTTCTAAGGCAAGCTGCATCTGTTTAACTCTTAACCACTTTGGTGTAGGAAGTTGATGAAAAAAGACCCAGCCCCCTTGTGAGCCCTTTCATGGGGGGACGTTTCAGTTCTTCTCAGACCGATGAGACTTTGGCCTCACAACGTGCGAAGGATGCTGCTATGGGGGGTGATTACGTGGAGCCTGTGGGCATCTCTTCTCAACCAGAGACAACTCCCCCAGCCCCTTTTGAATTATCACCTCAGCACGAGGTCCTTCTGCCCATCGTTCCAGCTGTGGAAAGTGTCCTTGAGGTAGAATATTATCAATTACTTGTTAGATCTCACGTCTTTTTTCTCCTCCATCCATTTTTTCTATTTGGCCTACTAAACTTTGATATGTTGGGATGCCTTAGATTAAAATGGCATCTTTGTTAGCTAACATTCTTCTTCCCCCTGTGCTGACGAGACCACTAGCTGCAGTTTCCCTTTTTGGTGCCATAACAGAGGTAAGTAACCCTTAGAGGTATTTCGCACTTCTTCTGTACTTATTCCTCATGTCTAACACTTAGCTTTATATTTGCATCTTTCTCGAAGTCTTGACCCACCCTCTTCTCTTGGTGGTCTGCATGTCTCTAATGCCAAGGTTGATGCTTCTGCCCAGCATGGTGGTTCTTCTGTACCCACCCATGTTAGGGCATCAGTTGGAGGTCCAACATCCTCTCCCAGTGAAACTTATATGTTGGCCTTGGTACCTTTTGTTGGCGAGGGAGATTTATTGACCGTTGAGGCTTCTTCAGTTGGGTTTCTGAGTAAATAAGCCTGCCCCCAACAGTTCCCGCCGTTATGGCCTCCGTGGTGACTCCCATTCTCGCTCCTGCTACTGCTGAGGTACTTCACTAGTTTCTCTGCATTTCTCAACCTTTCAAACTTCACCTATAATGGTGACTTAACACTAAAAACACTTGTTAATATTTTTTGCAAGCTCCACCTATATCGGTGACTTAACAATGAAAACACTTGTTATGATTTTCCATAAACTCCACCTATATCGGTGACTTAACAATGAAAACATTTATTAAGATTTTACATAAACTCCACCTATATCGGTAACTTAACAATGAAAACACTTGTTAAGTTTTTTTCTTTAACTCATTATTTCTTCTACCTGTTCTCAGGTTGTACGAGAGAATTCTCCACAAGTTCTTTTGCCCATCGCTTCACCCCATCGGGAACCCGTTATCTCAAAAGATTCTAGTCACAGCAATCAAGGTTCCACGACTAGCGCTGCTACTAAGAGCGAAGCTAGTTGTGAGATCCTACTGCCCGACTTAGCTCCTCATGCCTTTTGCCTTATGGTCCTTCAGCATTCTCCTCAAATGTCTACCAGCCATCGTTTGGTAGTTGAGCTGCTTGTAAGCCACCATCCTAAGACTTTTACTGTGGATTTCCTGCGTTCTAACATCCCCGTGATGAGCTATAAGCTTTAGGGCATGGCGACCATTGTTGCTGATATCGTCCGCACTCCCACTTCAAACGTTACCAGAGCCCTCCTCAACCAATTCTTGGGCTATCTGAGGGAGTTTGGTCATGATGGCTTCCATTTTGACTGGATTATTGCGCACTTAAAAACTTTGAAGATCCAGCGACAAGATAGTTAGAGGGAGCTGCTGTAGAAACATCAAGAGGATCAATGGGTTGAGGAAGTTAGTTTGGCAGAGCTAACACCTCTGCTTGCAGCTGTCAATAAAGAAGTAGAAGATGTCGAAGAAGCTCTGCATCTGGTGAAGCTGAAATGAGAGACACTCCTCATCGAGCGTACACAAGAGCAAACAAGATTGGAGGTCTCTGTAAATGCTCAACAGTCTTACCTAGTAGCTTCTTCGGGCCTTCCTGGAGATTTTTTCTCTGCTCCAGATCCGTGGTTCCTCTTAGGCCAATGAACTTTTGTATACATTTTCCTTTTCTTCTTTTTATGTAATTCTTGGGCAGTAGCTCCCAATTTTGTAATGCCCCAAAGTTTATGAACGAATGGAAAAGATGTATGTTTTTCCATGCCCTTTCTTTGTGCTATAAATTTTTGCGTATATTATGAAGTTATATAATTCTTTCATCTCCACTCGAGTTATACTAAAAAGAACTTGTATATTCATAATAATAGCTGGATACATCAGTGGTCTAAACTTAATTTCTTACACATGATAGACTTTACACCATTTATTGTTAATCTTGAATGGCTTGACTTCTTCCATCTTAGAAATTAATCAATTACCTGAATCATGAGCTTCTTTTATAATGAAAGGTCCCTCCCAATTCACTGCGAATTTAGGTAGAGGGATCCCTCAGATGTGCTTCACTGCTGCTTTCAAAATGAGGTCTCCCTCCATGAACTTCCTTGGTCTCACCAAGTTATCATATGCATTGGAGAGATTTTTCGTATACATTTTAAAATGTTGCATTACATTATCTCTGTGTTCATCCAATGCTTCCAACTGCACATGTCTATTCTGAGGGAGCATGCTACTTCGTAAGACATATCGAGCAGAGGGGACTTCTAATTCTACCGAAAGAATTGCCTCAGCCCCATAAATAAGAGAGAATGGACTATACCCTGTGGGCTTCCTTTTGGTTATTCGATAGGCCCACAACACAGTTGCTATATTATCATCCCACGATCCTAGAAAATCCTCCATCGTTTTAGCCAAAATATTAACCAAGGTCTTGTTAGTTGCCTCGACTTGACCGTTGCCCTTTGGGTATGCCACTGTTGAAGTATGATGAACAATGGAGTACTTGTCTATGAGCATCGTTACCTCTGAATTGATAAAAGGGGTTCTATTATCTGAGAGGATAACCTTTGGAATCCCAAAATGGCAAATGATGTATTCTCTGATGAAGTTTCTCACCACCTCCGTTGTTGCCCTTCTTAGTGGTATCGCTTCGACCAACTTTGTAAAGCACTCTGTTGCTACTAGTATCCATATCTTCCCCATCAAAGAAGGATCTATTGCCCCTACCAGGTCGAATGCCCAAGTGTGAAAAGGGTAAGGCATTGCTAGGGAGTATATGTCCACCAATGGGGCATGGATCATATTTCCATAAAGTTAGCAAGCTTTGCACTTTCGAACGAACTCTTCAGAGTCTTTCTCCATTTTTCGCCAATAATACCCCAACATCATCAACTGGTCATACAACTTGGCCCCTCCTATGGGAGCTAGGTTGTGTGCATATTTGAGGACTTCGGCTACTTCTTCCTTCGTGATACAATGAAATGGCCTGTTAAAGTAGCCCCTTTGATAAAGCTGCCCTTCTTGAATGTAGAACCTCGGGGACCTTTGCTTAAGTCCCATCGCATCAATCTTCTCTATTAGGGTAACTCCATCTTTAATTAAGTCAATATAAGGTTGCCTCCAGTCTAGTTGAGCTTCAATGAAATGACATTCAGCTGCCTTGAAGAATAACTGGCATTTAACGCACTTTCATTGTAACTCAGCTGTGTCCTGCTCATTCTAGGCCAAAAATAACCCTCCCTTTGAATTCTCCTATAAAGAGGTATCTCAGTTGTTTCGCAGTTCTTTTCATTTGTCTTCTTCAACCTCCACTCTGCTTCTTCTAGGCCGATGCATCTTGATAACCAACCCCCTACATTTCTGAAGCAAATATTTCCCTAGTTCGTAAAGTATTGGGCTAATTCCCTCAGCTCCATCGCTCCTTCCCCAGATTCTAGTTTCTTTTTAATCTTTCCCCTCCAGTCATCGTCCTCCTCCATAGGCAGAATTGACTGTACTATAAAAGGAGCTATTTTTCATTGAATCACGACTGTAATTGTATCGTTCCTCATAACTATTTTCTGGGCGATGGTGGCATATGCATCTGGATGGCAGTTCATCATTCGAGGATGTCTCTTAATTTTTATCCGAAGGAACTGGCTGAGGAGCCTCTAAATGATTATTCGGTATGGTGCCAGGCTTAGGTGTTTCAACGCATATTCTCCATTCACTTATTGAATCACCAAGTTCGAATCACCTTTGATGCAAAGTGAATGAATCCCTCTGCGAAGGGCCTCCAGCAATCCCAACACTAACCCTTCATACTCTGCTTTATTATTGGAATAAGGGAAATCTAATTTGTAGGAAAGACAAATCTCCATCATTCCTTTTGAAATAATAACCCCTACCCCTCCTTTCTTTTTTGTCGAATATCCATCAAACTGCATCATCCATTCTTCATCACTTGCATCCAAGTAATTGGCATGCAGGTCATCTCCTGGAATACTTTCTTTAGGTGAATCAAACATCCCAGAGGGGAAGATTGCCAATAGGTCAGCATACGCCTGGCTCTTGATCGCACGAGTGACCACACACTTCAAGTCATATTCTGAGAGGATGAGGAACCACCTAGCTTCCCTACCAATCAATATAGTTCTTTCCAATAATACTTAATAGGATCACATCTGGTTACAAAATGAGTTGTAAAAAATAGCATATAAAAAATGCGCTACAAAGACTAAGGCTAAGGCTAAACAATGCCTTTCCAAGCTACTATATCTGACCTCTAGCCCATGTATCATTCTGCTGAGGTAGTAGACCGTTCGTTCTTACCCGTCAATATTTTTTTCTAGCAAAGCTCCAACGAACCTCGTGGTGGACGTGAGGTATAGTTGCAACGGTATTCCTGCCTTTGGGGGAACCATGGTCTGTGGTGAAACGAGCATATTTTTTAATCCAGTGAGAGATTCCTGGTGAACCTCCTACCACTTGAAGTTCGTGTTCTTTCGAAAAAGCTACATCAATGGGTGCGTCATTTAGGCCAGTACAAGCATAAATCTCCAAAGGTAAGAAACTTTACCAAGGAAAATCTTCAGTTCCTTCGTTATTCTTGGATTGGGCATCTCCAAGATCGCTCGTTGTTTGTCTTGGTCCATCTGTACTCCCTGCCGATCAACCACATAACCCAAAAACTTTCCATTAGTTACTCCAAAGACGCATTTTAGTGGTTTCATCTTCAGTTTATACTTCCTGCATCGAGCAAACACCTTCCTTAAATCGTTTAGATGGGACTCCTACTTCCTCAATTTAATGACCAAATCATCCACATAAAATTCTACAAAATTGTGAAAGAAGTCATGGAAAATGGCCATCATCGTTCTTTGATAAGTAGCCCCAGCATTCTTGAGTCCAAACGGCATTACTTTGTACATGAAGTTGCCCAATGGGGTTCTAAACCCCATTTTCTCTGCATCCGTAGGGTCCATCTTGATCTGGTTGTACCCTATATACCCATCCATGAAGCTGTACATCTCATGACCAACCGTTGCATCTATTAGGCTATCGATTGAGGGTAGAGGGAACTCATCCTTGGGGTAAGCCCTATTCAAGTCTCTGAAATCCACACAGATCCTTATTTGATTTTTGTCTTTCTTACCCACTGGAACAATGCTAGACAACCAAAGTGGGTGTTGTATCAATTTAATGAACCCTACCGTCAGTAAGCATTGGACCTCTTCCTTGATCTTCAAGTCTAGCTTAGCCTTGTACGTTCTCGTTGTTTGTTTCACTGGAATGGCTGAAGGCATCACATTCAACTTATGGAAGCTCACTTCCTCATCCAGCCTTTCCATCTCTGTGTACTTCCACGCAAAAATGTCTATAAACTCTCGAATTAACTCAACCAAGGCCTTTCATTTCCCTTTACTAATATCTTTCGAGATAAAAATAGGCCTTGGATCCTCCCCTTCTTTCACCAGGTTTAACTTCTCCAACTCTTGTGCTTGTGGCTTTGGTTGATTTTCCATGTAATCTGGTTCTTCCGTGACTTCTTCCTTAAATTCCTGTATGTTAGAGTTGTCTATCATCATACATTATCCCCGTTAATCCACGAGAAAGCACTCATATATCGGGTTAGCCTCATTTTAAATTTCTTCGACCACCCGTTCACACTAATATAACTGATAAACCACCTTTCCTTCTTTGGTAACTACCTTTTTGTACTGTCTACTGATAGTCGCCACTGCCTTCCTCTTCTTCTCTCTAGAAGCCTTAACAACTCTTCCTCCTGAAAATTGACCCAGCACACTTTGTCGTTGGACTTCATACTCCATTGGATCCACTCTAGGCCTCACCCTGTCTTTGAGCAGCTTTGAAATGTTTTGGGGCTGAGGGACCACCTGATGGGATTCTTTGGCCATCACTCCTTTGATGCTTGTAACATCTTTATTCTGCTCGTTCAAGGGACCCATTCTTTCTCTGATCAAGGGAACCCATGTTCCCTTCATTCTTTTTGTTAGGACTCTAACGTCCCCCTCTAGCTCCATGTAAAAGGCTGCGTCCACTAGGTGAGCTTCTTCGACAGTGAAGGGTCTCTTCGTAGCTCTAATAGTCACCTCTGTTCCCTTGATATTCGCCTTGGCGCATTGGTGATACATCGAAGGAACTAACCCTTGGTTGTGCATCCACACTCGTCCTCTCAACAGATGGTAGGAAGTTGCACTCTCTATTATGTGGAATTTGATATGAGAACTCAGATTTCACAACCCAATTCCAACGTTCACGTACCCAATGGACTTGGAAGACTGGTTGTCATATCTTGAAATCACCAAAGGCATTGGGACTAACCTTTCCTCCAAAATATAAACTGCATGGAAAGAGTTTATTGGCATGATATTTATAGAAGCTCCCCCATCTATAAGAGCCCTTGCAAAACTAACCCCGTTAATGCTTACAGTCACATACAATGGCCTATTATGAGGGAACCTTACGGACCTATCTGTGTCGCTGAAAGTTTGTCTCTGACAAAAACCTCTTTACCTACCCGGACATGTGTCCCTTCCATCTCAGTGAAGGGACTGCACTCTTCCTTACAATGTCAAGGATTGCCTGAGTTATTTCCAATCTACTCTCCTTTGGTATCCCTACTTTGTCGAATAACCAAGTAAACTTTGGGGATTTTCAAACAACATAGTATTCTATGGTTTGGTCTGCTTCTTCACCTTTAACACTATATACGTTATCCACATCTTTAGCACTTGCTTCATCATAAGCTAATAATACGTTAGACATTCCCTTAATATAATTTTCCAAAGCTTCTTCAAACTCGTCCTTCTTTATCGTTAGCTCCCTTTCTTCTCCCTTCGCCTCCTCATCATAGGCCACCACCAGATTGGCCCCATGCGCTGGGAGTGGGTTATTGTTAACGTTCTGTGGAGGGATTTGCAATGTTCCTACCTTTACATATTTGTCGATGATTCTCCTTAGTGTGAAACAGCTCTCCGTTGGATGCTGGATCTTTCGATGAATCTGGGAATATTTGGGATCCACCCTAGTTGCAATGTCTGGTTCCCCAATGAGGATGCCCTTTGGTTCGTACACTGTTCCTCCCTGAACCATTGCATTGTAACAACTGATAACCTCTTTTACTGTACAAGGCAATGGTGGTGGGTCCTCCCTGTCTCTTCCAAACTTCCTCTCGTTGTCCTTCTTCACTACCTTACCCCCATTTTCTCATTCGGTATACCCTACTCATGGAGGCTGAGACCTCCCCCCCACAGGTTGTATCAGCTACCTGAACATCATGAGCACTACAACTAGGTTTGGTCGCACAACCAACGAGATATTCCTTGCTGCTTTTAGGAACGCCGAAAAAGTCCCCTCGGGCATCTCGTTAATAAGATGGAAGGTGTACTCAGGAAGCAGTCCCTCCGTGCAGATCTACAGTAGCTTGGACTCTTTGGCCTCCTCCCTCACATCGAGGGACCTTTCCCCGAACCTTCGAACCTAAGCTACCACTTCTTCCCCGGTTCGTTGCTTCTCCCTCCCTAATTCGGTCAAAGTAAACTCATCTTTAGCCAGAAAGAATTTCTGGATGAACAAAACGTGCATCTCCTCCCATGTGGAAACACTCTTGGGAGCTAGGTGAGAATACCAAGTGTATGCTTTATCAGTTAAGGATTTAGAAAATTCCCTTAATCTAAGTTTCTTATTATTGCAATGCACCCCCAAGTGTTCAATGAAGCGTTTAATATGCTCCTTCGGGTTTCCACCCTTTCTTGTGTATGTTTCAAAAACAGAAGGAATATAATCTTTTAGGTAGGGCTCATCATTATATTCCTGGGGGTAGGGCGTTCTAAAGTCATCGTAGACCGAAGCTACTCGCTCACATATTGTGAGGAGGCTTGCATGAATTTCAACATTTCTTTCCTCATCTCTTCCATGGGTGATGCCGTTGAAATGCCTATCAGTGGGACCATAGGCTGAGTTCCCATTGCAGCTGGGGAAATCATCACAGTAGGAGCCGTTGATACTCATAGGTTTTCCTTTATGATTGCACTTGGTGGGGCCATTGGGGCTACCCCTGGTGTCACGAAGGAGTTGGTTTCAAATCCTCCTAAGACCGCTGAAGCTACAGGAGTTTGCAAAAACTCATTGAATTTATTCAAGAGGAGTGCCACTTGGGCTGGTCCCAACCCAATGCTCGAAGAAGCTTATGCCACCGTTGGTACACTTGTCGTCGCTTGGACTGGAGGTACCTCTAGTCGAGGGGCTCCATTGAAGCCTCCAGCTCTCTCACTTCTTGTTCTTTATTGTGTTGAATGTCATCAAAGTTAAGCCTTCGATTAACATTATCCTGCGCCATACTCCTTGCTTAGAAGAATGCCTCCCCAGCAGAGTCGCCAAATGTAAGTGGGTAGTTTAGATCAGATGGAGGCGTAATGCCTTTTGAGTATAGTAATGATAAGTTAAATAATAACACTATTGATTAACCACAAGACATACAAACACAACTCAGTGAAGATAGACTCAGTTTGAACTCACAAATCTCTCGTGTATAACTCAGAAGGTAATAATGAACTTAGAAGCAACTTTTCTTAGAGGGAGAGAGAGAATGATCACCCTAGATACACCTTGGCAGGTAGCCAAACACCCTCACCACCCTCAATGATCTCTGTCAAATATTAAAGCTTCGTAATAAATGACAATGGTGGGTGAGTAAATTCTCTGGTTCGTAATAAATCTCTCTACTAATAACTCATGAATTCTCAACAAGAACATATGATATATCTCTCCCCAGAGGTGGTTGGGGTCTTTAAATAGCGCCCCCCCCCCACACACACACTACCCCCGAGGCAACTCAGTCACTAATGCCTGTGAAAGACCTCCCTCATACTTTATGTCACAAAAATTAAATACCTTATGAATTAGTTATCTCCATGTCATAAGCAGTAAATGCCAAGACATACCTTTTGCCTAACCACTGTGTGTCAGGGGGCTGCCGTCACAGAGGTGGCTCACCAACTGTCTGACAACCCCAAATACCACGGTGGTTTACTTAAGTGCAGATTTGACATTGCCTAGCTGGTTAGTGACATCACATAAAGTGGATGTGACATTAAGTAGAGGGTTGTTTGGATCACAACTCAACGCTCGATGGATCTCAAGGATTCTCCCCCCGAGGTTCCACAGTGAGGGTCATTTTGGTGTTTTACCAGGTGTATCTAAGATGGTCAGGACAAACCCTAATGGTTCCTCACTTCTAAATCCTCCAAACTAAGACCCTCCGAAGTTCCCACGACGAGATCGTTCGATAGAGAATGAAAGCTCTTCGAGGCCCTGCCAAGCCTGGTCTCTTGCGAGTATCGTTTGACCTTATACAAAATCATTATAGTCATTACATCTTTACAATTGTTATAGCTCATAGTTGATATAAACAAAAGATACAACAAGACTAAATTAATCAACAGGACTAAAGTACGAGCTCTCTCAGTCAGCTTCTTTGCTGGAAGGTCCCTATGAACTCCCACACTGAGTTGCCACGCTGAACTGCCATGCTAAGTTGTCTTGATCCCAAACACTGTTGTAAATGGGGGGATTATCTCTAATCTCAGGATTATCTTCAAGTCTCCTCTACAACTCCTAATGATATTGATATTGAGTATGCTCACAGCTTTTAGTTCAAACCATCAAACAACGAGGCAGAATACGAAACCTTGATAGTCGGGCTAAATTTAACTCATTCATTAGGTGTCGAGCAAGTAGTGGCGCATAATGATTCAAAAATGGTAATTAACCAAGTGATTAATTTGTATGGAGTCAAAGGAGAATTGATGACCGGTATCTTCTTACGTCCAGGGAAGTCATCGCTAAATTTCCAACCGTCTATTTGAACATAATCCTAAGAATAGATAATTCCCGAGCTGATGCACTTGCTCGACTAGCATCAATAAGAAGCATTGAACTCAGAAGAACAATCCCGATTAAACTCTTGGCTAATCGGAGTATTGATGAGGACCTGATGGTTAGTTTCATTGCTGAAGATCTGGGACCTTCCTGGATGAATCCCATTAAATCTTATATTGAAGATGAAACCCTACCACCCGGTCCTAAAGAGGCCAAGAATCTTCAATATAAAGCAATGAGATATGTGTTAGACAAAGGAGTTTGATACATAAAGGGATTGATGATTTCCTTGCAGCATTGTGTTCATCCAATGGAGGTTGAAGATTTGATCAAAGAAGTTCATGAAGGTTCCATTGGAGCTAATTCAACTAGAAGATCATTGCTCTAATGCATCAACACTCAGGGATACTAATGGCTGACCATGAGGGTAGATTGTATAGCCATTGCGAGAAAGTGTGATAAGTGCCCTGGCCATTCGCTATATAGGGAATTATCTTGGTCGGCCCACTACCGACCCCCAAAGGCAGGTTCAAATACTTAGTTCATACTTATGAGAAAGTGTATCAATTCATCTGGAAGAATATAATCTGTCGATATGGTTTACCATATGATTTCAATACAGATCATGGCACCCAGTTCGAAAATGAGGAGTTTAAAGCATACTGTGTCCAGTCCAAAATCCAAAAATTGCATTATATACCAGACCATCCTTAAAGTAATGGTCAAACAAAAATGAAAAATAAAACTTTGTTGAATGGGTTGAAGAAGAGCCTTGATCTGCCAATGACAACTGGATTAATGAGCTACCCTCTGTTCTTTGGGCTTACAGAACAATGTCGAGAATAGAAACTAGAGAAACACCATACATGTTTGCATTTGGGACTGAAGCTATGGTACCAGTAGATCTCGGCCTACCAACCATAAGGTATTGAATTTTTATTCCCAAGTTAGTGATTTGATGAGGCGATTAGATCTCGACATGTTAGAGGACGTACGAGAAGATGCAGCTCTGAGAAATCTGCCTACTAACATAGAACTTCTCGCTTTTGTAATAAAAGGGTCAAGCCGAGTACCCTGAAAGAGGGTGATTATGTTCTTAAGAAAGTTATCCAAAAGAATAACAAAATTGAGGCCAACTGGCATGATCCATATCGCATATCAACTTTCATCCGACCAAGGACCTATCGGATAGAGACTTTGGATGGTGAAGAATTCAAAAATCCTTAGAATGCCGAACATCTTTGAAAGTATTATTAATAATTTGGAGAATTTCCATTATTATATTTCATTTGCTTTTATTTGAGTATCAATAAAAAGTTGATTTCAGTCTCTTCAATTTTTCAATTTTTCAATTTTTTTTCGAAGTACGGTGATGATATATATCCCCCAGAATAGAAATAACACAGTACATATATATCTTCAACTTCGACCAAGTCAAAACAGGGTTAAAATCCTCAGCACTTGGTCGGCAAAGAAAATAATCATGTCAAAACAGGGTTAAAATCCTCAACACTTGGTCGGCAAAGAATATAACCAAGTCAAAATAGGATTATAATCCTCAGCACTAGATCGAAAACAAAAATTTACTTCATGTATGACTTCATAAAAACAAAATTACAAATAATAGGTTTATTATTTCATGTATGATTTTGTATAAACAAGTCAAGAACAAGAAGTGTAAAACTTCATATAAAACTAAAAAAGTTATAAATAAGTTTTACCCAAACTAAGTCAAATGTAGGAAGGCATGTAAAAATTCCTAAATACAGGAATATAAACATATATTACTCATATGCTTGGTCACCACTGATAACTAATGATAAATTTGGATTCATATGTCTAAGTGAATTACTAGAATCAAAGGCATCACCACTGGTAACTAATATTAAATTTGGATTAATATATCTAAGTGTATTAGTAGAACCAAGGGAGGTACAATAACAAGTTAACTGATTGATTAAAATAATCATAAGTTGACAAAATTAAACATATTTTATTCACACAAACTGAATTACATTAAAATGAATTACAAAATACAGGATAATCATTCAACTGGACATTTTCCCTCAGCTTTGGAAGATGATTGCACTTTTTCCATACCAGTAGGAAGATTATCCAGCGTATAAGGAGAATTGATAAAGTTGAAATCTTGAAGCATCCTTCTGTTGTTGATGCTCTGCGTGGTGTTATATTTGGCACCATCATATTTGCTCTTTCAGATGAGGAGGTCGAACTATCTCAAGTTCATCGTGTAACTCATAATCCCCTAAATTTTTTGATATCAAGCATTGGGGAATCAATTCAACATGAATCCAACTAACATCCAACTTGAACATAGGTTGTTGGCAGTCTATGGAACTAGGATCATGCCAATACTAGAGTTTGCTATCTTGATCAACCTTCATCACTGTCAAGCAATTAGACCAACCCCATTTATAACCTTTATGATGAGTTTGAGCAAGGCGATCTTCTATATGGCCCAAAGCTTCATTGTAGCCATCCATCCATACCTCTCTGGGTTATTTGTGAAATTAAAAGATTAACCTTTCAACTTGATGTTGAAGTTTCTTCAAAACCTCATCCTTCACCTTCAACTGAGAGAATTGGTCGGCAAGGGCTTTGTCTTTAGCTTCCAGTCTTGTGGATAAATCGGTAATGGATTGACTCTTCGCCTTCAGCTGGGTAGCTTGGTTAGTTAAAGTTTTCTTAGTCCTAGTCTCTTCTATAGTTGGTCGGCTAGCACTCTGTTTGAAGATTGTGCAGGTTTGGATTTTTTCAAAGCTTCAAGTTCTTCCCTCAATTTGGTGTTTTCCTCCTCTAGAAAAGAGGCACCTTCATCGACACTAGTAGCTGAAGAATATTTGAAGTTTGCAAGTTCATCGCTCAGTCTATTATTCTTTACGTACCTAATTTGTGTAGAGGTGGCAGAGATGGCTTTATCCTAACCCTTGTTGAAGATTCTTCCCTAGCCTTATTTCACTTAGCCTTATTAATAGAAAGGTCAGTGGATAGTAACTGTGTGTTTTGTAACAATGCTATAGAAAATCGTGACCACCTCTTCTTCAATTGCATATTCTCTAAACCTATTTGGGAGGAGGTCAAGTACAACAACTCCTACATCAGTAATGCTACTAATTAGGAGGGAATCATTGATGAGGCTACTAAGCACTTTGTAGGTAACAAAATTACTACCAAGCTCCGAAAGTCTTCCTTTGCTGCCACAATCTACTGCATTTGGATCGAGAGAAATAATAAAATTTTTAAGAACAAGTCCTCAAACTATGTTGACATCATGAGTGACATTGCTTACCTTGTTAGATGCAAGACACTTAAGTGGACTAAATCGAGGAGAAACTTAAAGTCTTGGCTTATCTGCAGAAATTAGGGTCTAGATGATAATCAATTGCTTTTCTGTTAAATGGCCTGGTGTCCCTTGACTTTTGATGTTTTTCTGTTGCTTATCTAGCTTTATTTGGATCCTTTTCGGTTGTGAAAATTGATCCTAGGAGGGTATTCCCTCCTTATCTTGTACATTTATGTTTATTTATTAGATTCTTAGTTACCAAAAAAGGATAGTTTGGCTACTTGTCCTTTAGTAGCCTTTGCCCCACGCTCAACTGCAGTAGCAACCGAGCTAGCCACAGACAAAGCAGTATCAACCCTCTATCGTGCTTCTTCAGCAGTCTTGATTTTATCCTCCCAAGCCTTCTTCTCTGTCTCCAAAGCTTGCTGGGAATCTAGAATAGATTTCCTAAGACCTCCTAAACTTCTTTCGAAGAAGAGTGTAGCTGATCATCCTTCTCTAGTATTTGGTTATAATCAACCAGGAACTATAAGAAAAAAAGCTAAAACAGTACAAGTCAGAGAAGACATGAACAATATCCTACCAACTTTAAATATGAGAACTTACCAAGGCTAAGATTTGAGTAGCTTTTGCTAATAGTTATAATCGGGACATTAACGTATTAACAACTCTATGGTTTGGAAGGTTCCAAACTTGATTAGTCTACTTGCAAAACTAGGACTATAGGCTACAGATGATCCAGCAACAAATAAGACAATGCCGACCAAACCTTATTGATCAACATCGATAACTTTCTCTACCTATATATCGCAGGACCTCTCCTCAGTCTCTTTAAAGGAGACTCATCACCCTTGTTGGCTAGGGGCTTCTTGCCAACATTAGTCTTCTTGTTTGGGGCACTAGTATCAATAGGCTTCTTGGCGCTATCAGTAGAGTCATCTTCTAAGAGATTGGGGATTCTTCTTTTTACCATACTAATTGACATGGGAAGTTCAGAATCAAAGGAAGAAGAAGTGGCACCAGTAGCAACTTCAATACCACTAGACTCAGTGGCAGAGGAGGTGGACACTGGATCTCTCTCCAAATCAATTACGATTGAAGGCACAATAATTATTGGCCGAGAAATAAAAGAAGTTATATAACTTCTATATTCTAAAAATACAGAAGCTGATCGGGGATGATCTTTTCCTGTTCTATAATTAAGACCCCACAAGAATTTCAGCTCCTCCAAATTTACTTAAACAGGCTTGGGTTTTCTCTTACGATCTTCTACAACAAAGTAATAAGCAGAAACAGTTAGTACACATCATAAAGAAGATCAGTAAAGAAAGGAAAAAATTGAAATAACTACCTATCCCATTCACTGATTGAGGTCACCTAGGACCCTGATAGGCCACTCCACCCTCAAGTGGGGCATGTTGCCGGTTCTTAACTATTAAAGCATGACTCCAATAACATTTTTTGGAGTCAGGAAAATTCAACACCAAAGCCTTGTTAGCCGTTGTGGTTTTCAAATAATATGTATTCTCCTTTGCGATTGCCTATTTATAACATAACATAATATCTGGAATCCCAATATGGGTCCCATAGATTCCATTCAATCTATTTAAACCATTGACAATTCTCCAGGTGTTGGGAGCCACTCGTGCTAGAACGATGTCAAAATATTAGCAAAAATGAAGAAGAAAAGGGTTTAGTGGAAATGAAAAACCACACTCTGCTATAAACAAAGTGGGGATCCAATGACCTTCACCCAATGGATATACATCTAAAGGGCCATGTGGAACTTTTAAATTGACCTAATAGAGAATTTTATGTTTTTCCTTGAATTCCTCTAGAGAATAAGCATCAACTATATAAACCATGGTTCAAAGAAGGAAATGAGGAAAAATAAAGAAAAAATTCTTACAGAAGATAAAGGATTCAACAAGAACTGTAAAAAGAAAGGAGGAACAATGGCAAATGATCGCACAAAAGCTCAGAGATGGCTGCTATTGTTCAAAAATTTGGGATAAGGCAAAACCTGCAAAATCCTCCTGCCTTTTATAGGTTGCCTAAAAAACAACAAATATAATGATTAAATGTATCAACGGTTGACATTACGACGGCTTCACAAATCAGAAGGTGAAAAATACCCATTTACCCTTTGGCGGTACGCTAAAATTCAAATTATTTGCAAAAATGCCTCTTCAAACAGCGCCAGTAAAATTTACAAGTGTAGGAGATCAGCTGCCGACCAAACACATCATGAAAATACTTCGAGATATTTCTAGAATCAAATGATCCATACTTTGACGCAAGCATCAAGCATGGAACCTTGGGGGCTTTTGTTGATGACAAAAATTATCCACCTACGTGGACCAATCATAAGTGAACACAAGTCCTCTTACATGGCCAAAATACTAGTTAGCAGATAATAATTTTTTTTACCAACATGAAGAATGCCGACCAGGACAAGGAATGCCAACCAACACAAAGTTGGTCGACCTATAAGACCAATGAAGAGTCATCATACCAAGGGTCATACCGCACGTGGTTTATACAATCAATCATCACATTCATTATGTAAGGATGCAAAAGCTTAATTGTATAAAAGCATTCCATCCCTTGACATTCCTAACCTTGACCTCCGGGTCACTATAAATACGTTGTATACCTTTCATCAGGGCACGATCAAATGGATTCTTGGGTATTCTTATCTACAAGAGTATCTAGCTTTCTATAACCTCTGAAATCAATGAAAACAACAGTAGATGTAGGCTTTCTTACATAGCTGAACCACTTTAAACTCTCTCTCTCTCTCTCTCTCTCTCTCTCTCTCTCTCTCTCTCTCTCTCTCTCTCTCTCTCTCTCTCTCTCTATCTATCTATCTATCTATCTATCTATCTATCTATCTATCTATCTATCTATCTCTATCTCTATCTCTATCTCTATCTCTCTATTTATCATTACATATTTTATCCGTGATTATAAATTAGTTCAAGTCTAGTTTTTTACATCAACAGTCCACAATGCTAAATAAATAGGAAATAAACCACATTCAACTTGTATTATTATAGACCGTGACCATAGGCCCCAAGTAGAAGTTTAAAGTACTAAATATTTGAAGTACCAAATTTCCAATGTTCAAATAAATTCCAGAGCATCCAGCGATGTGAGTTTCCATCTGGGGCCTTACTAGCATTCTTTTCGGTGTCCCTACTCAATGTACTTGGGGTGGGGTTTCTATCATAAAAAGCAAGGGTGGGCAAAAGCTCAGTAGGGTGGGTAATACTAAGATACACGTTTTCTATAACATACTATACATATATTGTGTATTTTAATCAATTTCCGAAAATGTTTAACTATTTAGTTAGTATTAATGTAGCTATCATGTAATGCACCCGAGCGACGAGCTCACACTCACACTTAATCAATTTTATCACCCTTTCTAAAGACTAGTTAATCATATTTTTATCCTTTAGTCTCTTTTATAAAATGTCATTAGGTTGTCTTACTTCCAAGTATAACCATTATCATTTCCGTTTTACTTTATATTTTCTTGGAATAGTCCAATAACCGCATACTTTAAGGGGATCCACACTGCTGATTATGCTACCATATACTCTGGCCAGTGATTTTGGGTATTTCACCCGAGGACTCTGGGCCCTTCTTAATTTTCTCAGCGTCATTCTAGTCCACTTTAATGTTTGTTAACATATTATCCAATTCCCACATTATTCCACCCTGTGTAACACCTCGTAATTTCGAGGACGGTGAATTTAATTATTTTTGGGAGAAATAGAACTTATATAATTTGGAGAAATTTAAATTATGATTTGGAGAAATTATTTAAATTGGAGAATTTATCTAATTTGGTGAATTGAGATTTAATGATTTGGGTTATTTTGTGTCACATTTGTGAGGACGAAAATTGGAGAATGTTATAAAGTAATTCGGATGACAATTACGAGTGCACAATTGATTTAAGATAGGTCGAGATAGTTAGAAAAGAGTACCCGAGGATAGTAATTGGGTCTCGGGACAAGTTTAGGCATAACCGACCTCATACGAATCGTGTTTGGGCCATTTTAACTTGACCCACAAGTCTAATTTCGGGATTGGTGTTATAAAACCTAGATTAAGGAGTTTGTGGTAGACACAACTCAAATAGAAAAACCCAAGTTTGCAGATTAGAGATGAGGGAGAAAATTGAGGAGCTTTTGGGAGCCAATTTGGAGAAGGATTTGGGTGGTTGTGTCAAACTAATCATCATCGTCATCAAAGGATTTAGACTCTAGGAAATTATCAGGTAAGTTATAAAATTTCTTTAATGTAAATTTGAGAAAATCAGTTCATATCATAGTGGATGTAATGAAAAATCATTTTTAGGGTAAGTTATCACGTAGAAATGGGTTTTCGAGGTATCAATCAATTAGTAAAGGTTAAGAGTTAATTGACCATGAAATATGATTAATTGAGGTTGAAACCTGTCTGTGAATAGAAACTAGTAATCAATTTCATGTAACATGGATGTTAGAATCGAATTGGAGAGACAAATTTAACCGAACCATGGAACCCAATTCGGGATCTTCATCTTATGTTGAGAATCCAGTTTGCGTAAAGATTTCTAGGATGATTAGAATCTATTCTAGTTTATTAGTTAGGTTAAAAACAGTTGGGTTGTATTTTGGGAAGGAACAAGAAGCTTGGGTTATCGATAATGACAGAAATCGGCCGGAGAGGAAGGTGCTACCGCCGATCTTAAAGGTCGCCTAGTCCGACTTATTTTTTTTGTGTTTTGCTAATTAGGAATAAAGAAAATTAGGCATTATACATTGGGTATGTTTTAAACTGAATGCGTGTTATAACCATTGGAGCTTTAAGCTCATCAGTGGAGGAAACCCCACGCCGCAATGAAGGAGGCAAAGCCTTGGCCAATGAGGAAGGGAAAGTGGCAGTTTTGCTCTTTTTATTTATTTATTTTGGCCTTAATATATTTAGTCTATGTTTAAGGGGGTAAATTTATGTAAAACTAAATGGAAGATGCTACTTAGAGTTTGGAGAGACGGGTAATACGGATTTTTAAATTAATAAGGGTGACACACTTTTTAATGGGACTTTGTGTAATAAATTCTAAGGGATAAATTACAGGCCAAGGGAAAGAGTGTCCGTGTATTTTGGTCGCGTGGCACCATGTTAATAAAATTAATCAAAGAGAAAATTAATTAACTTATAGTCAGGAAATTGACTCGAATATTTTAGGCTAGTGCTACGGGATTTGTGCACGGATTATCCGAATTTGAAATAAATATATATATGCTATTAGTGGAGCACAACATCAGGATGGCAGACAACAAGGGCAGGACTCCTGGCAGGGAATTATTCCAAAAGATTCAGATCTAGGGGCAATCGAGTGGAGGGTCATGATTTTTGACAAGTTCAACAGCGTCCCGATCAGCAACCACACTTTGTTCCTTAGGTCCTGCAGGGCCAAAGGAATGGAGGGGAAGGCCAATAGGGACATAATCAATAACAGGGAGGATTTTTTAGGAAGAGTTTATTTTTTGGAGAATTAGGTCACATGAAGAGAGATTTCCCTGAGCGAGGCAGGGGCAACTACAGGATGGGGTTCTAGATGTACAACCACTACAACAGTTAATGGGTACGTTCTGGCATGAGGATGCCGCTTAGGAATCCATTGACCAAGCAAAACAACTAGAACATGGAGATAATATTTTATATTTTTCCCTTATGACCATGGGTATGTTTTGAGTGACGTTGGGTACGTCACAACATAAGATTGTTATCACTAGGATTCATGAGTGAGTCAAATAAGGTGGCTGATTTTCCAAGTTTTGGCTGGTTAGCGATAATTTGTAGGTATGCTGGAAAGTTATAGTCAAACTTGGTGCTCGCAGTACCAGGATATGGATTTTTGCTAGGTATCACCTGATCGATAGAGTTTATCTTATATATACGGGTATGTATGTGTGGCAGAATAGACTTATAACAATATGCTTATATTATTAATTTTGATCCCGGGGAGTAGGGACGTTTACTGGTGTGGTTCAGGGTGAATAGGTTTATTATTGAGCAGAGAGATATAGCTCAGGATTTATTTCACGTAAGGAAACTAGTGATAGTAAGGGTGCGGTATTTTATGTTGTCTTTTGTAGCATCAGAGTGGATATGTATGATTTTATGTCAAGGGATGGGTGTTTGGGCGTACGTGTTATGGACTGAGGGCCTAACGGATCTCAACGACCGACAATATTAGGTAGTAGTGTATCCGGGGGTTCCTTGTTTGGATTTCGCTTTGCGAGATGTCCCACGCATGAAACTTAGCATAACGTTGGAAGTGAGGAGATGTTTGGTCTTTAGTACATGGGTTGGGTAGCTCGTATATTATTCATGTATGTTGAAAGTTATATTATGGTTTAATGCTAGTAGAGCCGAGTATCATTTGTGCAGATAAGCACATGTAGAGGGTGTATGGGCGCCCTGGTTAACTAAATTAAATTTAAAATAATTCGCGATTAGAAATGGGAGAAAATAGGTGTAGCAATCTTAAGGGTAAGTGATTTGAGAGCTAGTAGAGGCTTGGAGTACTAGACTTATCTGAATTTCGAGGAAAATTCCTTGATAAGGGGGGAAGTATGTAACACCCCGTAATTTCGAGGACGTTGAATTTAATTATTTTTGGAAGAAATAGAACTTATATAATTTGGAGAAATTTAAATTATGATTTAGATAAATTATTTAAATTGGAGGATGAAAATTAGAGATTGTTATAAAGTAATTCTAATGACAATTGCGAGTGCACGGTTGATTCCGGATAAGTTGAGATAGTCGAAAAAGAGTACCAGTGATAGTAATTGGGTCTAGAGACATTTTTAGGCATAATTGAGCTCACACGGAGGTGTTTAGGCCATTTTAACTTGACCCACAAGTTTAATATCGGGATTGGTGTTCTAAAACCTAGATTAAGAAGTTTGTGACAGACACAACTCAAATAGAAAAACCTTAGTTTGCAAAGGAGATAAGAGGGAGGAAATTGAGGACCTTTTGGGAGGCAATTTGGAGAAGGATTTGGGTGCTTGTGTCAAACTCATCATCGGCATCAAATTATTCAGACTCTATGAAATTTATCAGGCAAGTGATTAAATTGCTTCAATGTAAATTTTTGAAAATCAATTCATATCATAGTGGGCGTGATGAAAAATCGATTTTGGGTTAAGTTATCACGTAAAAGTGGGTTTTCGAGGTATCAATCAATTGGTAAAGATTAAGAGTTAATTGCGCATGAAATATGATCAATTGAGGCTAAAACCTGGCTGTGAAGAGAAACCCATAATCAATTTCATGTAACATGGATGTTAGATTCGAATTGGAGAGATAAATCTAACCGAAACATGAAACCTAATTCGAGATCTTCATCTTGTGTTGAGAATCCATCTTGAATGAAGATTTTTAGGATGATGAGAATCTATTATAGATGATTAGTTAGGTTTAAACAATCTGGGTTGTAGTTTGGGAAGAAAAGAGAAGCTTGGGTTATCGTTAATGGTAGAAACCAACCGGAGAAAAAGGTGTTGTCGCCGATCTTAAAAGTCGCCTAGTCCGACTTATTTTTTGTGTTTCTGCTTAAGAACTAAGAAAATAAGGTAATTAAACCTTGTGTATGTTTTGATATGTATGTGAGCTCGGCCGACGAGGAGGGAAAAGTGGCAGTTTTGCTCTTTTTTTTGTTTAGGCTAAGTGTATGTTTAAGGGGTAAATTTGTGTAAAACTAAGATGCTACTTAGAGTTTGGAGAGACAGGTAGTACGGATTTTTAAATTAATAAGGGTGACATGCATGTAATTGGATATTGTGTAATAAATTCTATAGGATAAATTATGGGCCAAGGGAGAGAGTGTCCGGGTATTTTGGTCACGTGGCACCATGTTAATAAAATTAATTAAAAAGAAAATTAATTAATTTAGAGTCGGAAAATTGACTCAGATATTTTAGACTAGTGCTACGGGATTTGTGCACGGATTAGCCGGGTTTAAAATAAATATATATACGCGGTGATGTGTAGTATAATTGTTATATATAATATATATATATATATATATATATATATATATATATATATATATATATATATGTATGCTTTATAAATATTGGTGTGAGTAATATTTATAAGAATACAAACCCCTCTAGGGCTATCATAGGAGGTTGCGCGATGTGGGTCAATCCCCTGGCTTGAGGGGCATGGCGAGTATAATCCCCAGGTCATAAGCATCCGGTAATTAGAGGTGAGACGCTTTGTGTATGATTTGTCCTTATTCTCGGTGGGAACTATGGTGGACTCCACTACGTTTATTTTTATTTCACTGATTCGGGGAGCTGATCGGGTCGGGGTGTCTGGGTCGATGAGTATACCTGGAGTGATAGCATTCTAGAGAAAACATCTGGGATAGTGCCTACTCGAGAGGATTGAACATCAGGGATAGTGCCTACTCGGGAGGATGGAACTTCCGATGAGTACCTACTCGAGAGAATGATTATATATATATATATGACATATGTGTGATTGTTGTAATATAGGATATGTATAACGGTGTAGAAGTAAATACATGTAAAATACATGGAGTGAAATTGTATTATTTACATACGTATATAAGAGTGCAAATATTTATATACGAGCAAATTACTTGGAATAAAAAGGGATTTCTTTTGTATTACTAATGAGACTATTATATAGAAATTTTAAAGAGGATCAATTAAGTTAATGCAATAAATAACTTACGAGGTAAAAGTACAAATTACTCGGGCTAGAGTAGAGTGTTAAGGAGTTCCAGTACAAGGCTAGTTAGATGGGGTAGTGTACTAGGAGGGTTAGGAAGAAGCGGTAGGTGTGGACGATAGTTGAGGGGTGAGTAATATCTCAAGTGAGTGCGACACTAACTTAAATATGAAGAGCATTCATGCATTTTGATTGTTGTATTTTAATTCACTTTCAAAATATTTTCAAAAGGATTTGGGGTCTGACGCGCACTTGCAAAATATTTTCAAAACCTTTTTAAGTGTCCAGCCACAGGGACGCCAAACTTGATGATCTATTCCAGGGATGCGTAGTTGCAACAAATGTGGAAGACTGCAGGGTTTGGACTTAGTCGCTTCAGTTACTTCATTCTAGAGTAGGATGCAGTTTAGTATTTCATTTGGGCATGTTGCCGAGCCATTTTTCAATCAAACTTTGTACTTAGTTTATTATTTCTGTTGTATTATTATTATTATGCATTTTAGATTCTTGCCGATGGTTTATTCAACGAGTCAGACATTTATTTATTCATTATTGATTTAGATTCATTGATTGTGTTAATGGTTTAAATTTATATTTATATAGTTGTTGTTGTTTAATAAAAAGATAAATTTAGACATCAACTTTTTGGATACTAGGTGGTTAGTAAGTTTTAAAAAGTTTTCTACAGTGACGCTAAGAATGAACCAGATGAGAAAGCTCTTTTAATTTAATAAAGGACTGATCACCCGATATTTAATTAGGCAGGGGGTCACAGATGGTATCAGAGCATCAGGTTTTAGTGTTCGTAGGATTTGTAAGGCCTTTCACATTTCAGCTTCGCACTCTTCGACTTAGAGCCCTATGGTAGGATTGTTGTATTCTTTTATGTACATGCATTCACGTTCTTATGCTATTATAAATGTATGAACGGTGAACTCATACAATTCATTTTGAAATTTCAGATGTTGCCTTAGAGAGGACGTCAAGCTAGGGAAACATCAAGGGATTAGGAGAGGGAGGAGCGAAAGAAGGCGATATTTATAGATGGATTAGTTTGGAGGATTATGCAACACATTATTGGAAATCTAACAATGGTGAAGTATACTAACATCGTCCATGCATCATTATTACACTGCCTGCTAGGATTATCGCTTCCACGTAAACGGAAGCAAGAGAGGAGGTGAGCACAGCCAACAGGTAAAGGTTGGTGGGGGTGCTATTAGTGGAGCACAACAGAAGGATGGAAGACAGTAGGGGAAGTCCTCCCAACAAAGGGATTCTGCCAAGAGATTTAGATCTAGGGGCTATCGACCGGAGGCTTAGGATTTTCGATAGGGCCAGCAGGGTCCCATTCAGCAGCTGCACTTTGTTCCTCAGTGCTGGCCAAGGGAATGGTGGGGAACGCCAGCAGGGACATGATTAGTGACATGGAGGATTTTTAAGGAAAGGTTTATTTTGTGGAGAAGCAGGTCACATGAAAAGTGATTGCCCTGAGTGAGGCAGGGGAAACTACATGACGTGGGTTCTAGATGTACAATCACTAAAATAGTTCATGGCTACATTCTGGCGTGAACAGGCTGCTCAGGAATCCATTGACCAAGAAAAATAGCTAGAATATGGAGGTAATATTTTACATTTTTACCTTATGAGCATGGGTATTGAGGGCGAGTGAGACGAATTTAGTGGGTGCATTGGCCTTACTAGCCATATTATATATAATTACCGTGGGGTAGCAGAGTTCTTTGGTGTTATCCACGAGAGAATGGGGGTGTGCACTAAGAGGATGGTTGCATTACATAAGAGGTTACTACTTTTAATAATTATAGGTGAAGGGAGGATTATTTTCTATGTTTCGTCCGGTTAGCGATAGTTTGGAGCTATAGTGTTGAGTTATAGTCAAACTTGGTGTTCGCGGTACCACGATATGGATTTTTACAAGGTATCACCTGATTTATAAGGACTATCGTATATATAAGGGTATGTATGTGTGACAGAATAGACTTATTATAATATGCTTATATTGTTAATTTTGATCCCGAGGAGCAGGGACATTTACTGATGTGATTCAGGGTGAATAGGTTTATTATCGAGCAGAGAGATATAGCTTGGGATATATTTCACACTAGGATACTAATGATAGTAAGGGCACGATATTTTATGTTGTCTTTTGTAGCATCAGAGTGGATGTGTATGATTTTATGTTAAGGGACGGGTGTTTGGGGGTATGTGTTATGGATTGAGGGCCTAACGGGATCTCAACGACCGATAATGTTAGGTAGTAGTGTATCAAGGGGGGTTCCTTTTTTGGATTTCTCTTTGCGAGATGTCCCACGCATGAAATTTAGCGCAACTTTGGAAGTGGAGAGATGCTTGGTCTTTAGTACATGGGTTGGGTACCTCGTCTATTATTCATGTATGTAGTTGTAACTAGGCATTGAAAGTTATATTACAGTTTAAGGCTAGTAGAGCCGGGTATCATTTGCGCGAATAAGCACAGGTACAGGATGTATGGGCTGCCTGGTTAACTAAATTAAATTTAAAATAATTTGCGATTAGAAGTGGGAGAGAATAGGTGTAGCGATATTAAGGGTAGGTGATTTGAGATATTGTAGAGGCTTGGAGTACTAGACTTATCTGAATTTCGAGGACGAAATTTCTTTGAAAGGGTGGAAGTATGTAACACCCCATAATTTCGAGGACATTGAATTTAATTATTTTTGGGAGAAATAGAACTTATATAATCTGGAGAAATTTAAATTATGATTTGGAGAAATTATTTAAATTGGAGGATTTATCTAATTTGGTGAATTGAGATTTAATGATTTGGGTTACTTTGTGTCGCATTTGTGAGGATGAAAATTGGAGAGTGTTATAAAGTAACAAGGATGACAATTCTTAGTGCACGGTTAATTCCGAATAGGTTGAGATTAAGGAGTTTGTGGTAGAAAATTCAAATAGAAAAACCCTAGTTTGTAGAGGAGAGAAGAGGGAGAAAATTGAGGAGCTTTTGGGAGGCAATTTGGAGAAGCATTTTGGTGCTTGTGTCAAACTCATCATCATCATCATCATCAAAGGATTCAAACTGTACGAAATTTATCAAGCAAGTGATCAAATTGCTTTAATGTAAATTTTTGAAAATAAATTCATATCATAGTGGGTGTGATGAAAAATCATTTTTGGGGTAAGTTATCATGTAAAAATGGGTTTTCCAGGTATCAATCAATGGTAGAGATTAAGAGTTAATTGACCATGAAATATGATTAATTGAGGTTGAAACCTATCTGTGAAGAGAAACCAGTAATCAATTTCGTGTAACATGGATGTTGGAATCGAATTGGAGAGATAAATTTAACCGAACCATGAAACCCAATTTGGGATATTCATCTTGTGTTTAGAATCCAACTTGCGTGTAGATTTTTAGGATCATGAGAATCTATTATAGATGATTAGTTAGATTGAAACCATTTGGGTTGTATTTTGGGAAGAAATGAGAAGCTTGGGTTTTCGTTAATGGTAGAAATCGACCCGAGAAGAAGGTGTTGCCGCCGATTTTAAAAGTCGCCTAGTCTGACTTCTTTTTTTGTGTTTTGCTGCTTAGGAACTACGAAAATTAGGTAATTAAACCTTGGGTATGTTTCAAAATGAATGCGAGTTATATCCATGGGAGCTTTAAGCTCATCCATGGAGGAAACCCCACTCGACGATGAAGGAGGCAGAGCCTCGACCGATGAGGAAGGAGAAGTGGCAGTTTCGCTCTTTTTTTTTGTTTTGGCCTTAATTTCTTTAGTGTATGTTTAGGGGGTAAATTTTTGTAAAACTAAATGGAAGATGCTACCTAGAGTTTGGAGAGACGGGTAGTACGAATTTATAAATTAATAAGGGTGACACAATTTTTAATGGGACTTTGTGTAATAAATTTTAAAGGATAAATTATGGGCCAAGGGAGAGAGTGTCCGGGTATTTTGGGCGAGTGGCACCATGTTAATAAAATTAATTAAAGAGCAAATTAATTAATTTAGAGTCGAGAAATTGACTCGGATATTTTAGGCTAGTGCTACGGGATTTGTGCACGAATTAGCCAAGTTTAAAATAAAGGTGATGTGTAGTGTGTGTGTGTGTGTGTGTGTGTGTCTATATATATATATATATATATATATATTTGTGTGCTTTATAAATATTGATGTGAATAATATTGATAGGAATACATACCCCTCTAGTGCTATCATAAGAGGTTACGCGATGTGGGTAAATCCCCTGACTTGAGGAGCGGGGCGAGTATAATCCCCAGGTCATAGGCGTCCGGTAATTAAAGGTGAGGCACTTTAGGTAGGATTTCCTTATTCTCGGTGGGAAGTATGGCCACCTCCGCTACATTTATTTTCATTTCAATTATTCGGGGAGCTAATCGGGTCAGGGTGTCTGGGTGGATGAGTATACCTGGAGTGATATTATTTTAGAGAAAACATCTTAGAGAGCGCTTACTCGGGATGATGGAACATCCAGTGAGTACCTATCCAGGAGGATATATATATATATATATATATATATATATATACGACATATGTGTGATTGTTGTAATATAGGATACGTATATATGGTGTAGAAGTATATACGAGTAAAATACACGGCGTGAAATTGTATTATTTACATAAGTATATAAGAGTGCAGATACTTATATACGCACAAATTACTTGGAATAAAAAGGGATTTCTTGTATATAACTAATGAGAATGTTATATAGAGATTTTAAAGAGGATTAATTAAGTTAAGGTAATAAATAACTTATGAGGTAAAAGTACGTATTACTCGGGCTAGAGTAAAGTGTCAATGAGTTCCAGGACAAGGCTAGTTAGACGGGGTAATGTAACTAGGAGGGTTAGGAAGAAGCATTAGGTCTGCACAATTGTTGAGGGGTGAGTGATATCTCAAGGGAGTGCGACACTAACTTACATATGATCAGCCTTCATGCATTTTAATTCACCTACAAAATATTTTCAAAAGGATTTGGGCTCTGACCCATACTTGCGAAATATTTTCAAAACCTTTTAGGTGTCCAATCATAGGGACGCCAAAGTTGATTATCTGTTCTAGGGATGCGTAGATGCATTAGATTGGATGACTGCAGGGTTTGGACTTAGTCGCTTCAGTTACTTCATTATAGAGTTGGATGCAGTTCAGTATTTCATTTGGGCATGTTGCCCTAGCTATTGTATTCCTCTCAGACTTTGTACTCAGTTTATTATTTATGTTGGAGTATTATTATGGATTTTTGATTTTGCCAATAGCTTATTCGTCTAATCATTCATTTATTTATTCAATATTGATTTAGATTCATTGATTGTGTGAATGGTTTAAATTTATATTTTTATTGTTGTTGTTGTTGTTGTTTAATAAAAAGATAAAATTTTAACATCGGCTTTTTGAATACTATGTGGTTAGTAAGTTTTATAAAATTTTTGATAGTGATTCTAAGAATGAGCCAGATGAGAAACCTCTTTCAATTTAATAAAGGACTGATCACACGGTATTTAATTAGGCGGGGTATCACACCCTTTTACCATTTTTCTCATTCTAACATTTAAGTCATTCGTTCATTTCATCAATGTGCCATTTATTCATTTTATTCACCTTATATGTTTTCACTAAAAACTCAACCGATAAGGTCTTAGAATAAGTCCAACCACTAGGGCCCTCATTTTTGCCAAAATCATCATTTTTCCCTTTTATCAAAATTATTGTGAAAAACATATTTAGTTTCATTTTGGCACTAAAGCTTAACCTTCTCTTCCAAAATCCACTTATGATTTTATGTCAAAAATCACGTCAATAATTTATGTTGTGCCACATAAAATATAAGTTCCCATTCAGGACCATTTTTAACCAATTGTCCATAACTTTTCCCTATTATTACATGTGACCCCAAATATTATTTTCTTTCATTCTAATAATATTTAACACATTTAGGGCTATTTTTTTTCATTTATTCATTTCACCATAAAATACACTTTTACATTTTTAAACAAGTCTAAGATATTGTCATCTACCTTACTATATGATTCTACATGAGTGAAAGAGGATTTAAACCCATAAATTCCTCAAAATGCATTTAGACAATTAAAATCCTTGGTTTATACATTTTAACATGCTTTCTTCCACTTTCAAGTTAAAATGCTATAAATTTGTAAAAAGACCCTTCTAGGGTTTTGTCTTGTTAAGAAAACTCCATTTTTGCAAGACTACAATATTTCAACAAATAAATTTATTTTAGGCATTATATATCATCTAGAATTCATCCGACATTATTTTCATAGATTGAAAACCGTGAACACCTGGAAGAGGAAAACCCTACCTTGAATTGGAAGAGGAGAAACACAAAAGGGATGACTTGAAAGCTCCTAAAACTCCTAAGGTCCAAGACTCCAAAGCTTCTCAAGTGACTCCAAAAATCTTCTCTACAAGCTTTGCTCTACTACTATCTTCCTTGAACCAAGCTTGAGAATGGTAGAGTGTGCTTGAAAATGGTGTAACTTATGATTTGGAGGTGGTAGCAAGGTTTGGTTATGGAGAAAAAAATGGTTGGAGAGGGAGAAGATGGGTGTAGGGAACTTAGAGAGAGATAACTGCTAAAAATGGTGAGGGTAAACACCCTCACCCTCTCTCTTATAACCCAATAAAACCCATTTAAGACAATTTTAAAACTCCTCCAACACACCAAAAACGTGTCTGCCCATCCAAGCCAGCAGAAGTTGACACGTGCCAAATCCAAGGTTAAAAACATGACAAAGCATAAGGGAAAATGTTTTTGACAATTTTTTTCCCAGGTCGTTCGAACGAGAATGGGCTCTCATTCATACGAGACTGGATTCTCGTTCCAACAGCCCTTTTAACAACCTTCTAGTGAGGGTGGCCTATTATGCATAAGGGTCTTATTCGATCGTCATTATAGTTATACTTTGAGTGAGGTGGTCTTCTCGCTCGAACCACTGTACCTCGTTCTAAAGAGATGAGGATGTCGTTCGAATGACCTTGAGTTCGTTCGAACCACCCATATTCTTGAACACTCCAATTTTGCCCAATAACTTCCAAAATTTTGCATTAAGGCCACCAAAGCAATTCGATATAGGAATAAAAGTAAATATATTAAAAATTCAAATACCAATAATTTACCAAGGTTACAAATTACACGAAAAAGAATAAAATATTAGGAGCGGGTATTACACCTATTGTTCCTTTCTATCCAAATGTGGTAGATAATGGCTGAAAAAGAGGTCATTCGTAACTTGCTACTATAAGAGTTCCCTTTTGCCTCACTAGTATCCTTATTTATCTCCAAATCCTAGTTACCAATGTTTTTATAAATTTGGTTTTTGTTGAACACATCTCCTCAAACAACAGTAGAGTAGTTGTGTTCATTCATGATGTGTCGAATAGATTCATCCCCATTGTTACAAATAATACAAATGGTACTATTAACCAGCCCCCATTCAAATAGTTTGGCTTTGGTTATTAGAGAATTTCTACAAGATAACCAAAGGATGAAGGTGAATTTTGGAATACAGGATTTATTCCATGCTAGACTATGCTATTGGACAGTAGAACCATGTATCCTTAAGGATTCATAGGAAGTAGCAATGGAAAAATTACAACATTACTGGAAGCTTTCCACTCAACACCATCATCATTGTGCTGGTTAATAGTAGAAGAGGGGAATATTGGATTTCATTCAAATACCATGTCATAAAAGTATGCCATTTCTTATTGCATCCTTCAATAAAATCAAACACTTTAGCTTTAGAATTTTTGGCAGCATCATATATGGTTGTGTCCTCAAATAGTAGTTGTAGAGGCCCAAGATGGTGCCAATCACATGAATGTTTTCCTCGCATTGCCAATTGTATCCTCAATTAGCATTCTACAGTCCTCTCTATCTTTAAGGATCTTCCTCCAGCTCCAAGAAAAGTCTTATGGAATATTGTTAGCCCAAATTCTCCTACCTTTAATCTTGTAAGTATAGCACCATTTAACCCAAAGACTCTCCTTTTTAGTATAAAGGTTCCACAGGTTTTTCATGTTAGTAGCCGTGTTCCAATTCTTCAAGGTTTTAATGCCCAAACCTCCTTGACTCTATTGATAATTTTATCAATAAGGTCTTTACAATCAAAAGCTCGAGTCTGGTAGAAATGAGAGGAATACACAGGTAATTAAAGGGGTTATGATAACTAATGCCCAGTCTAAAGGACATTAATTGGATATCTGTTTCCTCCACACCTGAGAAATATATATTACTCTTGTGTAAATTTGGATAGAGACCAACTAACGCAGCAAATTCATCAAGAGCATCCTTAACCAACCCACTGATTGGACCTCCATAGAATATAAAAAGGTCATTGACAAAACACAAGTGATTTATACTGATTTCCCTGCTATATTGATTGTTAAACATGCATGAAGGAGTCTTCATAACCAAAAGGAATAAATAATAGCGAGGGGTCCCCCGCCTCAACCCTCTATTTCTAGCTAAGAAACCATTAAGTTCTCCATTAGGGTTGATAGAGTACCATAGATTAGTAACACAAGCTTTAATACAAGATATAAATTGGTGGGGAACCTAACTTGCTTTAGAATAACAAAAGGGAAGTTCCAGTTCACTATGTCGTAATCTTTCATGATAACAATCTTAATAGTGCATTTAGAAGGATATGAGTCTCTGTGATAGTTCGTCATTTACTCTTGAAAGAAGCAATATGTTGTCAATAATGGACCTCCGATGAAAAAATGCATCTTATCTTTAACTAATCATATGGGGAATGAGAGGTTTGATTCTTGAAGAAATAATTTTGGAAATAAACTTATAGATAATGTTGCAACAGGCTATTAGTCTTAATTCTTTCATAGAGTTTGGGTTAGGAACTTTGGGGATAAGTGAAAGGACTGTACAATTCCATTACCTATGCAAGTAGACATATGTAAAGAATGGCTTGTCATCATTAACCACATACTTCCCCACCACATTCTAATTTTTCTTGAAGAAGCTGCAATTAAAACCATCAGGGCCAAGAGCTTTATTAATGCCAATAGAGAACATTACAAGGTGATGTAATTCAAGGAAATGAATATGCTGAAGATGAACATGGGGTAGATCATACACGTGGGAGTGGAGCTAAATTCCATAAGACCCTTTGTCACTTTTTAGTGGTCCAATTACAAGACTTAGATCCAAACATTTTAAGGAATTACTTATTGGGATCATCCAAGAGAATTGGACTGCAGCTGAAAAGATGAAGACCAAGACGGGACCAAATGATAATCAAGGCTTAGTCCATGTCATTAAAGCAATATGTAGAGCTAATTAGAATGAAAAAACGTGACCATCATATTCACACCATAAATGGGCATGAATTTATCTATTTTTAAGGTTAATAAATGGGGGATGAATCTAGTCTTGGCTGGTTATCTTTAAATACATTAAACTTAGTCATTTAGTCATATTTTGTGGTCTTCCAAGTCCAAGTGGCCTAAAAAATGTGGGAACTTGTTTACTTTGACAATTGTGTTGTTTTAATGTTGTATTTATTTCATTTCCTATTCTTGGAGGGTTGTTCCATGTATAAATCATGGGACCTACGAATTTTGTAAGCATCTTTTGACATAAACTAATATTATTGTGAGGTATTTGGTTCCACTTGGTTCTTAAGAAAACTTTATGAACTTATCAAGTTAATCTTGTGGCGTTCAAACAATCAACTTATGACATTGATTCGTGAGAGATTCCTGGGTTTCTTGGTGTGGAATTTTAATCCTTCATAGTCTATCTTGCTAGGTAATGGGTCAAGGCTCAACAAACTTTGTCTATATGATGTTAGGGTTATTTAACCATCATTATTATTGGGTTTCATCACAATTATTAGTGGGGTTCATATCATTTGGTATTAGAGTCTATTTTTAAGGAAAGTTTGACTATTTTTTGTCATTTTCTTGTTTCCTCCTTCAAAGAAAAAAAAGGAAAAACAAAGAAAAAACAGGAAAGAAACAAAAAAGATAAAAAAAATTGAAAACAAAAAAAGGGTTTTAGGAGGTGAGAAATACGATTGAAACACAAAAGTTGTATGCATTATTTTCTTTTCGTCTTGATGAAACCTTAAAAAATGTGTGATTCATTTATTTATTTTCTCCCGCCATCAAATTCCTTACCTTTTGATGAGTTTTGGTTGCTCCTCAATCTATATTGCTGCTACTTAATTTTAATTTGTTTATTGACCTCGATTAAGAACTAAAGAGGATACAATGGAGTGGAAAAAGGTAAGAGAGTGTGAGATCATAACAGGGTAACAACCATTTTGAGTGAAAATACGAATGTGAGTGAAACACGCGAGGGAGTTCTTGTGAGGTTTCTAATCTTATTTTGAATATTCTAAACATGTCCAATTTTCAAGAAGAAGACAAAACTAAAGAAATTCAACAACCATTTGTTCTGAACCTTCAAATGCTAGTATTGTTAGGGGAGATGAGGCGTATGTTGAGGATGTAATTAGAACCTATTCAAGAGAGGTTAGATAGGGTAAAAGTGGGAATGCCTAAGGGGAAACAATAAGATATTCCCAATAGGCAACAAAGCGGTCGTGTTCCATGGGGAAATGTTGAAGAAGAAGTGGAGTTTGAGGAGTTTGATGTGCCAAATGTGAATCGGGGAAGGTTTGGGCATGGTTATGAGAATAAAAATGTTAGGATGGCTAGACCTAGGAGGGATAATGATTTAGGAAACATAAAGATTAAAATCCCACCTTTCAAAGGTAAAAATGATCCTGAAGCCTATTTGGAGTGCGAAACTAAAGTGGAGATGGTGTTTGATTGTCATAACTATTCAGAGACGAGGAAGTTTAAGTTGGTTGCAATTGAATTTATCGATTATGCCGTTATTTGGTGGGATCAATTATTAATTAACATGAGGAGGAATACAGAACCACATGTTGACACTTGGGAGGAGATGAAAATGCTTATGAGGAGGCGATTTGTACCCAACCACTACTATAAGGGTTTGTTTAAAAAATTGTAGAGATTAACTAAGGGTTCCTAGTGTGTTGATGAGTATTACAAGGAGATGGAGGTAGATGTGATCTAAGATAATGTGGAAGAGGACTGGGAAGCCACCATGGCTAGGTTTTTACATGGTTTAAACTGTTAGATTACTGATGTAGTTGAGTTACAGCACTATGTTGAGTTGTCGAATATGGTGCATCAATCCATAAGGGTGGAGGAACAACTCAAGCGGAAGGGGTTAACAAGGAAGAGACAACCTGTGTCTACCAACAACACAGGTAAGACAACCCCTAAAAGGGATGAGAATCAACAAAATAAGCCAAAATTTGAACCCTTTAAGAATGCCAAATCAACGACAATCACAACTTTAGGTAACAACGATACTTCTAGTTCTAAAACACCTGATATTAAGTGTTTTAAATCTCAGGGATGAGGTAACATAGATAGCCAGTGCGTAAACAAAAGGGCGATGGAGATCAATGCACGAGGGAGATTGAGTCAGAGAATGAAGAAGAAGTTGATGATGACATGCCACCTTTGGAAGACGACGATTATGAGCAAAATGTTGTTATTGGAGATTTATTGGTAGAAAGGCAAGTTCTCAATGTGCAGTTTAAGGAGGAAGAATATAACCAAAGGGAGAACTTGTTTCATATAAGGTGCTTTGTAAATAACAAAGTTTACAGCGTTATTATTGATGGGGGAGTTGCACAAATGTGGCCAACACTTATTTAGTGGAGAAATTGGCATTAACAACCTTTAAACATCCTCTCCCTTACCGACTTCAGTGGCAGAATGAATGTGGTTAAATCAAGGTGATGAGGCAAGTGTTGGGGGCGTTATCCATTGGAAAATATGAAGATGATATGCTTTGTGATGTGGTTCCTATGCACGCATGCTATTGGGGAGGCCGTGGAAGTTTGATCGGAAGGTAACGCATAATGGGTTGATAAATAAGGATTTTTTTACTCTTAAAAATTAACCATCACTCTTATGCCATTGATAGCAAAATAGGTTATGGAGGACCAACAAAAGTTAAAAAGGTTTAATGAAAAGAATAGAAAAAAGGAAAGGAAGGCCGAAGTTGAGAAAAAAGAAAATGAGAGAAAGAAGTTGAGAAAAAAGAAAATGAGAGAAAATAAGTTGAGAAAAAAAATCAGAAAAAATGAGGGAAGAAATTCAATTACATTACAAAAAAAGTGTGATCAAGAGAGTATTATTTTCACATCAACCTCGTATTGTACTCATGTACGAGGAGTATCTTTTATGTATTAATGATTTGGTCTGTTCATTACCGACCAATATTGTTTCTCTTTTGTAGGAGTTTGAAGATGTCTTTCCCGAAGAGGTACCTCATGGCTTGCCTCCAATTAGAGGAATTGAACATCAAATTGATTTAATACCTGGTGCATCAATTCCAAATTGACATTCTTATAAGAGCAATCTAAAAGAAACAAAGGAGCTTCAGAGGCAAGTAAGTGAATTAATGGAGAAAGGGTATGTGGGGGAAAGCATGAGTCCTTGTGCAGTTTTGGTACTGCTAGTTCCTAAATAGGATGGGAAATGTAGGATGTGTGTTCATTCTCGATCCATCAACAACATAACGATAAATTATTATCATCCCATTCCTAGATTAGATGATATACTGAATGAACAGCATGGTTATTGTATTTTTATAAAAATGGATCTTAAGAGTGGATATCATCAGATTAGGATGAAAGAACGTGATGAATGGAAAACTGCCTTTAAAACTAAACATGGCTTATATGAGTGGTTATTAATGCCTTTTACTTTAACTAAATCTCCTATCACCTTTATACATTTGATGAACCATGTTTTGTGTGCATTTATTGGCAGATGTATAGTTGTATATTTTGATTATATCCTAATTTACAGCAAAAACTTGGAAGAACACGTAGTGCATTTGAAATTTGATTTAGATGTGCTAAGGAAAGAAAAGTTGTCGACTAACCTCAAAAAGTGCACCTTTTGCACAGATAAGCTTATGTTTCTTGGCTTTGTTATAAGTGCTAAAGGAATTGAAGTGGATGTGGAAAAGGTGAAAGAAATCCAAGAGTGGCCAACGCCTATAACAATCAACCAAGTGAGGAGTTTCCACGACCTAGACTGCTTTTATAAATGGTTTGTGCATGATTTTAGTAGCTTGGCTACCCCTCTCACTGAAGTCATCAAGAAAAATGTGTCGTTTAAGTGGGGAAATGAACAAGAAAATGCATTTAATCTGATAAAAAAAGTTAACTAATGCACCTTTGCTTATTTTACCTAACTTTACTAAAACATTTGAAATTGAGTGTGATGCTTCAAGAATAGGTATTGGAGCTGTCTTAATGCAAGAAGGTAGTTCAGTTACCTAATTCAGTTACCTACTTCTGATAAGGAGATGTATACTCTGGTGAGGGCTTATCGCCAAAGGAATTTATGATTCACATAGATCATGAATCCTTGAAGCATTTGAAGGGACAACAAAAGTTCAATAAACGTCATACCAAGTGGGTGGAATTCATTAAAACATTTTCATATGTGATCAAATATAAGCAAGGTAAGGAAAATGCGGTGGCTGATGAATTATCCAGAAGGTATGATTTACTATCCATTTTATCACAAAATTGCTTGCTTTTGAATACATTAAGGATTTATATGCACAAGATTCTGATTTTAGTGATGTGCTCAATGCATGTGAAGAAGTGGCGTTTGGAAAGTTTTATAGGCATGATGGATTTTTTTTTCGAGAAAATAAATTATGTGTGCCTATGTGTTCTTTGCGTGAATTGTTTGTGAGAGAAGATCATGGTGGTGGTTTAATGGGTCATTTTGGTGTAGCTAAGACTTTAGGAATTTTACATGATCATTTGTTTGGCCTTATATGAAACGTGATGTGGGAAGAATTTGTGAGAAATGTATCACTTGTAAACATGCCAAGGGAAAGTTGAAACCCCATGGTTTGTACACCCTTTTGCCTATACCTATAGAACCTTTAACTGATATTTCTATGGACATTGTTTTGGGTTTACCCAGGACTAAGATGGGGAGAGATTCCGTTTTTGTGGTGGTAGATTGGTTCTTTAAGATGGCACGCTTCATTGCATGTCATAAAACCGATGATGCATCGAATATAGCTGATTTGTTTTTCAAAGAAATTATTAAGTTGCATGGCATGCCTAGGACCATTGTTTCTAATAGGGATGCAAAGTTTTTGAGTTACTTTTGGAAGACTTTATGGGGAAAGTTAGGAACCAAGTTGTTGTTTTCTACTACTTGTCTTCCGCAAATTGATGGCCAAACTGAAATAGTCAATAGAACTTTGTCTTCCTTGCACGTGCTACCATTAAGAAAAATTTAAAAACATGGGAGGATTGCTTACCACATGTTGAATTTTCTTACAATAGAAGCATATAATCTGTAACTAAGTTTTCACGATTTGAAATTATTTATAGGTTTAATCCATTATCACCTTTGGATATAATTCTTTTACCTTTGGGTGAAGAGGTAAACTTAGATGGCAAAAAGAAGGCTGAATATGTAAAGAAGATTCACGAAAAGTCTTGGATGAATATTGAAGGGAGGACTGAATAATATGTCCATCAATCCAACAAAGGATGCAAGAAGGTAGTGTTTAAACCAGGAGATTGGGTTTGGTTGCAGTTAAGGAATGAACATTTTTCAAATAAATGATGTTCAAAACTCCCACCTCACGGTGCTAGACCATTTCAAGTTTTGGAACGTATCAACCACGATGCATATAAACTTGACTTACCAGGTGAGTACGGTGTCAGTACAAGCTTTAATCTTGCTGATTTATCTCTTTTTGATGAAGGTGATGATTTGAGGGCAAATCATTCTCAAGAGGGGGAGAATGATGCAATTAAGGGAGATAAATATGCTGAAGATGAACGGGGTTAGATCATACACGTGGGAGTGGAGATAAATTTTCACAAGACCCTTTGTCACTTCTAGTGGTCCAATTACAATATTTAGATGAAAACATTTTAAGGAAGCACTTAATGGGCTAATCCAAGAGAATTGGGCTAATTCTGAAAAGATGAAGACCAAGACAGGCCCAAATAATAATCAAGGCTTAGTCCATGTCATTAAAGCAATTTGGGGAGCTAATTAGCTTGCAAAAATGTGACCATCATGTTCACACTTTAAATGGGTATGAATTTATCTATTTTCATGGTTAATAAATAGGGGATGAATCTAGTCTTGGTTGGTTATCTTTCATTACATTGAACTTAGTCATTTAGTCATATTTTGTGGTTTTCCAAGTCCAAAGTTGAGAAAAAAGAAAATGAGAGAAAAGAAGTTGAGAAAAAAGAAAATGAGTGAAAAAAAGTTGAGAAAAGAAGTTGAGAAAAAAGAACCTGAAAATAAAGAAAGAGGGAAGAAATTCAATTACATTGCAAAAAAAGTGAGATCAAGAGAGCATTATTTTCACATCAGCCTATTATCGTACTCATATACAAGGAGGCTCTTTTATGTACTAATGATTTGGCCGGTTCATTACTGAGAAATATTGTTTCTCTTTTGCAGGAGTTTGGAGATGTCTTTCTCGAAAAGGTACCTCATGGCTTGCCTCCACTTAGAGGAATTGAACATCAAATTGATTTCATGCCTGGTGCATCAATTCCAAACTGACTTGCTTATGGGAGAAATCCAGAAGAAAAAAACGAGCTTTAGAGGCAAGTAAGTGAATTAATGGAGAAAGGGCATGTGCGAGAAATCATGAGTCCTTATGCGGTTCCGGTACTGCTAGTTCCTAAGAAGGATGTGACATGGAGGATGTGTGTTGATTGTCGAGCCATCAACAACATAACAATAAAGTATCATCATTCCATTCCTAGATTAAATATATGCTAGATGAACTGCATGGTTCTTGTGTTTTTACAAAAAATAATCTTAAGAGTGGATATCATCAGATTAGGATGAAAGAAGGTGATGAATGGAAAACTGCCTTTAAAACTAAATATGGCTTGTAAGCATGGTTAGTAATGCATTTTTTGGTTTAACTAATGCTCCCACCACTTTTGTGCATTTGAGGAAACGTGTTTTGTATTCATTTATTGGCAGATTTCTAGTTGTATATTTTAATAATATCTTAATTTACAGCAAAAACTTAGAAGACTATATAGTGCATTTAAAATCTGTTTTAGATGTGCTAAGGAAAGAAAAGTTGTTTGCTAACCTCAAAAATTGCACCTTTTGCACGGATAAGCTTGTGTTTCTTGGATTTGTTATTAGTGCTAAAGGAATTGAAGTGGATGAGGAAAAGGTGAAAGAAATCCAAGAGTGGCCAACGCCCATAATAATCAACCAAGTGAGAAGTTTCCACGGCCTAGCTAGCTTTTATAGACATTTTGTGTGTAATTTTAGTAGCTTGGCCGCCCCTCTCACTAGAGTCATCAAGAAAAATGTGCCGTTTAAGTGGGGAAAGGAATAAGAAAAGTCATATAATCTGATCAAAGAAAAGTTAACTAATGCACCTTTGCCCGTTTTACCTAACTTTACTGATACATTTGGAATTAATATGTATTGGAATTGTCTTACTACAAGAAGGTCGTCAAGTTGCTTCTAGTGAAAAGTTGAGTGGGGCAGCCCTTAGCTATCCTACGTATGATAAGGAGGTGTATACTCTGCTGAGGGCTTTCAAAAATTGGCAGCACTATCTATCGCCAAAGGAAATTGTGATTCACACAGATCATGAATCCTTGAAACATTTAAAGGGACAACAAAAGTTGAACAAACGTCATGCCAAGTGGGTGGAATTTATTGAAACATTTCCATATGTGATAATATCTAGAAGGTATTATTTACTTTCCATTTTAGACACAAAATTTCTTGGTTTTGAATACATTCAGGATTTGTATATGCAAGATTCTAATTTTAGTGATGTGTTCAATGCATGTGAAAAAGTGGCATTTGGAAAGTTTTATAGGCATGATGGATTTTTGTTTTGGGAAAATAAATTATGTGTGCTTATATGTTCTTTGCGTGAATTTCTTGTAAGAGAAGCTCATGGTAGTGGTTTAATGGGTCATTTTGGTGTAGCTAAGACTTTAGGAATTTTATATGATCATTTTTTTTTGCCTCATATGAAACGTGATGTGGAAAGAATTTGTGAGAAATATATCACTTGTAAACAGGCCAAGTGAAAGTTAAAAACCCATGGTTTATAGACCCATTTTCCTATACCTAATGTACCTTGGACTGATATTTCTTTGGATTTTGTTTTAGGTTTACCTAGGACTAAAAGGGGGAGAGATTCAGTTTTTGTGGTGGTAGATAGGTTCTCTAAGATGGAACACGTCATTTCATGTCATAAAACTGATGATGCATCGCATATAGCTAATTTGTTTTTCAAAGAAATTGTTAAGTTACATGGCATACCTAGGACCATTGTTTCTGATAAGGATGCATAGTTTTTTAGTTACTTTTGGAAGACTTTATGGGGAAAGTTGGGAACCAAGTTGTTGTTGTCTACTACTTGGCATCCAAAAACTAATGGCTAAACAGAAATAGTTAATAGAACTTTGTCTTCCTTGTTGCGTGCTATCATTGAGAAAAAATTGAAAACATGGAAGGACTGTTTGCCACATATTGAATTTTCTTATAATAGAAGCATACAATCTGCAACTAAGTTTTCGCCATTTGAACTTGTTAATGGGTTTAATCCATTGTCACCTTTGGATTTAATTCCTTTACCTTTAAGTGAACAGGTAAACTTAAATGGAAAAAAGAAGGCTGAATTTGTAAAGAAGATTCACGAAAAGGCTCGGATGAACATTGGAGGAGTGAACAAAATGTCCATCAATCCAATAAGGTACGCAAAAAGGTAGTGCTTAAACCAGGAGATTGGATTTGGTTTCACTTGAGGAAGGAACTCTTTCTAGATAAACGACGTTCAAAACTCCTACCTCAGGGTGATGGACCATTTCAAGTTTTAGAATGCATCAACGACAATGCATATAAGCTTGACTTACTATGTGAGTACGTTGTCAGTACAAGCTTTAATGTTGCTGATTTATCTCCTTTTATGCAGGTGATGATTTGAGGGCAAATCCTTCTCAAGAGGGGGAGAATGATGCAATTAAGGGAGCTGGAAATGTTGAAGATGAACGTTGGGCAGATCATACACATGGGAGTGGAGCTAAATTTGTGCAAGACCTTTTGTCACTTTTTATTAGTCCAATTACAAGACTTAGAGCCAAACATTTTGAGTAAGAACTTATTGGGCTAATTTGAGAGAATTGGGATAATTCTGAAAAGATGAAGACCAAGACGGGCCCAAATCATAATCAAGGCTTAGTCCATATCATTAAAGAAATTTGGGGAGCTAAAAACGTGACCATCATGTTCATACCATAAATGGGCATGAATTTATCTATTCTCAAGGTTAATAAATGGGGGATAAATCTAGTCTTGGTTAGTTATCTTTAATTACATTGAACTTAGTCATTTAGTTGTATTTTGTGGTTTTACAAGTCCAAGTGGCCTAACAAATGTAGGAACTTGTTTACTTTGACAGTTGTGTTGTTTTAATGATGTATATATTTCATTTCCTATTCTTGGTGGGTTGTTTTAAGTATAAATCATGGGAGATATGAATTTTGTAAGCCTCTTTTAACATAAACTAATATTATTGTGAGGTATTTGGTTCCTCTTGGTTCTTAAGAAAACTTTTTGAATTTATCAAGTTAATCTCGTGGAGTTCAAATAACCAAACTAATGACCTTGATTCTTGAGAGATTCTTGGGTTTCTTGGTGTGGGGATTTTAATCCTTCTTATTCTTGGTTCTTATCTTGTTAAGTAATGGGTCAAGGCTCAACAAACTTTGTCTATACGATCTTAGGGTTCTTTAACCCTCATTGTTATTGGGTTTTGTGGGTACCTCGATTTGTTATTCTGGACCAAGATGAGTAGCCCAATAAGAATGGCCCAAAGTTTGGGAGCCCACCATCTCAAAACACTCAGTTACGACTTAGTCTATTCCTAAAATCTCGTAAGTGGATATTCTAGGAATTGTGGATTGGCGTGGTGGAGTCCAACACCCCCACTCCCGGGAATAAACTTGTATATAACAAACCCTAAGCCTGGAGCAAAAGGCACGCATTGTATTTCCTGTAAAAGACTCCCCGGAGTAAAGAGAAATAAAATTGATAGCACCACCGTGGACGTAGGAATTCTTACTGAACCACATAAATATTGTGTCGTGTGATTGGCATTCTGCACATTCTTTATTCGCTTTGGTGATTGCCTTTTCTTATTAATTTTGTGTTGAACATAATTACCACCACAATTGGCGCCGTCTGTGTGAAATGTTTGTCTTCCTTTTAGAAAGCCCTCACCAACAAAGAATTTGTAATGTCTGGTCATAGTAGCAATGCCCCACAAGCAGGGGATATCCAAGAACAGCCTGCCCCTCACAGGATCAGATCTTAAGTTCGGCATTCTGGTTAAAGGGCTCGCCCAGAGCGACAAGCCTCAGAGGAAATTCAGGGACCTTACAGGTCTACACAAATCTACAGGTTGGTCGATGCCTATGAGGAAAGGCTCTAAGAGCAAGGAGAGGTCCCTCGCAAGAAAGAAGTTGAGAATGCTCGCCTCAAAAGGAGATTGGATGTAATACCCCGTATTTTTGGCTATATTTATTTTTGGGATTAATTAATTAAATGCGTATTAATTGGAAATTAATCCGGGATAAAAATACTAATGTGATACGAGTTAGTATTTGATTATGTGCATATATGATTATATATGAACTTGGTATTATAAAATTTGTCGTGGGATTAATATACGACATTTTAGAAATTTTGTTAAGACGCGTGGGACCGCCGCGTCACGGTATAATATTTTGATAATAAAAGTGAATTTAAAATCTATAATCTGTATGGTCGTTTTGAGTGCGCCAACGCGTCCGGAAGGGTCGAGATAGTTAGAAAACACTAGCCGGAGGTATAGTTTGGGTCCCGGGGTATTTTTAGGCCATACCGGTAACTTAAAGGGTATTTTGGTAATTTTACATTTTGAGGAATTAAAAGTGACGAAAATTGGTTAATTAAATCTGATGTGGATATTGACCCACTAAGCCCATAACCAACCCATATTAACCCTTTAAGCTACGGAGGCTAATATTAGGTTTACAATCTTCCCCAAATCAAACCCTAGCCACCTTGAGCCACCATTGGAGAAGGAACTTAGAGAGAGAAGAAACTCTGCAGAATTTTCACCAAACCTACACCAAAGTTAGAAATCAAACCAAGGCAAGTGGTTTAATTATGTTTAATTTCAGCAAATGTTCTTTCCATGTTAGAAAATTCGGATTTATGGTTTGTTCTTGATAAATATGAAAACCCATGTAGTTTAGATCATAGAACTTGAGAAATTGTGTAGAGAATTGCATGTAGAATAGTTTGGAGACGATTAATCTGATGTTAATACATGATTGGGTGAAAGAAAAACGAATTAAATTCTGGAATTTGATGTTGATATATATCTAGGGTTCATGTTCTTGATGATATTGGGGAAAAGTATAAAATCTTGGGATTTAATGATGTTTAGGATGCCTTATTGCCTTAAAAGACGTTAGTTTATGACCTAAACATGTTTTAGTATGATTAGAGGACTTAAATCATTGTTAGAACGAACTTTGGAGAAGGATTAAAGTGATAAATATGGTGAAAAACGAGATGGGAAAAATCTGGGCCGAAACTGGTAGCTCGTTAGAAGCAGCCCCCAGGTCGTTCGAACGAACTCGTTCGAACGAGCTTCTAACGAAGCTGACCAGTCGTTACTAACGAGAAGGGATCTCGTTCGATATCTCGTTCGAACGAGATATCGTTAGAAGGAACAGTTCGTTCGAACAAACTGGGATCTCGTTCGAACAGCCTAGTTCGAACGAGACTTCTAACGAGCTGACAGTCCAAACTCGTTCGAACACTCGTTCGATCGAGACTTCTAACGAGTTGACAGTTTGGTCCTTTTTGGACTGTTTTTATTTTTGGAGTCCCGTAAACTTGTTCGAGGATATAGATGACCTTCCTTTATTGATGTGAGGACAGATTGGGACTTTTGGGTTATTGAGAGGAGTAAATTATATACTAGAGTTATATTCAATGAACCGTTTGGGTTGAGACGTGAGTGTCTACTACGATGTGAGGATGAATTATGGCGCGTATGATTATAAACCGGAATAGTACGAATTGTGATTAATTATAGTTAGTACGAGAGTGCAATATGTACTACGATTAAAATATGGTATTACTAAGATGTGTGTTTACTTAGTATTGGTATATGGATTGTGTGTATGACATACCTACCATACTTGCTATCACGGGAGGTTTGCGTTCGCTTAGGACCCTCTAATCCTTGTGTGCCTACGGGGGGGGGATATAGACTGGTACCTTGATGAACATAGGTCATAGAAAGACTTATTGTGATATTAATAAGTCCGCTGACCGTGGGAGCGTAGGTATGTGCGTGACCCACGTGATGGTGACTGTGTTCGCCTCCACTATTTGTGATTTGTGTTATCTGAACTATTCCTGAGAGATTCGGAATGTGTGATCCTTATGTACGTGATGTACCGGGATGGATAGCAGAGTATGTGTGCACCATAGCTTAGATTGTGGGGTGCTTGTATCGTATATTTATGATGTGAATAATATACATTTAATTAATGGAAATCCTCCTGTTAATATTGTGAACCTATTACGGTATTGTTTCGAGTTATATAATGAGTTAATTGATACTTATATATATGGCATATTTAGTAACTGAGTTTACATTAACCCTTTTTAATCACGAGCGTTATTATGTTAATGGAACCAAGTATTATGGGTAGAACCTTTGGCAGTCTAGCTAGATACGTTGTCACTTAGCTAGTGGTAGGGGTAGATATAGATGGGTACTTGCGTTAGGAGTGCACAGTTAGACGAGGGGTGAGAATATAATGTGAGTGCACGTCCTAACATGTACTTTGCATTTAATGTTTTAAATGTTTTTAAAGCACTTGTAGGTTTTTAAAATATAACTCCACATTCGGGCTCTGACCCGTTTGCTTTTCAAATCTTTTTCTTTGTAAAACCATTTTAGGTGCCCAGCCACAAGGACACCAAGCATAGGTACTCATTCAGGTGACGAGCTGTAGCTGCTTGTGGAAGCTACAGGGATTTGCATGTAGACGCTTCTATCTCTTTGGATTCCAGAGTCACTACCTATCAGTTGTAGGGCATGTTGCCCATTTCTTTAGAGACATCTTTTACATTTCAGTTTTCAGACTTTAGCATGTATTATTTCAGTTTATTTATTTCAGTTATGGGATTGTAGTGAGGGGTTTCCTCCAGACTTTATTTACGCTATGTGATGATTATTCATTTTACTTCAGTATGGTGAATGGTGTTATTTATTTCTTCATTACATTTGTTGCATGTTAATCGGACTTAAATTAAAATTTGGCAACTTGTTTTTTTAAATACTAGGTGGTTAGTAATATTAAAATGTTTTCGACAGTTATGCTAGTAACTGAGCCAACTTGGCATTTTGAATTAATTTTATAAAGGAGTAGCTACCCGGTATTTAATTAGTCGGGGTGTCACATTGGAAAGGATGGAAAAAGAGCTCCATCGTAGCACCAGGCGATGTCAATATCTCACTCTTAGCCATCAGGCGAGAAATTCTTGAAACCGAGGAAGGAGCCCTAGATGCGGATCCCAAAGGATCGAGGAACGCTCGTCAAATGATGCCTTGCTCGAGCATCAGTGACCAGCTCGCCGTTGTAGGACCCTGGCTCGAGGAAATGATAACATACGAAATTTGGTCATAAGAGAAATGGACCAGCACCTAGCGCATCGGGGTGCCAGATTGACCAGAGAGCTGGCCCGGTGAGCTCTTAGGACCCAGATGAAATCCCCTTTCTTAAGGGAGATAGAAGAATAATAATCCCCCAAGAAGTTTGCAATTTTGATATTCAAGATCTATGAGAAAAAGATTGACCCTATCGATCACGTTAGGCAGTACAGGCAGGCCATAACTCTCTAGAACCACAGGAAAGCACTAATGTGCCGAATATTTCCCTCGAGTTTGCACGATGTGGCCCAGAAGTAGTTCGAGAGGCTCCCTCACAGATCTATCAAGAGCTTTGAGTCCCTGGCAGAGCTCTTTACGGCTCACTTCATCACTAGCAGCTCCTATCCAAAGAGGATGGATGCCTTTCTAACAATGAAGAAGACACCCTAGGAGAGCCTCCAGGACTACACAAAAATGTATTGGGAGTTGTTCAACGAGGTCGAGGACTACTTGGAGTAGGTAGCAATGGCATCTTTTAAGATTGGCCTGCCTAACTCTTATCTCTTGCACCAATCCCTCACTAATAAGGAGGCCACAACCATTGATGACCTGATGGATCGCATCGAGAAGTACGCCAAGGTTGAAGATGTGACCCGCCTCAGTGCAGGAGAAAATGGTCGAGCTAAGCTCGCTGCTAAGGGCAATGACAAGGCTGAAAACCAGAAGAAAGGTGGAAAGAATGGAGGCAATGGTGGATCCAAGAATGGAAACAAGAGCGATGCTTCGAAAGCATTTCAGGCAGTAAACACTGTCTTCAAGGAACCAATCTATAAGTAGCTAGCAAAGATCAAGGATGAGTCATTTGTTAAGTGGCCCAGAAAGATGGGAGGAGATCCCTTAAAAAGAAACAACGTGCTGAGATGCGCTTTTCATAAGGAAGGAGGATATAAGATTGAGCACTATAAGGCTCTTAAGTCTCACCTTTAAGAGTTGGCCCATACCGGGCACCTAAACGAGGTTGTGGAGAAAAAGGCAGAGAAGGTCGCTGCCAATGAAGACAAAAGGCCCGACAACATACTCGAGGATGATGCTGGCCATGAATTTGCAGTAATTCATAGAGCATTTAATATAAAGCAGATTCAAGGGAATTCAGCCCGAATGGAAGTAAAAAATCTTACAGCAGTAATGCAAGCTTTTCAGATCGATCCAGTGAAAACACAGTCAGGAAAGCGTTGGCGAACAGACGACGTCGACTACAGCAAACACATCATATTCATGAATGAAGATCTAGTGGGAGTAAGAAACCCACATCATGACGCCTTGATCATTACCCTCAGGATAGCCAACTATGACGTCGATAAATTGCTCGTCGATCAGGGAAGCTCATCTGATATAATGTATATCAACCTGTTCAGGAAATTGAAGTTTAGCGTTGCCGACTTGAAGGAAGCCGATGTCCCTCTAGTTGGATTCACTGGTAAAGTAACTATCCCATTGGGAAAGATTGTGCTGCCAGTGAGGGAAGGAAGTGTCTCCAAGTGATCAAGTTTCTGGTAGTCGACATAGACTCACCATATCAAGCAACGTCGGCAGATGGTAATTACACATAATAAAGGCAGTCCCCTCGACCTACCATCATAAACTCAAGTACGTGATTGAGCGAGGAGTAATGGAGATCCATAGGGATCAAGCGATGGCAAGAAGGTTCTTCATAGCAGCCATCCGCCCAAAACCAGAGAAGAAGGTCGAGAAGGCTAAAGGGAAGGTTGAAGAACAGGAAGGTTTGATACCTTCAAAATAACAGTTAAATTATGGAAGACCCGGAGTGGAGGAGACCAGGCTCCTCCCCTCTGAGAAGGTCATTGTAAACCTGGAAGAAGTCGCAGCTGGTGGTAGCAAAAAAGACAGGAGTTTCTTGATCGGGACCTCCCTCACAGATAAAGAAAAGAAAGAATTGACGGTGCTACTGAGGAGCAATCTAAATGTTTTCGCATGGGAATCGTATGAGCTTCCTGGAATTGACCCCAGTGTGGTTTGTCATCGATTGCACGTCGACCCCACCTTTAGGCCTATCGTGCAGAAGGCACGATGAACTGCGCCCGAGAAGGCCAAGGCTACAGAAAAGGAAGTAGAGAAGCTGTTGGATGCAGGATCCATACGAGAAGTTTAATTCCCTAAATGGCTGTCCAACCCAGTAGCAGTTCCAAAGAATAATGGAAAATGGAGAGTTTGAATCGACTTCACTGACCTTAATAGGGCATGCCCTAAGGACAGTTTCCCCCTCCCAAAAATCGACCAGTTGGTGGATGCCACAACAACTCATGAGAGGATGAGTTTCCTGGACACATACTCGGGGCATCACCGGATTCCTCTGTATGAAGCAGACCAAGACAAGACATCATTCATCACAACCGTCGGTTTTTATTGTTACAAAGTTATGCCCTTTGGGCTCAAAAATGCTGGAGCAACTTACCAACGGCTGGTCACCAAGATGTTTAAAGACCAAATGGGAGATACTATGGAAGTCTACATTAACGATATGCTCGTTAAGAGTAGGCACAAAGAAGACCACCTCTCAGACCTATCAAGGACCTTTGAAATCCTTAGGAAATACCGAATGAAACTCAACGCGAGAAAATGTTCCTTCGGTGTCGAGTCAGGAAAATTTCTCTAGTACTTGGTTAGCGAGAGAGGCATTGAAGAGAAATCGGACCAGATCGATTCAATCAACAAGGTACAACCTCCCCGCATAATAAGAGACGTACAGAAGCTCACAGACATGCTCGCCGCCTTGAATCGATTCATCTCGAAGTCCTCCGAAAAGTGCCAGCCATTTTACCAGCTATTGAAAAGAAGAAAAATGGTAGCTTCCACATCTATGCCATGCAATCCCTTCTTCTCTTCATTGGATCTAACCATATTAAAGTCCCCCATGAGCACCCACGGTTGGTCGTTGACAATATCACTATTGGATCTCAAAAAATCCCACGAAGGTAGTCTGATATTCGGAAGGTTTTCTCCATAAATGAAGGTCGCCCAAAAGCTGGAATTCCTCCCCCCAATATCCATCTTACATAGCATGGCTTGGGGGTGAGATCGAACCATCTTCACAGTGACATAGAATATAAAATGTTGATTTTAATGGAAGAAAAATTCTATCATTGTGTTTATATTAATTTTTTTATTTAATCCTAAGAAAGCATATTATTTCATGTGGAATTATGCTATTTCACAAAGGGAAATAATAAGCTAAAAAGGTTGATATATTTTGTGTAAAGATTTAAGAAAAGTTACATATGGTCATTTTAGGTTAATTGTGAACATGGTTAAAGGTTGATTTACTGGAAAGTGTATGGTTAATATTTTTATACTATTGTTTGCATAAAATAATGTGCCGTTAAAGTGAATGAAGACATTAAAATGTTGTTAAACATTTCTAAGGGGTAAAAATTGAATATGGTAAGTATGGGTTCAACTAGTAAACCTTTGAACATTTGACATTTAGTTGATAAAGTGTTCAAAAACTTGAAAATGAATAGTTTACTATTTGAATCCTAAAAATGATGTACTGTGACAGTTACCCCAAATATGATACTTTGATAAAGTAGACACTTTGTTATACAATGCTTTGGAATGAACACATATACAATGGAAATGGTCATTGGGCCTAAATGGAAGAATAATTCTACTTTGGTAAAGGTAAAATAGTTTAATAAATATTTAAATTAAGTAACAAGGACTAAGTAGCAAAAAGTATTCAAATGTGTAACGAAGGTCACAAGTCCTTATTTACCTTGGTTTTTGGCCTTCGGGTCGTTTCAAATGTTTAAAGTAAAATTAAGGAACTAAAATATGTACTTGTGAAAATAAAGGACGAATATAAGTTGAGTATTTTTAATAAAAATGTTGTACCACAAGTAAATGAAACCAATGAAAAGTGAAAGAGTTTTCACCAAGGATTACCAAAAAAATTAAGAAGGCTCTAGAACCTTAGGGTAAGGCTTATGCTTAAACCCAAAACGATTGGCCAGGGATGCAACGCCTACGACATATATGTAACAAAACAAAGAATGTAATGAGTTAACTTTGTCATACGACGGTAAAGTTGTAGGCAAAAGTAAATAAAGCTATAAAGGCATCTGATTAGGGAATTTAAATAACCTATAGCACTTATTAGCCCGACTTAATATATAAGTGTGAATGAATCTTTTATGCACTGACTGCATGCGTTGAAATGCTTTTTTTAGACGTTTCGATAGAAATGTCAGTTTAAAGATTAAACTGATGATTTAATAGAAATTGTATGAATGGAAAAAGAGTAACAAAGGAATATATCCTTGTACTTATTAATCGCGTAGATTAATCGATTAAAGAAAGGTTTTGGTAATCAAATAGTAAAGCACGAAATGTAAAGGTTAATAGTTTTTTAAATCCAAATAAATGGAAATATTTCTGCAGAAAATATAGTTAATCCATACATTGTGCAGTTATTAAATGTACATTTGAGTTAATATATGATATTGCAATTCTTCCTTCTGTTATTCATTTTTTATGTTGCATTATTGTTGGGAACCCTATTGGGCATTGGCTCACCACATTCTCTTTGGTTAGTCAATATTTCGTCTTTTGAGAGCGTTTTGCAGGTTTATGTTTCTTACTATTTATGCTATTTGCTCTAATTACATGAACCCAAGGGTATTTCTTAATGGATTCTGCACTTGTTATTATTTTTTATATGTCTTGATAACAGAAGTGCATGCTTACTCGATATATATAATTAATTAAAGTGGACTAGAAATACTATCTAGGTTGTTTTACATTACTCTGCACTTAATCTAGTCGGATCAGATTGGGTTGACCCCAGGATGACCCTTAAATCGGGGTTAGGGCATTACATATGATGTTGTGAGGATCATGATCTTGCTTGGTTGATTGCCTTGTGTGATGTGATGATGAGATTTCTTGTATGATTGGTTCATGTTGTAGTTCTCTTGATGCTTGAGAAATGAACTTTGTTATGGTTTAATGGATGCTTTGAATATTCATTATATTGTTTGGGATCTTCATTTTATTTCTTAGGCGTGTTTACATGGTTTCATGGATGGTATGTTCCTTGTAATATATCTTATAGTGTATTGAGTGCTTGTTTTGTTCGCAAGTACATTAGAGAGAAAAAGTGAAGTATGATCATATATTAATTGTGTTGTCATCATAAAAAATACTTTTTGTTGAAATACATTTGGTTTGACAATCTCCCAATTTTGATGATGATAATACAGTTGATATAGTTTGAGAAAAAATGTGAAAGTCTCCCCTTACTTTGACACTAGTTTTTCAAAAATTGTTTTTCTTCCTATTTGTTATAGCACCTTTTTCTCACATAATTATTTCTCCCCCTTTGTCATTATCCAAAAAGTTGGGGTTTAAATTAGGGTTGGGGCATTACATATCATGTTGAGATGATCATGATCTTACTTGATTGATTGCCTTGTGTGATGTGATGATGAGATTTCTTATATGATTGGTTGATGTTGAACTTCTCTTGATTCCTGAGAGATGAAAATTGTTATGGTTTAATAATTTCTTTGAATATTCATTGTATTGTTTGGGATCTTCATTGTATTTCTTGGGCATGTTTGCATGGTTTCATTGATGGTATTTTCCTTGTAATATATCTCATACTGTATTGAGTGCTTATATTATTCGCAAGTACATTAGAGAGAAAATAGTGAAGTATGATCTTCTATTAATTGTGTTGTCATCATACAAAATACTTTTGGTTGAAATGCATTTGTTTTCACAATATCCCTCTTTTGAAGATGACAATACAGTTGATATTGTTTGAGAAAAAGTTTGGAAGTCTCCCCTTGCGTTGACACAAGATTTTTTAAATTTGTTTTCTCCCTCTTTGTTGTAGCACCTCTTTATCATATCATTATTTCTCCCCCTTTGTCATTATCCAAAAGGGTGGGGTTTTTGTAATGTAGTTGATAATTTTCTCCACGTAAATCAACCAGGCTAATATGTTGAAGATAGATCTTCTCAAATAATTTATATCATTCTCAGCATCAAATAATAAACAAATATGAGTGAATTTATAACCATTCACAACATGCGATAACTAAAATTATAAAAACAATGAATAGATAAAGTCTTAAAATATCCAAGCATAACAAAATAAATAAGTCTCAACTCAAAACTAATTAACTGAAATAAATAACTGGGACTCAAGATTTGTACATTCTCTTAAATAAAAGAAAACTGAAATACTGAAAAATGTAGAAATCTAAAATGGAATCAAGGAACTTAAGTTTCTAGTTAAATGGAATTGTACGTCTGACTGCTCCTCAACTCTATGGATTCTTTCTATGAATGCTTGAAAATAGTTTTATATAATTTCGGTCAAATCAGAAATTTGCAAGAAATATCTTCAATATCATAGTGTAAATCATGCGACTCATTTTAAATAAACGTGACATCTCATCAGCTCTCATATGCAATAAGTACGTCACCCCTCACATAAGTGAAATTATACGAGAATGTCCCAAACTAAGGCATAAATATATTAAAAGTCTCTATATCTAGACTAATAAGTTAGTAACCCATAATCAAATACAACAGGGATGTAACTAACTACATGTGTGAGAATACAACCCAAATACCAACCCTCGCAATGCCATCCACAAGTACGACATACACGGTTTTATAATAATACATTTAATGTGACATAGGGTTCATTCATAAATTGTCCATCACTAGACTGTAACATCTTTTTTTTGTATATTATAGGTTCACATAAAGGCAACTACCGTCCGAGACATTGAAAAATCATGTCTTGAGAGACATTGAAAGCATGATGAAGATCAGAATCAATAGCTGGAAGAGTACTTGCAGAAACTACACCAACTGGATGGTGTGTAACCAATGGGGGATGCCTGAGTCCATGTTGTTCCTTTGATCCCTTTGAGCTTACTCTCTTTGGGGCTAGTTTTGATTGCTTGTCGATCTTGTGTGGGGTGGGGTATGCCCCATCCCATTTGCTCTATTTTTTTGGCTTGGTGGCTTTGTCTCTTTGTTGTGGGGATTCTTTGGCCTAGTAGCATTTTCCTAGTTTCCTTGGTTCTCTTTCGTTATATAGTTGCTTCCCTTTTTTAATATATTTCATTTACAAAAAAAAAAACTACCTTCAGAGACACTCTCATGCCTCTAACGAAAAATTTGTAGGAGTCCCTCAACTAATGTATTTAAAATATATTGATACACATATAAAAGAATAGGGGGTCAGTAAGCAATCAAACGATTGGATAGTCCCATACCAAAACTCAACCGATGAATTGAATCATCAACCTCTCTCATCATGATGAAGTCAAGATCATCTAGACATATAATCAAAACATAAGACCTCCATGATGGCCTACGTAAACAACTAGGTGTGCGGTAAACAGTCATAACTTCCAAAGCAAACCCGACCAATAGATTCACCATGAGTAATGGTGTGTTCATGCAATTTTGTAATAGATATATATTCAAAACACAATATATGTATACATCCATAGGATATTGCTTCACTCATGCATCTACCCAATCTAACCAAATCCTTAAAGCCAAAGTGTACTATTAATCAAAGTATTATTTACTATTTTTCCTTGAGTAAATTAACATAATCAATGTCTCATTTTATTCTATGATAAACCTAACTGCTTTAATTTACCAATAACCTCTCAAGTAAACAAAGATCCAACCACTAGAATCAACTCAAAATAATCCCACAATCCTTTCCATGACAGGGGCCGATTTAATTTGGTTCGGGAAAAGGGTCAAATTAGTCTAAAAATGAAGTCTAATATGTTTCTGAGAGATTTAACAATATAACTAAACTGAATCATAGGTTAAATTCATCAATTGTCATATTAAACAAAGTTTCAACCTTTAACATTCAATAAAATCACAATCAAAGATGATTTCGGGTTAAACCTTTAACTACCAAAGGGGGTATATTACCAAACTAAACTTAATACTAAAAATGAGTTTTGATCACATAATCACATATCAAAACCATTTAATTCAGATTTCTCTCCAAAAATACAAGTCTGCAATGCAGAGTTAATCAATACTAATCCTAATTTACCTAATGAGTGAACATGATTATGATCATCAGATTCAATCCTAAACATGCCTTCTAAATCCCAGTATCTAACACTGAACATGGAATTATATACAATTTATAGATTAACATGTGATCTAGCAAGAGATTTCAAGCCTGACACGATGAATAACTGTAATACCCCGTAATTTTATTGATTTTGTTTAATTGGATTAATTAAATTAAATGGGAATTAATTAGAAAAATTAATCCGGATTTAAATACTAGCGAGATGTGAGTTGGTATTTGATTATGATGATGATATTGAGTATTACTGAATTTATATGGTAATATATGATTATTGATAATTTTAAAATTGTCGCGGGTCATAAATACAATAATTTGGGAAATTAAGTTGGGACACGTGTGTCAGTCGCGTCAGGAATCAATTTAATTAGATTGAAAAGTAAATTATATTTTAATCATCCGTATGGTCATTTTGAGTTCGTCAACGTGTCTGGAGGGGTCGAGATAGTTAGAAAACACTAGCCAGGGGTTTAGTTTGGGTCCCGGGGCATTTTTAGGCCAAACCGATAACCCGGGAGGGTATTTTGGTCATTTTAAAATTTAAGGAAATAAGACCCACGAATTTTAGGGTTTATTTAATTATTATTGGGAAGGCCATTAGGGCCATTATCAGCCAAAAATAAAGAGTGGGCTACGTGAGTTAGATGAGAAGTTGCAGGAGGTTTCCAAACCCTAGCCACCACCAACCACCACCAAATCTTGACGGAATTGTGATCGAAAAGAAGGAAAGAACCAACCCTCGGACACCATCAATGATTCTGAACATCAAACTTAAGGAAAATGATTTAATTCCATTAGTTTTCAGCGAATATATCTTCCATGTTAGTGTAGAAATTGATTTTGTCTTGAAAGATGATAAAAAAAACCATGAAATTTGAGGTAGAACTATAAATCTTCGATAGGAATTGCATGTAGATTATTTTTGGATGAAATTCAGTAACCAAAATATAACCCTCGATGAATTAAGAAAGGATTTAAGAAGAGAAATATCATAATTCTTGAAGAAAATAGAAAACTAGGGTTTTTATGGAGATTTGATCCATGTAAGGTTAATTGTTGATGATGTAATGGTTTCGAAACATTAAAAATATTGTATTTAGGTAGTATAATGATCCTACATTCTTAGTTGAGAATTTCATACCTTGTAATGGAGTTTTGGGACAAATGTGGGACTGAAAAACGAAGCAGTCCGTAGCCTTATCTTGTGCGATAGATCGATCGATATTCATAGGTCGATCGATCGACCACCATCGATCGATTGATATCCAAGGTCGATCGATCGACCTTCCCAGAAATTGTGATATTTTTCCCCTTATTGAATTTTAGTAATTTCGACCCTAGAGAATTATTGGTGGGGACCTTGTGAACACTTTTAGATTTAAGGAAGACCAGTAGGCATATTTATGAGACCCGGATTATTATTAGAATTATATTTGGGAGTTATGTTAGACCTAATAAGGTTCGATGAGTGAGGTACTAATAAAGACTGCGATTAAATGAGTTAAATCTATATAGTTGATAATATAAGGTTAGTGGCAGAAATATGGACCTTAAGAGTATTGGATTAAAGTGTGGGAATAATAGGAGACCTAGTAACCTTTATGAGTTAGGTTTTAAGTACTTGAAACTACGACGTGAGATGTGTCAGTGGACTATATTATATAACTATTCGGAAGTATAAAAATGTACAATTAGATTAATGGTATAGGGATTGAGAACATACCTTTAATAATATTATAAATTATCTAAGTTGTGTGAATGCATAGTATATGGATTTATATGTGTATTACATACCTACCATACTAGCTATCACGGGAGGTCGGCTTTCGAAATAAGGCCATCTAATCTTTGTGTGCCTACGGGGGGATTTAGATTGGTACCTTAAGAACATAGGGCTGTGAATGACTTATTTGTGAGTTGATAAGTCAGCTGACCATGGGAGTGTAGGTATGTGCGTGACCCATGAGTATGTGAACTATGTTCGCCTCCAATATGTGTGATTTTTCTTATTAAAAATGATTCCTAAGAGATTCGGAATACGTAGTCCTTATGTACGTGATGTATCGGGATTCGATAGCAGAGTATGTGTGCACCGCAGCTTAGTCTAGGGGAGCCCCAATTGTATAATTATGTTGGAATTTATATATTGGTGATGATAACCGACTCCTTGTTAATGTGTGTGAATATTGGCAACACTTTGAGTAAAGTTAGAAATGAGAATTTCATATAAGATCTAATATAAATTAATCTGAGAAATGAAAAGGTAAATTCACATAAGTGAGATTGAAATGTCTTGAACAAACCCCTATATAATCATGCAAGGGCAGGTTGCAGTATAGACTAGTAGTTAGCGGCATAACTAGGATGGGTTGTGGATATACGTTAAGCGTGCACATTAGTTGAGAGGTGAGAAACTCATGTGAGAGCACGGAACTAACATGTACTTAATATTCATTGTTTAATGTAATTAAACACTTGCTATATTTTAAACTGTTTTCACATCGGGCTCTGACCTGTTTGCTTTCAAATCTATTTTTCTTGAAAAACCTTTTAGGTACCCAGCCACAGGGACGCCAAGCTTAGGAGTTCCATTTTCGTGACGTGCTGTAGCTGCTGTGGAAGTTATAGGATTTTGGATGATAGGCGCCTCCAGATTCTATATTGATTCCATTTCAGACTTATCCATTTGTTAGGACATGTGTCCCTATTTCTTTTAGAGACAGTTTTATCATACTCAGTTTCATTTCAGTGTTGGAGTTAATTAATTAATTATTCAGACTTTGTATTTGGTTTTATTCAGTATTTGGATTATTCAGAGGAGTGTTCCTCCAGACTCATTTTTATTCCATTATTATTCTATTGTGAGTGTGATGCGATTGTGATACCTTTAGCTCATAATTTAATTTGTTGCATGTTAATCTAAGTAAATTAAAATTGACATCTCACTTTTTAAAATATTAGGTGGTTAGTAATTGTTTAAATAAATGTTTTCGACAGTGATGCTATGAACTGAACCAACTTGACATTTTGTATTAATTTGAATAACTCAGCTAACCGGTATTTAATTAGTCGGGGTGTCACAGGTGGTATCAGAGCATCAGGTTCTAGTGTCCTTAGGATCTGTACGGCTTGTTATGTTTCCGCATAGCATCCTTTGATATAGAGCCCTATATTTTAGGATTGTTGTACTCTTTTGTATATTTTACGCTCTTCAGCTATTTTGAGATATTAACTGTAAACTTATAAGACTTCTCTCTCATTTCAAATGCCTCCACGACGTGCATAGAAAGTTCCCAGGGGTGCCCAACCCGAGACACAGCCTACACCAGTTCATGGTTCTATGAACACTGCAGAAGTTGCCACCATTGTAGCCCAGGCGGTAAATGCCACTTTAGCAGTTGTGCAACAGGCGCCACCTCAGGCACCTGTGGTTGCCACAGTCCAGGCTCATGCATTCCCGTATTCTTAGGAACGGGAACGAGATGCATTTCAGAAGGCACACCCTCCAGAGTTTGAATGTAGCTCCGACGTCGTTGTGTCCAGGCAGTGGAATAAAGACATCCAAAGACACTTCAGGATGTACGAGTGTATGGATGTACAGAGGCAGATACTGGCTACTTTTATGCTGGTAGGATCAGCGTTGCAGTGGTGGGAGTCTATTACCATCACGGAGGAGAGAGATGTTCTTACCATTCAGGAGTTTTAAGTGAGGTTTGACTGCAAGTATTTTCCTTCTACAATTCATACCGAGATGAGGTGGAAGTTGATGAACCTCAAGTAGGAAGGAAAGACAGTGGCTGAGTATGAGGTCGAGTTCACAAATCTTCTGAACATTGTTCCCGATGAGATTTCGACTGAAGAGAAGAAGATCCAGAAGTTCATGGGTGGGTTGACATGGAGTATTCGTCAACACTTGCTAGGAAATCTCTCGTTGGCCACTTATTTTGATGTGGTTAACGCAGCATTAATTCACTGCCAGAACCACCGCTTTCACTTGTCAGAGGGTAAGTGAGCAAGAAAGTTCAGCCATCAGGGCAAGACAGGGGGGAATGGTTCCAGCGGGGCACAATCAGCTCAGGGTCAGCACAGGAAGGGTGATCAGAGTTCCCAACAAGGGGATTCTAAGAGATTTAGATCTAAATGTTTCAGAAATGGTCAAGGAGGTTTTTGGCATGGCCAGCAGGGTCAGCACGGCCAACAGCAGCAGTTTTAGCAGGGCCAATATGGTCAGGGTAGGAATGGTAACGGCCATTAGGGTCGTGGGCAGCAGGGTCAGAGAGGGGTATACTTTGTGGGGAAATGTTTTATTTGTGGCAAGACTGGCCACAAACACCAGGAGTGTCCTGAAAGGAGTAAGGTTCCCCAAGGGCAGCAGTAGGGTGCTCAACATGAGCCCCAGAGACCTATATTTCCTCCCGCCCTCCCAGCACCATCGCAGATGCCAGCTTTACCACCCATCCCAGCAGTCCCAGTCCAGAAGGGATAACTTCAGTATGGGAGAGTTTATCAGCTCCAGCAGGCTGCAGTCCCATAGGATCCACCCGCTATTGAGGGTATGTTTTCTATTCAGGGGACTATGGGGCGTATTTTGTTTGACACGGGAGCCACACATTATTTCATTGCCATCAGATTTGCACGCACTATGGGGTTGTTAGATACCGTGGAGAGCACTGTTACTTGATTAGATTCATTGTTGAGTAGGGGTTATGTGGTTTCACTTATATGTAGAGGTGTGGGTGTAGAGATCGGGAGGTTTACTTTACATGTCGATATGTTAGTGTTAGATATGACTGCGTACGATTCGATTATCGGTATGGATTGGCTAGTTGCGTATCGAGCCATGATTGATTATTTCAGTAGGAGTATTATTTTTGGCCTACCCAGGTAGGAGATGTTCCTAGTGGCGATGCCTCGTCTTGAGGGAGGATTGTCCACTCACTTGTACTATGTAGAGGAGGAGACCTCTAAGGAAGTGGTAATACCACTCGATTCAATTCCAGTTGTTGGAGAGTTCGCTGATGTATTCCAAGATATTCCAGGATTACCTCCTAGTAGAGAGATAGACTTTGTTATCGACTTGATGACGGGCACTCGGCCAATTACCCACGCACCTTACCGTATGGATCCAACAAAGATGAGAGAGCTGCGGGATCAGATAGAGCAGCTGTTGAGGCAAGGGTCTATCCGTAGGAGTACTTCGCCGTGGGGTGCCCCTGTGCTGTTTGTGAAGAAGAGGGATGGATCTTTGAGGTTATGTGTAGATTATCGGGAGTTGAATAAAGTCACGATACAAAATAAGTATATGTTGCTCCAAATCGATGACTTATTCGACCAGTTGAGAGGAGCGGCCTTCTTCTCAAAGATTCACTTGATATCGGGTTATCATCAGTTGCGTATCAGGGAACAGGACGTCTCGAAGATTGCCTTCTTGATGAGATATGGTTCCTACGAGTTTCGGGTTATGCCTTTTGGCCTAACCAATGCCCCAGCCGTGTTTATGGACTTGATGAATAGGGTGTTTAGAGAGTTCCTAGACTAGTTCGTCATCCTCTTCATTGATGACATTATGGTTTACTCCCAGACAAAGGAGGAGCATGTAGAGCACTTGAGTCAAGTTTTGCAGACGCTGCGTCAGAACGAGTTATATGCAAAGTACGAGAAGTGTGGGTTTTGGCTAAAGGAGGTTCAGTTTTTAGGGAATATCATTTCAGACAGGGGAATATCTGTTGATCCGGGGAAGGTATCAGCGGTGAGGGAGTGGGGATAGCCCACGACACCGACTGAGATACATAGTTTCTTGGGCCTAGCAGGATACTACAGGAGGTTTATTCGGGGGTTCTCTAAGATAGCTGGTCATTTGACACATCTGACTCGGAAGGGTGTGCCATTTATCTGGACCGATGCCTGTTAGTTGGCATTCGACGAGTTGAAGGACAAGTTGACCGATGCGTCCTTACTAGGACTTGGGGGTGTACTACAACATGAGAGTCAGGCTATAGCATATGCTTCCCGTAAGCTTAAGCCTCACGAAAAGAATTACCCCACCCACTACTTAGAGCTAGCAGCATTCGTATTTCCTCTTCAGATTTGGAGACATTACCTCCTGGGGAGAAATTATGTTTATTCACGGAGCACAAGTCCCTACAGTACCTCTTCACGCAGAAGGAGCTAAATATGCATCAGCGTAGGTGTTTTGAATTCGTGAAGGATTATCAGTTCGATATATAATACCACCCAAGAAAGGCTAACATGGTGCAGACGCATTGAGCCGTAGGCCGGTGGGCGAGGTGGCCAAAGTGTGGAAAGAAAAATGGAAGGAGTTGGGACACCAGAACACAGTGGCCCGATCATTCATGTCTGCGATGATCGTTATGCCCCAAATCATTAAGAGAGTGATACAGGCCCAGGAAAAAGACTCATTTTGTCAAGATCAGGTAGTTCGATTACTAGCAGAGGGAGCCGAGTCCTATACCGTTAGTTTAGACGGGGGCTTACGCTTCAATGAGAGACTGGTCGTTCCGGAGGGGGATGACTTGCGACACGAGGTAATGTCAGGGTCACACGGTTCGCGATTCGCGGTACATCCTGGTGGGGATAAGATGTACCAGGATATGAGGCTATAGTACTGGTGGAGCGGGATGAAGAGAGATATTACTGAGTTCATTTCTAAATGTGCCACTTGTCAGCTGGTAAAGGTGGACCATCAGAGACCGACAGGACTTCTACAGCCATTAGAGGTTCCCATGTGGAAATGGGAAAGCATTTACATGGACCTCATCATGGGATTACCGACATCGCAGAGGGGTCACAATTACATATGGGTAATCGTGGATCGGTTGACCAAAGTTGCTCATTTTTTGCTAGCTCGGACAGACTACACTACGGGAGCAGAGATAGTAAGACTCCATGGGGTACCTCTCAATATCGTGTCTGACAGAGACATGATATTTGTTTCACGATTTTGGGAGAGTTTCCAGGAGGCCATCGTACGGAGTTACGACTGAGTACAACATATCACCCGCAGACAGATGGGCAGACCGAGCGGACGAATCAGATGTTGGAAGACATGTTGCGGATGTGCATCCTAGACATTGGAGGTGGTTGGGAGAAATATCTTCCACTGGTGGAGTTTGCCTATTATAACTCCTACCAGATAACTATTGGCATGGCTCCATTCGAGGCGTTATACGGTAGACCTTGTCGTTCCCCAACATGTTGGCTAGAGGTGGGGGATAACAAACTCCTTGGGCCGGTGGTGATTTAGGATACTTCGGCGAGGATAGAGATGATACAGAGCCATATTCGAGTAGCTCAGGACCGACAGAAGAGTTATGCCGATGCCAAGAGATTCTTCAGAGAATTCAAGGTGGGGGACCAGGTGCTACTCAGAGTGTCTCCGATGAAGGGAAGAAGGGGAAATTGGCACCTAGATACGTGGGACCATTTCCTATTATTGAGAGAATTGGGCTAGTTGCTTACAGACTTGTATTATCAGAACACCTGCATAGAATCCATGATGTGTTTCATATTTCCTCGTTAAGGAGATATCTTAGGGATGACTTGGCCCATACCCACATTGCTTTAGAGGTCATCGATCTACAGCCTGATAGTTCCTATGAGGAGGGGCCGATTGCTATTCTGGACCACAGCAAGAGGAAACTGAGGTCGAAGATAGTACCGTTAGTACGTGTTCAGTGGGGGCACCATAATGTCGAGGAGTTCACCTGGGAGCGCGAGGATGAGATGCGAGAGCGTTATCCATAGTCGTTCTTGCTAGGTATACTTTATTTTCTGAATTTCGGGATGAAATTCTGTTATTAGGGGGGAGTATGTAATACCCCGCAATTTTATTGATTTTATTTAATTGGATTAATTAAATTAAATGGAAATTAATTGGAAAAATTAATCCGAATTTAAATACTAGCGAGACGTGAGTTGGTATTTGATTATTATTATGATATTGAGTATTACTGAATCTATATGGTAATATATGATTATTGATAATATTAAAATTATCGAGAGTCATAAATACGACAATTTGGGAAATTAAGTTGGGAAACGCATGTCAGTCGCGTCAGGAATCAATTTAATTAGATGAAAAAGTAAATTATAATTTAATCATCTGTATGGTCATTTTGAGTGCACCAACGTGTCCGGAGGGGTCGAGAAAGTCAGAAAATACTAGCCGGGGGTTTAGTTTGGGTCCCGGGGCGTTTTTAGGCCAAACTGACAACTCAAGAGGGTATTTTGGTCATTTTAAAATTCAAGGAAAAAAAACCCAAGAATTTTAGGGTTTAATTAATTATTATTGGGAAGGCCATTAGGGCCATTATCAGCCAAAAATAAAGAGTGGGCTACGTGAGTTAAATGAGAAGTTGCAGGAGGTTTCCAAACCCTAGCCACCACCAACCACCACCAAATCTTGACGGAATTGTGATCGGAAAGAAGGAAAGAACCAACCCTCGGACACCATCAATGATTCTGAACATCAAACTTAAGGCAAGTGATTTAATTCCATTAGTTTTCAGCGAATACATCTTCCATGTTAGTGTAGAAATTGATTTTTGTCTTGAAAGATGATAAAAAAAAAAACATGAAATTTGACGTAGAACTATAAATCTTAGATAGGAATTGCACTTAGATTAGTTTTGGATGAAATTCAGCAACCAAAATATAACCCTTGATGAATTAAGAACGGATTTAAGAAGAGAAATATCATAATTCTAGAAGAAAATAGAAAATTAGGGTTTTTATGAAGATTTGATCCATGTAAGGTTAATTTTTGATGATGTAATGTTTTCGGAACATTAAAAATATTGTATTTAGGTAGTATAATGATCCTATATCCTTAGTTGAGAATTTCATACCTTGTAATGGAGTTTTGGGACAAATCTGGGACAGAAAAATGAAGCAGTCCGTAGCCTTATCTGGTGCGATCGATCGATCGGCATTCGTAGGTCGATCGATCGATATCCAACGTCGATCGATCGACCTTCCCAGAAATTATGATATTTTTCCCCTTATTGAATTTTAGCAATTTCGACCCTAGATAATTATTGGTGGGGACCTTGTGAACACTTTTAGATTTAAGGAAGACCAGTAGGCATGTATATGAGACCCGGATTATTATTAGAATTATATTTGGGAGTTATGTTAGACCTAATAAGGTTCGACGGGTGAGGTACTAATAAAGATTGCGATTAAATGAGTTAAATCTATATTGTTGATAATATAAAGTTAGTGGCAGAAATATGGACCTTAAGAGTATTAGATTAAAGTGTGGGAATAATAGGAGACCTAGTAACCTTTATGAGTTAGGTTTTAAGTTCTTGAAACTACGACGTGAGATGTGTCGGTGGACTATATTATATAACTATTCGGAATTATAAAAATGTACTAATTGGATTAATGGTATAGGGATTGAGAACATACCTTTAATAATATTATAAATTATCTAAGTTGTGTGAATGCATAGTATATGGATTTATATGTGTATTACATACCTACCATACTAGCTATCACGGGAGGTCGGCTTTCGAAATAGGGCCATCTAATCTTTGTGTGCCTACGGGGGGATTTAGATTGGTACCTTAAGGACATAGGGCTGTGAATGACTTATTTGTGAGTTGATAAGTCAACTGACCATGGGAGTGTAGGTATGTGCGTGACCCATGAGTATGTGAACTATGTTCGCCTCCAATATGTGTGATTTTTCTTATTAAAAATGATTCCTAAGAGATTCGGAATACGTAGTCCTTATGTACGTGATGTATCGGGATTCGATAGTAGAGTATGTGTGCACCGCAGCTTAGTCTAGGGGAGCCCCAATTGTATAATTATGTTGGAATTTATATATTGGTGATGATAACAGACTCCTTGTTAATGTGTGTGAATATTGTCAACACTTTGAGTAAAGTTAGAAATGAGAATTTCATATAAGATCTAATATAAATTAATCTGAGAAATGAAAAGGTAAATTCACATAAGTTAGATTGAAATGTCTTGAACAAACCCCTATATAATCATGCAAGGGCAGGTTGCAGTATAGACTAGTAGTTAGCGGCATAACTAGGATGGGTTGTGGATATACGTTAAGCGTGCACATTAGTTGAGAGGTGAGAAACTCATGTGAGAGCACGGAACTAACATGTACTTAATATTCATTGTTTAATGTAATTAAACACTTGCTATATTTTAAACTGTTTTCACATCGGGCTCTAACCTGTTTGCTTTCAAATCTATTTTTCTTGAAAAACCTTTTAGGTGCCCAGCCACAGGGACGCCAAGCTTAGGAGTTCCATTTTCGTGACGTGCTGTAGCTGCTGTGGAAGTTATAGGATTTTGGATGATAGGCGCCTCCAGATTCTATATTGATTCCATTTCAGACTTATCCATTTGTTAGGACATGTGTCCCCATTTCTTTTAGAGACAGTTTTATCATACTCAGTTTCATTTCAGTGTTGGAGTTAATTAATTAATTATTCAGACTTTGTATTTGGTTTTATTCAGTATTTGGATTATTCAGAGGAGTGTTCCTCCAGACTCATTTTTATTCCATTATTATTCTATTGTGAGTGTGATGATGTGATACCTTTAGCTTAAAATTTTATTTGTTGCATGTTAATCTAAGTAAATTAAAATTGACATCTCACTTTTGAAAATATTAGGTGGTTAGGAATTGTTTAAATAAATGTTTTCGACAGTGATGCTATGAACTGAACCAACTTGACATTTTGTATTATTTTGAATGAAGGAATAGCTAACCGATATTTAATTAGTCGGGGTGGCACAACAACGAGTCTCTATGCAACGATCATTGTTCCTCTTCTCCCAAAGTCTCCTTAAGATTTTCAAAATAGTCAAAGGATTGTAGGGTTTGTTTTTTATGTTTAAAGTAATTAATTATTGAGGATAATATTCATTAAATACTTCTTAATCTCGTAGGTCTATAAAATGCCTATTTTTATGCCCCTAAATGAGCTCAAAATACTACCCAGAATAGTCCAAAACTTAGCCTAAGGTTATACCTATCCCCCAGTACCAACTTAAACCAAATAAAACAGGTGATCGATCTCCATATCACGCTAGAGTCCTTTCCAAATCATAATACCTCATAACATAAAATAAAACACACATATATTTATTTTATGCGTAACTGCATATAGTCCAAAATAAATTAATTAAACTGATTAATCTGTTATATACAATAAAATGCACTACAAACATTAACTATTGCTGATCAAATAGACTATCCACATGGCATATGACTCCTTTTTCCTTTTCAATCACCAATAATCACTTAACTACTCTCACTCCGTTATCTCATTACCATTAGAGATACCTAGCTTTCAATACATAAATTCTTAACAACTGAAAGCCAAATGATAAGTCTCTTCATCTCCTTGTGTTTATCCCTTCGTTTCTAGTTCATATTTACTTTGTCTATCTTTCTATACTCCCCATCATTATTTAGATTCTTACATGTACAGTTTTCAAAGAAAACCAATGGTTTTTTTTACTCAAAACCTGTACAACTCTTTCATCTCCCCGAGGAAACCAAACGGTCGACACATCCATCTTCGATGTGTTAATGATCTACATCCCTTCTTTTATTTTATTCTATATTTTAGGAGGGAATAATAATTATAGGATATATGAAGATTTGTTGAAAATTTGGGGGAATAAAAAACCTTCAAATTAATAGTACACAGCCTCCTATATATATTAGACATCGGCTTCTCCTTCTTCCAAACCTCTCATTTGATTCCTCCATCGTCTACCAACACTCTATTGAGAAATAATAGTTTTATGCTTTGTGGTTCTATTTGAGTTTGGAAATAGAGTAAGAGCGCCAGAAGAGGGCTTTGTGGGTGAGGCCGAAGATGAAGAAGTTGCAGGGGTGGTTCTGTAGCGAAGGACGGTGGCGATGACGGTGAGCTCGGTTGGGGACATGCAGGAGTTGGCAGTGGATTTTGAGGCGTAGTGGAGGAGGGCATCGAATATGGGCTTGGGTAATGGGGAGTGGGTGGCGGAGATGGTAGAGGAAGTGGTGGTGAAAATGGTGGTGATGAGGGTGAGGGATAAGGGGAATGTAAAAAAGGAGAGGAAGATGAGGAGACATATGCAGTGAGAAGGTGGTTGCTTGTTGAGGAGAATGAGGTTGGTCTTCATTTTTTTGGAAGAGGGAGTAAACAGAAAAGGGATGGAAAAGAGAGAGTGATATTTGTTTGTGGGGAAAGTGAGCAGTTCGAGAATTGGGGGGACACAGATCAAGAGGTGAAATTTACACGGTTATGCTCGAATGATTTCAGATGCGGTTGGTCATGTAAATTCAATTTTTAATGCAGATGTGGGGCCTAAATGTGGTGTGGCGCGCTGGGGCCGTGATATAAAAAAACCATGAACGTGTTGGATCAGAGTAATTCTTATTTGAAATGAAACATCACACAATTTACGTTTGTCTGATCTCCATGAGAAACTCGCATGTTTGGTGAAGCTTATTATAAGGAAAGGTTAATCACAAGGTTATTGTGTACCTGTCTTTACTTAAAGGCCCTCTTCGGTGGCCTCCCTTTTAAGGGACCCTTTTATTGTCCCTGTCATTTGTAATTAGTAAGACCTGAACCAATAATTCTTTAATGTTAAAGTTGGAAGTCTACAAAGTTTTATTGCAAAATGCAGCGTTATACTAAATAAATAAAATGATTCTTTTTTTATTGTGGAAATATCAACAGTTCTGTTAATAAGGAGGGAAGAGATGGATCAGATTTGCGTAATAATCATATCATATAACTAACATATAATATGACATATCATAGTTAATGATACTCCGTATAGAATCCTACTTATGGACCTATAAGTTGAATACTGTTTTTAGTTCTTTTAAAATCATATCTCACTTTGTATCTCCACTTATTCCGTCCACTTATTCCGTCTTTTAATTCTATTTTATCGCCCCACTTCCTAATTATTTATTTTTGGTCATATTTGATTTATCTTTTCATTATCCTGACCTTACACCTCCAAACACTTAATCACAAATGTCAATTCTTTCTTCCATTAATTTCATGATAACATCTTCCTACATTTGCACCTTTTCTATACCCATTGTGTTAAATATATCTAGCCCTGTCTCCTTTAAAATTCTTATTGTAGAACTAATTCCTCCATTTAGCACTGGCTTGAGGATTTGGTGTGATCTCTTTTGTAAGGTTTCTTCACAAAGCGTGGATGAAGGTTTTAGATAAAGAAATGGGTCCTTTAACATAGACAACTCATGTTATATACTGTTTCATTATGGTTTGTATTTGGGTATAAATGATTCCTTATTTTTTTTTACTTTCATCCATTAAATTTATATTTGTACATTTATTCATAATTGACATTAATATTTTTTTATTTTCATCTGACAAAATCTCTACTCTTTAGCTATTAATTTATTTTTTCTACTTTGGTAGTTGGTTTGCAAGTTGTATATTCAGGTGCTTTCAAAAGAGGTAGCTTTAAATAATTTTGACATAAAATGTCGCAAAGATATTATAAGCACACTAGAGTTGACAATTTCATTAAAACTTATTTCATTAATTTTTTTTATTTAGTTATTCCCCCCGCGCATCAAGCGGGCTTACTACTAGTTAAACATAAAATGCAGCACAAACAAATCACATAACATGGAAATTTAGAAATCATCTAAATATGCATTTTATTATTACGAATGCTCTCAAGTAATAGTTTAGTCTGAATTACTAATTTATTCTCACAGTTAATAACCATAAATAGATAACAAAAATATGAGGTATTACAGTTTTCCCCCTAATAAAGTAATTCCATTCTCGTAATTCGATATGTACCAGTTTATGTTTTTTTCCATTGGCTTGGTGATCAAAGTTAATTAGTATTGCAAGTGTTCTAAGAAAAGTTTGTGGCCTTGTCAACAAAAGATCTTAGATTAGTGATAAGTAATCATGCAATTATGTTTTATTCAATGCTTTAATGAAGAAAATTCGAACACACCTTATTAAACCGTTTAACTTCTAAAGACTCTTAGACCCCTTCAAGCACCCTTGAACAAAAAAAATCCTCAATTGACCTCGAACCTTAGACAAAATGATGCTTGGTTCCATAGACATCTGCCACTCACAAGGATAAGCCATGGTACTGTAGCGGACCTTAAATGTGCCTCCTTCTTCCAGAAAAGGTCATTATTTCCAGCATACCTCCTCAAGCGGGCTCAAAGACCTCAAAAAAAAATTTTTGCCAAAGTTTGAGGCCAAGAACATATCACAATCTAAGGGAAAATGGCCTCCCCAAGATGCTTATCCCTCAATGCCAAGGTATACCATTACAAAACATCAAAAGAATAATCCAATACCAACCTACCGTAGGTCCTAATCTCGAAAGACCTCAGCAAAGCTTCCTCGACTAGTTTGGCAGAGCAGGTTGAAAATCAAACACTATTCCACATACCACCACTACCAAACTTCACTTGCATGTACTGTTCCCATTAGCATTTAATGCACTCAACAACCATCTTACATCACCTGCAAATACTTCATCCAATACTCCAGCTCTCTCCTAGAACTGCCAAACCTCAGAGAAATTAAATTCATGTTAAGACAATCGCTTCATTCTCTCTCTAAGAGTTATCCTATAAATAGATGGACAGAAAAAATGAGAAACGACCAATATCAAGAATTCAAAGAGATTGAGGAATTCAAACAGTCAGACTTATAAATTTCTAGCATTCCATACTCATGACCCACTGTCATGAGCTTATATATGTAACATAGACAAGTTCCATTGATTACACCATTTTTATATCTTTTAGACCCCTAAATTAGGACCTTGGAACTTTTATAGAGGTCATTCAGTTACTTCCTAAGGTTCTCTATTCTGTTGATAAAGGTCTTAAGATCTCAGACTCTCTTGACCAAAGCTCAAGAGATCTCTTAGACTGTAATAAATCATTCGCACTCTAATAATAAGTGTAAAACCTTTGACAGTGGATGTAGGACCCTCATCCGAGGTCCAAACCACTTTAAACCTTTGTTTTCTACTTTGACACTTCTCTCCTCTTACCCATCTAAGGTCTATAAGGGAGCACCTATAGGTCTAAAGTCACATACAATTTTAACACTCATCAGTTTGGTGCTATTTATTGGAAAGACAAATTTCATCTTCCTGAAACACACATAATTCTCTCTTTGAGATGTCAACCAGTACCATTATGGATCCCTCTTCTAAAGGAGTAAAAGCGTAAAAAGAGAACCCCCAGAAGGCCCTAGTATGGTATTACTGAACGTGGACACTCTGGATCCACGTTATGAAAACAAAGAACAAACGGGTGGTCCTGTTGAATCCCTGATCACCATGTGCATTGATGCGGAAGATCTGACCAAAGAAGTTCAGATCGGGACTGGTCTCAGCCTCCCCATAAGAGATTCACTTATCCAGTTACTAAAGAAAAATAAAGACGTCTTTTCCTAGAGCCATTCCGACATGATCAGAGTATATCCTGAAGTCATGGTCCATCACCTATGCGTGGACCCGAATCACAAGGAAACCTAACAAAATAAGAGGTTCTCCAACCTCAAAAGAAATAATATCGCAGCATAGGAGGTTGACAAGCTCCTAGCTTGTAACTTCATTAAAGAGGTTAAGTACCTAGACTGGCTCTCTAATGTGGTTTATTCGCCCAAAGCCAACAAGAAATGGAGAATATGAGTTAATTTCACTAACTTCAACAAGGCATGTCTTAAGGACTTCTATGCTTTACCTCGAATTGACACCTTGGTATACTATACATATTGTCATGAACTCCTCTCCTTCATGGATGCTTATTCCTGCTTCAACCAGATAAGGACGACCCCTGATGACAAATAGAAGATCTTATTTATCACAGCCAAAGGAACTTACGGTTATAAAGTTATGCCTTTCAAAATAAAAAAATGCAAGTGCCACTTATAGAAGGGTGGTGAACTACATTTTCAAAGGCCTAATTAGCAAGACCATAGAGGTATTTGTTGACGATGTTCTGGTAAAAAACATGGAAGGTTAGAACCATGTTGAAAACCTTAAAGAGACCTTTAATGTACTACGGAGTAACCAAATGAGCCTCAACCTAAAGAAGTGTTCTTCTGGGGTGGCTGGGGGCAAGTTCCTTGGGTCCATGATCACCATGTGGGGTATTGATGCCAAACCAATAAGATCCAATCCCTATTGAATATGCAATATCCAAGAACAGTAAAGGAGATCTAAATCCTAGCTGAAAGGGTTGCTAGCCTCAACTGATTCTTCTCCAAGGCCACACACATGTGCGTGCCCTTCTTTAAAGAGTATAAAGAAAGGTCTATGAAGACAAATGCGATAGGATGGAAAGATACTTGGCTATTGGGCAATACTTCATCAGGAGGATCCCTAAGTTTGGCATCAGGAGGGTCCCTCGAGCTAAGAACTCAAAAGAGGAGAACCTTTCATGGGTGGCCTAACCAGATGAAATGGACCCTGGGGTACTAGAGGTCACTTTAGATCGACCAATCATCATGCTTTGGCCTTTCGGGTCGGATTCCTATGGCGCGGGCTGGGGCCTCAAAGTCGAGATGAGGGGAGGAAGAATGAAGGAAAAAGGTTCGCTCCCTCTATCTTTGTCTTCCCTTTTCGGCCTAGCATGTGTGGGTGATTCGAGGATATGGACGTCCTCTTACCACCACTCGTGTTGACGTCTTCATTGTCCAGCCTCGAATATAGAGTTGGTCGTGGTCAAATGGGGGTAACACGAAGAGATAGAGTTGCCAGCCTATTTTTCTCAAAACAGGCAAAATAATGTTGTCGAGTTAAGAGAACGGCATCAAGGTCAAACTGATGCATGCGAAACTAAACGATTCGAAGGGTTCGGGGACTAACTTACAGAATGGGAAGGTTATAGGGACCCATTTTCCCCTTTCAATCTCTTATGGGTTACGTTAATATTCTCCTTTTTTCTCCTTGATGTGTGTGTACATGTGTATAATGTAAAATACAAGAGAATGGAATTGTCCGACTCACATCATGGAATTTACGGAGCATACTCATCTGTAGGAGTGCACCCAAAAATAATCATAAATGTAATGATGTAAGTGTTCATAAAATTACAAATCACTATAGAAGAGAAAATGTTCACGTCGGACGAGTAACAAATATGTAGGATTCCAACACTCACGAAAATAGATATAATATACTGTCGAGAGGAAAGGAATATGTTTTGACGGTGCATCCATTTCCCATGATGCACCTGAGCTGATTCTCGAGTTTGTATTGGATCCTTGTGGCCCTCGACCTAATCCACCTAGGCAACCTAACCCACCTTGGAGAGCTCATCCTAAATGTTTTGAGAAATGTGGACCCAATCCCATTTTTGTTTTTTCTCATTGCAAACAAAGAGGTCACCTTAGAGAGTATTACTTTAAGCTAGGGAGAGTGTCTTATATATATGTTCCTCGATACGCTCGCACACGAGTTCCCACGTGCACTCTAACACATGTTACTCCACATGATCCCGCACATCACTTTAGATATTTTGAGGGTTTTCAAGAGCAAGTAGAGTTTTTTGTCAAAACTTCAAGATATTTAATGGAGGAATTTAATAGGATGTCATATCCTTTTAAGAACTCCTACGGGCCTAATGATTGAGCACATAAATGGGTGATCCGGACCTCTCCTTAAATGTACACGAGCACGAGCTTATTTGAATATTTCACTTACCTATAACTTGTCAATCATAGTGTTTTCATCTCAATTTTTCTTTATAGGAAGCAAATGTAAAAAAACGAGATAAAAAGTTGTGCTTGTAAGAATAATTGCCAGGATTTAAATCATTTTTTCAGAAAATTTGTTAAATATTAAACAATGGAAAAGGGCTATAAGGATAAAAAAAATTGCATTCAAAGCCACCATTTGTAATGAAAAGTGCCTAAAAAGATTAGAGGCACATAAAAATAGAAGTTTCGGGCCAATTTGTGAACATTGATGCTTCGCTACACATGACCATTAATTTCTTCAAAAATAATTGAGAGTATTCTTAGTTATGTGAGATTTTGAGGGAGTTAAGTTGAAGATCAATGGGTTTGCACAAACTATATAAATCTCAAAAAATATTATATAGTTTTGGGCATCATTGGTGTGAAAATCACTTACGTTCTTGATTTGTTGATTTAATTAAGTCAATTTCACGTGAGGGCACAATTTTTTTACACCTAAGGTAGCCTTTGAGATCCTTTGTTAGTGGTATCTCAATCCTTCGTGCATATATGTTATGATTGTCTATGTTGATGAAACTATGGAATATGTTCATACCCCTACATTTTGCATTCATGATTCAGGTATTTTTGTGTTTCTTCATGATGTGTTGTATTTGTAAAATCTTATACTTGGGAAAAATTAAAATATTTCCAAAATAGTTGGTGAGGCCTTTGAGATTATCATGACATGTGAGTTATTCCTATATCTTTGTGATGATATCTTACTTCCTACATGTGATTCTTAATACTTCATGTTTAGATTCTACTCCTTTATCTATTTCAGACGAAAAGGGGAGAATAAATTACATAATTGTTTGCTTTATGGGGGTGTTTTCTATTTCAAATTCTTTGTATCACGGGTATTTTCTTTTCTTCATGTATGTAGGTATCTAAGAAGAAGAACATATTGCGCAGGATGAAGACAAAGTTACCCAAGGGAAGAACAAGATGAGATTGAAGACAAAGTTTCACTATGTTATTCCATTTCTAGGGTTTGGCAAGCGTAATATGATGTTTTTATCATAGATGGGTAATTATTGTAATTTAGGTTTCGATAAGTTTTGTACTAAAATTGCCAAAGGGGAAGAATTTTAAATGAAAATATTTTAGCTTAGGCTTTTTATTTGTATCCTAAAAGGTATAAATCTTTTAGGAGTTCTTAATTATTCATATTTATAATTGGGATGTATTTTTTTTTATAAAAAGTCAAAGCTGGATTTTTTATATTTTAAAAATAAATTTTTGTTCGCCTCATTCCAATGAGTTTGAATCTCGTTTGAACGAAATTGCCATTTTTGGAAGGTCATTAGATATTTACTCCGAATGAACATCTAACGAGGTTGGACTACTTTACAGTGAATTCTTGTGTAATGCCTTTGTCCTTTGAAAGACCTTATGTTCTCCTTCTAATGAACTGTCCTTCTCATAACTGGGTGACGTGAATAACTCATTTTTTTCATAAGAAGGCCAACTAGGCTTCTACTAGGAGGAAAATTATCAGCATTGAGGATGAGAATTGATTTCGCATTGAGGGCACTCAGAATGTGGCCAACACGGCTGTCGGGTTTTTTAGCAATCATCTTGGTAGCAGCAGCAACTGTGAGAACCCGAGTTCTATTCTTATTGAGAATGTTCGCAAGAGAATTAGTGAGGCTGATGTTGCCGCGCTGAGCACCCCCATTGATGATGCGAAGATTAAGAAGGCTATGTTCTCTATTGGGTCCGAAAAAGCCCCGGGCCCTGATGGCTTTAATGCGTTCTTCTTTAAAAAGAATTAGGAGGTGGTTGGGAGTGATGTGATTGAGGCTGTCATGTTCTTCTTCACTTACAGCCTTTTGCCCAGACAATGGAACTGCACTGCTTTGGCCCTCATTCCCAAGGTTACAACCCCTACTGGTATGCATAATTTTGACCCATATCTTGTTGTAACACCGTCTATAAATGTATCTCGAAGATTCTTGCGAACAGGCTGGAGCCGATTCTCCCGCACATTAGCAACCCGTGCCAAGCGGCGTTGTTGAAGGGAGGTCAATTTCGGATAATATCTTACTTCTCCAGGAGGTTATGAGGAATTACCATAGAGATCTCAATCCGCCTAGGTGTACTATGAAGATTGAATTGATGAAGGCCTACGATACTGTGAGTTGGTAGTTTCTTTTCACTTTACTTGTCCATCTTGGCTTCCCCGTTGTTTTTGTTGTATGGATGAGAGAGTGCTCCACTAACACCAGGTTCTCTATTAGCTTGAATGGACACCTTTATGGTTTCCTTGAGGGTAAGAGAGGATTGAGACAAGGTGACCCCCTTTCTTCCTATCTTTTCCTCCTTGTTATGGATACTTTTTCCTGCATATTAGATAAGGCTTGCCCCAATCCCTCATTTACTTATCACCCAAGATGCAAGGAGGTGGGACTTAACCACCTATGTTTTGCGAATGATGTGATTATTTTGAGTGGGGGGACATCCCTTCCTGTAACATTATCAAGAAGGCTTTGAATGATTTCTGTAGCATTGTTGGCCTAAAGCCCAACCTGAGCAAGAGTAGTTTCTACTGTTCAGGTATTGATGAGGAGAGAATCAGGCAGGCTTCCCCCATAGTTACCCTCCCTTTTTGTACCTGGGTGTTCCCCTCATTACCTCCAGGCTCAAGAGTCAAGACTGTTGCAGACTGATAGACAAGATTACTGGCAGGATTAAGTACTGGACCAATAAGTTTCTTAGTTACACCGGAAGATTATAGCTTATTAAATATGTTCTGTTTGGGATCTAAGTTTACTAGTCTAGTCTTTTCATTTTGCCTAAGGGGGTTATCAATAGAATCGAGCAACTGATGAGGGACTTTATTTGGACGGGGTCTGATCTAAATCACTCGGGTGCCAAGGTTGCATGGAAGGACCTTTGTTGTAGCTATGAAGAAGGGGGCTTGGGAATTAAAGATTGCGAGAGATGGAATGTTGTTGCTATTATGAAGATGTTATGGAATCTCAGTAGCAAGAAAGATTTCCTGCGGGTTAAGTGGTGTAATGTGTACAATTTAAAGAAAAGAAGTATGTGGGATGTCCCTATCGCTAGCGACTCGGCTTGGAGTTGGAGGAAGATGCTGCAACTTAGACATCTGATCAGACCTCTCATCAAATGGAACATTGGTAACGGGGAGGAAACTTTCTTAAGGTATGACAATTGGCATCCTTTGGGCCCGTTGCAACCTCTTTTTAGTGATAGGGTTATCTACGATGCTGCTAGCAATCAGAAGGCCCTGGTGGCTGACCACATTATGAAGAATAGGTGGAGATGGCCTACTACGATTACCTGGGAACTTCTGGATAATAGGAATGCGGAGTTGCCCCAGATTAGGCAGGATACTGATGATGAGGTGGTTTGGATCCCCAACCGTGGTGGGTTCTTAATTGGTTCGGCCTATGATGAGATTACCTCTAGTCGCCCCCTGTTAGCTGGCATATGATCGTGTGGAACAATTTTAACATTCCCAAATGTGCCTTTATTTTATGGATGATTTGTAGGGATGCGATTCACACCAAGGATAAGCTCTTTAGCTAGGGCATTTATGAGGACAACTTGTGTTGTTGTTGCTTAAACGGGGTTGAATCTATTAGTCATGTCTTTAATGAGTGTCATGTTGCTAAGGAGGTGTGGAAGGAGATTAGATTCAGAAATAAGGAGAATAGGGACGCTATGGATTGGGACAGTGAGATGCACCATGCTATCTCAAATTATAGGGGCACTAGACTTTTTAATCGTATTAGGAACATCTCGTTTTCTACCACCATTTACTGCCTGTGGATGGAAAGAAATGCCAGACTTTTCAAGAAGGTGAGTAGGAACACCGAAGCCATTGTCAAAGAGATTGAGGTAATGATCAGAGCTAGGGCCATATCATGGGAGAAAGGGAGAAGAAGATTCAAAAATTGGATGGCATGCATGAACTGGGGAATCTCGGATAGTATACTTGATTAGGATGTGGGGTATGGGGGTTTGGGTATTTTGCCCATTGCTTTGTTTCTTGTCCCTTTGGGGTATGCCCCATAGGATGTTCCTAGGGATTTTTCCCTTTTTATTTTGCCCTTGTTGTAGTTATGCTTGTTGATATATACATAATTTTTCCCAAAAAAAAACTGTCCTTCTCATTCGAATGATAGTGATTTTTGTTCAAGCGAGTCGTCGTCTCGACTTTTGCGTTAGATCAATAAATACCTGTTTTGAAACCTTTTTGCTTGAGACTTTGAAAAAATGTGAATAGGAAATCTGAACCAAAGTTTTTCCACCTTTTGATTTTCCAAACCTTTTCTATTCACAAATTTTACATCCCCAAATATTTTGTGAATCGTTTTTGAAACCATAGGAATGCTTTGTATCTTGCATACACATTGTAGAGAGGATTATTTATGCTTATGTTGGTGACATATAAAAATTAAATGGTCACAACTAAGGGTCACGGTCCAGAAGCGTGCAAGTACATAAATTTATAGTATGTTTAGTAAAATTAAATCTAACCTTGTTATTTCCTACACCACCCAAATTATGGCTAAAAAGAACATAGAGCCTCTCAATCATGCGATATCCTACCCTTTTCAAACCAGGCTTAACAAAATTTGAATAATTTTCTTTAATCGAATTTGAATAATAAAAAAATATCACATCACCTTTTAATTACGCATCTACTAGATTTCTGAAATTAGCAATTTAAAGTGTCTCAGTTTCGCACCTGGCCAAAGGTCTGCACCAGTGGTCTCACATTTCCTATGAAATAGTTTAAGAAATTTAGCGCCAATAATTTTGATTTTGTTTCATATGCATGTGAGGAAAATCTTTTGACGTAAATCAACGGAATTTCAATTTCTGCCTCGACTACATGTGCCACTAGCAAAAATGATAAAAATCCAAAAGATACAAGGCTAACCTATTATGGGTGTAACGCCCCGACCCGGTTTCAAAGGTTATTAAAGGACTAACCCGATCCGGTTCGCACGTTAATTGTAAAGTGCAATGGAACACCCTAAATATTGTTTCTAATCCAGTTCTATTAGTATTTAACGTTATACTTATTAGCATACGAGTCCAATTTACATTAACTACGTGATAGGACCCAAGGGAAGTGCTCCCAAGGCCAAGTAAATAGAGCTACTAATCGTAAAGTCAAATAGTTACTTACCTGTATAACGCTCTCAAAGTATGGAACATCATGCAACCTGCCGCAACAAAAGAAGGGATGTGAGCCGAATGCTCAATGGGATCATATACAAGTGCAATATGAAAACAATCGGCAAAAGGGAGTACTCACACGCTACACTACATGAATATGAAAATATGTATATATATACATATATACCCTTGAAAATACATGTACCAATGTATTTAACCGTTTTATTCCAAAAACATTAATTAATGCCACTTGACTTCCTTGACCTTAGAAAATAATCATTATGTATTATCATGGTTTTAAAACTATCATTCATTCCCATTAATATTGTCGTTAAACAAATGGCATTTGTTTGGAAAACCTCTGATATACTTTCAGAACGTTTATTGCTCAACGTTCATTAACTCACGCCAGAGTTATTTAACCATATTTCATGACTTTCATTCAACACATGCACATACCATGTTATAGAAAAATTATATTTTCCTTTGAAGCCTCATGTAACACGCGCTTGTCTTTATTATGATTCAATCCTTATTAGGTAGCTTAATATCATTAAGTCACCCAATTTAACCATCCCATGTTACCACATGAACATTAAACATTTTAATGCGCTATTCTAGCATCAATAAATCTTTGGATCATTACCATCCATTTATGCCTTTTTTAATGAATATTTGATTCATTACTTAGCATTATCTTTAGTGAATCTTCCAACACACGCACACCCACACCCACGGTTTCACAGAATTTCACCGTCCGACATCGAGCGCCAAGTATACTGCAGTTGGTTTGGGGTCTTTTACCACTAGGGACAGCATAGCCTTGCTTAATTATTTATTCGGGCATCATCCAATATCATTATCTTGCCAATGTGTTCAACATTTTCTCACGTTCATATTAATTTACCCTTTTCAGTTGAAACCAAAACCTTGGACTTAACCATCCGTTTTCCCATTGTTCACTTAGGAAAAATCATTCAATTCCATTGAAGTCCTTTTGTTTTCTTTCACGTTGATTTTACACCAAAAATCATTTTCGCTTCAAGGACTTATTTCATTCTTTCTTCATACATATCAAAACACTCTTTAACATTTTATTCCATAAAATGTTGTACTTAAGTAAAATTATCATTTTACCCATTTGTTTTTAAAATCATCTTTCACTCCATTTCACAAGTGTTAATTTCCCAAAACACAATTTAGCCATCCATATTAGCCACTTAGGTGTTTTTAACCATTTTCCACCTTTTTACATTTGGTAGTAATTATTTACTTGATTGGAAACACTTTTACCCCTTTAACCCCTTTTTAATCCAATAAGTGTTAATATTTCTCAACATTAGTAGGTTATACTCACTAACCCCCTTTACATGTTTTACCCATTAACACTTAATGAATACTTTCAATCACTGTTTTTTTTTCAAAAATATTTCTTTACCTTTAACTCGAGAAATACATCCACACTTAGGACCACTTTATAAGGAAATTGTCATTTCCTTTTTAATTAACATGTAGTCTTTTAACCTCATACTCGTCATATTATTTAGTCCCAATTTCACACACTTGAAGACTAAAATTCTAATTTTTTTTATTTTATGTTAAATCCAACAAACGCTTCTTTAAACTTGCTTACACATTTAATGTCAAAATACTACAAGTATGTTCATGAGAAAATGGATTTTTAACCCAAAAAGCCCGTTACACGGTTTGAACATATATTTCACCAAATATTTGCCAACAAATCATTATTTCCAAACACTTTATTTCATAAAATTTCCAACACCAATATTTCTAAAAATGCTCATTTTCATAACATCCAAAACATTGAAATATTAGCTTTTTCTATAATTTCAACAATTTATATTTTTCCAACACTTCTATTGCCATAAAAATGTTTATTATTCCATTTCACCAAAACTTACACTAAGATGACATTTTCTTACATTTTTTATTTCATAAAAAATAAAAATGTTTATTATCAAATTTATTGCCAAACACACTAAAATAATATCATCTTACATTTTTATCACCTTAAAAATGTCCATTATTTCCTTCTTACTCAGAATACACAAAATAACCCTTTTCTAACAAGATACAAGTCAACTTGTGAGAAATTAGGGTTGCTTTTCATGCAGTGGCGAATAGAAGATGCTCTCCCTTCTCTCTAAAATTCCCTTTCCCATAACCGCTTACACCCTCCTCTCAACCACCTTCTTCAACCTTTCTAACACCACCTAACAGCCCACATGGCCACTATGCAACCCCATCCTGGCTCTTCTAACTTACGTATAAACCCTTTAACCTCCATGGCTATTTCTCTTCCCACAAACCATGTTTCCTGTTTGGGTGACTCTCAGGTGGAGGTCGACTGTCAGCCATCTCTGTCCATAAATCATCTTGCTATTCGTGATAAACTAGTTGTTACTGGGGTTGGATATTGATACCACACCTGTAAGTGGTGAGACCATGGCTTTAGTACCATACGATGTTATTGGTATCCCTTCCGAGGCTGTGTTGGATCTCTCTTCAAGCGATATGGAGATTGAAGAGGGCCGGTGGTTGCCTCGTGTGCTAACATCTCCTGGGCTAACAAGAATGTGAATATATTAAAAGAGATGTGTGATGAAACAAATGCTTACTGGGAGTTTCTCGGGAGTAAAGGCTTTACCCATGAAGACGTTAAACAGTTTAGGTTTCCCGATGACCGGAAGGAGATATAAGCCAAATCTATGGAGGAAGTGGGTAGGGTTGATGGGTTACAGCATGTTGGAGGATCTGATAGTAGCGTGGGGCTCGATAACTCTATCAGGGGTAAGGGGGATGATGGTACCAACCTTAACAAATCTACCCATGCTTTGTCAGATATCCGTACTGTTCCCACTGGTACGAAAATCGCCATTAGCAGAGAAGAGGGGATGTTAACTCCAATCAAGGATGGCTTGGCCCATGTGGGAAAGTCCTGGAGCTCTGTCATGGCTATAAGAAAATAGCCTAAGCTCAGACTGTCCTGTCACCAACTTGAGGTGGTGGACTCCATTATCACAGTTAAACCACCTGTCGAGGTGGCCAGCGGGGGCTATGGATGTTGGGTGAACAGTTGGTGGGTTACTTTCTTGGGACTAAACTTCCTTATTCTCTTGTCAACAATGCGGCATTTAGATTATAGGGGAAGTGCGGCCTCACCAAGGTCATTACGCATGATAAGGGTTTCTTTTTCTTCCTCTTTGATAACCGTAATGAAAGAGATAAGGTGATTGATAATGGTCCGTGGCATTTTGCGGGTATTACCATCATCCTCAAAAAATGGTAACCAAACTTTAACTTTGATAAGGACACGCTGAAAGATACCTATGTAGGTTAAATTTTATGATATTCCAGTGCAACTTTGGACTGAGGAGTGTCTCAGTTACGTTGCAAGTTATGTAGGCCTGTTATTGTATGCTGATGCGATGACAGAGGAGATGAATAGGATAACCTTTGCCCGTATCTGCATTGATGTGGATGCCAGGGAGACTTACCCAACTTGCGTCTATGTTGTTATGGAAGACGACTCTGTTGCTGAGGTTAAGGTCGAAGTCCAAGCCAAAACACCCTCATGCCCACATTGCCTCATTTTTTGTCATAATCTTAGTGTATGCCCAAAAAATAAATGTGCAGTTGAGGTTAAAGTCAATACACCCTAAGCTAGCAAGCCTACGACCTCTACTGTGGGAGGCTAGACACACGTACTCAAGAAGGCGAACTGCGATACATGTTCAGTTTTAGAAGTTGGAGAGGCCTCGAGTAATGCTAATGCTGAGATGGAAATTAAAGTGGAGTGCCTTCCTCAAATTATCAACAAATGTAGCTCTTCTCCACCGGTCCCCTTATCAAATTCCTTTAGTGCAGTTTGCTTGGATAGTGACGCTGTTTTAAAGGAGAGTTATCAAAGTTGACGAACTTACACTGAAAAATATGGGGGAAGTAAGAGTGGTGGGCAATAGCGGTGGTGAGAGCTGGAAGAAGGGGAAAGGAAAGAAGGCTAGATGATCAAGTTAGCTTCCTGGAACATTAGGGGCCTTAATTCCCCTCACAAACAAAGAGAGGTAAATAAGTTGATTAGGGATGACCATCTTGATTTAGTGTGTTTGCTTGAAACTAAAGTTAGGAAAAATAACTTAGAACTTGTTATGAACAATTGTTGCTTTCAATGGGATTTTTTTGAGAACTGCCCATTGCGCCGGGGGGGGTGCCAGAATTATTATGGCTTGGAACCCCAAGTGTGTTTCTGTGAGTTTGGTGCAGGCCCATCCCCAGGACTTGCTTTGCAAGGTGGATAGTTGTGGGTCTGGATTGAGTTTTTTTGCGTCTTTCATATATGGGGATAACCTTCCAGGTGTGAGAAGGAACCTTTGGGACTTTTTAAGAATGAATTTTGGGAGTGTGGGTGAGTCTCCATGGATTCTGATGAGTGACTTTAACGTGGTTAGGTCTCATGAAGAGAAGAGAGGCATTCGTGGCATTGACAGGGCAGTCACGGATGAGTTCAATTAATGTATTAATGCCTTGCAGGCAGATGATATGGTGACAAATGGTTTGTGGTTTATGTGGAATAAGAGGGAGGTGGGCGCTGATAATGTTCAGTCTAGGTTGGATAGAGTTTTGCATAATGATGTGTGGGCCTTTAAGTTCCCTGAGAGTCAAGATTATGTCCTTCTTCAAGTGGTTTTAGACCATTTCCCTATTATCATATTACTATCCCCCTTGGAGCGGAGTAGTCCTAAGCCATTCAAGTTTAAAAATTTTTGGATGGACCATGGCGACTTTAATCAAATTCTTTGCAAGGCATGGCTTGATGACGGTGGGGGGAATCTGATGGTGAGACTGAGTAGGAAATTGGACAGAGTTAAGACTGGGCTGAAAGATTTCAACAGGAAGTTCTATAGCAACATCTTTGCTAGGATGGAGGAGGCTAAGACGTTGCTTGATGAGGTCCAGACGAGGGTGGATAGATATGGGGGAAACACTGTGGTGCTTCTCGAAGAATGGGTCAAACTTCACAAGTACTTAGAGCTGAAGAAATTGAAGGAGTCCTTTTTTAAACAGAAGTCCAGGATTAAGTGGCTACAGTAGGGGGATGGCAACAATGCCTTCTTCCACAAGAAGGCTAACCAGGCTACTACCGATAGGAAAATCCTTAGTATCATGGATGAGCATCGCGAGAGAATTGAGGGTTGTTAGAATGTGGCTAAGGTGACTGTGGATTATTTCAGAAACCTTTTAGGCACTCCCTATCCTTGTGCGAACCCCTTCCATATTCTTAATGACGTGGTTTGCAAGACAATCTCGTTTGACCAGTCTGAGGCGCTAGAGGCTCCCATTACTGTTGAGGAGATCAAGAATGCCATGTTCTCCATTGGTTCCGATAAAGCTCCAGGGCCTAACGGTTTTAATGCCCCTTTCTTCAAGCAGAATTGGGATGTGGTGAGGAGGGATGTAATTGATGCCATTACTTTCTTCTTCCACTGTAGCTTCTTGCCTAGGCAATGGAACTGCACTGCTTTGGTTCTTTTTCCTAAGGTTACTAATCCCTCTGGATGCAGGACTTCAGGCCTATCTCTTGCTGCAATACCATCTACAAGTGCATTTCTAAAATAATTGTGGATAGGTTGAAACCCATACTCCCTTCCTTCATCAATTAGAACCAGGACGCTTTCATGATAGGAAGGGCAATCTCTGACAATATTTTGTTGCTTCAGGAGTTTATGAGGAATTATCATAGAGGGATCACTCCTCCTAGATGTGCTCTTAAGATTGATCTTTTTAAGGCATATGATACTATCAGCTGGGAGTTTTTACTCAACCACCTTGTGCATATTGGCTTTTCGTCTAAGTTTTTTTTAGGGGAAATTATGTATATTATAAACAGAAACAAACATCGGAACAATTTAGAGGAAAAACCTCAAACCTCCAGAGGGGCATACCCCACCTGGGTAAACAAAGAAACAATGGACAAAGGACCAAACAAGCCCTAAATCTCACCTACTCCAGAGTACTCTCTGGGATACCCCAGTTCATGCATGCCATCCAGTTGATGTAGCTTATTCTCCCCTTCCCCCAAGTCATGACTCTTACTCTTACCATCTCCTCGATCTCTTTTAATATGGCCCTAGTATTTTTCTTCGTCTTCTTGTAGAGTGTATTATTTCTCTCCATCCACAGGCAGTAGCAAGTAGATAAAAAGGAAATGCATCTGATACGGTTATATAACTTAGGCCCCCCATAGTTGGCGATTGCATCTTGCATCTCCCCGTCCCAATCTTTGGCCTCCCAATACTCTTGGTTCCTGAACCTCACTTCCTTCCAGACCTCCCTGGCCACTTGGTACTCGTTGAACAGGTGAGAGCAAGTCTCCTCCCCATTGGAACAGCTACAACAAAGGTTGTTGTCAGCAATGCCCCAGCTGAAGAGCTTATTCTTTGTATGTAAAGCGTCCCTACAAACCAACCAAAGAATGAAAGAACACTTGAGGATGTTGTTATTATTCCACACTAAGTTATGCCAAGTGGTGGGAGGGAGACCCAAACTCAAAGCCTCATAAGCCGAACTAATTGTGAACCCACGAGGCCTGGGGATCCAAACCACCTCGTCCATGGTATCATGCCTAATACCCGGTAACTCCGCATTCCTTATCTCAAGAAGTTCACATGTAATCGTAGAGGGCCACCTCCATCCACTCTCAGCGATGTAATCAGCCACCATCGCCTTGTGGTTACTCGCAGCGTCATAAATAACCCTGTCCCCATAAAGGGAGTGTAGAGGTCGTAAGGGGTGCCAGTTATCATGCCATAGGAAGGCCCCATTGCCATTGCCAATAATTCACTTAATGAGAGGCCTGGTTAGGTGTCTAAGTTGCATCATTTTCCTCCAACTCCATGTTATGTCATTTGCAATATTGATAGCCCACAAGCTCCTCCTTTTTAATTTATAAACATTGCACCATTTGACCCACAAACAATCCTTCTTACTGCTGAGGTTCCAAAAGTTCTTCATAATGGCTGCATCATTCCATCTCTCAATGCTCTTAATTCCCAACCCCCTGTTCAAGGTTACAGCAAAGGTCCTTCCACACAACTTTCACCCCTGTGTGCTTCAAATTGGGCCTAGTCCATAAGAAGTCCTTCATAAGCTGCTCAATACAAAGGATAACTCTTTTAGGCAGGATAAACAGACTAGACCAGTACACCTGGATACTGACTTAATGAGCTGAAGACATCCTGCGTAGTTGAGAAATCGGTTGGTCCAACACTTAATCTTAGCAGTAATCCTATTAATCAACCTATTTCAGTCCTCACCCTTGAGTCTCGTAGTAATGAGAGGCACACCAAGGTACTGGAATAGGGGCCTGCTATGAACGAACCCCAGAATGCTCCCAATCTGAATAATACCACCCTCATCAATGCCGAAAGAGTAGAAGCTGCTCTTATTGGGGTTAGGCTGGAGCCCCGAGATGCTACAGAAATCAACACTTTCCTAACAATCGAACAGGAGGCATAGCCCCCCACTACAAATAATCAGATCGTCAGCAAAACATAAGTGGTGAAGCCCAATCTCCTTACATCTCGGGTGGAAGGTAAAAGTTGGGCATGCGCTAGCCTTGTCCATTAAGCAAGAGAAGGTGTCCATAACCAGGATAAATAGATAGGGTGAGAGAGGGTCACCCTGCCTTAACCCCCTCCTTCCCTCGAAGAACCCGTGCAGATGGCCATTCATACTGATGGAGAAGCTGGACGTCATGCAACACTCCATAACCCACCCAATAAAACTAGATGGGAAGCCCAGATGCTCCGACAGTTTGTCAAGAAAATCCCAGCTCACAGTGTCATAAACCTTTAAGAGGTCAATCTTCATGGTGAATCTAGGGGTGGTTAAGCCCCCTGTGGTAGTTCCTCATAACCTCCTGCAGTAGTAGGATATTATCAGAAATAGATCTCCCTTCCACAAACGCAGCCTGATTCGGACTAATGATGTTGGGGAGAAGAGGCTTGCTTCTATTGGCAAGAACCTTCGAGATACACTTATAAATGGTGTTACAACATGAAATAGGCTGAAAATCATGCATCCCAGTGGGGGTAGAAACCTTCGGAATGAGGGCCAAGGCAGTGCAATTCCACTGACGGGGCATGTAACAACTCCTAAAGAAGAATTTTATGGCTTCGTGACATCACTCCCAACCACATCCCAATTCTCTTTGAAGAAATGCGCATTGAACCCATCTGGGCCTTGAGACTTTTTCGACCCAATAGCGAACATGGCCCCCTTAATTTCCTCATCACTGAAAGGCCTAGACAAATCCGCTCTGTCGTCATCAGTTAATCTCTTGCAAATATTCGCATTAAGAAGAGGAGTTGGGTCCTCACAGGTACTGCTATTGCCAAGGAGGTTACTAAAATACTCAACTATAATATTAGCCACATTTTGGGTTCCTTCCACTCTGTTACCATTTTCGTCATTAATACTAACGATCTTTCTTCTGGCCCTAGCTTGGTTTTCCTTCTTGTGGAAGAAGGCGTTGTTACCATCACCCAACCTAACCCTGGACTGCTGCTTATAGAAAGACTCCTCCGCATTACGTAGCTCCAGGTAATTGGTGAGCTTGAGCTTCTCATCCCTTTGCACGCTACTATCACCCCCATCAGAATCCAGCCTGGTTTGAACATCGTCCAGTTGAGCTTTGGCATCTTCGACTCTCAAAGAAAGATGGTTGAAGAATATTTTGTTGAACCCTTTAAGTTTAACCTTTAGACTTTTCATCTTCTTGCTCAATCAAGTCATGGAGTTTCCATGCACTATTTCGTTCCACGCATTAGTAAGAATCTCCTGAAAATTGGCATGGGACGTCCAGAAGTTGAAGAATTTGAAAGGCTTAGGACCTCTAGGCTCATCATGGGAAAGAATCACATTGATTGGATAATGATCCGATACAACGTGAGGTAACACAGTTGCTTGAGAATCAGGAAGCCCCGCGTTCCAAGCATCATTCTGGAGAACTCTATCCAGTCTAGATTGGATATTATCCTCGCACTCGTATTTCTTATTCCACGTGAACCATAACCCGTGCGTTGTCATATCAACCACACGGATATCGTATATACATTGATTAAAAACATTCGTTGCTTCCTCATCAATGCCATGCAACCCCTTCTTCTCATCATGGGATCTCACCACATTAAAGTCCCCCATTAGCACCCAAGGTTGGTCGTTGACAACTACACTATTGGATCTCAAAAATTCCCACAACGGGAGTTCGCTGTTCGGAAGGTTCTCTCCATAAATAAAGGTAGCCCAAAAGCTAGCATTCCTCCCCCCAATATCCACCTTACACAGCATGGCTTGGGGGTGAGATTGAACCAACTTCACAGTGACGCTGAGTGGATTCCACCCCACCAAGACCCTAGCCACACCTCCTCCACTAGAGCAATTATCAAGGTACTCCCAATTAAAGAAGCAGTTATCCCTAACCTTATTCAAGTTATTTTTCCTAACTTTGGACTCTAGTAAACACACCAAGTCAAGTTGTTTGTCTCTAATAATCTAATTAACCTCCCGTTGTTTGTGAGGGGAATTGAGCCCTATAATATTCCAAGACCCTAACTTGATCATTTGGTTTTGTTCCCCTTCCCTTTCTTCTTGCTTCTACTCCCATAATTCCCCATACGAATGATCTCCCCCTTCTATTTATTAACCAGTTCGTCAACTGCTAGAACTCTTATGGCTAAGGCGTTTGGTTCAGGGATAGTCTCGTACTCTATATCTTGTTCTAAAGCCACAAATGAATTAACAAGAGGTAGGCCAGCATGAGACACCTGAATACAAGGTTTCACAGCCTGTACTTTGCTATTACTCTTAATTTGCGAGTGGGTTCAGGAGTTACCTCACCTTCTTCCTCTCGGACCTTTGCTTCAAACAAGTTACTAGGCAAGGCATCAGTTGGTTCATGTGTGCCCGGTGTAGCATTGTGGGTAGCTTTGGTCACCTTCCCACCAATGTTAACTCTGACTCCAGAAGTTTCCCCAGTCTCAAAGGCCCCCTGAGATTTGGGTGTGCCCTTCCTACTGACCACCGTCCATTCAGCGTCCATCTGAGCCCTTGCATTCGTGTCTCCATTAGGAATAGACGGAGTAATCTGGGTTTCCTTTGACTTGGTGCATCTATTGAGCGTGTGCCCAAACACAAGACAGTGAGAGCAGGACGGTGGCTTAGCTTGGTATTCAATACGCACAGGAGCAAGAGTGTTGTCTTCCATGATAATGTTGATACTGTCAGTGTAGGATTCCTTAGCTTCTACCTCAACACAGATACGCACAAACGATATTCTATTCATCTCTTCTGTGACGGCATCAGCGTACAATGGAAGACCCACCGAACTTGCAACGTAATTGAGTCCTTCTTCAGTCCAAAGCTGAACTGGAATATCATGCAACTTAACCCAAATGGGTATTTTCTTCGCACTTTCCTTGCAAAAGACGAAGTTGGCTTGCCACTTCTTCAGCATGATGGTCATGCCGGCAAAGTGCCATGGCCCATTATCTAAAACCTCATCCCTATGGCAAGGGTCATCAAAAATGAAGAAAAAGAAGCCGTTATCGTGAGCCAAAACCTTAGTCAGTCCAAATTTGCTCCACATCCTTGTAGCAAGATTGTTGAAGAAAGAGTAGGGGAGTTTTTTTCCAAGAAAATAACCCACCATGCTGTGCTCCCATCTCCCATGGCCCTCTCTTGTCACTTCAGTCGGCGGATTGACAATGATAACGTTGTTTGTTGGTTGGGTGGAGGAGTGTATCACCACATCTAGATTCTCTATTAGCCTTGATGGGTGCTTGCATGGCTTCTTTGAGGGGAAGAGGGGGTTGAGACATGGTGACCCTATCTCTCCCTTCCTATTCCTGCTGTTTATGAACACCTTCTCTTGTATTATGAATAGTGCTAGCTTAAGCCCAAATTTTAGTTATCGTCCTTAGTGCAAGGAAGTGGGCCTTAATCACCTTTGCTTTGCGGATGATTTGATCATTCTATGTGGTGGCGACCCTTCTTCGTGTAGCATTGCTAGAGAGCTATTGAGGTATTCTCTTCGATCTCTGGCCTTTACCCCAACACTAATGAGAGTAGTTTTTACTGTACTGGTGTTGATGAGGATGGGTTGAGCAGGTTGGAGGAGGTTCTTAGTTTCTATAACACCCCGACCAATTAAATATAGGGTGACCAGTCCTTTACTAAATTCTAAAACAGGATATACGGTCGGTTCATTCTTAGCATCACTGTTGAAAATAATATAATCCATATTAATCACCTATAATATAATTAATCTAAGTGTCAAAACATTTTACCTTTTCAATAAAACCATTTAACCACAACATTCTAAAAGTAAATTATAAACCATTCACCATACATAGGAATAATAAGTACTGAATAAGAATTTAATACTGAATTAAATAAGATTGGTAAAACCTCCCAGTTCAAAACTCCAAACCATAAAAGAAACTAAATACAATATCTCTGATAAAAGACTAGAAATAGACAACACATGCCTTAAATAGGAAGTCCAAGAGAAACTGAATGAAAATAATAGATTGCATCTTCTACAAGGACCTACATCTTCCACAATAGCTGCAGCGCGTCTAACAATCCAATATCTAATTTTGGTACCCCTGCAGCTGAGCACCTGGGATAATATATATATAGAAAAAGAAAGAAAAGATGCAATAAACGGGTCAGGGCGGGAGGTTTAAAAATGATTTAGAAAGTATTTAAAATTGGTTCTTAAAACAAGTCTTATACGCATGTTAGTTATCGAACTCTCACATGAGCTTCTCACCTTTCATCTATAGTGCAGGCCTAATGCACATCTAATCTCCCCCTAGTTATACCACCTAGTCTAACTAGTCTTAAGTCATTCTAATAGTACCTATACTCACTAGTAGTATACCCGTATCGTCCATACAATACGCTTTCAAATTAGCCTACGTCGAACAGCTAATTAATATGTTTTTTTCATTTTCATAACAAATCAATTATAATCTTAGGATTTATTTTATGTATCAACATTGTCATCTCTACTAACTATACACAGTAGAATGATTCACAAGTTTACGTATATATACATATAGTCAAATCTTCCCTAAATATATATATATTCTAATACTGCGCCGCCGGTCTAAGACCCATTAGTGCATCTAATCATAATAATACTGCACCCCTGGATTATCATCCATTAGTGCACCTATAACAATAATCTTGCACCCCCCGATTATCACCCATTAGTACACTTAACAATGGAATCCTTGCACCCCCGAGTTATCACTCATTAGTGCACATAACAATATGATTCTTGCACCCCCGGGTTATCACCAATTACTGCTCTTAACAATAATATCACATAATAGGCATACACACATCCTATTATAATTTATAGGTATTTCTCCAACCTACATATATACTCCTCATACGTATTTTAATCTCATCACTACGTATAGTATAAATATTTAGATTACTATCTCTCTCGTAATCTCCAAGGTACATTCTCTCTATACCAAAATAATTAAAGTATTAAGTCTCACATACTTTTCCCGAAATTCTATATTGTTTAAGTTTACTATCGGACATTCCCTCTCACTCCAAGAAACCGGTAAACCCAAATTTGGACTCAAGGAAAACTCCCAAAAATTCCCTCTGTCGTTCGAACCAGATGGCATGTCGTTTGAACGACTGCCACGTGTTGTTTGAGCAACTTCGCACGAGATGCCATCTCGCTCGAACGACTTTGCATGACTTCGCGCGAGATTGCACTGTTCGTCTTCCTGTCCAGATTTTCAGCATTTTTCACCATTATTGAACCTAAAAACCTCTAATATTCAATCCCCAACATCTCGTCATTAATACCCATAAACACATATCAGATTATAAGTCATTCCTAACATCCTAGGATCCTTCATTCATCATTAATCGTTATAATTATATAAAACTCCCAAATTTATTCACATGAACCCTAGTTTCCATAATTTCAATTAAAGAACCTAATCAACCCAGATTCGTTCACCAATACATGATTAAATTTCGTAGTTGCATACATGAAGGAATATCAGCAACTAATTAACCCAATCTCGATTCATCATTTAAACTCCAATTTTTACCCAATTAACATATAAATCAATGGTTAATTTCACCTACTCTAACATGAGTATGATTATTGCTTAAGAAAACAAGTAATAAACACTTGCCTTAAATCGAAGGTCTAAATTCTTTCGTGATGTTGGTATAGACGCGTTCCTCTCTTCTCAATCTACGCATTGGTGGTCACGGTTGTGCAAGGTGAGGATAATCTGGCCTTCTCTCTTGGAATTTGGTTCTCCCTCACACCCTCTATGGTCGTTCTTGATTTTTTTGTAACTTAACCCTAATGGAACTCCCGTAGATGATATAATTAATCTCTAATTTTCGTCCATTTAATTTTCCAAATAGTCCAAATTATCGAACTACCCCTACGGGGTGCCGGTTTGGCCTAAAATCTCCCAGAGTCCAAATAAATTACCCGGGTAGAGTTTTCTGACTATCTCGACCCTCCCGGACTCAACGGAACACTCTAAGTTACCATACGAGTTACATAAAAATAATTTATCTTTATATTCCATTCAATTAGTCCCGACACGACACACACGCATGTCAGACTTAAATTACTAAACTGTCGTATTATTCACTCTTGACAATTTATCAAAGTGTATAGTTCCATATTACATATCACACGTTAATATTAACTCAATAAGGCACGCTAGTTAATATTTATTTTTAAACCCGGATTAATTTAACAATTAAATTCTCACATTTTAATTCCTTTAATCCCACTATAATAATTACTCCCATAATTATTTAAGTCATCGAAAATATGGGGTATTACATACTTCCCCCCTAATAACGGAATTTCGTCCCGAAATTTGGAAAATAAGGCATACCTGGTACGAATAAATCTGGATATTTCTCATGCATATCCGCCTCACGCTCCCAAGTGGACTCCTCTACATTGTGATGTTGCCAGTGCACTCGAACAAGTGGAACTACCTTTGACCTCAGCCTCCTCTCATTATAATCTAAGATAGCCACCGATCTCTCCTAATATGAACTGTCGGGTTGTAACTCAATCTCCTGAATAGTGATGTGAGTGTGTGCCAACTCATCCTAAAGATACTGCTGCAGCGACGAAATATGGAACCCATCATGGATACGATGCAAGTGTTCCAGCAACCCAAGCCTATATGCCACTGGTTCGATCCTCTCGATAATAAGAAATGGTCCTACATATCTCAGAGCCAATTTTCCCTTTTTCCCAAATCTCATTACCCCCTTCATAGGAGATACTCTCAGCAAAACCTGGTCCCCTATGGAGAACTCTCTGAAGGACCGCTTAGTATCGGCGTAGCTTTTCTTCCTATCCTGCACTACCCGTATACGACCCCGAATCATCTCGATTCTGCTCGATGTGTTCTGAATTACCTCTGGCCCGAGTAGTTTGTTATCCCCCACCTCTAGACAACAAGTAGGAGAACGACAATGTCTACTGTACAATTCCTTGAACGAGGCCATGCCAATCGTAAACTGATAGGAGTTGTTATAAGAAAACTCCACCAGTGGAAGGTACTACTCCCAATCTCCACCAAAATTAAGGACACGCATGCGCAACATATCCTCGAGCATCTGATTAGTGCGCTCAGTCTACCCATCGGTCTGCGGGTGATACACCGTACTCAATCGCAACTCGGTACCCATAGCCTCCTATAAGTTCTCCCAAAAACGAGATACAAACGTCTTGTCTCTATCCGACATGATATTAAGAGGCACTCCATGCAGTCTCACTATCTCTGTACTAAATAGCTAGGCATACTGTCCCACTGTGTAGTCTGTCCTGACGGGTAAAAAGTGGGCTACTTTCGTTAACCGATCCACAATAACCCATATAGAATCGTGCCCCTTCTGTAAAGTGGGCAACCCGAAAATAAAATCCATGGAAATTCCTTCCCATTTCCACGTAGGAATCTCCAACGGCTGAAGCAAACCCGGTGGTCTCTGATGGTCCAATTTCACTAACTAGCAAGTGGTACACTTAGATACGAACTCTGCGATATCCTTTTTCATTCCGCTCCACCAATACTGTCGCCTCATATCCTGGTACATTTTGTCCCCACCGGGATGTACAGCAAATCGGGACCCATGCGACTCCGTCATCACTGCATGTCGAAGGTCCTCCTTCTCTAGGATAATGAGTCTCCCATTGAAGCACAAACTGCCCTCAGATCTCACCGAATATGACTCGGCCCCACCGGCTAAAAGTTGTCTAATCCTTTCTTGGCAAAAAGGATCTATCACCTATGCCTTAACCACCCTCATCACTATTTGTGGTGTGACGGTCATAACTGACGTAAAGGACCTGGCAACTGCATCCTGGTGCCCCTATCCTTCCATTTCTCTTTCCACACCTCGGCTATCTCATCTACCGACCTACGGCTCAACGTATCAGCAACTACATTATCCTTCCCCGGGTGATAGTGTATCTCGAACTGGTAATCTTTTACAAACTCAAGCCACCTGCGTTGACGCATATTCAACTCTTTTTGCGTGAACAAGTACTGCAGTGATTTGTGGTATGTAAATAAGCGAAATTGTTCCCTCAATAAATAATGCCTCCAAATTCGCAGCGCAAACACGACTGCTGCCAACTCTAGGTCGTGGGTGGGGTAATTCTTCTCGTGAGGCTTAAGCTTTCGGGAAGCAAAAGCTATAGCTATCCTCTTGCTGAAGTACTCCCCCAAGCCCCTGTAAGGAGGCGTCCGTATAAACCAGGTACTCAACCCCTGCCCTGGGTAGTGCTAGTACCGGTGCTGAAGTCAACTTATCCTTTAGCTCATCAAACGCCAACTGACATGAATCATCTCAAACAAACGGTATGCCCTTATGAGTCAGATTCATCATCGGACCCGCAATCTTTGAGAATCCTCAAATAAAACGTATGTAGTACCCGACTAATCCCAAAAAACTCCGCACCTCCATCGGTGTAGTGGGTTGTCCCCACTCCCTCACCGCTGACACCTTATTAGGATCCACATATATCCCTCTCTCTGATATAATATGTCCCTAAAATTGTACCTCTCGCTGCCAAAATTCACACTTCTCATACTTGGCATACAACGCATGCTCTCGTAAGGTCTGCAGAACCATACGTAAGTGCTCGACATGCTCCTCCTCGGTGCGGGAATAAATCAGGATGTCATCTATGAAGACAATGACTAACTGATCTAGGAACTCTCTAAATACTCCATTCATTAAGTCCATAAATACTGTTGGGGCATTAGTTAACCCAAATGGCATAACCCTGAATTCATACGACCCATACCTCGTCAGAAAAACAGTCTTAGCCACGTCCTGCTCCCTAATGCGTAGCTGATGATACCCGGATCTCAAGTCTATCTTCGAGAAGTGGGTTGCTCCTCTCAATTGGTCGAACAAGTCATCGATATGAGACAACGAATACTTATTTCATATCGTGACTTTCTTAAGCTCCCGATAATCAATACAAAGTCGAAGGGACCCATCCCTCTTTTTCACAAACAGAACTGGGGCACCTCAAGGCGAGGTACTCCTACGGATGAAACCCTATCCCAACAAATGTTCTATCTACTCCCGTAACTCCCTCATCTCTGTCGAACCCATACGGTAAGGCACACGTGCTATCGGACGAGTGCCCGGTGTTAAGTCTATCACGAATTCAATCTTCCTACTCAAAGGCAACCCCGGTGTATCTTGAAATACATCAGCAAACTCGCAGACGATCGAAATTGAATCGAGTGGAACCACTACTGCAGATGTCTCATCCTCTATATAAAACAAGTGGGTGGATGACACTCCCTCCGAATGAGGCATCGCCACTAAGAACATCTCATTGCCTGAAATGGGGAACACAATACTCCTACTGACGCAATCAATCATAGCTCTATACTCGACTAGCCAATCCATGCCAATAATGGTGTCATACTCAAACATATCTAACACTAGCATATCAGCCGATAAAATCAAATTGCCAATCTCTATGCTTACTCCCCAGCATATGAAGAAAATCAGCGACCCACTACCTAATGGTGAGTCTACACATGTCACTGTACTCTCTGTCGTGCCTAACAACCCAGTGGCCCGTGCAAAGCTAGTGGCTATAAAGGAGTGTGATGCCCTCGTGTCAAATAAGATATGACCTAAAGTACCATGGATAGAAAACTTACCCTCCACTACGGGTGGTGCCTCTGGAACTGCGGCCTGTTGGACATTATAGACACATCCATACTGCAACTGCCCCTGCTGCATCGGAGTTGTGGACAAAGCTGGAACTAGAGTTGGTGCTGGTAGGACGGCGGGAAAAATCGATCTCTGGGGCTCTTGGTGAGCACCCTGCTGCCGAGGAACTCTGTCCTTATCGGGGAACTCCTGTTTCTTATGGCCAGTCTTGCCACAAGTATAACATTTCTCGATGAAATTTCCTCCCCTCTATCCCTGATAGCCTCGGCCCTGCTAGTCGTTACCACCCCTACCTTGGCCATGTTGTCCTCCCTACTATTGGCCCTGGTGGCCCTGCTTCCAACCCCCATGACCATGCCTGAAACCTCCAGAATGAAACCTCTTAGCTCACTCCCCCTGCTGGGAACCCTGCCTCTGACTCTGCTCAACTGGTGCCCCACTGGCACTACCTCCCCATGTCTGGCCCAACTGGCTGGGCTTTCCCTCTCGCTTGCTTCCCTTATAAGGTTGCCCCTCTCAGCTTAAAGGTAGCCAATACTTGCCTCTGAACCTCAGTGCACTCATACATACGAAGGTGTCGCTGTATGTATTTCTTCCACTGACTAGCAATAACCACATTTGAACTGCCCATGAACTCTGGGGGAGATGCCCTCTGAAAGGACTCTCTCACTCTTTCCCATGCAGTGGGAAATGGATGCACTGGAATCGGTGCTACTGCCTGAACCTGGGATGGGGCCTGCTGCACCACCGCTAGAGCAGATTCACCGCTTGGACAACTATCGCGGCAACCTTTACTGCATTCATTGTCCCCTGAGCCTGCACTGCCGGTTGCTCTGGCCTATCTGCCGCTTGGTTCACGTCGAGGAGGCATTTGAGATGAGAAAGAATTTTATTAGTCCACAGTTATTAAAAAATCTCAAATAACTGAAGACGTAATCGCAAAATTAAGATCACAACAGTCCTAAAAATAGGGCTCTATATCAAAAGACGCAAAGCTGAAAACACAATAAGCCGTACAAATCCTAAAGGACTCTAGAATCTGATGCTTTGATACCACCTGTGACACCCTGCCCAATTAAATATAGCTCAGTCATTTACCAAATTTTAAAACAGGATATACGGTCGGTTCATTCTTAGCATCACTGTCGAAAACAATATAATCCATATTAATCACCTATAATATAATTAAGCTAAGTGTCAAAACATTTTCCCTTTTTAACAAAACCATTTAACCACAACATTCCAAAAGTAAATTATAAACCATTCACCATATATAGGAATAATAAGTACTGAACAAGAATTTAATACAGAATTAAATAAGACTGGGTAAAACCTCCCAGTTCAAAACTCCAAACCGTAAAAGAAACTAAATACAATTTCTCTGATAAAAGACTAAAAGTGGGCGACACATCCCCTAAATAGGAAGTCTAAGAGAAACTGAATGAAAAGAATAGATTGCACCTACTGTAGGGACCTACAGCTTCCACTATAGCTACAGCACGTATAACAATCCAATCTCTAATTCTGGTACCCTTGCGGCTCAGCACCTGGAATAATACATAAATAGCAAAAGAGAGAAAAGATGCAATAAACGGGTCATGGCCCGAGGTTTAAAAATGATTTAGTAAGTATTTAAAACTAGTTATTAAAACAAGTCTTATACGCATGTTAGTTATCGAACTCTCACATGAGCTTCTCACCTCTCATCTATAGTGCACGCCTAACGTACATCTAATCTTCCCCCTAGTTATACCACCCAGTATAACTAATCTGAAGTCATTCTAATAGTACCTATACTCGCCAGTAGTATACCCGTATCTCCCATACAATACGCTTTCAAATTAGCCTATGTCGAACAGCTAATTAATATGTTTTCTCTTTTTCATAATAAATCAATTATACTCTTAGGATTTATTTTATGTATCAACATTTTCATCTCTACTAACTATACACAGTAGAATGATTCACAAGTTTACGTATATATACATATAGTCACATCTTCCCTAAATATATATATTCTAATATTGCGCCCCGATCTAAGACCCATTAGCACATCTAATCATAATAATACTGCACCCCCAGATTATCATCCATTAGTGCACCTATAACAATAATCTTGTACCCACGGGTTATCACCCATTAGTACACTTATAATGATATTCTTGTACCCCCAGGTTATCACCCATTAGTGCACTTAACAATGAAATTCTTGCACCCCCAAGTTATCACTCATTAGTGCACCTAACAATATGATTCTTGCACCCCCGGATTATCACCCATTAGTGCTCTTAATAATAATATCACATAATAGGCATACACGCATCCTATTATAATTTATAGGTATTTCTCCAACCTATACATATACTCCTCATACGTATTTTAATCTCATCACTACGTATAGTATATATATTTAGATTACTATCTCTCTCGTAATCTCCAAGGTACATTCTCTCTATACCAAAATAATTAAAGTATTAAGTCTCACATACTTTTTCTGAAATTCTGTATTGTTTAAGTTTACTATCAGACATTCCCTCTCACTCCAAGAAATCGGTAAACCCAAATTTGAACTCAAGGAAAATTCCCAAAAATTCCCTCTATCGCTCAAACCATATGGCATGTCGTTTGAACGACCGCCACGTGTCGTTCGAGCGACTTCGCGCGAGATGCCATCTTGCTCGAACGACTTCGCACGAGATTGCACTGTTCGTCTTCCTGCCCAGATTTTTAGCATTTTTCACCATTATTGAACCTAAAAACCTCTAATATTCAATCCCCAACATCTCGTCATTAATACCCATAAACACATATCAGATTATAAGTCATTCCTAACATCCTAGGATCCTTAATTCATCATTAATCGTTATAATTATATAAAACTCCCAAATTTATTCACATGAACCCTAGTTTTCATAATTTCAATTAAAGAACCTAATCAACCCAGATTCGTTCACCAATACATGATTAAATTTCGTAGTTTAACCTCTACATACATGAAGGAATATCAGCAACTAATTAACCCAATCTCGATTCATCATTTAAACTCCAATTTTTGCCCAATTATCATGTAAATCAATGGTTAGTTTCACCTACTCTAACATGAGTATGATTATTGCTAAAGAAAACAAGTAATAAACACTTGGCTTAAATCGAAGGTCTAAATTCTTTGGTGATGTTGGTATAGATGCGTTCCTCTCTTCTCGATCTACGCGTTGGTGGTCACGGTTGTACAACGGGAGGATAATCTAGCCTTCCCTCTTGGAATTTGGTTATCCCTCACACTCTCTATGGCTGTTCTTGATTTTTGTGTAACTTAACCCTAGTGGAACTCCTATAGATGATATAATTAATCTCTAATTTTCGTCCATTTAATTTTCTCAAAAGTCCAAATTATCGAACTACCCCTACGGGGTGCCGGTTTTGCCTAAAATCTCCCAGAGTCCAAATAAAATACCCGGGTAGAGTTTTCTGACTATCTTGACCCTTCCGGACTCAACGGTGCACTCGAAGTTACCATACGAGTTACATAAAAATAATTTATCTTTATATTCCATTCAATTAGTCCCGACATGACTCACACGCATGTCAGACTTAAATTACTAAACTGTCGTATTATTCACTCTCGACAATTTTTCAAAGTGTATAGTTCCATATTACATATCACATGGTAATATTAACCCAATAAGTATTAACCCTTGGCACGCTAGTTAATATTTGTTTTTAAATCCGGATTAATTTAACAATTAAATTCTCACATTTTAATTCCATTAATCCCACTATAATAATTACTCCCATAGTTTTTTAAGTCATTAAAAATATGGGGTATTACAGTTTCTCTAACAGTACTCCCCCATTTTTTATCCTGGGGTGCCTCTTATTACTACTAGGCCGAAGTTTGAGGATTGTGATAGGTTGATTAAAAAGATAACGGAGAGGATCAAGTGTTGGACCAATAGATTCCTTAATTTTGCTGGGAGACTTCAGCTTATAAACTCTATTTTGTTTGGTGTTCAGGTCTACTGGTCATGCCTGTTCATTTTGCCTAAAGGGGTTATTAGAAGAATTGACCAACTCATGAAAGACTTCTTGTGGACTGGCACTGATTCTAAACACACTAGGGCGAAGGTAGCTTGGAAAGATCTAACTTCCAGGAATGAGGAAGGGGGGGTTAGGCATTAAGAATGTGGATTTATGGAACAAATCTGTTATTCTCAAGCTTCTATTGAACCTTTGTCGTAAGAAGGATTGCCTATGGGTCAAGTGGTGAAATGTTTACAAGATTAGCAATAGAAGTATTTGGGCCATTAATATCCCAAATGATTCTTCTTGGAGTTGGAGGAAGTTGATGCAGTTGAGGGATGTGGCCAAGCCACTCTTCAAGTCCAGAATTGGGAATGGATCAGATTCTCTTGTGTGGTATGAGAACTGGCATCCATTGGATCCGTTGATTGATCGATATGGAGAAAGACTTATTTATGATGCGGTCAGCAATCATAAAGCTAGAGTGGCTGACTTTATCGATGGTGATAGGTGGAGGTGGCATTCTTCTGTTACTTGGGAACTATTGGAGATTATGAATGCGAAGTTGCCTTTTATCCATAAGGGGGTTAGTGATAAAGTGGTTTGGAACTCCAACCGGGGTGGCTTCTCCATTGGGTTGGCTTTTGCAACGCTTACTACCTCTCATCCTCTTTTTAATAGGCTCATGCTGATTTGGAACGTCAATAATATACCGAAATGTGCTTTTAGTTTATGGATCATATGTAGGGAGGCTCTTCATACAAGGGATAAACTGTTTAGCTGGGGTATTTCCAATAACAACTTGTGTTGCACTTGTGATGAGGAGGTGGAAAGTCGTGAGCACTTGTTTGTTGAGTGCAATATTGCTAAAGAGGTCCGGCGTGAGGTTAGATACAAGAACCAGGAGGACAGAGAGGCTCTTAGTTGGGAGGGTGAGTTTGATTATGCTAATTTTGAATATTTGGGTAAGAGCTTCTATAATAGACTCAGGTGTCTATCATTTTCCACTACTATATACTGTCTGTGGATTGAGAAAAATGCCAGATTTTTTTTTGGTAAGTAAAGTATATATATGAACAAAGAGGTACAAAAAAACTAGGGGCATACCCCTAGGGAACCATCACGAAACCAATCAAAGGAAGGACAAAACAAGGGGAGGGCAAACCTACCCATACATATACATGTAATAACATATGCAAAAAAAATACATAGGCTAATCAGACAAGGTCGAATCAGGTAGGTTCCAATACATGCATGCCACCCAGTTGTTGTAGTTTCTCGTAGCTTTCTTCCATGTCAAGATCTTGTAACTCATTATGAACTCAATTTCCTTGACAAGTTCTAGGGTGGTTTTCATGCCTCTTATGTGAATTCTATTATTTCTTTCAATCCAAATGCAATACACCGTGGTGGAGAATGGTAGGTCTCTAATACTGGACATGAGAGACTTGCCCAGTGCATGTGTCACAGCATCCGTGAGCTCATCCCGTCATGTTACCATCCCTCTATACATTTGGTTTCTGTATAAGATTTCATTCCACACCTCCTTGGAATAGGCACAATCCGGCATGAGGTGGGAGATGTTCTTGACCCCACTGCCACATAACGCACAGTTGTTGTTATCACTTATGCCCCAAAGCATGAGCTTATCCTTAGTGATCAAGGCTTTCCTACAAGTCAACCAAAAGATGAAGGTACATTTGGGAATATTAGCTCTATGCCAAACCAAGTTGTGACAAGTCTTGAGGGGGAGATGATCAGAAATAGCTCTCATGGACGAATAGGCAGTGAATTTCCCGCAAGTGTCAGGTAGCCAACATAGAGAATACTCCAATGAGGTATTAATAGAAGGGAGGGTGACATTATTGATTTCATTGAGTTCCCGGGTAGTTGATATAGGCCATTTCCACGAGCTGCCATTCAAAAAATCAGTGACTTTTGCTTTAGCGTTGCTTGCAGCATCATAGATTGTTCTATAACCATAGATAGGTTGTAGAGGACACTTAGGATGCCAATTATCAAACCACATGAAGGTGGCCTTACCATTACCAATGATGGATTTAATTAGAGGTCTGTCGCATTCTCTAAGCTTAAGAATCTTCCTCAAACTCCAAGAGGTATCTGTAGGTATCTTAATGGCCCAGATGCTTCCGTTCTTGATTTTGAAGGTATGACACCATTTCACCCAGAGGTTGTCTTTTTTATTGCACAAGTTCCATAGATGCCTCATCATAGACGCTTTGTTCCAAACATGAAGGCACATGATACCAAGGCCACCCTCTTTCTTGGGGACACAAACATCTTTCCATCCTTCTTTATCCCCAGAGGGCTTCAGATCAGTACCAGTCCACAATAAGTCTCTAAGGATTTGGTCAATGGAATTCAACTCTTTCTTGGGCAGGATGAAGAGGCTACTCTAGTAGACTTGAGTACTGAAGAGAACAACTTTAACTAGTTGAAGTCTACCTGCATAGCTTAGCAGTTTAGAGGTCCAACTCCTAACTCTAGCAGTGACTCTCTCAATAAGAATGTGACAATCATCATACTTAAGTCTCGTGGAGATGAGGGGAACTCCCGGTAATTAAAGCGGGGCTGATCAACCTTGAGATCGATGAAGTCTGTCAAAGAGGTGAGCAGTTGATCATTAATCCCGGAGCAATAAAGGCTGCTTTTGGAGAGGTTGGGATTAAGGCCAAATATAAAGGATAATTCATTCAAGGCATTCTTAATGTAAATAAAAGACTGGTTGTCACCATTGCTAAAAATGATAAGGTCGTCTACAAAACAAAGATGGTTGATACCAAGCTGCTCACACTTTAGATGGAAGATGTAATAGGGTTTGGAGCAGTGCTTATCAAGGACACACTCAAATGCCTCCATAACAAAGAGTAATAGAAAGGGGGAGAGGGGGAAGCCTTGCCTAAGACCTCTAGAGATGTTGAAGAAGTCATGAAGTTCTCCATTGAGGCTAATAGTGAACTTAGGAGTGGTAACACACTCAGTGATCCAGCCAATAAAGGCTTGAGGAAAGCCCAGTTTATGCATTACCTCAAATACAAATTCCCATATCACGATGTCATAGGCTTTGAGGATGTCGATTTTGATGTTGCATCTGGGGTGAGTTCTCTATGGTAATTCCTCATGAGCTCTTAAAGAAGGAGGATATATCAATAATAGATCTACCACCCACATACACAACTTGTCTTTCATTAATCAGAAGAGGCAGGAGAGGTTTGATTCTGTTGGCAAGCACCTCGGATATAAACTTGTAGATGGTGTTACAACAAGCAATGGGTCTAAACTCTTTCATTTCGTTTGGAGTTTGGACCATGGGGATGAGAGCAAGGGCAGTGCACATCACAGTTTTCTTTGAAAAAATTAGCATTAAAGCCATCAGGCCCTAGAGCTTTATTAGAGCCAATAATGAAGAGTGCATCTTGATTTCATCCGCAATGACATTAGTGGCTAGTGTCTCTTTCTGAGACTTGTTTAGGGTTCTAGGCATAATGAAGTCAAGGAGCATATACATGTTATCATTGGGGGCCTTCAAGAAAGAGCTAAAGAAGGAGATAGCCTCACTTGACACTCCTTTGGTTCCTTCAATGGTGCAGCCTTCACCATTCTTGATTGTAAGAATCTTCCTTCTGGAAGTTCTTTTGTTCGTACATTTATGGAAGAAGGTAGTGTTCATGTCCCCTTCCTTCAGCCACTTGATTCTTGATTTTTGTTTATAGAAAACTTATTCATTGGCTCTAAGGTTGGCATACTCTCTGACAATGTTTTTCTCATCCTCAATGAGAGTGCGGTTGGTGCCATCACTATCTCTAAGTCTCTGGATATGGTGCATATGGGCTTGCGCATCTTTCACACGCTTGGAGATGTTACTAAAAAACTTAAGGTTCCTTCTAAGGGTGGGTTTGAGTATCTTAAGTTTGTGGGAGAGCCTGAACATGGGATTGCCAGGACATTCCTCACTCCAAGAGCTGCTAAGGGTGTCTTTGAAGTCATTGTGTTTCATCCAAAAATTAAAGAATTTGAATTGCTTGTTACCTCTCTCATCAGAAGGCATGATATGAATGATATGGGACTATGGTCAGACATGCCAGGGCATAGCACTTCAGCTTGGGAGTTCGGTAAATAGGCATTCCATGGATTGTTTTACAAAACACGATCAATTCTGGATTGCACATTTTTGGTTGAGGAGCTATTCTTATTCCGCGTTAACCACATACCTGTGGTGTTCATATCCTCGAGCTGTGCATCATAGATGAAATTATTAAACTACTGAACCGCATTGAAGTCTATGCTATGGATGCCTCTCGTCTCCTCATTATTTCTAACAATATTGAAATCTCCCATGAGGATCCATTCGTTCTCATTGGAAGTTTGTTTGTTGCTTAATATAAAGTTCCACGTTGATCTTCTTTGCACCCAATGGTTGCTTCCATAAACAAAGGCGGCATAGAAAAATTTGTTCAAGCCTAACATGTCTATTCTGCAAAAGATTGCTTGGGGATGTTCGTTTAAAACATCCACTTTAATGTCATTTTATTTTAGTATAAGTTTTAGGTACTCTTAAATCTATACAAGCTAAACGGGTCATTTCGGGTTATTACCGTAAATAGGTTATCGGGTCAAAAATTGTCAGCTCTAATCGGGACAAGGAGCTTTGTTTGAGCCTGTAGAGAACATGGAAAGCCTTGATCTCCCCCTCAATAACTACACTAGCTAAGGCTCTAGCTATTAATCACCTCATTAAGGGTGGGATGATGGTCACTATAGTTTTAACTAGTACCCAATAGGTTCTTGTAGTAATCAAGAGCTTCACGAGCTACATTTGAACTGCCCTCCACTCTCACACCATTTGAATTTTCAATGCTAAGGATCTTCCTTTGAGCTCTGCAGTGTTTAGATTTCTTATGAAAGAAAGAGTTATTTTGACCCCCAAGCTGCAGCCATCTCACCCTAGCTTGTTGTCTCTAGAAAGACTCCTCAGCATTCCTAGATCAACATACTTAAGCACCATCTCTTTCTCTTCTAGCTGAAGGGAAATATTGTAGCCATCATGATCCAGCCTAGTCTGAATATCATCCAATTTTTTCTTGGCAACCTCCACTCTCAGATGCGGTTGCTTAAAGAAATTCTTATCAAATCCCTTAAGATTGGACTTAACTCTACTAAGGTTCTTATAGAGTTTGGTCATAAGGTTACTAAAATTTTCCACATCCCAAGAGTTATGGAGAAGAGGCAAGAAGTCATTGTGTTCATCCAGAAGTTAAAGAACTTAAAAGGCTTGGATTTTCTCTGCACGGTGTTATCAATGACAGTGATGATAGGACAGTGATATGAGACATCATGGGGCAGATAGTAGTTTTGGAGTTAGGGAATGCATTAAGCCAAGTATCATTCTATAGCACCCTATTAATTCTAGATTGGATATTGTCAGGGACAACATACTTCCTATTTAAGGTAAAGCTTGGGCCAGTAGACACCAACCATGTCGTTAACATTTATGTCAAATAAACAGTTATTAAACTCCGCAGTTGCAGCCTTATCAATGTTATTAACCCCTCTTTTTTCATCGTGACTTCTAACAACATTAAACATTCCCAGTAACACCCAAGGCTTGCTCACTATTATCTCTAAGGAAGTTCCATAAGCTCATCCCATTCTCTAGGAAATTCTCCCCATAAATGAAGGAGGCAAAAAAGGGGATCCCATTACCAATAACATCCACCTTACACAATATGGTTTAGGAGTAATAGGCTATCACCCCAACTGATAGAATAGTGGGATTCCACCCAATCAAAACTCTAGCCCCCGTTCCCCAATCAATAGGGCTGTTATGGGTTCCAAATCGAAAAATAGTTATTCTTCACATTTGTCACTTTATTTCTCTTAAACTTTGTTTCCACAAGGCTAATGAGAGCCGACTTATTATCTCTAGTGAGTTTACTCACCTATTGTTGCTTATGAGGGGAATTAAAACCCCAAATATTCCATGAAGTTATTCTAATCATTTTCTATTCTTAGGAGCGGCATTTTCTTGCCTTTCCCACTACTATTTAGGGATTATTGACTCCCTTTAGTACTATTAGGAACAGTCTTAAGATTATTATCCATCAATTCATCCATGCTCTAACTTCAGATCTAGGCCTGAAGGTTCCAGAGTAGCATCCAATTCTCCATCCAAATTTTTAATGGCTCGAAAAGAATTAGTGGTGCTCACCACTAGGGATAAAGGAGGGGGCACTAACTTACTATCATTGTGTCTAGGAGGTTCACTAATATAATTTGACTTCACTCCCCTAGGTCTGGGATGGTTTTAACCACATTCTCTTGAGTGCATCCACTCATTTGCTCAGCTTGAGTCTTCAATTTATGATTCCCACTCACCAGAGTCCAATCATTCACATCAGCCTTAACCTCTTCAACCAGGTGGTTCTGGTTATCACCATTAACAAGTTCTCTACTGTTGTTCTTCTTCTCCATACCCATCCTCTTAACTTTGGTGCATTTAGCTATTGAATGACCAAATATTAGACAATATGAGCAAGAGTGGGGAAGACTTTGGTACTCAACTTTAACACAGGTGTGAGTGTCATGGGCACAAGGTCAATCTCTCTAAGATAGCTGGCATTAGGCTCAACTTCAATGCATATCCGAGCATATTAATCCTCTTTATATTATGTGACAGAATCAGCATAAATGGGGGCACTAGCAATATAACTCAAAGCCTCCTCAGTCCAAAACTATATAGGGTTGTTATGAAATAATACCCAAATGGAGACTCTAAGTGTTTCTAGAGAAGCAGAAGTTAGGATGCCATTTCTTCGTAATTATAGGACTTCAAGAAATATGCTAAGGCCCATTCTCAACCACATCATCCCAACAGCTTGGATTATCAAACTTGAAGAAGAAGAAGAAGCCTTCTTCATGAGCAATCACTTGGATATACCAAACTTTTTCCGTGGCTTATGGGAAATATTATTCACATGAGTAAAAAAAAAAATTCCTCCCCAAGAAGAATTACAACTCTCCCATTTGGCATATCCTAGCTTAGCCACCACAGCTGGTGGTTTTACCTACACTTTATCATCAAACATATATGGTTTATGGCAGGTGAGTTTAAATTTAATCTCTCTCTTCTCATCCACAACGGAACTCCAAGTCTTAGCAGCCCCAATAGGTTCACTAATAAGTCTGGAGTGGAAGCTTCATTAGCACCTTGAGTGGTCCCCGTGCTTTTATTATCCCCCAGTCTTATCCTAGGTAAGGGTGGTAGCAGCAGATCCACCATTCTACATGGATGTGACAGATTATGCTATATGAATAATGTTATATCTTCTAGACAAAGAAAACTTAAGCACCAAGTTAGAGTCATTTCCTACCCCAGCTGGCTGCATAAGTTTGATAGGACCACTGTTCACAATTGTGATATCATCTCTACCCTTGCATTCGATTGAGATCTTACCATCTTTCGAGGATGTTTCGATAGAAACCTTGGTGATAGTTGGAACTGAACCTAGCTTTTCTATCTCAAGTTGACCGGAGGTAATAGTAAGATCTTGGGTACTCCCATTAAAGAGTATGAACTTGTTAATATCATCAAAAGATAAGCCTTTGCTTTTGAGGAAATCAAAGTAGAGATTCTTCTCCTCGGTGAGTTCTAGGAATCTAGAAACATTAAAGTTGGCCTTCATAATGCTTTCTTCATAAGCCATAAGCTGGCTTTCTTCAACTTCATTAACCAAAACATTCATATTTGCATTAGGAAGGTTATCATTCTGCATAACAGGTGGAAGAACAATGTCATAGACTGAGAGAGATGGTGCAACACCATTACTACCAGCAGGAAGCATAGAAGGGGAAAGGGGGTATGTTTATAGGAGAGAGAAGGGGTGGAGGAGTAGGGGAAAATGTTTAGGAAGTGGTGGGAGACAGCTAGAGAAAGGTAGTTCCTAGAGAGATGGACAGTTTATTTTTTAGTTTAAAATTGACTTTGTTTTCTTATTTTGGGTTTCTAAACCTAGATCCACTTGACTCCTTAGAGGGGGTGTTTTAACAACACCTTTGAATTGTGAGTTATTATAGTTGTCTTTAAGATATTGTTAATTGAAAGAATTTTGTTGTGAAATATAAAATTTGGACACATGAAACTATCAAACCTATTCATCCCCCCCCCCCCCCCCCCATCCTCATCCCCTCTAAGTATGGTGTAAGTCATTCACATACCATTGGTATATCAGAGCTAAGTTCCTCATTTTAGGCCTAACAATATGAGTTCCTTGCTTTATGTATTGGCATACTAATTTGCGTGTCTTCATGTAATTGTCACATATTTCACGAGCTAGGAACACTTCTTTTACCTCTAGTGAGTCTAGTTTTGAAGTTGGTCACGATGAGAGTGATGATGAAGAGTTGGGTGAGATTAATAATGCGTATAAAAAATTGTTTCATGAGTCACTCAAGTTGAAGAAATCGAACATTAAGATGCAAAACAAAATAAAAAAAAAATTGAAAAGAAAGTGGTTTGTTGAAAGAGAAAGATGAAATGATTTTACAACTCAGTCGTGAATTCATGATACAATGAACAAAATTCTTCATTTGAAAAAGAAAAAGGAGATTTCCTTTAATTGAATTATAAACTCGAAAAGGAATGTAAAATGTTCGAAAAAGATGAACAAACTGCTTTTTGAAAAATCTATGATTCCAAATGGTGGTAAAGGGGTTAAATTTGACTATTTTGATCCTCCCACTAATTCTTCTATGGATTTTGTACGAGAAAATAAGAATGATGTTCAAGAGAGATCTACTCAAGCTAACAAAGAAAAAATGGTTTCAAAATGAAAAGATCTTGAGGAGAAAGTCTTGTTCATCAAGAGTACAAATGTGAATGTTGCTAAGGTTGAGAAGAATTAAAATGTCATTCAACTTAAATTTGGTGCAAGACCTCAAAAGCAACATTTTGAAAGAAAAGTTTTTGAAAACCATGTTCCCAACTTTCGGCATCAAACAAGTTTTCCAAAGAGAGATAGGGTTTTTCAAAATCAAGGAGTTCAACATTTTGAAGGAAGGAATGTGAACTTTGTTCCTAAAATTTTCCAAACCTACAAGTGTTTTTATTATTACATGAGATGACACTTGAGACAATTTTATTTCAAATTACAAAGAGATGAGCAGTTTTCATCTCAAGTTCCAAAGGAAAAATGATTTTCAAGGGAAGAATGTGAAACTTGAAAATAAACTTAAGAAACTTCAAAAGAAGTGAGTGAGTTGAAGAAAAGTGCTAGTACGAATCCGAAATGGGTGAGAATGGTAACCACATATGTAATGTTGTAATTACAACTTTCAAAGCCTCAAATTCATTGGATTGGTATTTCGATAGTGGTTGTTGCACATGATCATAGTGAAATCATTTTTCACTACTCTCAATTATTATGATGGTGGTATGGTGACTTTTGAGAATGGAAAGAAGTCTTGCGTAAGTGGTAGAGGAACAGTGAAGGTTACCGAGAACACAACTCCACATAATGTCTTGTACCTGGAAGGACTTGTCGCTAATCTAATTAGCACAAGTCAATTGTGTGATGATGGACATCATGTGAGTTTTTCGAAAGGAGAGTGTTTGGTTATGAAAGATAATAGTGGAGATTTAATGAGGGGTGTTTGCTCGAGCAAGAATTGTTATGTTTTGGTGAGTGAACCTATTATAGTTTGTCAAAAGGCCAAGATTGAGACAATTAATGTGTGGCATTAAAGGCTAAGGCACATAAATTTTCGAGACTTAGAAATAATGAGAGGTTTGCTTAGGTTAGGGAAGTCCAAAAGTTAGGTTTATGGTACTTGTCAAAAGGGGAAACAAACGAAGAACTGCCACAAGAGGTTGAATGAGATAACTACCTCTAAGCCTCTAGAGTTAGTCCACATTAACTTAATGGGTCCTTTGTAAATCGAAAGCATAAATGGCTAGAGATATTATTTTTTGACGGTTGATGATTACTCTAAGTTTGACTTTGTTGGGTAGAGTGAGTCATTCAATATCATCATGTTGGTGTGTAAGAAGATTCAAAATGAGCAATCACTTCCTATTGCGAGTATGAGAAGTGGTCATGGAATTGAGTTTGAGGATTCAAAAGTAGAGAAATATTATAATGAAGTTAGGATGGCCCATGAGTTTTCGATCGTTGAAACTTCGCAAAAAAATGGAGTTGTTGAGCGAAATAATTGTACTTTGCAAGAAATGGCTCATTGCATGCTTGAAGGTAAGAACATGCCGAAAAGGTTTTGGGTCAAGGCATTATAAACGGCTTGTCACACTTCTAATAGAGTTCTGTTGAGACATTTTACGTAAAAGACCCATATGAGCTTTGGAAAGGCAAGGCCTAAAATTAAATACTTCAAAGTGTTTGGGGCAAGTGCTACATTTTGAGAGATCGAGAGTACTTAACTAAATTTGACTCAACAAGTGAAGATGGCATCTTTCTTGGTTATTGTCAAAATAGTCGTGCCTATAGAGTCTATAATTTGGAGTGAGAAGTTTATAGAGACTTTAAATGTTGTGATAAATGACGATGTGACTAATGTGGTGACACTTGATGATGAAGTAGAAGGTCGAGTCCAAGATCCAAAGGTGGTTGAGACAAGGAATGTTGAGATAGGGGAGTTTAATGCTCCTGGGGGGGGGGAGAGAGAGAAGTTTCGACTTTTGGGGGAAATTTATGTGTATAAAAATAATAAAATTATGCGTACCCCCATCCATACTCTCTGCTTTAAATGTTTATACCTTATTATTGTGGGTCCCGTCAGAGCATAGAGTGCAACTTGTTATTGTCTTATCTTATTATGGGATACAAAATGAGAGTACAAAACAGGAGTCCATGTCGTATTACTGGTATAAAAAATAAAAAAGGTTACAATAACAAGAGGGCATACCTTGGAAAGGATAGAGCACAGAACACAGAAACAAAAGGCAAAAAATAATATTACAACCAAACACATCACACATGTCATGGGGTGTGTAAACCCCAACAATAACAAAATACACAAACAATGGAGAAACCAAGCCACCAATGACAAATAAAATAAAAAATAAATACAATAAAAAACATGAGCACCACGTACAACCCGTAACCACCACGCTACGCAGACCCACCCTATATCATTATTTTATTGTAGAGGCAACGGCAACCGGCAGCCATCCAAGGGTCATCAGCTAAAATTCGAGAGAATGCAGAAGCAACAGGCCCCATCCACAGCCATAACAATGCTGGAACACATACCTACCAAGAATCACCGCAGCACACACACACCATCAAAATGAGTCACAAGGCAGTAAATCCAAACAGGTTGCACCCGACCCCATACCATTTTATCTAACACCAGGAATACCCAAACCAGAGACAACACCATCGCTGAGCTGACCTAACATGAAGTAAAATAGAGATCTCCAGTAGTGGTGCTACGCTACGGGTAGGAGATAGAGGTGTAGGAGACAACTGGGTCTCAACAAAGCACTAAGACCCGATCCCGGAATGTCTAACAGCTAAAAAAATGGTCTAACGTGAAGCCCTACATGGAGATAAGGAGAAGGATCCAACATCAAGGCAAATCCACCTTCGTAGAAGAGCCACAGCCTAACGACTGAGAGCGGGAGGATGCCCAGAAGAGGAAGATACAAAAGAGAGGGAAGGTTGGAAAAGGTACAGAGAGAGAGAAGCTCTCAACCATCCAAAATGAGAGCCATTTTTTCAAGGAGTTCCGACTTGGGTTTAATGCTCTCTAAAATCATTGGTAACCTTCACAGTCGGATTAAGGCACGTAATCAATTTTTAAATCAACTTATTTTTTATTGCTTTACATCCAAAATTGAGCCTAAAAACTTCAAAGAAGCATTGTTAGATGAAAATTGGATTGGAGCGTTACAAGAGGAACTTAATTAATTTGAGAGGTTGACACTCTGGGAATTAGTGTCATGTCCAATAAACTTCAATACTAGTGGTACTTAGTGGGTGTATAAGAACAAGTTAAATGAAAATAGGATAATTGTGACAAACAAGGCATGCCTTTTGGCTCAAGGTTATTCTCAAATCGAGGGGGTTGATTTTTATGAAAAAAATTGCAATCGTTGCTAGATTAGAAAGCGTTACTTTTACTTGACATTGCTTGTTACATGAAATTCAAACTTTATCAAATGGATGTTAAAGTTTTTTTTTAAGTCTTTTAAATGAATAGGTATGTTGAACAACCAAAAAGTTTTGAAGATCCTAAATTTCCAAATCAAGTTTTCAAACTGCATAAAGCTTTGTATGGTCTCAAACAAGACCCGAGAATGAGAGATTAATGGCATACTTGTTGAAGAGTGGTTTTGAGCGTGGTAGAGTTAATAGGACTCTATTTGTGGAAGGGCTAAGGATCACATCCATGTGGCTCAAATCTATGTTGGTGTGTTTTTGGATCAACCACAAGTAAATGTGTGCTTAGTTTTTCTGAGGAGATAAAAAGTGAGTTTCAAATGAGTATGGTTAGTGAACTTACCTTCCTTCTTGGCTTGCAAGTGAAGCAAATAAGTAATGGGATTTTCATATCTCAAATAAAGTACGCCAAGGAATTAGTGAAGAAGTTTGGTTTGGAGTCGGCAAAACATGAGAATACTCCAATGGGGATAGATTCCATGTTGACCAAGGATGTAGAGGAAAAGCTCTGTCGGAGCATGATCAGGAGTTTTTTGTATTTAATCACGAGTAGTCCCGATATTTCTTATAGCATAGGTGTGTCTGCGCGTTATCAATCAAAACCAAAGGAATCACATCTTCAAGCAGTGAAACTAGTGGTTAGGTACGTGAATGGAACTGAAAAGATTGGGTTATGGTATCTTTTTAATACTAATGACTTATTATATGCTTACTCCGACTTCGATTGGGCGAGAGACGTCGTTGATCTGAAGAGTACCTCCGGTGGATTTTTTTCTTTACGACTTATATGGTCTCGTGGTTGTGCAAGAAAAAAATTTGATCCCATTGGCCACGATCGAAGCCGAATACATCGTGGTCAGGAGTTGTTGCACACAACTATATGGATGAGGCAAATGTTACATGATTATGGGATTGATTAAGGGACAATGACATCCTACTGTGACAATATGAGTGCCATTGACATTTCTAAGAACCCCATTAAACACTCAATAACCAATCATATGGAGTTATGTCATCTTTTTTATTGGGGACTTAGTTGGGCAAAACATGATTTCTATGATTTATGTCCCTATGGAAATAAATATGCGGGCATCTTTTTTTTGTAAGTAAAATGTATATATAGAACAAGAGATTACAAAAAACATGAGGCATGCCCCAAAGAAGCCACAACAAGCCCAAACAAAGTTTATTGGGCATACCCAAACACCTAGAGCAAAACAAATAAGAAGCCAATCTTGTCACGACCCCGACCCGAAAATAGTAGGGAACGAGTATCTTGGCATGCCACCAAGGCATCCAATATTCTGGCCTTAAAATTTTTCTTTTAAAATATATGTAGCGGAAGTATAATCACATGGTTATGAATCGTAAAATACTGAAAGTGAAGGAATTACATCATCAGAGCTTTCTAAAGGGAACTTCATTTGTATTAAAATATCAACGAGTTACAACTTGACACAAAGACCTAAACATGCTCTATCTAATTAAAAAAAACTTCTACTTAAGGTAACAAAAAAGAGCTTTAAAAGCTAAATCTTCAACATAGTCCTTTTTCGTTCCATCCACGAGCTTAATTATTTCCTGAAAAATGGTCTTTTATACAACGTCAGCTAAAAGACAAATGAGATTCAATATCCAGACATTCCAGAGTTTTTCAGAAAATTGATACCTATTCAATTTAGAACAGAAAGTATATACATAAAGATAGGAATTTCAAGTAATATATATAAAGTAGATGACAATATATATTCAGAATAAACAGTTCAGAACAGAGCAGATAAAACAATTGAGCATGTGTCAATTATTTAGTTTTAGTGGCCATGTACGCTCTAATACCCAGACAGATAGTGTTACCAAATGTTTCCACCCGGTAACATCACAGTTAGATAATCATGATTTCTGGAACAACGCCTTGTTTAGGGCACACCAACGATAAACCAGCTGGGAAGGTACCACCCAAATATTTCCATCCGGTAGTCAAGGCCAACATAGTAAGAGAGTTTCCATAGGCCGAATCAATAATTTTATAATTCAAATCAGATGTTTATATGGAGAGATATAAACATATAACAAACGACGGAATCATCGGTATCAGATGAATTTTGAGAATAAAAGCATTTCATAAAATATACATAGTTTGCATAATATAATATAATCAAAATGCGCAAGAAATTGCATAGAGTACTCACCTAAAATAGAGGTCGAAATTATAGATAATGAGTCTTCGGTCGCACGTTAATCTAACAAATACGATAAAGGTTTAAGTATATGTTCTAAACAAGGTCCAGTCTACATATTGTATTTTAATAGTAACTTATTTCAAAGGATTACCAAAAACCATTTTCTTAACTTTTAAAACTTATTGATCGTAATTAAAGGATTCAATTCATAGTTCTTCCTAATCAGTCGGTTCCCAGTAGAGATGGAGGGTCACAGGGGCACCACTTAAATACCATCTCCTCTAGACAGAACATTTCCGAATTCATTCCCAATAGAGATGGAGGGTCACAGGGGCAACACTTAAATACCATCTCGTCTAGACAGAATTTCACCGGGCCTGACTTTGGAATTGCTTAAATGGGATTCCATAATAACGAGCAATTACTTTTAAAAAATTATTTTTAAAAGCGTATATACAATTTCAAATAAAATCAACTTGGATTTCTTCTAAACTTTAAGTTTTGATTAGTGAAGTCCTTAGTGTATTTTACCAGCATAACTACTAAGTAAAGCTCTAAAACACAAAATTAAAACTATAAAAATACATTATAAGATTTAAATAAAATCATACCTACGAAATGAATTCTTTCTTCGAAATTATAGAACTCCTTCTTAAGATATTTCCCAAGCTTTCTATCACTCTTTCTTACTATAATTCTCAAGGAATTGGTGTGAGTTTCAAATGAACCCTAAGGCCCTATTTATAGGTTTCCAAAAGTATTACGGTGTTGACACGTGTCTAATGACTAGGCTTTTTGGAGTGGTGATTCAACACCGAGGTGTCGCGATCCGGAGTGGTCTTGCAGTGTTAATATCACCAAATGATGACAAGTGTTTTAGCTCTCTCTCTAGAGATGACATGTGTAAGGTGGAAGTGACCAGCACGTGGTGGAAAGGTGATAAGGGTATAAAGGTCATTTCACAAATGAAGGGTATTTTGGTAATTTCACACTATATATTTTGAATATTTCTTAGAGGTCCTTGAAAATATTTTATTTACAAAATGGCCCATTTTATATTTTTATTTTAGTCCTTAAAGTTTCATAAAATTATATTTTCTACCCCAAAACTTATTATTTGCCTTAAGATATGTCATAAGATTCGATTTGATCCAATTTACAGTTAATTCTTCGTAATTAAAAATGGGGTTTGTTATATTGATAGTCAATAATACCACATATCTAATAATACAACATTTATAAGATAATAAGTAACACAAGAGTGTAAAAACAAACTATATATAAAAGTGGGGTCATTACAAACCTAACTAGTCATGCAAGGAGAAATCAAGAACTTACCATTCATCCAATTATCAAAGCTTCTCCTAGATTTTTTTCCAATTTAACACGCATCTAACAATGAAATCAATCTCTTTCAGCAAGGCATTAATAGACTTGGCTCCTCTATTGTAAAGCATGTTATTTCTCTCCATCCAAATGTAGTACACAGTAGTGGAGAGGGATAAGGTTCTAATCTTGTTCAAGAATTTTGGGCAGCCTCCTAGATCTCAGTTTCCCAATTCCCCATGTTTATATAAATCTAGTTCCTATAGAGATCTTCATTCCAAACCTCCTTAGAGTAATTGAAGTCATCCATAAGATGATTGATACTTTCCCCATAAGTGTTGCACAACTCACACACATTGTTCTCAATCCCCCCCTCCCCACACCACACATAAACACACACACTCCGCATCAACTTGTCTTTGGTAGCGATGGCCAGTCTACAAACCATCCATAGAATAAAAGAACATTTGAGGATGTTACTCTTAATCCAGACCAACTTACACCAGTTAGTCATAAGGATATGGATCCTAATTGCATTCAAGGTAGTGGAAGTGTTGTATCTCCCATCTAAGGCAGGTGTCCAGGTTGTAGAATCAAGCATAGAGGGGTTTATAGTTGGGAGGTTATCCCTCTTGATTTCATTCAGATACTTTTGTTTTTAATCTCATATAGGTGTGACACCATTTAACCCGAAGGTTGTCCTTTTCTTGAACAGGTTCCATAGATGCCTAAGCATAGAGGCCTTATTCCACTCTTACAGGCCTTTGATACCTAACCCTCCCTCATATTTAGGGACACAAATATCTTTTCAAAGTCACTTAAGCACCAGAATGCTTGATCTCTGATAGGGCTGGCAATTTTTTACACGATAACCCGTTTACGGTAATAACTCGAAATGACCCGAACATGACACGATTAGATTGTATAGAATTAAGAGTACCCAAAATTTATACTTAAATCAAAATTAACGCGACCCAAAAATGACACGACTAACCCGAATTGCCACCCCGAATCTCAGGGTTATTCTAAAGAAAATCTATGAGAATTTGATAAATAGAGTCCATCACTTTTTGGGTATAATGAAAAGTCTAGCCCAATAGACTATAGCGTTAAACAACACAACCTTAACTAATTGCAGTCTTCCAATATAGCTTAAAGCTTAGAGGTCCAGCATTTAACTTTCGAAGTAATTTTGTCAATAAGAATCTTGAAATCTTCAAACTTCAATCTAGTAGATATAGGAGGCACACCAAGGTATTTGAAATGAGGAGTATCCACTTCTAAGCCAAATCTAACTGTCATTGAAGCCAAGATACCATCATCAGCTCCTGATTAGTAGAGGTTGCTTTTAGCCAAGTTGGGACAAAGGCCGGAGTAAGTGTTAAACTCATCCAGGGCAATCTTCACACACTCAATAGACTTGAGATTCCTATTTTAAAGAATAACTAAGTCATCAGCAAAACATAGGTTGTTAATGCCAAGAAAAACACGGGTTATAGTAGTGCTTATCAATGGTAACAATAAAAGCTTCCATGACAAAAAGGAATAGGTATGGGGATAGAGGATCCCCTTGCCTAAGCACTCTAACGCTATTGAAAAACCCATGAAGCTCCCTATTGAGGTTGATGGAGAATTCGGCAGTTGTTACACATTCCTCAATCCAGAGAATCATGATTTTAGGGAAGCCAACTTGCTTGAGGATATCAAATAGGAATTCCCAGCTCACAATGTCATAGGCTTTCATAATGTCACTTTTTAACAAGCATCTAGAGGAGAGCACTCCGTCGTAATTAAGTTCCTGCATCAAAAGAATGTCATCAGAAATAGATCTACCAATAACATAGGCAGTCTTCCTTTCATTAATAATGAGGGGCATAAGAGGCTTGATTCTAGTTGTAACAACATTGTAGATACACTTATAGATGGTATTACAGTAGGCAATTGGTCTAATGGTAGAAATCGTAAATTAGGTCACAAACAAGCCAAGTTCAATTTTAATTCACTTTTATCTTGATTAATTAAGTGAAATTTAGCATGCAAGATATTGAATCTAAATCAAACAAATAAGTGTAATACCCCGTATTTTTATGCTATAATTAATTTGGGGATTTATTTAATAAAAAAAATCCGGAAATTAATTATGTTATAATTATTAACGTGACGTGAGTTAGTAATAATATGAAAGTGTTGAATATTACTTAAGAGCATAGTAATATATGGTAAATGTCACGAGTGAATGAAAATGACAATTTTGGTAATTTTAGTCGGGACGCGCCCGTGTCGCGTCGGGACTAATTATTGAAAAATAAAAGTAAATATTTTATGAGTTGTCCGTATGGTCGTTTTGAGTGCGCCAACGCGTCCGGAAGGGTCGAGATAGTCAGAAAAGTGTACCCGGGGGTTTAGTTTGGGTCTCGGGATGTTTTTAGGCTTAATTAGTGACCCGGGAGGGCGTTTTGGTAATTTTACAAATTAGGGTAATTAAACCCACGAATTTCAGCCATCCTTAGCAGCCATTTAAGTCAGCCTTTTAGGGTTAGATCATTCAGAACCCTAAGACGGCTAGTGGAGAAGAGAGGAGAGACCTTGCTAGGTGATTCAAGGCCAAAAACACCACCTTTTGCACCACCGTCACCACCAACGCGTAGATCGGGAGGAGGAGAACGCAGCCATACCAATATCAGCAGGAAACCAGACCTCTGAAATCCCAGGCAAGTGTTTAACTTGCGTATTTTCGTTGGTGCAATAATCATGTTAGTGTAGGAATGATTAAGAGTATAATCCATGGAGGAAAACCCAATTTTGATAGGGATTTGCATGTAGAAACCATATGAACATTATTCTGGAAATTAATATGTGAAGTAGATGTTTAACCCACGAAATTATGATGATTTGTTAGAAGGAATTTCTGGAGAAAACTGATTAGAACAAAGGTTAAGAAAACTGTAGGGTTCTTGATGATTAGATGAAATATTAGGTTGTTTAATCATGTTTATTGATGTATATACGCATGCTGATCGTTAAAGAAACCTGGAATTATGTTAGGATGTAAGCAGTACACTTTTTGGGTCAATTAGAGTTGGAAAATATGAGTTATGATGAAGAAACCTAAGCAACCCCGTCACTGCAGTTTCTGCAGAATTTTCACAGACCTGCTCGATCGATCGATCGACCCTAGATCGTCGATCGATCGAAGGTTCGATCGGTCGACTCCAGACGTCGATCGATCAACCCTCCCTGGCAGCCTATTATTCCCCTTGTTTAATTAGTCGAATTAATTTATCATGGAATAAACTTTGGGCATTCTAAATAAAATGATTTGGGAGATATTGAGGACCAGTAGAGTATATGGACATATGTTAGAACCTTTAATCTTCAACGAAAATGGTAATTATGGGATATTTACTTTAGGTTGTTAGATTTATGAAACTTAAGGGTGAGGTGCGTAAGAGAGTTACGTTGGAATCAAATGAAGTTATTTACTGAATTTTAGAATTGTAAAGTTATAACCCATGAGTATTAGGTAATGAGTGAGAAAACCCTTCGAATTAAGGTTAGAGGCGAAACCTTATACGTTATACTAATAAGGTGAAATTTAGGACAAAGGTTGTAATTATGGGTAATGAGAGTGACCTATATTAATATGATGAAATCGGTATATTTATATGAATGTGTGTACATATATTATATACATGTGAAAAACGTACCCGCGCTACTTGCTATCCCTGAGGTTACCGCGCTGGGACGATCGTATCCTGTGTTGCTTTATGGGGATATTGAATCGTACCCTAGAAGATAGAGATCCTAGGTACGGGCTATTAAATTGATAGTCGGACGGTCCTAAGAGACGTGTGGGTATGTACTGACCTCTTGGACTTGGAATCTATGCTTCGCCTCAACGTTGTTTTGTATATGTTAATACAGTTCGAGAGTGATTCCGAACTTGTATTTCCCTTTATGTGAGCGATACGGGGATTGGATAGCAGAGTATGCCCGCACCATAGTTTAGTTGGGGTGCCATTATATATATATTTTATGCGAGTAGCTAATATATATGAGGTTATAAACTTTGAACTGCCTACTGTGATTTGATAAGTAGAACGTGGTTGTTGACTCAAATTATTAAATACTTGTTTTGTGAAAATATGAAAAGGTACGGGGAAATCTTATAATTTAATGAAGCTAAAACGAGAGGAATACTACAAATTGAAAGTAACCTTTTTATAACATTGTTATCGTTCAGTTTTTGAAAACATTTGAGTAAGTTAAGATAAACGAACCATTGGGAAGGCTAGTACGATAGGAGTGCACATTAGAAGAGAGGTGAGTATTTCTCAAGAGAGAGACGAACTAATATGAAGTTGCATTGGCCTGTATCAATTTAAATACTTGCTTAACGTATTCTAAAATCAAACACACTTTCGGGCCCTGACCCGTTTCCTCTTCTCTCTCTCTCTCTGGTATATATATGTATATTTTTCAGGTGCCCAGCCACAGGGGCGTCTTGCTTAGGATTCTTTGAGAAGAACGAGCTGCAGCTTAGGTGGGAGTTGCATGTCCCTTGAGTAGACGGCTTCTGTCATTGACTCCACTCCTATTACTCTCATTTATGGGGCACGTGTCGCCCTTTTTATCATTTCATTTATTGTTGGGGATTTTTATATTTCAGTTATTCCAGTATCGTTTATGGGATTTTGTTTCAGGATGGTTTATGATTTTAGCTTTATATTATTGACATTCGATTGGTGAATGTATGGTTTTATTTAGATTTCGTGGTGTGATTCTATAATGTAGAAATGTTGTTTTGGTATTAATAAAATCTTTTCTTTAATAAAATTTGGAAGTTTGTATGAAAATGTTTTGACACTTAGCTTAATTATTTAGGGTGTTAAATTGGAAAAATTATTTTTATCGACAGTGATGCTGAGAATGAACCAACTGTTTACCTTGATTTAATTTAATAAAGGAGTGATCGCCCGGTATTTAATTAGGCGGGGTGTCACAGGTGGTATCAGAGCATCAGGTTCTAGTGTCCATATGATCTGTACGGCTTATTTTCGCTTTCAGCTTAACGTTATTGCTATAGAGCCCTATTGTTAGGACTGTTGTATTCTTGCTTTCACGTTTAAGTCTTCAGCTGTTTGAGATTTGTTGATAACTGTAGACTAATAAACTTGTTCACGTTTCAGATGCCTCCGAGACGTGCTCCGAAAGATAGGCGTGCCCAAGCCGACCAGCCAGCAGCTCCGGCACCCGGCACTATGAATGCGAATGAGGTAGCCGCCATCGTTGCTCAGGCGGTAAATGCCGCGATAGCGGTGATTCAGCAGGCTCCACCACAGGTCCAAGCAGTGGCGCCAGTACCAGCACAGCTTCCATCTGCATGGGAGAGAGTTCGGGATGCTTTTCAGAAAGCACATCCCCCTGAGTTTTCTGGTAGCTCCGATATTATTACTGTCAGCCAATGGAAGAAGGACATCCAGCGGCACCTCCGTATGTATGAGTGCACCGAAGTGCAGAAGCAGCTATTGGCCTCTTTTAAACTGGTGGGAGCCGCATTACAGTGGTGGGAGTCCACTACTACTTTGGAGGAGAGGGACACGATTCCTATTCAGATGTTCTGGGAGCGGTTTGACCGCAAGTACTTTCCACCCGCAGTGCAGACTGAGATGAGGCGGAAATTGCTAAATCTGAAGCAGGAAAACCTTACTATAGCCGAGTATGAGGAAGAGTTCACGAGACTTCTCACTATTGTGCCGGATGAGGCACCCACTGAGAGCAAGAAAGTTTTGTTGTTCGTCGACGGGTTAGCTTGGAGGATCCGTCAGCACCTTATTGGGAATCTATCCCTGAGTAATTTCACTGACGTACTCAATGCAGCGCTACTACATTGCCAGGATCACCGCTTCCATCTTCAGGGAAGCAAGAGAGCAGGAGAGTCCAGCCAGCAGGGCAGGACCGGGGGTAATAGTGCCAGTGGGGCACCAACTCAGGGACAGACTCGTCAGCACGAGCAGAGTTCCCATCAGGGGGACCCTGCTAAGCGATTCCGTTCAGGTGATTCTAGGCAGGGATTCGGGGGATTCAGGCAGGGCCATCAGGGTCAGCCTAATCAGCAGGGCCAGCAGGGCCAACACCGACCGCAGGGTCAACAGCAGGGCCAGCAAGGTCAACAGCGTGCACATCAGGGCCAACAGGGCCAATGGCGTGGAGGTAACGGCCAGCAGGGCCGTGGTCAGCAGGGACAGAGGGGAGGTAATTTCAGAGGCCGGTGTTTTGTGTGTGGCAAGCACGGCCATAAGCATCAGGATTGCCCAGAGGGCGATAGGGCCCCACAGCAGCAGGGAGCCCGTAATGAGCCGCAGAGACCACTCTTTCCACCTGCCCTTCCAGCTCCAGCCCAGATGCCAGCCCTACCAGCCATTCCAGCAGCTCCAGTGCAGCAGGGGCAATTGCAGTACGGACGTGTCTATAACGTCCACCAGGCAGCAGCTCCACAGGCACCACCCGCGATTGAGGGTATGTTTCCTATCCATGGTACTATGGGTAAAGTTTTGTTTGATACGGGGGCAACGCACTGTTTTATAGCTACGCATTTTGCGAAGTCCTTAGGATTGTTAGCCACAGCAGAGAGCACCGTAACGTGTGTCGACTCACCACTGGGGAGTGGGTCACTTATATTCTTTATATGCCGGGGAGTAGGGATAGAGATTGGTAGCTTGGTATTGCCTGCAGACATGCTAGTCTTAGACATGCACGAGCATGACGTGATTATTGGTATGGATTGGCTCGCATCTTATAGAGCCATGATTGATTGCTTCGGTGGGAGCATTGTTTTTGCCATTCCGGGGCAAGAGATGTTTGTAGTAGTGATGCCTCGCCCAGAGGGAGGTTCGACCGCTCATTTATATTACATTGAGGAGGATACCTCTAAGGAGGTTGTGATTCCTTTGGATTCGATCCCAGTTGTTAGGGAGTATTCCGATGTGTTTCAGGAGATACCAGGCCTACCGCCCAGTCGTGAGATAGACTTCGTTATAGACTTATTGCCGGATACGAGACCTACCACGCGCACCGTACCGTATGGCTCCGGCAGAGATGCGAGAGCTACGAGATCAGATTGAGCAGCTATTAGGTCAGGGTTTCATTCGTAGGAGTACCTCACCGTGGGGCGCTCCAGTCTTATTTGTGAAGAAGAGAGATGGCTCACTGAGATTGTGTGTGGACTACCGGGAGTTAAACAAGGTCACGATACGGAACAAGTATCCGTTGCCTCGAATCGATGATCTGTTCGACCAGTTAAGGGGAGCAACTTTCTTTTCGAAGATAGATCTGAGGTCGGGGTACCATCAGTTACGAATTAGAGAGCAGGATGTTTCGAAGACTGCCTTCTTGTCGAGATATGGGTCCTATGAGTTCAGGGTGATGCCGTTCGGACTCACAAATGCCCCAGCCGTTTTCATGGACTTGATTAACCGAGTGTTCAGAGAGTTCTTGGATCAGTTCGTCATCGTCTTCATAGATGATATCTTGATATATTCACGCTCCGAGGAGGAGCATGCCGAACACTTGAGGCAGGTTCTTCAGACTCTGCGAGAACATCAGTTGTATGCTAAGTACGAGAAGTGTGGATTCTGGTTGCGAGAGGTACAATTCTTAGGCCATGTTGTTTCTGAGCAGGGGATAGCAGTTGACCCGAGCAAAGTGTCAGCGGTGAGGGAGTGGGGGCAGCCCACGACACCGACGGAAGTACGTAGTTTCTTAGGGTTGGCCGGATACTACAGGAGGTTCATTCGGGGGTTCTCCAAAATAGCGGGTCCATTGACGAATCTGACTCGCAAGGGGGTACCATATGTTTGGGATGACGCTTGTCAGTTGGCTTTTGACGAGCTGAAGGACAAGCTTACTTCGGCACCAGTCCTTGCTCTACCGAAGCCGGGTGTAGAGTACCTGGTTTACACAGATGCGTCCTTACGAGGACTTGGGGGAGTACTTCAGCAGGAAGAGAAGGCTATAGCTTTTGCTTCCCGCAAGCTTAAGCCGCATGAGAAGAATTACCCCACCCACGACCTGGAGTTAGCTGCGGTCGTCTTTGCATTGAGAATTTGGAGGCACTATTTATTGGGCGAGAAATTCCGTTTGTTCACAGACCATAAGTCACTGCAGTACCTGTTCACTCAGCGAGAGCTGAATATGCGTCAGCGCAGATGGTTAGAGTTTGTAAAAGATTACCAGTTCGATATACAATATCATCCGGGGAAAGCCAACGTAGTTGCTGATGCGTTGAGCCGTAGACCGGTTGATGATGTGGCGGACATCTGGAAAGCAAAATGGAAGGAGTTGGGTCACCAAGACGCAGTAGCACGTTCTTTCATATCCGTGATGACAGTCACACCCGAGATTGTTACGAGGGTGATACAGGCACAGACCACAGACCCATTTTGTCAGGAGCAGATTGTACGACTTCTAGCCGAGGGTGCTGAGTCCTATTCTGTTAGTTCGGATGGAGGGTTGCGGTTTAATGGGAGATTAGTGGTTCCAGAAGGAGCAGAGCTACGTCATGAGGTGATGACTCATTCTCATGGGTCCCGATTTGCTGTACATCCGTGAGGCGATAAGATGTACCAGGATATGAGACGTCAGTACTGGTGGAGTGGGATGAAGAAGGACATCGCTGAATTTGTGTCCAAATGTTCTACTTGCCAGCTGGTGAAGGTGGACCACCAGAAACCGTCGGGATTACTTCAGCCGTTGGAAGTACCTGCGTGGAAGTGGGAAAGTATTTCCATGGACTTCATTACAGGGTTGCCTACATCACAGCGAGGCCACGATTCTATCTGGGTGATTGTAGACCGTCTGACCAAGGTGGCTCATTTTCTGCCAGTAAGGATAGATTATACCACGGGTCAGTATGCCCAACTATTCATCGCTGAGATTGTCAGATTACATGGGGTGCCCCTAAATATTGTGTCAGACAGAGACAAGATTTTTGTGTCGCGTTTCTGGGAAAGCTTTCAGGAGGCTATGGGTACAGAGTTGAGACTGAGTTCAGCTTACCACCCACAGACAGATGGACAGACAGAGCGTACCAATCAGATGTTGGAAGATATGCTACGCATGTGTATCCTCGACTTCGGGGGAGGTTGGGAGCCACATCTTCCACTGGTCCAGTTTGCTTATAATAACTCCTATCAGTTTACGATTGGCATGGCTCCATTTGAAGCTTTGTACGGCAGGCCTTGTCGCTCTCCAACCTGTTGGCTCGAAGTGGGGGACAACAAGTTATTAGGACCAGAAGTGATCCAGGAGACCTCCGCGAGGATTGAGATAATCAGGAGTCGTATTCGGGTAGCCCAAGACAGACAGAAGAGCTACGCCGATGCAAAACGATTTTTCCGGGAGTTTAATGTGGGAGATCAAGTGTTGTTGCGTGTATCTCCTATGAAAGGAGTGATGAGGTTCGGGAAGAAGGGGAAGTTGGCTCCGAGGTACGTAGGACCATTTCCCATCATCGAGAGAATTGGGCCAGTAGCATACAGGTTGGGTTTGCCAGAACATTTACATCGCATCCACGATGTATTCCACATCTCGTCGTTGAGACGATACCTTCGGGATGATATGGCCCATACTCACATTGCGATAGATGAGATCGACTTGCAGTCGGATAGCTCTTACGAGGAGAGACCGGTGGCTATTCTAGACTACAGTGAGAGGAGTTTGAGGTCGAAGATAGTTCCACTGGTGCGGGTCCAGTGGAAACATCATAATGTGGAGGAATCCACTTGGGAGCGTGAGGCAGATATGCGTGAGAGATATCCAGAGTTGTTTTTACCAGGTATGCCTTATTTTCCGAATTTCGGGACGAAATTCCGTTATTAGGGGGGAAGTATGTAATACCCCGTATTTTTATGCTATAATTAATTTGGGGATTTATTTAATAAAAAAAATCCGGAAATTAATTATGTTATAATTATTAACGTGACGTGAGTTAGTAATAATATGAAATTGTTGAATATTACTTAAGAGCATAGTAATATATGGTAAATGTCACGAGTGAATGAAAATGACAATTTTGGTAATTTTAGTCGGGACGCGCCCGTGTCGCGTCGGGACTAATTATTGAAAAATAAAAGTAAATATTTTATGAGTTGTCCGTATGGTCGTTTTGAGTGCGCCAACGCGTCCGGAAGGGTCGAGATAGTCAGAAAAGTGTACCCGGGGGTTTAGTTTGGGTCTCGGGATGTTTTTAGGCTTAATTAGTGACCCGGGAGGGCGTTTTGGTAATTTTACAAATTAGGGTAATTAAACCCACGAATTTCAGCCATCCTTAGCAGCCATTTAAGTCAGCCTTTTAGGGTTAGATCATTCAGAACCCTAAGACGGCTAGTGGAGAAGAGAGGAGAGACCTTGCTAGGTGATTCAAGGCCAAAAACACCACCTTTTGCACCACCGTCACCACCAACGCGTAGATCGGGAGGAGGAGAACGCAGCCATACCAATATCAGCAGGAAACCAGACCTCTGAAATCCCAGGCAAGTGTTTAACTTGCGTATTTTCGTTGGTGCAATAATCATGTTAGTGTAGGAATGATTAAGAGTATAATCCATGGAGGAAAACCCAATTTTGATAGGGATTTGCATGTAGAAACCATATGAACATTATTCTGGAAATTAATATGTGAAGTAGATGTTTAACCCACGAAATTATGATGATTTGTTAGAAGGAATTTCTGGAGAAAACTGATTAGAACAAAGGTTAAGAAAACTGTAGGGTTCTTGATGATTAGATGAAATATTAGGTTGTTTAATCATGTTTATTGATGTATATACGCATGCTGATCGTTAAAGAAACCTGGAATTATGTTAGGATGTAAGCAGTACACTTTTTGGGTCAATTAGAGTTGGAAAATATGAGTTATGATGAAGAAACCTAAGCAACCCCGTCACTGCAGTTTCTGCAGAATTTTCACAGACCTGCTCGATCGATCGATCGACCCTAGATCGTCGATCGATCGAAGGTTCGATCGGTCGACTCCAGACGTCGATCGATCAACCCTCCCTGGCAGCCTATTATTCCCCTTGTTTAATTAGTCGAATTAATTTATCATGGAATAAACTTTGGGCATTCTAAATAAAATGATTTGGGAGATATTGAGGACCAGTAGAGTATATGGACATATGTTAGAACCTTTAATCTTCAACGAAAATGGTAATTATGGGATATTTACTTTAGGTTGTTAGATTTATGAAACTTAAGGGTGAGGTGCGTAAGAGAGTTACGTTGGAATCAAATGAAGTTATTTACTGAATTTTAGAATTGTAAAGTTATAACCCATGAGTATTAGGTAATGAGTGAGAAAACCCTTCGAATTAAGGTTAGAGGCGAAACCTTATACGTTATACTAATAAGGTGAAATTTAGGACAAAGGTTGTAATTATGGGTAATGAGAGTGACCTATATTAATATGATGAAATCGGTATATTTATATGAATGTGTGTACATATATTATATACATGTGAAAAACGTACCCGCGCTACTTGCTATCCCTGAGGTTACCGCGCTGGGACGATCGTATCCTGTGTTGCTTTATGGGGATATTGAATCGTACCCTAGAAGATAGAGATCCTAGGTACGGGCTATTAAATTGATAGTCGGACGGTCCTAAGAGACGTGTGGGTATGTACTGACCTCTTGGACTTGGAATCTATGCTTCGCCTCAACGTTGTTTTGTATATGTTAATACAGTTCGAGAGTGATTCCGAACTTGTATTTCCCTTTATGTGAGCGATACGGGGATTGGATAGCAGAGTATGCCCGCACCATAGTTTAGTTGGGGTGCCATTATATATATATTTTATGCGAGTAGCTAATATATATGAGGTTATAAACTTTGAACTGCCTACTGTGATTTGATAAGTAGAACGTGGTTGTTGACTCAAATTATTAAATACTTGTTTTGTGAAAATATGAAAAGGTACGGGGAAATCTTATAATTTAATGAAGCTAAAACGAGAGGAATACTACAAATTGAAAGTAACCTTTTTATAACATTGTTATCGTTCAGTTTTTGAAAACATTTGAGTAAGTTAAGATAAACGAACCATTGGGAAGGCTAGTACGATAGGAGTGCACATTAGAAGAGAGGTGAGTATTTCTCAAGAGAGAGACGAACTAATATGAAGTTGCATTGGCCTGTATCAATTTAAATACTTGCTTAACGTATTCTAAAATCAAACACACTTTCGGGCCCTGACCCGTTTCCTCTTCTCTCTCTCTCTCTTGTATATATATGTATATTTTTCAGGTGCCCAGCCACAGGGGCGTCTTGCTTAGGATTCTTTGAGAAGAACGAGCTGCAGCTTAGGTGGGAGTTGCAGGTCCCTTGAGTAGACGGCTTCTGTCATTGACTCCACTCCTATTACTCTCATTTATGGGGCACGTGTCGCCCTTTTTATCATTTCATTTATTGTTGGGGATTTTTATATTTCAGTTATTCCAGTATCGTTTATGGGATTTTGTTTCAGGATGGTTTATGATTTTAGCTTTATATTATTGACATTCGATTGGTGAATGTATGGTTTTATTTAGATTTCGTGGTGTGATTCTATAATGTAGAAATGTTGTTTTGGTATTAATAAAATCTTTTCTTTAATAAAATTTGGAAGTTTGTATGAAAATGTTTTGACACTTAGCTTAATTATTTAGGGTGTTAAATTGGAAAAATTATTTTTATCGACAGTGATGCTGAGAATGAACCAACTGTTTACCTTGATTTAATTTAATAAAGGAGTGATCGCCCGGTATTTAATTAGGCGGGGTGTCACAATAAGCAATCACACGAGATATAAGGGAAAAAATCATTTTGAAAAAAATTATTTTCAATATTATTTCAACTAAGGTATTACACATGGCACAGACGGGCTTACAGACTTAGACACCACTAAGTATCACAGTTCGGTCTTCTTTCTTATTGATAATGGAAGCGATGTAAATCCAGCAACACCCCATAGCAAGCTCCACTTGCCTCGGTATCTACTGGTTAGCCTCAGGAAACTTCTTTCCTCTCATTAGAAAAGAATAATGAACTCCACGGGGACTTGAACAAGTGGTGTGTTCATTATAAAGTGATCACAAATATCCAAGGGGTTTAGATTTTGAAAAATTAAAGTGTTTGATCACAAAATAGGTTAAAAAAGGTTTTCAACAATGTGCAGGTTCGTATCTCTTAAAAAGGTTAAAAAATCTAAAAGAGAGAAGCTTGAAAAGATTGTGTTTAAAAGCAACTAAAAATCAATATCCGCGTCGGTTCGTTCGAATGAACTGGACCTCATTCGAATGACCTTCCCAAACTCATTCGAGCGGCTATTGAATGAGAGATCGAACAAATTCCTAGAATGGCGAGGAAAAATGCACGTTTGAAGCTCGTTAAAGTGGTTATCCAATGAGTTATATTAACTCGCACGAACGACCCTCAATCTCGTTCTAACGAGATGCATAAAAATTGTTTTTTATTAAAAAAAAATTGGAAAATAATTTCGGATTCAAACATGTTTAAAATACCCCTGAACATAGATTAACACTAAATCTACCTCGTATACCTTCTTGTCAGTGGAAGGATTTCGGCGTTCAGTCAATCTACGCATAGTGAATTGGTCCCTAAGGAACCCCCGAAAGGGCTGTCGTCCGATCGGTACACGAAAGTGATAAAGTTGCTTTGACCACAGAACCATACTGTCTGTTGGAGCGAATTAGATGATCGGGTCGAGGGTTGCCCCCTCTTGTAATGATGATATCAACTCTGTATTCTTCAATTGATACGTTCGTTCACTAACTTGTCTTGATTGAAGCTTTTTGAGAATGTATATGATAGTGTAGCGGTGTAATGGAATATGCCAAACTATAAACATAATGAGCAAATCATAAATTATGCTCTTACAAATCTCCCCATATGTCTATTCTGGTAGAAAATACAAAACTGAAAAGAAAAAAAAACTAAGACAAGTTCAACTGATATCCCTCCTCAACAAGATCACGAATGAAGTGCGCACCAATCCTAATGTGCTTCGTACGATAATGTGGACAGGATTACAAGAAATGTGGATTGCAATTGTATTATCAAAATAAATAGTCATCGTGCCTTGATTAATCCTATAATCCTCCAACATTTGCTTCATCCATAAGAGTTGTGTATTACTCTTATCGGCTATGCACTCGTACTCCGCTGTGGATAGAGAAATGGAGTTTTGCTTCTTACTCAACCATGAGACAGATTTATGGAAACATTGTATTGATTTTGAGGGTGTTATAAGTTGAAGATCAATGGATTTGCACAGTAAAATTCCATGAAAAACATTAAATAGGTTGGCATTATAGATTTGAAAAGCATTGAAATTCGAGGCATTATGTATGAGTTGAGTCAATTTCACTTTGTTCAATATTTTTTACACAAATGGTTGAATTGAGAACTTTCTTTAGGAGTGTCTCTTTGACTTCGTGCACAGTCGCTACGTATGCCTCTGTATACTTTCATCTGCATTAAGTTCACATACCAAACCAAATCATTTTTTATCCGTCCACATCCGCCTGTTTCCGGTTCTATTTCTGAGTAATGTAAAGATATATTAATACTATTGTTATTTCAAAAGTGCCCAGATATAAAGAGATGTGAAAATAAAAATGAACGTAAACGGGTCCATAATAGTAAAATGTAAGAAATTCTGAAATCCATACATAATTTGGTCAAAGGTGGAACAACATAGTTTCAATACAATAAAAAAAACCAACATCGTTGTTTAAGACTATGATCTATCAATATATAAAGTTAATTACACTTTGACCTTCTGAACTTTACCCTCATTAACACATCACCCAATTAATTCGCATTTTCTTTACTGAATCACTCCAATTTTATAAAACACCTTAATTTACCCCTAAATTGTGATTGTATTAAATTTTTAGCCAGAATCTTAGTTCCAGTGGAGGTATTTTTGTGCAAACTAATATGAAGAAAAAATTTAAAATTACAGAAAATTACATTTAAAATATTTTAAAGTCCAAAAATTACATGAAAAATATTTCAAATATACAAAAATCAAATAAAATGGTGTAAGAAATCCAGAAATTACAAAAAATGAATATATTTAAAAATTATTAAAAAAACTAAATTCAAGCAAGTAAAATAAATTCAACAATCCATCTCAAAAGAGGAAGCTTGTCATCTACTCCGTATTTTGAATCTTTTTTGCGGCAAAAGCAAAATAGAGATATAAAAGTAATTGAAAAAATAAAAAATTAACCCTAAAGTTTTAAGGTCATTTTTAATTTTAGACCCAATGTTGCAAATGTTGCAATGTTAACCCTGAAGTATGTTAAGATATTCAATGTCGACTAATCGTCTAACAGCATATAAATTAAATGACAAAGAGTCTTCTTAGTTGGCAATATTCTCTCACATTGTTTATAACCTAGTTATAAATACACACATCCACATCGATCCAATACCCAAACACACGTAACTTTGCAACCAAACATCTTATAATTTTCAATTATCAATTAATTATTATAATTAAATATTAAATGAATGGTAATTGACACAAACTACCGACCCACCACCTGAATCTGAGAAAAACACACAACTACCACTACCGCAACCCCTCACCACCACCACCCATCACTACAAAGAACATATGTGATTGGCATTCCAACACCCACCCCCAAAACCACCGCCACCTCAATATGATTAATCAAAATCAAAATGATGAATCAAGCTTCTGTAAATCGAAGAATTAAAGAATATAAAGAGATGAATCAAACCACACAATGGCACTTAAATATGAATCAAATTGTAAACTTTGATGAATCAAAATAAATAATAAAATCATACTTCTCTAAATTGAAATTGGAAGGAAACAATGATCCCAAATCGAACTAGAATAAAAATCAAAAACGAAAACCACTAAAACCCCAAATTGAAAACCCAAACAAATCTAACAAACCCAACACTGAAACGATATTGATCAAATCAAAGACTCGTGCAATTAAAAATCAACACCTTTGGTTTCTACAAGGTATTCAAAAGCGATACAGTGTGTATGTATGTGTGCGCGCGCGCGCGAGAGAGAGAGAGAGAGAGAGAGAGAGAGAGAGAGAGAGAGAGAGAGAGAGAGATGGCGGCAACGATGGCGGCAAAGGGTGACGGTGATGAGGGAGGCAGCGAGAGAGAGGCAGAGGGTGGTTCGGTGAAGGGCCGCAACAATTGCGATCAGTGTAGACACCTCGATTAGGTTTTTCCTTTTTCTTTTTTTTTATGTTTGGTTAATGTGATATGATAAATGAGGTTTATTTGTTTTTTACTTTAAGTGAATGTATGTTGACATGCAGCTTTATAATATAGGTCACCTGCCACAATGATGCCATGTCATATGCCTAATTAACAACTGTTCAAGTTTCTTGACGGAGTTGTGACGGGAGTTAAAATTGCTCAAATTAATTAGTATAGGACTAATATTGCAACTTTTAAAACATCGAATCTAAAATTGATACTGGCCCTAAACTTTAGGGTTAATTTTTCATTTTTCCCAAAGTAATTTTAAAATTATCGAGGTACTCATGGGCCATGGGGTGAAACCATGAAAATTTTGAAGTCATGGAAATGTTTTATGTAGATATTCCATATTATTTACAAATCAAATCAAAAAGTATCGGCCACCTTAAGACTGAGCGTGCAAACAAATCAGAAAAATAATCAGTTGTGGGCATTTAAAAATCAAGAAATTATGCATTTCCCCATTTCCTCACAATAAAAGGACCTGCTTTTCAATATTCAATCAATGCTGCTCTGTTTGGGTTGGATTGAACTTCTGCCATTTCATTCCCCTTTGCTTCTCCAAAGCGCCTCTAGAACCACGGCACCTCCCAAATCGATCTCTCACTTCAGCCATCTCATAATTTTGTTAGTGACAATCAATACCAAGAGGATAAGGGGCGGCAAACGGCAAGCGAAGGGTTTAGATTTGGACGGATTGGGTTTTAGGTTTGTTAAGATAATCAGGCTCTCCAAGAAAAATTAGATAAAAAAATTATATTTCTTTAACCAAACTTAGTATAAATGATATCCATAATGAGGAGACCATATAAAAAATATCAAAACATTTCATTCAAAAGTTTGTGAGATGATGACAAAAATGGGCAATCATAACGCAACACCCAATTTTCATTTCACCCGCTAAATTGTTGAACCTTTTAATGGATTTTTTTTTGGTGGATGATCGCCTCACTCGTGAGATCATCTTTACCAAATTTGGTTGAAAATTTTAACTTTCTAGAATTTTTAAAAATGGTATGTTATTTAAGTATGTTTAATAATGATGCTGGAGAGTCTCACTGTTATTTAGGTATTTGCGCGCGCACGCGCGCACACGCAAATATATAGAGAGAGATCATTGGAGAGTCTCACTGTTATTTAAGTATTCGCCCCCGCGCGCACACGCGCATATAGAGAGATCATTTCACCCACTTCCAGTCCAAAATACACATATATACAGACTTTTCATTTCACCCACTTCCGGGTTGAATTTTTTAATGATTTTTTTTTAGAAAATCTCCTTACTAGATCATGTATATATTTGGTTGAAAATACATTTTTTTACTATTTTTTTAAAATAGGTATGTTCATAGATATGTTGGAGAGTCTGACTATATATATATATATATATATATATATATATATATGAGAGAGAGAGAGAGAGAGAGAGAGAGACCAAGCGGACAAAATGCCTTCATGTGCCACACAATCAGACTGAGATACAAAAATTTAACATCAGTAGGTTTGGGGGTAGAGAGACCATCATTAGCTTTCAATAAAGTTGGGGTGGCTTAATAAAGAAACCGGGTGTTAAGGGAGTTTAGAGTTAGTAGGGATAAAGTGTAGAAGAGTTAAGTATAATTATCCCTTAAATAAAGAAATAAGCTATAAAAAGCCGATGAATCCGACAAGTTGAAAACTTCTTGTTAAGAAAACATTAAAGAATATATATAAAACACATAATGAAAAGTATATCTTAATTCTTATGTAGGGAATGCTGTTTTTTTCGAACTTCCGATTTTTTCGAATTCCGATACGTTTTTTTTCAATTTCAGCACAACATTTTCATCTTTCAATTTCCAACTTTTTGATTTCCTATTTTCAGAACAAAAATTGAATCAGAATCGAAATTAATTCAAAATTTTTAATTTTTCGATTCTTCCGATTCGATGCCGGCCATTCTTTTAACATTAATGAAAAAATTTTGATTTTCTGAAATTATGCCCATCGGAAAATTTCTGATTTCCTCCGAGATATTTTTCCGAAAACTTTTGAATTTTTTTTATATTTCGGATTTTCCATTTTTTCTGATTCCAATCTTTGCCAAAATTTCTGATTGTTCTGATTTCCGGTAAAAATCGGAATCGGCAAGGAATTTATTTTTTTGCGCCAAAAAATCGGAAATTTTCCCAAAAGGACCATTTCCAATATGGCACATATCTGCTTTGCTTCAGGACGGTGTACCGAACAAAGAATGAGCAGCATAAAATACTCAAATCACAAGTTATATTATATTTCCTTCTCCAACAAGCAAGCAAAGAAAATAGCTCTAATATTTAGGGAACAAACAAACAAACAAACTGGAAATTAAATCTACATGCAAAGATAATTTCTTTGGATGAGGCAATTAATTTCTTCGGAGGGGGCAATCTCCCAGAGCCACCTACGCTCAGAAAGACGCGACTTCATCCTCGGCTTGATAGTTAGCTTATTACATTGTACATATTTAGAAAACATCAAAGCAATCTCAGTACAGTTAACACGCCTCCTTTTCTTCCCATGGGAGAATAAATTGTGGCCTTTTAATCAGTGCAGAGGGAAGAAAACATGCTCATCCAGACAGACACTCAAATAGACACATGATTCAAATGCTTACAAGTTATATAATATTGAAAATACTAATCATTTTTTATTGCTGACATTAAAATTCAATTTTGAGCCTATATGAATAAATTCCAAAATTGCTAATCACTTTAAACTACTGCAATCTCTCAAAATTGCTAGATAGTACATATTAATAGCATCTTAGTTTGAACCATATTTACCGGGATCTCTACACCCTACTGTAATCCGGATCATGCGACCTCAAACATGGTGTATCCACACACCGGATCTCCAAAGCTGGCCCCTAATTCTAGTATTCATTCTACTCTTTTTTTAGCTACTGCCATAAGATTGAAACTGTCGTGTAAATGCAGCGAAATGATAACCCATACACTAAAAAGAGGAAAGAACAAAGGTAATTCTTACTCATACTCATTCATTCATAATAATTGGCTCATACAAAATACCCTAATAAGACTACGTACTAAAATACCCTAATTAACCTAATTTAGAATACTCCCAAAGAAATATTCATTTATTCTAATGAGAGGATATTAAAACAAATTCATAGTTACAAATAAAACATATCTTTATTCAAGAGCTCCATTCCACGCACATGCCACAAACCCGTACACATCATTCTCCCTCCTTTGAAAATGCTCGACACCAAGCCTTGGGGGAAAAGTGGTGCAGCCCATGCCAGACAAACAAATAAATGGAAAATATTGTTTTTATCTTTTATTGGGAGTCAAAAATAATTTTCTTGATATTTATTGAGCCCAAATAGAATATGTCCAACACTTTCAAAACTGGAGGCTGCCCAAACTTTTCAAGCCCAATAGCACTCATTTTATCAGCTTTTATTATATGAAAGCTACTGCACCAACTTGATCACCCAAGGGGGCGCAGTTGGCAACTTGACTCCAATACAAGCCCATATTGGACATAACCATGTTGAACTTAATTCCGAACAAGCCTCTAAAAGCCCAGATTCAACCCCAAGACCCACATAAGTGCCAACTCTTCGAGGCCCAAACAGCCAATCACCCTCTGTTAGGGTCTCACCCAATTCCCTAAGCTTCAAACCCACCATCTCGCAAGATCTGGTTTGTCAACTACGCCAGCCACCACTTCCAGACCGTTGACGACGACTTTATTCGCGTCTCCCTGCATCTCACAGCTCTCCCTAGCATAGTTGTCAAAATAGTAGGATGCGCGAGTCAAATCGTAAAACGATTCAACTTTTGAGTTGGAGAATCGGTTGGGATAAAAAAATCGGGTCGAATCGGCGGTTTAGGGAAGAGAATCGTAAATCGAGCGATTCACAATTCGGGTCCGATTCACTTTTGTGGGTTGAGTTTTTTTTTTTAACCCGAAATATAGGAAAACGTGGTTGGTGTTTTTTTTCTAATAAGCACACGTGTGTTTTAATAAAAACAAATAAATATGAAGCAAACAACCAAGGTTACATTTACGAAACTAAGTTTTATAGAAAAAATGTTCTAAAAGTGAAAACCCTAACTTTTAGTGTTGCACATCGATGAACACTGTGCGGTTGTGTTCTCTTGGCTCGGTCATTATCAACCGACTCCTCTTGTTTGTTCTCTTGGTTGTATAATCCGTTCGCCATAAAGATAAAGAGGTCTCTCTTGGTTGTATAAAGGTTTGTTTTTAGGATTTTTTTTACTTTAATACATTACTAATTTTTGAGATTGGACTTTAAAACATTTTAATCAGTTTATTACAATTTAGTACATTTTTTGTCGCTAAATGTCGTTAAATGTGAAAATTTCGCAACTAAAAGCGACATTTATCGACGAAAATTCTACTAAAATCTAATAAACTGATAAAAATGTATTAAAGTCCAATACCAAAAATTAGTAATGTATTAAAGTTAAAAAAAAGTTATTTTTATTATAATTATATTTATATTGTATTATTATATTATACTGTATTGTTTATATTATTATATGACATATTTTATTGTATTATTATATTTTTGTGTTTAATCTTTACGTATTACATTTGTAACCATTTAAGGTAATATATTGTTGTGTTTAATCTTTATGTAGGTGTTGTTATTGTTAATATTTGATCATCAAAATGTTTAGAAGAAAAGTACCAAATATGTTTTAGATCATAATATGTTTATTACATATTCTAATGTGTTCTCTATGTATTTATATATTATTTACTGCATTTTCAACATTTTATACTGATTCTTACTATTCGATTCACGATTCACAAGGTTTTCGATTTACGATTCGATTCACGATTTGACAACTATGCAACCTGGTGAGGCTTCCACTATTCGCTATTCACCGCTAGTCATCAAATCTGGAAGCTCCCTTTCAAGATATGGTAATGAAGAGAGCTCCGACAAGGTCGAAACATCTCATCGTCTGGCTCTCAAACCACCAATTCGCCATCGTTGATCTTGTTGTGGACAATGGTTCCATTTTGATGGGTAAGTCAGCAAAAGTTAGAGGAGGGTGACAAAAGGAGGGTTGTCTTTAGCAGATCCTTCCTCTTTTTCTTCTTCAACTTCAGATTCACTAATTCAAAGTCGTCAACTTCCTCGCACAACGATGATGCAGAGAAAATGCAACGGGTTTGTGCAACTGTGTGGCTACAATGAAATGTCGAGATCATTGGTCGGTGCGACAGCTCCTCCGCAATTGAGGGGCCAAATTGAGTCATCATAAGCAACTCCTCGTCTAATATATAAGGGTTTCAATCACAAACCCGGCAGCATATCGGTAAAGCTACTCTTTCGGTTGAACAGTTGTCCCGAGTTAAAGTCATAACTCGAATCTTGGCTCCATACACACGCATCAAGTAAACATCGCTCTAATACCAATTTATTATAAACGCGACGAAAATGTTTACACAATAAATGATGTGAATTTGGGTGCGGAAGCGTAAAAATATAGAGATTAACTACATAACAATAACAACAACATGGGAAATTTAGGAGGTTCTATTATTTCTCTCTCTAATCTCTTAATCTCAAAATGTCAAAAGTGTTACAAATGAAAGCCCGTAGGCTATTTATACTAAAGATACAAAAAGGTAAAAAGAACAAGATAAAAAAAATGTAAAAAGGATGCCCATGTCCCTATGCTCCTGCATCACTCCCCCCCCCCCCCCCCCCCCCCTCCTTTGAGAAGACTCCATATGCGCCGTATATTGGCCTGGAGGGTGGCTTACGGTGGGTGTGATGGAGTTTTTCGGTGGGTTAAATGTCTGAACGAGTCTGTAATGAGGGTTCCGACCACCATTTTTGGTCATGGTTGGAAGATGGGTCATTTGGTTAGGGTTAGGTCGAAAATCGTCTGAATGATCCCAATTGGAGTTCCAATCCTCGATAAATATGGTTGATTCAAGAACAAACCTGGCTCTGATACCAATTTGATGTGAATTTGGGTGCGGAAGCGTAAAAATACAGAGATTAACTACACAACAACAACAACATGGGAAACTTAGGAGGTTCTATTATTTCTCTCTCTAATCTCTTAATCTCAAAATGTCAAAAGTGTTGCAAATGAAAGACCTTAGGCTATTTATACTAAAGATACAAAAGGGTAAAAAGTGATAAAAGAAATGTAAAAAGGACGTCAATGTCCCTATGCTCCTGCATCACCAAAAGATAAAGATGAAAGAAGGATAACTCTCACTCATACTCATTCAGCATATAATTGGTTGATTAAAAATGAGGAAATACAAGGTCTTTATAAGTCTAACCTTGATGGCCTAATTCGCCACCCTAGGGTGGCGGACCCGCACTAAGATCGCGATTTAATAGAATCCGTGCGAATCTTCTCGAATTCGTGCGTTTGATATATTCAAATTTGCCTACTAGCAAAACCAAGGGAAGTCGTCTCTCAGTGTCAGTGCCGGCCCAGCAGAGTGCTTTCGTCGTTGGTGTTCTTTCTGATCTCTACGCATTTCACCGCTCCACCGGAAATTCCCTCTAAACAGCTGAGCTGAATTTTCAAAAATTTAACTAATTAAATAATGATAGGTCCAAAAGTAAGCCGATAGGCTTGTTGGATCTATAGGATGGCATCATTGTTTTATTAATTTGAGCGGAATAAGGAAGGGCAGTAAATTGTTTTATAACACAATTAATCTTGGAATAGACTATCACAAGCCCATGTGGGACTCTACTTACTATACGAGTGTAGTAAGGGCTTATAGATAAACCTCTTACTTAGAGATAAACTTCCTCATTAATAGATTAAATGAGAAACTAGAGAAGGATTCATCAAAGATTAGTGACATCATAAAGGAGTGTGAAGAGTCGAAACAAATCTGATTCAAGACCAAGGGAAAATTGAGCTTAATCAAAGGCAGAGGAAGCTGGCCAAAGGAAGCCAGTTAGATTCACCGTGTATTTTGTCTTTATATGTATTTATGAGCTATGATTGTAATATTGAGATGTGGTTACTCGATACCATCGATAGACCATGTCTTACAGGACGTGGGAGAGCTTTCATGCTCTATCGAGCAACCTCATTAGGGAATCTCTGATGCAACTGGTTTGGAGGATGAAAAGCACGACTTCATTAAAGCGTGATTTAAACATTTCAGATACAAATGTAAAACACCTACCTGAGCCTGATTGAGCAGTACTCGAGCAACTATGAGAGAACAACTTTGAGCTTACTCGATTATCTACCATTGAGTTTTTGTGTCAAATTGAGTATCTTTCCATAATTGATTTGTGTGACGTCATACCATACCTAACACACGTCAAATCAAACTTACCCTCTGTTGTTAGTATCGATTCGATACCGGTTAGAAACGATACGAACCGGACCCTTGAATCGAAAATTGCTTTGTATCAGTTGAATTGGTGGGAAATCGCGAGTCGATACGTGTACCGTATGACTCGCGATACAGCTATGATACACAGCAGACGGGATTTTAAATTTTTTGGAAAAACTAAAAAAACTTTTTGTTTAATTTTATCTGGCCGAAAATACATATAACATTTAAAGACTTTAAAACATAGAAATGAGAAAACCCTAGGTAAAAAAGGTCTTTTTCTCACTTTTCTTGTGCTCTCTCCACCATTAATATTTTGTCCACCATTAATATACTCACTTTTCTTTTCCAAGAGAAACTTCCATCCTTTGTTTTGTTACTTTGGTAAGTAACCCTAGGTCATTTTCTCACTTTTCTTGTATTTTTCTTCAACTTTGTGCTCTCCACCATTAAAAAATAAATAAACCCTAGGTTTATTTATTTATTGTTTCTCACTTATTTATTTATTATTCCTCTTTATTTATTTATTTATTGTTCCACCCTATTCAATATCCTTTTCTTCAAATATATTTATTTCTTTTTCCTCTTTATTTACTTAGGAAATGACTAAACAAAAGAGAAAAGTTGTGGTTGACCCCACATGGGATTATTGTGAAAAGGTGAATGATAATAGATTGCATTTAAGATGTAATTTTTGTAAGGACGCAAAATGGGGTAGGATTTTTAGAATGAAGCACCATCTTGCCGGAACAAGGAAAGATGCCAAAAAATGTATGCAATGCCCCGAAGATGTTAGAAAAAAATTTGCAAACAATTTAGGAGTAAAATGAAGAAGGTGGGCAACAAAATGAGGGTGAAGAAGAGGAATTAGAAGTTGAGGAAAATTTCAAAAAATCAAAGGGAATTATGGATGCATACGTCATTAAAGGGAAGAAAAAACAAGGTTTTGAAAAACAAACAACAATAAATGCAATGTTGAAAAAGAGGGAGCCAATAATTAGTGACATTTGTAGGTTTTTTATGGAAATGGTATAGCTTTGAATGTAGTAAAAAGCCCCTTGTTTACAAAGATGGTAAAATCAATTGATGCTTATGGGAAGGGGTTAAAGCCTCCATCTTACCATGAGACGAGGGTTACTTATTTAAAGAAGGAAGTTGAAAATGTTGAAGCAAATTTGAAAAAATATAAACAAGAATGGAAGAAAACGGGATGCACTCTTATGTCGGATGGATGGACCGATGGGAAATCAAGGTCCTTAACTAATTTCCTTGTGAATAGCCCTCGTGGAACGGTTTTTCTCAAATCCTTGGATACTTCCTCCTTTATAAAGGATGCCGACAAACTATGTGAATTACTTGATTCGGTTGTTGAGGAGATAGGGGAGGAGAATGTGGTCCAAGTAATTACCGATAGTGTGTCGGCTTATGTTTTGGCCGGAGAAAAGTTGGAAAACAAAAGAAAAAATTTATTTTGGTCTCCTTGTTCGGCTCATGTCATTGATTTAATGCTAAGTGATATAGGTGATCTACCAATTTTTCATGACACCATTAAAAAAATAAAGGAGGTAACCGTTTATCTATACCGACATGCTTGGGTTCTTGATTTGTTTCAAAAACTCACAAAAAAGAAAGAACTCACAAGGGCGGGGGTACAAGATTTACTACATCTTTCTTGACCTTCAAGAGCTTCCAAGAGAAGAAGATTCCTCTTAGGCACATGTTTGCATCGAAGGAGTGGGCCACGGGAATGCACATAAGTTTGATGCCAAGCATGTTGAAAACATAATTTTAGGTGATAGCAAATTATGGAAGGCAATCAAATATTGCTTGAAATGCGTTATCCCCCTCACTAAGGTTTTAAGGCTTGTAGATGGTGATTTGAAACCGGCGATGGGGTACATTTATGAAGTTATGGATAGGGCCAAAGAGGCAATTGCAAAAAAATTCAACCATAAAGAGGCAGGGTACCGAAGAATATGGAAAATTATTGATACAAGATGGGACATGCAACTCCATCAACCACTTCATGCGGAGGGGTACTTTCTCAACCCAAGGTAACTTTTTATCATAAATTGTATTTGTATAACTTTATTTATTGCAAGGTTCTAAAAGGCGCGAGGCGTGGTCGAAGCGTAGAGGTTAAGCCTCAAGCCTTAGGAGCCTAGGCGTAAAAAGGCATTTTTCCTTTTTTTATTATTTTAATTATTCTAAGGCTAGTAATATAATAAAATAATGCATACCTTGAATTTTGAAAACATATCCATATGTTTGGTAGCCATCTTTCTCATATTCATGCTCCATAACCAATATTTGTCAACTAATCCTTTGTTTTTAAAAAAAAATATGGTTTAAGCCTTTTACCAAGAATAAGGCGTATGGGATGCGTTTCTCTCAAGCCTCAAGCCTAGGCGGGCCTTTTAGAACACGGATTTATTGTATAACTTTTCTAACATAATGCATGGACATGTATACAATATTTAGATTCCAATATAGCGGGGGGCTCAATGCGGATAGGGAAGTTAAGAGAGGGGTGTACCAAACCATTGAGAAAATGTATCTAGATGTTGAGAGCAAAATTGCAATTGCTGAACAAATTGAGAAATTTCGCCGGGTAGAAGGGTTATTTAGAGTGAGCATGGCCGTCTTGACAAGAGATAAGACACAACCAGGAAATTAGTTGCTTTTTTCGCCGCATTTTGGCCCTGTTTTGGCCTATCTTTATTGTTGTTTTTAAGTAGCAATATGCCCCTGTTTTGGACAGCAATTTGGCCCCGTTTTGGCCTATTTTTATTGTAGTTTTGGGCAGCAATATGCCCCTGTTTTGGGCAGCAACTGTTTTGCCAGGAGGAGGAAAGGGAAATCAATTCGTGTTGATGAGGATGATATTGAAGTTATTGACGATGATGAGGAGGAAGAGGAGGACAAAAGAGAAGAGGAGAGAATCATTGTAGAAGATGATGATGAAGACGATGATGATAATGAACTAAACATTGATGAGGAGGAGGATTAGGATTTAGGAATAATTAGAGGAGTGATGAAGATGATGACTTTATTGGATATATTTTTGGATTTTGGTTATTATTTTTTGGATACTATTAAGGTATCATGATCATAGTTGAGGATGACACCATGACGATACCTTAATAGTTACTTATACTTAGTATATGATATCTAAATATGGCTTGTGGATTCTCTTTTTGATATGATTTGTGGAGAAATTAGAAGTTTGAATCATAGTATGTTATATGATTGATTGAAAAGTGTTCTCCATATTTTTATTTATTTATTGTGTCGTATCGCACGATACGTATCGCGATGCGATTCACGATTCACGATTCACGATACACAGGGTTTTCGATACACGATACGTATCACGATTCAACAACTATGAACTTACCTCAAAAGGTGATGGTTTGGGGCGTAGCTGGCTGGTTCGGCGCTGACACACGATGGCGCCACCTAACATAGCGGCTGGTCACTTAAGATTTCACTCAGCATTTAATGTGATTGACATGTTGGGTATGGTGAACTGATCATCATTGAATGCACTTGAGCTTCCACGCGTGTGAGTTTCCGCTACATATCCCCCCTCCATACAGTTTGAGAAACCACGTGATCTTTGAGGAAAAAAACCACTTTGAGAGAGTTATTACAAACCAGAGATTTTATCCTTCACCGTTAATGCTTTTGTCCGAGTCTTTACCAATAACCTAAACATTCATTGAGCTTTGACCATTATTCCTTTATACCTTGTCGTTTAAGCTGCCTACCAGAGGTGTATCTAGCGTAGCTACTTCTCTCTCCATCTAGCTAGTTTTTTTAGAGTTTTCTTTGTTGCCAAACACTTGTATTGATTATTTTTTATTGAGCTATATATGTGAGTTTGTTCATTTTCATTGAGAGTGTACTATTGTATTTATTGCCATTAATACTGGTTACCCCTCCGTTTATCTTTAAACACCCTAGCTCAAGATAACTACTCTCTTACAATGAGTTATAACCATTTGTTGCTCCATTTTATGCCAGTATATGGACTTTAATTCATGTCCAATGTTGGAAATAACTATACAAGTTGTGTTACATTTATGTATTATATTTTAGAACTTAATTTTACTCTTTTATAATACATTTTATATACAAACTATTTTAACATATATTTCAATATAATATATGTCGACGCTATGGTGATGCTTTCAAATCTTATTGATTTAAAATTGATGTTACGATGCTCTTGGATCCGCATTCTCATTGTGCATTGGTCACCTGGGGCCTACCTATACTTGGGGACGAAGTAATAACCCTAATACAACTAAGTACTAAAATAGTCTAACTAACCTCATCTAGAATATTCCCAATAAATGTTCATTAATTCTAATAAAAAAATATTAAAACAAATTAATAATTGCAAACAAAAATATTCATCTTCACGAGCTCCATTCGACACATGTGACACGAACACGTACACATCACTTTGATTTTTAAAACGAATAAAATGAAAAAAGGAATAGTTCTTCAGCAAAAAAGAGAGAGAAATATGAAAATTATTTCAATATTATTATTTACAAACTAAAGCTATTTACATTACACATATACTTTGTAAAGCATTACCTATTAATGAAGTATATGTCTACTTGAAAATGTGTTTATATCAGTAACACAATCACAAGAAGAGTTCTAAAATGCCCCCAAAATTTGAACTTTATAGGTTGCCTTCAGGCATGCCAAAAAGCTATAAGTATATGAAGGGGATATTTCTACACGCATTGTCTTCAGCCTCCTTGAATTCTTTACTTCATTTCCCACTTAGGCAATTATTTTCCCTGGTCAAACCAGGCATCTTCTGGACAACTTTGCCGTTTTTAATGAAATTACTTTGATTCATCACAATTTCATAAATTGGTTAGCCAATGGAAAACCTATGAATTTCTATCATGGTGTTTTAGATGCTTGCAGGAATTATAACACACTATTAACTAGGAACAAACCAGATGCTACAGAAATCCCCCTTAACACAATAGTTTGGTATTCACTCAAATTCAGCATAAACATTGGTTTGGGGGACATTTTCTCACTCTTTTTCTTTAACATTTGTTTTTAGGCAAGTGCAACATTCATTTCCATTTTCCTTTTCCAATGGGGTGCTGGCGGATATCTTTTTTCTTTGGTGTAGGTGTGGGAGTGTTACATTGGCTATTGAGTATATATGGAACTAGAAAGAAGAAGAAGAATATAAATTGATATTATTTAATGTACTGTTGGTCACCAAGTATAAAGCTAAACTTGGTTCGGGCAAATAAAAGGTATCATACATAATGATATGGCATGTTGTTCCGAATCTCTACATACGATTAGACATTGAACTAGATTGACAATGATATGTATAAGAAAAATTGACTTGGCCTAGCAGCTACAACTCACATAAACTATTTCGTTGTTGATCACAATCCCATGAGAATAGCCTCTGAAAAGCAGAAACCACCTGCAATTTAAGAAAAACTTGACATGTTAGATGGAGAAGGGGGGTGAAGAAAGTAGCAAAGCAAGTTAATTACCCACCCTGGTTGCCGCGGAGACTGGTAAAAAATTAATGGTTTGAGGAGGTAATGTTGTCGTCTGTGGATTGATTGTGTTGTATACAGTGTGTTTGATCCATTTGAGGAACAGAGAGCAAACCGTTGGTCACTTTGTTGTGATCCCCTCCAACAACAATATTAGAATGAGAATTGAGTCTATCTTTCAAGTCCACAGCTGCCAAAACTGAAAGTGAATGTGCACGTTCACGAGGAAGAGGAGCGATTGGTTTGTGGTGTGCAAGTGTTTTGAACTTGTCCTTAGCAACGAGAGAAGCGACGTGCTCCAACGCTTCTCTTGCTCTCTTTCTGGTAAAGGCGGCCTCCTTGGCCCGTCTCTCGGCCTCGGATCTGGCGGCCAAGGCAGCCTTAGTCATGGAAAGGGCGGAGATCCTGGCAGCAGCGAGCAAAACCCTGGCGGCCTTAGTGTCGATGATGGGCGTACAGAAAATGGGGGAGTTAGGGTTTGTACAGAGGGGGCAGATGTAGGGTTTGGAGGCGGTGGGGGGAACGCAGTGGGAGTGAGAGGAGGAGTAGCATTTGAAGCAGGAGACGGCGTCGCTTGGTGAGTGTGAGTGTGAGTGGTCGTAGACGACGAAGCAAGTGGGGCACAAGGACTGCGGGTTCAGTCGGAGGACGCAAGAGCTGCACAGCCGCCGGAAGATTCCGCGGTGCCTCACGTGGTGGAGGAGCCTCTTCTCCTCGCCGCTGCAATTTCCGCAGCTGCTCATCGCCTCTTGCTTCAATATACTATCAACATATTTTCTTGGATTTACAGGAACCCTTCCACATTCACAAGGAACCCAAAACTCACTACTAAAAAACCTAGGGTTTTCTTTCTTCGCTACGGACTCAATTGCAACAACGGAAGAACAGATGATGACCTTTTCTACCGATAATGCATTGCATAAAACGACGACGTTGTTTCTTTTACCATCAAACACAAACTCACCCTCCTCCCACCCTTTAACTTCAAACATCTATATAATAAGTAGAGCTCGCAAAATGAGGCTCGACACGAAAATATAAGTTAATGGATTTAATCTTATCGGGTTTGGGTCATTAATGAGTCAACACGGTAGATCCGTTATCATAACGGGTTGTGTTTAGGTTTGTACTCTTACACGATTAAACTCGTTTAACCCATTATCACCCGTTAGTGGTAATGAGTTTTATTGGGTCGTGTGACCCGAACTAATATTACGTCCGAACTAATATTACACCCATGAAGACTAACGGGTATTAACTGATGATGCTAAGGTTTAGCTCCACCAGATAAGAGATAATGAGCTCAAACAGTAATAACAATGGTAGCAATAGAGTTATGTATGTGTAAAAGTGTATAGAAGGGGATGAGGATAAGAGGAATGAAGACAATGATGTATAGTGGTTCAGCCAATTAGGCCTACATCCACTGTGAGTGTGTGATCCACTAAGTATGGGCACTAATGGCCTTGGATACAATGCTCATAAGCTCACTCTCTCATTACTGTGTTCAAGCAGAGTTTTCACTAGGGGTTATATAGGGCTTGGGGGGAGTAGTGTACTCCCCCAAGCATGCATTATGCATGTGAATGATAATCTAGCCAATTCCATGTTGACACCTGGTTGTGCCACTTGTGGTTAATGATGACATAATATTCCCGCACGTGAGGGGATGATATTGTTATAATGGTCTGGTCCACGTGCTATATGAGTCCCACGCTCACTATGCCACGCGTCTCCCAAATCACGCGCCATGATGATGTCACCGTCGGCTTATGATGTTAGGCCGAGGTTAAGGTTTATGCTGGCAATGGGTCTTGACTACTGGATGTAGGCCTCGTATTGTCGCCCCCTCATAGGGTCGTCCGGTAGTGCTGACATTTAGCCTCATCCGATTGCGAGGTTATCCGGCATCGGTTGATGGGGTCGGCCTGTCACACGGTCGTTCGGCCTCGGATGATGGGGTTGGCCTGTCGTATGGTCGTCCGACCTCAGTTGATGGGGTCGGCATATTGTAGGTTTGAGTCCTCATCCTGGATGAGGATACCTTCGGCCACGCCGAGGGTATATTTTGGTATATCAATCACCCCATATCCCTTAGTCATCAATGTTGTTGAGATGACTGAGGGGTAATGTTGCCTTTAAATGTCAAATGGGTGGTCAAGTTGATGAGTGACATTTGTCAAATTAATTGACGTCTTGTCAGATGTTAATCATCATTTGCGTTTCCCAGATGTGACGGTCGTACGCTATGCTTGGGTCTTTGTTCCCTAATGATGATTCTCCTCGTGGGTTGTGCACTGCTTTGGTTAGTGGGCCCATTAATGATCAAGTATTTAAACCCTTTTTTAAATAATTTTATTTCCTCTTCTTTCTTCTTCGCGCGCACGCTCTCTCTCTAGCCTTGGCAATCAAACCTCCATTTCTGCATCTTCGTAAAAGCTTCAAGTTCTCTTCCAGCTTCAGTCTTCTCTTCCAGGTAACTTCTTCATCAATCTCTTCATTTTCTCTCTCTTTCTTTAAGTTTTCTTTTGATTTCTCAAATACTTTCTGCAAAAATCCCTATGGCCGGTTTGCCCTTCTTTCCGGGGTGTTTTCACCCTTTTCTGGTGGTTCTAGACCTAGAACTTGAGCGATAAGCCTCACTGGGTTCTTCCTTCACCTTTTCGTGGTGGTTTAGCGTCTATTCGTGACACTTCTTAGGTTTTCTAGCGGCTCTCCGGCGTTCTTCTCCGGTGAACCTTGTTCTTTTTGTTCTTGGGCGTTCATCCACGAAAACCTTTCATTTCTCTAAGTTTAATCCAAAAGTCAACTTGGTCAACTGTTTAATTTGTTTGTAGATAGTTTGGGCAAATTCCTCAAGTGTAGGGTCTCCCTCTTAATGCTCAAAAGGCTTTATGATTTAGCCGAGGAGTTTCCAACTCTGAGAGAGAAGTTCTTTACAGAGATTAGGCGAATAAAGGAAGAGAACGAGTGTAGATGTAGAGCCGACCCTGTTTGGGTACGACCCATTTTCTCCATTCCATTAGCCACAGTTTTACCCTCTGAGCCCTTTGGGTCTTCCCATTGTCCAGTGGAGTGTTAGAGGAAAGAGGGAAGCATGAATGCCAGAGCGTCATCTTCTATAGGTGTTGGAATTTCTAGGAGAAAAGACTCATCAACACTTAGCCCAAATCGACAGCCCGAGGGAGCAGTTCATTCTGAGGTTGTCCCTGTGACAGCCCTGTCTCTTCTTACTTTCCAAGCTATTTTTCCTGACGACCCTCCAATAGGCGATGAGGCCGAGAGGTCTAGGGACGAAGGGGTCGAGGATGATAGTGAGGATTCTAACAATGATCAGGTTGATACCTAAGGGGCATCGGCTTACATATCGTATGTTAAGGATCGTGACCTCTTACTATGGAGGCACCTCTTTGGTATACAGTCCAATGTAAACATGAGGGTACCGAATGAAGATGAGAGGGTCTTCCAGGGGGAAGAAGGAGAAGTTGTTGTTTATGAGCAGATGCTTAGGGTCGGCGTTAGGTTCCCTTTTCACTCTGCGATCGTTGACATACTTTTTGCCCTTGGGGTTGCTCCTTCCCAACTCCCTCTTAATTCCTGAGGACCATCCTCGGCTATATCTCCTTCCGAAAGAACACGTTTACTGATAAACCCTCGGTTGACTTGTTCTTAGCCTGCTACAACATAACCTCCTCGTCCAAGCAACCTGAATATTTCCATCTAGGGGCTAGGAAGTCTGATAAAAAATTTCTCCATATAGCACAAACTTCCAACCATGATTGGAAGAAGAGGTTCTTCTTCGTCTTTGGGGACTGGGAATTCCCCGTCGGGGTTGAGCCTCTAGAAGACAGTCCGAGGCCCCCAGGGGGATGGTCTAACCCTTCCATGAAGGCAAGGTCAGACCCTTGACTTAGCTTGGATGAAAGGGATATAGTCGACTACCTGAGGGAACAAGGGAAAGAGGGTGGTCTTGCCAAATTTAACGATTTAATAACCCCTCATTTCCTCAAAGAAATTGGTCTGAGGGTCAGCCCATTGACAGAATTATGTGAGTTGCTTTTTGTTTCATTTATTTCCAAGTGTTTCCTCATTATTGTTACTTATTTCTAATGTCATCTCATTTTTTCAGGTCGGCCTCCCAACATATCTGTTCATCTTTGAGAAATGACTACCCCTAGCTTGATGTCAGGTTTGAATAAGGAGAAAATAAAGGAGTCCCAGCAGACCCATAAGAAGACAAAGGTCGTGGGGCCGACCCAAGTAGAGCCGACGGTTGATACCCGCAAGCGGAAGGAGCCAGAAGTCCCCACTTGCCCTCGGCCTGATTCACGCGCGAGGGTAAGGGTAGAGGTCCCACAGACGAACATCGAGGGGACTAGTTCTTCTTCGTGTATGGGCTCCTACTGGTCGTCTAATTTGACCTTCTTGGAGGCCGACACTTCCTCTCTAATAGCCAACTTGAGAGCCACCAAGGCCTCCATGTTCTCGGCACCATCGGCTGCTGGCTATGAATTTTTAGCCAAAATGCCCCCGGCCAAGGTTTCTGACTATGGGCTTCATACCCTGGCTCGGGTATTTCATTCATCCTTTTAATTTCAATTCATCAATATCTTACAAATTATTCCCTCGGCCATTTGATTATGACCTTTCCTTTTGTTTTTTTACAGTTTGTCTGCGCCTTCACCTATGCCACCAAGTGGATGGTTGAGAACCAATGCAAGTTTCATGAGGTCGAGAGAGCTATTCAACATGAGGCCGACTTGAAGACTGAGTTGGAGACTGTCAAGGCTGAGCTGGAGCATGTGAAGGCCAAGCATGCGAGGGTTTTGGGCGAGCTTATACAGGAGCATGCTGCTCAACTGAAGCTAAAGGACGACCTCATTTTAGCCAAGGATGAGGCTCTAACCAACCAAGGTACCCAATTTAAGAGCAAGCTTGTTGTGGTTGTTCAAAGGGCTGAGGCTGGTGATATGGAGGCTTACAAACTCTCCGACGAATTCCAAGGCTTCGGTCTTGAATACTTGGAAAAGGGAATCAAGACGGCCTTGTGACACCCCGCCTAATTAAATATAGGATGATCAGTCCTGTACCGATTTAAAACAGAATGTTCGGTTGGTTCATTCTTAGCATCAGTGTCTAAAACTTTTTAACATGTTAACCACCTAATATAGAATTAAACTAGGTGTCAAAACATTTCCAATTTTAGTAAAACCAAGTAAATCCATTTTCATTTAGTTTTAAAATATAAACCATTCACCAAACATAGGAATATAATAAATACTGAACATGAATCAAGTACTAAAATAAATAAGATTGGAGAAAACCTCCCAGTTCAAAACTCCAAACTATAGAGTAAACTGAATACAATATCTCAAATAAAAAAACTAGAAGTGAGCGACACATGTCCTAAATGAGGAGTCTAGATGAAACTGAATGGAAAAGATAGATGCGTTTACTACAAAGACCTACAACTTCCACAATAGCTGCAACACGTCAAGCAATCCAAATCTCTAAATTTGGTATCCCTGTGGCTGAGCACCTGATATAATACATATATATAGCAAAAGAGAGAAGAGTAGCAAGAGACGGGTCAGAGCCCGATGTTTTAAAAAATATTTAGCAAGTATTTAACACTGTAATGAAGCAAGTATTATATGCATGTTAGATATCGCACTCTCATATGAGATTCTCACCTCTCATCTATTGTGCACTCCTAACGTACATCTAATTTCCCCTAGTTATGCTACCCAACCTAACCAGTCTGAAACCATACTACTACTAACTATGCTCACTAGTAGTATTCCCATATCACCCATACAATACGCTATTCAAATAGTTTATCTCACATAAGTAAGTTTCATTATTCACCGTTCGAATGGTTAATCTTTTATCTATTAAGATTATTTTATTTCTCATTTTCACCTTATCTACTAGTTTCACAAAGTAGAAAGTTCCCCAAGTACACTCATATATATATATATATATATAATCACATCATCCCTATACATATATATATATACTAATCCTGTACCCCCGGGCTAAGACCTATTAGTGCACCTATCAAGAAAATCCTGCATCCCCGGGTTAGCACCCATTAATGCACCTATCAATAATAATCCAGCACCCCCGGGTTATCACCCATTAGTGCGGATAACAATAATCATCCTTGTACCCCCGGGTTATCACCCATTAGTACACCTAACAATAATATCCTTGTACCCCCGGGTTATCACCCATTAGTACACTTAATCAATAATGTTCTTGCACCCCAGGGTTAGCACCCATTAGCGCACCTAACAATAATATCCTTGTACCCCCGGGTTATCACCCATTAGTACACTTAATCAATAATGTCCTTGCACCCCCGGGTTATCACCCATTAGCGCACCTAACAATAATATCCTTGTACCCCTAGGTTATCACCCATTAGTACACTTAACAATAGAGTTCCTGCACCCCCGAGTTATCCATCATTAGTGCGCTTAAAAATAATATCACATAATAGGCATACACTCATCCTAGTAAGATTCATAGGTATTCACCCAACCAATTCATATAGATATATTCCATACATATTATTCTCTCATTCCTTCGTATAATATATTTAATTCGATTACTATCACTCATGTAATCTCCAAGGTAAACATGTCGTTCCAATTATTTAAAGTATTATTTCCCAAATATTTCCTAAAAATTATGCACTGGGCTAAGTCCATCAAATAGCAGTTTTCTCACTCAAATTCATTGTGTAACTTAATTTGGGGTAAAAATGAAAATTTTCAGAATTTTAGACTTGTCACTCGAACCAGAAGGGTTGTCGCCCGAATGACTTCCATGTGTCGTTCGAACGACTTCGCGCGACATCTCTATGTCGCTTGAACGACTACGCGCGACATCGAGCGCGATTTACTGTTTCGTCTTCTTGCCCAGATTTCGGCATTTTTTTCCACCATTAACACCTCTAAAACCTCTATTGTTCAATCCCAAACACCCAAACAACAAATTCAATTGATGTCCTAACATATCTAGATGATTTATAACAACCTAGAATCATTAAATCCTCACCATACATCAATTAAATACGAAATCTCCAAATTTATTTAGCAAGAATCCTAGTTCTTAAATTAAGAGCATAACTCCAAATTAAACCCAGATTTTTTCATGGAAAATTATCATCAATTCGTGAAGGAAATCCTATCTACATGAAGGGATTTAATCTCTTGAAATCTCAGTCCCAATATACGATTCATAACATCAATTTTCATCAAAATTAACTTCCATAATTAATGGGTTATCACTTACTCTAACATGAACACAATTATTTCTAAAGCACGCAAGAAATAAACACTTGCCTTAAATCGAAGGTCTGAATCCTTTGGTGACGTTGGTATAGACGCGTTCCTCTCCTCTCGATCTATGCGTTGGGGGTCACGGTGGTGGAAGATGATGCCTAAAAGCTTTGGCTCATTGGGATTTTCTCTCCCTCACTCTCTGTGACTCTCTCTTGAGTTATGTGAATGTGAGCCCTAAATGCTTCCACGTAACTGATATAATAAAACTCTAATTTTCTTTCCTTTAATCTCCCCAAAAATTTAAATTACAAAACTACCCCTACGGGGTGCCGGTTTGGCCTAAAATCTCCCGGAGTCCAAATAGAATACCCGGGTAGTGCTTTCTGTCTATCTCAACCCTCCCAGACTCAACGTCGCACTCGAAATGACCATACAAGTTAATAAAAATAATTTTTCTTTTTATCCCAATCAATTAGTCTCGACACGACTCACACGCGCGTCAGACTTAAATTACCAAACCATCGTATTATTCACTCTCGACAATTTATCAAAGTGTATAGTTCCATATTACATATCACACAATAATATTAAATCAATGAGTATTAACCCTTGGCATGCTAGTTAATATTTATTTTTAAATTCGGATTAATTAACAATTAAATTCTCGCATTTTAATTCAATTAATCCCACTATAATAATTAATCTCATAATTATTTAAATCATAAAAAATATGGGGTATTACAACCTGTAGGTGGGTCGTCTTGAAATTTGTTGACGTTGTGTCCTCTATTCGCCTCTCTCTTGAAGAAGTGGAGCTGGACGACCCCTTAATATCTGAGGCTTTAGCCCATGTTGAGTCTCAAGTACATGTCGAAGGCACCGACATGTCTGAGGAACGGCCTTCTGTCGTGGTTGCCGAAGGGATTCTTCCTGGTGATGCTAGGCCTCTGCGTTCTGATATTCCTCAATAGGGTGGCTGTCTATGGCCTATACCCTATGCTTGTAAAGCTTTTGTCCTTCACTTTCTTTTGGACGTATACTGTAACACTTAATTTTTGTAATGGAATTGCTCCCCTCTTCTTTGTCTTCTATATTTGCCTCTTTTATGATTTGTGCTGATGTGCCTTGGCTATGATGCTTTTTAAATAGCAAGTCCCCCCTCGTCTTTCTTGAGAGTGAATGGAGGGTCGTCCCTACCATTCACCCTCATCCTAGCAGAGGGTAGTTATCCACCAAACTAATAATGTTTTTCCATTTTAAGTTCTCCCTCGTCTTTCTTGAGAGTGAATGGAGGGTCGTCCCTACCATTCAACCTCATTATAGCCGAGGGTAGTTTAGCACCAAACTAATGATGTTTTTCAATTTTAAGTCCTCCCCCGTCTTTCTTCAGAGTGAATGGAGGGTCGTCCCTACCATTCAACCTCATCATAGCTAAGGGTGGCTATCCACCAAACTAATGATGTTTTTTCCATTTTTAGTCCTCCCCCGTCTTTCTTGAGAGTGAATGGAGGGTCGTCCCTACAATTCAACCTCATCATAGCCGAGGGTAGTTTAGCACCAAACTAATGATGTTTTTCAATTTTAAGTCCTCCCTCGTCTTTCTTGAGAGTGAATGGAGGGTCGTCCCTACCATTCAACCTCATCATAGCTAAGGGTGGCTATCCACCAAACTAATGATGTTTTTCAATTTTAGGTCCTCCATCGTCTTTCTTGAGAGTGAATGGAGGGTCGTCCCTACCATTCAATCTCATCATAGCCGAGGGTGGCTAACCACTAAACTAATGATTTTTTTTCATTTTAAGCCTTCCCTCGTCTTTCTTGAGAGTGAATAGAGGGTCATCCCTACCATTCAACCTCATCATAGCCGAGGGTGGCTATCCACCAAACTAATGATGTTTTTCAATTTTAAGTCCTCCCTTGTCTTTCTTGAGAGTGAATGGAGGGTCGTCCCTACCATTCACCCTCATCATAACCGAGGGTGGCTATCCACCAAACTAATGATGTTTTTCAATTTTAAGTCCTCCTCGTCTTTCTTGAGAGTGAATGGAGGGTCGTCTTTACCATTCAACTTCATCATAGTCGAGAGTAGTTTAGCACCAAACTAATGATGTTTTTCAATTTTAAGTCCTCCCTCATCTTTCTTGAGAGTGAATGGAGGGTCGTCCCTACCATTCAACCTCATCATAGCCGAGGGTGGCTATCCACCAAACTAATGATGTTTTTCCATTTTAAGTCATCCCTCGTCGTTTTTGAGAGTAAATGGAGGGTCGTCCCTACCATTCAACCTCGTCATGGCCGAGGGTGGCTATCCACCAAACTAATGATGTTTTTCAATTTTAAGTCCTCCCTCATCTTTCTTGAGAGTGAATGGAGGGTCGTCCCTACCATTCAACCTCATCATAGCCGAGGGTGGCTATCCACCAAACTAATGATGTTTTTCAATTTGAAGTCCTCCCTCGTATTTCTTGAGAGTAAATGGAGGGTCGTCCCTACCATTCAACCTCATCATAGCTGAGGGTAGTTTAGCACCAAACTAGTGATGTTTTTCAATTTTAAGTCCTCCCTCGTCTTTCTTGAGAGTGAATGGAGGGTCGTCCCTACCATTTAACCTCATCATAGCCGAGGGTGGCTATCCACCAAACTAATGTTGTTTTTCCATTTCAAGCCCTCTCTCGTCTTTCTTGAGAGTGAATGGATCATCATAGCCGAGGGTGGCTATCCACCAAACTAATGATGTTTTTCAATTTTAAGTCCTCCCTCGTCTTTCTTGAGAGTGAATGGAGGGTCATCCCTACCATTCACCCTCATCATAGCCGAGGGTGGTTTAGCATGAATTACCCTAACATATCTAAATTGGCAAACATAAGATGAGGGACCAATATAGTATTCTCATTAACATTCAAGTGTATATTGAAGCAACACATTCATTATAACTGTGATCCGATAGGACATTAACTATAACCCTATTGATAGTATTTCTTCAAATGATCTGCGTTCCAGGGGTTCGAAAAGGGTTCCCCATCAAGGTTCTCTAGTCTATAGGTTCCAGGGATAACTTCATCAATAACCCTATATGGTCCATGCCAATTTAGGTGGAGCTTGTTAGGTTTCTGCCATGTCTTTTTGAGGACTAGGTCACCCACAGCTATTGGCCTTTGCTTTACCCTCTGATTATAAAACCTGGTAGTCCTTTGCTGGTAGGGTGCTTGTCTTATTTGAGCGTCTTCTCTTCTCTCCTCGATGAAGTCTAGATCAAGTCTCCTTTCTTCCATATTTCTTTGGGGGTCATACATTTGGACTCTATCAGTAAGAAACCCAATTTCGGTGGGGATGACGGCTTCTGAGCCATACGCCAACATGAAAGGGGTTTCCCCAATAGGAGTCTTTGTCGTCCTGTAGGCCCACAGCACAATGTATACCTCCTCAACCCATCTTCCTTTTTCCTCCTCGAGTTTTTTCTTAATCCCATTTAGGATTGTTCTGTTTGTAATATCAGTTTCCCCATTAGCCTGAGGTCGGCCTAGGGTAGAGAAGAACTGTTTGATCCCCACTCTTTCGCAGTATTTCTCCAGGGATACTGACGCGATTAAGAATGTGTCTCAGAAGTGCGTACTTTCTAGGCTCAAGTGCAAGCCTATCGCGTTAGTAATAATCCAATAAGTCGGGTATCGATCATCAGGGAAATAGGACAACATAGTTGTAACGACGTTGGACAGACTAAGGAACCCTAACTCTGACTCTAAAGAAAAAGGAAAAGATGATCTAACTAGTGAAATAACTACAACTATATGCAATTTTGTAAATGTTTAACTAATAAACTAAAGTATGAATGGAATGCAACTATTATAAATTACTTGAAATATTAATGATGATTGAATTAAAACTCGAACTATATGATAAGGAAAACAGGACGGGAATACAATCCCTCAACCCTAGTGTATTGATGTTATAAAACTAATCATAAATTTAAGTGATTACTTTGACCCAAAATTTAGTACTCCCAAGCATTACATATATGAGGTTCAAGTCCGCAACATACCTAATCAGAGGACGAGTAAATCGGTATTGTGATAGTTACACTCGAATTGCATTCTGAAGCATCCCGATTACCCTGAAGCAAACGAGATCCAAAGATCTACAATTTTTGTGTTTCTACGCAATACGATCATAATCAAATCATTAAATTTAGAGGATTAATTTTATACACATGCAACTACCACATCAGGTTGAGTTCATATATCCCGACCTTAGAAATCTAGCCTGATATATGAAAACTTATAGATAACACGTTTGGAATGAAAGAAAACATTTTGAATACTAAATGAAGATGAAGATAGATGAAGGTGTCATTAGACAAGAAATTACTGCAATAAAATAAGAATTAGAATGGTATTACTTGAATTATAAAACTGAAAGCAACTAGGGTTTATTGTTCTTCTTCTCTAAAAGTGATTACAAAGCTTCCCTAATGAATCAGAAGCCTCCTCTCAATGTTAGGAGGAGTTTACAATTTATCCTCTACGGATTAAAAGAGTTTGAACCAAGTAGGATTCTATTTTTTACAAATGGATAAGTCTGGATAATCGAGAACATAACCGATCCTGTTAAGGGGTTCGGTTCGATTCTATCTTTGACAGCTTTTACATAGAATTCTTCGAGCATGGGATCGGTTCTTTATTTCTCTACTTCGGTTCGGTTCCATCTTGTTGACTCTTCACAGGAAGTTTTCCCAGGATGGAATCGATTCTTTTTTTCCTCCCTTTGGTTCGATTCTGTCTTGACAGTCTTTACAGGGACTTTCCCACGATGGAATCAGTTCTTTTTCTTTCCCTTGGGTTCGGTTCCATCCTGTCAGCTTTTACAAAAACCTTTTCTTCTTGTACTTCTTTGAAGCTTTTACAAAAACCTTTTGGTACGAAACTCGAATCAAATCACTAAACACCTGCGAAATAGTTGGAAAATACATGAAACTCGGTTACTCATTAGAACTTGTCACTAGCAAAGATATGATATAAACCCACTTGAATTACACTTCGCAACACGATAAAAGCCTTCAAATTAAGGGGATAAATGAGAAGAATTTATGCCTAATCAAACCCCCCTAACTTAGAACTTTGATCGTGCTGAGCAATGTAAAAGAATTAAAACAAGGTCTAACTTGAAAATGGGATAGAATAGTTCTTTCGCGGGCGAGCGATTGCATTTAGCGTATGCAACAAGCCTTCAAACCCCTAGGTTACCCTAGTAGGACGAGTTGTGTCTCGTGAGGGTTTGGAAAGAATATACCCATAAAATTCGACTAAAAGAAAACTCAAAATATGCAAAAATTGTATAATTCAAACTTTTCCTGAAAATAATCATCATCAATTCATGTCCAAGAGTCTCAAATCATAGCGCGCGTGTGTGAAGCCGAAGATTTAACCGCGAATTTCCACCGATTGACCATTGCGATACTTATTCGAAAATTCGTTTTGATTTCAAAATCTCACGGGATGCTCTCACGAACGAATCACTCAGAATGTGGCTATTCTTTCGATATGCGTGATTTATAAGAGTAAATATAGTGGAACCAAGTTCATGCATACAAGTAGAAACATGGAAACTTATGGTAGCCGGATCTCATCATTGGATTACGGATACAAGGAAAAGGGAACATTGCCTCTAATTTGTATCTTTGATCTCTTTTATTACCTTTTTGTGTTTTAGCTCTCCACGCGGTAACCAAATTCGCAATTTTGGACTCGTTTAGGATTTTTTCGGGCTAACGGTGTATTGGGTAATATGAGAGTGGTACGGGAAATCTGGAATTGGAAAGTTTTCTTATGATGTTCGTTAGTGCGTTTCCAGGCTTTTACTCATTTTTTCTTCTTTTTCTATTTTTTTCTATTTTTCACGCTTTTCTTTTCTTGCTATTTTTGTTGAGCATAGCTACTTTTTTTCTTTCCCCTTTTTCTGCACTTTACAGACTTAATTTCTGGGATTGTCCCCTTTTCACAATTTCGGGCCAGTTGGAGTTTTGCGGGTTGTCAAGCAAAAGGGAAAAATTTATTCGGCTCAATTTGGGTTACAAAAGGGATAGTTTTTCACTACTTTTTCTGGCCAATATTTTTGGGTGACAAAGGAAGGCCTACTTCATTGTCCAAACTACTAATTGCGTTACCATATGCGTTTCGAGATGAATTAGGTTTAAAGATCTATTTGACACATTTTTCAAGGCAATATCTCACACATTTTCCATAACCGATGAAAGTGAAAGAATTGAGATCCTCGGCGACTTATTTGACGCTGAAAAGAACTTTTGAGTTCACAATTAACTCCGATTGATTTATAAATTTCACAAAGATGAAAGGGTCGAATCTCATTGGGGTTGTTAATATCCACACTTATTCGTTAAGTCGCCTACGTTCGCTCAATTTCCATCTTTGGTCAATTCCGGCCTTGTGCAGTTGAATTTTATAATTTGAGACTTTTAATCGACTTTTAATGATATTTTCGAAAATTTTGAATTTTTATTTATTTTGAACAAAAAAATATTTTTGGATTTTTCAAGATTTTATGATTTTTTTAAATTTCTGTGCATTTTTGAAAAATTATGAAGTTTTAGAAATACGCACTTGTGACCCCCCCTAACTTAAACTTTTGCATTGTCTTCAAACAAAAAGGACTAAAATCTAACTCAAAGCGAATTAAAAGTGCGAGAAAATGAAACAAACAAATGAAACATAAATGCAGATTTTTTATAGATAGATAATATCTGAGTTACAAAGGGTAAGAAAGAGCACACAACCAACACAATTTAAACAATCACCACAACCATACAAACAACTAATAGAAATAAGGGCTTTATTGGGGCGACGGATTGGAGGGAAGGGAGAGGATAGGGGGAGGAATGAGCTCCTCGGGACAAACCAAAAATCGCAGGACCCAAGCCGATTCTGTTCAGAGGCGATTCGGTTCGGTTCTGGGGATTTTTTATTTTGCGATTTTTCCAAACCGAACCGATCTGGGTTGGGGATTCGGTTCGGTTCCATTTTTAACAGAACCTTCTTCTAAGGCTGCTGCACTAGAATCCTGCACTCTCGAATTTCTGGATGCTTTCGTACTTATTCCCCCACTTCGATTTCTCGACGCCCTCGCAAAGTGTGTGTAGGAATGCGTGATCTTAACCCTACCTCACGTAACCTACATACGGACTCAATCTAATCTACCGAATGATAACTACTATACACAAGAAATCACCGCATATGCGTCGGGGGTGCAACGACCTCTCTTTCAAGCTCAGTTGATCTTGTAAACGGGGTCCGATAACTAAACGGTGTCGATTTCTTCCACACACGCCTTTAGATATGGCTTTAGGCGTTGTCCATTAACCTTGAATGTATTTCCCCCTTTTAAATCGTCTAATTCCACAGTTCCGTGAGAGAATACATTTTTTACAATGAACGGGCCAGACCATTGTGACTCCAACTTGCCTGGAAATAGATGAAGTCGAGAGTTATAGAGAAGCACTTTTTATTCGGTAAGAAACTCTTTACGTCGAATAATGTCATCGTGTGCGAGTTTCATCATTTCTTTGGAAATGTTTGCGTACTCATACGCATCATTGTGTATCTCTTCAAACTCGTCTAGTTGAAGCTTGTGAGCTTCACTGGCTTTATCCATGTCATAATTCAACTTCTTAATTACGCAATATGCCTTGTGATCTATTTCAACGGGTAAATGGCAAGGTTTGCCATACACAAAGCGGAATGGGGACATACCGAGAGGATTTTCGTATGCGGTACGATAGGCCCATAGTGAATCGTTCAATCGAAGTGACCAATCTTTCCGAGTGGGATTGACGGTCTTCTCGAGAATGTTCTTGATTTCTCGATTCGCTAATTCGTCATGTCCATTCGTTTGTGGGTGATAGGTCATTCCAACCTTGTGAACGACGCCATACTTTCTTATGAGCTTCGTGAATGACCTATTGCAAAAGTGCGTGCTATTATCACTAATTATTACTTTCAGAGCACCGAAGCGGGAAAGTATGTGTTCCTGTAGGAACCTAATCACCACTTTGTTGTCATTTCTCTTGGTAGCTATAGCTTCTACCCATTTAGAAACGTAATCTATCGCGACCAGGATGTATAGGAAACCAAAGGATGGGGGAAAAAGGCCCATGAAGTCAATACCCCAGCAGTCGAAGATCTCAATAATGAGTATCGGGGTTAATGGCATCATGTCTCGTTGGGTAATTGCTCCCATCCTTTGACACCTATTGCAAGATTTGCAATAATTGTTCACATTTTGAAAAATTGTGGGCCAATAGAGGTCGCATTGAAGAATCTTAGCGGCCATATTTTTCGTCGAAAAGTGACCTTCACAAGCTTCTGAATGATAGAATTGGATGACTTTCGGGATCTCCTCATCCGGTACACATTGTCGGATGATTTGGTCGGTACAATATTTAAAAAGGAAAGGATCGTGATAGAAAGACATGCACGACCAAGTGGTGAACCTCTTCTTATCTTGTAGTGTCTAATCGGGAGGGACGGCTCCCGTGACAAGATAGTTCACTATATCCGCTAACCAGGGCAAAGAAGAGGTAGAAAAGAGTTGTTCATCCGAAAAGTATTCGTCTATGGGTATCGAATTACTAGGTATGTCGGACGAGAGCCGTGACAAGTGGTCGACAACGATGTTTTCTACTCCTTTCTTATCTTTAATGGAGAGATTAAGCTCTTGTAGGAGTAGGATCCACCTTATGAGGTGTGACTTTACGTCTTTCTTCGCAAGTTGGTATTTTAATGTCGCGTGGTCGGTGAAGCAAGTGATGGGAGAACCGATAAGGTAGGACCGAAATTTGTCAAGAGCAAAAACTACTGCTAGCAACTCCTTCTCTGTGGTGGAGTAATTGAGTTATGGTTCGATAAGAGTCCGGCTAGCGTAGTAGATCACATGAGCCTGTTTATCTTTTTTTGGCCCAAAACAGACCCTATTGCATAATCGCTAACATCACACATAAGCTCGAATGGTAAGGACCAATCCGAAACTTGCATGATGGGAGCGGACACAAGCATGGTTTTTAGTTTTTCAAAAGCGCTATGGCATGCTTTTGTTCAATCAAATGGGGTGTCCTTCATAAGAAGGTTGCTTAAGGGTCTAGCGATGGCGCTAAAGTCCTTAATGAACCGTCGATAAAACCCCGCGTGGCCCAAGAAGGAGCACACATTTTTTAGCGATTTTGGTGGGGGTAGACCGGCTATTACATCAATCTTAGCTCTATCGACTTCAATCCCTTTGGATGAAACTATTTGGCCAAGAACTATTCCCTTAGTGATCATAAAATGGCATTTCTCCCAATTTAGCACTAAGTTCTTCTCCACACACCGGACAAGTACTTTTTCCAGCTTTGCCAGACAAAGATCGAAAGAGGTGCCAAAAACACTAAAGTCATCCATGAACACTTCAAGTCCTCTCTCAACCACGTCCCTAAATAAACTCAACATGCACCTTTGAAAGGTCGTGGGTGCATTACACAAGCCGAATGGCATACGTTTGTAAGAAAATGTACCAGAGGGGTAAGTGAAGGTCATTTTCTCCTGGTCAAGTACATCTACCTCTATTTGGTTATATCCGGAATAACCATCAAGGAAGCAATAATAAGGGTGGGACGCTACTCGCTCAAGCATTTGATCGATAAATGGTAAGGGGAAATGGTCTTTTCTAGTTCCCGCATTGAGTTTTCGGTAATCAATGCAAACGCGCCACCCGTTGGTGGTACGTTGGGGAACTAGCTCTCCCTTAGCATTTTCAATCAGTGTCATGCTTGAATTTTTTGGGACAACTTGGATAGTGCTCACCCACTTTCTATCCGAGATTAGGTAGATAATCCCGACATCCAATAACTTAATGATTTCGATTCTCACTACTTCTTTCATATTGGGGTTTAGCCTTCTTTGCATTTCTCTAGCGGGCTTTACATCCTCTTCGAGATGAATCTTGTGGGTGCAAATCAAAGGACTTATCCCCTTCAAATCAACAATACACCAACCGAAAGCACTTTGGTGCTTCCTCAAAATCTTTAACAATTTACCCTCCTGCTCTTCGTCTAGGCTAGAGGAGACTACAACAGGAAATATCTCGTCCTCTCCTAGTATGCATATTTAATATGGGAGGGTAGTTTCTTCAACTCGAGGGTCGAAAATTATTCGCTGGAGGGAACCATGCGTGCCTCCTGTGGCGGTAACTCCTCGAATCGAGAAACCCAACTTACATCTCTCATTAAGGAACTCTCTCAACTCCTCAACTTCCCTCTCGAATTCAGTATACACCCCCTTACTCTCGTGGCTCGACACTAAAGAGGACCCTAGGTCATCTCCACAATAATTTTCCTCAAAGTACTCCTCTACGATCTCGTTGATGAAGCTCACCGCGTGAAGATGATCTTCTTCCCCCGTATGTTGGGCTATATGGAAGATGTTAGTCTCTAAGGTCATGTTCCCAAAGGTGAGTTGCATCTTCCCATTTCGAGTATTGATAATTGCATTAGCCGTAGCTAAGAATGGGCGCCCAAGAATGATGGGAACATGATTGCTCGAGGCTAAGGAGGGCTCCGTGTCCCAAATGACAAAGTCTACCGGGAAGTAGAAAGTGTCAACTTGAACGATCACGTCCTCAACTATACCTCTTAGGATCTTCACAGTTCGATCCGCTAACTGGAGAGTGATCTTTATGGGCTTGAGGTCGCCCAGATCGAGTTGCCTATAGATGGCTTAAGGGAGGATATGCACACTTGCTCCCAAGTCAAGTAATGCTTTTTTTATTTTATTTTCTCCAATGATGCAGGAAATGGTTGGTGCACCCGGATCTTTGAATTTTGGTGGGTGATCATTAAGTAGAATGGATCTCACGTTCTGTGATAGAAATACGTTTTTCTTTACCTTCATCTTCCTCTTCACTGTTAATAAGTCTTTGATGACTTTTGCATAAGCAGAAATTTGCTTAATGGCATCGAGGAATGGTAAATTTAGTTTTACTTGCTTTAGCACGTCTAGCACTTCATCACGGGGGTCCCTTTGTGGGAAGGAACCAACCTTTGAGGAAATGGTGCTGCGGTGGGTGGTTTCACTACTACCTCGGGCTCACTAGTGTATTCTTTATCACTCTCTTTCAAGGGGACATCTTTGGCCTCTTTCGTGTCGCACAAAATCTCCTTGTCTTTGGTTGCGTCATGAGGGGGAGGTGATAAATTAATGATTCTCCCACTATGAAGAGTGGTCACAGCTTTACATTGCTCCTGATGTTCTGTAGAGGTGGAGCCAACACTAGTTTGACCTTGGGGAGGTCTTTGGATCTGGGCAGGAAACTTGCCCTTCTCTTAGACACTCAATGATGATTGTATCTTTGAAATATTTGCGTTTATGTCACTGATCATGCGATCATACCTAGCGTTGGATGTGTTCTGGGTATTGATAAATTGTTTCATCGTATCCTCAAGATTTCTCCACGGTGGAATAATATATGCTCCTTGAGGTGGTGGCGCTTTCACATGTCCTTACATGTGTGGAGCTTGCTGAAAGTGCGATGGTGGAGGAGGGGCAACATGTGAATTAGGATTCATCAAAGCATGTTGTTGTCCATAGCTAAAACTAGGGTGTTTTTTCCATGAAGGGTTGTAAGAATTCCCGTGCGGTGCACCGAAATTGCCCTTGAATCCTCCTATACCACTTACTTATTCTTGAAGCATCACTTTGTAAGTGGTATTATCGGGCATTCCTCTATTGAATGACCCGCCTCATAAATCGTACACACCATCTCAACGGGGTTTGGGATGGATCTAGTTGGTCTTCTTCCACATACTTCTAGTGATTCTAACATTCCCTTCTCAAGTAGATCGAGTCAACTGTTCATTATAGCATTCATATCCACGTGAAATAGGCCAGCCGCCGATGGAGTGGTGGTCGCTTGATGAGTTCAATTTTAAGCACTAGGGTTAAATGTATCCCAAGATTGGGTAGTCTCGGTGACATACCTCAGGTGAAGCTCAGCATCGTTGGTGTCTAATTCGATAAAGGGACCATCACACATAGTCTCAATGAGTTGTTTGGAATTCATATTCAGCTCTTTATGGAAGAAGTAAATGATTTGCAGTTTATCAAGTCCATGGTGCGGGTACGAAGTGACTAACTCATTGAAATGCTCGTAACATCTATCGAATGACTCATTTTCTAGTTATCGGAATGTTTGAATTTGAGCCTTGATGGAGTTCGTTCGATGTGTAGAAAATAATTTCTTGAGAAATTTAGATTATAACTCATTCCATGATGAAATCGAGTTCGGAGGTAAAGACCATAGCCAGGACTTAGCCTTATCCTTTAGCGAGAAAGGGAAGAGTTTAAGGCGGACCACATCTTTTGTACATGTTTGATTATACTGAGGGTCTCGCACGCCTCCTCAAATTCCATGATGTGGAGATATGGATTTTCTGAATCCATTCCATGGTAAGTGGAAAGTATTTGGATCATCCCATTCCTAAAACGAAATTGCCATGCATTATACGGGAGTAAAATACATCTTGGAGTGGCAGTGCGCTCGGGATATAAGAGTTCTCTCAACGAGCGATACGGGGCCTCTTCCTCACCGGCGGCTGCACTTACCGTGTTGTGACATGTTTCTCTCACTCAAAGACTCTGTGTCCTCACTTGGTATACTTGGAGCATGCTCTGAAGTGTTCCTAAGAGGAAAAATGGAGTGTTATTAGCAATTGAGTGTGACAGTGTGGGGGGTGGAACCCAGAATTCTAGAGCGTTAGGAGTGTGAGGGCTATTGGGGTCGTACTCAACTATCGGGTTTTTGTGAATGTGGGTTGGAGTATTATGGGGAGTTGGAGTGAGTTACTCAAGTATCGAGTTTTTGTGAATGTGGGTTGGAGTATTATGGGGAGTTGGAGTGAGTTCAGAATTTTGCATTAACAGGCTTATGAGAGATGATGAGGAATATTTTTGTGCTTTTAAATTTTTTTATATTTTTGGATTTTTTGAAATTTTTAGTCAAAGTTTTAGATTGATTTGATCTAATCCTAAGTCTACCTAAGTCCCCGGCAACGGCGCCAAAAACTTGGCGCGACTAAGAATGTGTCTCGGAAGTGCGTACTCTCTAGGCTCAAGTGCAAGCATGTCGCGTTAGTAATAATCCGATAAATCGGGTATCGATCCTCAGGGAAATAGGACAACAGAGTTGTAATGACGTTGGACGGACTAAGGAACCCTAACTCTGACTCTGAAGAAAAAGGAAAAGATGATCTAACTGGTGAAATAGCTACAATTATATGCAATTTTGTAAATGTTTAACTAATGAACTAAAGTGTGAATGGAATGCAACTATTCTAAATTACTTAAAATATTAATGATGATTGAATTAAAACTCGAACTATATGATGAGGAAAACAGGACGGGAATACAATCCCTCAACCCTAGTGTATTGATGTTATAAAACTAATCATAAATTTAAGTGGTTACTTTGACCCAAAATTTAGTACTCCCAAGCATTACGTATATGAGGTTCAAGCCCGCACCATACCTAATCAGAGGACGAGTAAATCGGTATTGCGATAGTTACACTCGAATTGCATTCTGAAGCATCCCAGTTACTATGAAGCAAATGAGATCCAAAGATCTAAAATTGTCATGTTTCTATGCAATACGGTCATAATCAAATCTTTAAATTTAGAGGATTAATTTTATACACGTGCAACTACCACATCCGGTTGAGTTCATGTATCCCGACCTTAGAAATCTAGCCTGACATATGAAAAATTGTAGATAACACGTTTGGAATGAAAGAAAATATTTTGAATACTGAATGAAGATCATAGATAAAGGTGTTATTAGACAAGAAATTACTGCAGTAAAATAATAATTAGAATGGTATTACTTGAATTGCAAAACTGAAAGCAACTAGGGTTTATTATTTTTCTTCTTTAAAAGTGATTACAAAGCTTCCCTAATGAATCAGAAGCCTCCCCTCAATGTTGGGAGGAATTTACTATTTATGCTTTACGAATTAAAAGAGTTTGAACCAAGTAGGATTCTAATTTTTACAAATGGATAAGTTCGGATAATCGAGAACAGAACCGATCCTGTTAAGGGGTTCGGTTCGATTCGGTTCTGTCTTTGATAACTTTTACAAAGAATTCTTTGATCATGGGATCGGTTCTTTATTTCTCTACTTTGATTCGGTTCCATCTTATTGAGTCTTCATAGGAAGTTTTCCCAGGATGGAATCTTCTTTTTTTTGCTCCCTTTGGTTCATTTCTGTCTTGACAGTATTTACAGGGACTTTCCCAGGATGGAATCGGTTCTTTTTATTTCTCTTGGGTTCGGTTCCATACTGTCGGCTTTTGCAGAAACCTTTTATTCTTATACTTCTTTGAATCTTTTGATACGAAACTCGAATCAAATCACTGAACACCTGCGAAATAGTTGAAAAATACACGAAACTCGGGTACTCATTAGAACTTATCAATAGCAAAGATATGATATAAATCCACTTGAATTACACTTTGCGGCGCGATAAAAGCCTCTAAATTAAGGTGATAAATGGGAAGAATTTATGCCAAATGAAATACATTCTTAAATTGAGTCCTGTTATCTGAGATGAGGGTGTTGGGGAGACCATATCCGCATATAATGTTTTTCTATATAAACTGGAAGGTCTTCTTCTCTGTGATCGTGACCATCGACTCTGCCTCCACCTATTTTTAGAAATTGTCAATTGCTACGATTAAGTATCGATAGTTATTGATAGCCCTAGGCAAGGGTCCTACCAAATCGATTACCCACACTGTAAATGGCCATGGGGACGTGATGGAGGTAAGAGGCTGATGAGGGATGGTGGCGAACCTCTGACATTTATCACACTTCTTTACGTATGCCGTAACATCCTTCTACAAGGTCGGCCACCAGTATCCCTGGGTGACTATCATCTTTGCTAACGACCTGCCCCTAATATGGCTTAAACAAGACCCCTCGTGCACATCTTGCAAGATGTGTGGAACCTCAGATGGGTGCACACATCTTAGCAAAGGGATCAAGAACCCCTTTTGTATAAGGTGTCTCCGATGACAGTGAATTTCGCAGCTCTGTATCTTAACTTTTTCCTTTCTTATTTTGCTTCTGACATCTCCCCCTCTTTAATGTATCTGACTAGAGGGTCCATCCATGAAGCTTCCCTGCTAATATTTAAGCAGGAGCTAAATTTTCCATCCGTATCTTCAATCGTTGGCCGAAGTAAAATTTCTACTGGAACTGTTCTCCTGATATCTGCCCTAGTTGCTGAGGCTAGCCTAGCAAGTGCATCAGCTCGACCATTATCCAGCCTAGGTACCCTCTTCAACTTGACCTCTTTAAAGCTCTTCAATGGTAACTTTACCTTTTCAAGATATTTGGCCACTCTCTCATCTTTAGCCCCGTATGCTCCTTGTATCTGATTCACCACCAGTCTTAAATCACAATGGACCAAGATCTGACCAACACTAAGAGACCTAGCCAAGGAGAGGCCTGCTATCAAGGCCTCATATTCAGACTGGTTATTGGAGGCTTTAAAGTTGAACCTCAGAGCGTACTCAATGTCTGTGCCATCAGGTGCTAATACTATTAGTCCAACTCCACTTCCGCTCTCGCAAGAGGACCCATCGATAAAGAGATTCCACATGGCGTGTTCCTCTAAAAAAATTCCCTCAGTGAGGGATCCCTGTTTAAAGAGGTATCTTACCTCCTCATTCTTGACAACTTTTCCTCTAGCGGTGCTTATCTCAGCCTTATCTTTAGACGGGTCAGTAATTATGCCTTGCTGGATATCCTTCTCGAGATTATCGTTTTCAGCATCATCCTCTTCTCAAGTAAATTCAACCATGAAATATGCCAATTCCTGACCCTAGATGGCCACGCTAGGTTGATACATAATATTAAACTCTCCCAGCTCTATAGCCCATGCCATTAGCCTTCCTAATTTTTTTGGCATATATATGACCTGCCTAAGAGGGGAATCGGTGAGGATGACCATTGTATGTGACTGGAAGTATGGTTTCATCTTTCTTGAGGCGTGAATCAAAGCATATGCCAACTTCTCTATCATGGGGTACCTTTGCTCTGCCCCTTGGAGTACCTTATTATTGAAATACACCGGCCTATGCACCCCATCTTCTTCTCTCACGATAGCAACGCTAATGGCTGACTCCGAAACGGCTAAGTACACATATAATCTTTCGCCTTGCACTGGACGTGATAAGAGTAAGGGGGACCCCAGGTAGGACTTTAGCTCTTGAAAAGCCTTATCACACTCTTCGCTCCATTCAAAAGCCTTTTTGAGAATTTTAAAGAAGGTAGACGCTTGTTTGTGGCTCTGGATACGAACCTATCCAAAGCAGCCACTCGTCCTGTGAGCCTCTGAACATCTTTGATGGTTTTAGGGATCTTCACTTCTAACAGAGCCTTTATCTTCTCAGGATTGACCTCGATGCTTCTTTGATTGACAATGAACCCCAAGAACTTTCCTGCTCCTACCCCAAAGACACACTTGGTTGGGTTGAGCTTCATTTGGTACCTGTCCATCGTGTCAAAGGTATTTTCTAGGTCGGCCACATGATCATTGGCCTTCAAACTCTTGGTCAATATGTCATCCACATAAACCTCTATAGACTTCTCGATTTGGTCTTAGAACATTTTATTCACAAGGCACTGATACGTTACCCCCGCGTTCTTTAGGCCAAAGGGCATGACCCTGTAACAGTATGTCCCCTTGTCGATAATGAAAGCCATTTTTTCTTAGTCCTCATAGTTTATGAAGATCTGGTTATTGCCTGAATATGCATCCATGAAGCTCATTAGCTCATGGCCTACAGTAGCGTCCACCATTTGATCAATACGAGGGAGAGGGAAACTATCTTTGGGGCAATGTTTGTTGAGGTCAGTGAAGTCTACGCACATCCTCCACTTCCCATTAGCTTTAGGGACTATGACCACGTTAGACAACCATTCGGGATAGATAACCTCCCTGATAAATTTAGCCTCTTCCAGCTTCTTAATCTCATCTCTTATGACCTCATATTTTTCTCAAGAATAAATTATCCTCTTTTGCTTTATGGGTTTTACGTCCTCCACCACATTGAGCTTGTGACACATGATCTCAGGGTCAATTCCCGGCATATCTACATGACTCCACACAAAGACTTTTTGCCTTCTTCTTGGCAGCTTGATGAGGTCTTTTTTTATATCTATCTTTAGAGCTTTGCCAACTTGGACAATTTTTTCCAGCTCATCTTCATTGAGGATTATGGATTCTACCTCTTTCGCGGCTTCCCCTTTCTTCAACTTTGTTTTATCCCTGGGGTCTAGGGTATCAATATTGTAAGTAGTAGTTGCCTTCTTGTTTGCCTCTCTTTCCTTGGTAGAGTTGAAGTAGCATTCCCTTACCGTCGCCTGGTCTTCCTGAACTCCCCCTACCCCATATGGGGTCAGGAATTTTATCATTTGGTGGACCGTGGAGGGCACAACCTCTAATTCTTTGAGAGTTACTCGTCCCAGTATGATATTGTAGGCTGAGAAGACGTATTCGTCCAAAAATATAAAAGTTAACCCTCTTGGTAAGCCATCTTGGCCACTCGTCTCCCATTCTTACATTAGCCTCATACACTCCTAGGGGATGAACTCTTTCCCCACTGAACCCAATCAAGGGATGATGGTATGGGATCAGTCTAACACGGCTGAGTCCTAAAGCTTTAAAACACGACCAAAAACATCACATCTACAAAACTACCTCCATCCACCAAGATCCTTGGCACCTCGCACCCGTGTACCCTGGTGGTGATGACAAGAGGGTCATCATGTGGGGCTAAGAGGCCCTTGAAGTCCATTCTTGAGGAACCCACTATCAGGGTATCCATATCAACTTTCTTTCTCTTTTCTGGCTTTGCTTCGATAGAGGTTGAATGCACAGCTTTTGTTACTGCCTTATCTTCAGCTACATAGGTCATCCTGTCTGCGACTTCTGACCCTCCTCCTGCCAGGCCCCCAGAGATCATTCTAACATCGAACGAGATCATATTGAGTCTTTTTAAAGGGCCGTGGTCATCTCTTGGCGGGAGGTCAGGATTATTATTATCCTCTGAAGGGTCGTCTCTTCTGTAGGGGGATCTTCTCTGCATGCATCGCTTCTCTTCTTCCTAGGGTCGTCCCCTCGGCCCCTCTTAAGGGCACCCCTGTTCACATATTTTCTTAACTTCCCTTCTTTTAGCATTTTTTCAATTTCATCTTTCAAGGCAAAATACTTATCCGTCAAATGGCCATGGTCTTGGTGAAATTCACACCATAGGTTTTTTATTCCTCCTGTGAGGAGGTGCCCTCAACTTCTCAGGCCATTTCAAGGATCGATCACTCTTTATCTCATTTAGAATGTGTTCGCAACTGACCGTCAGAGGGGTGTAGTCAACGAATTTATCATCTGCTAGTCTCTTCTTCCCCTTATTATTCATTTTCTGGTACTTACCCCTACTAGTGCCTCCTTTTTCATCTTCGTATTTGGCGACCATCGCCTCTCCGGCGTTCATCACCTTTCTGTTGCCAGTAATTAAGCCATCGTCTTCGGGGGGTCTTCGGCAAGCTTTCATAATAGCTTTCCCTTTTGGAGTCCTCCGATGAGGGCTGTCATGGCTATACTTTCCTCATAGTCTTCAACCTCTAACTTCTCTTCGTTAAACCTGGCTATGTACTCCCTCAAGCTCTCGTTCTTCCCCTGCTTAATATAGAGCAGGTGTGTGGTCTTCTTCTATGGCCTCACTCTGAAGCAAAAGTTATGGATGAACCGGTCTGCCAGCTACTTAAAGCTTTTAATGGAGTTCTTTAGGAGAGAGGTATACCAAACATGTGCGGCCCCAGTCAAAGTGATGGAAAAAGCACGACACCTCATCTCGTCTGAGATGGAGTATATTTCTGTTGCTGATTGGTACATCTCAATATAATGGATAGGGTTGGTACTCCCGTCATACCTTGGGGTGACCATAGGTGGCTTAAACTTGGATGACGTTGGGAAGTTAACTATCTTCATCATAAAGGGTGAACCTATGGAGTATCCTCTTTGAAAAGGGTCCCAACTTTTCAGGATATCACCAATTTTATCCTCCAGCCTTTAGATCGAGTCGTTCCATGGTCTCGTAGGGTCGGCTTGGCCGATGTTATCCCCTGCCGCTTTTGGGGGGTGAACTGAGGGTTCCGCTGCTATCGATTTGTGTCGGCTGTTCACTTTCCCCTGACCATCATCCCATCCGTGGGGTCGGCCTCCGTGGGGTCGGCTATCCACTGCCACTCTTTTGGACTTTGTAATACTTCTCGATCTAGATAATCTTTCCCTCAAGTCATTTACTGGGCCCAGTCTGTTAAAGGCCGGCCCCTGCTCAGATGATAAAAAACTGAGCCTCTCTAGCGATCATCGAGATTTTGCCTCCCACACTTCCCTCTGCTTTCCTAGATAGGTCGTATAGTATTATTGGAGACCTCATACGTCTCCCAGCAAATCTATGAGGGCCTCTTCCACCTCCACTTCATCATATCTATCCTCTGGGCAAGGGTTTCCTTTCCTCCCCAGGCGTAGACGCCAGGGGTCAGTAACATCCCTCCGCCGTTATGGAGGTGGTAAGTTTTTGCATGGTGCCTGGGGTGGTCCCCTGGCCTCATGCTGCCCTGGAGCTGCTGCCGGAATGATCATCTTCGGTGAGACTCCGGGTGGTCTTAGTATGTTTTGACTAAGAGTTGTAAATTGCTCCTGTATAATCTGCTGGCTTGCTGCTAAGGACTTCAGGGCAACAACCACATCAGTCATCTCAGACTGAGGTGTTAAATGACTAGAAGAATGTCCTACCCTACTAGCTGGTGGAGAAGGTGGTAGTAGTAACTCCGGTGCCATACGTTTGAGCTGCCATGATCAAAAGAGCTTGAGAACCTTAATGGATCTCTTTCAATGGTGAAACAACTCCACACTAAGGGGGATAACTGTTTCACCACTAGAGTTTCCGATTAGGTCAAGCTGTATAAGGGAAAATATAGCTTCTCGTTCCCAAAGAAGGCACCAAACCGATGATGCTAAGGTTTAGCTCTACCAGATAAGAGATGATGAGCTCAAACAGTAATAATAATGGTAGCAATAGAGTTATGTATGTGTATAAGTGTATAAAAGAGCATGAGGATAAGAGGAATGTAGACTATGATGTATAGTGGTTCAGCCAATTAGGCCTACATCCACTATGAGTGTGTGATCCACTAAGTATGGGCACTAATGGCCTTGGATACAATGCTTATAAGCTCACTCTCTCTTTACTGTGATCAAGCAGAGTTTTCACTAGGGTTTATATGATCGATCGTTTGTAAGGTTGAAGATGACAAGTATATACAGGGCTTGGGGGGAGTAGTGTACCCCCCAAGCATGCATTATGCATGTGAATGATAATCTAGCCAATTCCCTGTTGACACCTGGTTGTGCCACTTGTGGTTAATGATGACATAATATTCCCTCACGTGAGGGGATGATATTGTTATAACGGTTCGGCCCACGTGCTATATGAGTCCCACGCGTACTGTGCCACGCGTCTCCCAAATCACGCACCATGATGATGTCACCCTCGACTTATGATGTTAAATCGAGGCTAAGGTTTATGCTGGCAATGGGTTTTGACTGCTGGATGTAGGCCTCGTACTGTCGCCCCTTATAGGGTCATCCGGTAGTGCTGACATTTAGCCTCATCCGGTCACGGGGTCGTCCGGCCTCGGTTAATGGGGTTGGCCTGTCACACAGTCGTCCGGCCTTAGATGATGGGGTTGGCCTATCGTATGGTCATCCGACCTCAGTTGATGGGGTCGTCCTGTTTTAGGGTTGAGTCCTCATCCTGGAAGAGGATACCCTCGGCCAGGCCGAGGGTATATTTTGGTATATCATTAACGGGTAATATAGGTCCACCCAACCCGTTACCCATTTAGACCCGTTAATATTAATGAGTGTTAACGGTTCAAGTCGTGTACCCGTTAATATTAACGGGTCATGTTTGGGTAATATCATTGGACCCGTTAGTCTTAACGGGTCGTGTACGGGTTAAGGGTGTTTTCACCCGTTAACCCGTTAACACGACCCGTTGACAGCTCTAATTAATAAGGAGTAGAAAAATTTCACTATTCCATAAGTTGATAACTTAATTAGAGGTCTAGATTTTGTCGCCTCCCTCTAAAATGAAGGGTTGGGATTGTTTCCGTCTCTTTTTCTCATATTCAATTTCACTTTAATTCAAAATAAGGGGTGTTTTTGTAAAACCCCGCTCCAAAGATGTCTTTCATTCATACCCACTCCCCACTGAAGCCAATCAGTCACACACTATTTTCGATTACACATTCTCTCTCTCTCTCCATCCCTCTCGGACCCATTAAAGTTCTTTCAACAGGTAACCTATCTCTTTATTTCTCCCTTTCTTTGTTCTCAGCTCCACGCTTCCACCATCAGCTCTATCTTCATCCAACAGGTTGTCTCTCCTTCTTCATTCCATTTTTCCATTCTAATTTTGGGTTTTGCATTTTGATGAAAGATAAGAATTAATTTATGGTTTTGCTTTTGCTTTTGCTTTTTCTTTTGAAAATGACTTAGGTTTCTATTTGTTTTATTTAAATTTGTAGATCTAATTTGCAGTAGATGTGTTCCCCCAGTCTCTCTCTCTAATTAGGTTTTGTGTTTTGTGTTTTTTAGGGTTTTGCATTTTGATGAAAGATAAGTACCAATTTAAGGTTTTTCTTTTGATTTTGAAAATGAGTTAGGTTTCTATTTGTTTTGTCTAGATTTGTAGATCTAATTTGCAATAGATGTATTCTCTCTCTCTCTCTCTCTCTCTCTCTCTCTCTCTCTCTATATATATATATATATATATATATATATATATATATATATATATATATATATATATATCTTTTTAATTCGTTTTTTTTGTTATTTTGTGTGGGTTAAGGGTCTCTCACAAATTTGGTGTTTAGTTAGTGCCATTTTGTGTAAAAGTTTGATTTTGCAGGTACTAGCTTGGGTTTTCACGAATTTGGTGTTTAAATTGTAGGTATTAACTTGGGTTTTCATGAATTTGGTGCTTAAATTGTAGGTACTAACTTGCGTTGTTATTTTGTTTGTTGATCTTTCTTTGATGTAATTGTGCTACACATGAAAATGAGTTAGGGTTCTAATTTTTTTTGAGTTGGTATGGGATTTGAATGGTACAATACATTATTTTGGGTGTTTAATTATTATTGTATGTAATCGGTAATGATTTGTTATTTGGCGAGGACATTTCTATTTGTATAATACTGTTATGTGTATGTGTTGTATACAGATTACACATGAAATCTCAATTTGATTTTAGTTGTGGATGTTTAATTAGGAATATAAGTTCGACAAGGGTTTTTTACCATTTGTATAATACAGAACACACATGTATAATACTTTTTTACCATTTGTTGGGACTGCATTTTAGGGTTTGGGTTTTAAGATTGGGCATGGTAAATATATGGTTATATCCAATTCAAATCCAATTGTAAGTTATAATTGTTACCATGTTTTATTGTTGCTTTTTAAGATCTTATCTTCTTTTGTCCCCATATTTTTACTTTATTGCAGGTGAATATACGATTTGATCCATAAGTGAACCTCCAGTTGTAAGTTTTAATTATTACCATGTATTGTATATTTTTACTTTTATATATAAATGAATTACTAACTGTTATTTTGCAATTTTCACAATTTTTTATCAACAATTTTGGTCTATGACTTTTACTAACTTGGTATACTCACTCTCCTTGGATGTTTACATCACTTTAATGTTTTAAATTACCTTAATTGGGCATGCTAATTACTCTTAATAATATGCAGCTTTAACACGAGTTGATAAATTCATTGTACTTCAATTCAACTGTTAACTTTCAAACCCATTATATTGAAATGGTTTTGGTTAAATGTATGAAATGACCAAAAGGAGAAGAAGGTTTAATGGAATCGATAATTTTCTACCTTTACCGATATAGCAATAATTTCTTTATTTCGTTAAGGTTTGGAAAAGCTATACATTTTAAAAAACTTAAAGACTGGTGCTATGTGGATTGTATTTTTCTGTGATTAAGTTTATTAATTACGATGTTTATTGGTGATGATGTGGATTTTTATGTTGTTTAACTTAGTTGCACTTTATAGATTATTGGTGAAATATCGATCTCTGGAACTACGTATAAATCGATGGATTTTTATGTTGTCTTACTTACTTCCATTTTTAGTTGTTCAGTTAGCAAGCTAAACATTGTTTTATATTATTAGGTTAGGGGTTGTCAATCACATTCTTGCAGATTATAATGTACAAATATGTAGCTTTGTAAGTGGTGATGTTGTTCGCATTCCGTTAATTCTTTGAGGGTGTTTGAATCAGTTTTATAAAATCTTATTTTTTGTAATATATATTTTTCTCTAATGCTTCTGTTTTTCTCCTCTTAGAGTTGGTGAATCATATCAGTAGTTTGTGAAGAAAAGGAGTTTTAGTAGTGTACCATCTTAGCTTTTTTGGTTTAATAATAATTTGAGGATGTTTATTATGTTGGAGATCATACTTCTTTTACCATATTGTATTGTTTTTTATGCTTAGTATCTTTCTACAGTTTAAAGTGAACTGATTTATCTGGGTGGGATTAACCATGTTCTGCATATTTTTACTTTGCACTTTGTTTTGCATATACTGCATATTAATCCTCCTGATCTCTGTGCCAGGTTTATGAGTGCCTTATATAAATTGTTTGATGGATCTCCTGATAATGCAAATTTGGAAGATGATTGTCGGGCTATTATTGGAAACCACTCTTATGTGTTATTTACGTTAGACAAATTGTCGGGCTATTGCGAGTAATGAGATGGACAACAAGCTGCTTCAGTTGTATGAATATGAAAAGTCATGGAAACCTGAAAAATTTGATGATGCAGTTTATTGTGAAAACTCCCATGTCCTCCTTTATGATGAGAACGGATACCGAGTTAAATGTTCATCTAGCCTGACCCGTTTATCCATCCAATTGATGGATAGTGGAAATGAAAAGCGCGAGGTGGTATCAATTTTCATGGATCCTTTTTTTACAGCTTATCTTCATAAGGATTTTCTTTCAGTTGTTCCATAAACACTTAGTAGTGGGTACTCTGTTTCTTACATTTTATAGTTACATTTTTTCTCTTTGAATCCTCAATGCAACTTCTCATTTTTGGCACTGTCACTTTAGTTTTGCTTTATATCAGTATCTGATTGGTTGTTGATTATTTATTAGTTTACCTTTTGTTGTTGAATGGTTGTTCAGGTTTGTATTGGTTTGAGCTATTAGCCTATTATTTTCTTTGCTAAATTAGGTATGTGTGGTGATTTTTTTTCCAGCTAGAGTTTGTGGCATTTATTGTTGGGATCGGTGCGCCCAAGCTGCAACAAAACATATCGGATCAGTTGTTTATGCAATCGATGGTCGAATGGGGATGGCCAGTGTCAGAATTGTGCTCAGCCAGGTCGGATGGCGTGTTCTAGCTGGGGGCAGGTACGAGTCGACCCATTCCAGTTCAGGTTTTGGTTCGTCCCCACCACCTTCCATCCTAATAACTGGTTGGTGGTGCTTTGAAATATGTATTTGTATGGTGATGAAACTTTAAAGAGGGATATAAGAGATTCCCCCAGTTGTGACTACATTGATATTTGTGGAATGAAATGGGTTTGTATATTATATATTGTTTATTTTATTTTTGAATTTGTGATTTTTTGTTCCTTTTTTATTGGTATGTTTTTTCTTGTCTAAAAACTCACAAGAACTTACAATAACCAAACGATATAATATATGTATGGAGATTGTTCAGTATCTATTGGTTTCAATTTATTTTTTAAAATTAAATTTATTGCAAATCATTGTTTGACTTTATTGTTTGGATTGCTTCCAATGGATTTCTTGATGATATGGGGGGTTGCAGTTGGAGCAATTAATTACTGTTATTGGTAATTATTTAGTGTTTGAACTAAGATTTCTATACCAATTTATGAGTACATAGTTACGAGTAAATAGTTAGATGTACCCCGTGAAAACAATTCTTAGAATTTCGATATGTTCACCTCAGATAAAGTGGCTTTTTTTTGTAAACAGGGGATACAATTCATGGAGACCGTGTTGCCATTATCTCCACACAAAGAAGCTTTTTGGGAGTTTTCTTAGACTTCACCACCAATGAACTTTAAGGGTATAGCTGTTGGTGTCATTTTATAATTTTCTCCTGCTTAGAATTTTCTTTTTGGTAAATGATGTTATGCAAACATAGTTATATTATGATTTTGTTTCCCATTTCATATCTTAAGACATTTCATTTGTCAAGAGACAGACTATTCAATAGTGCAATTTTTTTTACTGTGAAAGCAATTAGAATGCAAACTGTAATGAGGTTTTGTTCACTTTAACTCTTTTGTATGATTTAGTATGTTTTGGGGTTTTGTTCAAGCTATTATATTTTTTGGTGTAATTTGAGTATGCGTTATATTTTGAGGTTCTCTTCCTGTTTTATCAATGATCATTGGATGCCTAGATATTTGTAAAATTAGCCTTTTAGGGTATTTCCAGTGGTGAAATAGTTATTGGAGTTTCTTACACCCTTACGAATAGTAAAACTGAAATGCTGGCATAACTCCCAAGGATTTGAAAATTTGATTAACATATTCCACCCGAGCCACTAAAATATCTCCAAATAATAGAAGTTTTTTAGAAAAAGGCCTAATAGGTAACAAAAATAAATTCTCGATTCCTTTGACAGTAAATCTGTATCCACCATCCGTGATCGAACCCCATGACGAGGAAGTAAAAGAATCAAAGACCAATACATTTATTTTGATTTTGTCCCCATTTATTGTACTTTAGTAATCTTCTCCCCATAATTTTCATTATTTTGCACTTGGTCCTCAAAAAAACTTTTCAAAATTCTTGTTAATACTTTCTTGATGGGCAAATGATAAATGAAAACTCCGTCGATCAGACTGAGCAAGCACAATTGAACAGATCTTAACGACACAAAAGTCGAGCTAATCCTACTCTTTCCACCTAAGGAAGCGACAAACGAGAGATCAATATATAACTTTATCCAATTTGTATATACGGAAACTCAAATAGGTAAAGACTAGATCAATACATAATGTGTTTTGGAAATTTTTGCCGTGCCTTCAGGCACGGGCATTTCGCTAGTATATATATATATATATATATAATAAAGGGGCATATGTTCGTAGCTCCCTCACGTACGGTGATTAAACTAACACAATTATTCTCCTAATTCAAAAATACCCTTGCAAATACAAATAATAATGAAAAACATCTCGTTTATCTCTCCACTCTGATCTAAAAAATAATGAAAATTATCTTACGAATAAATGATCTCGTCTCTTTTTCCACTCGATTCTCAAATTTTTCTTCCTTCATTCTGGTCTCGATTCTTGTACTCTCTCCACACTGAAACCTTAATAAGCATCTGCATAATACTCCACCAGTGCATTTGAGGCAAATTTGAGCAATCGTTCATCTAATTTTGGATTTGCATTGGTAAGTTCATCATTTTTCAAGTGATTTAATACCTAAACATTTATATTAGACTATTTATTACACAGAGTAGTTTGTTAGGCTTTTTATTAAACTAAAATATATATCTAAATTAGGGTTTTATATGCTTAGGGTTTGTTAAGATTTCATATGCTTAGTGTTTGTAGGTATTCTAGTTTTCTAATTATTGATTTGAATATTGCATGCAATTCGATTACAACTGATTTCATGGATAAAATTATCTATTATTTGAATGTTGGACAAAGAACACATTACATGCATCTATGATTTCATCTTACAATATCTAAATATTAGCTTTTCTATATTTAATGATCTAAATAAAAAATCACTTTCCATTGAAATAATAAGATATCAATTATTGTACAAGTTAGATTATATTTAGAGTTTCATTTTCATATGGTTAATCTTTAATAAAAGTTAAATTCCGGTCTAAGTCATCAATATAAACCAAACACTGTTTTTTAAAAACTTAGATAAGCCTATATAATTGCAAAATGAATTTTGGATTTCAATTTCTTGTTCATTGTCGACTTCAATAAACAAGTATTGAATGCAGTTTGGATTTAAGTGTATAACACTTCTATTAACATTTAGATAAATTTATCTGTTGTTTGAATATGTGACAAATAACTGAAGCCCTTATACTCTTGAATCACTTGAGTCTATATTGTATAAGTGCTCATCTAGTTTGGAAATTGTGACAAAATTATGTCCATCCTTGAAACCAAAGAACCTCAGAGATTGGATTGCTATTTCATTCATATATCTTGTTGTGATCTAGATATAATTACCAACACTCACACACAGTAGAATGCATCATGTACATGTCACATTGCATATTTATGTGTGTACATATGTTGAGTATGTTTAAATCCCTAAATTTGATTTTTAAATATTTTTCGGGATTTTATAAACATTTTTTAATAAAGGTTGTATTAATTAAAACTTGATTTTAGAAGTTTGTGGGTTCAATCTCTAATTATTGATTAATGGGTTTATTGGCTCAAAGTTGGTTTGGGTAGAAACCAAAAGCGGCAGAGACTTCAGGGTTTGGTTGTAATTAATTTATGACGCGCGTTTTATATCGATTTATTGGTTAACACCTATTGCTTGCTGATTGGTGGGATTTGTGTTTATTCACTGAGTATACAATCGCGTATCTTTACAACCGTTGGATCAAACCTTATCAACGTCCTGCATGCTTTCTTTGGTAATCCCTGTGTATCCCTCCTGAACCAATCAGGTGACTTTTAATCACCGCTTTCTGTGAGCCTTTGGATTTAAGTCAATCCAGCTTGACTCAATCCTGATCCTTGGTTTTGAACTTGCTTCTCGATCCTTCTCTTCATCCTATAAAAAGTATCCTCCTCTCAGTTGTCCAAGACTTTTGGCTAATTCATTCCTGAGAATAAAAAAGAGAGAGTAGAGAGAGAGAAGAGAGAAGAGAGAAACCAGAAAGAAAGAGAGAGAGTTAGAAACCCTAACCCTAACCCCTGTTCTTCAATCCTCTTTTAAACCAAACACTCCACAAAAAACTCCTACATATCCAAAACACTACCCTGAGTGTTCTTGAGTTTTTGAGAGATATTTATGTTGTTGTAACCTCTTGTTCGTTAGATCTTGTTTCCAACGTAAACTGTTTACTTAGATCTATTTTCTTCTTCATAGAAATTTCAGATCTATGTTTTGCATGTTACATCACACTTAGATTTACATAGTTTATTTCTCATCTTGAGAAATATATTGTTGATTCTTTTCTGAAAATTATTTTTATCTCTAAATCAACAATAAATGTTTTCTGTTTCTAGTTCTCTTAAAACTAAACCTTTGACCTAGTTTGGAATCACACTTGGAGGTTTTCAATCTCGAAAATCTTTTCAAAATTCTGAGATTGATTAAGATTTTGACTGTCTTCTAAGCAAGATATCCGTGGATTCTGGGATTGATTTAAAGGTCAAACAGGTTCAAAGTTTTGTGAGAAGAGAGAAAAAGAAAAATCACTGCATATAGCCTTATATGTAGTTTGCTAGGACTGTTTGTACTTAATAAGTGTGAGTGTGTGCAAGCATGTGTTAGAGAGAACCTCCACAAACACTTTCACACTACAACACGAAAAGTGTTGGTAATAAGATCTTGTGAACAAGAGTCGACGTAAAGTGCTGGAACAAATCAGAAGTTAACAAACTGGGAGAACAACATCTACAATCAGAACTGCAGAGAAGTTATAAGGACACCAGAGGGTACATTCCTAAACTTATATAGGTCTGAGTTGTATGCATGTTAGTTAAATAGTTTGTAACTCATAAATTTGTTTTAGTGGATTTTTTTCATTTTACTCCGTAGAGGGAGTCGTGGATGTTTCCTCAATTGGTGAGGTTTTACCACATAAAAAATCGTGAACTTAATCTTTCTACATCTCCTCATCTCATTCTTAGTTGTGCTGAGTTTAAAGTTTGTTTAAACTGTTTTATAAATCTGTTAGTCAAATCTTGAATAGATCTCGTACATACTGTTTTGTTAAACGCATCTTGTGTTCAAATAGTTTTGTTTTTTTCAAGAAAAGAGTTTCCTCAAAAAATAGCTCGGAGTTACTTAAATAGTTTATTTTTAATAAACGGCTTAAGTAACATATTTTCAATTGGTATGAGAGCTTGGTAAACTTCTTTTAAAGAGATCCTGTGTTTCTGAAATTGTTTTCTGAAAATCAAATATGGACGAGAAAAATGAAAGATTTGGTAACTTAACCAGTCCTCCTATATTTGATGGAACCAATTTTGCTTACTGGAAAGTAAGAATGATTGCTTTCATTCAAGGAACTCTGGGAGATGATGTCTGGGACATTGTTGAAAATGCTTACACTTTTCCTACAAAACCAGCCACTGAAGGAAGTAATGAGAGGGTTAAGAAAGCATTAAGTGAGTACACTCAAGAAGAGAAACAAGTTTCTCAAAATAATAACAAAGGAAATAATGCCATATTTTTGTCTATAAATGAACATGAGTTCAAAAGAATCTCATCCTGTACCACTTCTAAGGAAGCTTGGGACACTTTAGTTACTGCTCATGAAGGTGACACTAGAGTTAAGGCTGCTAAAACTCAAATGCTCATTCAACAGTATAATTTCCTAATTATGTCTGAGACTGAGTCATTTGATGACTTCTATATGAACCTGACTGATATTGTGACCAAACTGCATGCCAATGGGATAACTTATGATAGACAAGAAATTGTATCTAAAATTCTGAGATCATTACCATAGAAATTTGATAACAAAAGATATGCTATTGAGGAAATGTGTGATATTAATCTCACTCCTGAACTACTCAGTAGTAAATTAAGAACTGTGGAAATGGAACTGGAATTTAAGAAACAATTGACCCAGTCCCATAGGAAACAGGGTAGTTCCAATCTAAGCTTCTCTTCTAATTGATTAAGCCTGAGTTTAATACTTCCAGTGATGACTCTGATAAGGAATGCGATATAGAGAGTTTGGACAATCAGATTGCCTTAATGTCAAAACAGTTTAAGAAAATCATTAAGTTTAGAAATAAAATGGCAAATAAACAAGGCAAGTCAAATTATCCAACTCCCTCTAATCACAGACCTCATGAGAAAAGCAATGACAAAAATCACAAGGACTCTCACATTTGACCTAATAGAGACCTTAAGAAGACTGAATGCTATAGATGTGGTAAACTGGGAGTAGTAGTGGCAAAATGTGGCCCAAATAATAAAACAATCCATATTAGTCCACTCATCTAAATATGGGGCCCATATTTAAAAGCTATAAGTTAAATATGGGGCCCATATTCCAAAGCTATGAGTTAAATATGGGCCCATATTTGAAAGCTAGGAATCAAATATAGAGCCCAATTTTAAAAGATACAAATCGAATATAATACTCATTTTTAAAAGTTGTTAGTAAAATATGAGTTTTTTTACATATACTTCGAATTGTAATGCTTATTTTAGTAGAAAAATAATGGATTGCCCAACCCATATTTGGTCCGCCCATATTTGGCCCAGCCCACATTTAACCCAACCCATATTTGGCCCAACCCACATTTAACCCAACCCATATTTGACCCGCCCAAATTAGGCCCAACCCATAATTTTGCCAATGCTAACTGGGAGACATTGCACAAGACTGTAGAGTTAACTTGAATACTCAAAACAAACACACTAGAGCCAACATTTGCAAAACATGGGATGATTCAAGTGACTCTGAAAATGAGGAACCTGAGTCAACTGATGTTTTTGACCCTTGCATGTCTTTCCTTGCCAAGATTATCTATAATGATGATATGCCTATGCTTGTTAGTGAGGAAGAATCTAATAATTCTATGTCTGATGGTTCGAATATTGCTATTTCTGGTTTAGATGCTTTGATTACTGAGAATATTGCTATCGCTTCTTCGGGGTGTGTGAGTCAAACGAAAAGCGATAATGACGATGTCAATGGGTGTGTGAGTTCAAAGAATGAATCCTTAGGAGTCACTTCACACGCTACACTTAGTGACTCGGACAATGAAGACCTCCTAGTCATTCACACACTTTATTCTAAAACTCTCAAGAAAAGCACTAGACTAGAAAAAATTGTGAAAGATCTCACCAAAAAACTGGAAGATCTAAGCCTGATGGTCAAATTGAATGCTGAAGAGTATACTACCCAATGTTTAACTCATGAAAGTGAAATTAAAATGTTTGATGAAAAACTCAGAAATTTGACTGAAACAAATGAAATTCTGTAGAAAAAGTACAAAGGGACATTGTTAGAATTGGAACAAACTAAAGAAAAGACAGCAACTGGTTTCAAAAGATTTACAAAATTTGAAAATAATTCAAACTGTTTTGATGAATTTGTTGCTGAATCAAAAACCAATTCTGATGATCGAACTCGAATAGGGTTTTGCCCCAATTTAAAGACACAAACAAAATCTTTTGAACCTATCAAGTTTGTGTCAGGAGGCAAAAGGCTTATTGAAACATTCCCAGACTTTCATTCTCTAAAAACTGAGTTTGATTCAAAACATCAAAATTTTAACATTGGGGAATCAAGTTGCTCTAAACATGAAAGTTCACCTAAGGCTAAATACGTCTGCCCCTTTATTAGAAAGAGTGAATCTACATTCAAACCTGTACTACCTAGGAATAGAGTTCAACCTTAAAATTCCTCAAAACCTTTGTTTAGAGACTTTCCTAAGGAGACCCCAATTTTGAGCAATCTTTACTACTCCTACTGCGACATATACGGTCACTCTTTTGATGGTTGCTATGCTAGGAGACTAGTTAAACTTGTCTATAATCCTCATATCTATCAGAACTTTAACTATTCTAGAAGGAGCCGCAACAATTATATACTTCCTAGACAACCAGATAAAAACTCTAATTATAGAAAGAGAAATACCAAACCTAAAAGAACATTTCATAGAAGGAATCCTAAGCACTTTCCTAAACCAAATGATCAAGTCTTTCATAAAATTCAAAATCATACGCAAAACATTTTTTAGCAAAAATTCAATGCTCGCAAATTTTATCAATTGAGAGCTAATAAGCGCAAAATGAAAACTAGAGCAATTTGGGTTAGAAAAGATGATCTATTACCTCAGATGAAGTGTAACATAGTTGTTACTGCTCTAAAAGCTCAACACACATCATCCGGTTGGTATTTAGACTCTGGATGTTCTAAGCACATGACTGGGGATGAAACTAAACTTTTAAACAAAACCAACTTTGCTGGTGGTAAAGTCATTTTTGGTGATGGAGTTCATCTCAAATCATAGGCAAAGGAACTCTCCAAGAAGATGGACTTCCTGTTCTTGAAAATGTCCTTCTAGTTAAAGGTCTTAAGGCAAATTTACTTAGCATTTCACAATTTTGTGACTCAGATCATACTGTTACCTTTTCAAAGAACAATTGCAAAATTTTAAATGAAAAAGGTGAATGCATAATTACATGATTCAGAACCCCTGACAATTGCTATACTGTCATGAACAATTCTGAAATCTGTAATGTTGCCAGAATGGATGACAACGAGATATGGCATAACATAATGGGTCATATAAATTATGATAATTTTAGTAGACTGACCTATCAGGAAATAGTTAGAGGAGTTCCTAAAATCAAACCCATTCCTAATATTGTCTGTGGTCCTTGTCAGGAAGGTAAAATTGTTAAGGCACCTCATAAGAAAGTTAATGATATTCTTACCTCTAATCCCTTGGAGCTCATCCATATGGACCTAATGGGTCCCTCCTAAACTGTTAGTCTCTGTGGACACAGTTATATTTTAGTTATGGTTGATGAATTCACCAGATTTACTTGGGTAGCCTTTTTAAAACAAAAGTCCGACACTTTTCAAACTTTCCTAAAAATTCTTCTTCGGATTGAAAATGAAAAGGACACTCAAGTAAATAGAATTCGTAGTGATAGAGGTGGTGAATTCAAAGACACTGGTATTATTGAATACTGTGACTATAATGGTTACAAACATGAATTCAGTGCTCCTAAGACTCCTCAACAAAATGGAATTGCCGAGAGAAAGAATCGTACCCTTCAAGAGATGGCACGTGTTATGTTACATGCCAAGAATTTACCTAAATACTTTTGGGTAGAATCTATTCGTACTGCATGTCACATCATAAATAGGGTCTATATTAGAAAGAATTCCAAACAAACTCCTTACGAACTTTGGTGCAATAAAAAGCCTAATCTTAAGTACCTTAGAACTTTTGGCAGTACTTGTTATGTATGCAAAGATAGGGAACACTTATCCAAATTTGAGAGTAGGGGAGATAAAGCTATATTTCTAGGATACTCGCCTAACAGTAGAGCCTATCGAGTGTATAATCTTCGCACTAAAACCTTGATGGAATCCATAAATGTAATTATAAGTGACACTATTGTAGAGAACAAGACTGGTGAATCTACTATTGAGGAAGAATCTACAAACATTTTAGAAAATGACTCTTCTGAAATAGATAATTCATTACCAATTGAGATACCTGAAGTACCTAACTGGGTTTCTAAAGATCATCCCATAAATAACGTAGTTGGTAATCCTAGTGAGCCAGTGCGTACAAGATCCCAACTAAGAAATTATGCACATTATGCATGTTTTGTTTCCCTTATGGAACCCAAGAATGTAAATGAGGCATTGAATGACTCTCACTAGATTTCTGCTATACAGGAAGAACTTATTCAATTTGTCATTCATGATGTTTGGTATCTTGTTCCTCGTCCTGATCACAAAAAGGTTATTGGCACACGTTGAATTTTTAAAAATAAGACTGGTGAAAATGGGATAATAATTAGAAATAAATCTAGATTAGTTGCTCAAGGATACTCTCAAATTGAAAGGAATAGATTTTAACGAGACTTTTGCTCCTTTTACTCGTTTAGAATTTGTTCGTCTGCTCTTTGCTATAGCTGGCCACATGCATTTTACACTTTATCAAATGGATGTCAAATCTGCATTCGTTAATGGAATATTGACTGAAGAGACCTATGTAGAACAACCTAAAGGGTTCATTGAACCTCAATATCCAAATCATGTATTTCGTCTTAAAAAAGCTTTGTATGGCCTTAAACAAGCACCTAGAGCTTGGTATGAGCATCTTTCCAGTTTCCTCTTAGATAAAGGTTTCAAAAGAGGTGGAAATGATCAAACTCTTTTTGTCAAATATTTTGACAAACACATCATTATTGCTCAAGTTTATGTTGACGATATTATCTTTGGATCAACTTCTCCTTCAGAAGTAAAATCCTTCTTTGAAACTATGAATAAGGAATTTCAAATGTCCCTTATGGGGGAGTTACAATTCTTCTTAGGCCTTCAAGTCAAACAAAATTCAGAAGGATTATTTGTATCGAAATCTAAGTACGCTTTAGAGATAGTAAAGAAATTTGGCCTCAAGAGTGCTAAAGATGCTAGAACTCCCATGAGTACTACGTTAAAACTTTCTAAAGATGAAAATGGAAAATCCGTAGATCCTACTCTATATCGTAGTATGATAGGAACCTTACTATATCTTACTGCCTCGCGTCCTGATATTATGTATGCTGTGTGTGTATGTGCTCGTTATCAAAATAACCCTAAAGAGAGCCATTTGAATGCTATTAAACGTATCATTAAATATGTAAAAGGCACTCTGAATCTAGGACTTTGGTACACTAATGACACACCAAGCACTATAATTGGGTACACTGATGCTGACTGGACTGGGTGTACTGATGATAGTAAAAGCACATCAGGAGCATGCTATTATATAGGTAATAACTTGGTAGGATGGAGTAGTAAGAAACAAAACTGCACGTCACTCTCGATAGCCGAATCTGAATACATAGTCGCTGGCAGCTGTTGTGCTCAATTACCGTGGCTTAAACAAATTCTAAGTGATTATGGTATTCAAGAAAACCAATTGCATCTCTATTGTGATAATCAAAGTGCGATTAATATTTCTAAAAACCCTGTTCAACACTCGCGAACAAAGCACATAAAAATAAGACATCATTTTATACGCGAATTGGCTGAAACTAAGGAATTAGAAATCAATTATCTTCCTACTGATTTGCAACTCGCAGATATGTTCACCAAACCTCTAGATTATAATAGATTCATTTCCTTGCGTAAATCTATTGGTATGGTTTGTGCTGAGTAATACCTTTGCTGATTATCAAGGTTTTTTCCTTTGTCCATTTGAGACAAAATGGGGGAGAAATTTGAGTCGTTATGAATATTTGTATATATGCTAAACTGCTTGATCTTAGTGATTCATTGCAGGTTTTTGTACAGTTTTTCTCAACTGATGTCATAGGGTATTCAATTGTAAATAGTTGAGTTATGTACTTTTGTTTTCTAGGATTTGGGTAGATAGATTCTTTATAGGAATAGGTTTTTCTTATGTTTTGTCTCCCTACGAGTCCTAGTTGACTCAAAGGAGATTTTGTCACATATTTCCAAAGGGGGAGATTGAAGCCCTTATACTCTTAACTCACTTGAGTCTATATTGTATAAGTGCTCATCTAGTTTGGAAATTGTGACAAAATTATGTCCATCCTAGAAACCAAAGAACCTCAGAGATTGGATTGCTATTTCATTCATATATCTTGTTGTGATCTAGATCTAATTACCAACACTCACACACAGTAGAATGCACCATGTACATGTCACATTGCATATTTATGTGTGTACATATGTTGAGTATGTTTAAATACCTAAATTTGATTTTTAAATATTTTTTGGGATTTTATAAACATTTTTTAATAAAGGTTTTATTAATTAAAACTTAATTTTAAAAGTTTGTGGGTTGAATCTCTAATTATTGATTAATGGGTTTATTGGCTCAAAGTTGGTTTGGGTGGAAACCAAAAGCGGCAGAGACTTTAGGGTTTGATTGTAATTAATTTATGACGCGCATTTTATATCGATTTATTGGTTAACACCTATTGCTTGCTGATTGGTGGGATTTGTGTTTCTTCACTGAGTATACAATCGCGTATCTTTACAACCGTTGGATCAAACCTTATCAACGTCCTGCATGCTTTCTTTGGTAATCCCTGTGTATCCCTCCTGAACCAATCAGGTGACTTTTAATCACCGCTTTCTATGAACCCTTGGATTTAAGTCAATCCAGCTTGACTCAATCCTGATCCTTGGTTTTGAACCTGCTTCTTGATCCTTCTCTTCATCCTATAAAAAGGATCCTCCTATCAGTCGTCCAAGACTTTTGGCCAATTCATTCCTGAGAATAAAAAAGAGAGAGTAGAGAGAGAGAAGAGAGAAGAGAGAAACCAGAAAGAAAGAGAGAGAGTTAGAAATCCTAACCCTAACCCTTGTTCGTCAATCCTCTTTTAAACCAAACACTCCACAAAAAACTCCTACATATCCAAAACACTACCCTGAGTGTTCTTGAGTTTTTGAGAGATATTTGTGTTGCTGTAACCTCTTGTTCGTTAGATCTTGTTTCCAACTTAAACTGTTTACTTAGATCTATTTTCTTCTTCATAGAAATTTCAGATCTATGTTCTGCATGTTACATCACACTTAGATTTACTTAGTTTATTTCTCATCTTGAGAAATATATTGTCGATTCTTTTCTGAAAATTGTTTTTATCTCTAAATCAACAATAAATGTTTTCTGTTTCTAGTTCTCTTAAAACTAAACCTTTGACCTAGTTTGTAATCACACTTGGAGGTTTTCAATCTCAAAAATCTTTTCAAAACTCTGAGATTGATTAAGATCTTAACTGTCTTCTAAGCAAGATATCTGTGGATTCTGGGATTGATTTAAAGGTCAAACAGGTTCAAAGTTTTGTGAGAAGAGAGAAAAAGAAAAATCACTGCATATAACCTTATATGTAATTTGCTAGGACTGTTAGTACTTAATAAGTCTGAGTGTGTGCATGCATGTGTTAGAGAGCACCTCCACAAACACTTTCACACTACAACACAAAAAGTGTTGGTAATAAGATATTGTGAACAAGAGTCGACGTAAAGTGCTGGAACAAATCAGAAATTAACAAACTGGGAGAACAACATCTACAATCAGAACTGCAGAGAAGTTATAAGGACACCGGAGGGTACATTCCTAAACTTATATAGGTCTGAGTTGTATGCATGTTAGTTAAATAGTTTGTAACTCATAAATTTATTTTAGTGGATTTTTTTCATTTTACTCCGTAGAGGGAGTCGTGGATGTTTCCTCAATTGGTGAGGTTTTACCACGTAAAAAATCGTGAACTTAATCTTTCTACATCTCCTCATCTCATTCTTGGTTGTGCTGAGTTTAAAGTTTGTTTAAACTGTTTTATAAACCTATTAGTCAAATCTTGAATAGATCTCGTACATATTGTTTTGTTAAACACATCTTGTGTTCAAATAGTTTTGTTTTTTCAAGAAAAGAGTTTCCTCAAAAAACAGCTCGGAGTTACTTAAATAGTTTATTTTTAATAAACAACTTTAGTAACATATTCTCAATAACATATTAGATGTATATATTTTGATCTTGAATTTTTAAGATACAAGACATGAAAATCAATTAGTGTTGGTTGCGCAGTTGGGTATATTTGATGATCATTATATTCTATGTTGTCTATTTTTCATATAGTATACACAATTTGAAATTTTTTGACATTACCTTACAATGTAATGAACCTATAGATAAATTTATCTTCACTATGAATATTGGACAAAGAACACATTGCATATATCTATGTTTTGATACCATAATGCAAAAATATGTAGGCGCTCCATTCAAATAGTTTGCGGTGAATTATAAAGTGGCCTAGCTTCAATTTACAATTTATAATTTACAATTTCAATTTCATATCGTTATATTTCAGTTAAAGTTATTTAAAATTTTAATCATGCATGCAAATTAGATATTATTGTTTAGGATTCTGCTTAAGTCTACATAATTAACAATGAAATTTAAATTTCAAATTCTAATTAATTATTGTGTTTTATAAACAATTTGTATGTGAGTTTATAACACCATCATCAATGTCTATAAAAATTTATCTGTGAATTCAATATTGGGCAAATCACACATTAGATGTATATAGATTTTCGTAAAGATAAGACATACAATACATGAAAACTAATAATTATTGATTGAGCAGTTGGATATGCTTGATGACCAGTGAATGTTTCCATTGTCAATATATAACATAATAAATATTATTAGATGAATTTTTTCCTTCTCTAGTGTAATGAACATGTAGATATATTTATTTACTCTTACAATATATATTCTATGTGACTTATCCTTAATTTACATTTCAGTTTATTATATAACATGATTAATGTGCTAAAATTGGATCGTATCATTATATTTAGAATATTTAATTAAAATAGTGAACATATGAGTAACAGTCTGGTAAATTTATCTCTATTATTAAAGTTGGCAATGATGATATGACTCCTTTTATAGTTTTATCTCGGTTTTAATCTCTATATTCAAATATTGTGTAATTATTCACTATAAGTTCTCAGGAGAAGAAACGAAAAAATGACAGAGGAAATAAACTGTTGACAAAGAAAAAAGAAGTCAAATAAAACATAAAAGTAGTATAAGTTGAAACTACAAAAAGGTAAATTTTTAAATATAATTCGATTCACATTTTATTTCGTTCAATATTTAAATTAAATTTATGTGCTTTTTAATATTATTCGGTGATAATTGATTACCTTTTATTACAAGTAGCTTTGGTCCCAAAAGGCAAGTGCGTGACGATTTTAAGAAATCTACTGAAGAAATTCGTAGTATAAAGGAAACCGCTTCCATAAAGTAAATTCTCTTTCTTATGCTCTTATATTGAAATAAATTAGTTAAAATTTTCAAACTAATATATAACTTATATATACTTGCTAGGTATTCATACTCATAAATTTGTTTGGTAGACTAATGATGAGAATAGAGACAATAAGCTCACAAAAATTAAAGGATAAGTTGGTTTCTCCCAAACAGAGCCCAAGTACATATGAGCTCAGAAAACGGTCAACAGAAAAAGATGAAAAGTTATAACACGGTCCAAGCGAAATAGCTACATTTAGGTTGATTAGAGAATCTGATTTTGAGGAGTCTCCTTCTACTAAAGAAAAGTTGGTCGAAAAGGATGTTACAGACATAGAAGAGGAAAAGATGGTGAAGGTAAAAAAGGCTAAAGAAAAGGAGAAAAACAAAAAAAGAGATAAAAAAAAGGCAAAACGTGCTCTGAAAAAATCAATTCAGTTTCATTCAAATATTAGAGCAATCGCAAGATCATTGAAGGAGTTGAACCTCAAAGGTTGTCATTTGAAGGAACTAAAAAAGACTTCCTTTTGGTGTATATTCAACATTTTTTAAAAGAAGAACGTAACAAATGAACAATGCTAGAAGTCTGATAAAAGTGTGATAACTTTGATACAATCTTATAATGCACAAAATAAGGTTTTATGATTGGAAAATAACTTATAAGGATTACTGAAAATGATGTTTCCTTTATCTTTGGTATTCCTATAGGAGATGAGGAAGTTGTTCTTTGATGTGGTTATAAACTAGACACACCACTCGTGAGAAGAAGGTTTTAGACCACAAAAATCACGACATCAAAGTTGATTTATGTCAAACTGTTGGAGGAAGTAAAAAGAAATGAGAAAGAGGATTATGGGGACATAACATCTTTGTTGTGCCTATACTTGTTAGCAACCCTATTTTTCACATCAACAGGAAATACAGTAAAATGGTCTGCCATGGAGGATTTAGAAGGCATGAAGAAATTAAACTTGACGAAGTCAATACTTAAAAGTTTAATGTATCTAGTTTATAGGAATTATAAGAAAGAGCCAAAAAGGTTTATGGATGTGTACTCTTACTTGTAATACGTAATAAACCAAATTATTTATCTATATATAAATGTTCAGTATCATGGGAATTGAATTTTTTTGTAATGAATTCATCTAAGTGAATTTATCTATTTTGTAGCACTCGTATTGTGACCACACAACAGTGATGAATTCAACAAAATCGTGTGAATTTTCAAGATTCATTAAGTGGAGTCTTCCTGCTCTCGCCAAATCTTTGAAAGACAAACCAATTTACACAATTGCAGAATCAGAGGTAATCCTTAATTTATACAATTTTTGTCAAAATGACCCCTAAAATATATTTACAAAATTATTCTGTAATTATACATTTATAAGATTCCATTTCATTGCATAACTGTTTAAAAACTGGGACAGTCAAACCATATTCTGTTTTACATACCATGTAATCGATTAACAATTAAAAGAGTTGTGTATAAGACCGTACGCTTACAAATTTGAAAATTCATAACCAAATGATTGTATGCCCTTATAATTGCATATTTAATAAATTATTACTCATTAATCATAAAACAAATTTTCCTTGACACAAGCTACCATGCCATGCCTCTATTGATAGAGTTGGTAGAAGTAATTAGCATGGAATCACTTTTGCATTTTTGAATAATTATGTGTAGAGTCAAATTCATTTGACTTACTTTTAGATATCTCCAAAAAGTTTTTCGATAGAATATAAAGGTAAGTTAGTAGAGCTCATTTAAAATATGTGTTGATGAGAATGACGCGTAACTACATGCTTATGCTTATGTAATAGGTGTGCTGTCTATTCAAATGCTTATTTCATATGTTTGCGTGATTAGGATATATGGGGGGGGGGGGGGGGGGGGGGGGGGTCAGAGAAGTGATGCATCATATGATATCATAGTTTGGAGCTTATGTGGGAGATGTTTGAATTTCAGAATATATAGAGTGGTGATGACTGAAAAATCTATGATTAAATACATATTATAAATCTGTTTGAAGATTGGGATATGTGTATATATTTGTTTCACAACTAGAACTTTCCATATATTAGGTTTTAAATGCATGTTATTCATGCATTACAACTGTATTGAAATTCATTGAATTTCATTTGTTCCTTGTAGTAATTTTTACAGAACTTTCAAATCAGTACTTATTGAATTTCCTCTGCCTTTTTTTATCTTTATTCAAAATATTATCTATTTTATAACATGCCTATTAAATAAAAATTAAATATCTACATGTTATTTTCCTGTAAGTTGCTTCTTTCATTACAATTTATATTTAACATTGTTAACCTTTTATATATTTTTACCGTATGTTATTGTAGGTAATATAAGAGGAGATTTGATTAGAACAAAAGAGGAGAAGAAAATTTTGAAAAAAGCACGAAGAAACTCAATGATACATTGTGATGAGAAAAATAATGAATTAGTGCCTCAAGCAAGTGCAGGAATAAATGAATCCATTATTGATGACATGGACAATCGAAATGCAAAGCATTTGGATGATTTAACAGAGGAATTTGCTGATGAATATTTTACGGACTATCATCAACATATATTCAATCTCTTGTTGAATTCCGTGATGAGGCTCAACCAGAGCTAGAATAATTAAAGAAGGTCAAATAGAAAAATAGAAAAATGAGGATAGAGAGGAGGGGTCTAAGGGAAAAGTTGAAGGTAATAAAGAAACATTTGAAAATGAAAGTCAAAAAAGAAAAACATATGGAAAAGAAGTTTAAGAAAAAGAATAATGAAATTCATTCGTTAAGGAAATAAGTTCCAGAGCAAAAAGAGCAGTATGCAATTTTACAGAAAGAGATAAGTTTGTTGTATGAAACAAGAGATGAAGAAGAAAGATTCAAGGAACCGTCTGCACAGAAAACCTTGGTTGAGCACTTCGATATTGGAGTTAGAGAAAGGAATGGTACAAAAATTATGAAGGAAGTCCAATAGAATTTAATGTTGAAAGTGTTGACCAACGTAAAAAGTCAGAGGATAGAAAGAGAAAACAAGAAGAAATAGAGGATCTTGATATGTTCAAAGTCGATTCAGAAAAATAAGCAAACATTATGGTCATCAACATAAAAAAATAAAAGAGATAGGAAAGAAAAAGAGGTAGTGGGTTATGAATATCAACCAATTGCAAGAGTCACTAGGGCATCGAAAGCCAAAGATGTTTAAACCAGTCAGACACCTATAATCAATCTTGACTTTGCAAACTCAGTGTCACCCATGAAATCAACATTGAAGAACTTTACCTTTTCTTCTGATAATCCAGTTGTTGAATGGTTACCTCGAACAATTATATTCACTCCCGAATTATTATATAAGAAGAATGGACTAAGGTAAGTTAATGTCAATGAAATCTTATGTTTGTTATTTGAGATGGATTATTACTTGACCATGTACATTACTAATGCTAATTGTATTTTATTTGAATTTTCAGGGCAATAATTTATGAGGATTCAAAGTTGTGTGGTATTAGTTTGTCTGATATACAACAACTTGTAGATATGGGGCATTAAAGGAATAATGCGAGGAACAAATAAATTTATTTATATCTATTTATTACACTTGATATTTTTTATATTTCATATAATTTATTATTTTTGTTTAAATATAATTTCAGGTCATTGATGCATACATGCTTGTTCTGGTGCATGATCAAAGAGTTGTGGAGGCTACCGCTCAATTGTCGTTGTCGCAAAAAACATTTAGGGAACCAGACCATTTTTCAGTTCAATGGCTTAGGTACATATTTATCTTTATTTCTTAAGAATAAATGTCGATCCATTAGACTAACATCTTATAATTTTATCAAACTCATGTTAACAGCCATTGATAGCCTTTAATCAATCAAACATTAACACAAAATAAATTTGGCATCATTTTGTTAAAATTAAAAAAAAAAGCCTTTTTTTTGTTGGATATTTTTTTTTATTTTGCCCTTTTCATTTGGGCTTTATAGTCGTTGGTTTAGAATGTGGAGACTTAGGGTTTCATTCTTTTTGTTTTATTTAAAGCTCTCTCTCTCTCAAACCGCCGACACCACACGGCCGAATATCTCTCTCTCTCTCTCGTTTTTTTTCTTTCTTCATCAACCTTGGGTTGATTTTGAGAAATAATTTTTGGGGGGAGTTTGATTTGAGAAAGCCGGTTTTTGGTTTTGAATTCGGAGCTCCATTTTTTTTGGCGAGTTTGATTCCGGTGAGGTGGTACGGGTTTCTGACGCTTTTTATTTTTCCGGTCACCGTTTTTCTTTTTGGTAGGTTCAATGGCAGTACGGTGTTTCGGTGGTGGAGTTTTTAGGTGCTTTAGATCTGATTCGATCGTACCTATTTTTCTGTCAACATCATTTTTTTTGTTGCCGTATTGGGATCTTGAGTTGAGGTAATTTCTTTCCTTCCTTATAAGTATTGTGTATATATATATATATATATATATATATATATATATACACACACACACACACACACTCTAGATCTCCTATTTATATATTTATATATACATATACATAAATACGTATTTATATATCTATATATAACCTGACTTTACAGCATATTATATTAGTAATATTTATATTGCTCTTATATTATTTTTGTTGTTTAGATCTAGGTGTTTAGAAACTTTAGATCTATTTGTGAGTTTTTATTTCATGCCAAATCTGCTCACTTTTTGTTGTTCAAAAAGTTATTTTTGTTCAGATATTGTTTAATAATTTTTTATTGTGTGTTAAAGACAACTCTAAATTTTTTTGGTCACTTTATATATTGTTGTTGTTGTTTAGATCGGTTAACTATTTTGGGGACTGAATATTTTTTAATCCACAATTTCGGTGTGGTATCTGTTTAGACTTGTTTAAGTTTATATTTGGACTGAAATATTTGGACTAAACAATTGTACTAAAATTTGTTTGGACTGAATTAGTAGACCTTTTAGATCTTGGATCTTGTGTTGGGTGTTTGTTATTGGCCTCTATTCTACACCCAACTCATTTTGTGTGTGCACTTGTGCATTTAGACTTATTTTTTGTGTCACACATTTTTTCTATTATTAAAATTTTTGTAGACTGAAGTTTATTTGGACTTAACCTTTTAAAACTTAAAATCTAAAACTTAAGTGTTTTTTGTCTGCCACACATTTTTTCTTAAAATATTTTTTAATTTTAAATCTGATTTGAATTTTATTTATTTGGGTTAAAGATATTTGGTTTGTGCCTCTAACTAGTTACACCCTCTAAGTTGAACTTTTGTGTGTTCACTTTATTTAGTTGGGTATAATTAGTGTGTGGACTTTAAATCACATATTTTTTGTTTAAATTTTATTTTAGTGAAACCCATCCTATTTTAGTGAGTCGAGTGCTACACGCTTTATCTCGTACTCACTTGACTTGGATTGGATCTATTGACTAGTATACTTTTAATTGCCTAAGCTGAATACTTTTTGTTGTATTCTTTTATACTTAGGTAGTGTTTGTGTGTGTATGAGTATTTGATCCAACCCTTGTCATAGTATTGGTTTAAACTAAAATTAGAATTTAATATTTGTAACCTTATTTTATTTATTTTAATGAAGTCCCAATTTGTATGAGCTAAGTGCTACACATATCTATTTGGTGTTAAGTTAAGTTTTATTTTTAGTTAGGCGACACAATTGTTGGAATTTATTTCCTATTTTATTTGTGGTCATTTGCGCCAACTAAATTTATTTTAGGATAAATCTTTACTTGAGTATTAATTATCAAGGAAGATTTATTCAATCTTGGGACTTAATATTTAATCATTCTTTTGGTACCGATTAATTCAATATTGTCTTACCTTTCACTTAGTCTCTGATTAGTAATTTGTCTTGTTAATTAAAATAGACTTAACCTTGGTTGTTTGGTCTATTTTATTTAACAAGATTATTTTGTTGTTTTGATTTAAAACAAACCTTATTATTATATCTGCTTTACACATCTATACGGGGTCTCGAGTTTGAGTGTGTAGTTGTGTGTGTATCTCACGCTTTCACTGCTTGAATTGTTTAGTTAGATTTTATATTGTGGAGTTGTTTAGTTTGTGCCTGAGTGTACTGGTATTGTATTGGCCTAATTATTTCATTTACACTGGATTGATGAATTCTTTATCTAAACATTGGTATTAGTGTTGCGTATGTTGTGAGTGAGTGATAGTCACTATTACCGGGGTGTTATTGGGTTGACTTATTTTTAGTCAAGTTGGGTTGATTTAGACTAGGCTGGGTGTACGGGTTTGTATTTTCCTTGTTTAATTCATTGTGGACTTGGAGGACTGTAATCTGTAACTTGTAATTGGTAATAGTGGACTCGAGTGTGTGTGTTGTCCTGGGACTAGGGACACGGGGTTTACCACCACAGTGGGTTTCTCGAGAACAAATATTGTGTCACACTCTACTTTTCCTCATCTCATTCTTAAAGGGAATTATTCTTTACTTCTAGCATCACCACATTTTACTTACTAGTGCGCGTGAGTATTTTCTCACTTAAAATTTATAATAGATTTTGTATCAAAGATTTAAAAGAGTTGGAGAAGTTTTTAAATAACCTAATACGCATTAGCAAGTACCCTTTCAAGTGGTATCAGAGCTTCAGGATTTACTTTATAAAAGTTTTTATTCCGCAAAGATCCTGAATTCTTTTTAAAATCTATATTTTATATATTTTAAAATCTATTTTTTAGTATGGGAAAACAAATTGGTGATGCTATTTTTTCTTTGAAAAAATCCCTTTATGAATGTTCTAATAAAGAAAAGCTTTATTCAAAATATAACACTTCAAAATCTTTTGCCTCTATTTCTACAAATATTTGGGATAATATTTCTGATAGTGATAGTGATGAGGAATTTGTTCCTTTTAGAGCACTTGGATTTAAAGGTGAAACTTTTGATGAAAGTAATTTTGTTAGTTGAAGCGAACAATGTCCTGATTTGACTGAAATTAAGCTAAGCTATAAACGTGCTGATTTTGAGGATTCTAATACCACATTTGTTAAGTCGGTATTTGTTTGTAGTTTTTGTCATAAAAATGATCATCTAGGAAAAAAATTGTTTTAAGAAATTTGGACAAGATAAATTTGATATAGGCAAATTCAAAATATTGGGAATTTCAAAACTGCAAAGCCTTCTCTTAAATGTAATTTTTCCTTTAAAAATTGACATATTGAAAAATTCTGCTATAAGAGCCTTAGGCAGAATAATGAAAATATAGGCATTTTTAGAAAAACTGAAACTAAGAGAAATGTCATAACTGCCAAACCTAGGCTGAAATGCAGTTCTTGTTCTAAAACTGGCCATATTGAAAAATTTTGTTTTAAGAAATTAATGCAGAATCAAGGTGTTTTAGGCAAAAATAGTCATTTTGATAAACATGCTGAAAAACCGATTTTTAGTTGTAATTCTGTTTTAAAATGGGTCATTTAGAGCAATTTTGTCATAAAAAGTTGAATTTTGATTCTGAAAAACTGCCCACTAAGTGCTGTTATTCCAAATGTGTTGAGAAAAAGATTTTCAAGTGTAACTATTGTTCCAGATTAGGACATTTAGAACAATTCTGTTTTAAGCGTTTGAATTTGACTAAGAAAATTGATTTTGCTAAACTGCCTCAGATTCCTGTTAAAGCTAAATCTAATGATAGGCATATGTATAAATATAATTTTTGTCTTAAAACGGGCCATTTGAATTTTTTTTGTCATAAGCGTTTAAGTAGACAACAAAATGGTGCTAAAAATATGTCCAGGATCCATTAAAAGTCTAAATTTGTTGAGAATTATTCCCAATCTCATGTTAATTTTGCCCCGTTTAAGACCGTTACTCCTAATATAAAAACTAAGTGGATCAAGAAAGATGACTTAAGTAGTACTAAAATTTCAAACTAGTTTATTGTAGTTTATTTTTAGTTTGTTTTGTTTTGTTTTGTTTTGTTAGTACATTTTATTTATATATTATGTTGTAATAACTTTATTTTGTAGGATTCTTCCTTATCTTTTGTCCCTTTGAGACAAACAGGGGGAGAATTTGAGACTCTTTTATTATTGTATTTTACAATTTTTGAGTCTTTTAGGACGTCTTTGTAACAACTCGGATTTTTAATTGGGAATTTTTAAATAAAAGTGGACATTTTATTGGGGTTAAAAATAATTTGACCATATTTATTGGATGCTAAAACTAGGCCTAAGACTGCCATGGGGTCAAAAGTCAAAAAATGAATAAATAAATAAAATATTATTATTTTATTTAAAAAAACTAAAAGTGCTCAGAAAATTCTGAAAATCACCACACCGAGTCAAAATTTAATTTTAAGCAACTTTCCCTTCATCTATATTTTCAAAAAAGGTCACTTAGACCCGATTTCGGCCATTTTTCAGTTCGATCAGAAATCGTGTTTGATAAGTTTTGTTTAAACATCAATCATTTTGTTGCCTTATTTAAAGGGATGGTGGGCAACCCTTTTTGACCATTTTTGAAGCATATTTTGGCACAATATTTTGGCAGCCAACATATTTTATTTCCTCTCCTTTTATATATACCTTAGCCCCTTATAATTATGTATTCAACCGTAATTTTGGGAGGAGTTCTTGGGGTTGTTTTTATGTGGAGCTTGGAGATGAATTTGTGGATCTTTGTTGACTGATTTTGATGGTGTAATCTGGATTTTTGGGAAAATTTATGTTGGATTCTTTTGGTGGTTTAAGGTATGGGGTTTTACACAATATGCTCCTTAATCTCGCGAGGGTTATTCCCTTTGAATTCATGTAATTATTGAACTCGTATTTGAATTGTTAATTTCATTTGGAAATCTGAAAATAATTGTTGAATTATTTTGAATCACATGGTATTATTCATGTTGTTATTGAGAATGTTGTCATGAGATTTAAATATATCACTGATGTTGGACACCCACCAAGATTCTTGTTCCGGCTACTTGATAAAGTATGACGCGGTATGGTGAGGCTTGATGACTCCGGTTAATGTGTTGTTGAGAAATTTACTGATAAATGCTTTGAGATTGACATTTTTTATTAGAATATTCGTACTCGTGTTGTTACGCTTTATTCATCGCTAATATATATTTTTTGAGCATCTTTCCCGTCGTATTGTGTACTTCCCCATATTTTCTTTTAGTTGGCAGGTTAGCATGGATCTGAGCGCTATGGACGAAATGGGATGATTTAAGCGTGGTTATTTTTGGGAAGAATATTGGAGAGTACAAGATAAGAAAATATGTATTTATTTTGATGTATAGAGCATGAGCGATTTATATTCTTTCGAGATAGATAGTTGTATTATTTCAAGAGACTTTTGGTTGTATTTAATTTGAAGAAATTGAGATTAGTGGTTTCTCTTATATTGTGGGATTTTTAGATGATCTATACCTTGTTGCTTGTGGATTTGGATATATTTTATTGATAGTAGTGCTCCGCTCCGCTCTCCCCGGGCAGGCAGGGTGTTACAAGATGGTAGAGTCGTGTGTATCTCGATCAATTTTCGCGTGATTGATGATAGTGTTACCAAGTGAGTGTCGTCATTAATGGCAAGGATTGAGACATTTTGGGGTTCCAAAGGTTGGACCTATTCATTGTAGTGGTTATGATAACCTCCACTGTAGGGGGACAACAAGAGAGTGCTTCGACCATTGTTGAGAAGTTTTGTAAGGAGGGTGTGTACTCTTGGGCAAACACCCGCGAATGGGTTCGTAAGATAGTTAATTTTCACCCCAGTTATGTGTGGAGTACTGAGTGTTAATTTGGGTCACGGTATGCGAAGGTACCCGTAACCTTGTATTTACGACCTTTGACACCGTTCTTCATAAAGATCAGGTAGCATTGGGGTGTTGGAAGATGAGTATCCAGATGGTGAGTGTGCCAAATTCGGTATTCTAATTTGGTATAATAAGTGGGAATTTTGAGTCTTACCTCGTTGCTTGGCAAATTTACAAGCCTTATTCATAGTTTGAAGAACCAAGTTCATTTAATGTTCAGTAAGAAAATTCTAATATACTCACTGTCTAAGGAAAATCCTGTCGGATAGGTTGAATTCCTATACGTGTTTTTGACAAAAGAGCGGTAAGTTGAACCTAGCGAGGGTCTGTCGCCTTGGGTTAGAGCAACCAAACCGTGAGAAGTGGGGGTATACAAGGGGTATATTTCATCTTGTGTTAGTTCGAAACCTTTGGGTGAGGGATCATTGACCACGTAGAATGCAGCATTGTCGGTGTTATCTTATTCGAGAGAGTATAAACCTTGTTGATATTATTTACCTAACTCCAAACTTAAAAAAATGAAACAATATTCGTAAATGCATAGAAGTTGTATGCTTATGCACATGTTCAACATTAGTGGATCATAAGGGTTTCCATATCGGTTGACTCACCATCAATTTAAGTGCAAGGAAAGTGTTATTGACAAATCGGAGTAGAGTTGGATTTTGAGTTTTCAGTACCATCTATTTGATGTGGTATCTGATGTCTAGGATTGCGACTCATAGTGTAGCTGGGGAAAAATTGTTAGTCAATTCTGAGTTGAGTATTGAGGCATGATCGATGAATAGTGACATCTGTATTGAATAGGCTAAGTTGGATTACTTGTTGTGTGATGAACCGTTGAGTCCAGAGATAAGTGGTTTTGGAGTTAGATGATTCTTGTATCACTAGGGGTTTTGAGTTAACAAATTCCTTATCTCGATAAGCTGACAGTAGTGTATCGGAGGGGTTCCTTGTTTGGATTTTTCTTGCGAGACACTCCACGCACGAAACATAGCGAGTCGGGACTTGAGGGTATTGATTTCTGGATCATCTAAGTAGTTCAGTTATGTTAGGCTTCGTGGTGAGAGTTCAGTTGTACATTTAGAAATGGGAAAGTATCTCCATGGATTTTATTGTTGGGTTGCCAATATAGCAACGCGGTCATAATTCGATTTAGGTCATTGTCGATAGAGTGACAAAGGTGTTAATTTCCTTACAGTGAGGACGAATTATACGGTAGCACAATATGCCACGGTGTTTATTAATGATATTGTGAAGTTGCATGGGGTACCACATGATATCTTATTCGATCGTGGCAGTGACTTCATCTCGTACTTTGGGGACGGTCTTCAGGAGTCGATGGGAGTTCAGTTGAGTTTGAGTATTGCGTTTCACCCTCAGTTTGATGGTCAGATGGAGCGGGTAAACCAAAATTTGGAGGAAATGTTACGAGTTTGTATGTTGGACTTCAAAGGTGGTTGGGATACATATTTTCCACTCATGGAGTTCGCATACAATAATAGTTATCAGCAGACTATTGGCATGGCACCATACGAGGCCTTATACGGCAGGCCTTATCGATCCCCTACATGTTGGTTGGGGTTCAGAGAGCACCGGATGTTGGGTCCGGATATTGCTAGGGAGACCTCGGAGAAGGTTGAATTGATTCTTGCACGGATGAAGATCGTGCAAGATCGTCAGAAGACTTATGCTGACATAAGACGAAGGAAGTTAGAGTTCGCCGTTGGGGACCAAGTATTGTTGAGGGTCTTACCCATGAGAGGCGTTGTTCGCTTTGGTGCCAAAGGGAAGATTTCACCACGATACGTGGGTCCATTTACAGTGTTGGACAGGGTGGAGTCAGTTGCCTACCGTTTAGCCCTACCCGACCAGCTCCAGCGGGTACATGATGTTTTTCTATATCCATATCGAGGAAGTTCCTACATCGCGAGGACCTACACATAGATTTAGACAGGGTTGAGCTGGATCTCGATGGGAGCTACGAGGAGAGGTCGGTCAGGATCCTATATCGTCATGAGCAGTAGCTGAGGTCAAAAGTCATTCCTCTTATTCGTGTTATGTGGAGTAATCATGATGAGTCTGAGGCCGCTTGGGAGAGAGAGGATGACTTGCGAATTAGTCACCCATATCTCTTAATGGAAGGTACGTGCGAAACTACCTTACTTGATTTGAAAAGTTAAAATGAATTCATTGAGATACGAATGTACGAATTAAATATTAGAAGCGAATTAACGCGTAAAAGGATCGAGAGGGTTAAATTTGGGGTAATGGCATTTTTGTAAATAAATTAACCTTAGGTATAAATAGAAAAGAAGAGAAGAAGTCTTCATTTTCTCATTTCACAAAAAGGGGCTAGGGTTGGGTAGAGAGAGAGAGTAAGAAGAGAAGAAAGCTAAGAGAATTTCAAGAGGATTCAACTTCTCCATACAATCCAAGACAAGTTAATAACCAATATGTGGATAATATGTATCTATAATGAAATTTCACATGAACATGTATTTGAATCCCTAAATTAATATGAAATTTATGTTTAAAATGATATGCAATGTATTAGGATCACCTTCCATGTAGATTCAAATGCAATAACATCATTATAAGCATTGAGTTGTAGAACAACCTGTTGAATTTGAGAAATAAATTGAGTAAATCGTCATATTAAAAACTGTTTTGAGCTGTTTTGGTTCCGGAAATGGATGTTTCGTTCACGAAACCTTGTAGAAAATCATATTCTGAACAACTTTGTAATTTTAAGTTGCTTCAAAAACGGATCAAAAAATCCTCAAATATGCATTTTACAATTCTGCGCATAAAGTTGTCGAAAATAGGGGCGAATATTATAAGTTGATTTTGGGTCTGTTTTAAGCCGTAAATGGATGTGTGCTTGAGAGTTCTTGTAGAAAATCATATTCTAAAGAACTTTGTAGTTTTAAGTTTCTTCAAAAACGGATTAGAAAATCCTCAAATATGCATTTTACAGTTCTGCACAGAAAGTTGTCGAAAACAGGGGCGAATATTAAAAGTTGATTTTGGGTCTATTTTAAGCCGTAAATGAATGTCTGCACGCGAGTTCCTGTAGAAAATTATATTCTGAACAACTTTGTAGTTTTAAGTTTGTTAAAAAATGGATCGAAAAAGCCTCAAATCGGCGTTTTATAATTCTGGGCAGAATGTTGTTGAAATAAGAGTGCTAATGTTTTTCATGTTGTTAGTAAGATAATTGTGGTGTTGTGCCTAATATTCTAACTTGATCACATACTTATGGTTATTAGGGATATATAACCCTGAAATGATTTGATGTTGAATTAGTAAATTAATAATGTAAATTATGTTATATTGTGAATAATGACTATTGTATAACTCGAGTAAGAGAATTGACACGATTGTATATATACATAAGCGTGAAATTATTTTACATGCATATTATCGAGTATACACTAGACTAGTCCTCCGGTCGACATATGCACATGTTGAATGCTATTTTTTGTGATTGATCCGGTTAGGTTCCGCTCGAGTGCTGTGTCGGAGATAAACCACCAGAACCGGACACATGGTTGTAATGTGGGTCGGATAGAAAGACCCTGGAACGCCATCTGATTTAGGACTTAGTATGATTTCCCTTGCCACGTAATATTGGAGAATATTCGTGTGTAGGCCTAGTGTTACGACTTGTTGCCCCGGGTAACGATAGTGACCCGATATGACTTGTTGTGTGAGATATTATGCTTGTGTCTTAAAGTAATATCCCGAATCGATGCATTTGATATTATACTTGACGGAAATATTTTGATACATTAAATACTGAAATGAGATTAATAATGATTAATCATGATACGATATGAGGCTACACGTTACTCGAGTTTGGGTTGGGTAGTCACGACATAGGAGCATTGGTTGGGTAATTAAACAACTTAATTATTGGAGATGAGTAATGACTAGTGTGCTTTCATTATAAGTACATCTTATAATCTTATAGTTTATTTTCTTGCTTTGATGTTCGTCTATCTTGCTTCTTGCTCCTCTCCTATATATATAATATATGATAGGTCCTCGTCCCGATGGACAATAGACTATGGAGCTTGATGAGATCATATCAATCTTAGGATTCTTGTAGCCGTGGAGTTATTCTATTTTAATTTATGTCGTTTGTTTCCCTTTTCTTGAGGGTGGTATCAGAGATTAATATCACTTTGTTTATACTTGGGATTTGGAAGAATTGTTGTATTACTCTTTTCCGTTTTGTGTTGGGCCTCATGTATTGGCATTTAATATTTTTAGTTTGAGATTACTGATGGATTATTGTAGTTAATAGTTATTAGTTGGTTTCACTTGTTATAGTTGTTATTATATGATTTGGTTACACGTATGAGAGTGTACATGTTTACTTTACTACATTTATTTATATTCTGTTTCTAATGCCAACATATCGACGCTCCGCTTTAATTTAATTGGGCGTAGCTAACCGAATTAGATATAAAAGGCAGGGTTGTCACAGTTGGTATCAAAGCTTAGGTATACGACCACCACCGGGTCTTGGATTTTGGGTCTGTTGCGTTTTTGTAGCGCATATTTGGAGATAAAAATTTTAGATGATCGCATTTGTGTTAGGTTGCGAGATTAGATGTGAGTAATTTATTTTTGGTGACGAGATTATTTTGGAGATTGTTGGCCTGTTTTTTTTAGAGTTAGGCTTTCGGAAAATTTCGAAGACAAAATTTCATGTTAGTGGAGAAGTATGTAACAACTCAGATTTTTAAATGAGTATTTTTAAATAAAAGTGGACGTTTTATTCGGGGTTAAAAATAATTGGACCCTATTTATTGGATGCTAAAAATATGCCTAAGAGTGTCATGGGGTCAAAAGTAAAAAAATGAATAAATAAATAAAATATTATTATTTTATTCAAAAAAACTAAAAGTTCTCAGAAAATTCTGAAAATATCACACCGAGTCAAAATTTAATTTTGATCAACTTTCCCTTCGTCGACTTTTTTAAAAAAGGTCATTTAGACCCGATTTAGGCCATTTTTCGGTTCGACCAGAAATTGTGTTTGAAATTTTTTTTTAAACATCAATCATTTTGTTGCCTTATTTAAAGGGATGGTAGGCAACCCTTTTGACCATTTTTGAAGTATTTTTTGGCACAATATTTTGGCAGTCAACATATTTTATTTCCTCTCCTTTTATATGTACCTTAGCCCCTTATAATTATGTGTTCAACCATAGTTTTTGGAGGAGTTCTTGGGATTGTTTTGATGTGGAGCTTGGAGATGAATTTGTGGATCTTTGTGGATTTATTTTGATGGTGTAATCTGGATTTCTGGGCAAACTTATGTTGGATTCTTTTGGTGGTTTAAGGTATGGGGTTTTACAAAATATGCTCCTTAATCTCGCGATGTTATTCTCTTTGAATTCATGTCATTATTGAACTCGTATTTGAATTGTTAAATTCATTTGGAAATTTGAAAATAATTGTTGAATTATTTTGATTCATGTGGTATTATTCATGTTGTTATTGATCACGTTGTCATGAGATTTTAATATGGCACTGATGTTGGGCACCCGCCATGATTCCTGTTCCGGCTACTTGATAAAGTATGGGTCTGTATGGTGAGGCCTGGTGACTCCGATTAATGTGTTGTTGAGAAATTTACTGATAAATGCTTTGAGATTGACATTTTTATTTGAATATTCGTACTCGCGTTGTTACACTTTATTCATCGCTAATATATATTTTTTGAGCATCTTTCCAGTTGTATTGTGTACTTTCCCATATTTTCTTTTTGTTGGCAGGTTAGCATGGATCTGAGCGCTATGGACGAAATGGGATGATTTAAGCGTGGTTAGTTTTGGGAAGAATATTGGAGAATACAAGATGAGAAAATTTGTATTTATTTTGATGTCTAGAGTATTGGCGATTTATATTCTTTCGAGATAGATAGTTGTATTATTTCGAGAGACTTTTGGTTGTATTTAATTTGAAGAAATTGAGATTAGTGGTTTCTCTTATATTGTGGGATTTTTAGATGCTCTATACCTTGTTTCTTGTGGATTTGGATATATTTTATTGATAGTAGTGCTCCGCTCTCCCCGGGCGGGAGGGGTGTTACATGTTGATGTTAGTTGAGTTATGTACTCTTTTATTTTTTTATTAGGACTCTTGTGGTTAGTAGAATTTTGCAATCCTTTGTTTTTAGGACTCATGTGTATAGTTGAGTTATGTAATTTGTGTCGTTTCTTATTTTTAAGTCTCAGTTTTGTTTTTCTCAAAATTGGCCAAATGGGGAGATTGTAAATTTCATTCTTCGTGTGTTGGCTCAATTTTGAGACAATCATTTTTTATGCTCCTGCATTTTTTATACCTTAAATCATATTTTCATATATTGATTTAATATATAAATTATTTTTTATAAAGACAATTTTTGTGGAGTGTACAATTTGTTTTTGTTAAAATACAATATCTTTTGTACTTTTTGTCAACTATTTTTGTATTCTCGTAATGTGAGTCTAATATTTTTTTGGTATCTTTTTGTATCCTATTTGACTCGTTGGATAAATTTTCTTAAAAAAAAATATATTCAGAATTTTTTTTTGTTACATAAGTTTGTAGTATCATTTGTATTTTTTATGACTATTATTTTTTGTGGACCTTATAAAACTATTTTTTAATTTATTTTACGAGGTTTGAGTTTTTGGCTTAAGTATTAAATAATCACGTTAATTAAATATATCTTTTGTTTAATTAATCAAACATTTTAACACAAAATAAATTTGGCATCATTTTGTTAAAATAAAAAAAGAGCCGTTTTTTTGTTGGATATTTTTTTGGTTTTACCCTTTTCATTTGGGCTTTATAGTCTTTGGTTTGGGATGTGTTGACTTAGGGTTCCATTCGTTTTGTTTTGTTTAAAGCTCTCTCTCTCTCTGTCTCTCTATCAAGCCGCCGACACGATACGTCCGAATAGCTCTCTCTCTCTCTCTCTCTCTCTCTCTCTCTCTCTCTCTCTCGTTTTTTTTCTTTCTTCTTCAACCTTGGGTTGATTTTGAGAAATAATTTTTGGGGGGAGTTTGATTTGAGAAAGCCAATTTTTGGTTTTGAATTCGGAGCTCCATTTTTTTCGGTAAGTTTGATTCCGGTGAGGTGGTACGGGTTTTCGGCGCATTTTATTTTTTCGGTCGCCGTTTCTCTTTTTGGCTTGTCCGGTGGCAGTACGGTGTTCCAGTGGTGGAGTTTTTCGGTACTTTAGATCTGATTCGGTGGTACCTATTTTTTCGGCGACATCGTTTTTTTGTTGTTGCTGTTTTGGGATCTTGAGGTTAGGTAATTTCTTTCATTCTTTATAAGTATTATATATATATTTATATATATACACTCTAATATGCTATTTATATATTTATATATACATACTTATATACATATATATAGATACGTATCTATATATCTATATATAACCTGACTTTACAACATATTATATTAGTAATATTTATATTACTCCTATATTATTTTTGCTGTTTAGATCTAGGTGTTTAGAAACTTTAGATCTATTTGTGAGGTTTTGTTTCATACCAAATCTGATCACTTTTTGTTATTCAAAAATTTATTTTCTTCCAGATATTGTTTAATAATTTTTTATTGTGTGTTAAGAACAACTCCAGAATTTTTGTGTCTCACTCTATATATTATTGTTGTTGTTTAGATCGGTTAACTATTTTGAGGACTGAATATTTTTTATCCACAATTTCGGTGTGGTATCTGTTTAGACTTGTTCAAGTTTATATTTGGACTGAAATATTTGGACTAAAATAATTGTAGTAAAATTTATTTGGACTGAATTAGTAGACCTTTTAGATCTTGGATGTTGTGTTGGGTGTTTGTTGTTGGACTCTATTTTACACCGAACTCATTTTGTATGTGCACTTGTGTATTTAGACTTATTTTTTGTGCCACACATTTTTTCTATTATTAAAATTTTTGTAGACTAAAGTTTATTTGGTCTTAACCTTTTAAAACTTAACTTTTTTTTTTGTGTGTCACACATTTTTTATTAAAATATCTTTTATATTAAATCTGATTTAAAATGTACTTATTTGGGTTTAAAGATATTTGGTTTGTTCCTCTAACTAGTTACACCCTCTAAGTTGAACTTTTGTGTGTTCACTTTATTTAGTTGGGTATAATTAGTGTGTGGACTTTAAATCATTATTTTTTGTTTAAATTTTATTTTAGTGAAACCCATCCTATTTTAGTGAGTCGAGTGCTACACTCTTTATCTCGTACTCACTTGACTTGGATTGGATCAATTGACTCATACACTTTTAATTGCTTAAGTTGAATACTTTTTGTTGTATTCTTTTATACTTAGGTAGTGCTTGTGTGTGTATGAGTATTTGATCCAACCCTTGTTATAGTATTGGTTTAAACTGAAATTGGAATTTAATATTTGTAACCTTATTTTATTTATTTTAATTAAGTCCCAATTTGTATGAGCTAAGTGCTACACATACTTATCTTTTGCTCATTTTACTTGGACTTAATAATTTAACATAACACCGGTTTAAATTGATTCATATTCTATTTGGTGTTAAGTTAAGTTTTATTTTTAGTTACGCGACACCATTGTTGGAATTTATTTCCTATTTTATATTTTGGTCATTTGCGCCAACTAAATTTGTTTTTAGGATTATTTTTTACTTGAGTATTAATTATTAAGGAAGATTTATTCAATCTTGGAACTTAATATTTAATCATTCTTTTAGTATCGATTAATTCAATATTGTCTTACCTTTCACTTAGTCACTGATTAGTAATTTGTCTTGTCAATTAAAATAGACTTAACCTTGATTGTTTGATCTATTTTACTTAAAAATATTATTTTGTTGTTTTGATTTAAAACAAACATTATTATTATTATATATGTTTTGCACATCTACACGGGGTCTCGAGTTTGAGTGTGTAGTTGTGTGTGTGTCTCACGCTTTCACTACCTGTATTGTTTAGTTAGATTTAGTATTGTGGGGTTGTTTAGATTGTTCCTAGGTGTACTGGTATTGTATTGGCCTAACTATTTTATTTACACTGGATTGTTGAATTCTTTATCTAAACATTGGTATTAATGTTGCGTGTGTTGTGAGTGAGTGATAGTCACTATTATCGGGGTGTTATCGGGTTGACTGATTTTCAGTCAAGTTGGGTTGTTTTAGACTTGGCTGGGTGTACGGGTTTGTATTTGCCTTGTTTAAGTCACTGTGGACTTGGAGGACTATAATCTATAACTTGTAATCGATAATAGTGGACTTGGGTGTGTGTGTTGTCCTCGGACTAGGGACACGGGATTTACCACCATAGTGGGTTTTTCGAGAACAAATATTGTGTCACACTCTACTTTTTCTCATCTCATTCTTAAAGAGAATTATTCTTTACATGTAGCATTACCACCGTTTACTTACTAGTGTGTGTGAGTGTTTTCTCACTTAAAATTTATAATAGATTTTGTATCAAAGATGTAAAAGAGTTGGAGAAGTTTTTAAATATCCTAATACGCATTAACAAGTATCCTTTGGTCCTTTCTAGTGACCCTTAGGTCGTTTCAACAACAACTCGTAGATATGGGGCATTTAAGCAATAATGCGAGGAACATATAAGTTTATTTATATCTATTTATTACACTTGCTATTTTCTATATTTCATATAATTTATCATTTTTGTTTAAATATAATTTCAGGTCATTGGTGCATACATGCTTGTTCTGGTGCATGATCAGAGAGTTATGGAGGCTACCGCTCAATTGTCGCTGTCGCAAAAATCATTTAGGGAACCAGACCATTTTTCAGTTCAATGGCTTAGGTACATATTTATCTTTATTTATTAAGAATAAATGTCGATTTATTAGACTAACATCTTATAATTTTATCAAACTCATGATAATAGCCTTTGATATGAGATATAATGTCTTCAACAAAATATTTGATTGATGATATACTTAACAAAGTCTCAAATTGCAAATATGTACCTTAAATTATTACTATTTGTATGCATATGTTATCTAAATACTTTTATTTATCTCCTTCTAATGATATAAAACTTAATTTCTTTCAGGTACTTATTCTTTCCCATAAAGTCGAGAAAGAATAAAAATGACAAAACTCCATTCCATTGGACCCTGCTTGTTTTGAAAAAAGAGGAAGGTCAATGGGTGCACTTCAACTCAATGCTTCTAAGAAATTTACCGCAAGACCATTACATGGATAATGCTTTTGTTATGGTAAATACATATAATTAAATATGAAATTATAATTATGAACATATACTACACTAATTAGAAATTTAATAGTTTATTTTTTAATTTATTAGAGAGACTATATTGAGGAACATTGGAGGAAAATGCTGCTTATTAATGAAGAGAAATTTAGCAAGTTAAAGAAAAATGGATTGACAAAGAAAATATTCACATACAAAATGAATAGGATATCGAATTGTCCACAACAAGCCCGAATATGTAAATATTTATTCAATATATTTCATTTATGTATCACAAAATTGACACTATATTAATATTAATAAACTGTTTTCTTATTATAGGCTTGATTATGGAGTCATTGTTTGCTATATCATGAGGATGATATCCGAGAGGAAATCCATCATAACTGACATCGAGAAGAATCACGTGCGCTTCATAAGGTCGTTGATGATCAAGCAACTTCTTGTCCACGGTCAAAGATTGACGACTTGTAAAAATGGATGATGTCACTTTGAAAGTTGAATGAAAATAGATTTTTTGCTTTGTTACTTGTAGTTAATGAATGTATTGGGTATAATTTTAACACTGCTAGCATTCTTTTGGATTGAAGATGAAAGGATGCCTTATAAGTTTCTTAGTAGCAGTAATTTTGATTATATTTGGACATGTTATGTTCAATGAATATTTTTTTTAATGTGTTTGAACATGAATATTGAATCTTAGTGGAACTTATTTGAGTAAAATAGTATTTTGTATTGCAAACTTACTATACAAACAAATAAAAACTAAATATTTTCACTAATTGATCTTTATATTTTGCCAAGAGCAAAAATCGCAACATATTCATAATTGGGTTTGCCTATAAAAATGAACATTGTTATGGTTCAACAATTGTTTAAATTCCATGTGATGGGCACTTATTTGTAATGTAGTTCAGATAAATTTATTATATTAATCTAATACTGATTTTATATTAGGTAACAAAGATAAATAAATGATTTGTCTTACATTTGATCTTAATTAATTACAAAAGTATAACCCAAAACAATTTTAATCCTCTTTTTAATCCAAAACCAAACTTTTAAGAGAACAATAAAAACTTAACAAATAAATAAAAAAAAGTTTACATTTAATTACCAAAACTGATAATTTCATTTATGTGCAACTAATACAATAATTTTACTCTTCAATATCAAAACTGATAATTTCATTTATGTGAAAACTAATAAAATAATTTTACTCCTCAATTGTTGTCGCTAGTGCGGACCATTAAAAAGATTTGAAATAATATGGTTATATTGTTCAGAATAACATAACATTGTGTGTTTTATAGGATAATCCAACAGTGCAACACAAACACGCCACCCACGGAGTTGCCCGTATGACACTGGTACCAAACATCCCTAAACATACCATTATGTTTATGGTCAAGATAACAAACTTGATTTGCACTCCAAACATAACGTCAATGGTTGTGCACCAACGTCGTTCAATCGATTTCATCCACTGGGATGCTGTGACAACCCGCTTACCAAAATATCGGGTGGCCAGTGATTCGTATCGAATATTGCATATTTCCGCCCATTATCTTTATGCATTCTAGCACTTTTACGGTCCTAAATGCCTATATTTATGCTCATTAACCAGACAACCTTGGAGTTAGATAGATACATGTTTTGCAGGGGTTATTTGTGCTTTTGTAGGTATTGGAACGCTAAAAGTGAGGTTCGGTTGCATTTCGGAGAAGTTCCATCCCTGGACGCTACTTTAAGGGCATTTTAGTCAATTCACATTTCTTATTCGGCTCTTGGAAATTCCACGGATGCGTAGTTCATTGAGTTAGCATCGCGTGGCCGCAAACGGTGCGTCGTTTGGAGTTCGAACGAAGAAGCTAGGCTCGTTTCCGTAATGGACCTTTTCCCCCTCATCATGGACCAAATGCAGCCTGGAAATAGAGTACCAGTCGACCGCGTCTCTGGGACCGGTCGACCGCGGTTTCAACTTTTGCCGTGGGAAGGAGACAGTATGCTTTTGCATAAGGGGCCGGTCGACCGGTAGTGCCAGATATTTTGGGCTCTTTCCTCTTTCTTTCCTTTTTCCCTTACCTTTTTCCCACTTACTATATAAACCCTTTTTTTGGTTTTTATAGATATACTTAGTTAGAATAGATTGTGGAGAGTGGTAGTTAGGGTTTGGGGTTTTTGAAGAGTTTGGCTTTGATTCTTCTCGGTTTGACACACCCGATTGGGTTGTAAGTTACACTATTCATCGTCCCTACCATTTAATATAGTTTGTATTTCTTCATTTCTTGCTTTCTAGTTAATTTACAAGCTTTCTAATTTAGGTTTTCTTGCTTTATTTACATGCTTTGATTTACACGCTTTCTAGTATAGATTTACCCCATTTATTTATCGCTTTCCATTTACCGCGTTTTTACGATGCTTTCTAGGTAACTTAAATTAAGTTGTGTTTGAATTGAACTCACTCGGGTTGACGCGTTGCTTTGCTTTGGTGATGGAGTTTACGGGTCTATTTCGGGTGCGTTGTCCTAGTTTTTACGCCTAGGAGATTTGACGGGGCATATCATGTATGTCCCGTGCTTACGACCTTTCGCGCGTAATTTTCGGGATATTTGTTGACGCCAAAATCTTATTAGGCTTTTATGATGATTTAGGGCGTAACAACCCTTGATTTAATAAACTGTCGAAACGAGACACATTTGTAATAACTCGTCGACCCATGTAACCATTTTATACTAATTAACTCGGGTGAGGGATATTCGACGCAACCTATAGTCTTACTCGCTTTCATAATCTAGTTTCAACACATTGCCTAGATTAACTTTTCCTTTTAGTTTGTAATCATCTTTTACACTTTTATTTTAGGAGTATTAAATCACTTAAATTCTAACATCTCGTCTCTGTGGATTTTCGATACCCGACTTACCGCTATACTCACCCGTTGAGTGTAGTCATAATTTAGGTTTTTGTATAGTTCAGGTGAGCCGAACACAAAACGACCGGCGCGTAGGTGACTCTCGTGCTGCGGTAAAACCCTGTCTATCAGCCAACCCGTGATCAAAATAAAACGTTGGTCTCATATGGCTCATTCTTAGCATCATTGTAGAAAACTTTTTAAAGTTACTAACCACCTAATAATTTAATTAGACTGGTGCCAAATTTTAACTTTCATTAATTAAAAACAGGCGGAAAATAAATAATAATAAAATCATCAACACAATTAATAACAGAATCCCACACAAATGAATAAGATAAATTAAGATAACTGAATCAACTATCGATTCCACAATAAAATACAGCAGTAACTGAAATAATAACCCGGATACACAAAGTCCGATAAGTAAACTAAATACAAAATCCGAGGGCGACATGCCCAAATGAGTACCGAAAAGTTCCTACACTAGGAGTAAATGAACTAAGCGTCTATAACAAAGTCCTGCAACTTCCACATGAGCTGCAGTTGCGCACTCCTGGATAGAATCATCAAACTGGGCATCCTCGTGGCTGGACACCTAAAATGTTTTGAATTTTTTTTTGACACGGTTCAGAGCCCAAGTAAAATATTTTGAAAATATTTAGCAAGCAGTTAAATTGCAATAATTAAATACCCATGCACACTTTTCATATTTAAGTTAGTGTCGCACTCTCTAGAGACATAGTTCACCCCTCATCTAATGTGCACACCTAAAGCTTGTCTTCTAACCCACTAGCTACTACCTCGTATAACTAGTTCAAATAAAAAAAGTCTCTTTCTCTAAACAAATTCCTTTTTGCCTGCTCACATTGCCCATACAATACGTTATCGAATTTTCCCATGTCTTTTAGCCAGTTATGGATTTTCCATTTAAAGATTAAGTTCCACATAGATGTTACTATCTTTCTCATCTACTAGCACTCACAATAGAATAAGTTACAAGTAGATATATATATATATCCCACTAGTTATATATATACAAATACATCACCCTTAGACTGAGACCTGCGGTGCAAGCATACTCTGCTAATAAGTCTCGGTACATCAGAATATAATTTATACAGGTACAATAGTCATGCCATATTTCAGTAGTTGCTATAATATCTCGAGTAAAGAAATTAAAGGTTTCACATAAATTATATAATAGGATTAAAATCGACAAACGAAGTTCTAAATTAGTTATCTATTTTGATTTTAGGTCTTTTTTTCTTAAAGGCCGTTTTCTTTTAAACTTTTGAGAGTTAAACATGAATTCCTAATTAAACATGGATGGAGTACAAAGCAACATTAAACTGAAAAAATGAAATCCTTCGTTCTCATTTGGCTCATGGGATTTAGAAAATTATAAAAAACCCATAAATTTTATAGCTCGAATCCGTTTGACATTTTCGAATTCGGACGGGATCCGATAGTCTGACGGATCAGTACATTGGCAATCGAATCCAAACTTGTTAACAATCCGGTAGTCCAATCTTTTTTTTTATTTTTTATTTTTTAAATCTGGTTTGTTATAAATAATTAAAAATCTGCTTTACACTTACTGATATTAAATGCATAAAAAGCCCTTACTAGTCTGTTAAAAGATGTAAACAGATCACTAAACAAAACTGTAAAAAATATCTAAACTAATATGATAACTGTTGATACCAAATTTAGTCTGCTAACATGGCTCAATTGAGTGAAGACACGTGGCAATCTGCGTGGCAATAACAAACACTTCCGAACAACACCTTGACTCCGAGGAACCATACTGCAACGAGGAACTCTGCTTCCCCGATTAACTCAGACGCTCCGACCAACAAGAGTTATCCGAGGAACTTTAATACACCGAGCAACTTATGAATACCGAGCTACTTTGGCGGTTCGAGCAGCTTAGGCGGTCCGAGCTGCACCTCGAATAAAGCATTAATGGCAGGATAACCAACAGATTGACTGCGCATTAAATGCTTATTATTATCATACAGATGTATACGCTTAAGGGGCATTGAATGTATTACCCTTTCACATGTACAGCCTTAGGGCTATAAATACATTGTATTATCCTCATTATAAGGGGACGGGAATTTCTTGATAAAACTTATAATCAAGAATTCCCAAACAGTCAGCAATAACAGAAACAGTGGGCGTAGGCCATTCTTATAAGGCTGAACCACTTTAAAATTTCTTTGTATCATTTTATTTTATGTGTGATTAAATAATTAGATATAATCTAATTTTTTACATCAACAGATTGGCGCCGTCTGTATGAAACGACTGGTAATATCATTTTTCATCAAAAATAATTCATCACAAATGGCTGACATTCCAGAACCCAACAATCGAAACGCTGGAAGCCCTCCAAATCCATCTGCTCCACCAAACGTTCCAGATCTGGCTGGAATTATGACAAATCTGGCCCAGGACCAGACAGCCATGCAAGAAACTATGCGACAACTCATACAAACCCTTCATGGCGGAGTATCGACCCATTCAGGACATCGAAGTGTTCAAAGAAATACCTGTTTACTTTCTTCGCATACTAGGCGTACCGATTCATATCGTAATGAGGAGTCTGAAGATTTTTCTTATCAACCTGGATGAACTTCGTCGGTACGAGCCACAGATACTAAACAACGTATCACTCTCTCTCCAGAAAGGACTAGTGCGCTAGAAAGATTAAGCAGAGTATCTCCTTTTGATCGATTAGGTTCTAGGAGGAGCAAAAGTCCTCCTAAAGCCACATCGAGGAGTTTTCGACGACCATCAGACTTAAGGGAAGGATCTGCCCAGTCGCGACCAGCTGCTCGTCAAGATAGATCCCAGGAAGCCACATCAACGCGATCAGTTGCTCGAACCAACAAGCCCGAGGAAGGAAACGATGCGTGGAAAGGCTCTATTCAGAGGCTGGAGGATAGATTAGGGGAAATGGCTAAAGCCAAGAACCCTCTACAACGAACTTTTGTTCAAGGAACACCTTTTGTCCAGGCCATTGTAGATTTTCCCACACCATCAAAGTTCAAATCACCGGTTGTGACCCCCAAATATGATGGAAAGACCGACCCTGTCCTTCATATAGAACAATACCAAGCTGCAGCCGACATCTATGCTGTTCCAGATGAGATGAGATGCAGAGCATTCTCGGGAACTCTTACCGGATCTGCTCAAATATGGTATAATAATCTTCCTTGGGGTAAGATTTCAACTTTCTTTTAACTGGCCGAGTTATTCATTGGGAATTTCTGTTTTGGGGCAAAGCCAGTTAAACGAGTAGCTCATTTGTTAAGTGTTAGACAAAAAGCTGGAGAGAGTACCAGAGGTTATATAACTCGTTTTAATAACGAGAAACTCGAAGTCATTGATTATGAGGAAAACACAGCGATTACCGCCTTGATGAGTGGACTACTGCCCAACAAGTTGTACTACACTTTGTCCAAAGATCCACCTAGAACCATGTCAGAACTGATGGGAAAAGCGGCCAAGATTATGAATACCGAGGAGGCTATGGTTGCGAAGAAGAATATGGATGCCAAAGAAACCAAGGTGGAAGGTGATAAAGCTAAGAAGAAAGAGCATAAGAACAATGGTAGTGACAAACACTCAAAAACAAGGTCGTCATGGGAAGTATTGAAGAAATTTGATAATTATACTCCTTTGAAGAAAGACATCAACCATGTTTTAGAAGAAATCAAGAACAACGAGGAATTAAACTGGCCAGAGAAAATGAAGGCAGACCCTGACAGGAGGAATAAGGCAAAATATTACGAGTTTCACAAAGACCATGGCCATATGACCAAAAATTGCATAGCTCTTTAGAATGAGATTGAAACACTCATCAGACGAGGAAAACTGGAAAAGTATATTGATCTTAGAAATGAAAGAAGAAACAGCGACCGAACAAGAGAGAGGTCTAGATCTCCTTGTCGTGCAGAGGAGAACAAGAAAAGAGACTATGAAGTTGATCCAGAAGACGACCCCGATCTTCTCAAGAGACCAAGGCAGCCAGAACGTGAGGTATTTTCAATACGCTTTGGGTCATTTGACTGTAATGTTATTACAGGTGGAGATGCAGGAGGAGGAGACCTTACTGCAGAGAGAAAAGCTTACCTCTGTGAGGCTCAAGCTTGCTCATACATTCAACGAATAAATCTAGCCGAGGAGGATTTCCTGAGAAAGGTAAACAAAGAGAAATTGGTCATTGGTTTCTCAAAGAACGACCTCGCAGGTGTTCTATATCCTCATGATGACCCATTGGTGATCAAAATGAGGATGAAGGAAGTAATGATTTCAAGAGTACTGGTAGACAATGGTAGCTCGACAGACATCATGTTCTACTCGTGCTTCGACAGTTTAAATCTAAAGCTATCTCAACTGGAGCCTTATCATAGACCCCTCCTCAGTTTTGTTGGCGAGAAAGTTTTTCCACTTGGAACGATCAAATTGGATATATTCATTGGTACATGGCCTGCTTGTCAAACCAAAAGAATACGCTTCTTCGTGATGGATAAAAATGTTCAATCAGCCTACAATATCATCATGGGAAGGGTAAAAATTGAAGAAGTTCGAGGCAGTGCCATCTACGGTACATCAATGCCTAAAATTTCCAACAAATTTTGGAGTAGGAGTCGTGAAGGGTGATCAAAAAGTAGCTCGGGAATGCTACTATTCATCTGCCGAGCAAGAGGAACTGGAGGAATCAAGAAAAAAGACTACTACCTATCAAGTGGATGAAGGTGCAGAAATTGAAACATTGGATCCTCGAGATGAGTCGCAACTCGTGAAGGGTCAAGTGGTGGAAGCTACTGAAAACATCATTCTGGACGACGAGCACCTTGAACGAACAACTCAAGTAGGTTCTTCGTTGGAAGCCTCACTAAAACAGGAATTAATAACTTTCCTAAGATGCAGAAAGCAAACTTTTGCATGGAGTCATGAGGATATGCCCGGGATAGACCCAAATTTCTTATGTCATGAACTCAATGTGAATAAGGAGATCAAGCCTGTGAATTAGAGAAGAAGAGTATTCAGTCTCGAGAAGAGTCAAGCTGTACAGGAGGAAGTCGAGAAGCTCCAGAAAGCTTGCTTTATTGAAGATGTTAAATATCCAGACTGGTTTGCAAATGTGGTGATGGTGAAAAAGAAGAACAACAAATGGAGGATGTGTGTAGACTTCACCGACCTCAATAAAGCATGCCCAAAGGATCACTTTTCGCTGTCCCGAATTGATTAACTAGTGGATGATACCTCGGGACACGAGCTGCTGAGCTTCATGGATGCTTATTCTGGTTACAATTAGATTAAAATGAAACCTGAAGACAGGGAGAGTACTTCTTTCATTACCCCTAGGGGAACTTATTGTTATAATGTTATGCCTTTTGGTTTGAAAAATGCAGGTGCAACATATCAGCGGCTGATGAACAAAGTGTTTGCAGAACAAATCAGTTGCAATATGGAAGTCTATGTTGACGATATGCTGACAAAGAGCAAGAAAGCTGTCGATCATCTACTTGACTTAGGCCAAACCTTTGATCAGTTGGATAAATATCAAATGAAGTTGAACCCGACCAAGTGCATATTTGGAGTACAAGAAGGCATGTTTCTCGGGTACATTGTCAATCAGCGAGGCATTGAAGCTAACCTTGAAAAGATCAAAGCTCTGTTAGGGCTGCGATCCCCAATGACGAAGAAAGAAGTGCAAAGTCTTACAGGACGAGTAGCAGCACTCAACATATTTGTATCGCGAGCAACTTATCGATGCCTCCCATTCTTCAAGACGCTCCGAAAGACTTTTGAGTGGAATGATGAATGTGAGAAGGCTTTTCAAGACTTGAAAAAATATTTGGGAGCACCTCCACTATTATCCAGGCCAGTGATGGGAGAAAAATTATACTTGTATCTGGCAGTATCCGAGAATGCAGTTAGTTAGGCATTGATAAGAATGGAGAATGGAGTACAAAAACCAATCTACTACATAAGTAAGGCCTTCCGAGGAGCAGAGATAAGATATCCAAAGCTGGAAAAATTGGCACTAGCATTGATCGAGGCAAGTAGAAGAATGAAGCCATACTTCTAGGCTCATACTATAGTAGTATATACTGATATGCCATTGAGGCAAGCCCTTCATAAACCAGAAAAATCAGGAAGATTGATGTGCTGGGCAATAGAACTTGGTGAATATGATATAGTTTATGAACCCAGATCATCGCTAAAAGGGCAAGCGGTAGCAGATTTTATAGCAGAGTTCACCTATCCTGATACCCCCGAGGAGCAAAAGTTGCTCACTGATCAACCAGTGGATGTTACAGGATCATCAAATGCAATCCCAGACCAACTTAGCTTGGTAAAAGGGCAAGTAGATGTTACGAAATCATCAAATTCAAGCCCAGACCAGCTTAGGTTGGTAAAAGGGCAAGAAAAGATGGTCAACGAACAACAAGAAATATCAGGAGATGGTGAAAGGAAGCAACAAATTTTCCACCGAGGAACTCTGTCAGATCAGAAAGTTGAAGACGAGTTACCTATATGGAGTCTGTATGTGGATGGTTCATCTTGCGCCACAGGATGTGGCGCAGGGATAGTTTTGAACAGTCCGGATGAGGTCGACATGGAATACGCCCTACGTTTCCAATTCAAAGCTTCGAATAATGAGGCTGAATATGAAGCCATGACTGCAGGTCTTAGTTTGGCAAAAACCATGGGGGCAGAACAAGTTATTGTCTTCAGTGACTCGCAATTGGTCATAAATCAAATTATGGGAGTATATGAGCCAAAGGAGAATTAATGATCAGATATCATGCAAAGGCAAAGGAACTGGTGTCGGAATTTGCTGCTATTCAGCTGGTCAGAATAGCAAGAATGGAGAATGCGAGAGCAGGCGCCTTAGCTCGATTAGCATCAGCTACTCGTACTGAGCTACGAAGAACAATCCCAATTAAAGTTTTAGCTGGTCGGAGTATAGATGAAGATCTAACGATAAACTTTAATACCCTCGATTTAGGATCATCATGGATGGATCCCATCAGGGCATATATTGAGAAAGGGGAATTGCTAACTGACAAATTTACAGCCAAGAAACTGAAGTTTAACGCTGCTCGTTATGTACTGACTAATGGTATTCTATACAGACGAGGAATTATAGCAGGTCTGCAAAGATGTGTGCATCCCACCGAGGTGAAAGATTTGATTGAAGAGGTCCATGAAGGGTCCTGTGGAGCCCATGTAGTAGGTCGGACTCTTTTGCAAAGGGTGATGACGCAAGGATACTACTGGCCAATGATGAGGGCTGATTGTATAGCCTATGCTAAGAAATGTGACAAGTGTCAGCGCTTCTCCTCCATCCGAAGAACTCCCCAAGCATTATTGACACCCATGACTTCCCCTTGGCCATTTGCCATATGGGGAATAGATTTGGTCGGGCCACTGCCGACGACCAGGGAAAGATTTAAGTATCTCGTGGTCGCTGTGGATTATTTTATTAAATGGGTTGAGGCTGAGCCTCTCATTGATATGACGTACGACAAGGTGTACCAATTTGTTTGGAAAAATATCATCTGTAGATATGGTCTTCCCCATGCATTCATTACCGACCATAGAACACAATTTGACAACGAGGAGTTCGCTGCCTATTGTCATCAGTCAAATAAATTGAAGATCCACTCGGCACCAGGCCATCCTCAAAGCAATGGCCAAACTGAAGTAACAAACAAAACACTACTGATTGGATTGAAGAAAAGACTGGATGACGCGAAAGCAAATTGGATCAACGAGCTACAATCAGTACTATGGGCTTATCGAACTACTCCCCGAGCAGCAACAGGGAAATCTCCATATATGCTAGCATTTGGAAGTGAAGCTGTTATACCCACCAAATTGGGTCTCCCAACACACAGAATACTGAATTTCAATTCCCCTGTCAGCGATTTAATGAGAAGGTTAGACTTAGACATGCTCGAGGAGGTTAGGGAAGAAGCAGCCATTAGAAATGCTGCTTACCAGCAACGAACAACTTTGTTCTACAATAAGAGAGTGAAGAAGTACGACCTGAAAGAAGGAGACTATGTGCTAAAGAAGGTGATTCAAAAGCACAACAAATTGGAAGCGAACTGGCATGGACCCTACCGAGTTAAGGAAGTTGTTCGACCAGGGACATACAAAATAGAAACTTTAGAGGGGGAGGAGTTTAAGAATGCATGGAATGCAGAACACCTGTGCAAATATTATCAGTAATGTAAACTCTCATGTAATGCAATTTCATCAGTATGAACAAAGTGACAACATTCTGCCCAATTCTCTCCTTTTATTGAAAATTTTTCGCGGAATACTCGTGCTACGCATTCAACAAAAGTACTACTCAGACTACTCAGAAATCTATTCCCGAAAACGCCAACTAAGGTTGGTCGGGAAGTAAATATATTCCCGAAAATGCCAACTAAGGTTGGTCGGGAAGTAAATCTATTCCTGAAAATGCCACTAAGGTTGGTTAGGAAGTAAATCTATTCCTAAAAATGCCAACTAAGGTTGGTTAGGAAGTAAATCTATTCCTAAAAATGACAACTAAGGTTGGTTAGGAAGTAAAACTATTCCTAAAAATGCCAACTAAGGTTGGTTAGGAAGTAAATCTATTCCTAAAAATGCCAACTAAGGTTGGTTAGGAAGTAAATATATTCCTAAAAATGCCAATTAAGGTTGGTTAGGAAGTAAAACTATTCCAAAAAGTGCCAAAGTTGCTCGTTAAGAAAAAATCCACTAACCATGGTTGACCGGGAAGAAAAAACCCACTAACTGTAGTTGGTCGAAAAGGAAAATTTACCGACCTTGGTTGGTCGGAAACATTTTATGAATACGAGAAAGTGATCGAGCAAAACTTTTGATACTCGTAACTTTTTAAATTACTACTAAGTTGGTCGAGAAATAAAACATCATTAAGTTTAGTTAGTTGTCAAATGATTACCACAAATTCAAACTAGTCGACAATAAGTTTTAATCAACTCTAAGTTGATCGACAAATAACACAATGTTGTTATCTTTTTAACAAATATACATATATAAAGTGTTTTACAACCACAAGGCAATGGCAATCAAGATTGCGAACAAAAATAAAAATCTTTCATTAAATCCAAAAACAGAATACATTGAGAATGAAATACAAATTAGTTATTACATCAACATTCCTATTCTATTGGTTTCTTCCCCTTTGCTTTTGAAACAGGTTCCTCGCCAGCAGGAGGATCGTCTAAAGCATAAGGGGAGTTTATGAAATTAAGATCTCTAAGCATCCTGATGTTCATCACAGATGGTCGATCGAGTAGGTGCTCGGGGCGAGATATTTCAGCATTGGAATGGAGACTATAATCGCCAAGGTATTTGGAAATCAAACACTGAGGGATTGCCCGGGCAGGGATCCAGCTCATGTCGAGTTTGAAGGGTGGCACTGGCAAGTCGAGCAACCCAGGATTATGATAATCCCACAAGTAGTGACCTTATTCCAGTTACAGTACACCCAGGGCATTCAACCACCCTTATTTGTAACCTTCATTATTCGCATTTTGGATCCGATCATCCAAATGGTAAAGAGCCTCATTGTAGCCAGCCATCCAAAATTCTCTGGGCTGCTTGTGGAACTGATAAGTCAACCTTTCCAACTGCTCATGAAGACTTTTTGTAAAGAGTTCTTTATTCTCCAAGGCAGACTTCTGTGCAGAAAGCTGCTCGTCCAGATTCCTGATCTTCTTAGACATCTCAGCCAATGCCTGGTTCTTTACCATCAGTTGGAAGGCCTGGTTCTCCAGGACAGATTGAGTTCTCTGTTCCTCGACAGTAATCCAAGCAGCTTTTGCTCATCCCCAAGGAGCTCTTGCTCATCCCCGAGTAGATGTAGAAGGGCCAGCTCTCTTCAAGGTTTCTAATTCATCCCTCAGGTTGGCATTTTTGACTTCCAAGAAAGAGAATCCCTCGTCGGTCACAGGGACCAAAGCGTTTGAGGTGGAAGCTGCAGACTTCAACTGAGACACCTCTCTTTGCAGGTTATTATTTTCCTGCTCTAACAACTCAGCTATCTGTCTGTGCTCTTCGACCTCAGCCTTCAAAGTTCTCTCCCTCACATCGTAAGCAACAAACATTTTATCGTATCCCTTATCAGCACTGATTTGCTGATACTTCTTCTCGTATCCTTCGTGCAAAAGGGCTGTAGATTCCTTTTATTATTGTTGAAGCTCTTCAAGAGTTCCTTGGAGATCTTCAATCATTTCATAATATGCTACATTGTTAGCCACTGCACGATCAAGCAGGCACTTCAAATACTGGTAGGCTGAAATTGCTTGCTCTGAAGCACCTTGACCGAGGATGTCAACGATTTGTGCTGCACTCATATCTGAATGACCAACTATGAAGTACTCATTGCATTGCCTCAATAATTTTGTATCATGAGCAGACAATAACTCCATCCTGGCCATAAACTAGTAAAGGAAGAGAAAGCAAGAATCAATAAGAGTTCAAACAGAGCATGAAGAAGAGAAACAACAGTATGAATAGGCGAAACTTCAAATTTTATTACATCATAAAGGAAAAGTACAAAATTCAGAGTTACATTTGACAAAGAAAAGTGAAATAGAGAGAAATTTTAACAACTCTACACTTTTCCTTGTCTCCTAAAACTTTCTCAGGAGGTTGGGACGAGGAAGTAGGTTGCTCGAATGGAACAAAAGGTTGCTCGGGAAGTGCTGGAAGTTGCTCGGATGAAGTAACGGGTAGCTGAAGTTCCTCGCCAGTGGGCTGGATAGCTGGGGGATAAGAAATTTGATCTCCCATCACCATGTAAGATTCCTCAGAGGCAACTTCGTCCTCTTCTTCTTCTTCAGGAGTTGAAGGGGAACCCGAGATGTGTCGCTAAAATAGTTCAGAATTTTCATAAACTTTCATCTCTTGCAGATCAGCGACCCATCCATCTATAAAGTATTTGAGGCTGCCATATTCCACTTGCGACATCATGGCAGCCAAACCTTTATTCCACCCTTTATCCCAGCCGGCGCTGAAGGATTTTTTGACAGCCAATTTCCTTTTTGTCTTCTCCGAGGAAAGCTTCTCGGAAAGAAGATCATCAGCAGCCTTCAATTTATTCTCAACTTCCTCCTTCTGACGACTTACTTCCCGAAGTTGACCCAACTCCTCCTCAACAGTCTTGAGCTTATTTTCAAGCTCCCCAGCATTTTTGAGCTTCCCTTCGAGCTCTTTATTCTTCTCCTCCAAATCATTTATTTTTTTCTCCAACCCCTTGGAGACCTCAATAACCCGAGTCTTCTCCTGCTCGGTCGAACTGAGCCTCTTCTCCCAAATCGCCTTATCATCATCATACTTCTAACAAGAATCTTTCAGAGACTGTGCCAGTCCCACCAAAGCTTCCTCTACACCAGACGAGGAGCTTGAAGCTTTAATAGCTTCATCTTTTTTCAAAATGGTATTAAAACAGGTCACCAACTGGGAAAATAAAAGCAAGTCAGTGCACAGATATAAAAAGGAAAGAGTGAAAATTTAAGACTATAGGACTTACAGAAGCAATATGACGAGCTGCTAATGTGGTAACCATATCCCGATAAAGGTTTTCTTCAATACCTTGGATCTTGGGAATGATCCAAGTCTTCACCGAGTTCATAGCAGAGCTCGGGGCAACAAAAGTGGGAACACCACTAGTCGGGGGTTGAGAGATGGATTCAGCCAAATTGATAGAGGAACTTTTCTTCAGCCTCCTCAGAGGAGCATCAACCTTCTCGACTAACGATGTAGTCTTAGTCGGAGAAATGACAATCACCTCGCTTGGAGCAGTAGCCTTGCCGGGGCCACTGGGGGCTTCTCGACAACCTTCACAGGAGCAGCCGAAGGAGGTGCATCAATTTTCTTTGTCCCCTCTCCTGGGACATCAAGCTTACTTTTCTTTGCCTCTCCAGCACCAGAGGCAGTTTTCTCAAAAAGGGTAGGAGGTCTTCTTTTCTTCATCCTTTCACTCAAGGGAATATGTGACTCAGGTGAAGAACTTGTAGAGGCTGGTATTGGTTCTGCGTCGCTTATCACCGGACGAGTAGTACATGAGGAGGTGTAACTCTTGTACTGCAGCAAATATGAAGCTGACCTAATATGCTCGTCGGCAACAGTCTGATGCAAACTCCAGATAAGTTTTAAATGCCTTATGTTAACGTCTGTCTCTTTTAGAGATTTTCTTTTGCTGTCAACTGAAAATAAATCAAAATTAAAGTATCAGTGACACATTTTATCAAACAGAAAAGAAGCATAATTTTAAAAATAAAATAAAAACAACCTATCCCATTGCTATAGGGAGGACATCTGGGACCCTGGTAAACATCAGATTCAGTTAATGGAGGGTGTTGCCAATTTTTCATAACAACCCCGTGCTCAAAGTAGTCCCTATTGGCATCTGGGAGATTGACCACTAAAGCTCTATTTAAAAACCTAGTTTTTAAATAAAAAGTATTATCACCCACAGCCCATCTATAACAAAACATAATTTCAGGAATTCCTATACGAGTTCCATGAATTTGATTTAATCTATGAACTCCGTTAACTATTCTCCACGTATTGGGGGCTATTCTTGCAGGAACCACGTTAAAGTATTGACAGAATTCCAGACATAAAGGGTTTGGGGGAAAAGAAAAGCCACATTCAGCGACAAAGAGACTGGGGAACCAATGTCCCTCAGCTAAACGAAAATAGTCTGAAGGCTCAGAAAGCTCTTCCAAAATAACCCATGAGGGACTAGAGAAATCAAAGCGAAACTTATCAATTGATTCGATAAACCATGATGAAAGAAGGAAATCAAAGAGAAAGAAGAAAATCTTACAGTAAAGGGATGAGTCTGTTGACAACAAATGATGAAAGAGATGAACGCACAGGAGAGAGAAACAATGGAAAACTCAAGGAGACAAATTTGAAAAAGTAGAAGACGAGGGGATTTTCTGCAACGCTTAAATACCTTATCTTGGGAATGGGTAAATATAATGATTACAAAAAGAGACGGTTATGTTACCGACGACTAAAGAGACAAAAAGGGCGCGGGAATCGAAGCGGTTATAAAAATTCAAAAAAGACCGATTCTACGAATTTGGAAGGAGAAATAAATATAAAAGAAATTACTCCTAAATTTCAGGATGACCATTTAAAACCGCCATATTTCGAGAAAGAATGTTCCACACTCCTCAAATTTCGAACTGTGAAACATTGGGGGCTTCTATTGATACCAAATTTAGTCTGCTGACATGGATCAATTGAGTGAAGACACGTGGAAATCTGTGTGGCAACAACAAACACTTCCGAACAACACCTTGACTCCGAGGAACCATACTGCAACGAGGAACTCTGCTTCCCCGATCAACTCAGACGCTCCGACCAACAAGAGTTCTCCGAGGAACTTTAATACACCGAGCAACTTATGAATATCGAGCTACTTAGGCGGTTCGAGTAGCTTAGGCGATCCGAGCTGCACCTCGAACAAAGCATTAATAGCAGGATAACCAACAGATTGACTGCGCATTAAATGCTTATTATTATCATACAGATGTATACGCTTAAGGGGCATTGAATGTATTACCCTTTCACATGTACAACCTTAGGGCTATAAATACATTGTATTATCCTCATTGTAAGGGGACGGGAATTTCTTGACAAAACTTGTAATCGAGAATTCCCAAACAATCAGCAATAACAGAAACAGTGGACGTAGGCCATTCTTATAAGGTTGAACCACTTTAAAATTTCTTTGTCTCATTTTATTTTATCTGTGATTAAATAATTAGATATAATCTAATTTTTTACATCAACAATAACAATCTAAGCAAATCCCTTACAAATGTCTAAACAAATCACTACAGATAGTGTATATGTGTGTGTATATATATAGCTGGAGAGATAAAATACCTGTGTGCACCGTGAGGGAGGGCAGGGACTAAATGCTTGGAGCGGGAGAGGAGGAGGCGGAGGAGGTGGAGCGGGGGTAGGGCAACTCAGGGGAGAGGCGGAGGCACAGGGGAGAGGCGGAGGGGTACTCCTGTGCAGGGGAGAGGCAGAGGCTCGGAGCTGAGCAGGGGGGAGAGGCGGAGGGGTAGGGCGGCGCAGCGGAGGCGGAGGGGGTAGGGCGCAGCGGAGTGAGTGAGAGAGAGCGCGAGTTTGTACATAGACTTAGGGCCAATTTTTGGAACAAATGAAAATAAGTGGGGAAAAATTTAGGAAAAACATTAAAAGGTTCAGATGTAACCTTCCATTTTGATATATTAATAGGCACGGATTTTAAAACCGTCTTTTTTGGTATATCAAAAGGGACGGTTAAAAAAATCTGTCCCAAATACTCATTTGAAAAAAAATAAAAATTCAATTTATACTAAATGGGACGGATTTTAAAACTGTCTCTTTTGGTATAGTAAAAGGACAGATTTTAAAATCCGTCCTATTTGGTATACCAAATGAGACTGTTTAACATTTCGTCCCTTAAATTAGCCCGGGAAAAATCAACGCTAAAAATTTGTACATACTTTAAGGAACGATTTTAATTACCATCCTTTTTGATAAATACCAAAAGGGACGATTTTTAAAAAAACGTCCCTTTTGTTACTATAAAAAAGGACGGTAATTAAAACCATCCCTTTTGGTATAGCATAAGGGAGAAAATGACACGGCCGTCCCAAATACTCCCGTCCCTAATATTCATTTTTCTTGTAGTGTACTAAACACACACAATAGAATAAATCACAAGTGTATATATTATCATTAAATTATATATATACTAATACGACACCCACATGTTAATCTGTGGTGCGAGCATACTCTGCTATCAAAACCCGGTACATCATGTACTAAATAAAGACCGTTGGTTCTTTATCTCTCTCGAACCATAAATAATAATCACACATATTAGAGGCGAATCATAGTTCTAAGTCAGAAAGGAGACGCACATACCCACTCAACCCTATGACCGTCTACGCTATCACTCACAGATAGGCTGTACCAAGGTTCTATATTCTGAGATACAAGTCAATATCCCCCCAATTGGGCTCATCAGAATAAGACTGTCCCAGTGCGTAAACCTCCGTGATAGCGAGTAGTGCGGTATGATGCATACACATAAGAAATCATATAATAGGCATTCACACAACCTATATAGATAAATTACTATCAACAATACAGGTATTCACGCGACCTATAGTATGTGTCTCATACGTAGTATATATATATATATATATATATATATCACGAATATTCTACGTATTATTTAATTTCAATTACACTTTATCGTATATTCTCGAGTATCCCTCGCTACTCGAAGTGTGCCAATTATCCTTTAAAATATTTAACTAGGTAATTCACTCATATCCTACTGATCTAACTCATAGGTTCGCTCATCCCCCGAATTCGTTATATTTCAAATTACACCGATTAATCTAATCAATTTCACATTAATTAATTTATTAAAGTAGTATCACCCGACTACAATACTCCGACTCACTCCTATGGTCCGTATCTTCACCTTTTAGAATTTGTCACACAAAAATCCACTATTAAGGTTAACACCTCTCGTTAAATTAACTATTCGATAATTTATAATATATCTCTATAATAAATTAAACCGGCTAACCTGTGCCTAACTCCCGTAGCACTAGTGTAATACCCCGTAATTTTAATGACTTTTAAAATGAGTTAAATTAAAAGTTAATGGGATTAATTGGAATTAATTATAAATTAATTAATTGGGATTAATACGGATTTTATATTACTTGTGGATATTGAAATATATGATTCTGAATATTACTTAGTGAATTTAAGTAATATATGAATGTGATGTTATTTATATTGCCGTGAGTTACTAATACGGTAATTATGAGACTTTAGTCGCGACGCGGTATGGGACGTGTCGGGACTAATTTAAATAAATAAAAAGGAAAAACTATTTTATATCAACCTTATGGTCATTTCGAGTGCGCTGTGGCATTCGAAAGGGTCGAAATAGTCATAAAAGTCTATTCGGGTTTGAATTTGGGTCTCGGGTCAATTAGGAGATGAAAGGACACCCCGAAGGGGCATTTTAGTCATTTTATTTGGGAGATGAATAGTAATTTTGGGATTTGTCTTATTATAAAGGTGATGGATTAGAGGAACGTAGGTTCATTTCATTTGATCACAAAACACTTACTGTGAGAGAAAGTGAAGAGTGGCTTGGGAGGAGAAGAGGTTGCTTAGGAAGGAGGAACGACTTTTGGGGCAAGCCAAAGGGGATTAACCACCTTCTACTACCAGCACCACCACTAGAAAGTCACCGAAAGATAAGGAAAGGATTCTAAACCATCATCACCAAAGGTTTAGACCTACATAATTAAGGCAAGTGTAATTCTTGCTTTATTTTATTGCTTACAATATCCATGCTAGATAGGTTAAGTAAGGAGTATGAACTTACATGATTTAAGCATGAACTATAGAGTTTTTGGAATTTGTTCTTGATATGAAAATTAGATAGAATAAATATCTTTCTGTTTAAATGATTTAATCCACGAATTTTGGGTTTCAAATGATAGAAGAAGTCTGAGTTATTATGATTTTGGAGAAATAAGAACCTATGAGAATTCTGGGAATAATAGGATTTAATCCAAACTATTTGATGATTTTAGTTTGTTTGATTATTAGAATCTGATCATATATCTTGCTATATCAATTGAGATTAATTAGGAGAAGTTTTGGATTGATTTGTGTTGGTTTTGATGAGAAAGAAAATGGATAAAACGCATGAAATTTTTTTATTGAAAAGGGTGAACATTATATGATAATTTTAGGTATGTTTTAGGAGGATATTGGCAGTGTGCACGCGTGTTTTTGTATAAAATCACGTTCTGCACAACTTTGCAGTCTTAAGTTTTTTCAAAATCGAAGCAGAAAAGCCTCAAAATTGTAATTTTATATTTCTGACAGAATGTACCTTTATCGGAAAAAAATTGGAAAATGGTAATTTGGCCTATGGTGAGATTTTATTAATTTTGGTACGTTAACAAGGAGCGAGGGGCTTGGGTTAATGTTGAAAAATTTATTTGGATTTGAGGATTAAATTTTTGTGAGAGATATCTACATAATTATATTACGATTTAGAGGAGAATAATCGTTATATCAAGTAAGGGTAATATTGAAGATATATTTACGGGTACTTGGGTCGGATAAAATATTATGTGAGTGATAACTCCAAAAAAAATATAATGATAATAATGATTACATGTGTGGATAGTATTCAATAAATATGACGGGTACTTGTGATAGGATGAATTCCTAATATGATATAGGTAGTGTAAGTACCTAATTTTATATAGGTAGATGATAATGCCTATTCGATTGATTGATAATTTATGTGTATGAAATACTTAGACTACTTGCTATCGATGGGAGGTTTGCGCGTGAGGCAGTCATATCCTAATGAATCCATGGGATTTTTGACTTGTCGCTCGAGAATATTGGACTTATGTTGATTACCATTAGTGAGAACAATGGTATAGAACGGTCATTTGGGTGCGTAGGTTTGTACGTAGCCCAAAGGCTTAGGACTATGTTCGCCTCCATTATTTGTGATTTGATATTTGTGGTTCGAGGAATCTTTACAGAACCTATAGTCCCCTATACGACGACAAGCTATACTGGGACATGATAGCAGAGTAATGCATGCACCGCAGCTATGTCTCGGGGTGCCGTATTGTATTATATATATGTATATATATAATGAATTGAATGAATATGTATATACTGGTTAGATCTATCGTCTATGTGAATTAAGTAAAATTGAAAGATAATAGTATGTAATTAATTAAGTATGATAATTCTTAATTATGTTGAATAAATAAAAAAGGCTTATCCATGTTGAATCTTATTGGATATATGTAAATTATGCGGGATAGATATGGGCTATGATTAGTTGATACAGTTATGAACTAGTTAGAATGGAGAATAGTAACTAGTATGATTTAGAGGTACGTCGGGTGTGCACTCTATATGAGAGGTGAGAATCTCAAGAGAGAGTTCGATAATCTAACATGTACATTATAAGTGATAAATATTGCAATTATTCACTTGCTGTTTTCAAAACTATTTTTACCATCGGGCTCTGACCCATTTCCTTGCATATTCTCTTTTCTCTCTTGTATCTTCTATATCAGGTGTCCAGCCGCAGGGACACCAGCCATAGAGGATTATGATGGTTGACGAGCTATGGAGTATTGTTTAGACGCCTTCATTTATTTGATTCATACCCTGTAGTGATCTTTTATTTAGGGCATGTCACCCGAGAGGATTTCAGCTGTTTATTTTCTACTTGAGTTAGGATTTTATACTCGTGTCGTTGTGTTACATTTACTATTGTTGGGATTTATGTATTGAGATATTTTCTGGAAAGTTTATTCCAGTTGCATTTAAATACTATTGTGATATCTATTTAGTTTATTGTTGTTGTGGAATGGAATGTGTAGAATTGTTTGAAATGGTAAAATGAAATTTTTATTGGAAAGTGTTTAACACCAGCTTAATTGAGTGTTAGGTGATAGGAAAATATTTTGGACAGTGATGCTAAGAATGAACCAACTGTATATTCTGACTTAATTGGGTATGGGACTGATCACCCGGTATTTAATTAGGCAGAGTGTTACAACTAGCCTGAGAAATATCAAAGTCAAAACCCCTACCTTTAATTTAATTACTATCACCTCAATTAATTTTTATTCAAGTGGTATCACTCAACCAAAATGCCCGGACTCCCTTTATTGGCCCGTATTATAACCGTATAGAATTCATTTCACCAAATTCGATTAATAAGTTTAACACCCTTATTAAATTTAATAGTCCTTAATACTCGTCCCATAAGACTCTAAGTATTAGGTTACATTTAATTTCTATCGATTAAATTCCACCTTAAGATACCAACCCGTATGCCAAATTCATCCAAAATTCCCATTCGAATATGCTCGTATATTTTTGATATATATTATCCAAGTGTCGTTCATTATAAATACTCTTAAATCCATACCCCGAATTCATTCCTATCTAATCCAAGGATAAAATAATGTTCCTTTATATTTTTCCAAAGTCCTTCACTCATCTACAGACATCTCCAAATAACCCGAATTTATTTCTTCCTAAAGATGTCGGTCCCGCGCACCCTGTCGTAGAAAAATCATATCAAATCCAAAAAAAATCAGAAAAATACGAGGTCGGCCTCCACGTGCCTGTGACGAAAAGATCTACAATCTTGTGTTTTACAAAAACTGAAGGGGTCGATCGATCTATGAATTGGGTCAATTGATCGATCGATCAGATACCAGTCATCTCCCCGAATGCGTTTTCCACCATTTTTAAACTCCGAAGCTTTCCAACTTCAATCCAGACCTCGATTACTTTATCTCCCATATTTATTTCATCTATAAATATGTTCAAAAACTAATATATGACATTAATTCTCAGTGATTTTTTATTAAATTTCTAGGGTTCATAAATTGAGTTTTTCTCAATACCCCTTAAATAACAATTCTCAATTCGATTCAATAATCCAAATTCAACAACAATTTCTACAGGTCTTCGATTCTAAATCATATTCTAGACTCATATGATATTATTCTCATATCAATTAAACATCAATTTTACCCTTAATGCTTAAATCCCCCAAACCCATATTTAACATGTGATAGCCTCCCAAAACGAATTTTGCTATAATATCTCATCCCAAAATGAATATGGTTTAAATGAAAACAAGTTTAACTACTTGCCTGGATAATTTCATGGGGTCTGATTTCCTTTGTTGTAGACGAATGTTTGACGAAGAACAAACTCATCTTCCTTTAGTTTGGCTCCCAAAAGATCCCTAATTTGCTCTCCCAAACTTCCTTTGTAGATTTTGGTTTTCTCCCGTTGAGTTATGGCTGCCCCCAACAATTAGCTTTTATTGGTCTAATACCGTTTTTAGACTGATGGACTTAATTAAAATGGCCCAAACACTCCCACGTGGGCTCAGTTATGCCTAAAACCGCTCCGAGACCCAATTACTACCCCCAGGTACTCTTTTTTTACTATCTCGACCCTTCCGAACTCAAACGCACACTCAGAATATCATCCGAGTTACTTAACTGAAATCTCAAATTTCAACCTCAATTTACGGCACATGTGAAAAGTAATAGCCCGAATTAATTTAAATCTCAATTCTCCAAATAAATTGAATCTTTCAATATAAGTAAATTCTCCAAATTAAATAGTTTCTCCAAATCATCTATTTAGTTTAAATTCTAATTCTCCAAATTAGATAAATTATTTATTCTAAAAAATACGGGGTGTTACAGATGTACATGCACAATAATAAACTATCCTACAACTCCACCTTAATTCTACAATTGTACAACCCACACAATTTTATTCTGTTCATAAAATTTGAATTTGATAGCAAAAAATAGAACTGGGAAACTAAAAGATAAAAAAAAAGCTTAGTTGTAGAAATAGATTAATTCACATTTTGTATAACAATAAAATAATTTACTGTAATCTACATACTCATCTAATAAATCTATAATTTAAATAACCAAATTTGATACGAGACATTTACAAACCAAGCAAGCATACAAAACTAATATAAGAAATCAATAACATAGTATTATTAACATTTCAAAATATAAGGACATATATGATTAAAACAACTATATATAACTTTGTAAAACTAATGTTCTTCATATCTACACATTTTCTGGACAATTTTTTCTATTATATCCAGCTTTTCAACAAGTGCCACACTTAAATTATCTATTTACTCTACAAGAAGCAATCCTCTTCTTTCTCAGCCTCCCAGCTATCCGCTTCGCACTAGGCAGATTAATGATTATTTTTGTATCAGATTCGTCATCTCTTCCGAATGTAGGAACATGATAAATGACTTTCGCATAAGATTGAGAAAAATAGTCCATATTGAAAACTTATCAATGAACATATTCAAATATTTCTCGAACTTTAAATAGCAACATTAGCATGAGCTCACAAAATACCATTCACTTGATATTCACAACATGAACAAGTTCTTTTGGACAAATCATGTTGATACAAAAAATTATCCACTCGCGTGGACCAATCAGAAAAGGACACGTGTCATCCAACATGGCAGAAATCCTAATCAGCAAGATATAGACTCGTCGACCAACACATGGGAGGCTAACCAACATGCAGAATGTCAACCAACAATGAGACGACCGACCAACAGGGTCAGCAGAGCGCCAACAGTCATTTACATTATGAACGTCATGTCTTGATGTTAATGTCTAATTTATAAATGCATTCCATCATTTCACATTCCCTCTCTTTACCTCCCTACGAGACGATAAATATATTGTAATCCCTTCATCAAGGGAAGGTTCAAGCCATTCAAAGTACGAAAGGTAAGACAGAATACAAGGCAATAAGAAACACAATGGACACAGACTTTCCCTTATAGCCGAACCACTTTAAAAACCTTTTGTCTCTCTCTTTTATTTACATATATTTATCTGTGATTAAACAATTAGACCTAGTCTAGTTTTTTACATCAACAGACTGGCACTGTCTGTGGGCACGTATTTCTAAACATTTTCACTCTCATTCACTTAAGCTAACTCAAAGATGATGGACATTCCTGATTCCAGTGGTAGAAACGATGACAATCCGCCTATTTCATCCGCTTCTATAAAAAATAATGATCTGACTGGGATCTTGGCTAGTCTTTCTGGAGGACAGGAGGCCATACAAGATACAATTAGATAATTAACCCAAACGCTACAAGCAGGATCTCCTACTTTGTCTATTCATAGAAACATGCCACCGCCGCCTCTAAGAACCAGCAAGCATAGGCACTCCAAGACTTCTAGAGACACGTATTATTGTCCAGGAGTAAGTTGTTCCTTCAGGACTTCAGAGCCTTATGACGAGCAGTCTTTGTTGAAGCACCTTATACCTTTGACTTGCTTAAGTCTATACTGTATAAGTGTTCATCTAATTTGGAAATAGTGACAAAATTGGTTGTCTATCCTAGAATCCAAAAAGCCTCAGAACTTATCTCTTTAGTCCTCTTCAATAATCTAAGAAGGTATAAATTGAATCACACTACACACAATTAGAAGTGCATACATGTGTATATATTGCTTAAAATTGATTGTGTGATTAATTCCCCTTAAAATGTGGTTTTAATTATTTTTGGGAATTTTTAAACATTTTTAAACATTTTTTTAAATAAATGTTTTCATTAATAAAATGTGTTTATATAATTTGTGGGGTAAAATTTCTATTTTAAAAAACTTCATTTTTCAATGGAATGTTTGTTTGGGTATAATGTAAATGCGCTAGAGACTTCAGGGTGCTGACTGTAATTACTTTGGACGCGCGTGTGTGTGCCACTCATATTTCAACACTTGTCATCCTCCTGGTTCATCTATTTGTGTTTGTTATGTGAGAGGGTTCGCTGGTGGATTGATGATCGTTGGATCAAAGCTGATCGATGGTCTGCATGTGTTTTAAACCTATCCGTGTGCCATCGTTTGAACCAATCACTTTGGACTTAACCACCGCTGTTTTATAACCCTTAGATCAAGTCAATCTTAGGATGACTTAATCTCAGCCATTGATTCCATGCGCATTTCCAGAACCTTCCTCCACCCCTATATAAACCCCCCACTTCTCAGACTTTCAAGACTTTTGGGCATTCGTCATTTCTGAGAGAAAAAAATAGAGAGAAGAGAGAAGTGAGAGAGAAGAGAGAAAAGAAAAGAGAGAAGAGAGAGAAAGAAAACTGTGTTAGCCATAAACCAAACCCTAACCCTAAACACTTCATATTCTGAATCAAACCTTCGTATACACCTAAACCCAAACACAACCTTGAGTGTTTGAGAGAGAGAGTGGTTTGTTCATATTGAAGCTGTAACCTCTTTGTCTATGATCTTGTTTACAACTTAAACATTCGTGTGAAGATCTGTGTTTATTTTTCATAGAAACTTTAGATCTACATTCTGCATGTTACATTTTCACTAGATCTGCATATTTCTTACTTGATTTAAGAAAATCTTTACTGATTTGGTTTTGAAAATGTTTTATGGTTTCTATTCTTACGAAACTTAACCTTGACCTAGTTGGATTCGCACTTGGAGATTTTCAATCTCAAAATATTTTTAAAATTGAGATTGATTAAGATCTTGACCGATTTTGAAGCGAGATATCCGTGGAATCTGGGTTATATTAAAGGTCAAAAAGGTTTTTAGTTCTGTAAGAAAGAAAGAAAACAAAATCACAGCATATAGACTTTATATGTAATTTTTCTAGGACTGTCTGTAAATCTAAGTGTGTGTGAGTTCATGCATGTTGGTAGGAATCACTTCACAAACACTTAACACACTACTACACTGGAAGTGTTGTGTATAAGATCAAAGATCATTGAGTCGACATAAGGAAGCTAAAGCAAAGGAAGTTATCAAACTGGAAGAACATCATCAACAATCAGATCTATGAGAAGTTAGAAGGACACCAAGTGGGGTATATTCCTAAACTTAGAATAGGTTGATTTGTGTGCATGTATGTTGTATTGTTTGTAACTATTATTTGTTATTAGTGGATTTTTGTTTTTGTGACTTAGAAGTCACCGTGGATGTTTCCTTTGTTGGGAGAGGTTTTACCACGTTAAAAACTGTGTGTTGATTATCTTCATCTCCTCATCTCAGTCTATAGTGTGTTGATTTTTAAAACTGTCTTGTTTTAAAAACTGATTACAAAGTCTTGATTACTCTCGTACATAAGTTTTTTGTAAACACATCTTGTTGTTTATAATTTTTATTTTCAAAAGAAAAGGGTTTCTCCAACAAACATCTCGGAGTTGCTTATACAGTTTAATCTTGTATTAAACGGCATTAGCAACGTTTTTCAATTGGTATCAGAGCCCTGTTGACTTTTATTTCAAAAAGATCTTGTGTTTCTGAAATCGTTTTCTGAAAAACCTAACTATGGACGAGAAGAATGAAAGGTTTGGTAATCTGTCCAGACCTCCACTCTTTGATGGAAACAACTTTGCTTACTGGAAAGTAAGAATGGTTGCCTTCATCCAAGGGACTTTAGGAGATGATGTCTGGGACATTATTGAAAATGGATACACTTATCCTACTAAACCAGCCACTGAAGGAAGTGATGAGAGGGTAAAGAAAATCTTAAGTGAGTTTACCCAAGAAGAGAAAACTATTTCTCGAAATAACATTAAAGGCAAGAATGCCATTTTTATGTCTATTAATGAGTATGAGTTCAAGAGAATCTCATCTTGTGCCACTTTTAAGGAAGCTTGGGACACATTAATCACTGCCCATGAAGGAGACTCAAGAGTTAAAGTTGCTAAAACTCAAATGCTTACCCAGCAGTACAACTCTTTGATTATGTCTAACTCTGAGTCTTTTGATGACTTTTACATGAACTTAACTGATATAGTTACTAAGTTGCATGCTAATGGTATAACTTATGATAGGAATGAAATTGTCTCTAAAATTCTAAGATCATTACCACAAAAGTTTGACAGCAAGAGGTATGCTATTAAGGAAATGAGTGATCAAAACCTTACCCCTGAGTTACTCAGTAGTAAACTTAGGACTGTGGAAATGGAATTAGACTTTAAGAAACAATTAAATCATTCACAAAGAAAACAGCACAACTCTAACTTGAGTTTTGCCTCTAAGATATCTAAACTTGAGACTAATTTGATAAACTCCGACTCTGATGAGGAGTGTGATATAGACAAACTAGATAATCAGATTGCCTTAATGTCTAAACAATTTAAGAAAATTGTTAAATTTAGAAACAAACATGCAACTAAACAAGGCAAGCCTAATTATCCTACTCTGTCTAATCCCAAACCTCATGAGAGAGTTCTTGACAAACATCCTAAGGACAACAACTCCAGACCCACTAGAGACCTTAAAAAGATTGAATGTTTTAGATGTGGGAAACTAGGTCACATTGCTCACGATTGCAGAGTTAATTTGAATAAAGCCAACACACACAATAGAGCCAATGTCTGTAAAACTTGGAATGATTCAAGTGACTCTGATGAAGAGGAACTTGAGTCATCAAATGTACTTGACCCTTGCATGTCCTTTTATGCTAAGATCATTTACAATGATGATATGCCTGTGTGTGATAATGATGCTCCTACTCCTGCTTGTGTGAATACTGTTTTGACTGGCCTAGATGCTTTATTATCTGAAAATGTTGCTAGTTCTAGTTCCGTGTGTGTGAGTCAAAGTGATCTCGATAACGACGATGTAAATGGGTGCGTGAGTACTAAAACTGAATCGTTAGGGGTCACTACACACACTTCACTTAGCGACTCAGACACAGATGACATCCCTGATATCCATACTTTGTATGCTAAAACTCTTAAAAAAAGCACTAGACTGGAGAAGACTGTTAGAGACCTGACTAAGAAATTAGATGATCTAAGTCTTATTGTGAAGCTGAATGCCGAAGAGTACACTAACCAGTGTCTGTCTCATCAATCTGAAATTGAAACTTTTGATCAAAAATTAAAAGAGTTGACTAAAACTAATGAAATCCTGGAAATGAAATATAAGGGAACATTATTAGAACTGGAGGAAGCAAAAACAAAGACAGCTACTGTTTTCAAATTTTTTTCTAAGTTTGAAAACAATTCAAATTGTTTTACTGACTTTGTTGTTGACTCCAAGACCAATTCTGATGATAGAACCGGTATTGGATTTTGCCCTAAGAACAAACCACAAACTACAAATTTTGAACCTATTAAGTTTGTGTCTGGGGGCAAAAGACCAATTGAAACATGTCCAGACTTTCATTTTATTAAAAAGGAATTTGATCAAAAGCAACAACAGAAAGACATTGGAGAGTCTAGTAATTCTGAGGCTGACACTGCACTTAAGACTAAATACGTCTGTCCTTTGATCAGAAAGGCTGAATCTACCTTTAAAACCATCCCTCCTAGGAATAACACTACTGAACAGAATGCTGTTAAACCCATTTTTAGAAGTTTTCCTAAGGAAGTTCATCCCTCAAGCAATCAATATTGCTCCTACTGTGACATTTATGGTCATTCCTTTGAAGGTTGTTATGCTAGGCGTCTGAACACCCCTGTGTACAACTCTTCTGTCTACAAGAACTTTAACTATTCTAGGCAAAATCGTAACCATTATGTCCTTCCAAGACAACCTGATAAGAACTCTAACTACAAAAATAGAAAGACCAAAACTAAGAGTTCATTTAAGAGAAAGGCTCCCAGAAACTTTCCTAAACCAAAAGCTCAAATTTTCCACAATAATCAGTTTCCTGCTCCAAATGTTTTTCGACAAAAAGCTGTTTCTCGAAAATTTTATCAAATGAGGGCAAACTTGTGCAAAATTAAAACTAGAGCCATTTGGGTTAGAAAAGATGATCTTTTACCCCAAATGAAGTGTAACATTGTTATCACTGCCTTAAAAGCTGAACACACTTCATCTGGTGGGTATTTAGATTCAGGATGTTCCAAACATATGACAGGAGATGAAACCAAACTTTTAAACAAAACTAGATTTGCTCGTGGGAAAGTAGTTTTTGGTGACGGAGTTTCATCCCAGATCATAGGTAAAGGAACCCTAAAAGAAGAAGGAATGCTAGTTCTGGAAAATGTACTTTTAGGCCTTAAAGCCAATCTCCTAAGTATATCACAATTTTGTGACTCTGACCATACAGTTACCTTTTCAAAGAACAATTGTAAAATTCTAAATGATAAAGGTAAATGCATTATTACCGGATTTAGAACACCTGACAATTGTTATACTGTCAAAACTGGTTCTGAAACCTGTAACATTGTCAGAATGGATGACAATGAAATCTGGCATAATCGTATGGGTCACCTACGTTATGATATCCTTGGTAGATTGTCTAGTCAAGAGATTGTTAGAGGAATTCCTAAAATTAAACCTATTTCAAGTGTTGTCTGTGGTCATTGCCAGGAAGGAAAAATAGTTAAGACTTCGCATAAAAAGGTTAAAGACATTCTCACCTCTAGACCTCTAGATCTCATCCATATGGACCTTATTGGTCCCTCTAGAACTGTTAGTCTTTGTGGACACAGTTATATCCTTGTCATGGTTGATGATTTCACACGATTCACTTGGGTTGCCTTCTTGAAACAAAAATCTGACACGTTTCAGAATTTTTTGAAAATTTTACTAAGAATTGAAAATGAGAAGGACACACAAGTCAATCGCATTCGTAGTGATAGAGGGGGAGAGTTCATAGACACAGGAATAGTTGAATATTGTGACTACAACGGTTACAAACATGAATTTAGTGCCCCTAAAACTCCTCAGCAGAATGGTATTGCTGAAAGGAAAAACCGAACTCTTCAAGAGATGGCACGTGTCATGTTGCATGCCAAATCTCTACCTAAATACTTCTGGGTAGAATCTATTAGAACTGCATGTCATATCATTAATAGGGTTTATCTTAGGAAAAACTCTAAACAAACCCCTTATAAGTTGTGGTACGGTAAGAAGCCTAATCTGAAATATCTAAGAACTTTCGGAAGTCAGTGTTATGTCTGTAAAGACAGAGAACATCTGTCTAAATTTGAAATGCATGGTGATAAAGCCATCTTCTTAGGATACTTTCCAAACAGTCGTGCTTATCGTATATACAATCTGTGTACTAAGGCCCTTATGGAATCGATAAATGTAATTGTAAGCGACACTATTGTCGAAAATAAGATATTTGAATCACCTATTGTGGTTGAATCCGAAAATGATTTCAAAACTGATTCACCAGAAATAGATGACTCATTACCTAGTGAGAGTCCAGAAGTACCTGGCTGAGTCTCTAAAGATCATCCCATTGACAACGTGGTCGGTAATCCTAATGAGCCAGTTCGTACTAGATCCCAGTTAAGAAATTATGCTAATTATGCATGTTTCGCCTCCCTTGTGGAACCGAAAAATGTTAATGAAGCATTGAATGACACACACTGGATTTCTGCTATGCAGGAAGAACTTTTACAATTTTTCATTCACGATGTCTGGTATCTTGTACCGCGGCCTCAAAATAAAAATGTTATTGGGACACGTTGGATTTTTAAGAACAAATCTGATGAAAATGGGGTAATCCTTAGAAACAAAGCTGTTGCTCAAGGTTACTCACAAATAGAAGGAATTGATTTTAGCGAGACTTTTGCCCCTGTCACTCGTCTTGAATCTGTTCGACTTCTTTTCGCCATAGCGTGTCACTTAAAATTTACACTTTATCAAATGGATGTCAAGTCTGCCTTCCTCAATGGAATTTTGTCCGAAGAAACATATGTAGAACAACCCAAAGGGTTCATTGATCCTAAATACCCTGACCATGTCTTTCGTCTAAAAAAGGCTTTGTATGGCTTAAAACAAGCTCCTCGAGCTTGGTATGAACGCCTTTCCAACTTTTTGTTGGATAAGGGTTTTAAGAGAGGAGGAAATGACCAGACTCTCTTTGTCAAACATTTTGACAAAAACATTATTATATCCCAAGTCTACGTAGACGACATCATTTTTGGGTCTACTTCAACATCTGAAATTAAATCCTTTTCTGCTAGTATGCATAAGGAATTTCACATGTCCCTTATGGGGGAGCTACAACTTTTCTTAGGATTTCAAGTGAAACAGAATTCTGATGGACTATTTGTCTCTCAAACTAAGTATGCCTTAGATCTTGTTAAGAAATTTGGTTTAGATAATGTTAAAGTTGCCAAAACGCCTATGAGTACTACTGTTAAATTATGTAAAGATGAAAATGGAAAGTCAGTTGATTCCACACTGTATCGTAGTATGATTGGTAGCCTACTCTATCTATTTTTTTTTTGTGCAAAAGGGTCCAAATATCATCTCATAAGGCAACAGGACTTAGGAATAAATCCCCGCTGAAAATCAGTGTACTAACCAACATCCACCGATAGTACACTGGGAACTTAACCAACCTTACATTTTAAGCAAAACTTCATACACACTACTCCAGCCTTTACACAAGGCTGAACCAACAAATACCGAAGACATAGCTAGGTTTCTCGAATACTAATACCCAAAGATGGCAGAAGCACTTGAATTTAACCCTCTTACTTTGTGGCACTGTGCTTAGCCTTCGAGTGGGAATCTAGAGCATTTTCGTTTTTGAATGTCCTTTTGCAAGAATTGCAAGTGTGTAATCCATCAGATTTAGGAGTCTGCTGATTGGACTTAATTGTAGCAGGAGTCTTCCCCGTCTGTTTTGAAGGGTGTGGTGTGGCCACATGACCACCAACCTTCTTGCCATCAGTTTTTTGAGGAGTAACCAATTTCACCTTTTTATCAGGCCCAGGTGTTTTGGTAGCTGAATCCATAGGTCTCTTCTTGCTGGGTTAAGCCTTCTTCGGTGTTTCATCATCATCTTCATCGCTGTCATCATCATCATCAGATGAACCCTCTCCATCCTCTTCTGAATCAGATTCATCGTCGGACATTAAATTATCTGACTCATCATCACTATCCTCGTCGTCATAGGGTTTCACATCTTTACTAGGTTCCACAATCTTAACCTTTTGCTTACCCTTTACATCTTTAGCCTTCTCAGATGCAGAAGGTTTCTCTTGTTTAACTTGAGTCTCCTGTTTTCCATTGTTCACAGCTTGAAGTGGAAGTTCCTCATCATCAAAATCAGATTCATCCTCAGACTCCTCAAAAGGGTTATTAGCTTTATATCCATAGAAGTAGACGCTGCCATTTTTTAAGTTGTGTGACAGCTCAAATTGTCTATCAAACACCAAATTAAATTGTTGTTGGGGCAGTTTCTCATGAGAAAGTGTTCCAAGAACAAGTTTCTTGCCATCAACATTCACAAAAAGGCACACAGACTCATTGCCTTTATCCTTCTTAAGCTCACCAAGACAAGCCTGTGAAAGATGCAACACCATGCCTTCACCAGGATCTACTACAAGAAGCTCACTGCTTTTGACCTCAACACCCCAAAACTCCATTTGTCCTGATGAGACAGCGAGCGAGAAGTGATGCTGAGTTTTACTAGTGTGGAGAGAGAGAGAGCAGTGAACTAGCCTACTCTATCTAACTGCCTCGTGACCAGATATAATGTATGTTGTATGTCTATGTGCTCGTTACCAGAATAACCCTAAAGAGAGCCATTTATTGTGTGTAAAACGTATAATAAAGTACATAAAAGGCACTCTTAATCTTGGACTTAGGTATACTAAGGATACCTGTAGCACCATCATAGGGTATACTGATGCTGATTGGGTCGGTTGTACTGATGATAGTAAAAGTACATCAGGTGCCTGTTATTACGTCGGCAATAATTTAGTTGGTTGAAGTAGCAAAAAACAGAATTGCACATCTTTATCTACGGCTGAGTCCGAATATATAGCAGCAGGAAGTTGTTGTGCTCAGTTGTTATGGATAAAACAAATGCTTTGCGATTATGGGATTAAAGAAGATCAGTTACAATTGTATTGTGACAATCAAAGCGCCATTAACATATCTAAAAACCCGGTTCAACACTCGCGAACTAAGCATATTAAAATAAGGCATCATTTTATACGCGAACTTGTTGAAACTAAGGAGTTAGAAATCCATTACCTGCCTACTGATCTGCAACTTGCAGACATGTTCACTAAACCTCTAGACTATAACAGATTTCTGTATTTGCGAAATTCTATAGGTATGGTATGTGCTGATTAAACTCTTAAGACCTTAAGTTTTACCCTTTGTCCATTTGAGACAAAATGGGGGAGAAATTTAAGTCTTACGGGTTCAATGTTTTGTTCACATTTCATCTAAACTGCTTGATCTTAGTGTGCATATTTGCAGGAATCTCTTCTACTGTTTGTCTACCTTTTCTAGTGTAAAATTTTGTAAATAGTTGAATTATGTAATTTTTGACTTTCTAGAAAATGGGTAGATAGTATCTTTTGTATAGGACTAGGTTTTATTTTTTTGGTTCCCTACGAGTTTTAAGCTAACTCAAAGGAGATTTTGTCTCATATTTCCAAAGGGGGAGATTGAAGCACCTTATACCTTTGACTTGCTTAAGTCTATACTGTATATGTGTTCATCTAATTTGGAAATAGTGACAAAATTGGTTGTCTATCCTAGAATCCAAAAAGCCTCAGAACTTATCTCTCTAATCCTCTTCAATAATCCAAGAAGGTATAAATTGAATCACACTGCACACAATTAGAAGTGCATACATGTGTATATATTGCTTAAAATTGATTGTGTGATTAATTCCCCTTAAAATGTGGTTTTAATTATTTTTGGGAATTTTTAAACATTTTTAAACATTTTTTTAAATAAATGTTTTCATTAATAAAATGTGTTTATATAATTTGTGGGGTAAAATTTCTATTTTAAAAAACTTCATTTTTCAATGGAATGTTTGTTTGGGTAGAATGTAAATGCGCTAGAGACTTTAGGGTGCTGACTGTAATTACTTTGGACGCGCGTGTGTGTGCCACTCATATTTCAACACTTGTCATCCTCCTGGTTCATCTATTTGTGTTTGTTATGTGAGAGGGTTCGCTGGTGGATTGATGATCGTTGGATCAAAGCTGATCGATGGTCTGCATGTGTTTTAAACCTATCCGTGTGCCATCGTTTGAACCAATCACTTTGGACTTAACCACCACTGTTTTATAACCCTTAGATCAAGTCAATCGTAGGATGACTTAATCTCAGCCATTGATTCCATGCGCATTTCCAGAACCTTCCTCCACCCCTATATAAACCCCTCACTTCTCAGACTTTCAAGACTTTTGGGCATTCGTCATTTCTGAGAGAAAAAAATAGAGAGAAGAGAGAAGTGAGAGAGAAGAGAGAAAAGAAAAGAGAGAAGAGAGAGAAAGAAAACTGTGTTAGCCATAAACCAAACCCTAACCCTAAACACTTCATATTCTGAATCAAACCTTCGTATACACCTAAACCCAAACACAACCTTGAGTGTTTGAGAGAGAGAGTGGTTTGTTCATATTGAAGCTGTAACCTCTTTGTCTATGATCTTGTTTACAACTTAAACATTCGTGTGAAGATCTGTGTTTATTTTTCATAGAAACTTTAGATCTACATTCTGCATGTTACATTTTCACTAGATCTGCATATTTCTTACTTGATTTAAGAAAATCTTTACTGATTTGGTTTTGAAAATGTTTTATGGTTTCTATTCTTACGAAACTTAACCTTGACCTAGTTGGATTCGCACTTGGAGATTTTCAATCTCAAAAATATTTTTAAAATTGAGATTGATTAAGATCTTGACCGATTTTGAAGCGAGATATCCGTGGAATCTGGGTTATATTAAAGGTCAAAAAGGTTTTTAGTTCTGTAAGAAAGAAAGAAAACAAAATCACAGCATATAGACTTTATATGTAATTTTTCTAGGACTGTCTGTAAATCTAAGTGTGTGTGAGTTCATGCATGTTGATAGGAATCACTTCACAAACACTTAACACACTACTACACTGGAAGTGTTGTGTATAAGATCAAAGATCATTGAGTCGACATAAGGAAGCTAAAGCAAAGGAAGTTATCAAACTGGAAGAACATCATCAACAATCAGATCTATGAGAAGTTAGAAGGACACCAAGTGGGGTATATTCCTAAACTTAGAATAGGTTGATTTGTGTGCATGTATGTTGTATTGTTTGTAACTATTATTTGTTATTAGTGGATTTTTGTTTTTGTGACTTAGAAGTCACCGTGGATGTTTCCTCTGTTGGGAGAGGTTTTACCACGTTAAAAACTGTGTGTTGATTATCTTCATCTCCTCATCTCAGTCTATAGTGTGCTGATTTTTAACACTGTCTTGTTTTAAAAACTGATTACAAAGTCTTGATTACTCTCGTACATAAGTTTTTTGTAAACACATCTTGTTGTTTATAATTTTTATTTTCAAAAGAAAAGGGTTTCTCCAACAAACATCTCGGAGTTGCTTATACAGTTTAATCTTGTATTAAACGGCATTAGCAACGTTTTTCATTTGTCTCCGAAAAGGCTTAGCCTCGTATTGCCCTTTGATCGCCTGGGACCCAAAAGGAATAGAAATGTTCCTAGGGCATTATCGAGGCATACTCGACGAACAATCGACCAACATGAGGCCTCAGCCCAATCCAGATCATGTGCCTGATGATCTTTCCATGCAGAGTAGACCTCTCAGGAGGAGAGCTCAGCACAGACAGTTGGTCGGAACAGCCAAGCTGCATCGCATAAATCTAATTAGGGTAATCACGCATGGAAAGGCTTAATCCAAAGGTTTGAAGATAGGCTGGGAGAAATAGTGAAGGCGAAGAACCCTTTGGAACGAAGCTTTGTGAATCTATCTCCTTTTGTTCAAGCTATTATGGATTTTCCTACTTCTTTGAAGTTCAAAGCTCCTGTCATTACGCCTAAGTATGATGGGAAAATTGACCCTATTCTTCATATAAAACATTACCAAGCAGCAGTGGACATTTATGTTGTCCCCGACGAGATAAGATGTAGGGCATTCTTAGGTACTGTAACGAATCTTGCCCAAGTATGGTACAATTCCCTACTCGGGGGCAAATTTCTTATTTTAACCAACTGGTCGAGCTATTCATTGGTAATTTTTGCTTCGGGGCTAAGCCGATAAAAGAATAGCCCACTTTCTAAGAGCGAGATAACGTGTAGGAGAAAGTACAAGAGATTATATTTCTCGTTTCAATAATGAAAAGTTGAAGGTCATTGATTATGAGGATAAAATAACTATTGCATCTCTCGTAAGTGGACTGCTTCCCGAAAAGATTTATTACACTCTTGCTAAAGATCCTCCTAAGATGATGACGGAACTGATGGCCAAGGCAACCAAGATAATGAATGCCGAGGAAGTAATGGCAATGAAGCAGAGCTCGATCACAAAGGCTGAGGTCAAAACTGAGAAGAAGGATCAAAATGAGCATAAGGATCAAAAAGATTTGAAGCAACAACTACACTCCATTAATGATAGGAATTCACCATGTCTTAGAGAAAATTAAGTATAACAAAGAGGTATGTTGGCCACAGAAATTAAGAGCGCCTGTTGGGAAGAGGGACAGATCCAAATACAGTGAATTTCACAAGGACCATGGGCATACGATAGATCATTATATTGCTCAGCAAAATGAGATAAAACCCTCATTCGCCGAGAAAAACTGGATAAGTTTGTTGATCGGTAGAACGATAGAGGATCTTGACGCAGGTCAAAACCTCCATGCAGCCCAGGGAAGAAAGAAAAGAAATCATGAAGATAACGTGAGGTATTTACACTTAGTTTTGGTTCCTTTGATTGTCACATGATTACAGGTGGAGATGCTAGAGGTGGAGATCACACTACTAAGAGAAAAGCTTACCTCAATGAGGCTTTAGCTTGTTTTTACATCCAGATGATTAATTTATCCGAAGAAGATAGGCCGATAAAGGTGAATAAAGAAAAATTAGTGATTAGGTTTCCAAAAATGACCTATCAAGAGTTTTGTACCCCCATGACGACCCTCTGGTGGTCAAATTCAGATATCAGGATATAATCATTTCCAGGGTGTTGATCGACAATGGTAGCTCAATAAATATCATTTTTTATTTTTGTTGGATTTTAATATCAGTCATCTAGATCTATACCACAGGACTTTGATCAATTTTTCTGATGAAAAAGTTTATCCTTTGGGCACAATCAAGCTGGAGGTATTGCTCGACACCTGGCCATCAAGTCAGACCGAGAAAATTCATTTCTTTGTGTTGGATAAGAACATGCAGTCAACCTACAATGTCATCATAGGCAGAGTAGGGTTAAAGAAGTTTGAAGCAATTCCCTCAACAGTCCATCAGTGTTTGAAGTTCCCGACCAACTTCGGAGTTGGTTTGGTGAAGGGGGACCAAAAAGTAGCCCGGGAATGTTACTACTCCTCAATCGAGCAAGAGGATCTTGAGGAAATAAAAAAGAAGATAACCACTTATTAAGTGGACACTACTGAGCCCAATAGCAAATCTGAGGTTGAAACTTTATATCTAAGAGAGGAGACATATCCGGTGAAAGGCCTGATTATGGAAGCAACGGAGAGTATCATCTTACACAACGATAAGTCGGAGTGAACTACATAGGTGGGTTCAACACTAGACCATGTTCTTAAATAGGAGCTAATGATGTTCCTGAGATGAAAAAAAAGTATGTGTTTGCTTGGAGTCATGAGGATATGGCCTGGGATAAATCCTAATTTCCTCTGCCATGAACTCAACCTTAATAAGGATGTCAAGCCAGTGAAACAAAGGCACAGGGTGTTCATCCTTGAGAAGAATTAGGCTATTCAGAAGGAGGTAGAGAAGCTTCAAAAATCACCATTCATTGAAGATGTGAAATGCCCATATTGGTTGGCGAACATTGTTATGGTCAAGAAGAAAAAATATAAGTGGAGAATGTGTGTGGAATTCACTGATTTGAAAAATCTATCCAAAGGATCATTTTCCTTTACCCAGAATTGACCAACTTGTGGATGCTACGTCGGGACATGAGCTATTAAGTTTTATGGGCGCCTATGGTTACAACCAGATTAAAATGAATCTTGAAGATAAGGAAAGTGCCTTTTTCATTACTCCCCAAGGAACTTACTGTTATAATGTTATGCCGTTTGGTTTGAAAAATACATGTGCTACTTACCAGAGGTTGGTGAACAAGGTCTTTGAAGATCAAATAGGCAAGAACATGGAGGTATATGTGGACGATATGCTGACGAAGAGTAAAAAAGCCTCTTATCACATTGCCAACTTCAACCAAACTTTTGATCAATTAAAAAAGCATCAAATGAAGCTGAATCCGACCAAATGTGTGTTCGGCGTGAAGGAAGGAATGTTCCTCGGATACATAGTAAACCAGAGGAAAATCGAAGCTAATTCAGATAAAATAAAAGCTTTGATTGAAATGTAGTCCCCGAGATTACAAGAAGGATATTCAAAGGCTCACTTGGCGAGTAATTGCTTCTAACAGATTCGTGTACTGAGCAATAAACATGTGTTTGCCATTCTTTAAAGTGATAATGAAGACCTTTGAATGGAGCGAAAAATGCGAGAGATTTTCAGGAGTTAAAGAAATATCTGGGATCACCACTATTACTCTCCCGACCTGTTTTGGGGAAAAATTATATTTGTACTTATCTCTTTCTAAGTCGGCTGTAAGTTCATCTTTGATATGAGAAGATAATGGAGTGTAAAATCCGGTCTACTACACTAGTAAAGCCTTTTGGGGAGCAGAAATTAGATATCCACGACCGAAAAAACTGGCTTTGGCGCTAATAGAGGCATCCAGATGGATAAAACCTTATTTTCGTACACATACTATAGTGGTGTACACTGATATGCCTCTTCGACAAGTTCTTCATAAACTTGAGAAGTTTGGGAGATTGATGTATTGGGAAGTAGAACTGGGGGAGTATGACATTGTGTATGAGCCGAGGTCCTCATTAAAGGGCCAAGATGTAGTAAAATTTATTATAGAGTTTATTTATCCGGAGATTCCCGAGCAATAAGGCATTCGGGCAGAGCAAACCCCAGCAAGGGTAAGCTCAACCGAAGTTATCTCCGACCAACAACCCGAGCAAACCCTAGTAGGAGAGAGCACAGGCAAAGAAATTACTAACCTACCGGAATAGTCAACCAGGATACAGGAGATGACTAAGAAATTTGAGGAGGCAAAAAAGAAGATATTCCATTATAGGACATTAACAAACCAAGGCTTTGATAGTAACATCCCAGTATGGAATTTATACTTTGACGAATCTTCGTGTACAAAAGGAAATGGAACATGTATTATACTCAATACCCCTGATGGGATTGCAATTGAGTACGCACTTAGATTCCAATTCCAAGCCTCAAATAATGAAGCGGAGTATGAAGCATTGATTGTGGGATTAAGTTTGGCTCAAACACTAAACGCCAAGCAAGTTATAGTGCACACTAATTCTCAATTGGTGGTCAATCAGATCTTAAGTTTGTATGGAGCCAAAGGTGATTTGATGACAAGGTACCTTGCCAAAGCTCTGGAGGTTATATTTAAATTGACCGCTATTCGGATGAGCAGGATTCAAAGATTGGAGAATACCCGAGCTGATGCACTTGCTCGGCTAGCGTCGGTAACCAGGATTAAACTTAGAAGAACAATCCCCATTGAGATTCTAGCTAGTCGGAGTATTGATAAAGATTTGATGATCAATTTCATTGCGGTAGATATGGGTCCTTCCTGGATGGATCCCATTAAAGCTTACATTAGAGAAGGAATTCTACCAGTAGATCTAGTTGAGGCCAAAAAGCTTAAGTATAAAGCAACGAGGTACGTGTTAGATAAAGGACTTCTATACCGGAGGGGGTTAACGACTACTTTGCAGCGCTGTGTTCACCCAGTGGAAGTTAAAAATATGATAAAAGAAGTTCATGAGGGGTCTTATGGAGCTCATGTAGCAGGAAGATCATTACTACAACAAATAAGCACTCGGGGATAGTATTGGGTGACCATGAGGGCAGATTGTATAACTTTTGCAAAGAAGTGTGACAAGTGCAAGAAGTTCTCCAACATTCACAAAACTCCACACACAGCTTTGATTCCCATTACTTCACCCTGGCCATTTTCTATTTGGGGAATAGATTTGGTTGGGCCATTACTGACCACCCGAGGAAGATTCAAGTACTTGGTCGTAGTTGTTGCTTACTTCGCCAAATGGGTTGAAGCTTAACCATTAGTAGATATGCCCTATGAGAAGATGTACCCGTTCATTTGGAAAAACATCAGTTGTAGATATAGTTTGCCATTTGCCTTCATTATCGACCATGGTACACAGTTTGACAACGAGGAGTTTACAGCATATTGTGCCCAATCCAAGATCTAGAAGTTACATTCTACTCCAGGTCATCCTCAAAACAATGGGTAGATCGAGGTGACAAACATGACTTTGCTCAATGGGTTGAAGAAGAGACTTAATGATGCAAAGGGGAACTAGATAAATTAATTGCTCTCAGTATTATGGGCCTACCAAACAACTCCTAGGGTAGCAACAAGGCAACACACCATAAATGCTAGCATTTGGGACTGAAGCAGTGGTACTAGCTGAGATAGGTTTGCCAACTCATAGAGTGCTGAATTTTGATTCTCCCCTTAGTAATTTGATGGGAAGGCTAGACCTTAATATGTTGGAGCCTTGAGGAATGCTGCTTATCAACAACAAATAACACACTTTTACAATAAGAGGGTGAAGCCGACCAACTTAAAAGAAGGGGATTATGTACTTAAGAAGGTGATTCAGAAGACCAACAAGCTTGAAGCCAATTGGCATGGGCCTTATTGTGTCTCAGTAGTTGTTCAACCAGGAACTTATCGAATTGAAACTTTGGAAAGGGAAGAATTCAAGAATCCATGAAACGCTTAGCATCTTAGGAAATATTACCAGTAATGTAACGAGCAACAACTCTTGTAATTATTTTAATTCAGTATTTAATAACAAGTTGGTTCCTCCCATTTTCTTTTTTTAATTTTTATTGGAGTACTGGTAATGTGCATCCCCATCTATACTTGGTCGGCAAGTCAGCGAAAATTTAAATACTTGATCGGCAAAGCACAGAAACCCAAGTCAAAATAGGATTATAAGTCCTCAGTTTCAAGAAAAACCAGGGATAAAACTTAGTATAAAAAATAATAAATTTTATCCAAACTGAGCAAAATAGAGGAAGAACGTCATGAAGATTCCTAAATAGGAATATAGACATATATTCCACATACGCTCGATCACCACTGGTAACTAATGCTAAACCTAAAAATTTAGGTGCATTAGTAGATGGCAATACCATGGGTGACGTGTGCTAAACTTGAATTTTAATCTAGGTACACTAGTGGACCCTATGGTCACATCAATGGTAATTGGAATTAAACATAGAAATCTAAGTATATCAGTAGAACCTATGATAATCTTATGGTAACTGATACAAAATTTAGGCAAATGTCTAAGTGTATCAGTAGAACTAATAAAACAACAATGGCATTCAAACAACCAAAAATAAATAAGAAAAGTTGATAAAATTGCATTTCGTTTATATTAATGATGATTGCATGCAAATATTGTGATATACAAGACAACTACTCTACTACACGCTTCCCTTCAGCCTTTGAGGAGCTCAACACTAGATCCATGCCTGCTGGAGGATCATCTAAAGTGTATGGAGAATTGATAAAGTTAAAATCTTTAATCATTCTTCTATTACTGCTGCTCGGAGTGTCCAATAAATGTGAAGGTCGAACTACCTCTAACTCATCATGCAGTCCATAATCCCCTAAGTATTTAGATATCAGGCATTGGGCAATGGTTTTTACAGGGATCCAACTGACGTCAAACTTGAAAGGATATTTGTCATAGTCTAAAAACCCAGTACCACGGCCTACTGTTTCGATCAATCTTTATAATCGTCAAGCAATTGGTCCAACCCTATTTATAACCTTCATACTGAGCTTGACTGAAGTGGTCGTCAAAACGCCTAAGGGCCTCATTGTATCCTTCCATCCATACCTCTATAAGCTTTATCAGCCGTTAGTCGTCTGACTTTTTATTTGGAAGAGGAGGTAGCCTTAAAATTCTTCAGAGTTTCTAACTCTTCTCTCAATTAGTCATTCTCACTCTCCAGGAAATGTGCACCTTCGTTGGCAGCAATAGTAGGAGGTTTTTTTAAAGTGCTCAGTTCACTCATCAGTTTGTTATTTTCTTCCTCTAGCAGTTTGGCAATGACCTTCATCAACCTCGTATTTGAGTAATTTTTTTTATATATATCCAACTTCTCCTCAAATCCCCGAGCTCCACTTAAAGCCTTGTACTTGGACTCATAGTCAGCGTGAAGGAGATCTTTTATATTTATTATGCCCCTCTTGAAGTTCTTTAATCATTTCAAAGTAAGCCACGTTATTGGCCACCGCCCGATTAAGAAGAAACTTGAGATAAATATATGCATCCTTGGCTTGATCAATAGCATCCGCTCCGAGCAAGTTTGATGAATATTCCTCGGACAAAGTCATGTGACCAGCTTTAAGCAAACTGTTGCAGCACTTGAGTAGTTCAGAGTCATTGGAAGAGAGTCGTTCCATCTTGGCCATGAACTAAAAAAATGAAGTAACATTCAATCAGTAATAAAAGAAGATATAACATTAGTCGAGACACAAAAAATAGTATAAAGAAAAATTCTTTTATTAATACAAAAGGATGTTACAATTACAACACAAAATAAACAAAAGAAAGGCAAAAAATACAAAGGCCAACTACCGAGCAAATCTATATCTTCTCCCTATCAGTTTCAACTCCTGCGTGGTTGACAGAAGGGATGGCTGGAGAGACTTGATTGGTGGATGGGATGACTGACTCAATAACATTTTTAAATTGATCTGCTGAAGATTCAACTATAAGAGAAGACTCCCTAGAGCCAACATCGTCTTCAATTTCATCGTCCATATTGGGGGGAGATCCAGCCTTATGTCTTTGGAAGAGTTCAGAGTCTCATGCGGTGCCGACCTCCTTCAGTTTAGCTGACCAACCATCATTGAAAATTTTCTTCTTTGTATGCTCAATCTGAGAAGAGGCAACAATGATAGCTTTATCCCAACCTTTATTGAAGGAATTTTTCCTAGCCTTCTTCCTTTTGGCCTTCTCAGCAGTTAGGCCCTTTGTCAGCTCAATAACTTGCTTCTGAGCTTCAACAGCCTCATCCTCAGCCTTCCGTCGAGCTTCCTCAGTAACTTTTATTTTGTTCTCTCAAGTTTTCTTTTCACTCTCCAATGTTTATTGGGAGTCAAGCAAGGATTTATTGAGACTAGCAAAGGCCTCCTCAACATTGGTTGAAGAAGAACGAAGAGCATTGTCTTTCTCTAACATCTGGTTTAAATCAACCAGGAACTGCAAAGAAAAAAGGTAGAGTCAGTACAAGAAGTCAAAGACAAAGTACCAAGTATGAAGGAGTAAAAATACAAGGGAAGAATTCTCACCATAGCTAGGCTTTGAGTATCCCTTTCAGAGATTTTAAGTCGGGCGTAGAAGAAGCATCACCCCGGTGGTTTGGAAGAGTAATAGACTTAATTAATTTCATGGCTAAGCCAGGACTTATGACTATAGAGGATCCAACACCAGATGGAGTAACACCGACCAAGCTCTATTGGTCAACATCATTAACTTTCTCAACCTGCTTGTCAATATGACCCCTCCTCAGTCGTTTCAGAAGAGATTCATCAACCTAGTTGGCTGGGGGCTTCTTGCTAACATCATTTTTCTTTTTTAACACACCACTATCAATAGACTTAGTGGTGCCATGACTAACATCCCCAAGAAGATTGGGAAATTTCTTCTTTCCCATACTCACTGAGAGAGGAAGGTTTGAATCAAAAGGAGTGGAGGGGCCAATAGTAAGTTCACCACCACCAGATGTAGTGATAGATGAAGTGGCCACAGGGTCTTGGTCTAAATCAATCACAATGGAGGGCACAACAGTTATTCAATGAGCTACAAAGGATGTGATTAAGCTCTTATACTTCAATAGGTATGCTCCTCAATAATTCTTTGATGGATGCCCCAGAGAAATTTGGGCTCGTCAAGTTTTATGTCACCTTCCCTAGGACACTTTATCTTATTCTTAACTGCAATCAAATAAGCAACAAATGTTAGTCAACATATTAATGGGTAATTCATCAGCATGGATATATAAAATATATTACAACCTATGCCATGGCCCTCTTGAGGGCATCTTGGTCCATTGTATACTTCACCCCCTTTAAGAGGTACGTATTGCCCAATTTTGGCTATAACACCATGATCGAAGTAGTCCCTATTGGAGTCAGGAAAATTGACAACCAGATCTCTATTAACAGACCTAGTCTTTAAATAATATGTATTGTCACTCGTGACCCATTTGTAATAGAATATGATCTTACGGATACCGATATGGGTCCCATGGATTTGATTAAGTCTATGGACACCATTAACTATTCTCCAGGTGTTGGGGACTACTCTAGCAGGTACAATATCAAAGCATTGACAAAACTCTAAGCAAAAATGATTTGGGGAAAAAGTGAAGCCACATTCAGCTACGAATAAGGAAGGAATCCAATGACCTTCAGACAAAGAAAAAACATCTACAGGGGGACTAGGGAACTTTAAAACTACCCAGTCCGGTATATCCCATTCCTTTCTAAACTCATTTAGAGAGACAACAACATAAACCATGATTCTATATGAAGAAAAGAAGAAAAGGAAAGGATTCTTACAAAACCTTAAGGATTCAGCAAGAACTAGAAGACAAAAAGAACGATCGCACAAAAGCTCAAGAATTTGCAACAAAAACATAGAAAGTTTAAAGTAAGAGATAAGCAAAAATTTACGGCCTTTTATAGATTGCCTAAAAAATCGACGAACGTAATGATTAAAGTGAAACGACGATTGAAATTATGGCGGCAACAAAACAGACGTATTTACCCTGAGACGGTTCGCTAAAAGTTCAGAATATTTACAAAAATGCCATCAGCAAAATACGCTACCAGTAATATCAATAAAAGTTTACAAGTGTGGGAAGTCGGCAACTGACCAAGCATTAGGAACGTAGACCGAGCTACTATCAGGACTAAATGCTCCATACTTTCAAGCAAACATCAAGCATGGAACATTGGGGGCTTTTGTTGATACAAAAAATTATCCACTCACGTGGACCAATCAGAAACAGGCACGTGGCATCCAACATGGCAGAAATCCTAATGAGTAAGATATAGACTCGTCGACCAACATGGAGAATGACGACCAACAGTGAGAAAACCGACCAACAGGGTCAGCAGAATGCCGACAGTCATGTACATTATGAACGTCGTGTACTGATGTTAATGATTAATTTATAAAGGCATTCCATCCTTTTACATTCCATCTATTTACCTCCATACGAGACTATAAATACATTATAATCCCTTCATTAAGGGCAAGCTCAAGCAATTCAAAGTAGGAAAGGCAAGATATAATACAGGGCAATAAGAAACACAATGGACGTAGGCTTTCCTTTATAGCCGAACCACTTTGAAAACCTTTTGTCTCTTTATTTTATTTGCATATATCTATCTTTGATTAAACAATGTTCTTGAAATCTAGGTTAAAAGATAAAAATAACAACAATCAATTGATGTCGCTTACACTGCACGAAGAATGTAAGGTGAAATGGGTAAAACGATTAACAAATCTTATCCCGGAGCTACCATTACGACATATGGGACTTCCTGCAGTAATTAAAATATGGTTTATTATTAAACATAGGCCCGTGTGGGAGTTTAAGTCACTCATGTGACTTAATTAGGAGCTTTGTATAAGTAAGCTTTATTATATCTCTAATACGGTAGTGGATGAATTAATATTTATTAGGTAAAAAACATTTTCATCTCTCCCTTTGTCTTTGATCGGAAAAAAGGTTCGTCTCCCACTTTTGGTACATTTTCTTTTTCTCTCCCACCAAATCAAAAAAGATATTCATCTCCCCATTTGTCTTTGGTTGAAAAAAGGTTCATCTCCCCATTATTGTACATTTCCTTTGTTTCTCCCACCAAATCAAACAGATCCTCTAACCGTAAAAAGGAAATGAATATGCTTTCTCCCACAAACACCAAATCAAACAAAAAGACACCAAATCAAACGTTCAATGCATCTTTCCTCCAGATTCATTTTTTTCTTCAACATTTTTAATTCTTCTTTATATCATTTGTTTGCCCAAAAAAATAAATGAAAATGTTTTTAAAAGAAAAAAGATGCATTATTCCCTCCTTCGTTTATATATTCCTTGCAGAATGCATTTTGCCTCTTATAAATCTATTGCATTAGGAAATTATCAACTCAACAAAGGTACAACTTAATTCTTTTATGTGTTTTAAATAACAAAATATTTTGTTTTCGTTTTTGCAATTAATTTGTTTATAACGTAGAATGTTTATGTGGACAGTTGATATTCCGATAATGCATATTTAGTGTTTGTTGATAAGTCACTTAGAATAGGAAAATATGGGATCTTTCATATAAATCAGTATTTTTGTTTTGGGTTTGTAACATAAACTGTTTATGTTGTAGTTGATATTCTGACAATGCATATGTAGTGTTTGTTAATAAGCCACGTAAAATAGGAAAATATTTTATTTTTCATATAAATGAGTATATTTGTTTTAGGTTTATAATAATCACCTAGAATAGGAAAATAACTGATTTTCATAAAAATGACTATATTTGTTTTAGTTTTGTGAATTAGATTGATTATAACATAAAATGTGTAGGTGGACAATTTAAGTTATGACAATGCATATATGCACTAATTGTTGATAAGCTACTAAGAATAGGAAAATTTTTGACTTATTCATATAAGTGAGTATATAGTTTTTTCAATTAATTTGTTTACAATATAGAATGTTTATGTGGAAAATTGATATTCTGAAAATGCATATTTAGTGTTTGTTGATAAGTCACTTAGAATAGGAAAATATGGGATCTTTCATATAAATCAGTATTTTTGTTTTGGGTTTATAACATAAACTGTTTATGTGGGCAGTTGATATTTTGACAATGCATATGTAGTGTTTGTTAACAAGCCACGTAAATAGGAAAATATTTGATTTTTCGTATAAATGAGTATATTTGTTTTAGGTTTATAACAATCACTTAGAATATGAAAATAACTAATTTTTCATAAAAATGACTATATTTGTTTTAGTTGTGTGAATTAAATTGATTATAACATAAAATGCGTAGGTGGACTTTTTAAATTATGACAATGCATATATGCACTAATTGTTGATAAGCTAATAGGAAAATATTTGACTTATTCATATAAGTGAGTATATAGTTTTGAACAAATGTTTATTTACTATTAATATTAATTTTACATTTGTTATCCCTTATATTTTAAAATTATATACGCAGTGGTTTGTGCATTCACTTGATCTCGCAATATATATTCAAAATTTGCCACGTCTTTAAATATGTATTCGAAGTACTCCTTAGTGCATTTATGGTGGACTATTTTAAGTTCAATATTTTGTTGATAAGCCACTTGGAATAGGAAAATATTTGACTTATCATACAAATGAGTATACACTTTTGAACAAATGTAGGTTTACTTTTAATATTAATTAAGGATTTGTTGTCCTCCTTATTGTTCCTCAATAGGATATTTTGATTATTTTCGTAGTCTCTAACCGAAAATTTTGCTACATTGATTCAATAACAGTTGAAGACTCTTTTGGTACTTTATAACATCACCCAGGTTCTATGAAAACCATTTGACCCCACTATTTTATAATTTTTTTGATTTTATTTTTCTAATTTGTTAATTTTTTGCATGTGTTTGATATGCTACAAGTAATTTTCTTTTAAAATGGAATCCAACTATTTCTTTTAGTTGTTAATATTTGCCCTTTATTTTAATTTTGAACTAGGCTCTACTTCATTTTATTGACAGGGACACAAATTTTTAATCAATATTTATTTAACTATGGTTCTTTATGGCATTTTGTTTTAAAGTTTAAGATTATCTATGCGTGCTTTTGTGCGTTCATTTAATCTGGTATTATATATTCTAAATTTGGCACCTCTTTAAATATGTCTTTAAAGTACTCATTATTCCGTTTATGCTGGACTGTTTTAAGTTTTTGAAGTTTAAAGCGGAATAACTTATAAATTACATTTATTAATAAAAAAAGGTCATACACGAATTTTTACATATATTATTTAAATTTATTGCAAGTTATTGTTTTTAACCTTTCCTTAGTTTATGTAGATACATATTTGATAAGGAACAATCATCATGAGCTAGACTCACTAGGCAAAGACGTAGGTTGTTACGTCAAGCGCGATTTTTTTATGAAATAGGTAATGTATTACATTCCCTATATCATCCCGAATGCGAAAGTCATGACAATCTCAGACTTTTTGTAAATGAACATAGTCATTGTTCCATTACCCTACATGTAAATAACGTAAACATACCAAGCATAAAATATATTTCCTCACGTTCCATTGTTCAAGAAGACAATTATGTTGTTAACATAACGGATATTAACAACTCATGTCCCATCGCAAGAACTGCTGGCAACTATTGTGGCCATATAGTGGGAAGCGTTCAGGATTGTCTGGATAGTTTAAAGGAGAAAATTGCTACTAGCAACTATTGTGGCTATACATTAGGAAGTGCTCAAGAGTTTATGGATGCTTTAAAGGGAACAATTGCTCCCATCAACTATTGTGTCTACTATACCGTAGGAGCTATTCAAAAGTCCATCGATGCTCTGAAGAAAAAAATACACATTCGTCCAAATACGTTGATCCAAATTAAGAAATTTATATAATTTGTTATAAATCAATTTCTTTAAAAATATATATTCTTACAAAATATAAAACATGTTAATTTTAAAAATGTTTATGTACATATAAGGAACTATTATCATCCATGGGAATTTGGATTACTTGCCCACTGCCCACATTGTTCCGCTATTCTTTGGTACGAAGAGAGGAATGTCACGAGTAAAAAACCCGTCGTACCCAAATTCAGTCAGGGGAAGTGTTAAGCTCCCATTACTGAGTCATCCACCACCACTTTTATATGATCGTTTGGCATCCGATAATATAAGTAGGCAATCATCGTTTAAGGATAATATTAGAATTCAATTTTCACTTTTATATTTATCGGTGTAAATGTAGACAACCGTATAAACAATGGAGGTGCTCCGTACGTTTATCGTATTAGTGGGCAAAACCATCACAAGATTGGTTCATTAATACCTGCTATAAGGAAATCTCCAAAGTTTGATCAACTTTACATCTACGACACCAAAAATGAGGTAAGCAATCGAATAATGTCCTTAGGTGGAGATATTAACTCTTCTAGGCTTGACTCTACACTGGTCTCAAATTTACTACTTATGATCGATTCAAACAATGAACTAGCTAAAGTCTTCAGGATTTTGCGAGATCGTTTCAGTGAATCAAATGTCCTACCAGTAAGAATAAGATTACGGAGACAACGGACAAATGATCCATAAGTATATAATCTATCAAGCACATCAGAAATTGTTGCACTAATTGTTGGAGATCTTACTGAAGAAAATGTTTGCAGAGATGTTATTGTTGAACATAAGTACAATGGATTGTAAAGAATTAGTGAAATTCATCCCTCATACGAAGGTAAAACTCTATTGTTGGGGGGAAGAATGTTCCAACATCGTGTCGTAGATGCATATACATGCATAGAAGAAGAAAGGCTCCGATTGGTATGATATAACCAACTAAAATTACAAGCTGAATTTTATAAAGGGATAAAAGATGCAGTAATGCAAGGAGACTATACACCTTCATCAGTTGAAAAATGTATTATTTTGCCATCAAGCGTCACAGGGTTTCCTAGATACATGGCTCAAAACTTTCAAGATGCAATGGAGATATGTCGATGGTTTGGGTTCATTGCCAATCCAAAATGGTCGGAAATTACTAATTTTTTGAGCTCAACTAAACAATGTCCAAATGAGAGACTTGATATTGTGCCAAGAGTCTTTAAAATAAAGCTTAACGAGCTTTTAAATGACTTGACAAAACAACAACACGTTGGTCTGGTACTTGCAGGTATGTCTATTCTTACTTATATTAAATTACATTAAAATATATAAACTTATATTTTACTTTCTCACTTGAATCTTTCAATACTAATCATTTATTATTTAACTTTTAATATGACATATCCCAATTATTTTAACAATCCACACAATTGAATTCCAAAAAAGTGGTCTTCCGCATGCGCATACATTTCTTTTTACATATAGATTCTAAGCAACCAACCCCGACAGACGTTGACAAACTAATATATGCCGAAATACCTGATTGTATAGATGACCCTATTGGATATATCATTATATCTAAGTTTATGATCCATGGTCCATGTGGGCATACAAATACAAAGTCACCATGTATGTCAAAAGTAAGTTGCTCCAAACACTTCCCCAAGAAATATTGCAACCGCATCACGATTGATGATAACGGTTTCCCAATTTCCAAACACTGAGAGGATGTTCGACGTGTTACCAAAATGGGATTGAAGCTTGACAATTGATTTATGGTACCGCACAATATCAACTTACTTGTAAATATCAAGCTCATATAAACGTCGAATGGTGCAACAAGTCAAGTCAATAAAATATTTATTTAAATATATAAATAATGGACCAGACAGAGCAAGAATTGTATTTGAGCAAATAATCTTATGAGACTGATAAAATTAAAAGCTTCCTCGACTGTCGTTAACTAATTGAATGTGAAACGTGTTGGAGGATAGGTGAGTTTGATATACAATATCAGAGCGTTGATGTGGAACGACTTACATTCCATCTGCTTGAAGAACACATGGTGACTTTTAAGGACTCAAATCAATTAGACACTATGATTGATAGAATAGACATAAAGAAGACTATATTAATAAAATGGATGGTTACAAATAGTAAGTACGAAGATGACAAAAAGTTCATATATGCTGAATCCCCAAAAGAATGGGTTTGGCAGTCGTTAGAGAAGTAGTGGACCCGAAGAAAGTCAGGTACATGTCTAGGACGAATTGTATACACACATCCCACATCCGGTGAGAGATTTTACCTCCGATTGATGTAAACATGGTCTAAGGAGTAAGATATAATGAAGAAGTCAAGACTTTTGATGGCATATTATATCCAACATGCAAGGATGTATGCCGCCCATGTGCAAGTTTCTCAGTGGTGAACTGGATGTCAATTACGTGAATTATTCGCAGTGATTCTAATGTTCTGTGAAGTCATTCGATTAAACTTTGGAAAGAAATTTGGGAAATCTTATCAGAAGACATACTTTACCGGCAAAAGAAGATGTTAAACTTCGATTATTTGATCTTAAGCGATAACCAAATAAGAAATTATGATCTATATGAGATTGATGAGATATTAACGAAAAATGGTAAGGGATTATCTGATTTATCACCAATGTCAATACTGGATCAATCATTAATACGTGATTGGGGAAATCGTATGGTAAGGGAGGATTAGTCATTTGATACAAAAGAGATGTCCGATGAACACATGTCTAAACGTTAAATAGCTAGACGTATACAATGTCATCCTACAATTAGTATACGAGAAGAAATGAGAGCTATACTTTCTTCATGGAGCTGGGGGAATGGAAAAACTTACATGTACAGGACCATCCTTGTGCGTTTAAGATCTTGAAAGGAAAATTATTTTAACAATTGCATCATTAAGGGTTGCATCTTTGTTACTACCAGGAGGGAGTACAACTCACTCAAGATTTTTAATTCCTATTGAAATTAATGTTGATTCAACATGTAACATTCATCAAGGGACTCAGCTAGCAAAGTTGATAAAAAGGTAAGTCTTATCATATGCGATAAAGCACCCAGGGATCATTGTCATGCTTTTAATCCTTTAGCCAAAACGCTGAAAGATATTTTGCATTCAGATAATAAAAATTCCTTTGAAAGACCATTTGGAGGCATCACCGTGATTCTCAGAGGAGATTTCAGACCGACATTACCCATTGTTCGCAAAAGAAGGAGAGAAGACATTGTTAAAACGTTAATAAACAAGTCACGAATTTAGGAGTCGTGCCATGTTTTGACACTTACTCAGAAATGCGCATAAATGACTCTGTATCATTTTCTGAATGGGTTTTATCACTTGTTGATGGGAAACTACTTGTAACATCATTTGATGATGATGAACAGTCCCACTGGATTAAAATACCTAATGAATTCCTTATATAACGTACGGAAGACCACATTCCAAATATCATATCTAGTATGTACCCAATTTTTTTCTAGTATTATTAAGATTCAGAATACTTGAGGGTAAGAGCAATATAAACATCAACTAATCAAACTGTGAATGAAATGAACGATTTTATGCTACAGTTAATACCCGAGGAACCAAATACATCTTAGCTCCGATTATATCTCTAAGATCTCAAAAATCATTCATGACCAAGATTTATTGTTCCCAATAAAGTTCCTAAATAGTTTGAAATTCACTGGAATGCCAAAACATTAACTAGAATTAAAGGTCGGTTCACCAATCATGCTTTTCAGAAACATAAATCAATCTATAGGACTGTGAAATGGAATGTAATACCCCGTATTTTTATGCTATATTAATTTGGGGATTTATTAAAGTTAATGTGAATGAATTATTTAATAAAAATCTGGAAATTAATTATGTTATAATTATTAACGTGACGAGAGTTAGTAATTATGGGAAATTTGTTGAATATTACTAATGAGCAAATTAATATATTATATTGGTTATATTGAATATATTGAATGTCATGAGCGAGTTAAATGACAATTTCGGAAATTTAAGTCGAAACGTGCTCGTGTCGCGTTGGGACTAAATTTTGATAAATAAAAAGTGAATATTTTATAAGTTACCTGTATGGTCGTTTTGAGTGCCCCAACGCGTCCGGAAGGGTCGAGATAGTCAGAAAAGTGTACCCGGGGGTGTAGTTTGGGTCTCGGGGAGTTTTTAGGCCTAATTAGTAACCCGGGAGGGCATTTTGGTCATTTTACCTTCTTGGGTAATTAAACCCACGAATTTCAGCAACCTATATCAGCCATCTAGGTTAGTCATTTAGGGTTAGAATATTCAGAAAACCCTAGTACGGCCATTGGAGAAGAGAGGGAAAGCTCTCAAGGCAATTCAAGGCCAAAAAGTCACCGGTTTGCACCGCCGCCACCACCAACGCGTAGATCGCGAGAAGGGGAACGCAACCACACCAAAATCAGCCGCAATCCAGACTTCTAAAAATCCCAGGAAAGTATTTATCTTGCGTATTTTCGTTGGTGCAAATCTTCATATTAGTTAGGAATGATTAGAGATGAACAATATGGAAGAAAACCCAATTTGTGATAGGAAAATCCATGTAGTATTGATTTATATGAAAATTCTGGAACCATTGCCATGTAGAGGAAGATAACCCACGAAATTTTAGTATAAATAAGAAGGAAATTCTGGGATTAAACAGATTAGAATCATGAGTTAGAGATTTTTAGGGTTCTTGAGTTTTAAATAAATTATGGCATAATAAATCCATGTTTAGTGATGTAAATTGATGTGACACCCCGACTAATTAAACACCGGGTAGCTACTCCTTTATAAAATTAATTCAAAATGCCAAGTTGGCTCAGTTAATAGCATCACTGTCGAAAACGTTTTATTATTACTAACCACCTAGTATTTAAAAAGTAAGTGCCAAATTTTATTAAATCTGATTAACATGCAACAGAAGTAATGAATAACTAAATAACACCATTCACCATACTGAAGTAAAACGAATAACCATCACAAAATGTAAATAAACTCTGGAGGAAAAACTCCTCAATACAAATCCCACAACTGATAAGTACTGAAATAAATAACTAAAACTGAATACTGAGCAATACATGCTAGAGTCTGAAAACTGAAATGTAAAAATGTCTAATAGAATTGGGCAACATGCCCTACAACTGATGGATGCTGAGACTGGAATCCAAATGAGAGAAGCGTCTACATGCAAATCCCTGTAGCTTCCACAAACAGCTACAGCTCGTCACCTGAATGAGAATCCTATACTTGGTGTCCTTGTGGCTGGGCACCTAAAATGGTTTTACAAGAAAATATATTTGAAAGCAAATGGGTCAGAGCCCGAAAGTGGAAATCATTTTAAAAACCTGCAAGTGCTTTAAAAACATTTAAAACATTAAATGCAAAGTACATGTTAGGACGTGCACTCACATTAAATTCTCACTTCTCGACTAACTGTGCACTCCTAACGTAAGTACCCATCTATAACGACCCATATTACTAGCTAACTGACAACATAACTAGCTAAACTGCCAAAGGTTCTACCCATATTACTCGGTTCCATTTATCATAACAACGCTCGTAATTAAATAGAGGTTTAACGTAAACTCAGTTACTAAATATGCCATATATATAAGTATCAGTTAACTCCTTATATATCTCGAAACAATACCGTGATACATTTACAACATTAACATGAGGATTTCCATTAATTAAATGTATATTATTCACATCATAAATATACGATACAAGCACCCCGCAATCTAAGCTATGGTGCACACATACTCTGCTATCCATCCCGGTACATCACGTACATAAGGATCACATATTCGGAATCTCTCAGGAATAGTTCAGATAACACAAATCACAAATAGTGGAGGCGAACACAGTCACCATCGCATGGGTCACGCACATACCTACGCTCCCATGATCATGCAGACTTATTAATATCACAATAAGTCCTTCTATGATCTATGTTCATCAAGGTACCCCCGTAGGCACACAAGGATTAGAGGGTCCTAAGCGAACGTAACCTCCCGTGATAGCAAGTATGGTAGGTATGTCATACACACAAATACTATATCAATACTAAGTATACACGCATCTTAGTAATCACCGTAGTATAATTGTAATACTCTACATCATTATACCATGTCCAAACTTATATTATTCAAGTCTCCCGTTAATATATAGTTAAATCGCCGACACGTCTCACGCCGTAGTCCCTTATCCTTAAAACCTATCTATAATAGATTATTAGGTTCCGATTATTCTCAAATTTAACATCTTTATTCCTAGGGTCTTTACTTCTGCTCTAAACCTTATTTCATCAACTTATTCCAATTGGTACTATTAACCCAATTATTATCTCACATAACGAATCTCAATAATCTAGAATAATTCCTCGAATTGCATTCTAATTAAAGTCCACTATAATAATCATACCTACTGGTCTTCCTTAAGGGTGAGGGTATTCATAAGTTCTCCAAACATATTCTCCGAGGGTTTCCGCCATTAAAATCAAATTAAGGAAAATTTTACTCATTCTGGGAAGGTCGATCGATCGACCTATGAATATCGATCGATCGATCTAGTCGATCGATCGACTGATGAATGTCGATCGATCGATCGAACAGGTATGGCTACGGACTGCTTCGTTCTGCAGATTTGAAAACGTCCCAAAACTTATTTCTAACGTGTGATTCTCAAATATAACGTGATAGTAATGTCTCATAACCATCATACAATATTACTAACGTCCATAAATCAATAATTCAACAACTAAAGGCTACATATGGATCAATCTTCATCAAAAACCTAGTTTCCAGATTTTATCTCAAGAACATTCATAACTTCATCTTAAATTCGTATTTGGTATAACAAAAGTCAGTAATTCTCTTAATATAATCTTCCAGTAACATTCTACATGCAACCTATATCCCAAAATTAAAACTAATAACTCCAATCTTATGGGTTTTTCATTATCTTCCAAGAACATACAAAATTTATGAATAATCTAACATGGAAGAAGCATTCTCTGAAATTTAAATGGAATAAATCACTTGCCTTGGTTTGATTTCGGATTTGGTGTTGATTTGGTGAAGAATCTCTGCAGAATTCCTCTCTCTCTCTCCTTCTCCAAGCTTTCTTCTCCAAAAGGCTATGGTGGCTAGGGTTTGCTTTTGGGAGAGTTGGAAGACTAAATGATAACCTACGTAGCTTATGGGGTTAATAAAGGGTTGGTTGGGTCAATTCCTTATCAGATTACAACTCTCAATTTTCGTCACTTTTAATTACCCAAAAATACCAAATTACTAAAATACCCTTTAAGTTACCGGTATGGCCTAAAAATACCCCGGGACCCAAACTATACCCCCGGCTAGTGTTTTCTGACTATCTCGACCCTTCCGGACGCGTTGACGCACTCAAAACGACCATACGGATTATAGATTTTAAATTCACTTTTATCATCAATATATTATACCGTGACGCGGCGGTCCCACGCGTCAACAAAATTTCTAAAATGCCGTATATAAATCTCACGACAAATTTTATAGTACCAGATACATATATAATCATATATGCACATAATCAAATACCAATTCGCATCTCATTAGTATTTATAACCCGGATTAATTTCCAATTAATACGCTAATTAATTAATTAATCCCAAAAATAATTATAGTCAAAAGTACGGGGTATTACAATTGATATGTTTTACGTTGAATATACCTGTTATGATGATATAAGGTTAGTAGTATTAATTCTGGACGATTGGAACTTGAAAATATGGATTTGCTGTAAATTTGGAGATGAAACCCGTAACTGCAATTCTGCAGATTTTCGCAGACCTGCTTGATCGATCGATCGAGCCCCAAACCTCGATCGATCGACCCCTCCTGGCAGACTACTATTTCCCTTTGTAAATGATTTAAAAATTGAATTGTCGTGATATAATTCTTGGGCATTCTTAGGATAATGTTTTGGGAGATAGGAAAGACCAGTAGGACATATGAATAAGTGTTGGGAACTTTATTATAAGACGAGAATTTTACTTTTGGAATAATTGTATAATGAACGATGAAACTACGTATTTCAAGTGAGAGATTACGATGAATAGCTACGATAGTGAATAGAGTTATACCTACTGAATTTTCTACTTGGAAGGATAGAGTCCACGAGTGTCACGTAATAAGTGAGAAAACCCTTTGAGTTAAGGTTAGAGATGAAACTTTATAAGTAATACTTATAATGTGAAATTAAGGATAAATGTTTGTAATTATGGGTGACGAGAGGAACCTATATTAATATGGTAAAATTATTATAGTTATATGATTGTGTATGCATAAGCTATATATGTGTGAAAATCATGCCCACGCTATTTGATATCCCTGAGGTTACCACGCTGGGACAGTCTTATCTCGATGGGGATATTGACTTGTACCCTAGAAGATAGATGTCCTTGGTACAGGCTATCGACGTGATAGTTCAGACGGTCCTAAGAGACGCAAGCATGTGCCATCCTCTTAGAGACTTGGAATCTATTCTTCGCCTCAATTTTGTTTATGTATGTGTTAATACAATTCGAGAGTGATTCCGATTGTATTCCCCTTAATATGAGTGATATGGGGTTCTGGATAATAGAGTATGCCCGCACCACAGTTTATTTGGTGTGCTGTTATAATATATATATTATACGAGTAGTTAATATATATATGAAATTTTGAAATTTGGAATTACCTACCGTGTATTGTTATGTAGGATATGGTTGACGACTCAAATTGTAAATACTTATTTTGAGAAAGTATAATATGACACTGGAAAACTTTATTGACTAATAAAGTTAAAATGAGAACTTTGGTTATTAGTTGAAATATTCTCTTCAAACAATTGTAGCGTTAAATTTTGAATCCTGCGAAATACCTAAGATAAGTTAAATCATTGGGGAAAGATAGCGTGGTATATGATGAGATAAACCATTAGGAGGGTTAGTACGATAGGGATGCACATTAGAAAAGAGGTGAGAATTTCTCAAGAGAGTGTCGCTCTAATATGTTGTTGCATTGGCCTGTATCAATTTAAATACTTGCTAACGTATTTTAAATCAAACACACTTTCGGGCTCTGACCCATTTTTCTCTCTCTCTCCCTTGTATATATATGTATGTATTTCAGGTGCTCAGCCACAGGGGCGTCTTGTTTAGGATCTCTTGAAAGGAACGTGCTGCAGCTTAGGTGGGAGTTGCAGGTCACTTGCGTAGACGGCTTACCTTATTGACTCCACTTCTAGCATTCTCATTTATTGGGCATGTGTCGCCCTTTCCATTTATTCATTGTCATTGGGACATTTGTATTTCAGTTATTTCTAGTATTGTCTCTATGGGATTTATTCAGTTTAAATTGTGTTACTTTATATTTCGCATGTGGACATTCGATTGACGAATGTTTTAAATTAATTGGATTGTGTTCCAGGTTTATTGTGGTGTGATTCTAAATTGTTGAAATGTTGTTAATATATAAATAAATAATTTTTCTTTAAATACAATTTGGTTTGAAAGGTTAAAAATAGTTTTGACACTTAGCTTAATTAATTAGGGTGTTAATTTGGAAAAGTTTATTTTTACGACAGTGATGCTAAGAATGAACCAACTGTTCACCTTGATTTTAATTTAATAAAGGAGTGATCGCCCGGTATTTAATTAGGCGGGGTGTCACATGGAACTCGCCTAATCATCACCCGATTGGCTCCTATGGTAATCGAAGCAAAAATTATTACAGGATCTCATATAGGATCAAAGGTTTTCATCCCAAGAATAATAATTTCCGCTTCTAATTCAAAATGGCCTTTTATTATGAATGAAGACAATTCCCAATCCCCATATCATTATCAATGACCATTAACAAGGGTCAAGTTTAAACACTTGGATCAAGTGTGCATATACCTTCCTAAACCAGTTTTCAGCCATGAATAACTTTACGTTGCAATTTCAAGAGTGAAAAACATTAACGGTTTGAAAATTTTCATCAATGATAATAAACCAGAGCACTATAACTACATGAAGGTACTGTGCCATTTATGAAATGGTATACATAACAAACACCATTATTAATCTCATAGAGTCTAGATCGATTAATTACGTACACACACACACACATATATACATATATATGACACCGCCTATTTACTATGCCATTAAAAATAACATGAAATTAAAATACGCTACAAGTATATAATGGTTATGATAAGTTATAACAACATTTGCGATTTGCGAAAGGGGAAAGATGACTGGACGCTAAAATTTCATTTGCAAGGACATGGACGCCAAAAACTTCAAGAAAAATGATGAAGTCATTTTGCTTGACATGCTGATGCTTGATGAGGACATAAATACTAATCTTATTCCTAAATTCAAAACTTATTCTATTACTATTAATACAATTCAATAATTTAACAATTCTTTATACACAGGGTGATGTGATTCACGCTTGATTTCGAAGCTATATGCTTAAGAAATACTCGAAGAAAATAGTAGAAGGGAATATGTATTATATTTCCAACATTAGAGTCTTGGAAAACAAACTGAACTACAGACTGGTTCCTCAAGATTACATGTTGCAATTCCTACCCTCAACATCAATAAAAGAAGCAAATGACATAAACAAAATTTTCCCAATGCATCACTTTAATTTGGTTGAATTTTTCCCAATGTATCACTTCAATTTGGATGAACTCCATAAAACTTATTATGTTATAAATTCTTATTTAATAAAATAAATTATACAAAATATCTGGAAAGACACATGATATGAACTATATTGGACAAAATTGAACAAAAATCGGAATTGAAAACCAAAAATCGTCTGATATAATGAACATAACGGATATATTGAACCTACGATCAGAGTCAAGAGATGAGGTATTCTTTCCTAAAATTTCTAATACATTATATATTCATAAATGTGATTGAAAATTCATACCAATTACTTTATGATTAGACAGGTAAAATTTGTGTGATGCAATGCGAAGATAAAGGAGATTGAAGGGGAATATGGTTGGTACTATAATTCATGTAATATGTGAAACAAAAAGGTTCAATCCGGCGGTAATAAATTTTGGTGTGAATCATGCAACATAGAGATTAGGTACCCTAAACCACAGTAAGTTTTATATTAAACAACTAACTTACAAATGATAATAAAATACACCATTTTAAATTTAAGTTTAATAGTTATAAAAGAACATGATATTCTTAAAAAATAAATTTTTGCCTACTATCACAATTATAAAATCCAAGTACGTGTAAAGGATGATTCATCTTACACTACCTTCGTCAGCTTTAATAGAGTTACAGAGTCTCTTATCCAACTACCAATTACTGATGTTCTTAACTCCAATGACAATGTCAATGTGTGCATTCAGAAAACCTACAGACTCATATAACTGGCATATAATTTTGCCATCCTTACCAATAACAAATAATAAATTACTTCTTAACAGATACATGAAATGAGTATACCAAAGGTACTTATAAATTTGATTGGAATCTGTAATACCCCGTATTTTCATGGCTTTTAAATTTAAGGATTTATTAAATTTAATTGAGATAAATTAATTTAATTTTAATTCGAAATGTTGTTTTAAATATATACTAGCGTGACAAGAGTTAGTAATTATTGGGAATATATTATTTGTTGCATATTACTGGATGAGTATAGTAATATATGAGATTTATTTTTATAATATTGTCACATGTGAATAAAATGACAATTGTGGAAATTTAAGTCCGGACGTGCCTGTGTCGTGTCGGGACTAAATGTGGATTAATAAAAGTGAATATTTTATAGGTTGTTCGTATGGTCGTTTTGAGTGCGCCAACGCGTCCGGAAGAGTCGAGATAGTCAGAAAAGTATACTCGGGAGTTTGATTTGGGTCTCGGGGCGTTTTTAGGCCTAATTAGTACCCCGGGAGGGCATTTTAGTCATTTTGTATTTTTGGGTAATTAAACCCACGAAAATTAAAGGGGTTATATCAAATGTTTAGGTTATCTCCTAGGGTTAGATAACTCAAAACACTAGAACTACCATTGGAGAGGGGAGGAGAGAGCTCTCAAGGCATTTCAAGGCTCAAAACTCAACCGTTTGCACCGCCGCCACCGCGTAGATCGCGAGACGGGGAACGCAACCACACCAAATTCAACACCAAACCAGATTTCTGAAAATCCCAGGCAAGTGTTTATCTTGCTTATTTCGTTGATGCATCATCCATATTAGTTTAGGTGTTATTAGGATGAGATTTATGGAAGAAAAACCCAATTTGAGATGGGAAATTTTCATGTAGTGATGATTTATATGATATTCTGGAAACCCTTTGTCATGTAAAGGATTAAGAGTTTGATTAAGAAAAGAGTTTTAATCAGATACAAACACTAAAAAAATTATTTCGGATAATCGGACCATTGGAATCACTTGAAATTTTAGTATGTTGTAGCGAACGGCGAGACAGGACTGCTGACAAAAATTCAGCTTGATCAGACGGTCGGATTTCTAAAACTATTATTTTTACTAGAAAGTTTTATGTTTTGAGGACTCTTAGAGAGTTTTATATTTTGAGGACTCTTCTAAGTAATAAAAAAATTCAATTAAAACTCCATTTTAATTTCGATTTCGAAACCGTTTGAAATTCTCATCTTTGAAAATAAAATTCAAAATCCTTTAATGTAAGGCGAAATCTATATTTTTGGGATATTTTGTATAACGGATAATGTAAGTATATATTAAAGGGGAGAGACACGTAAGAGAGAGTTACGTTGGAACATAAATAGATATCTACTAAATTGTACATTTGAAAGAATAGAGTCCATGAGGGTTACGTAGTAAGTTGGAAAAACCTTTCGAATTAAATGTAACACCCTACGACTTTGGAGACTGAGAAATTAAATTTTTGGGAAGATAAAATTTAATTAAATTGGAGAATTTTAGAATTTGGGAAATGAGGTCCAAAAATAGAAAATATTTTAAAGTATTCCGGATGATGATTTTGAGGGTACCATCGATCCCGGAAGGGTCGAGATAGTCAAAATGACTGTCATTGGGTTTTATTTCGGCTCCGGAATATTTTTAAGTCAGTTTGACTCTAATTGGTCTAAACGAGTCATTTAAAGTGTGTATTAACATTTAAAACTGGGTTTGTTGTTTTAAAGGATTGAAGGCTTACGGATGAAGCCTTCTCAAATAGAGAAAGAGAGAAAGAAAAAGGAAGAAAGAAAGAAGAAGCAAAAGAAGAGAGAGAGGAAGAAAAAGTTTGGGATTTCTGGCCCAACCGCGACATCGAGGATGACCGAACCTCTACAAATCTGAGGCAAGTGTTTAATCTTGCTAAATAGCTATTTGTGTATTTCATTTCATAATTTGTGGGGTAAAGAAATGGATTTTTGGGTATAAACACCAAAACCTAGATTTTTAGGTTTAATCTTGAAATCAATGTTAAATAGGGATTTAATGGATTAGAAGTGGTTGGGATCAACTTTGGGTTGACTTATGGGGTTAAAATCATAAATTGATGAAGGTTTAATTGTTAGAAATGAAAATTTAGGCTTTAGAATTCGTGGGTTTTGATGAAGAAGAAGAACCCTTCAAAAATTTGCAGGTCCGAATCGATTCGCCCCCTTAAGCGAATCGATTCGGTTTAGTGAAATTGGCAGGTCTGCATTGACCGAATCGATTCGGACCCAAGCCGAATCGATTCGGCCTATTGCAGAAGCCCAGGTCTTTGGACCCGAATCGATTCGGAATAGGGCCGAATCGATTCGGAAACAGGGCATTTTGAGGTATTTTCTCCATAGTGATTTCAAACCCTTTTTGGTTGGGTTTATTGATTTGGGGGCTTTCTCTTAGGATGTAAAAGATATATTCTTGGAGTCATATAAGGAGCTTCTCACATATTGGGATTTGGGGACTCCTTAGGGTAACTTGGGGGAAATGTACCCATGTACGTATTGGAGTTACATATGGATATCGGGGAAACCTCTTTGAGGTTGGAATTACCAATTATAGATAAAGGTATATATACATGTTTGAGGTTGAGAACTCTTAGAGAGTGAGGGGTATCCTATCCTTAGAAATATTTAGACTAAGGAACAAATGATAACCCGATAGGAGTAAGGGTTCATATAATAAATTGAACCATAGGTAAAAATGGGAAACAACTTGGGGGTGTACTATCGACTAGGATAAGCGGTAGTGTAAATTCTAGTTAGGATAGTTTATACACGATTGTGGGGATATGGCCATTGAGATTTCCAATACTTGAGATGAGGTTGGAATAAATTGAGGTTTTAGACTATTAAGTCATGTTTATGCCTATGGTTAGATAGTGCTAAAGATAATTATGTACTTTCACATTTAGAGGTGAAAGGTTTAGTGATGGATTCCTACACAAATTCTTGGGTGATAACCCTAATGTTGAATGTATATGTATAGATATATACATATGGTTTTGGGAGACTACTCATCATAGGAAGATGATTGAATATGTTTCAAGTGAGGGATTGTATTCACATATCGAGGTAAATTTAATGGAAATTGTGGTGACGGCTTGTGTATTGAGTATTATGTATACTTATAACCGAGTTTATATATCTTGTACATATGAACGATACTTAGTTTATATATATAGATATAAGGATATGTGAATATGTGTTGATATATATATATATCTGTATGTATATAGATATATGGATATCTTCATGTTGTGGACATACATGGTATGGATATTTAAACCGTATACGATGGTTTATTATTTGATCATATGATTGGATCATACGGATTATATATATTATGCATGTAAATGATATACATACTTAATTGGTTAAGCATACCCCGCTCATGCTATCATTGGGAAGTTGCGCGCGTAGTGGGTGAGCATCCTGGCTAGAAAAGCAGGGTGTGGATATTCCCCAGGTCATAGTCGTCCCGTGTGTTACCATATGATATATATATTTATTTTGGGATGAGACGTGATGGGTATGTTTCGTCTCATTGCCGGTTTGGAGCTATGATCGCTTCCCCGGACGTCGTGTGCGTGAGTTTACCACGAGATGGGTGTCTTTTAGTCCCACCATGGTGGCCCCAGTTTTGCTACGTGAGCCGGGCACTGGGAAGATGATAGCATTGATGCAGCTTATCGGCGATATATATAGCCGGGTATATTATGTGCATGGCCTTGTACATCATATGTAGTATGTACACTTGGCTATTGGATTGATGATGATATATATACGGTTAGAAATAAATACCTATATATATATATATTTATATATATATCCTATAGATGAAAGGATATGGACTTTTATGAAGTACATCTTAGATGATTATGGTGTACTAGATTGATGGGGGTTGATGTATCGCACATAAGGTATTATTCGGTTACATCATCCCAAGGATATTATTGGAGGTTCTTTTATTTTATTTTATTTGTTTTCTTTTTTCTTTTCTTCTTCCTTTCTTTAGTAGTTATAGTTAGTAGTAATGGTAATATTAACTTGCATGTTGAGGATTAGGGATCTCTAGGATCGACATTGCCCAGGAGTAGTGTAACGAGGTGGTTCCTTGTTTGGATTTCGCTTTACGAGACACCTCACGCACGAAACGCAGTGCCATGTCGAGATTTGAGAGAAGTAATTCCATAGGTGGCATCTCGGATCTCTGGTCTTGACCTTATCAGGAGTAGTGTAACGGGGCGGTTCCTTGTTTGGATTTCGCTTTGCGAGACACCTCACGCACGAAACGCAGTGCCATGTCGAGATTTGAGAGAAGTAATTCCATAGGTGGCATCTCGGATCTCTGGTCTTGACCTTGTCAGGAGTAGTGTAACGGGGCGGTTCCTTGTTTGGATTTCGCTTTGCGAGACTCCCCACGCACGAAACGTAGTACAATTTTGGGATTAGAGAGAAGTCTTGCCAATATTCCATGTGCATGTTATCAAGTATATTAATTCTTACGTTTTTAGCCTATATAGGTGTGTGTATATATATATATATATATATATATATATATATATATATATATATATATATATATATATATATATATATATATATATGTATATGTATAGGGGAAATGTTTTAGGAATTATGATGATTATAATTCATAAGATTATTAATCAGAATTCATTAAGCCTATTATGGCAAAATTGTTTGTATTCATAATCTAGTAAGATTAGAAACAGGGTGGATTCTTGGGCTAGGTTAGGAAGGCAAATTCTCGTGGGGATAAGCCAGGCCTATAATAAGTTAGGTTGTCCAAATAATGTGGGGGTAATTTAACTAAAACTTGAGGATGCGAATAGGTGCTCGCCTTTAGATGAGAGGTGAGTTGGGGTTTCGCGAGAGTGCGGTCTCACTTTAATTATGAAATAAAGTGCACCAATATTTATTATGCACGGTTAACACACTTGCTAAATATTTTACACATTCGGGGCTCTGACCCATTTACTTTTCTCTCCTCCTTGTATATATATATGTTACCACAGGTATCCTACCGCATGGATGCCGGATGACCTTCTATCCTGAGTCTTGGGAGCCGTGACAGGTGCGGACTGTTGTGGGATGTTTCATGTAGCCGCTTCCTACTTCTTTAAAATTCTAGGTAGGATTCATGTTGTATATCGGGTTTGTACCCAAGGGATATTTACATACATGTTTATATTTATTCCATTCAGTTATTGTATTGGCTGTGATCCGACAGCTTATTCGGGTCTACTTTTTGTAGTACATTCGGTTGTATTTAATTGGTTCATTTTATCTCTAGCATTTTAATTATTATAGTTCTTTCCTGCATCTCTCCTATTCATTAGTAGTTTTATAGTGTTGGGTTGTTGTATGTTGCAAGTTTTATTTTTTTATAACATCTCGCTTATATGATTTCGGGTAGTTAGTCCTATATTATATAGTACCGTTAGTTGATGTTGAGACTGTACCATCTGGAATTCCTGATTTAATATAGTATAGGGCTGGCCACCCGTTATTATTTTAGGCGGGTTGTTACATTAAAGTTAGAAACGAACCATTATACTTGATAAATAATAATGGGAAAATAAGGATAAATGTTGTGAATGTGGGTTATTGGATAAACCTAAATTGATATAATAAAAGTGGTATATTTATATGATTGTGTATGCATATATTATATACTTGTGAAAATCATGCCCGCACTACTTGCTATCCCTGAGGTTACCGCGCTGGGACGATCTTATCTCATGTGCCTTATGGGGGATATTGACTCGTACCCTAGAAGATAGGAATCCTAGGTACAGGCTATCGAATCGGTAGTCACGGTCCTAAGATACGTGAGGGTATGTACTGACCTCTTGGACTTGAAAACTATGCTTTGCCTCAATATTGTTTGTGTATGTATTTATACAGTTCGAGAGTGATTCCGAACTTGTATTCCCTTTAGTACGATTAATACGAGGATTGGATAGCAGAGTATGCCCGCACCATAGTTTTTATGTGGGGTGCTGTTATGATATATATATGAAATTCTGAAATCTGGAACTGCCTGCTGTGATTTGATATGTAGGACATGTTTGATGACTCAAATTATAAATAATTGTTTTGAGAAAGTATAATATGACACTGGAAAACTTTATTGATTAATAAAGTTAAAAGGAGAACCTTGGTTACAAATTGAAATCTTACGTTTTAAATACTTGTGTTGTTCAGTTGTAAATCCTGCGAATAACCTAAGATAAGTTAAATCATTGGGGAAAGATAGTGTGGTATATGACGAGATAGACCATTGGTAAGGTTAGTGCGATAGGTATGCACATTAGAAGAGAGTTGAGAATTTCTCAAGAGAGTGTCGCACTAATATGTTGTTGCATTAGCCTGTAATCAATTTAAATACTTGCTAAACGAATTTTTAAATCATATACACTATCGGGCTCTCACCCGTTTCTATTTTCTTTTCTCTCTTGTATATATATGTATGTATTACAGGTGCCCAGCCACAGGGGCGTCTTACTTAGGATCCTTTGGAAGGAACGTGCTGCAGCTTAGGTGGGAGTTGCAGGCCTGTTGTTTAGACGACTTCATCCATTTGATTCTACTCCTAGTTCAGTTTTATCCAGCAGGGGCATGTGTCGCCCTCTTTCTATTATTTAGTTGGTTGTCAAAGATTGAAATTTTTACTTTCAGTACCTTTATTTCGAGATTTATTACTGTCAGGATGTTTTCCTTTAGTGTTGTAAATGTTGGGATTTATTATTGATGATTAAATTCGTGTATGTTCAATTCTATTTTTATTCTTAATGTGTGACTCTTTAGATGTTAATGGTTTAAGGTTTTATAACCGGATTTAATAAAATGAGAATAAGGTTTTAAATGATTTTGATACTTAGCTTAATTATTTAGGGTGTTTAAATTGGAAAAGTATTTTTACGACAGTGATGCTAAGAATGAACCAACTGTTCACCTTGATTTTAATTTAATAAAGGAGTGATCGCCCGGTATTTAATTAGGCGGGGTATCACAGAATCAACCACATATTCCATCCAAAGTTGACATACAATAATTTGGTACTTGGGTGGCAGAACTATACGGTGACGAACATTTTTATCGAAGAGATGCGAATTAAAACAATATGTTAAAATTTCCAAATAATGTAAAACTATAGCCGTATACTCATAGATGTTATGGAAATGTTTTTCATTTATTATCATGTCTGTTTCCATCAGTAAGACAATGTATTACATCCATCTGTAAGCCAATAAAAATTAAAAAACGAACAATGCTACAACAGACAACAATACACTCTTGTAATCTTTTATGTTGCATGAATAGTACATCGATGCCCAAATGGAGAAGTAGATTTTCCTAATTTACATATCTCAAACTATTTTTGAGGAATAAGAACAAAATAATGTAGGTTAAATCACAATGCAGTTGGTTGACCGACGCATTTTTTTACTGCTACGTACTTTCCTCTGTCTTTAAGCATTGCTAAAAAATCGGCCGGACGATAAACAACAATAAGGCGATGTTGGTCAACTGACATGACTACCGGTCGACCGATAAATTTTTATTGCTACTATTAATTTTATTATCGCATTAAGACTTTCCCCATAAGCAAACCAAACTATGAAAAATGCATTGTTAGAACAACTTTGTTGCTACTACAAATTTTCACGCGGGCCTTAAATTTGCATTTCTAACTGCTACCTACTTTCCCATTTCACGAAACGTTGCCGAAAGTCGACTGATCGACAAACAACAAGGGAATGATGGCCAACTAACATGATCACCGGTCGGTCAATGCAATTTGGTTACTGCAACCAATTTTCCTACAATAATAAGACTAGCACGATTACCAAACACAACGATAAAAAAATACTTGGTTAGACCAACGTTGTTCCTGCCAGAAATTTTCATATTGGTCGAAGATTTGACTGATCACCACATGTATACATAGACCTTCTTAATATACATACATGAAGCATGAAATATGGAATTGAACACAAATCTCAAACTATTTTTTAGGAATAAGCATAAAATAATGTCGGTCAAACAATAATGATGCCGATCGATCGATGTATTTTTGTTAGTCTTACCTACATTCCCCTATCTTTAAACATTAAATAAAAGTAGGGCGTCCGATAAACAAAAGCAAGGTGAGGTCGTGAGGTCGACCAGTCGACCGACGCAATTCGATTACTCCTACCAATTTTCCTGTCACATTAAGACTTGCACGATCACCAAACCCAACTACAAAAAATTCTTCGTTAACTCAACTTTGCTGCTGGTACAAATTTTCATGCGGGACGAAGATTTGTATTTTTTCTTACTGCTACCTAATTTTTTGTCTAACTAAGTGTTGCCCAAAAGTGACTCGGCCACCAGTCAGCTAACGCATTTATGTTACCGTTACCAATTTTAATACTTTGTTAAAAAAACTTTTTTGCTGGAAGATATATTCACATTGGACGAAAAGTTGCCCAATCAACAACTGTATACATATTTTGACATATTTTGACATGAAATTTCATTTTAAAAATCATTACGTAATAATCTGTGAATAAATAAAATATTACAGGCCATAGATGTTTCAAATGATGAAACGACCATTACACTAAGTCGGCAGCGAGAAGACTTAACGAAAGATCATATTTCATAATATTCAACTTCCCAAAATTCATACATCAAAGGGTACGACAATAGCAAAAATACTCGGGCGTCAAAAAGACTCAAATTAGCAAGGTACCTTTCATTTATTAATGTTGTTAACTCTTATAAATTACTTTTAAAATTATTTAAATATCTTAAACATACAATTCTAATAACCCACATGAGTTTAGATCTAATCAGAAATTTACTTAAATAGATCATATACGTGTTAACTGGATTAATCAATATGAGATACTAACAACGTCATGTAATAGACACATATCCATTAAAATCACTATATGCAAAGCACCCTTAACATTATATAGCTACTCTATGATTCACTACTAGATACAACGGTTTATTGCACGTGTCTTTAGGCAACGATGCGATACCATATCGCATCTCGTATTCTCATGTATATTTAAAGCCTATTAATGTTTACTACTTTATCTTTATAGTTCTCTTTTCAATATTTATACAAATAAAAAGTACGATTTAGAACGTCCTCAACATATGTTTTCTGATACCGTTATCCAATTACACCCAAATTGATTAATATCAATAAAAAGTGAGTAATTTAAACATGTTGAAACTTTAACATATAATTCTTATTTTTGCTATACAAAGGAATAGACATCTTGGATTGATTGAACACAACGATGGCTGCAATACTCATACATATTGGAGATTTTCATTTTTCAAAACTAGAGTCCACCATTTAAAACTAGTTTGCACAGTAGCTTCTGTACTTCACTATACTTTTTCCATAAATATACTTTCAATAAATGAATTATTATGTTTGTTTTCACAATTATGCTCGCACATCGCGTGGGATCCATGCTAGTAAGTAATTATACTGGACTCCATGATTTTTAATGTTTTAAATGGACCGAGTCTCCTATATGCAATACCTGACTTGCTATAATTGTTAAGGATCTATTGATTACCGATTATAATTATAATTTATGTGATTAAATACAATTCTCATAAGAATTTGTATTTGGTACACCTGTTTTTAAATACAGAATTATAATATTTATATGTTATAATCAATTTTTTTAGAAAAGTCGCAAAATGGTACTTTTTAAATTCTATTTTTTATTTTTCAACTCAAAATTATTCATTCATAATATATTTATGCATTTATACCTTAATATATAATATAAATACATAATACGTTATTACGTGTCTAATTCTAATAAATAAAAAATATATATGTACATGTGTACAAAATTACATATATGTATATCCTATTAAATTATATAATATACTAAGATCCATATATTAAATAATATTTTCAATACATATATGATACTTATATATAGTTTTATACATGTATTATTAATGTATGAAATAATATAAAATTTACATATAGTACATATGTATTAAATAATATTATTAATTCATGTATGTAGATAAATTTATTGTGGATTATACATGAAATATTATACATGTTTGCCAAATTTTCAAATTTTAAGAAAACTGTATTTAAAACAAGTTTACCAAATGCACACCAATATTTATAAACACAGAAAACTGAATTTAAAAACTGTATTTAAAAACAACGTTTAAATCAAGTTTTCTAAATACATAACCAAACGGCCCCTAGTTACCTAAATATATAATATACTAGTATTTTAACTTGCGCGATTTGTGGAGTCATATAATTTTTATGCTATAATATGGTACATAATTTTACATGTAATGCTCAACTTGGACATTCTCTAAAGAGAATTGAGGGGAAGTAAATAAATTGCTACTTTTGTTGACGTGCGATCGTGTTATGATATTTTTATTATTAATAAATAAAAATATAAAAAATCACTATTGTAATTTGCCACTCTAAAATTAATTTTCGCAATACTCATTGAATTGATTTTGTTGCACTTCTGTGACCATTTGCAACACTTGTGGAGTGCAATGGTATCAACGATGAGTGCTAATAGTCGTGCGCTATAACAAAGTAGTTAGAGAAGTATTTGATGAAAAATTAATGTTAGCTTATTATGATTTGCATCAATAAAGTTGTAGTTTATTAATTTTTCCAAATTATTATGAATTGAATAAGTTATGCTAAAAAATATTTTTACTTAAAATATTAGTGGGATGACACTTTATATTCCATCTTATTTAATGAGTTTGATAGGAAATTATAAAACAAAATGTATGAGCAAATGATATAATTAATATTAAATAATAATAGATTAATTATGCATAGTTGTGACTTTATCCTTCAAAGAGAGAATTTTATAGTTACCATATACCTTAATATAAAATCGAAAGTTCCACGTGCCATCTATCAATATCCATATAATTAAGTATAATGTTGTGTATTCTTATGCCCCTCTAATTCTTTAGAACTGGGTCTCTCTCACTCCCCCATTTAATATAATTACTATCTTAATTCAATAGTTGTTCTCTTTACCTTTTCCTCATCCCATTCCTATAGCCACAACGGCTTTCCATCTCCCACCAGCCACCAGTACCCCAACGGTTTTCGTAATAACACTTAAACAAACCCGCTTATGCACCCATTTGTGTCACGAGCTTGGTAGAAAAACTATTTTAACATACCCTAGAATTGGTCGACATCTGATTAAGCAAGCAAAACTCCACAAATTTACCATTGTCGTCCAAACCTTTTTGGTTCAATCTCAATATGCTAGCAATAGGTAAATCATCTCTCTCTCTCTCTATCTCTATGTGTGTGTGTGTTTATATATATATATATATATATATATGCATGTGCTTGCACTCGCGTGTATGTGTGTGTGTGTTTTCCTTCTCCAAATAGGCTTTTTCCCATAAATAACTCCCAAATATCGAATCTAGTAGAATTATCATGGTCCACATATACATGAGTGAGGTTTCCTTCAATGCAACAATATATAGATTGTGTAATGGAATATTTATTAGAAATATCACAATTGGGAAATGGAATTTACTTTCTTCAGATTGGTGTTACTTGAGCAAAGGTGACTAAAGCATAGTTTGTTGTCAATGTCATATTAAAAAAAGTCATTTTAATCCATATGTAATCGATTTTTAACATCTTCTTTAAGGATTTGTTTGGTTTATAGATTTTTGGGTGAATTTTTTTATTTGGGTTCCATAATTTAATTAATTTTTTTTATTAGGATTTGAGGATTTTTTTTTGCGAGGGGGGGGGAGGGGGGGAGGGATATTTTTCCTAAATCAAAATTAGTTGATTTTAGAGAAAAAGTCACATTCACCCAATATATATATATATATATATTCATTCTTTTATTCTGTTTACTTTCTTTAAATTTTCTTTAATCACCATGAGTTGCATTGTTGACACACCCCAACCCAGTTACTTATAATTAAGTTTGAAAGTCAAAGTGAGTCAAACCATGATTAATTTAACCAAACCATACACAAGAGTTTTAATTTCAGAATCATCATTGTAAATCCATATAACTGAAAATCTTTTTACAACATCAGAGTAGTCACACTTATACAAACTTGCTTGAAGGAAAATTTAACTTAATTACATCATTTACATTTATACAAAATCTTTGTTTCTCCCATTCCTGGCTAACCCAACCCGACTTCCTAGATTTGGCAGTGACATCGCATTACCTAAAAAATGTGAACATAGGAACCATGAGCAAAATAACCCAGTGAATGCATCACTACTATACTACTGCATAAATTTAAATGCACTAAATCATGTCCATATAATTATGTATTAACTTATCCGGCTCATTCATAATGAATGACCAACTTTTTCGAATCATGATTCACATATCCTGTCTAAATAGACAATTCTCCCCCATTCCTGGCCGAGGAGTAACCCCTTGTCATTAATAGACAAATCTCCCCCATTCTGGGTCGGGGAGTAACCTCCCATTTCGGTAAACCGAAATAAACAATTTTATATTCATTATATTATGATCATATCAACAACACGATACAAATATCTCTTTCCAGTGAGTACACTCACCTTGGTTGACAACTATGTATTCACGTTTCCTTCTGGTGGAGCTGAACTGGGTTGATTAGACCTTACACCTGTCAATCCAACTAAATCAGTACTGAACCTCAATCATAAATATTATCCTAACATAATTATGTAACTTTCCATGACGATACATCAACAATATAATTCCAATTAAGTCACATTCCATAAAACATAGGTAAAGGCAAAACAATGATATACATGTTGATAAAGTTACGGACATTCAACCGTAGGAAATACCTTATAAGTAATTTATAACCAAAGTCAAGTAAACATGAAATTATACTTCTCAATGTATATACACATGAAACATGTACTCAAAGTACCCTTTGTAAGGACGAAATACAAACATTCATTCAAGGGGTATCCAGTATGGCCTGAAATTATTGTCCTACATACTTAACCATACTATATTCCTAAATTGTACAAATACAGGTGTCCAACCTTATCAATATGAAAATATATATGAATATACTTTCCAGTACAAGCGACGGTGTAATTTTTTAAGATTTCTAGAGCAAGTTATGACCATTTCTTTACAACACAAGAAATCTGCCCTACAAGCTCCTCTATTGTTCCTTCAACTTCGAAGAATTTTCATAATTTTTCTCCAGCATAACTTTCCATGATTTTCAACCCATTTTCAATAAACATACTTAATAGTACATAATTAAAGTTTCAAAATTGTTTGATATCATTTGCTATCTCAAAATCTTGACTAAACTTAGGGCATACCGAAATGAAGTATACAAACAGAAACTATGTACCAACTTGAAATCATCACTACGGTATAATTACGAGGAGATAAATTCTATTTTTCGGGTATGATATTAATATATGAGTCTACTTTCATATCCAATTGGAATTTCTCAATTCCAGTAAGTACACAAAGAGATATGCAAGTTTGAATACAAGGGGTTTCAATACAAAACAATTTTAAGGGTTTGTACATTCAATTTAACTTGAACTTTCATCTAACCATACACATATATAAATAGATGAAACTTTAGTAAACAAATGATGATTTATATCATCTAAATCAGTAATATAAAGAAAAATAACAAGAATTGCAATTAGGATTACCTTCGGGACTTTTACGTAATTTCTACGGATTTTTCTACACTTTTTCTCCTTACTTTTCCTTCCTAAACTCCCTCATTCTCTTTCCTCAAGGTAAAACCCTTTCATGGATGATTTTTGATGAAGGATAAGGCTATTTCAAGGGTATAAGGTCGGCCAAGGCTGCCTCCCAAGCCAACCAATCAAATTAAACCATTTAATTTAATAAAAGACAATTTACCACTTAACGGGAATTGACCAATTTTCCCCTTGTTCGTAAATTCGGTATAACTCCTTACTCGGGCATCCGTTTGATGCACCATTTGTTGTGTTAAAACCCTAACTCACATATCTACAACTATCTAGTTTTTACCTCAAGTCAATTGTAATGTGATAAGGTTAAACAGGAACATTTCTACCGAAAACAACAAAAATTTGTGTTTGTAAATAATTCGACCTTTCATGATTTATAAAAGTAGGATTATAATAAACATAATCACTTGACATTAGATATAGTAATAACACATTATGCATATAACATTAGGTAAGAATGATTTAAATATAATTTATCATAATTATATCCGGGTTGTCACAACTTCCCCCCCTTAGAAAATTTCGTCCCCGAAATTTAATATAAAGGTAACTTACCAAACAAATGGGGATACTCTTTCTTCATGCTATCCTCCATTTCCCAAGTTGCTTCTTTAACTCCATGGCTCATCCACATAACTTTAACTAAGTGAATAACTATATTCCTCAATACCTGCTCCTTACGATCAATAATTTCCACTGGTTCCTCGATATACGACAAGTCTTACTTTAGTTCAATTGGTTCAGTTTTCAACTGATGAGATGGATCCGCCAAATACTGACGAAGCATAGATACGTGAAATACATCATGTAAACGGGATAAATCTGGAGGTAATGCTAATCTATATGCCAAGTTCCCAATTCTTTCCCACACCTCTTATGGTCCAATGTATCTTGGACTTAGTTTCCCCTTATTCCCAAATCTCATAACGCCTTTCCATGGTGAAATACGCAGGAATACAAAATCTCCCTTTTGAAATTCCAATGGATACTTCCTTTTATCTACATAAAATTTTTGCCTGCTTTGCGCTATCTTTATCCGTTCCCGAATCATTTTAATCTTTTCTGTTGTCATATCTATCAATTCAGGACCCAAAATTTTCCTTCCACCTACTTCATCCCAACACAAAGGCGTTCTACATCTCCTCCCATATAAAGCTTCATACGGAGCCATACCAATGGTGGACTGATAACTATTATTATACGAGAATTCCATCAATGGCAAATGATCATCCCAACTACCCTTGAAGTCAAATACACAAGCTCGTAACATGTCTTCTAATATTTGAATCGTCCTTTCAGATTATCCATTGGTTTGTGGATGAAATGCAGTGATGAACTTCAAACTTGTGCCCATGGCATTCTGTAATCGAGGCCAAAATTTAGAAGTGAACGTTGGATCTCTATCTGATACAATTGACACTGGTTCCCCATGTAAATGGATAATATCGTCAACGTACATACGTGCATACTTGTCAACAGTGTAGGTGGTCTTAACTGGAAGAAAATGAGCTGATTTCGTCAATCGGTCCCCTTTGGTGACCGGGGTAATCCTGTAACAAAGTCCATCATTATATGCTCCCACTTCCATTCCGGAATAGGCAATGACTGTAATAATCCCGCCGGCTTCTGATGCTCAGCCTTTACTTGCTGGCATACTAAACATTTAGCTACGAACTCTGCAATCTCACGTTTCATATTGTTCCACCAGTAATATTCTTTTAAATCTCTGTACATTTTGGTACCTCCCGGATGCATAGAGTAAATAGAACTATCTGCCTCTTCTAATATATCTTTCTTTAAGGGTGGATCATTCGGTACACAAATCCTATTTTTATAACACAACGATTCATCATTCTTAATTTCAAAGTCAATCTCGTTACCATCCAGGACATCTTGTTTCTTCTTCTCAAGGAATGGATCACTAATCTTCAAATTTTGTATGCGTTCTACCAATAAAGGTCTCATTGTGACATGTGCTAATAATCCTTCGCTTTTTGAAAACTTCAATACAATCCTCATCGATGCCAAGTCAAGAATATTTCCAACACGAGCACACCGTATGCAACCAAGCATCCTTGATGATTTTTGACTCAAAGAATCTGCTACTACATTGGCCTTCCCAGGATGATGATGAATGGTACAGTCATAGTCTTTAATTAGCTCTATCCAACGCCTCTGTCTCAAATTCAGTTCTTTCTGTGTAAACAAGTATTTAAAACTTTGATGATCTGTAAATATCTCACAAGTTTCTCCATACAAGTAATGTCGCCATAACTTTAAAGAAAACACAATGGCTGCTAGCTCCAAATCGTGTGTAGGGTAGTTTCGTTCATGCGTCTTTAATTGTCTGGAAGCATATGCTATTACCATCCCATTCTGCATAAGGACACATCCTAACCCTGAAATGAAGCGTCTGTATAGATCACAAAAGACTCATTCCAACATGGAATAGTAAGTATAGGGGCTGAAACCAACCGATTATTTAATTCTTCAAAACTCCTCTCTCATTCTTCATCCCATACAAACTTCACTTCTTCACGAGTCAACTTTGTCAATGGTAATGCTATTGCTGAAAATCCCTTAATGAATCTGCGATAGTAACCTGCCAATCCTAGGAAACTCTTAATTTTTGTCACATTCTTAGGACTTTCCCATTCAACGATTGCTTCCACCTTCTTTGGATCAATATATATCCCATTTCCCGAGACAACATGCCCTAAAAACACAATTTCATTCAACCAAAACTCACACTTGCTAAATTTAGCAAATAATTTCTTCTCTCTCAAAATCTGCAATACAAGTCTCAAATGTTTCTCATGTTCCTCCATGCTATGCGAGTAAATCAACACATCGTCTATGAATACAATCACAAATGAATCAATGAAAGGGTGGAATACCCGGTTCATCAAATCCATAAAAACTGCTAGATCATTAGTTAATCCAAATGGCATCACCAAAAACTCATAGTGCCCATATCGAGTCCGAAAAGCTATTTTGGAAATATCATTATCCTTCACTTTCAGTTGGTGGTAACCCGATCTAAAATCAATCTTCGAAAATACAATGGCCCCCTGTAATTGGTCAAACAAGTCATCGATACGAGGTAGAGGGTACTTATTTCTTATGGTCACCTTATTCAACTGCCGACAATCAATACATAATCGCATTGTCCCATCTTTCTTTTTCACAAATAACACTGGTGCTCCCCATGGCGAAACACTAGACCAAATGAAACCTCTGCTTATCAGATCTTGTAATTGCACTTTTAATTCTTTCAACTCCGCTGGTGCCATTTTATATGGAGCAAGAGAAATTGGACCAGTACTTGGAATTAATTTAATGGAAAACTCTACTTCCCTATCGGGTGGCAATCCTGTCATTTCCTCTAGGAAGACATCAGAATATTCTCTAACCACTGGTATATCTTGAATTTTAACTGTCTCTTTACTAGTATCAACAACATAAGCTAAATACCCTGTACAACCTTTACTCAGTAACTTTCTACTCTTAATTGCTGAGATAAGACAATTAAGGACAACATTCCTTTCTCCTATAAACTGGAACTCGGGTTCACCAGGCAGATGAAATGTAACTTATTTGAGAAAACAATCAATGGAAGTATGATATGATGATAACCAATCCATCCCCAATATAATATCAAAATCTCTAATGGCCAACGGTATCAAATCAACATAAATATCTCGTTCCCCCATTCATAAGATGCAATCTTTATAAACATGCTCAACCAGAATTACACTTTCCACTGGGGTAGAAATATATAAGGCACAATTGAGAAATGAACATGGTCTACCCAAATATGGAACAATATCTAATGCCACAAATGAATGCGTAGATCTAGGATCAATGAGTGCATATAAATCTTTGTCTGTAATAGAAAGTTTACCTGTAACCACTTCAAGTGTAGTATGGGCATCTTGCAGCATCATCGCAAACACTCTTCCTCCTGCCCTCGATCCAGTTGGTTGTTCTGTACCTCTCCCCCTGGTGGCACTGCCAGGAGAGGATCCTTTATGAGGCCCCACACTACTGACTGAACCGCTCTTGATAACATCGGACAATTCTTTCTCAGATGGCCCTTCTGATGGCAGTTGAAACATTCTATATTCAGTAGGTTTAGGCAATTTCTCTTTACATGACCCGATGTCCCATAAAAGAAACAAACATTCGGATCTCCTTGCGATGAAACTCTTGAACCTCTTCCACCACTTGCTTCACCCCTTTGAAAACTACTTCCCATGCCTCTACCATACTGGAATTTCTTCCCTCCAAGTCTCGAATATTCTGTATTACTACCCTTTTGATAACTTGGATCGAATCTGCTTCTCTTTACACCTCGTTCTCGATTCCCTCTAGCTTCATTCACGTCCCTTTCTACTAGCATGGATTTGTTCACCAAGGCTGAATAGTTAGAAGTCTCTAAAGCCGACAATCTAGATTTAATGACTAACTCAAGCCCATCGAGAAATCGGCTGCACATATCTTCCTCATTCCGTATAAACCTCGAAGCAAACCGAGATAACGCTGTAAGTTTAGCTTCGTATTCTCTAACTGTCATACTCCCCTGATTCAACATGAAATTTTCCTTCTCCTTTTGTTTTCGATACATTGGGGGGAAATACTTATCATACAAAGCTTTGACAAAAGCATCCCATGAGATCACATTCTCACCTCCTGGAGTAATCAATAAATGTTTTGTGGCATCCCACCAATATTTAGCTTCTCCTTTCAGCATATACGTCACCAAGGTCACCTGTTGATTTTTAGGCATCCTCATCACCCCAAAGATAAGTTCAATCTCTTTAACCCAGACTTCTGCCTCTGCGGGATCAACTGCTCCTTCGAACGATGGTGGGTTCATCTTAATAAATTTCTCATGTGAAGTACTTCTTTCTTCCCGGTGTATCACCTCCTCAGCCCTAGCTAAGGCTTGTGTCTCCAGTTGCCTGGTCTGTTGTTCTTCCATCTGAGCCATAAATCTAGCTTGCTTCTCTACCATTAGCGTCATAGCACGTGCCAATTTTTGCATATTTATCAGTTGTTTTGGCTCAGGTTCCACATTTATCCGAACAAGTTGCTCAACCTCCGCTTCTGCTGGAATATTTGAAGCCTCATCTTCTATTCTCACATTTACATTCCCTCGTTCCATTCTCTTATATTTGAAATGAATCAAAGATATAACGACATGCAGATATACATATCTTTCCTAACATAATCGTTAGTATCAAATAAAATATATTTCTAACATTCACTGCCAAATCTAGACTCTTCTCACTCCAGAACCTCTAAAACCTAGGCTCTGATACCAAAAGCTGACACACCCCAACCCAGTTACTTATAATTAAGTTTGAAAGTCAAAGTGAGTCAAACCATGATTAATTTAACCAAACCATACACAAAAGTTTTAATTTCAGAATCATCATTGTAAATCCATATAACTGAAAACCTTTTTACAACATCAGAGTAGTCACACTTATACACACTTGCTTGAAGGAAAATTTAACATAATTACATCATTTACATTTATACAAAATCTTTGTTTCTCCCATTCCTGGCTAACCCAACCCGACTTCCTAGATTTGGCAGTGACATCGCATTACCTGAAAAATGTGAACATAGGAACCATGAGCAAAATAGCCCAGTGAATGCATCACTACTATACTACTGCATAAATTTAAATTCACTAAATCATGTCCATATAATTATGTATTAACTAATCCATCTCATTCATAATGAATGACCAACTTTTCCGAATCATGATTCACATATCCTGTCTAAATAGACAATTCTTCCCTATTCCTGGTCGAGGAGTAACCCCTTGTCATTAATAGACAAATCCCCCCCATTCCGGGTCGGGGAGTAACCTCCCATTTCGGTAAACTGAAATGAACAATTTTATATTCATTATATTATGATCATATCAACAACACGATACAAATATCTCTTTCCAGTGAGTACACTCACCTTGGTTGACAACTATGTATTCACGTTTCCTTCTGGTGGAGCTGAACTGGGTTGATTAGACCTTACACCTGCCAATCCAACTAAATCAGTACTAAACCTCAATCATAAATATTATCCTAACATAATTATGTAACTTTCCATGACTATACATCAACAATATAATTCCAATTAAGTCACATTCCATAAAACATAGGTAAAGGCAAAACAATGATATACATGTTGATAAAGTTACGGACATTCAACCGTAGGAAATACCTTATAAGTAGTTTATAACCAAAGTCAAGTAAACACGAAATTATACTTCTCAATGTATATAAACATGAAACATGTACTCAAATTACCCTTTGTAAGGACGATATACAAACATTCATTCAAGGGGTATCCAGTACGGCCTGAAATTATTGTCCTACATACTTAACCATCCTATATTCCTCAATTGTACAAATACATACGTCCAACCTTATCAATATGAAAACATATATGAATATACTTTCCAGTACAAGGGACGGTGTAATTTTTCAATATTCCTAGAGCAAGTTATGACCATTTCTTTACAACACAAGAAATCTGCCCTATAAGCTCCTCTATTGTTCCTTTAACTTCGAAGAATTTTCATAATTTTTCTCCAGCATAACTTTCCATGATTTTCAACCAATTTTCAATAAACATACTTAATAGTACAGAATTAAAGTTTCAAAATTGTTTGATATCATGTGCTATCTCAAAATCTTGACTAAACTTAGGGCATACCGAAATGAAGTATACAAACAGAAACTATGTACCAACTTGAAATCATCACTACGGCATAACTATGAGGAGATAAATTATATTTTTCCTCTATGATATGAATATATGAGTCTACTTTCATATCCAATTGGAATTTCTCAATTCCAGTAAGTACACAAAGAGATATGCAAGTTTTAATACAAGGGGTTTCAATACAAAACAATTTTAAGGGTTTGTACATTCAATTTAACTTGAACTTTCATCTGACCATACATATATATAAATAGATGAAACTTTAGTAAACAAATGATGATTTATATCATCTAAATCAGTAATATAAAGAAAAATAACAAGAATTTCAATTAGGATTACTTTTGGGACTTTCACGTAATTTCTACGGATTTTTCTACACTTTTTCTCCTTACTTTTCCTTCCTAAAGTCCCTCATTCTCTTTCCTCAAGGTAAAACACTTTCATGGATGATTTTGGATCAAGGATAAGGCTATTTCAAGGGTACAAGGTCTTCTAGGGCTTCCTCCCAAGCCAACCAATCAAATTAAACCATTTGGTTTAATAAAAGACAATTTACCACTTAAAGGGAATTATCCAATTTGCCCCTTGTTCGTAAATTCGGTATAACTCCTTACTCGTGGATCCATTTGATGCACCGTTTGTTGTGTTAAAATCCTAACTCACATATCTACAACTATCTAGTTTTTACCTCAAGTCAATTGTAATGTGATAAGAGTCAAAACTAGTCTTAAACAGGAACATTTCTACCGAAAAGAACAAAAATTTGTGTTTGTAAATAATTCGACCTTTCATGATTTATAAAAGTAGGATTATAATAAACATAATCACTTGAGATTAGATATACTAATAACACATTATTCATATCACATAATATAAGCATGATTTAAATATAATTTATCATAATTATATCCGGGTTGTCACAATTGCTATATGATATTGTTAATTTGATTGCACTACTTGGGTTCCCCTACGTCATTTAGGTACCCGTTGTTGTCATTGTTGTATAAATAAACATTAATTTCAAACTAAATTCTCCCTCCTTCTCTTCCAGCTATGCTAATGGAAGGAACTATGCTTGAACCCCACTGCTAAAAGAGTGCCCCTTACATATATTTTTATATGTATAGTAGGCGACTAACAGTTGTCAGACAAGATGACTGAGCAACGAATGTCTTCCAACTTAAGACATAAAGGGTCATTTGTGGTGGGGTTTGGCTATGAATACTTTGAAATTCTATATGGTTAATATGTTGGGGCATGTTCGGTGTTCGACATTTTCACTAAAAGAGTAGAAAGTGTAAATTCAATTCAATTTTGTAGATAGCTCACGGTGATTATTTTTGAGCTAATGAAGTGATTTATAGACTTGATAGAAGTTTTGTAAAGTTATTTGGAGCCATATCACATACCCAATAATTCTCTACACATGAATACAAAGAAATTATGGAGGTAAAATTGGGAAAGGAAAATATCATTTAAAATTTTATATACATTTATATATGTGTTGGTTGTTTAGCTCATAAAGGAAATGATATGTATTCCGTTCTTTTTAACGGTTGCCTTTTGGATGAACAAGAGTTGATAGAAATTGAAAGATGAAAATTTTGTAAAGAAAATAAGCATAGAGAAGTTGGCTTCCTGACCAAGAAGGTTACAAGGTAAAAATATTGGTATGAATAATTGGTTCATAATTTTGTTTATTGATATTCCAACTATTATTGTTCTACACGGGTAATATTTTTTGATTCGTGAATGAATGTGTGTTTCATTTGTGACAACTTGATTTTAGGAATAATTACAAGAGTGGTTATCAGTTGATTTTTACCGTAGGTAGCGTGGGAATTGAAACTCAACCCCCAACTGACCTGGATCTATTCAAATCAGCACTTTTGACTCACACAAGTAGTTTTTAAGTATTATGTTGAATTTCAACGATAAATTTCTCAGGTTCAATGGTTTATGTATAAATTTATATGGAGTGAAAGCATGGTTTTTAGCTGACTAAATTTCCTGTGAATCTTTACCTTCAACAATATTTTGTGAATGATTCAAATTCTCATGTTTTCTAAAGCCTTTTGTTGAAAGTTTTTTTGAACTATTTGTTAAATGCATGGCTATTATTTTTTTCTGTTTCACAAAGAGTTGTCATGATACCACCGGTAATAGCTATATGGTTCAAGGCATTATGAATGGAAGAGTTTGTATCCTATTAAATCTAGGCTAAGGATTCCATTTTTATAATTGTATATTTTTCTAGGAGTTGTATTATAAATATAAGTATAACAATTATTCAAAAACTTACAATACTATTAAATTTACTAGCAGATGGATTAACTCAATTTGATTTTTTTACATTTTTTTATTTTACAGTGTAATAGTAAGGGTTGGCAATTCCTGTTTTTTGGCAGTGTTTTGACACGACATGACACAAAATATTTTTTTACTTCATACTAACATGACCCATTAAAAAAAACCACACTACGACTAACACAATTAATAATTTTACACCCAACAACTATAACCAAAATAATAAGATACAACACGACACATAATTTTAGCCCGAATAAGACACGAGGCGACTTTGAGTCAAAAGCCATTGTAAGCATGAGACATATAGTTCTAATTCGAGGTCAATTTTGTGGTGTTTATTGCCATGTTATCGTGTTATATTACTGTTTCGCATGTTGGAATTTCTCTACAGAAGATTGAATGTATTTATTTGCTGCATCCTATTTCTTTTCTTTTTCTTAACACATTGCAGTTGTATTTGTGTTTGATATTATCTCATTAAAATATTGAATTTCATGGTATTCTAGGGAGTTTCTAAATGCCACAATTTAATTCCCTTTCTTTCTAACCAAGTAGTGTTTGTTCGATTGTATTTTTTTATCATGTCAACATATATAATAGTGTTATATTACATTTCCACCCTTAATAATGTTAATCATATTTAGCGGACAAAATGGACGAAAGGGTCTTGTTAAATCAATTTGGTTAGTTTGAGGGTCTATTTAATACTTCTGATAGTCGAGGGGCCATTTTGGAACAATCTAGTTTAACGGTTGTGGGGGCCCAAACCACAATTGAGCCCAATTCTGTCCTATTTGAGAGAGTCCAATAACACCTAACCCAACTTCAGCCCAATCTATTAACAAGGAGGATCAACCCAAGTATTTATCACGTGGATAATTATAAAGTAGTTATCCTTCAAGAAAGCTCATATCAATTACCCAAAACCTCAGACGAGATAATCAAGGAAACACCACAGAAGCTAATAATAAGCAAAGAGAGTTCCTTCATTAATTCAACCGTTGTAGTTCTACATAACTATAAATACAGTTTACACCCCAGGGTGAAGGGGATGTAATTTTTGAACTTTGAGAGACAATAATAATAACTCAGTAACCTCTCCGTGGACGTAGGCAATTTATCGAATCACATATATTTGTGTGTTGTATGACATTTGATTGCTTTCTAAAATTTATTAATTATGATTAATTGCACTCATAATTGGTGCCGTCTGTGGAAACGATTTCTCTTTCTACGAAAGCAACCCCTACAAAAGAATAACTATAATGTCTCACCACCCAAACAGTGCACCCCAACCTGGTGTCTTGCGAGCTTACCTAGCTCCACTCAGGGTCAGGTCTGAAGTTTGTCAGGACGGGAATCCCAAGTTTCGTCTAGAGCAACAACTTTCTGAGGAAAGCCACAAGCAACCCAGATCGACCCAAATCTCGCGGTTGGTCGAAGCGTATGAAGCAAGAGTTCAACAGTTAGAGGAGGGAACTCGCCTCCAGATTGAGGATAATTCTAGTCTCCAGTAATAACTGGAAAGAATGGAGAGAACTCCGCCAGAAAAATTAAAAATGTCGTGGTTGGACCTTTAGCTCTCAGGCGAACAAGACTCACAGTCGAGGAAGGATCACCGGGCGCGACCAAGAGCGTTCAGAACATGGAAGTCATAGAGGGAGGTGCCACCGAGATAATGGGCGCTATAGAGATGACATAAGGAGTTTGGCCCGAAGGGAAGTGGACCAGCACCCAGCTCATTGAGGATCCAAATCTACCAAGGATTTGACAAGGGGAGCTTTAATTACCCAGATAAAGTCTCCTTTCTCAAGGGCTATCGAGGATGAGGAACCCTCGATGAAGTTTTTAACATCCTGGTTCAAAATCCATAATGGAAAGTCAGACCTCATAGATCATGTTTGACAGCCTATCATTGAGTCACAATTACGCCCTGGAGTGTCATATTCTCTTTTCCAGCTTGGGCAACATTGCCTAGAAATGGTTCGAAAGGCTATTTCACAACCCTAATAATAGTTTCAAGGTCTTCGCTGAGGCCTTCACTGCTCGCTTTATAGCTAGTACCTCTCACCCAAAGGGGATGGACTCGTTGCTCACCCAAAGGGGATGTAATTTTCGAACTTTAAGAGACACTAATAATGACTCAATAACCTGTCCGTGGACGTAGGTAATTTTTCGAACCACATATATTTGGGTATTGTGTGACATTTGCATGTTCTTTCATTGATTACTTTCTAAAATATCTTAATTGTGATTAATTTCACCCACATGGGTCAAATGAGGAATTTACTCTATTGTAAATAATGTCGGTCAATTGTACTGAGTAAAATTTTTAGTGACTTGGGTTTGTCTTGATCACAGGTGATCGAAACTCCATTTCTAGTACAATTAAATAGTTCCCAACCTAGATAGAGAGTTTACATCTTATTGATATGGTTGTGTGTATAGTCTTAGTACTTTATCTCAAACTACAAGTACCTATCTGATGGTTAGAGAACTTATGTGATAATTCAATAGAGGATTATGGTCGATACATCAGGGAATGTATTGAATATGACCACCCATGACATTTAAGTCTAAGGGTTATCTTGATTAAACTTAAGTAATCTCTCACCATTTGTAAAGGGTGCATAAATTCCTAATCCCGAGATTTATGAGGATTAGAATGCTTGTGCAATTATTGCTTTGATTTCTATGTGTCCGATTCGATTTTATAATGAATCAAATAATCCTCACAAGTCGGGCAATGGTGGTGTAAGTACATTTGAAATCATAATTCGGAGGAATTCATATAAAGAAGATCGATTTTATATATTTTTTTCCACTAGTAAAACCCGACCGCTGGATTATTTCATAATCCGATGGAGTAGTAACTAAGTTGAGTTTGAGAATCATGGAATTGATTAGAAGTTGGTTAAAATCGATTAGCAGAAAATTAATTTGACCAAGCGGGAGTCAGACACTTACGTGGAGAATCATATTATGTACCATAATCAATTTTGCAGATAAGGCTTCTTTATTTCGAGTGATCCAGAGATAATTAAATTGGAGTGCAGTCGTAATTATTCAGTGGAATTAATCACAATTAAATAAATAAAGAAAATAATTATGGTAATTATAATTGGGATTTATCTATTTAAATACATATACATACTCAGCCATATACATCAACATATACAGAGAGAGAAATATAGAGAGTGACTTGAAAAAGAGAGAGGTGCTAAACGTTTGGTGGTGGAAGCCGAGAGAGAAGAGGGTATCATAGAGAGAGAAAGTGAGTGAAATGAAATAAAGAGAGATAGACCCTAATGGGTTTTATTTATACCTGAGAGGGGGTCACGGTTTAGGATCGTGATCCAGTTCGTGACCATTTCGAATTAAATTTAACAAGTCACGATCAGTCAATGTGTTACCACAACCCCTAAAATTCTCTCAATACCTAGTCACAGTCCAGGATCGTGACCACGTTGTTGTGACCATTTTGAATTTCATCGATGTCATAATTGAAGGTCACGATTTTGGATCATGACCATATTTTACACATATTGGTCACAGTCTTTACTTAATGGCCACGATTGTTCAACGTGTTCAGTTACATGACCAACATGGTTCCATTTTTACCATTGTAAGGGTCATGATTTTGAACTGTGACCATGCTTATTATGGTTCTTGACCTTGACCAACGTGTGGTATAGATAACCTCTGGATAGGGTGACAATTAGAGTTATGGTAAAAAATACATGGTCATGATTTTGGTTTGCACCACCTTGGCCACAGTCCAAAACCTTGACCACACTGTTGTGACCATTTTCATTTTTGGGAATAGTGTTTATATGGAAGTCAGTTTAATTATTTATCTTGGGTCCCTTAGTATAGTCCAATACCCAAGTATTAGGCCCAAAACTCTTTGGAAGCCCAATTTACTTAAAGTCCATCACTTATACCTATTTATATTGGTGTAAGCTATGGTTTATGAGAATGATCCATCATGTAGGTTCAAATAGGGAGAGAAAAAACACTATTAACATCTTTGTGAAGGGGTAGGAGAGAAGGTGATTTATCTCATATTTCACCACGGTGTCATCTCCAAGAGTGCCCACAAACAAGGCTTAGTTTGGGTGGATCACATACTAGAATATTCGAGATGGTCGGGGTATTCTGGCTAGGTTTTGGATGACCTAAGAGGGAAGAAAGATCGTCATCTTCTTTAACTTATTTCTCCTCATACGAATCATAAAAAGATTCATAATGGCATTGTTTCATGAAACTCTAGGTTTATTCTTTAACCTAGTTCATGTTTTCTTTCAAATGCATGATCAATCAAAGTTCTTAGGGCTGAAATTTTTCTGCATCTTAAATGTCAATCCCATTTCCCAACAACTAGTGCCAGAGCCTCGGTTATAGATCGATCATGTTTTGTAAAGGTCCATGTTGTCCAAACTTGAAAACTCTAGTTTTGCATGTCGTATGATTATACAACTTTGTGTACGGTATTGTACTAACATGGTTTTGGAGAGATTCTATGATTATATCCTTTGTACCATGGTCACATATGTTTATTTTATATGAATGGATCGTACGGTGGTTTATTCGTAGTTATTTTTGCCCATAAATTCAGTATGGTTATAATAATTTTTTTTTTGCAATTATTGCTTTATCGATTTTTTGAAGGCCTTTGTGATGGGATGTAATGTTTATCTACATTTAGAATTATGTATTTACATGGGTTTAGGTGGTGGACAAAGTTTCATGAAGATTTAGATGAGTTATGGTCATTTTTGCATGCTTTTGGAGAAAGTGAAGGAGGAAGATGATGTTATAGGGCTGAATCGATCCGAGGGTCCACCGGAGCGATTCGTAGGGGTGTCGAATCGATCCAACCTTAGTAATTTGTGGAGGTTTAATTTGGTTGTGACAACTCGCTCACCAAAATAAGGGGTGGCCAGCCCGATACTCCAATAATAAGGGACTCATAGATGGATCATTCTCAGCATCACAACAATATACTAAGTATACGGGACAACCACCCTATATTTTAGAAAAACGGGTTGCCAAAAAAAATTGTTTTATGAGTTAAAGAAAAAATTTAAACAACCCAATTTAAAAAGAAAGTGGATATCCAAAAGGACTTATAATACATCCGCATCAAGTATATAATAGGGGACCGAATATGCTGTCGGTCAACAGTCACTTACAACGTAATACAACAGTTTAATTAAGTTACATAATACATTACAATAAGAAATTACAAAAGATTGGGCCATGCGCCCGAGTAAAAGACCCGATCATAACTAGAGTACAAAAATGGAAGCGTCTATAACAACGTATCCCGTAATATCCGCAAAGTATCACAGCTCCCCAAAAACACCGGAATAGGAAAGTCAGAACGGGCGTCTTTACGGCAGAGCACCTGAGCGGATACAAGATTCATGCACAACAAGAAATATGAACGGGTCAGGCCCCGATTTTATATGATCACCAGATGAATAAAGAGTATGACAGTTATAAACAGTTAATCATGATGGATATAGCTAAAAAAATCTACCTACACAATCTCAAAGCATAAACTAAGACAATTTAAATGATCATGAATTTAAATCAATTATGCAAGAGGATATGAATGATTAACATTAATCTAAAATCTCCATCTATTACACTTATTTCATTTCATTGTTCCGTTCCTTATCAGCAAACATAATCACAATTTTATGCTCTTTGTGGCATTTATCATAAATCAAGTCCAACTTGAATAAAAATATTTATATTCATATACATATAACGATTCTAAGACCTCCCGTCCGGGTTTCCCCACTGTGCGCCTAAATGACTATCATCTTCCAGGGACTATCAAACAAGACAACCTGGGCACCTAACGCAACGTTGGGAAGTGTCCATATACCTACGAGCGAGTCATAACCACACCCGAAATTACCTCACTAGTGCAAATAAATACAACATACATAATAACCGGTCATATGGCCGAGGACTATATTCACCCTGCATTCACTAGCCAGGGGACTTCACCTCATGCGCGAGCTTCCCTTATGATAGCATTTAGACAGGTGTGTTTAAGTAAATTATCATTTACCATGTTCATATTTAAGTAAATTATCATTTACCATTTTCCTTTCCGATTCCATTTTAATAGATACATCACATTTTATCCGGAGCCATATGTAATTCATACCACCACTACAACCTCAAAGAATGAATAAACTCTCAATTTATTCTCCAAACGTTTTAGGGTGTTATTTTGAACCATCAAGACTATCATAACTCAATTGAGCTTCTAAAGTCTCCCAATATGACCTTACAACTCCTAGACTCATAATAATTAACTAAAGGAAAATAATGCCCTAACATCAATTTGTACACCCCCAGAATAACCCCCATATAATCCATTTTTAATGTAGCATAGTTAACTAACTCATCTAGGACTCTAGTACTCTATGTTTACTTCATACAAGAAGGATCCTAAGTCCTAAGCCTAAAGAAAAAGGGTGAAAATTGAGTTAGAAAAATAACTCAAAACAACATGATTTCCGAATCGATTTGCCCTAGGGCCGAATCGATTCGCCCCAAGCATCGAATCAATTTGCCCAAAAGACAATCGATTCGGATGAAGAATCCAAGTTTCTGCCTCAGCCGAATCGATTCGATCTTAACCCGAATCGATTCGGGCTTGCAGACCTATAACTTGACCCCTTAGCGAATCGATTCGCCCCTGTGAATTTGCCAAGAAAGGGGCTACGGGTTATGAACCCTAGTTTTCCCCAAATCTCATTTCTTCTCCAACCAACATCATTAATCCAACCCATCAAATAATAAATGCATCTAACTACTATCATTTGCACAAATAAACATCTAAATCAACTTCTAAGGGTTTAAAACCTACAAATCCCTCAAAATCCCAAAGTTGATAAACCATAACAACTACACAATAATCAATACAATTTATTCATCTTAAATCACATATTAGCAAGTTCGAAAACTTGCTTGAGGTAGAAATCTCAGATTTCTTTGTAGTAGCAACAATCCCAAATCTTCAATCTCTTTCCTTTCTCCTATTTTCTCCACAATTTCTCTTCCTCTCTCTTTCTCTCTAGGTTAGCAAATACACACTTAAGAGAATAAATGAGGTGCAAGACTTAAATCGTGCCTCTCTCCTTAGTTCCCAACTTAATTGGTTAATACCACACTAAAATGACTCACAACTACACATTTAAGTTAAAACCAATCAAAAGTGCCCGGAATCCAAAAATACAATATGACACTTTTTTTACTATCTCGCACGTTTCGGGACTAACTACGCCCTCTAAATTGGCATCCGACAATTTTATAAATCATTTCAAGTTCCGGTTTCATTTAAACCACAAATGTCATTTAAAGCACATGACACTGTAAAACGTAACATGATGATATTTACATACACATACAGTAAATATGCAACAATCTAGTAAATATCAACTTTCAATTCATGCAATTAATATTTAATCCATTTCTCAACATTTTACATAATTACTTAATGCATTAAATTAATATAAAATAAGTCTCTTAAAAGCGAGGGTTGTTACATAATCCCCCCCCTTATGAGGGAATTTTGCCCTCAAAATTCAGGCGTACCTTGTAAAAAGAGATGCGGATACTTATCCCGCATATCGTCCTCACGTTCCCACGTCGATTCCTTGGCGTCGTGATGACCACATTGTACTTGCACCAAGGGCACTACCCGTGATCTCAATCTTCGCTCTCCATGCTCTAAGATTGCAACCGGTTGTTCCTCATACGAAATATCGGGTTGCAAATCGATATCCTCCAAAGGAATATGCCAAAGGGCTCCTTCACACCTCTTATACTTCTTCAAAGAGGAAACATGAAACACATCATGGAGTTGTTGTAAGTGTTCCAGTAAGGCAAGTTGATACGCCACTGGACCTATCTTGGAAATAATGGGAAAAGGTCCAACAAAGCGCTGCGCAAGCTTTCCTTTCTTCCCAAAATTCTTTATACCTTTCATTGGCGATACACGCACCAAGACTTGATCTACAACTTCCAATTCCACATGCATTCTATTCGCATCAGCATAAATCCTTTGACGATCTTGAGCTATTTGGATGCGATTCCAGATGAGTTCAATCTTGGAAGAAGTATCCTGGATCATTTCAGGTCCAAGAAATTTATTATCCCCCACCTCCATCAAACAAGTGGGTGATATACAAGGCCGGTCATAAAGTGCTTCATAGGGTGCCATCCCAATCGTAAATTGGTACGAATTACTATAAGAAAATTCGACCAAAGAGAGATATTGTTCCCAACCACCTTTGAAATCAAGCACACATATTCGGAGCATGTCCTCCAACATTTGGTTGACTCTTTCTGTCTGCCCATCTGTTTGAGGATGATAAGTACTCAATTTCAATTCGGTTCCCATAGCTTCTTGGAAACTTTGCCAAAAATGGGAAACAAATATCTTATCTCTAACGGAGACATTATTTATTAGCACCCCGTGGAGTCTAAAAACCTCCGTGATAAATAACCGAGCATAACGAGCAGTATTGTAGTCAGTACGTACCGGTAGGAAATGTGCCGAGTTAGTCAAAAGATTAACAATGACCCAAATAGAATCGTGACCATTTTGCGACGTCGGCAATCCCGTGATAAAGTCCATTGAGATTCTTTTCCACTACCACACCGGTATCTCCAATGGTTTCAACAAACCTATCGATCGCTGATGATCTATCTTGACCAATTGACAAGTAGTACATTGGGAAACAAATTCAAAAATGTCCCGCTTCATGCCCACCCACCAGTACTGATGACGCATGTCTTGGTACATCTTGTCCCCACCAAGATGCACCGAAAATTTAGACCCATGAGATTCTGTCATCACGGCCCGTCTCAAATCCCCTTCGTTCGGGATAATGAGTCTCTCGTGAAAACGTAATCCAGCCTCCGAACTTATAGAGTAGGATTCTGCTCCCTCGGTTAACAACTGGTGTATATGGTCCTGACAACCTTTGTCCCCTCCTTGAGCTTCTACAACCCTTGTCACCATGGTAGGCATAACAGTAAACACCGACATAAACACCCTAGCAACCGCGTCCTCCTGACTAAGCTCCTTCCACTTAACTTTCCATACCTCCGCTAACTCCCCCTCGGGCTTCCGACTCAAAGCATCCACCACCACATTCGCCTTGCCCGGGTGATAGTGGATGTCAAATTGATAGTCTTTCACAAACTCTAACCACCGGCATTGTCGCATATTTAAATCTTTCTGGGAAAATAAATATTGCAACGATTTATGGTCCGTGAAAAGACTAAATTTCTCCCCTAGGGGATAATGCCTCTAAATCTTCAAGGCAAAAACTACGGCGGCAAGTTCCAAATCATGCAACGGATAATTCTTTTCATGGGGCTTTATCTTGCGAGAAGCATAAGCAATAGCCCGCCGCTCTTGTTGAAGTACACCTCCCAATCCTTGTAGAGATGCATCGGTAAAAACTAAATATTCTAATCCTGGACTTGGTAACGCAAGGACTGGAGCAGAACTCAACCTATCCTTGAGCTCGTCAAAATCCGATTGACAAGAATTATCCCAAACAAACCTCACCCCTTTCCGGGTTAAATTTATCAAAGGACTAGCAAGTTTGGAGAAACCCTTGATAAACCGACAGTAATAACCCGCCAAACCCAGAAAACTACGAATCTCAATAGGTGTCGTGGGCTGATCCCACTCCCTCACTGCAATAACTTTACTTGGGTCTACCGAGATACCCTGAGCTGTTATAATGTGACCCAGAAACTGTACCTCCTGCAACCAAAAACCACACTTCTCGAACTTAGCATACAGTTGGTGATCCCTCAACCTTTGTAGGACCAACCGTAAATGAGTAGCATGATCGGCCTCTGTTTGAGAGTACACTAGAATATCATCAATGAACACGATGACAAGCTAGTCCAGGAAGTCTCGAAATACCCTATTCATAAGGTCCATAAACACGACATGAGCATTGGTTAGTTCGAAAGGCATAACCAAAAATTCATAGGACCCATATCTCATTAGGAACGTAGTCTTGGACACATCTTACTCTCGTATCCGCAACTGGTGATACCCGTCCTCAAATCTATCTTAGAGAAGTACGATGCTCCCCTAAGTTGATCAAATAAATCATCAATCTGAGGCAACGAATATTTGTTCTGGATGATGACTTTATTCAACTCTCTGTAGTCAATGCACAACCGAAGAGAACCATCCCTTTTCTTCACAAACAACACCGGAGCACCCCACGACGATGTGCTACGCCTAATAAACCCTTGTTCCAATAAGTTCTAAATTTGGTCTTTTAACTCCCTCATCTCAACAGGAGCCATACGATACGGAGCTCTCGCAATAGGTCTCGTTCCCAGTACTAAATCAATTATAAACTCAATCTCCCTACTAGGAGGCAAACCCAAGATTTCTCGAAAAACATCTTGGAAATATCTAACAACCAGAATAGAATCTAAGGAAACAACTACATCCCGAGAAATCTCTCCCGCAATACAATACAAGTAAGTGTTAGTACCGCCTTCTAAACGAGGCATAACCACTAAAAACATTTATTGCCCCGGAATGGCAAAAACTATGCTCTTCCCATAGCAATTAACTATCGCACGATGCTTCACTAACCAATCCATACCCAGGATTACATCATACCCGACCATATTAAGGACGAGCAAATCGGCCTCAAAACACAAGTTGCCAAGATTTATTCCTATTTGTTTACATATAAAGAAAATGAGTGAACCATCACCCATAGAAGATTCAACACTAGTGAAGGTACTCTCCGCAAATTTAATCAACTCTGTAGACTGAGCAAAGCTTCTAGAAATAAAGGAGTGTGTCGCACCCGTATCAAACAATACACAACCCATATGACCCTGAATGAGAAACTTACCCTCAATAGCTGGCGGCGCTGGAGGAAGCATAGTATCCTGAATGTGGTAAACACGACCATACTGTAGCTGTTCCGGTTGCGAAGGGACAACTGGATCAGGCACTTGTGGGGGAAACTGAGTCCGGTTATTTATAAACTGCCCAAGTCCTTGGCCTGGATGGCCTCTACCCCTATTACCACCCCGACCTGCTTGTTGTTGCTGCGGGGCACCTTGGCCATGCCTATTGTTATTGCCACCAAGATTGAACCCACCAAAACGCTTCCGTTTAGACAAATCCCCTTACTGGGGGTCCCTTTCTCTTTGTTTATTTCCCGAAGATTGGGACGAGGGAAATGCTCCTCCTCCTATCCCATTGCCTATAAGTTTTCTAGCTTGCCCCATAACTGAAGCCTTCTTACTACCTTGAACATACAACCGATGTTCTTGACAATGGATTAACGCCGTATTCATCACATCTCCAAAAGTCTGCAAGGCTGGATTGCCCAACAAATGTTACCGTATCCTCCAGTGCAAACCTCCAATAAATTTGGACATCCTCCTCTCCTCCGGAGTCACCTCATCAGGTACAAAACTAGTTAACCGTGTGAATTCCTCTTCATACTCCGCAACTGATCTCTCACCTTGCACCACATCTTGAAGTTTCCTTCTCATATCCCTTTGATTTGCGGGAGGGAAATACTTCCGATCAAACAAAACCCAAAAATCATTAATGGTCATAGCATCTCTCTACTCTGGCGTAGTCATCGACTTCCACTAATGTAGTGCAACTCCAACTAATTTAATGGTTGTAAGGATTTGTTTCCTTTCCTCACTCCACTCCACCATGCACAGATGGCGCTGCATATCCCTTTTCCACTGATTCGCTAATATGACGTCAGAACCTCCTTGGAATTCCGGGGGATGACCCTTTAAAAAGGATTCTCTAACTCTCTCCCACAGAGAAGGTCCCTTGGGAGCTTGTATATCCTGAGCCCTTGGTTGCTGGGCTTGTGGTAATTGCCGAACCACGGCAGTCATAGCAGCATTGACCGCTTGGGCCACAATATTTTCTACCTCAGTAGCATTTATAGTTCCCTGCTATGGCGGTGGAGGACCTACCTCCTCTTCTACAACTCTATTCCTTCTAGCGGGACGACCTTTCTTAGGCGGCATCTGAGATGAAGAAACAATAGAATTAGAACACTATATAAAACAATCTATTTTGCAGAATATCGCCAACATAGGCAACAAAGCAGTCCTAACATTAAGCTCTATAGCAGAGAACACTACAGTAGCACGCGACAAGTCCGCATAGATCCTAAAGACTCTAGAACCCGATGCTCTGATACCATCTTTGACAACTCGCTCACCAAAATAAGGGGTGGCCAACCCGATACTCCAATAATAAGGTAATCATAGATGGATCATTCTCAGCATCACAACAATATACTAAGTATACAAGACAACCACCCTATATTTCAGAAAAACGGGTTGCCAAAAAAAATGGTTTTATGAGTTAAAGAAAAAATTTAAACAACCCAATTTGAAAAGAAAGTGGATATCCAAAAGAACTTATAATACATCCTCATCAAGTATACAATAGGGGACCGAATATGCTATCGGTCAACAATCACTTACAACGTAATACAACAGTTTAATTAAGTTACATAATACATTACAATAAGCAATTACAAAAGATTGGGCCACGCGCCCGAGTAAAAGACCCGATCATAACTAGAGTACAAAAATGGAAGCGTCTATAACAACGTATCCCGTAATATCCGCAAACTATCACGGCTCCCCGAAAACACCGAAATAGGAAATTCAGAATGGGCGTCCTTGCAGCGGAGCACCTGAGCGAATACAAGATTCATGCACAACAAGAAATATGAACGGGTTAGGGCCCAGTTTTATATGATCACCAGATGAATAAAGAGTATGACAGTTATAAACAGTTAATCATGATGGATATAGCTAAAAAAATCTACCTACACAATCTCAAAGCATAAACTAAGACAATTTAAATGATCATGAATTTAAATCAATTATGCAAGAGGATATGAATGATTAACATTAATTTAAAATCTCCATCATTTACACTTATTTCATTTCATCGTTCCGTTCCTTATCAGGAAACATAATCACAATTTTATGCTCTTTGTGGCATTTATCATAAATCAAGTCCAACTTGAATAAAAATAGTTATATTCATATACCTATAACGATTCTAAGACCGCCCGTCCGGGTTTCCCCACTGTGCGCGCCCCTAAATGACTATCATCTTCCAGGGCCTATCAAACAAGACAACCTGGGCACCTAACGCAACATTGGGAAGTGTCCATATACCTATGAGCGAGTCATAACCACACCCGAAATTACCTCACTAGCGTAAATAAATACAACATACATAATAACCGGTCATATGGCCGAGGACTATATTCACCCTGCATTCACTAGCCAGGGGGCTTCACGTCATGCGCGAGCTTCCCTTATGATAGCATTTAGAGAGGTGTGTTTAAGTAAATTATCATTTACCATGTTCATATTTAAGTAAATTATCATTTACTATTTTCCTTTCCGATTCCATTTTAATAGATACATCACATTTTATCCGGAGCCATACGTAATTCATACCATCACTACAACCTCAAAGAATGAATAAACTCTCAATTTATTCTCCAAACGTTTTAGGGTGTTATTTTAAACCATCAAGACTATTATAACTCAATTGAGCTTCTAAAGTCTCCCAATATGACCTTACAACTCCTAGACTCACAATAGTCTTGATGATAATTTGCCAAGAATGGGGCTACGGGTTATGAACCCTAGTTTTTCCCAAATCTCATTTCTTCTCCAACCAACATCATTAATCCAACCCATCAAATAATAAATGCATCTAACTACTATCGTTTACACAAATAAACATCTAAACCAACTTCTAAGGGTTTAAAACCTACAAATCCCTCAAAATCCCAAAGTTGATAAACCATAACAACTACCCAACAATCAATACAATTTATTCATCTTAAATCACATATTAGCAAGTAGAAAACTTGCCTTGAGGTAGAAATATCAGATTTCTTTGTGGTAGCAACAATCCCAAATCTTCAATCTTCAATCTCTCTCCTTTCTCCTCTTTTCTCCATAATTTCTCTTCCTCTCTCTTTCTCTCTAGGTTAGCAAATACACACTTAAGAGAATAAATGAGGTGCAAGACTTAAATCGTTCCAGTCTCCTTAATTCCCAACTTAATTTGTTAATACCACATTAAAATGACTCACAAGTACACATTTAAGTTAAAACCAGTCAAAAGTGCCCGGAATCCAAAAATACAATATGGCACTTATTTTGACTATCTCGCACGTTTCGAGACTAACTACGCCCTCTAAATTGGCATCCGACAATTTTATAAGTCATTTCAAGTTCCGATTTCATTTAAACCACAAATGTCATTTAAAGCATATGACACTATAAAACGTAACATGATGATATTTACATACACATACAGTAAATATGCAACAATCTAGTAAATATCAACTTTCAACTCATGCAATTAATATTTAATCCATTTCTCAACATTTGATATAATTACTTAATGCAGTAAATTAATATAAAATAAGTCTCATAAAAGCGAGGGTTGTTACATTGGTTCATCCTGATTTGGATTGATTATCATAGCGGATCTTTTTCCTGACTCTTCCCTAACCAAAATGGATTGTTTCCAGAGGTTTATCACATGAAAACTCCGAATATGTTGAAGTTTGCTTCGAGGAGGATTTTTGACCTAAAATAACTCTACTTCTAGTGGGTTTCGTTTTCTAGAAGATTTCTATTTCAAGAAGGCTTTTAGGTCATGATGGAATGGGAATTTCATTCCTATTTGAATGATGATTGCATATTTTTATGCTTTATTATAATTCTATCATCTCTTGCATGTTGATAATTTTCGTGTGCTAATTAATTGATTGATTAGGATCGCACGTTATTATGGACAACATAGATTTTTATTGTGACTAGTGTTGGTTCATGCCTTTGCCAAGTGAGGCACTTGCCTAGTGCCCCAATATTGGGGAGGCCCATATATATATATTGATATTGGTATTATTTGGTGGGCCAACTTTTTATACGTAATAATATATATTGGAAAGTTGTATTTTTTATTTTTCTAGAGTGAAATTTTTCACGCTCACCCCTCTCTCTCTACTAGGCCTGTGTTTCGACCTAATCGGATCGAAAAATGCCTCTTCAAAAAAATTTCGATTTTTTCAAAAATAAAATAATTATTTCGATTTCTGATCCGATTTTTTCAAAAAATTTAAAAAAATTCTGAATTCTAAAAAATCGAAAAATTTCGAAATTCTAAAATTTTGAAAAAAAAAAATTTAGGATTTCGATTACTCGAAATTCTCATGTTAAAGAAATAAAGAAAAATGTTTAACCCAACATATAAATATAAGGGGATTTGACCCATTTTTTCATTTGTGTAGAGGTTAGGAGGAGAATCTCCTTTTATAGAGCACTACTTTGGAACCCTCATTCTCTCTTAACCGATGTGGGATATGAGAAAGTTTTAAAAAATCGAAAATAATTTGGAAAAAATCGAAAGTAATTTGGAAAAATAGAATCAACATAGTTTCGGAAAAATCGAAAAATCAGAATTATTTTCGATTTTCGATCCATTTTTTTCCAAAAAAATCAAAAATTGGCAAACTAAAATTTCATTCCAAATTTGGAATAAATTTGATCGAAAATCGAGAAAATCAAAAGTTTGGAAAAAAACACAGCCCTACTTTTTACCAAGTTCTCTTTCCCGCTCTTCACAAAGACAAAGTTCCCTCCAAAAAGTTCATACTCCACACTCCACATGTTAAAAAAAGCTCCCAACAAAGACTCAATTATTGTTTTATATAGTCTCTCACATTTTGCTAATTTTTTCATCTTTCTATTAATTTTTTATTATATTATTGCGTTTCAATTTTTTATTTTCCTCCAAATGTTATGTTTACATTCAGCCAATTTTTTTCTTATATATTTTTTTCATTTTAAAATTGTAGTTTGTACTTGAAATGGTATTTTCTTACCGAAAGTGAAGCTTGAATTTGGTTTGAGGAATAATTTGTTCTATATGATCAGATTTGTCTTTATTTCATATTTTTTTAGAGGTCTGTCGATATTTTTTATGTATTATTTTATTGTTAAATGTCTTCTAGAAAATATAAAAACAATGCTTAAAAACGTGATAAAAAATAAAACAAATGAATTCCTTTAGTTTAATTTAAATTATTTATGTTTACACTACTTATGCAATATTTATTGAATTAATATGTGTAAGATTATATGTTAATAAAATATTATGGTATTATAGTAATAACAATAAGGTCCCCACATTTAAAAATTTGCCTAAGGCCCCAACTAGGTTGGAGCCGACCCTAAATGTGACGAGCCTAGATCACGTTTTTCCCCTCAAAAATTAGTTTTCATTTATTCTCTTCTAAATTGAATTTGATCGGGTAATTAATATAATGATATAAATTCAAATTTAATCTCCGGGACATATTTTAATTTTATAATGGTTTTATTTTTGGAAAATTTAAATAGTGAGATCGAGAAATTTAATTTGTACAAATAATTTGAAAATTACTAAGGATTTAATTCGGAGAGTTAAAATTGAATGAATTGTTTTTCAAAATACCCTAAATTTTAAAATTTAAGTGGGTGAGGGGTTTCCACATAACCCTGCAGTCTCCATTGGTGTCTTTGAGAAAGTAGTGTGATTACTTTCTTGTGTCAGCTTGGTCTGGTCCCCAATCGGATGCATTTAATCATGGCATCCAGTATTCTCGATATTCTTACATAAACTTTCATTAAAATTCAATGTAAGTGATTTCAGTCCTCCCATAAAAGAAGTTCTTCACGAGAATATTTATTTCCAATAAACGTATAGATGGTATACACTTGAACAAGTCTAATGATACCCCATCGGAGTCACTATCATTAAATTTGGGAGCAAAAGATGTCGGTTATTCAATATGTTGGGCAGAAGTTTCCTGAATTGTTCGGATAATACAATGAAAGTTGAAAAGCTGTCTAGTTTAAGGTGATGTGATTTAAGCTCCCATATAAAAATCTCCCTTCATAAGGGAACTAGAATGTCCGACGGGGTTAGTTTTTAATTGGTGGTAGAGGGATGCCACTTTAAAATTTAATCGAATTAATTCTCTTGTTTTAATTGGAATTTATTTATTTTTCAATGATGATTATAAGATTTAAAAATTGAATTCAACCTTTTCTCACTATTTTAGTCTTAAAAATTTAACTAAAATAAGTTTCAAGGACTGAAAATGATAATTGGACATTGTTATAATTTAAGGGAACAATTAACTAGTTTAACCCACGATTCCCATCTCATTTTAAAATTGTGATGTGATTGATTTCTCGTGTTAGTATTTGTCTTTCCTCCTATCGAAGGAAAATGATCACAGAATCACGATAATTTTAAAATTTATGTTAACTCTTTTAAATTAAGTGCTATATATGTTCAACCCGCCCATCGAGGAAGTTCTATATGAAATTTATATTTTAAATAATAGACGAGTGGTAATCTTTTAAATCCTATGTTGGTTGATAATGCTCGTGTAAGAATCATTTTCTTAAAATAATTTTAATCATTGGTTGAACAAAAAATTCTTTGGGTTAGATATGGTGGGGAAAACAGTATCTATTTCGTAATCCGGGAGTGAGAATCATCGGTAGCCAAATGATGGTGTTGGTTGTAAAGAAAATATTTACTTCTTTCCTTAAAGGAAAATAGAAGGATAAGACTAAATCTCGAGAACAATGTTTTGGGTTAAAAAAGTTCATATTCCTTGATAGTAGTTAAGTAGCTAAAATGCAGGAATTCTCATGAAAAATAGTTAAAACTTTTATAAGAACATGTATGGTTTTCCTATCTCTGTATAGAATAGGATATGGTAATAGTTTTTCTCTTAAAAGTAAATGCATGATTTACGGTACAATATACGACAATCCGATGTGTAGACTCGGGAACCACAAATCAGGATTGCAACTCTTTGGAGAGTTTCAAGGTAACCGGGTAAATACTTAAAGAGAGATGTTCCTAATTATGGGCAATTAGAATAAGGCATCCGTAAAGCAGTATGATATCTTTTCAGATTATGGTGAAGACAAAAGATAATGCAGGTAAATTATTTAATGTACCATGTTTTAGAAAAGTTGGTTTCGTTTTCTAAATTTATTTTGAATAGATTTTCAATTAATTTTATAAAAACCGTTTTTTTTCCTATCAAAATTGGGATATCTTTTATCTGTTCTAGTACATTGGAAAATAATGTATACATTATAAGGTCCGTCTCACCAATACTACTAAATACTGTCATCAATAATGTTAATGAACAAATCATTAAAGGAAAAGTTTTCTTCTAGAACCAAACACAATTTTGGCACTTACGCTTAGGTTATTTTATTCTAAAAGGAATTTGAAGACCAGTTTAAATTGGAAAATTGAGTTCATTGGAAGTGTAGGCACTTATAGTATGTTAATATAGTTTAGAAGGTAAAATGACCAAGGGCCCCTTCACGACATAAATCTAAAGAGCCAAAGATGTGTTGAAATTGAGTTATTTTGATTAATGTGATTTTGTGACTTTTCGATCAAGAGGTGGTTGTGATTTCTTCATCGATTTCATTGACCTGAAATGGTTCATTTTGATTAGGAGCCTATTTTGGGCGGTGATGTTGAGATTTAGTACATAAACCCGAATTGGGATGGAGTGGAGGTCATGGAGGATGGTGCGGGTCAAGAGGGGCAAGATGGACTGGTGGGAACAGTTTAGTGGCCCCCTGTATTTGTCATGGGTCCCATGGGGCATTAGGGTGTGACACTGCATAATGATGATTGGGAGGGGGTGGCCTGGCAGGGCAAATTTGCGGTGTCAGGTGCACGGGTGACTTATGACGCTCCTCTACCAGCGGATGAGGCAGACAGTGAGGTCCTTATGCGAGAGTGTGATCGTCAATGTGACTATGATGGTATTTAGACGAACATAATGAATTTACACACGTCCTTCCCCTTTAAAGTAAAGATAAAAAAGCAAGTATGATCATGACTAATAATGATGATAATACAGAACAAGGAAAGGACAAAAATTGTAGTAATTTTAATACTAGTATAGCAAAATATATAACTGGATAAGCAAATAAATAGGATAAAGATAAAGAGAGACCTAAATAAAATAGAATAATATAGGATATTAGAATATAAAGTATAGTAAAATAAAATAAAATAAGATAAAAATAGGAATAAAATGGAAAATAACTAAGAAAAAAGGCAAACAACTTATAATAAGGGTATAATGACGACGAACTAGTCAATCGACTGTTATGCCACGTGTGTATCCTTTAAATGATAATAATATGGGAGAATTTTGCGAGGATTAGGATTACCTCACAACTGTTTAACCTTCTTATTTAGCGGGTACCGAAAATAGGTAGCTTAAGTGTGAACGTACGATAATTAAAACACTAAGAGGTGAAAACTCTTGGGGGTTTAGGAGAAACTCATGGCTGGTTAACCTTCTTAGTTAGTGAAAACCTAAGATAGGTTGCTTAAGTGTGAATGTACGATAATTAAAACATCGAGAGGGAGAAAGATATCGGGGATTTAGGATTACCTCATGACTATTTAACCTTCTTAGTTATTGAGAACCGAAGATAGGTAGCTTTAGTATGAATGTACATCAATTAAAACACTAAGAGAGAGAAAGCTTCGGGGTGGGTGGGTGTGTAGACTACCTCATGACCGATTAATCTTCTTAGTTAGTGTAAATCGAAGATAAGTAGCTTAAATGTGAACGTACGGTAACTAAAACACTGAGAGGGATAAAGTTGCGAGGGGTTTAGGATTACCTCATGAGTTTTTAACCTTCTTAATTAGCGAGAATCGACTATAGGTAGCTTAAGTGCGGATATATGGTGATTAAAACACCGAGAGGGAGAAATCTCCCAGGGGTTTAGGATTACCTCACGACTGATTAACCTTCTTAGTTAGCAAGAATCGAAGATATATATCTTAAATATGAACGTACGATAATTAAAACACCAAAATGGAGAAAGATCCTGGAGGTTTAGGACTACCTCACGACCGATTAACCTTCTTATTAGCGGGAACTGAAGATAGGTAGATAAAGTGTGAAAGTATGGTAATGAAAACACCGAGAGGGAGAAAGCTCTAGGGGGTTTAGAATTACCTCACGACTGATTAACCTTATTAATCAATAGAAATCTAAGATAGGTAGCTTAACTGTAAATGTACGGTAATTAAAACACCAAGAAGGAGAAAGCTCCGGGGGAGGGGGACTCACAACTGATTAATCTTCTTAGTTAGCAGGAATAAATGATAGGTAGCTTAAGTGTGAATGCACTTTCATTAAAACATTGAGAAGAAGAAAACTCTGGGGGGATTTTAAGATTACCTTATGACTAGTTAACTGTAACACCCCGTAATTTTATGCATTTAATAGTTAATTAATTCGGGAAAAATTTAAATTACTAGTGTGTCATAATTTAATGGAATTAATTATGGAATTTTTATAAATATTAATCAGGAGAATAATTGGTTAATATTCATGGGAAATTAATATACTAGGTAAACAGTAATATTTAATTACGTCTTAAGAGTATTAATGACATGGGGTTTACTTATCTCAATCGGGAGTTGGTTCCAGACTAAGTTAGGTGGGGGATAAGAAATTTTATAAACTTATCCGGATGCCAATTCTGAGTGCACGATTGAGTCCGAAAGGGCCACGATAGTCGGAATAGAGTACCCGTGGGTAGTAAATGGGTCTCGTGACATTTTTAGGCATAGTCGGACCCATACGGGGGGTATTTAGGTTACTTGGGCTTGGCCCATTAGGCTAAAAATGGGATTAAGACTAATTACTTAATTAAAGAAAAAAAGGGGAATGACAGATTACACTGTTGAAGACCTAAAGTTGTAGAGAGTACCCTAGGGAGCATTTGAAGGCACTGGGAACCATTTTGGGAGACAAAAGCAAGAACCAAAGGGGATTTCATGATCAACCTTGAGAATCAAAACTCCGGATCAGACCCTATGAAACCATATGGCAAGTGGTTAACTTCCTGTAGCATTTATTTGTATTACAATTCATATTTGTGTGAAGTGGGAACCAAAATTCATTTTTGAGTAAAGAGGGTACAAATATGGGGTTTTTGTAAATAAATCTTCTGATTAGAAATTGTTATAGAGACTCATTATATAATCTGAGATTGATATGTACTGGTCAGATGTGAAAACCCAGACGAATTATGAACGAATTTGAGATGATAATTTGGTGTTGAGACGTAATTAACGAATAACTCGAGTTTTCCCCAATTCAAAAAATAGGAGAGAATGATAATTAAACGGGATTTGGGGACTTTATGGGGGTTCCTGATGATGTTCTTGGTGTATTATATTAATAATAGGACCTGGGTTAGACTGTAGAAGAAATTGGACATTTAAGGTTTTCGTCTATGGCAGAAATAGGCCTTCGGAGAAGACGAAGACCTGTTCGATCGATCGATCGATGGTCAAGGATTTTTGATAGGTTGGCCAGTTTTGTTATATAAGGGAAATTTACTTCAATTTTTTTCCCACACTTTATTTAGTGAGAAATAAATATAGGACATAAATTCTTAGCAATTATGGGTGAAAGTTATTGGGATTTGGAGGGAATTTATGGGTGACACATTGTGGTTAATTTTGGAGAATTATATCCCCAAATAATAAATTTTAGATCGAGTGGGCGAGTTCGGATATAGTGGTTGAGCGATACCAAAGTATTAAAATTTATTAGTGATGAAAATTAATTTAATTATGGGTCGGGGATTTAGACTTGGGTATCTTATCCTTGTCGGACCATAAGAGCGAGTCCGAGTATACTGGTTGGGTGTCACCAAAAGTAATTACATTAATTAATGTGCAAATTAATTAATAATCTGAGTTGGACCATAAACTCAAGTTATGACGTATAGGCTAGTGCTACAGGTTTAGTACACGGTAAAGCCGGGATTGTTATATATATATATATATATATACGGTGTGCGATAGTATATATATATGGTGTGTGCATTAATATCAGTGGCTAGATATTATTATAATATATATTCTAGTGCTATCAGGGGAGGTTGCGTGTAGAGGGTGAATCCCCTAGCTTGAGGAGTAGGGCGAGTATATCCATATGTCATAGCGTCCATTATATGGGTGAGGGGCATCTCACGTTCAAGGAAGGAATATGGCCGCCTCAATATTTATGTTATTAACCAAGTTAGTGAGCGATCCTGACTTAAGGTAACTAGGTCGCGTGAATGCACCTAGTGGGATGGACTTTAGAGAATATACATCCGGTGAGTTATTACTCGAGAGGATGGTTATAATTAATTATTATTTCAACACATGTGCGAATGTTGTGTTATGGTTGTATGTACATAATGGGATAAATAATTATATACGGGTAAACATAATACAAGATGTGAATTGTATTAGGTGTATAACGAGAGTGAAGTTATAAGAATTTAAGAAAGAGAATGATTAATTTTGTAGGGATTATGAATACTTATAAATCACAACTATTGCATACTCGGGTAGAGTAGAGTGGTTGAAATGGGTTGCATAGGCTATCTAGTTATGGGGCAAATAACTAGGGGAATTAATTGAGGCGTTAGTCGTGCACATTAGAGGAAGGGTGAGGATGTCCTCAAGGGAGTGAGACACTAACTAAAATATGAAAAGCATGCATACATATTTATTACTGCAAGTTAATCATTTGCTAAATATTTTCCAAATATTTTGGTTTCTAACCCTTGCTTTAAATATATTTTTTTTAAAAACGGTTTAGGTGTCCAGCCACAGGGACGCCAGACTTGACTTATTCCAGGGATCCGTTGTTGCAGCATATGTGGATATTGCGGGAGTTTGATAGGCGCCTGATTATTTTCATTTATAGTATAGGAATTTCCTATCAGTTACTCGAGCATGTTGCTCACAACTTTATTTAGTATTTATGTCAGACTTGTTGATATTTATCATTATCTGTCTTTACTTTTGTTGGATTGTTACCAATGGTTTATTCGGTCAGCTTATTATTTATGTGATGGATGTTTCAGTTAGTTGTGTTTATTGAATTATTATTTTCCGCATCAGTTTTCATTTGATTAATGAAAGATAAAATTTGGCACCAGTTTAATTTTTCACTTAGATGGTTAGTAATAAAAAAGGTCGACATTGATGCTAAAAATTAACCAATTGAGAAACCTGTTCTAATTTAATTTAGGACTGATCACCCGGGGGTTTATTAGGCGGGGTGTCACAGATGGTATCAGAGCATTATATTCAAGTGTCCTTAGGATCTGTGTGGCTTACTACGTTTCAACGTAGCATTCGGTTGTTGTAGAGCCCTATTATTAGGACTGTTGATTCATATTTGATATTTGTGATATCGTACTTTTACTATTAAACTTTGTATAAATTGTGTACTTATACAATTCCGTCTATTTTTAGATGCCACCGAGGAGACAGAGAGCGGAGAGGGCTGAGGCTAGGGAGGAGTTAAGGGAGGCTTATCAGGAGCCACAGACACCGCCACCCCCACCCCCACCACCCCCACCCGAGTTGATCTCCACTACTCAGGTGGCAGTGATAGTGGCCCAGGAAGTTAAGACAACGATGTGAGCTATGGCAACCCATTTTCTATAGCCCTAGGCACCGCTTCCAATGGCACCAGCAGTTCAGGCTCCGGTGGGACCACCTTCTTGGCAGCAAGTTAGGGAGACCTTTCAGAAGGGTCACCCACCAAAGTTCCGGGGTAGCACCGATGTAGTAGAGGCCTGTGATTGGAAGAAAAATATTCAGCGACACCTGCGCATGTTGAAGTGTACTGATGTGCAGAAACAGATGCTTTCTACCTTCCGTCTGTCGGGGGCAGCCTTATAGTGGTGGGAGTCAGTTACCACCGCTGAGGAGAGATATTTGATGTCGATATCCGAGTTCTGGGTGCGGTTTGATCGGTAAATACTTCACACCGGTAGTAAAGGCGGAAGTTCAGTGAGTTAGTTCAGGGTGACCATTCAGTGGCGGATTATGAGGAGGAGTTCACCTGTTTAACAAACTTTGTGCCAAATGAGGTGAGCGGCGAGGAGCGAAAGAAGCCGAGGTTCATGGATGGCCTATCCTGGAGGACCAGGCAACATTTGATTGGTAATCTGGCGTTGGTGACGTATACAGATGTCGTCAATGCCGTTCTTGTATATTGCCAGGATCATCACTTCCATACGAAGGGAAGAAAAAGGGTAAGAGAGCTGAGCTAGCAGGGCAAGGCAGTTATTGGAGGTGACAGAAGTGGTACTCAATAGCAGACTAGCAGCCAATAAGGGAATCAGGCTAAGAAATTTAAGCCTGGTGGGTTCCGACCGGGAGGACAGGGATTAAGGCAGGGTCAGCCAGGCCCAAATCAGTATCAGCAGGTTCCTTAGGGCCGTCAGGGCCAAGGGAACAATGGAGGAGGCCAGCAGGACCAGGCACATCACGGCCAGCAGGGCCAATGACAGGGAGACGGTCAGAGACGCTGTTTTGTTCGTGGCCAGATAAGACACATAAAGAGGGAGTGCCCGCAGAGAGGCAGAGACCAGCAGCAGGGTGCCCAATAGGGGGTAGCAGGGACAGATGCCGCCAGTAGCACAGGCTCCACCAGCCACACAGCAGTAGGGGAAAATGCACTATGGCATGTGTATAACGTCCGGGATGTTCCCAATCCTCCAGCACATCAGGAGCCACCAGCGGTTAAGGGTATGTTTCGTATACATGGTCATGAGGGTAGGATACTATTTGATATGGGAGCATCTCATTAATTCATTAAATCTAGATTTGCTAAAGTGGCCGGGTTATCAGAGATCGCGGGTAGTCTCCGTATGTGTGTAGAGTCACCAGTAGGCAGTGGGTCATTGATTCACTCGATTTGTCGAGGAGTGGATATTTTGATTGGGAGACTGAGTTTAGAGGTGGACCTCTTAGTGTTATATATGGAGGGGTATGATGTCATCCTAGATATGGATTGGTTGGCAGGATATCGGGCAACGGTAGATTGTTACGAGAGGACAATCATGTTCTCCATTCCGGGATAGGAGATGTTCCTAGTAGCGATGCCTCTACTCGAGGGAGGATCATGCACGCACTTGTATTATATAGAGGAGGAGATCTCACAGGAGGTGGTAATTTCGTTATTCTTGATTCCGATAGTGAAAGATTTCGAGGGCGTGTTCCAGGAAATACCATAATTGCCGCCGAGCAGGGAGATCGAGTTTGTCATCGATTTAGCACCGGGAACGAGGCCGATTGCTCTGCACCTTACCACATGGACCCTTCAGAGATGAGTGAGCTGAGAAAGCATATCCAGCATCTCTAGAGTAAGGGTTTCATTCGATGGAGTACATCGCCGTGGGGTGCACTGGTGTTGTTCGTAAAGAAGCGGGATGGTTCACTTTGGTTATACGTAGACTACAAGGAGCTGAACAAGGTGACGATATGGAATAAGTATCCATTGCCTAGGATTAATGATTTATTTGACCAATTGAGAGGGGCGTCTTACTTCTCCAACATCGATTTGAGGTCAGGGTATCATCAGCTGCGTATCCGAGAGGAGGATGTTCCTAAGACCGCTTTCCTGTCGCGGTATGGATCTTACGAGTTCAGGGTGATGCCATTCGGGCTCACCAATGCTCAAGAAGTGTTCATGGATCTCATGAACAGAGTTTTCAGAGAGTATCTCGACCAGTTTGTCATCGTGTTCATTGATGGCATCCTGATCTACTCGCGCACTGAGGGGGCCTATGGTTCTACAGACGCTACGGGATCACCAACTTTATGCTAAGTTTGGGAAGTGTGGATTTTGGCTGCGGGAGGTATAGTTTCTTGGTCATGTGGTGTTAAACCGGGGTATTACTGTGGATTCGAGTAAGGTGTCGGCGATGAGGGAGTGGTGGTAGCCCACGAAACCGATCGAGGTGCGTAGCTTTCTGGGATTGGTAGGTTATTACATGCGGTTCATTAAAGGGTTCTAAAAAATTGCTGGCCCTTTGACAAATTTGACTCAAAAAGGGGTGCCTTTTATTTGGAGTGATCATTATCAATTAGCTTTCAACGAGCTAAAGGATAAGTTGACATCTACACCCATACTTTCTTTACCGAGGGGAGGACTAGAGTATCGGGTTTACACCGATGTATCCTTACAGGGACTTGGGGGTGTGCTTCAGTAAGAGGAGAGGGCTATAGCTTATGCATCTCGAAAATTAAATCCCCATGAGAGGAATTACCCCACTATCGACCTAGAGCTAGCAACGATCATTTTTGCTTTGAGGATATGGAGACATTATCTGCTGGGAGAGCAGTTCACCTTATTCATGGATCACAAGTCACTTCAGTATCTCTTCACACAGAAGGATATGAATATGAGACAGAGGCAGTGGCTAGAATTCATGAAAGACTACCAGTTTGATATTCAGTATCATCATGGTAAGGCTAATGTGGTGGCAAACGCATTGAGCCGGAGACCGACTGGGGAAATATCAGAGGTCTGGAAAGCGAAGTGGAGAGAGCTTCGATATGAGGATGATGTAGCCAAGGCCTACATGTCAGCATTATCCATTACACCTGAGATCATAATGCGAGTTATGAGGGCTCAGGCGGAGGAACAGATCTGCCAGGATAAGGTACGCCAGTTGTTAGCTGAGGGAGCAGAGGGTTACTCGAGCAGCTCGAAAGGAGGCCTACGCCTAAATGGGAGGTTAATTATGCCAGCGGATGAGGAGTTGAGGCTCGCTATTATGAAAGAGTCGCATGGTTTAATATTTGCAGTACATCCCGATGGGGATGAAATGTACCAAGATATGAGGAGGCAGTATTGGTGGGCAGGAATGAAACGAGGCATAACAGAGTTTATCTTGAAATGTATGACGTGTTAGCTCATGAAATTTAATCATCAGAGACCTCCAGGGATGCTATAACCACTAGATATTCCCGTGTGGAAGTGGGAGAACATCTCCATGTACTTCATTACAGGGTTACCTACATCGCAGAGGGGTCACGACTCCATATGGGTCATTGTGGATCTGTTGACCAAGGTGGTCCACTTCCTTCTGGTTCACAAAGACTTTGAGATGATGCATTACGTGCAGCTATTCATAGCGGATATTGTTAAGCTTAACGGGGTGTCGGTAAATATTATGTCTGACAGAGACAAAGTTTTTGTGGTCCATTTTTGACAGAGCTTTCAGGAGGCCATGTGTACGAAGTTACGTTTGAGTACAACCTATCGCCCACAGATAGACGGGCAGACTAAAAGGGTCAATCAGATGCTAGAAAACATGCTCAGGATGTGCATTTTAGACTTTGGGGGACGATGGAAGAGATATCTACTTTTGGTAGAGTTCGCATATAACAACTCTTACCAATTCATGATTGGCATGGCACCGTTCGAGGCACTGTACGGGAGACCTTGTCGTTCACCCGCCTATTGGTTAGAGGTGGGGGATAACAAGTTATTAGGGCCGGAGATTATCCAGGAGACATCTGCCAAGATAGAGTTGATTTGATGGCGCATTCGGATAGCTCAGGATAGACAGAAGAGTTATGCTGATGCTTCGCGGAGACATGTGGAGTTAGAGGATGGGAATCAGGTATTAGTTCGGGTGTCCCCTATGAAAGGGGTGATGAGGTTCAGCAATAAGGGTAAATTAGCACCGAGGTACGTGGGACCCTTCCCTATTATTGAGAGGGTGGAACCGGTAGCATATAGACTGGGATTGCTAGAGAATCTTTAGCGAATACACGACGTGTTCCATGTGGCATCGCTGAAGAAATATCGAAGGAGATAGAGGGCCTTCTGGCACATTCCACTCGAGGAAATTGATTTACAACCAGACATCTCGTATGAGGAGAGACCGATGGCTATTCTGGACCGTAGTGAGCGCAAGATATGATCCAAGGTTGTTCCACTAGTTAGAGTACAGTATGCGGGAACAGTATATGCGGGAATAATATCCAGAGCTATTCATCACAGGTACGACCTAATTTCGGGGACGAAATTCCTTTGTAAGGGGAGGAGTATGTAACACCCCATAATTTTATTCATTTAATAGTTAATTAATATGAGAAAAATTTAAATTACTAGTGTGTTGTAATTTAATGGAATTAATTATGGAATTTTTATATAAATATTAATCGGGAGAATAATTGGTTAATATTTATGGGAAATTAATTTACTAGGTAAATAGTAATATTTAATTACGTCTTAAGAGTATTAATGATGTGGGGTTTACTTATCTCAACCGGGAGTCGATTCCAGACTAGGTTAGGTGGGAGATAAGAAATTTTATAAACTTATCCGGATACCAATTCTGAGTGCACGCTTGAGTCCGGAAGGGCTAAGATAGTCAGAATAGAGTACTCGAAGACAGTAAATGGATCTCGAGACGTTTTTAGGCATAACCGGGACCACACGGGGGTATTTGGGTCACTTGGGATTGGCCCATTAGGCTAAAAAAGGGATTAAGCCTAATTACTTAATTAAAGGAAAAAGGGGAAAGACAGATTACATTGTTGAAAACCTAAAGTTGGAGAGAGTACCCTAGGGAGCAGTTGAAGGCATTGGGAACCATTTTGGGAGACAAAGGCAAGAACCAAAGGGGATTTCATCATCAACCCTGAAAATCACAACTCCGGATCAGACCCTACGAAACCATAAGGCAAGTGGTTAACTTGCAATAACATTTATTTGTATTACAATTCATATTTGTGTGAAGTGGGAACCAAAATTCGTTTTTGGGTAAAGGGGGTACAAATATGGGTTTTTGTAAATAAATCTTCTGATTAGAATTTGTTGTAGAGACTCATTATATAATCTGAGATTGATATGTACTGGTCAGATGTGAAAACCTAGATGAATTATGATAAAATTTGAGATGATAATTTGGTGTTGAGATGTAATTAACGAATAACCCAGGTTTTCCCAATTAAGAAAATAGGAGAGAATGGAAATTAAACGGGGTTTGGGGACTTTATGGGGGTTCCTGATGATGTTCTTGATGTATTATATTAATAATAGGACCTGGGTTAGACTGTAGAAGAAATAGGGCATTTAAGGTTTTCGTCCATGACATAAACAGGCGTTCGGAGAAGATGAAGGCCTGTTCGATCGATCGATCGATGGTCAAGGATTTTTGACAGGTCGACCAGTTTTGTTATATAAGGGAAATTTACTTAAAAAATTTTCCCACACTTTATTTAGTGAGAAATAAATACAGGACATAAATTATTAGCAATTATGGGGGAAAGTAATTGGGATTTGGAGGGAATTTTTGGGTGACACATTGTGGTTAATTTTGGAGAAATATATCCCAAACTATTGAATTTCGGATCAAGTGGGCGAGTCCGGATATAGTGGTTGAGCGATACCAAAGTATTAAAATTTATTAGTGATGAAAACTAATTTAATTATGGGTCGAGGATTTAGACTCGGGTATCTTATCCTTGTCAGACCATGAGAGCGAGTCCGAGTATACTGGTTGGGTGTCACCAAAAGTAATTTAATTAATAAATGTGCAAATTAATTAATAATCTGAGTTGGACCATAAACTCAAGTTATGACGTATAGGCGAGTGCTACAGGTTTAGTACACGGTGAAGCCGGGATTGTTATATATACGGTGTGCACTCCGATCTCCTCTTTCCTGCTCCACACAGATCAGGAGGGCGAAGTCCGTTTTCTCATCCAACGGGCAAGCAGGTTCCACGGGTTAGGAGGCTGCCATTAAGTGATAGGGGGGCCCTCATTTCATGTAACACAAAGGAAAGTCTATATATATGGTGTGTGCATTAATATCAGTGGCTAGATATTATTCTAATATATACTCTACTGCTATTAGGGGAGGTTGCGCGTAGAGCGTGAATCCCCTAGCTTGAGGAGTAGTGCAAGTATATCCATATGTCATAGCGTCCATTATATGGGTGAGGGGCATCTCACTTTTAGGGAAGGAATATGACCGCCTCCAATATTTATGTTATTAACCAAGTTAGTGAGAGGTCCTGACTTGGGGTAACTAGGTCGCGTGAATGCACCTAGTGGGATGGTACTTTAGAGAATATACATCCAGTGAGTTATTACTCGAGAGGATGGTTATAATTAATTATTATTTCAACACATGTGCTAATGTTGTGTTATGGTTGTATGTACATAATGGTATAAATAATTATATACGGGTAAACTTAATACAAGATGTGAATAGTGTTAGGTGTATAACGGGAGTGAAGTTATTAGAATTTAAGATAGAGAATGATTAATTATGTTGGGATTATGAATACTTATAAATCACAACTATTGCATACTTGGGTAGAGTAGAGTGGTTGCAACGGGTTGCATAGGCTATCTAGTTATGGGGTAAATAACTACGGGAATTAATTAAGGCATTAGTCGTGCATATTAGAGGAGGGGTGAGGATGTCCTCAAGGGAGTGCGACACTAACTAAAATATGAAGAGCATACATACACATTTATTACTACAAGTTAATCATTTGCTAAATATTTTCCAAATGTTTTGGGTTCCAACCCTTGCTATAATTTCTTTTTTAAAAACCTTTTAGGTGTCCAGACTTGAATCATTCCAGGGATCTGTTGCTACAACATATGTGTATGTTGTCGGAGTTTGATAGGCGCCTCATTCTTTTCATTTCTAGTATAGTAATTTCCTATCAATTACTCGAGCATGTTGCTCACAACTTTATTTAGAATTTATATCAGACTTTTTGAGATTTATCATTATCTATCATTACTTTTGTTGGATTGTTACCAATGGTTTATTCGGTCAACTTATTATTTATGTGATGAATGTTTCAGTTAGTTGTGTTGATTGAATTTTTATTTTTCGCATCACTTTTCATTTGATTAATGAAAGATAAAATTTAGCACCAGTCTAATTTTTCACTTAGGTGGTTAGTAATTTAAAAGGTCGACAGTGATGCTAAGAATGAACCAACTGAGAAACCTGTTCTAATTTAATTTAGGACTAATCACCCGGGGTTGTATTAGGCGGGGTGTCACATTAACCTTCTTAGTTAGCGGTAACTGAAGATAGGTAGCTTAAGTGTGAATGTACAGTAACTAAAACATTGAGAGGGAGAAAGCTTCCAGGGGGGGGGGGGGTGGATTACCTCATGATTGATTAATCTCATTACTTAGCATAAATAAAAAGTAACTTAAATGTGAAAGTACAATAATTAAAACATCGAGAGGGATAAAGCTTCGAGGGGTTTAGGATTACCTCATGACTGTTTAACCTTCTTAGTTAGCGGTAACGAACTATATGTAGATTGAGTGTTAACATACGATAATTAAAACACCGAGAGGGAGAAAGCTCCCGGGTGGGTGGGTAGGATTACCTCACAATTGATTAACCTTCTTAGTTAGTGGTAACTGAAGATAGATAGCTTAAGTGTGAACGTACTGTAATTAAGACACCTAGAGGGAGAAAGATCTTGGGGATTTAAGACTACCTCATGACTGATAAGCCTTCTTATCTAGCGGGAACTGAAGATAAGTAGATAAAGTGTGAAAGTACTGTAATTAAAGTACCGAGAGGGAGAAATATCTAGGAGGTTTAGAATTTCCTCAAGACTGATTAACCTTCTTAGTTAGCTGGGATCGAAGATAGGTAGCTTAACTATAAATGTACGGTAATTAAAACACCGAGAGGGAGAAAGCTCTGGGGGAGGGGGGGAGAAACTCACGACGGATCAATCTTCTTAGTTAGCGGGAACCAAAGATAGGTAGCTTAAGTGTGAACATACTGTAATTAAAACACCGAGAGGGAGAAAACTCTGGGGGGTTTAAGATTACCTTACGACTGGTTAATCTTCTTAGTTAGCAGGAACCGAAGATAAGTAACTTAAGTGTGAACGTATGGTAATTAAAACACCTAAAGGGAGAAAAGCTATGGGAGATTTTTTGGATTAGTTCATGACTGAATAACCTTCTTAGTTAGTGAGAACCAAAGATTGGTATCTTAAGTGTGAACTTATAGTAATTAAAACACCGAGAGGGAGAAAGATCCTGGGGGATTTAGGATTACCTCACAATTGATTAACCTTCTTAGTTAGCGTAGGTTAAGTGTGAACGTATGGTAATTAAAATGCCTAAAGGGAAAGCTTCGGGAAGGTTTTAGGATTACCACACAATCGATTAACCTTCATAGTTAGCAGGAAACGAATATCGATAACTTAAGTGTGAATTACATTAATTAAAACACAGAGAGGGAGAAAGCTTTTTCCCTTGTTATTTGTATATATGTTTTGTATCGTTTGTAGCCATGTAGGTATGCTCGGGATAGGGGCTATATTGGTCCGTTGGTGAGAGCTTAGGAGAGAGAACTTCCATTTGTGCATGCCTTTATATATACTATGGGTTTGTCCTATTGCTGGATTGCCTCCATATAACAAACTTCAGAAGGAGCTGGTCGATCATGGACGCATTGGGAAGCATTGGTGGGATACCACCAACACTTTTCACCTACCTATGGGGGAGATGACCATGACCACCTTAGATTTCTTCTCCTTCACTTAACTTTCATTTGCTGGAGTGACCCTAATGGTGGAACGAACTGTGACTGTTACTACTATGGGAATGCGTGTAACTTTGGGGATACAAGTAATTCCTTCTCAGGCGAGTTCTTGGATGCTAGCGTACTTGGTGATTATTTAGAGCTGGTGGAGGACCCCGGGCTTTATGTGGTAGCAGCGGTAAGATGGTATGTGAGGTGTTTATTGTTGATGGCAATGGGGGAGCTTTTGGCACTAGGGGGTTCAGGAAGGATCCATTTGTGGCGGTTGCCATTTTTTGTGGACTTTTCTTAGATTTTGGGATATGCATTTGGGGGGGGGGGGGGGGGGGGGGGAATGGCAGAGATGTTTCAGTCCATTTCTCTCTTTTTTCTATTTGTTACTGGCAGTTTCATATGTTTTTAGTATTTGTGGGAGGTATATATTAGTGTGTTTTATTATTTTTACTTGTTTTAGTCAGATGTTGCATACTTACTTATTTAGTCAGGCGTTGTCTTCTTATTTTACTTATGTTGTATCTTGTTTCTTAATTGTTCAGCTATGGTTTTTTGCTTATGTTGTTCCAGTTGTTGGGAAGTCATGGATTCAGATGTTGATGGATGGGATTATCACCCTCTTTACTTGATACAAGTGGGGAAATTTAAGAGCGAGTTCATACCTTTTTTAGGGGCCAGCGATGGAGTACTTGAGGGATACGACATCAGAGCGGGTAAGTGTTTCTTTGTACCCATTTCATTTTTATCCCTTTTCTTTTGCTTAAGTATTTATTTATTTCTCATGCATCATTTTTCATTTATTTCCTTCTTCGGATACCTTGGGAGTTGATCCTCCATGTGTCGGAGGTGGGTGTTATGGCCTGGACATTGTCTGGCCAGAGGTTACTTTTGGAGGATCTTTTCCCCTTTCTCTCCGGGGGAGAGGCTGACTCGTCAATATATGTGCCATCTTCCCACACGAGTACCATTTCTTCACTTTATTGTATGAGGCATGCCTAGGGGTTGAATGTGGTTGATCATCAGATGTTTCTAATTGGAGTACCTACTGCCAACTTCCTTGGAGAGGATCCAGATAACCAGGGAGTCTTGGAGAGGAGGGTGATGATGAGGCCTTATATTATGTCCCATGAGGCTTTGTTATCACAGGCTGGTGTAGCCCCAATGACGAAAGAGCCTGAGGTAACGGATGGAGAGCATGTGGCTCTAGAGGGTGGACATGAAGCGTGTGGGGGGAGGGGGTGGCAATGTGCCTATGATGGATGAAGCAAGGGGTGATGGGGCCGAGGGGGATATTAATGGATTGGATAGATTTTTTCGAAGATGCAAGTTAACTTACTTAGGACTGACAGGGGGCCGATGGGGGTCCAGGAGGGAGATGGGGCATATTTTCATTTAGAGTCCGATGAGTTGCCAATTTCTTATCTTTTATAAGGACTAAAAAGCAAAATTAGAGGATTATTTTATCAAATTAAATCCTTATATATTGATAAGTTTTAACCGATCTATAGGTTAATTGGTGCATTAACTTATTACTATTAAAACTTTTCACAAGTATAGGAAGTTAGTCATATGCCTAACCTTCTTTTACATAAGGCAAATTGTCTTCCAAGTTCATCTTAATCATTACATGGTAATGAAGCATTCTATTTGTAAAAGTGAACAAAAATAACAAGCAATATAAACAAAAGTACTTCTTGTTATTGATGAAATAAAATGGACAAAGGCATATATCAAAAAAATGAAAAGGTACAAAAATATCCCTTAGCCTTATAAAAGCCAAAAGGAAAAGTCCTAGACTTGGGCGATATGGGTGACCTCCCCATGATCCTCACCATTTTTAGTCTGGACGATTGGACCCTCAACATCATTGTCGATCATTGGGCTACTAGCGACCGACTGGTCAAACTCTTGGACATATGCCAAAGAGGCCTCCCCCTCACTAACTACCGGTTTGGGGAGTGGTGGATTCTTCTTAAAGTCCCCATTATTGTTGGGCCCAACCTTTTTTAAAGGTAACATACCCTAGATATTCCATATGGGTTTCCACTTATTTTACTCGGACATCAAAGCCACCATATCAGCATAGATCGTCACCTCATCCTTCTTCAAGTGGGCTACTAGGGCTTCCTTCTCACTGTGAAGAACATCATTCTCCTCCAGGATTGAGCCTTTTCTTTTCTTAGCTTAATTACCTTGACGTCATCCTTATTGTAGGTCAGTTAGAGTTCTTCCCCCTCCTTCAACCTGTAGAGCTGATCGATGAGATGAACAATCTCCCCATCCGTTATAATCATTGGCCTTCAATAATCTCCCCATTCGTTAGGTCGTTCTTCAACTTGTTGACCTCATTGTGGAGGATGTCGTTGCATTCCTCCAGATCGACCAGCTCAATTAAAGGCCTCTTACAGACTTTATATGGCCTGCAAAATACAAGTCATTCAAATCTGTTAGTATAATTCAAAACACTCGTAGAAATAAAAACTCAAATGTAGATTATACTTACCAAAATATCTATTGCATGCCCTCTCTGACAAGTCGGTTAATTTCAAAATATTTTAGGGAAGACATGTCTATAGGGAGGAGGGATACCTGCTCAAGGGAAAGGCTACGTTGAGATACCTATAGGAAGAATCTTTAGTAGTGATGGTCTCTTTGACCTTTACAAAAGTCATCACCTAAGGTTAACCCCTAGACTATGAGGTGTGGGATAGAGACTACCGACCACTGGGTTGAGAAATCACCACCAAAATGTTGGTGAGCCCAATAGTCCTAGTAGTTTGGGGAAGATGATTTTTGTTGGTAGGGGTAGAGGGTGTTGACCAGTCTTTTGCTTCTCTGCATTTTCGATCGCCTTGCCCTTATCCTCTCTTACACCCCCTTTGGGCCATAATCCTCCCCCGTTTAGTGCCAGTAATAGTATGGGGGTTGACTTTCTCCTTAGCAAAGTCATCCATATTCGTTTGAAGATCTACGGGTAGTGGGGGATGGCATTTTCTTGGCATACAATATGAGTTGTTTGAGAGGTCTATCTTCTTCCCAAGATCAACTTGACATGGTCATTTGGATTCTAGTAAATATATGGGATTTAAATCCTCCTCTAAGGCATCCTGCTACTAGATCGATCTCACTCTCTCTGAATCACTAGAGATAATGCGGACGAAAGAGTCATTTACTCCCATGCATGTACCTCATTGCATCGGTGTTGATGATTGACTTGACAGTTGGGATCGTGTCACCACTGACTACTAAATACTCAACAGCAATGACCTCAGGAATTGTTGTTAAGTTGTTTATAACACCCCCTATTTTCATATATCGGTTGGCCAAGCCTCAATGCCTAATATAGGGCACGTTAAAATAATTTATATCATTGTCAACATCATGACAGTAATAATAGTAAAAGACTATAGTAAATTTATACCATTCACAATATGCGAATATAAATAGTGAAATAATCAAATGTCTACACCTCCATAATAAGTAAATAAACATTGTCTCAAACCCCACGAATAGTCTCTACTAAAATAAACAACTAGGACCAACATGGTCCATACAAATATCTGAATTGAATGAGTCTCAATACTGAATAATTAAAAGAAAATAAAAACCTAATCTAGGAATCGGAAAGATTGGATAGTAAAAGTGGTAAATCTGACTACTCAACCATATTACCCATACCCATGACCACGTGAAAAAGGATTTTGATAATATTTTGGGTCAGAGCTCGAAAGTTGTAAGAAAAAATCTTACTATATCGATGCAATAATAATCACGCGACTCATTTATGTAGTCATGCCAACCCGTTGACACATAGATGCAACAGATACCTCACCCATCATCATAAGTGAAATAAACTGCACGAGTGCCACAACCTAAGGAATAACTAATTCTAACAAGTCTCAATTACTCAGTTGTCTAGTAAGATATCACACTATCATGCAATTACATCGCTATATAACCCACTATTTGCCTAAATGAATACAACCTTCGATAATCCCCACTCATGTCACCCGAAAGAATAGATAGACGTGATATCATAATACACACAATTATATGACATAATGTCTTTAAATAACACATCCATGACTACTGGACTATAAAATATAATTATAAGTTTCATAAACCATATGAAGGCTTTAATGTAATACCCCATTATTTTTAAGGATTTAATTAATTAATAGTGATAATTATTTAAAAAGACACCCGGATTTAATTTTTAGAAATTAAATTCATTTATGTGTTAGTATGTTAAAAAATTTAATGTGACAAACTGGAAATATTAAAAGAAGTTTTTTTTTTTAAATTTTAATGCTCATTGGATTAAATAATATAGTTTTGGGGTTAAATATTGAATTATATAAAAGTTAGGGCTAATGTGGTAATTTACAAATTATTTTTATGAATTGGGCACATGAGGTATTTTGGTTTTAGGCTAGGGGCTAAAGAGTCTTTTATGCATGTCTTGGGTTGCAAGTTTTAGGTTGGGGGTTGAACTTTTAGTAGGCAATTCGATTTTATTGTGCGACACTGGGCAAATTTGGGGACCGTTATAGTGGGCATGTACAACCGCTGTGACAGGTACAAGCCGCTATAGAGATAAGGTACAACCACAATAATGTGGACACCCTGATTTATAATCAGGGATTGAGTCCTTCTCATACTGAAACTCCTATAACCCAAAGGGGTAAAAATTAGACACTACTAAAATAGGAGGGTCAAAAATCATATTTTAAAGTTGGCGCTTAAAAATGTTTGGGGGAAAAGTGGAAACATCCCTAAAAAACAAGCAAAAGACAAAAATGAGCTGATATAGGCCCTTTAATGGTTAAAGACCTTTAACCGAACGGTCAAAGATCTAGGCAATCATTATCATATCTCCATGATTAATGGATAAGGACACCCGTACCTATTCAAATTGAATCGACCATACATGTGTCCCTACACTGCCTGGTCAATTCTAGACGTAGCACAATGACTAATCTTTCCGTTAACCAGTCCTTTAACCATTCGGTTAAAGGACCCAACTCAGTCCCTATAAAAAGGCTCCCACTAACCTTTAAAAAGGACCCCAAACCCAATATTGATTCAGTTTTCTAACTTTCTTCAACCCCGGGAATCTCTGAATCTTGAGTTCTATAAGAAATCTTGAGTGAATTTGTAATTCTAGAAAAGTAACTTCCTACGAGAAACCGAGGCAAACATTTGAGCGCACACCTGCGAAAGTTGGCTATTCCAAATGATTCCCTGCCCAATGATGCCACCTCATTAGGAACACTCCCCTAAGAAAATTTTAGTGTACACTACAAGGGTAAATAAAATACACCAAATATATACTATGACATAAACTGTCCATATCTGTTTCAATAACTTAACCCGATCCAGTTAGAGGATCAGGTATGCACTTTGCGGCGTTTATATTTTAAAGCCTTCTTTTTTACCCAGCACCTATGTTTGTTGAGCTGAAATGACATACTCATATGTTAAATGATAATAAAAAGGGTATGACTAAATATGATATGAAAACATACTTTTCAAAACCATTCTATAGAGAGGTGTCCGTCAATGGAGTTACCCAAAATTTTGCTAAAACCAAAGTCTACAATCAGAATGCTCTCATTATTTCTCCGATAGAACAAAGCCCATCACAATGGCTCCACCCTCAAATATGTGTCTTCTCAGAATACTTATCAAATACCTGTCTCTGACTAAAGTATTTTTAACATATGAACATAACAATCCAGCTCCTAACAAAAAAGCTATATTAAGTACTAGGCTCCATAAATTCCATAATGTTGTATATCGCATCCCTGCTATCCCGTTGCCTACACCTTAAAATATGTCCCATTCATTGGAACTATGTTGGCTTTGATTTCAAGACCTCTTGGGTATGTTTGTGCAATACCGAGCCAAACTCATGAGCCCAAGTCTTATAATACGTCCCGTGGTGTATAATATATTTGGGATGCCTCCATCTCTAGTCCAAACACCCTTTCTCATACGAATTGACCATCTCTATCACTTTGGATAATCTCAAGCCTTACAACACATCTGAAATTTTAACCATGCCGATAAGGGATACATAGATCTATGTTGGTGACTTCTAGAACACTCTAGTCCTAAAATACATCACCCAACCTTCTACACCTCCAAACTAGTCCGAAGTATCGACAAAACCTTCTGGTTAGTGATCAATCGACATACATGAATATTTTTATCAATGACTTTGGGCCCATTCCCATTTCGAACCTCAACTGAAGCTACCCTCTAGCTCACAAATAGATCCCCTATCTCTTAAGACAAGTCCTCACACTTTCACACACATCACGTTGGAATGTTTCCATGCGACTAACTGTAACAACCGAACTATGTATGCTTTGATCTCGTGGCTACACAGGTACATAGGCGCAATACCGAGTGCTTCTCCTGAGCACAAGCCTAAACAATATGACTCATGATATAATGTCCCCCAGAGATGCACCCTGATACGTCACGAATATTGCAAATTTGCGCCCTTTATCTTTATGCATTCTAGCACTTTTACATTCTTAATATCTATATTTATGCTCGTTAACCAGACAACCTTAGATTTGGACATATATATATTTTTCAGGGGTTAATTGTGCTTTTGTAGGTATTGGAACACTAAAAGTGAGGTTCGGTTGCATTTCGGAGAAGTTTCATCATCGAAAGCTACTTCAAGGAGAATATGATCTTTTCAAACTCACTATTTTTTATGGAATGAAGTTACCAACATGCATATGATCAAATTATCTTTTCATGGCCACTGACCGTGCGTCATTTGAACTCCAAGTGAGGAAGTTATGTCCATTTTTGGAAGGTTTCCGTATTTTCTTCTACTTCAAGGTAATTTTGTCAATTTCATACTGCCTAACTTGGAGGGTTTCAAAACATAATCATCTATATAATTGAATTATCTTCGCGTCGATTCTGACCACGCATCATTTCGATTCCGTATGAGGGAGTTATGGCCATTTTCGTGCAATGCGTCAAAATTGGTTCGGAGAGGAAAATGGAGTTGTCAACAGTCCAAGGCAAATCCCAAAACCGCGGTCGAACGGTCCTAAACATGAGTCGACCGGGCCCATCAAATATGGACGAAAATTGACTTATTTTGGGTGTTTTGGCTTGGTTTTGTCGGGGGTTTGTTTTGGGGTATAAATAGAGTGTTAGGGGCTTTTCTTTGGAGATATATTTCATTTTAGGTTAGAGAACTTTGAAGATATTTGTGGAGTGCCCATCTCCTCCATTTTCTTAGGTGTATCCATTTAATGTAAGATCCTATTACTATTCATTATCTCTTTTCTTTTGTTTATGCTTTGTGCCCTAGTTTTTCATGCTTTCCATTTATTTCAAGTCTAGTTTAATTTAATTAGTTGGTTTATTTATGTTGTTTATCATGCTTAGTGGCTAGTTTAGTCTAGGTTGTGTCGGATTGAACTCACCTAGGGTTGATGTGTTGCTTTGCTTTGGTGATGGAGTTTACGGGTTTATTTCGAGTGGGTTGTCCTAGTTATTATGCCTAGGAGATTTAACGGGCTATATCATGTATGCTCCGTACTTACGACCTTGCGTGCGTAGTTTACGGGGTATTTATTGCCGCCAAATCTTATTAGACTTTTATGCAAATTTAGGGGTGTGACAACTCTTGATTTAATTAACTGTCGAAACGAGACTCAATCTTAATAACTCATTGATCCATGTAATCATTTTATACTAATTAACTCGGGTGAGGGATATTCGACGCAACCTATAGTTTTTATTTTCTTTGTTAACGTAGTTTAAATGGACTCGCCTAGTTTAATCATTTTTTTATCTTTTCCTTTTTGTAAAAATTATCTTTTACACTTTTATTTTAGAAGTATTAAACCAATTAAATTCTAACAACTTGTCTTTTTGGATTCGATATCCGCACTGGCCGCTATACTCCCTTAAAAGAGTGTAGTCATAGTTTAGGTTTTTGTATAGAGTTGGTGAGCCGAATATAACACGATCGACGTGTAGGTGACTCTTGCGTCGTGGTGAAACCCGACCTATCAAATGGTGCCATTGCCGGGGACTTGTTTGTTTTAGAATTTATTTGATTTAGTATTTCGTAATATTTTCTTTCTATTTGTATTTTTTGCTAACATTTTTGTAGTACTTCTACATTTGAGCGCCAAGAAACGCTTGAATTTTTCCTGCGCGCATCTATTTGTGGAATTCGCCACTTCGAGCCATCTTTGGGGTAAGCATGTCTAATTCCAATTCTTTCGGTAATCATTATTTTAATTCTCAAAATGCCTGTAATCCTATGACTTTGGTCAATACTTAGAGTACCAAAAAATTACAAATTCAAAAATGACTTTGGGCGAGTATAAAAAAGTCAAAACTTGGGTTATTGGAATTTTGAGGATGATGATAATGATTTTGATCCTCTAATTCCTTATGATAGGAATTTTGAAACGAATTGCAATAGCTTTCAAAATTATTATAATAATGAGTTTAAGTATAGTTCCGATAATAATTTCTAAACTTCTCATTTCCAAGAATCCGCGCCTCGACCTATGACTTTCGGTGAGGGCTTGCACATGCTTGAAAATGAGAAACTTGAAAACCGTTATGGGAGCATGAATTGGATTTATTATTTAAATCCGACGACAATTTTTCTTCCGAGACTTTTGAAGTCGAGGAATGTTTTGAACCAAATGAGGACTCTGTGCCTACTTTGGAACAAACCATTGTTAACTTTGCCCATAGCATAATAGATAATGAAAGTGAGGATGAAATGGAAGTAATATCCATTTGCAATTAAATGATTTATTCTTTGGCCCCCAAAGAAGAACATTTCATTAAAAATGATCTTATTTCCTTCGAAACTCAATCTTCAAGCGATGATGACTCATCTCTTGAGTTTGAATTTCTTTCCTCCCCATTTTCATTCTCAGTTATCACACCATCACAAGTACCCGATGATTCAGTTCCAAACTTTAAAGTGTTAATTCTTTTCACCGATGAGGAGTACTTGCTCGAGTCGCCTTCCATGAAGGCATCTTTTCCCTCATGCTTTTCTTGATCCCCACATGTTTTTGTCACTCGTTCAATCCAAATACCCCATCGTCCCTCCAAAACTTTTAATTGACGATGGTTCCTTTCTTGCGCCTTACACATGCCTTCTTTTGTTCAAATGGAATTCATATTTTTTGGAAGGCATGCTTGAGAGTGAGGGTACACCGGTCACCCTCCAAAGTCAAATCATTTTCATGGTGAACCCTCAACTATTGAGACTTCTAGTGTATAGTTAGTGTGAAGCCAAAATAGTAGGTTGTATATAGTTACCTTTTTATCATTTCTTTCTTTAGTTTTTCTTTCTTTTCATTTAGTCTCTCGTAATTAGTTAACTTTTTGTTATTTATTTTGTTATGCTTTGGTACTAACATGTTTTGTAGAATCTTTGGCCTCGTACTTTCTAGAGATCGCTTCATTGTGGGTAATATCGCTCTTTTCCTCTCTTTAACTTGGTTCTTAATTTACATTGAGGACAATGTCAGGTTTTAAGTTATGGGGTGTGGGATATTCTATCCATTCATTGGTAGTTTCTTTGATTTGATTATATGTTATTTTCAAGCATACTTTTCTTGTAAGAATTAAAATTTTCAAAAAGATTTTCTTTCTTTTTTCTCCTTTTTTGGGCATTTTGCCTTTGTTTTCGATGATAAATTTTAATAATTGCTCGATCCAATAGACAACTCAATGATGAATGTTCTCGATTTTAGAAGTTATTAGACTGTAGTCCTCAATTATTGATATTATGAATAACTTCATGAATTAAACTTTAATCCCATGAGCACATGCGTTTTTCTTGTTTTATATATTGATTTGGTTTAAGATTTTTATAGCTCGATAATATTTTGTTGCATTGTATACACTTACACCGAGTAAGATTTGTACCTTTCATCGTTTGTGAGTGTTATATACTATTCTTTCCTCTTTAAAAACGTTACAGTCGTTCGTAATCTCTCTATTCTTTCATTTGATCGTTCATTAATAGAGTTCATTCTTGAAATGAATTACTTGAGCATAATTTTCAAAGTTTGTTTTGACTCGAAGATTGCGTAAACTTTAGGAAATGATCATAGGCCATCTTTGTTATATCACCCATATTTCCCTTGACCTCACCTTAAATGTTTCCCCTCGTTAACCTATTTGAGCCTTAATATAGCCTTTCTTTTCATTAACCAAAAATCCCATAACCAACTCCAAATTGGAGTTAAAACCATACATACACCTTCCATACCTTTGTTTGGAATGTTACTTGGGATTGAATGATGTTGTTATTTTTTGGTTGCAATTTAGGCATGTGAGAGTGTGAAAATTAAAGAAAAGAAATAAGTGAAAAAGTGTGAAAAAGAGAAAGTAGAAAACAAAAGAAAAGAAAAGAAAACCTCAGAAAGAAGAAAAGAAAAGATAAAGTTTGTATATGTTACGTATAGTGTTTAATAAGCTTTGATTACTCTCCCCGTTTATATATCCAATGCTTATTTGGAAGTTGTTTGTCCAATTTTTTATATTGCCCACTACTTCCCATTATTCGAAGTTTTCATTCCAATCACTTTGAATCCGTACATACATCCCTTTCATTTAGTACCCTAGCCTAGCCTATATTAAAACCCTATCAAGTCCTATGTGATCTTACTGTGCATTTAATTTAAAAGTTGAAATAGTTTTGATAATCTGTGAAAATGCATTTCGCCTCCTTTAATGAGCGGTATCTTTCATTGAGATTACAAATTTTCATTTTATATATTGCATTCTTCATTTGTGACATGTGTGCAGCCTAGTTTCCATTTACATTTACTCTTTACGCCCGCATGTTTCGTGTGTTAACTCCCTGTTTCGAGAGAATTCACTTGATGAGTGTAATACCTGTGAGGATTGAATATATGCACACTTTATGTTTATCCGGTTTATATAAGTTTTTGCCAAATCATTCTTTGCATGTGCTCGCTCCCCTCCCACTTTTAAGGTTTTAATTCTATGAGGTGCATTCTATAATGTTAATAATATGGACTTTCATTTGAATTCGTTCATTGTGCTAATAATGTGTATGAAATCTCATTCTCTATTGTTGGGCTTGTCGCATGCTGGTTTGGCCATATTTTGAGGAAAACATATGATATTTGTGGGTTTCATTCTTGAAAACCCTCATGAGATGACACTCGTCCACTAGGGTAACCTACGGATTTAACGGCTTATTGCATATGCTAAATGCAATCATGTTCCTTACGAAAGTGGCAATTATATTTTGATGCATATATACGTTTTATATTTCCTTCTGTGGACTGGTTTTGTTTGTTTTATCACTAGGGACTAACAATGTCTAAGTTAGGGGGTGTGATACATCACGAATTCACTGGTTTTGTTTGTTTATCTCTTAAGACAAGTCCTCACACTTTCACACACATCACGTTGGAATGCTTTCATGCGACTAACTGTCACAACCGAACTATGTAATCTTTGATCTCGTGGCTACATAGGTACATAGGCGCATTACCGAGTGCTTCTCCTGAGAACAATCCTAGATAATATGACTCATTATATAATGTCCCCCAGAGATGTACCCTGATACATCACGAATATTGCATATTTGCGCCCTTTATCTTTATGCATTCTAGCACTTTAACATTCTTAATATCTATATTTATGCTCGTTAACCAGACAAACTCAGATTTGGACATATATATGTTTTGCAAGGGTTAATTATTCTTTTGTAGGTATTGGAACGCTAAAAGTGAGGTTCGGTTGCATTTCAGAGAAGTTTCGTAGTCGAAAGCTACTTTAAGGGAAATATGATCTTTTCAAACTCACTATTTTGTATGGAATGAATTTACCAACATGTATATCATCAAATTATCTTTTTGTGGCCACTGACCGTGCGTCATTCTAACTCCGAATGAGGAAGTTATGTCCATTTTCAAAAGGTTTCGATATTTTCTTCTACTTCAAGGGCATTTTGGTAATTTCATACTGCATAATTTGTAGTGTCTCAAAACATAATCATGTAGAGAATTGAATTATCTTCGTGCCAATTTCGACCACGCATCATTTCGATTTCGTATGAGGGAGTTATGGCCATTTCCATGCAACGCATCAAAGTTGGTTCGGAGAGGAAAAGGGGGTTGTGAACAGCCCAAGGAAAATCCCAAAACCGTGGTCGACCGGTCCCAAAAATGAGGTCGATCGGGCCCATCAGATATGGATGAAAATTGACTTATTTTGGGTGTTTTGGCTTGGTTTTGTTGGGGGTTTGTTTTGGGGTATAAATTGAGTGTTATGGGCTTTTCTTTGGAGATATATTTCATTTTAGGTTAGAGAACTTTGGGGATATTTGTGGAGTGCCCCTCTCCTCCATTTTCTTTGGCATATCCATGTAATGTAAGATCCTATTACTATTCATTATCTCTTTTTTTTTTTATGCTTTGTGCCCTAGTTTTTCATGTTGTCCTTTTTTTTAAGTCTAGTTTAATTTGTGTAATGTAATTTAATTAGTTGGTTTATTTATGTTGTTTATCATGCTTAGTGGCTAGTTTAGTCTAGGTTGTGTGGGATGGAACTCACCTAGGGTTGATGTGTTGGTTTGCTTTGGTGATGAAGTTTACAGGTTTATTTCGAGTGGGTTGTCCTAGTTATTACGCCTAGGAGATTTGACGGGGTATATCATGTATGCTCCGTACTTACGACCTTGCGTGTGTAGTTTCCGAGGTATTTATTGACGCCAAAATCTTATTATACTTTTATGCAATTTTAGGGGTGTGACAAATCTTGATTTAATTAACTATCGAAACGAGACTCAATCTTAATAACTCGTCGACCCATGTAATCATTTTATACTAATTAACTCGGGTGAGGGATATTCGACGCAACCTATAGTTTTTATTTGCTTTGTTAACGTAGTTTAAATACACTCGCCTAGTTTAATCTTTTTTTTATCTTTTCCTTTTTGTTAAAATTATCTTTTACACTTTTTTTTTTTTTTTTTTTTTCGGTAATTAAAGTATATTGAAAAGAAATAGTTACAAGATCCAAGAGGGCATACCCTCGTATACTAGAGCACATGCGCAGCTAGCCAACAATAAAACAATGGAACAACAAACTAGTCAAAACACAAGTACCTAGGCCTAGGTAACAAAAGCCACAAGGGCAGCATGAATAACAAAACAATTGTATCCAAGGAAAAACAAATAGCCGAAACAAACAACCAGAAATAAAATTCTAGCAACTTGTCTTTGTGGATTCGATATGCGGACTGGCCGCTATACTCCCTTAAAGGAGTGTAGTCATTGTTTAGATTTTTGTATAGAGTTGGTGAGCCGAATATAACATGACCGGCGCGTAGGTGACTCTTGCACCGCGGCTAAACCCCGCCTATCACACCCATATATCATATTACCTTGTAATCCACCCTCACACCTCGAGCTAGATATCAAACTATCTCAAGTTAATCTTTCTCGTGAATACACACACACACACACACACACACACACACACACACACACATAACAACCTCCCATTATACAAGACGAGCTTTCTTACATCCATATAAGCACATACTAACGAGCACCCATTACCTAAATACACTCTCACTCATGAGCATTCTTATGGACCTACATTGGTTAAGTGACGTTCCGACACCTCAAACCACTGACATTTTTCTACCTAAACATCTATATGCGTTTTAAGGGATTCTAAAACTAAGGTCTTTCAACATGTTTTACAATGAACTAAAAAGTAATCACATAATATAAAGAGCGATAATAAGTATATAGATAAGGAAGCATAAAGAACAGGTGGGGTGCCAAATACCTTCCCCACTCCTAACCCAGTTTTTTGAACCCACAACCAGAATCTCTAGATCATTTGTAGACCTAAACCTTCATTTGGATTATCTAGAAGGGGCTAACTCGAACCATTTTAATTTTTATATAAAATAAACTAACGACTTTGAACAATTGACAACCCCTCTCTCGGAGAAATTAGGCTTAGGTTAATATAGGGGTGTGCAACGTAATAAACAATACTGGATATGGTGTCGAATAGCTTCCAAGGGCAATCATCAATCACTAAACTGATAAACTCGACCTTGGGGAGAATTGACGGACCGAGATACAAGAACTTTCACATCTCCATAGGGATCATAACCAACAAGCGTTGTTCGCAGCATCCCGGCCCTATCAGAGGCCCAGAAAACCATAGTGGCGACTTCACTGGGGATACTTCAAGCGAGTCAAAATATCCTTATGCTTCCTTCATATTTACACTTAATATCTCTCCCCCCATGACTACTTTATGCACATTTTATAACTCTTTATAGGCTTTAGTTTTGGAGTCCCTCAAAACGTAAATGCATTTTTAGGTCCCCATGTGCAACATTGTACATTCATCCAAACGTATAGGTACACATGAAGGACCTAGCGATAAACCGAACATCAAAGTATGTAAAAATAAAGATTATAGGTTTTGCATCATGCATTACATAGTCTTAATTTTTATATTACTTAAACCCTATACCTTCGGGGCAAAAAATGGTTAGCCAAAAGGATAATCACCGATGAATATCTCACTCTTTTTGCCCACCTATCTCATATATTAGGCAACTTTTCTCTTGATCCCAAATTCTCTATGACATGGAATGTTTGATGTTCGTCCAGTACTAAGGTATATCAAATGTGCTTTCACAGCTATTCAGTAATAGAGCAAAGTGGTTCACAAATACCTCAAAGGTTGTTGAGTCAAAGCAACTCGATATATCATGATCCATGGCAATAAAAATCGATCCTCCGATCACTGAGTCGCACCACCTTTTTTCATATTGAGAAAAGATATAGGTACACACGTTGTTGCACTAAAAGAACAAATACTTACGGGCCAATTCCTTTGATAAAAAAAATCAAATTGTCAAATGGTCAGAGGCTGGTCCAAACACCTCAGATTCCAGGCTGAATATCTTCCCTTTTTTTGAATCGGAGATAACATAGTATGAATCCGCAAGTCCTTTACACTGAATTCCCGTACCCTTATCTTATTTTTGAAAAAATATTGGACCACAACAAACAACCCGTAATTTTTAATAATTAGGTTAAGTTTATTTATTAATTACTAAAGCTTGTCAAAATAATTTAAATATCATCCTTAGCATGAGTGAGAACAAACGACATAGATAATGCAACTGGAGTACGATAAGATGAATCTCATAAAATAAATAAATAGAAAAGGCATCACCACTATATTACCCCGTACTTTTATGAGTATTAAATGGGTTTCGATAAATATTTTTTTTGGTAACTAAAAATGACACAGAACAAAGGAGAATATACAAGTATAAGGTGGGCATACTCACCTAGGACTCAATTTTGCAGCTAAAATTAGTTCAAGAAATAGAAAACATCTCAAAGCTAGGTACTAAGTAGCTTGGAGTCATCAAGACCCCAGTTCATACAAATGAGCCAATTGTTGAAGCTTCTTCTAGATTTGAACCATTTATTGGATTTTCATTTGATAAAGAAAGAGATGTCTTTCATGATGTCCTCATGATTAGAGTTTTTATTCCTGAAAATTTTATTTTTTCTCTCCATCCATATGTAATAAATGGCAGTAGTAAAGGAAGATCTTCTAATCTTGTGAAGGATATTTTTCCATTTCAAGTTGATGGCAGCATCAGAGATCACCTCTTCCCAAGTGGTGGCATTATTAGTGTAGGAGTTATTGTATTTTGTATCCTCCCAAATCGCCTTAAAGAAAATGCAATTGGAGAATAGATGCTCTCGATCCTCAATTTCATTTTCATAAATCACACAAATGTTATCCTGGCTACTACCCCAGCTGAGAGTCTTGTCCTTAGTGTTGATGGCATCACAGACAAGCCATAGAACGAAGGCACATTTGGGGATGATGCTACTGTTCCAAACCATATTTTCCCAGACAGGTTGAGGGGGGTGCAGTCTAATGGAGTTCCAAGAAAGCATGGTGGAGAAGAGCCCATTTGTCGTGGGTTTCCAGTTAGTGCTCATCATTAGAGGGGTTGATGCTAGGAAGATTAGCATTTTTTTTATTTCGTTCAGATCCCAAGTAATTGTAGAAGGCCAGGCCTAATTCCCATTTGAGATGAAGTCAGCCACTTTGGATTTGTGGTTGTTACTTGCATCGTATATGGTTCTCTCACTATAAATTGTCCACAATGAGCCATTTGGATGCCAGTGGTCATGCCAAATGAAAGTGCTTTTACCATTGCCAATGATTGATTTGATTAGGGGCATAATCTTTCTTCTGAGGCTCATGAGCTTGTTTCATGTCCAAGATGCATCCGTAGAGGTTTTGATATGCCATAGACTTCTCCCTTTCAGTTTGTAGGTGTGGTACCACTTAACCCACAGGTTATCCTTCTTATTGTAGAGGTTCCATAGATGTTTGAACATGATTGCAACGTTCCTCTCATTTGAGCATTTAATACTAAGACTCCATCACTTTTGGGACAATAAACTCCATTTTACCTTTGCCCCAGTATATTTTATGTCAGGCCCAGATCATAAGAATTTTTGAAGCTTTGTATCGATCTCACTTGTTGTTATTTTGGGTAATATGAAGATGATGGACTAGCAGATCTGTATGCTTAAAAGCACAAAAATAATAAAGTTCAACCTACCAGCATAACTCAAGAATCTATTGGTCCAGCTCATGATCTATATGTGATATTATCAATAAGAGAAAGGCAGTCCTCATGCTTTAACTTGGTTGATATGAGGGGAAACCCAAGGTATTTAATGGGGAAAGAACAAGTATGGAAACCAAACAGTTTAGATAGGGCGCTCTTGTCAAGTTCAGAGATACCTACAGTACGGAAGGAACTTTTTTTGGGTTGGTATTAAGGTCAGACATGTCACTGAACTCCTTGATTGCAGTGTCAATGATAGAGATGAAATTTATGTCAGCACTTGCAAAGATGAACAAATCATCAGCAAAATAAAGGTGGTTTATTTGGAGTTCTTTACATTTGGGGTGGAAAGTGAAATATGGGGATCTAGTATGGAGGTCAAGTAGTCCAGCAAAGGCTTCCATTACAAAGAGGAATAAGAAAGGAGATAGTGGATCTCCTTGTCTCAAGCCTCTTTGAGAGCGGAAGAAACCATGGGAGGCTCCATTAATTATAATGGAGAACATGGCCGTAGTGACACATTCCTTGATCCAACCAATGAAAATAGGAGGTAACCCCTGTGATGAAGGATATGGAACATGAATTGCCAGCTAACAGAGTCATAGGCCTTAAGGATATCAATCTTCAGGGCGCATCTTAGGGGCCCTGATTTCGATGGTAGTTGCACATCAACTTATGCATAATGAGAATATTATCCCCAATGGATCTTTCCCAGACAAAGGCAGATTGTCTCTCATTTACAAGGTTAGGTATGTATGGCTTGATTCTGTTAATAATAATCTTAGAAATGCACTTGTAAATAATGTTACAATATGCAATGGGTCTGAAGTCCTGCATTGTAGAAGGGGAGTTAGTTTTAGGGATGAGCACTAGGTTAGTGCAGTTCAACTGCCTAGGTATGGTGTTATTTTGGAAAAAGGAGGCCACCGCAGCTGTAATCTCTTCCCCAATAATATTCCAATTATGGATGAAGAACTCAGAGTTAAATCCATCAGGGCCTGAAGCCTTATCTTTACCAAGGCTGAAGAAAGCATCTTTTATCTCATGACTGGAGATGGAGGATGTTGATACCAAAATTAATATGCTGATGTGGACGAATAATACGAAGACACGTGTCAATCTACGTGGCACAATAGCAGAGAAGAGGATCATTTCCCGACCAACCATGCTTCTTTCCGAGCAACGAGAATACGCCGAGGAACTCTATCACACCGAGGAACTCTAACGCACCGAGGTACTCTAATGTTCCGAGGAACTCCTGATCAGCGAACAGCTATGGCGGTCCGAGCTGCATCTCGGTCGTATAATTAATTGCCAGATCATCAACAGTTCAGATATTCATTGAATGCTTATATTCTTGGCACGCACTCTGCATTAAATGTATTACCCTTTCATATGTATGTCATTTAATGTATCGAACCTTTCATGTACAGCCTCAAGGCTATAAATACCTTGTATCATCCTCATTCAAAGGGGACCGGAATTTCTTGAGAGAATTTGTAATCAAGAATTCCACAAACACTCAGCAATAACATAACAGTGGACGTAGTCTTTATTCCTAGCCGAACCACTTTAAAAATCTTTGTCTTATTTATTTATCTGTGATTGAAGAATTAGAGCAATCTAGTTTTTTACATCAACAGATTGGCGCCGTCTGTGGGAAACGACTGTTATTATCGTTTTTCATAAAAATCATTTATCACCAATGGCAGATAATCCAGAATCCAGTAATCGAAATGTTGGAAATACTGGAAATCTTCCAAATCCATCTGCATCCCCAGATCTGGCTGGAATTATGACGAATCTGGCTCAAGGACAAACCGCCATGCAAGAATCTATGAGGCAACTCATTCAAACTCTTCAGGGCGGTGCACATACCTATTCAGGGCAAAGGAGTGATCATAGGCAATCGCAATCTAGACGTACTGGGTCATATCGCAATGAGGAGTCTAATGATTCTTCTTATCAACCTGGGCGAACTTCATCGATACGGGCTACGGATACAGATCAACGTATCACTCTTTCTCCGGAGAGAACTAGCGCTTTGGAAAGATTAAGCAGGGTGTCTCCTTTCAGTCGGTTAGGACCAAGGAGGAACATGAGTCCACCTAGGGCTCCATCAAGAAGTTTTCGACCACCACCAGGTTTGAGAGAAGGATCTGCACAATCGCGACCAACTACTCGTCGAGATAAATCTCAGGAAGCTACGTCAGAGCAATCAGTTGCTCGGACTAAGCGGCCCGAGGAAGGGAATGAAGCATGGAAAGGTTCCATTCAACGGTTGGAAGATAGATTGGGAGAAATGGCTAAGGCAAGGAACCCCTTACAGAGAACTTTTGTTCAAGGAACACCTTTTGTGCAAGCCATTGTGGATTTCCCTACACCGTCAAAATTCAAAGCACCCGTAGTGACCCCCAAGTACGATGGAAAGACAGATCCCGTACTTCATATAGAATAATACCAAGCTGCTGCAGATATCTACGCTGTCCCCGACGAGATGAGGTGTAGAGCATTCTCGGGAACTCTTACCGGATCTGCACAGATATGGTACAATAATCTTCCTCGGGGTAAGATTTCAACTTTTGTTCAGTTAGCCGAATTGTTTATTGGCAATTTTTGTTTTGGAGCAAAGCCGGTAAAGCGAGTAGCACACTTGCTAAGTGTTAGACAAAAATCAGGTGAAAGTACTAGAGATTACATAACTCGTTTCAATAACGAGAAGTTGGAAGTCATAGATTATGAAGAAAAGACAGCAATCACTGCTTTGATGAGTGGTTTGCTGCCTAACAAGCTGTACTACACTTTGGCCAAAGATCCACCTAAAAATATGTCGGAGTTGATGGCAAAGGCGGCCAAAATCATGAATGCCGAGGAGGCTATGGCTGCGAAGAAGAATATGGATAAAGAAGTTAAAGTTGAGGTCGACAATTCTAAGAAGAAAGATCAGAAAGGTAATGGTGGTGACAAACATTCCAGGAATAACAGGATGAAGTTGGAAGTCCTAAAGAAGTATGATAATTATACTCCATTGAAAATGGGTATTAATCATGTTTTGGAAGAAATCAGGAATAACGAGGAAATCAAGTGGCCAGAGAAACTGAAGACAAATCCCGACCTGAGGAATAAAGACAAGTATTGCGAGTTTCACAAAGATCATGGCCATATGACAAAAAATTGTATAGCCCTTCAGAATGAGATTGAAACACTCATCCGAAGAGGAAAATTATCAAAGTATGTAGATCGCAGAGGTGAAAGGAAGAATGATGATAGAACTAGAGAGAGATCTAGATCTCCTCGTCGTGCAGAGGATAAAAAGAAGAGGGACCATGAAGAGGATCCAGATGATGACCCCGATCTTCCCAAGAAACCAAGGAAATCTGAACGAGAGGTATTTTCCATACGTTTTGGGTCATTTGATTGTAATGTTATTACAGGAGGAGATGCAGGAGGAGGAGACCTTACTGCAGAAAGAAAAGCTTACCTCGGAGAGGCTCAAGCTTGTTCATACATTCAGCGAATAAACCTGGCCGAGGATGATCGTACGAGGAAGGTAAACAAAGAGAAGCTAGTGATTGGTTTTTCAAAAAACGACCTGGCAGGTGTTCTTTACCCTCATGATGATCCTTTGGTGATCAAAATGAGGATGAAGGATGTGATCATTTCAAGGGTGTTAGTGGACAATGGTAGTTCGGCAGACATCATGTACTATTCATGCTTTGATAGCCTGAATTTAAAATTATCTCAATTGGAACCTTATCACAGACCCCTTCTGGGTTTTTCTGGCGAGAAAGTTTTTCCACTTGGGACGATCAAGTTGGATATACTCATTGGAACTTGGCCTGCTTGTCGAACAGAAAGAATACGCTTTTTTGTGATGGATAAGAATGTGCAGTCCGCCTACAACATCATCATGGGAAGAGTTGGATTGAAGAAGTTTGAAGCAGTTCCATCTACAGTACATCAATGTTTGAAATTCCCAACGAATTTTGGAGTGGGAATTATGAAAGGTGATCAAAAAGTAGCTCGGGAATGCTATTATTCGTCTGCCGAGCAAGAGGAACTTGAAGAGACAAAGAAAAAGACTACTACTTACCAAGTGGAGGAAGGCACAGAAATTGAAACTCTTGACCCTAGGGATGAATCTCAACTCGTAAAAGGGCAGGTTATGGAATCTACAGAAATTGTTATCATGGACGACGAGCATCCTGAACGAGTAACTCAGATAGGATCGTCGTTGGATGTTTCAATAAAACAGGAATTGATAACTTTCTTGAGAAACAGGAAGAATACTTTTGCTTGGAGTCATGAAGACATGCCAGGTATAGATCCAAATTTTTTATGTCACGAACTTAATGTGAATAAAGAGATCAAGCCTGTGAAGCAAAGAAGAAGAGTGTTTAGTCCCGAGAAGAACCAGGCCATACAAGAGGAGGTCGAGAAACTCCAGAAAGCCCAATTCATTGAAGATGTGAAATATCCAGATTGGTTGGCAAATGTGGTGATGGTAAAGAAGAAGAACAACAAATGGAGAATGTGTGTTGATTTTACTGATCTCAACAAGGCATGTCCAAAAGATCATTTTCCATTGCCCAGAATTGATCAACTAGTGGATGCTACCTCGGGACATGAGCTACTCAGCTTGATGGATGCTTATTCGGGCTACAACCAGATCAAAATGAAACCAGAAGACAGGGAAAGTACTTCTTTTATTACCCCAAGGGGAACTTATTGTTATAATGTTATGCCTTTTGGTTTAAAAAATGCAGGTGCAACATATCAGCGGTTGATGAACAAGGTTTTTACCGAACAAATCAGCCGCAATATGGAGGTCTATGTCGACGACATGCTCACCAAAAGCAAGAGAGCTGCAGATCATTTGGTTGACTTGAGTCAAACTTTTGATCAACTGGATAAATACCAGATGAAGCTTAACCCGACGAAGTGTACCTTTGGAGTACGAGAGGGAATGTTTCTCGGATACATCATCAACCAACGAGGTATTGAGGCAAATCCAGAAAAGATCAAAGCTCTTTTAGGGCTGCGATCCCCGACGACAAGGAAAGAAGTGCAGAGTCTTACCGGACGGGTTGCAGCACTCAACAGATTTGTATCCCGAGCAACTGATAAATGCCTCCCATTCTTCAAAACACTACGAAAAAGTTTTGAGTGGACTGATGAATGTGAGAAAGCATTTCAAGATTTGAAGAAGTATTTGGGAGCCCCACCATAGTTGTCTAGGCCAATAACTGGAGAGACGCTGTACTTGTATTTGGCAGTATCAGAAAATGCAGTTAGCTCGGCATTGATCAGATTGGAGAATGGAGTCCAGAAGCCAATTTATTACACAAGCAAGGCCTTCTGAGGTGCGGAAATCAGATACCCAAAGCTGGAAAAATTATCACTGGCATTAATTGAAGCAAGTAGAAGAATGAGGCCATACTTCCAGGCCCATACCATCATTGTGTATACCGACATGCCGTTAAGACAAGCCCTTCACAAGCCAGAAAAATCAGGAAGATTGATGTACTGGGCAATAGAGCTCGGTGAATATGATATTGTGTATGAACCCAGATCATCGTTGAAGGGGCAAGCCGTGGCAGATTTTATAGCAGAGTTCACATACCCTGATACCCCCGAGGAGCAAAAGGTGTTTGCTGACCTACCTGTGGACGATACAGGATCAACAGACACAGATCCAGACCAACCAAGGTTGGTAAAAGGACTTATGGATGTAGAAAAATCATCATATTCAAACCCCGACCAACTCCGGTTGGTAGAAGGGCGCGAACAAATGACCAACGAGGAACGAAGGATACCCGGGGATGATGAAAGAAAACAGATGATATTTCACCGAGGAACTCTAACAGATAAGAAATTTGAAGACGAGTTACATACATGGAGATTATATGTAGATGGATCATCTTGCACAGCTGGTTGTGGAGCAGGGATTGTTTTAAACTCTCCAGACGATATTGACATGGAGTATGCCTTGAGATTCCAATTCAAAGCTTCCAATAATGAGGCTGAATATGAGGCTATGATAGCAGGTTTTCATTTGGCGAAAGTTATGGAGGCACGACAAGTAATTGTTTTCAGTGATTCTCAATTAATTGTGAATCAAATGATGGGAATATATGCAGTGAAGGGAGAATTAATGGTGAAGTACCATGCAAAAGTGATGGAGTTATTAACAGAATTTGATGCTATTCAATTGGTAAGGATACCGAGAATGGAGAATGCTAGAGCAGACGCATTGGCCCGACTAGCGTCAGCTACGCGCACCGAGCTGCGAAGAACAATACCAATTGAAGTATTAGAAAATCGGAGCATAGAAGAAGATCTGACGGTGAAGATTATTACCCTTGATTTAGAACCATCTTGGATGGATCCTATCAGAGCATACATTGAAGAAGGAGAATTGCCGGAGGACAAACTAGCTGCCAAGAAATTGAAGTATAAAGTTGCTCGGTATGTGTTAACTAATGGTGTTTTGTACAGACGAGGAATTATGGCAGGTTTGCAGAGATGTGTGCATCCATCAAAAGTCAAAGAATTGATTGAAGAAATTCATGAAGGATCTTGTGGAGCTCATGTAGCAGGTCGGACACTTTTGCAAAGGGTAATGACACAGGGATACTATTGGCCGACGATGAGGGCTGATTGTATAGCCTATGCTAAGAAGTGTGACAAATGCCAACGTTTTTCCTCCATCCGAAGAACTCCACAGGCATTGTTGACACCCATAACATCACCTTGGCCATTTGCCATGTGGGGAATTGATTTGGTTGGACCATTGCCGACGACTCGAGGAAGGTTCAAGTATCTCGTCGTGGCAGTAGACTATTTTACTAAGTGGGTGGAAGCTGAACCACTAATTGATATGACGTACAAGAAGGTGTATCAGTTCATATGGAAGAATATCATTTGTCGATATGGTCTCCCCCACGCTTTCATCACAGACCATGGAACGCAATTTGATAATGAAGAATTTGCTGCCTATTGTCATCAGTCAAACGTCTTGAAGTTTCATTCAGCACCAGGCCATCCCCAAAGCAATGGACAGACTGAAGTGACGAACAGAACATTACTAAATGGGTTGAAGAAGAGGTTAAGTGAGGCTAAAGCAAATTGGATTAATGAGCTACAGTCAGTTTTGTGGGCTTACCGAACAACTCCCCGAGCAGCAACAGGAGAATCACCATATATGCTAGCATTTGGAAGTGAGGCTGCGATACCTGCCGAGTTGGGCCTACCAACACACAGGGTGTTAAATTTCAATTCTCCGATCAGTGATTTGATGAGAAGGCTGGATTTGGATATGCTCGAGGAAGTCAGAGAAGAGGCAGCCATTAGGAATGCTGCTTATCAACAACGAACAACTCTGTTTTACAACAAAAGGGTAAAGAAATGTGATCTAAAAGAGGGGGATTATGTGCTAAAGAAGGTCATTCAGAAGCAGAATAAACTGGAAGCAAACTGGCATGGACCTTACCGAGTTACAGAGGTTGTTCGACCATGAACTTACAGAATAACAACTCTAGAAGGAGAGGAATTTAAGAACGCATGGAATGCTGAACACCTGCGCAAGTATTATCAGTGATGTCAAATGTAAAGCATTTCTTTCATTATGAATAAAACGAGGATGTTTCGCCATTTTCTTTCTGGTTGAAAGTTTTTCGGGGAATACTAGTGTAATACACTACACAACAAAAGTGCTCTAAGTAGCCAACCTCCTTTGGTTAGGAGGACAGCTCTACGGAGCAAAAGTGCTATAAGTAGCCAACCTCCTTTGGTTAGGAGGACAGCTCTACGGAGCAAAAGTGCTATAAGTAGCCAACCTCCTTTGGTTAGGAGGACAGCTCTACGGAGCAAAAGTGCTATAAGTAGCCAACCTCCTTTGGTTAGGAGGACAACTCTACGGAGCAAAAGTGCTATAAGTAGCCAACCTCCTTTGGTTAGGAGGACAGCTCTACGGAGCAAAAGTGCTATAAGTAGCCAACCCCCTTTGATTAGGAGGACATGCTCTAAGGAGCCAAAAAATGCTCTAAGGAGCCAAAAGCTTTAAAGAGCCAAAAAGTGTACACCAGCATGATCAACTACGGTTGGTAAGATAAAAATATACTCTCATATTACAACTTATGTTGGTCGGGAGGTAATATTATTACAATGAGTTCTTTGAAGAACAAAATGTTCAAAAAATACACCAAGTATAGTTGGTCGGGGATAAAAACCCAATAACTGTAGTTGGTCGGCGAGGACAAATTATTGATCTTAGTTGGTTGGACGCAATTTTATAATTAAACCAAGTATAGCTGGTCGGGGATAAAAAACCCATCAGCTGTAATTGGTCGACAAACATTATTCAACTACCTTGGTTGGTTGGAAACAGTTTGAACAATTTACATTCATTACTTTATTGATCAACCTTGATACTTGTAAATTTTTAAGTTGGTTGATAAATAGCACGATATTGCCATCCTTTTAAATACATAGATACATATGTACAAATATAAAGGTGTTTGATAAACACAAGACTAACAAAATTGGCAAACAGAAAATGAAAATCTTTTCATTAATCTAGAATAAATTACAAGTTACAAGAATGTACTAAATTGTTACATGGATATTACTATTCTATTGGTTTTTTGCCCTGTGCTTTAGAAACAGGTTCCTCGCCGGCAGGAGGGTCTTCTAGGCAAAGGGGAGAATTGATGAAATTAACATCTCTGAGCATTCTGACGTTCATAACAGAAGGTGTATCCAAGAGATGCTCAGGACGAGATAATTCAACTTGGGAATGAAGGCTATAATCACCAAGGTATTTTGAAATTAGGCTGCGAGGAATGGAACGAGCTGGGATCCATGCCATATCCAATTTGAAAGGTGGTACAGGCAGGTCTAATAATGATGGAGCATGATAATCCCATAAAAAATGCCCTTGCTCCAACTTTAATACACCCAATGCATTTAACCATCCTTGCTTGTAACCTTCATTGTTGGCATGTTCAATACGAGCATCCAGGTGAACAAGGGCTTCATTATATCCTGCCATCCAGAATTCCCTTGGCTGTTTATGAAATTGGAAGGTTAATCTCTCCAATTGTTCATGAAGGCTTTTGGCAAAAAGATCCTTATTATGCAAGGCAGATTTAGTCGATGTAAGCTGATCTTCCAGAGACAGATTTTTATTGGACATTTCAGTCAGAGCACGGTCTTTTACTTTCAACTGGAATGCTTGAGTTTCCAGAGTAGACTGAGTACGAGCCTCTTCAACATTTTGGCTGAGGATTCTTCCTCGCCCCCGAGAACCTCTTCCTCGTCCCCGAGCAGTTCCAGAAATGGCAGATCTTCTTAAGTCCTCCAGCTCTTGCCTTAGTTTGGCGTTTTCGACCTCTAAGAAAAAGAAGCCTTCATCAGTAACTGGTATTAATGCAGTAGAAGATGAAGCAGCAGATTCATATTGAGTCAATTTTTTCTGCAAATTATTATTTTCTTATTCCAGGATCTCGGCAATTTGTCTGCAGGCTTCAACTTCACCTTTTAGGGTCCTTTCCCTAATATCATATGCAGCAATGATCTTCTTATGGCCTGTTTCAGAAGAAAGTTGTTGGTATCTATTTTCATAATCTTTGTGTAACAAAGCCATTGATTCATTGTGCTGACCTTGAAGATCCTCTATGGAACCATGAAGTTCCTCGATCAGTTCATAATACGCCACATTATTGGCCACAACTCGATCGAGTAAATCTTTCAAATATCGATAAGCCTCAATAGCCTGTTCTGAAGCACCATGACCAAGGATATCAGCAATTTCCGATGTACTAAGGTCTGTATGACCAGCCTTGTAGTATTGATGACATTGCTGCATCAGCTCAGTATCATGTGAAGAGATCAATTCCATTCTAGCAACAAACTAAAGACGAGAAAAAGACAACAATCAACAAAAACAAGTTATCAACAACAGAGATAAGCAAAGATATATTTTATTAGATCATCAAAAAGTTACATTGTTCGATTACAAGGAAATATAGAAATGATACCGAACAACTTCACACCTTTTCCTTGTCTCCCAAGACTTTCTCAGGAGGCTGGGACGAGGAGCTCGGTTGCTCGGTGGTAACAACAGCTTGATCGGTAGGAATCTTCTCGGGAGGAGGAGGCATGGAAGAAACGTCCTCGGTGGCAGAGGGTTGAGAGGCAGAAACTTGATCGCCCATAGCCATAGAAGACTCATCTGAGGCAGGCTCATCTTCTTCTTCTTCCACAATTGGTGGAGGAGGACCAGGGAGATGCCGTTGGAATAGCTCAGAATCGTCTTGGACCTTTAGCTCTTGCAGAGCAGCTACCCAGCCATCATGGAAGTATTTCAACTCCCCATATTGAACTTGGGATGTCATTGCAGCTATCCCTCTCTCCCATCCTTTCTCCCAACCAACGCTGAAATGTTTCTTGATTGCAACTTTTCTCCTCGACTTCTCCGAGGAGAGCTTCACCTCCAATTCCTCTTTCTTGACTTTGATATCTCGCAGAGTAGATAATTCTTCCTCTGCCTTTTTCAACTTATCATCAGAATCCTGATGTTTAACCTCCAAAACTTTAACTTTCTCCTCCAAATTCTTGGAGGTTTCAGCCATCCTCATCTTATCAGCCTCAGCCACAGCCAACTTTTTCTCCCAAACAGTTTTCTCCTCGATGTACTGTTGGCGAGATTCCTTCACAGATTGGGCTAAACCCAACAAAGCATCGTCAACATCGGACGAGGAACTGGAAGCTTTAATAACTTGATCTTTCTTCACGATGGTATTGAAGCAGTTCACCAGCTGAAAGATAAGAAAAACAATAAAGTCAACACAAATACAAGAATTCAAAAAAAGAAAGAAAGACCAAAGGTATGAGAAATTTACTGAAGAAAGATGACGAGCAGCTAGGGATGTCAGTGTATCCCTAGGAATTTTTTCATCAACCCCGAGAACCTCGGGTATAACTGAGCTCATTGAAGAACTCGGAAGAATGATGTTTGAAACACTACTACCACCAGCGGGTAGAGAAGATGCAGTTCCAGCAAGATTAACTGAGGATGATTTCCTCAATCTCTTCAAAGGAGGGTCAGCAGCATCAACCAAGGAAGAAGTCTTGGTCGGAGAGATTGTAATTACATCAGCAGGAGCATTTTTCTTGCTCGGGGCCACTGGGGGCTTCTCGGCAACTTTGGAGGAACCAGCATCTACTTTTTTAGTCCCCTCTGGGACATCAATTTTGCCTTTCTGGGCTCCAACAGCAGAAGAAATTTCACCAAATAGAGCAGGAGGAGCTCTTTTCTTGCCCATTCTCTGAGATAAGGGGATATGAGAATCTGAAGATGAACTTTCTGGTGTTGAAGCTGGTTCAACAGGGCGAGCAGTATAAGAGGTTGTGTAACTCTTATACTGTAGTAAATATGAAGCAGATCTAATATGCTCGTCAGCAATGTTCTTATGCAAACCCCAGATAAGTTTCAGATGTTTAATATTCACTTCTGATTCTTTTGGAGTTTTTCTTTTGCTATCAACTGCAAATAAATACATGTCGAGATATCAGTCATACATTTTGTCAAACATGATGAAAGCATAATTTCATAAGTAAAATAAAATGAAAAATAAACCTATCCCATTGCCGTATGGGGGGCATCTGGGACCATTGTATACTTCATTCCCAGATAAAGGAGCATGTTGCCAATTTTTTATGACCAACCCATGCTCAAAATAATCCCTATTTGAGTCAGGGAGATTAACTACAAGAGCCCTATTCAAATACCTAGTTTTTAAATAATAAATATTATCTAGAACAGCCCATTTATAACAAAACCTAATTTCAGGGATCCCAATACGAGTCCCATGAGTTAGATTTAATTTAAGCACCCCGTTAATTATTCTCCACAAATTGGGGGCTATTTTTGCAGGAACAAGATCAAAATATTGACAAAACTCAAGACATAATGGGTTTGGTGGAAAGGAAAAACCGCATTCAGCAACAAAAAGACTGGGGAACCAATGTCCCTCAGCCAATCGAAAGTAATCTAAAGGCTCAGAAAGAACCTCTAGGGTTACCCACGAAGGAATGGAAAAATCAGAACGGAATTTCTCAATAGACTCCACAATATAAACCATATTGAATAAAAGAGATACAGAAGAAAGAAAGAAGATCTTACAGAAAGAAAGGAGATGTGTTGACAACGAACGGAAACAAGGATGAACGCACAAGAGAAGAAGAGAATAGAAAGCTTGAATGCAGAAAATGAAAAACGTAGACGACGGTATGGTTACCAAAGGAGTTTAAATACTTTGCATTGGGAAGCAGCGAAAGAAATGATTACCAAAAAGAAACTACTAAACTTCCGGCGGCTAAGAGGACAAAATTTGCACGAAGATCGAAGCGCTTATAAAAAAGGCGGAAACTGCGAAATAAGAAGGAAATTTGAATACAATGTTCCTGAAACCCAGGAAGGACATCTAATATTGCCATATACCGAGAAAGAATGTTCCATACTCCTCAAAGTTCGAAATATGAAACATTGGGGGCTTCTGTTGATACCAAAATTAATATGCTGATGTGGACGAATAATACGAAGACACGTGTCAATCTACGTGGCACAATAGCAGCGAGGAGGATCATTTCCCGACCAACCATGCTTCTTTCCGAGCAACGAGAATACGCCGAGGAACTCTATCACACCGAGGAACTCTAACGCACCGAGGAACTCTATCGCACCGAGGTACTCTAATGTTCCGAGGAACTCCTGATCAGCGAACAGCTATGGCGGTCCGAGCTGCATCTTGGTCGTATCATTAATTGCCAGATCATCAACAGTTCAGATATTCATTGAATGCTTATATTCTTGGCACGCACTCTGCATTAAATGTATTACCCTTTCATATGTATGTCATTTAATGTATCGAACCTTTCATGTACAGCCTCAAGGCTATAAATACCTTGTATCATCCTCATTCAAAGGGGACCGGAATTTCTTGAGAGAATTTGTAATCAAGAATTCCACAAACACTCAGCAATAACATAACAGTGGACGTAGGCTTTATTCCTAGCCGAACCACTTTAAAAATCTTTGTCTTATTTATTTATCTGTGATTGAAGAATTAGAGCAATCTAGTTTTTTACATCAACAGAGGATATGGTTATAAAAGCTTGATTTGGTGAAAGTTTCCTTATGATGGCATAGTTAAGGATGCGAGGGTAAGGTAGGCTATGATTCTGGTTCCGTAAGTTTGAAAAAAGCAGACAACCTTGTTTGCAACAGGCATATGTCCATCCACTTTGAGGCCAAGCTGGTTATGAATGCTAAGGATCTTGTTCCTTTTAGTGTTGCCTTTAACTCTAGAGTGAAAAAAACAGTGTTAAGATCCCCCTCCTATAGCCACCTTGTTCTGGATTTTTTCTTGAGAAAATATTCCTCAGCAATACAATAGTCCATATATCCCTCTCTGTCCTTTTTTTCGTCATTTTGAAGAGTCCCATTGTAGACCCTTCTATTGATATGGGTTTGTATCTCCAATAATTGGTTATTGGCATCATTTATTCTTTGGGATATGTTACTATAGAATTTCAAGTCGAAACCTTTGAGGCCTTGCTTGACCCTCTTGAGCTTCTTGGATATCTGTAACATCAGGGTACCATTAACAATTTCCCCCCAGATCTCCTCCAAAAAAGCACTAAACTCATTATGCATCATCCAATAATTGTAGAATTTGAATGGCTTTGCCAATATAGCAGGAAGGGGAATAATGGTGGTAATGATGAGATATGCATTTCCCAATAACCTCAGCTTGAGATTCAGTAAAGTTGGACTTCCAATTATCATTAATGAGAACCTTATCAATTTTGGTTTGGATAATATCGTCATTATGGTTTTTGGTCCAGGTGAACCAAAGGCCCCTAGTGATAATGTCATCAACCTGAATGTTGTAGAGGCAATGATGGGAATCATTAACAACAGTAACATCATTGTCAAGTATGACTCTCTTCTCATTTTGAGCTCTAACCACATTGAAGTCCCCCATGAGGATCCAATTTTGGTTACCAAAATTTTGCTGAGTGTCTTCAAGGTGAGACCAAAGTTGAACTCTTTGGGAGGGAAGATTAAAGCATACACAAAGGTAGCAAGGAAGGTTTGGTCAAGGCCTAAGGAGGTAATGAGGCAGGATATGGCTTGGTTATTAGAGCAAATTATGGTTACTTTGAAGTGGGTGGGGTTCCATCCAACAATGATTCTAGACACTCCCCTATCAGTGGGTCATTTGTGAATGGTGTCCCATTTTGGGAAGCTATTTCTGGTAGTGTTAGGCAAGTTATTCCTTCTTACTTTTGTTTCCACGAGGCAGATAAGGGTAAGACATTGCTCCCTAATAATTTTGCAAACTTCATTTTGTTTGAGGGGTGAGTTGAGGCCCCTGATATTCCAAGTTTCAATCTTAATCATTGAGATTGATAGGTCTAGGGGGTACCTTCCTTGTTGCCTGGAAAACCATGAGTTCTCTTTAGTAATTTCTTCTTTTGTTTATTGGATAAGTTTGGGTCCAAATTGCAACCCTTTCCATATATGTCTTTGATTTTAAGGGCAATACCGGATGGAACATGAGTAACATCCGTGTCAATCTCCTTCTCTATGCCTTAAAGAGATGCAAAGCTATCGGAGTTTATAGGTAACTTGGACACAACAGGGATGATGTTCTTGGAGTTCTCAACGACAATGATTGCGCATTCAGTTTGGTACCGGTTGTGGGCATGGTCGTGACCAACCTACTGCCATTCTGTCCCTGTTGTCATTATAATTTCCACTTGACTTTGAACTTGTTTTGGCATCCACACCCTTGTAACATGAGGACATTTGGAGATCTTGTGTCCAAAGACCAAGCATTTGGAGCAGGAGAAAGGAATACCATGGTACTCCACATTTAATACAGTAAACTCCCCATCATCATGAAGTAAGTCAATGGTTTTTGGGTAGCTCTCCTTTGCTTCAACTTTAATACATATTCTGGCATAACTGAGTATATTCATCATTTCAGTGGCATCATCAACATGTAGAGGTTTGCCAATTCCACTAGCAATGTAACTAAGACCCTCTTCATTCTAGTACTGGATTGGAATGTTGTGAAACCTAAACCATATGGGAACCATATTGGTTAGGTCTATGTTAGACTTGAAGTTTGGCTACCAAGCTTTCAATATAATAGGGCTCCCTACAAAATGCCAAGGACCATTTGTAATGATCAAGTCCCTATCCTCACCATGTTTGAACTTGAAAAGAAAGAAACCATTATCATGTGGTATCACTTACAGCAGACCATGTTTATCCCATAATTTGTGGGCAAGGTTGTTAACAAGTAAGAAGGGTAACTTTTTGCCTAAAAAGTAGCCAACATCCTTGTGCTGCCATAACACCTTACTAGCTACAGCCACCGTCGGAGGCGGTTTCACTTGGGGTATGCCGTTTACCATTTCAGGTTTGTGATATGAGAGTTTGAGATTGGGAGTGTGTTTGGGAGATATAACTGAGCTCCATGACTGTTTGGTATTGGTATTAGGTACAACGATGTTAGCTGGCAAAGTATGGGATAATTTCTCGTTTCTAAGATCCTCTGACACCTTTTCATGTGCTGTAACCACCAAACCTTTGAGAGTACCATTGAGACCAGTGCCGCTGTAATCCCCTTTAGCAGAGTTTACCTCCTGATTCAGTTTCACTATTTTTAATGGTTGCGCACCACCATCATTCTGGTCTTTTGAGTTTTTAAACTTCATAAAGTCTAAATGGAAATAACCAATGCTATTAAGGAAGTCCCATTAAGTTTTTTCCCCTCCGATTATTCCTGGGTTTAGGAAAGAGTACCGGGGAGGCATGCGTCAGTAGTAATAAACTGACCATCTTCACTCTCACCGGCACTGACATTTATTTTGTTCACACCAGTCATGATGGGGGGGGTGGAGGGTTTCCACCATACCATGTATGGTGGTAGCGGGACGAGGCGAATAGGTAGGGTTTAGGGTCTTACCATCCATAACAGTGACCTGGCAAGAGGTAGACATCTAGGAGCTAGGGGTGGTAAGGGTTATGGAGGGGGTGTTTAGGTGGTGGTTGAAGGTGGATAAGGGTAGGGTTTTTCTATAGATAAGGGATATCATATTTGGTTTTAATTCATAAATATTAATTAACGAGTTAAGGATTAATATTTATGATTTTTATTATTTACTTGCGTGCAATGAGTAAATAGAGATGTGATTTATTATATGTCATTTATGAGTGAAAAACGGCGGTTAATGAGCATTATATGTCGATAGAGAGTTATATTGGCGAATTTATATAGTTTGTGGCCGACGCGTATTGTACACTTGTGTCGGACCCGATTAATGAGATGATGGCATATTGTTAGTTGGGTGACTAATATAGTCTTTTTAAGTGCACCGGTAATCCAAAATGGGTCAAAATATTTAGAATAGGTACCCGAGGTTATAGTTGGGTTCCGGGGCCTTTTTAGACGTAGTAGGGCTCGTATAGGGGTAGAGGTGTCTGTTTACCCTTAGGGCTACACTTAAAAATAGGATTAGGCTATAATTAAAGAGTATATAAGGTTTAGGGAGGTGGATAAGAACCCCACATTTGGCCTTTGCACAATTATGATTAAAGGAAAGATTAAGAGTAAGAACATAACTTGGAGAAGAAAGGAGAAGAGCATCTTCAAAATTCAAAATCATCCATATGTAACGAGATTTCGGATTCAGATCCATAAGGTAGGTTTTTACTTTCTTTGGAATGCATATTTTATGGTTAATTGCATTCATACTTAATTAGGAACAAATCTGAGAGTTGAAAAGATGAAAGTTTTTGAGAATTGATTAATTGAAATAGGTTTATGTTAACCTCTAATTATAGTTTTGAATTTTATGATTAAATTTTGTGATTGATTATTAATAGTTTTGAATTTTGTGATTAAATTATGTCTTTGTGATATTGAACATGGGAAGATTGATAGGTTGCTAGAAATTAATGAACTTCAAGGTTAGATTAATTATCAGTTATTAGAATTGATTTATGATTTGGAATCCTAGGGTTTGATGATGGATTTGGGTATATCTCCATGTTATAATGTTTATGGGATAGTTATATAAATTATGTTTTTGTGATTAAAGGTTTATGTTAACCTCTGATGATGATTGATAATTAATAGTTTTGAATTTTGTGATTAAATTCCTTTTTTGTGATATTTAACATGGGAAGATTGATAGGGTGCAAGAAATTAATGAACTTCAAGGTTAGATTAATTATGAGTTGTTAGAATTGATTTATGATTTGGAATCCTAGGGTTTTGAGGATGAATTCGGGTCTATTTCTATGTTATAATGTTTCTAGGATAGTTATATAATGACGTTGGAAGTCAATTTGAGGTTTTCAAAGACTTGGGACCTCCATTGGTGGGTTTAAGATGTGGAAACCCAAGGAATCAGTGATTGGCAACCCAACAAATCGAACCGATTTGCCGTTGGAGCGAATCAGTTCGGTGTGTTAGAAGGTAAACGGGCGTATGGGCCTTCGAGGTAGATTGGGACTAATAGGGAATATTTATAGGGTTTCGTACGTGTGTTAGGCTAGCGGTTAGATGGGTTCGGGTGAGACGAACCACGATTTCAAGTGGGTGAACACTTATATGTATAATCGGAGAGACGGTATATTAGACTAGTAGGCCATGGGATTTTCGTATGTAGTCAATATTTTATACACACACACACACACACACACACACACACACACACACACACACACACATATATATATATACATATATACATTTATGTATAGATATATGTCGATCTGTGTGTTGCTTGTTTATTTGGAACATACCTAGTTTGTAGTTGGCAATCCACTTTGGCATTGACCAACTGGTGTTAGATTGATTTTGTGACACCCCGACTAATTAAATACCGGGTAGCTACTCCTTTATTAAATTAATTCAAAATGCCAAGTTGGTCCAGTTAATAGCATCACTGTCGAAAACATTTTAATGATTACTAACCACCTAGTATTTAAAAAGTAAGTTGCCAAATTTTAAATTTAAGTCTGATTAACATGCAACAAGTGTAAAGAGTAAATAACACCATTCACCATAACGAAGTAAATAGAATAACCATCACATAATGTAAATAGAGTCTGGAGGAAAACTCCTCACTACAATACCACAACTGAAATAACTAAACTGGATACTGAAACAAATACATGCCAAAGTCTGAAAAATTGAAATAGAAAGATGTCTCTAATAGAAATGGGCAACATGCCCTACAACTGATAGATAATGAATCTGGAATCCAAGTGATAGAAGCGTCTACAAGCAAATCCCTATAGCTTCCACAAACAGCTACAGCTCGTCACCAGAATGAGTATCCTATGCATGGTGTCCTTGTGGCTGGGCACCTAAAATGATTTTACAAAGAAAAATAGATTTGAAAGCAAACGGGTCAGAGCCCGAATGTGGAGATATTTTAAAAACCTGCAAGTGCTTTAAAATCATTTAAAACATTAAATGCAAAGTACATGTTAGGACGTGCACTCACATGATATTCTCACCTCTCGTCTAACTGTGCACTCCTAACGTAAGTACCCATCTATAACGACACAAACCACTAGCTAAGTGACATCATATCTAGCTAGACTATCATAGGTCCTACCCATATTACTCGGTTCTATTAACATTATAACGCTCGTAATTAAGTAGGGGTTTAACGTAAACTCAGATGCTCAATATGCAATATATTTCACTATCAGCTAACTCGTTATGTTTCTTGAAACAATACCGTAATTATATTCACAACATTAACATGAAGGTTCCCATTAATTAAGTGTATATTATTCACATCATAAATATACAATACAAGCACCCCGAGAACTAAGTTGTGGTGCACACATACTCTGCTATCCATCCCGGTACATCACGTACATAAGGATTACATATTCCGAATCTCTCAGGAATAGTTCACAAATAACAACATCACAAATAATGGAGGCGAACACAGTCACATCACATGGGTCACGCACATACCTACGCTCCCACGATCAGCGGACTTATTAATATCCCAATAAGTCTTTCTATGACCTATGTTCATCAAGGTAACCAGTCTAAATCCGGGCAACACAAGGATTAGAGGGCCCTAAGCGAACGCAAACCTCCCGTGATAGCAAGTATGGTAGGTATGTCATACACACAATTCATATACCAATACTAAGTAAACACACGTCTTAGTAATCCCGTAGTTTAATTGTAGTACTATTCTCATTCTAGTACCAATATATAATTTACACACTTTATACGATTTCGATTTATAATCATACGCGCTATAATCTATTCTCACGTCGTAGTAGACACTCACGTCTCAACCCAAACGGTTCATTGATTTAAATCACTCGTATATAATTTACTCCTCATAATAACCCAAAAGTCCCAAATCTATCCATACATCATCAAAGGAAGGTTATCTATATCCTCGAACAAGTTTACGGGACTCCAAAAATCGAAACAGGCCAAAAAGGCCTAAACTGTCAACTCGTTAGAAGTCTCGTTCGAACGAGACTGTTCGAACGAGATTCCACTGCCAGCTCGTTAGAAGTCTCGTTCGAACGAGACTGTTCGAACGAGATCCAGTTCGTTCGAACGAACTGTACCTTCTAACGATATCTCGTTCGAACGAGGTTATCGAATGAAACTGCCCCTCGTTAGAAGCGACTGTTCAACTCGTTAGAAGCTCGTTCGAACGAGCTCGTTCGAACGACCTGGGTTGGTTTCTAACGAGCTACCAGCTGCGAGCCCAGAAATTCCAAAATCGTTTTTCACCCAATTTCTACTCCTCAAATCTCCTCTAAACTTCGTCCCAACTATGTTTTAAGGTCTCCAATCATCCTAAAACATACTAAGGTCATATACTAACACCTTTTAAGGAATTAATACATCCTAACATCATTAGATCACAAGATTCTACACTTTTCCCCAATTCTTTTCAAGAACACAAACCCTAACATTTTAAATCATGAATTAACCCAATAAAAATCCGTTTTAATTTCTTCCAATCACAAATATCACGAGAATAATCATCTACCTATCATTCTACATGCAGTTCTCCTCAAGATTTTCAAGTTCTAAGTTCCAAACTTCATGGGTTTACATATTTCACCAAGAACAAACATAAAATTGGAATTATCTAACACGGAAAGAACATTCTCTGAAATTAAATGGAATTAAGTCACTTGCCTCGAGTTTATCTCTGATTTAGATGTTGGTTTGATGGAGCTTTTCTGCAGAATTTCCTCTCTCTCTCTTTCTCCAAGCTTCTTCTCCAAAGGTGGCTATGGTGGCTAGGGTTTGCTTTTGGGAAGGTATTAGAAAACCTAATTCTAATAACCTACGTAGCTTGTTGGGTTAATATGGGTTGGTTAGTGGCTTTGTGGGTCAATTCCCAATCAGATTAAAACTCCCAATTTTCGTCACTTTTAATTCTCCAAAAATACAAAATTACTAAAATGCCCTTTATGTTGCCGGTATGGCCTAAAAATACCCCGGGACCCAAACTAAACCCCCGGCTAGTGTTTTCTGACTATCTCGACCCTTCAGGACGCGTTGGCGCACTCAAAACGACCATACGGTTTATAGAATTTAAATTCACTTTTATAATAAAAATAATACACCATGACACGGCGGTCACACGCGTCTCAACAAAATTCCTAAAATGCCGTATATCAATCTCACGACAAATTTTTCATAATTCAATATTCATATAAAACATGTATGCACATAATCAAATACCAACTCGCATCTCGTTAGTATTTTTAACCCGGATTAATTTCCAATTAATACGCATTTAATTAATTAATCCCAAAAATAAATATAGCCAAAAGTACGGGGTATTACGTACTCCCCCCCTAATAACTGAATTTCGTCCCGAAATTCGAAACTAGAGAGTACCTGTTAAAAACAACTCTGGATAACGTTCGCGCATCTCATCCTCGCGCTCCCATGTGGACTCCTCGACATTGTGATGTCGCCACTGAACACGCACTAACGGAACTATCTTTGACCGCAGTTTCCTCTCGCCTCGGTCCAAAATAGCAATCGGCCCCTCCTCGTATGAGCTATCCGACTGGAGATCGATGTCCTCCACAGCAATGTGAGAATGAGCCAAATTATCTCTAAGGTATACCTGAGCGAGGAAATATGGAACACATCGTGAATCCGATGCAAATGCTCCGGTAACCCAAGTCTATATGCAACCAGTCCGATCCGCTGAATAATAGGAAACGGCCCCACATATCTTGGTGCCAACTTCCCCTTCTTCCCGAAACGCATAATCCCCTTCATAGGAGACACTCTGAGCAAAACTTGGTCCCCCACTTGGAACTCCCTGAAAAATCTCTTCGTATCAGCATAACTCTTCTGCCTGTCTTGAGCTACCCGAATGCGACTCCGAATCAACTCAATCCTTGCCGAAGTATCCTGAACCACTTCCGGCCCAAGCAGTTTGTTGTCCCCCACCTCTAACCAACATGCTGGGGAACGGCAAGGCCTACCGTACAATGCCTCAAACGGAGCCATGCCAATAGTGAACTGATAGGAGTTGTTGTAAGCAAACTCCACCAGTGGAAGATACTGCTCCCATCCACCCCCGAAGTCAATAATGCACATGCGTAGCATGTCCTCCAACATCTGATTTGTATGCTCGGTCTGCCCATCAATCTGCGGATGATAAGCCGTACTCAACCGCAATTCCGTGCCCATGGCCTCCTGGAAAGTCTCCCAAAACCTTGAAACAAATATCTTGTCTCTGTCAGACACGATATTTAGGGGCACACCGTGAAGTCTCACAATCTCTGAAATGAAGAGCTGGGCATACTGTCCCGTAGTGTAGTCAGTCCTTACGGGTAAAAAGTGAGCGACCTTGGACAACCTGTCCACAATTACCCAAACGGTGTTGTGACCCCTCTGCGACGTAGGCAACCCCGTGATAAAGTCCATGGATATGCTCTCCCACATCCACACCGGGACCTCCAACGGCTGTACCAATCCTGCCGGTCTCTGATGATCCACTTTTACAAGCTGACAAGTGGCACATTTCGAAACAAACTCAGCGATATCTCTCTTCATACCGCTCCACCAATATTGACGTCTCATGTCTTGGTACATTTTGTCCCCTCCGGGGTGTACCGCGAACCGTGAGCCATACGACTCTGCCATCACCTCGTGTCGCAATTTCTCCCCTTCCGGAACTACCAATCTCCCATTGAAGTGTAATCCCCCGTCTGAGCTAACGGTATAGGACTCGGCTCCCTCTGCTAGTAATCGAACTATCTGCTCCTGACAGAACGAGTCATTAGCCTGTGCCCGTACTACCTTCGCGACAATCTGCGGTGTAACGGTCATCACAGACATGAAAGATCGGGCCACTGCATCCTGGTGTCCCAACTCCTTCCACTTTGCCTTCCACACCTCTGCCACCTCATCTGCTGGTCTATGGCTCAACGCGTCTGCTACCACGTTAGCCTTGCCTGGGTGATGCTGGATATCGAACTGGTAGTCTTTCACAAACTCAAGCCACCTACGCTGCCGCATATTCAACTCCTTCTGCGTGAACAGGTACTGTAGGGACTTGTGATCCGTGAACAGTTGGAACTTCTCCCCCAAAAGATAGTGCCTCCAAATCCGTAGGGCAAATACCACTGCCGCCAACTCCAAATCATGCGTGGGGTAATTCTTCTCATGAGGCTTAAGCTTACGGGAAGCATAAGCTATGGCCTGTCTCTCCTGCTGCAATACACCTCCAAGCCCTTGCAAAGATGCATCGGTGTAAACCAAATACTCAACTCCCGGTCTCGGCAATGCTAACACAGGTGCTGAGGTCAATTTGTCCTTCAATTCATCGAATGCCAACTGACAGGCATCACTCCAGATGTATGGCACACCCTTACAAGTCAGATGTGTCAAAGGACCTGCTATCTCCGAGAAACCCCGAATAAACCTCCTGTAGTATCCTGCTAGACCCAAGAAACTACGAATTTCAGTCGGTGTCGTGGGCTGTCCCCACTCCCTCACCGCGGATACCTTCCCCGAATCAACAGATATTCCCTGGTCGGAAATAATGTGTCCCAAAAACTGGACCTCCTTCAACCAAAACCCGCATTTATCATATTTTGCATACAACTCGTTCTGACGAAGTGTCTGCAAAACCTGCCTCAAATGCTCGGCGTGCTCCTCCTCTGTTTGGGAGTAAAGCAGAATATCATCAATGAAGACAATGACAAACTGGTCTAGGAAAACCCTGAACACTCTGTTCATCAAGTCCATAAACACTGCTGGAGCGTTGGTCAAACCGAAAGGCATAACCCGAAACTCGTAAGAACCATATCTCGACAAGAACGGAGTCTTCGAGACATCCTCCTCCCTGATATGCAACTGATGGTATCCCGATCTCAAATCAATCTTCGATAAGAAAGAAGCTCCTCTCAACTGGTCGAATAAGTTATCGATTCGAGGCAACGGATACTTATTCCGTATCGTGACTTTATTCAACTCTCGATAGTCCACACACAATCTCAGTGAACCGTCCCTCTTCTTCACAAACAAAACTGGAGCGCCCCAAGGTGAGGTACTCCTGCGAATAAAGCCCTGACCTAACAGCTGCTCTATCTGATCTCGTAACTCCCTCATCTCAGCTGGAGCCATACGGTACGGTGCGCATGCTATAGGTCTCGTACCCGGTAGCAAATCTATAACAAAGTCTATCTCTCGACTGGGGGGTAAGCCTGGTATCTCCTGAAACACATCCGAATACTCCCTGACTACTGGGATAGAATCTAAAGGAATCACTACCTCCTTAGAGGTATCCTCCTCAATGTAATACAGATGAGTGGTCGATCCTCCCTCTGGGCGAGGCATCGCCACTACAAACATCTCTTGCCCCGGAATGGCAAAAACAATGCTTCCGCTGAAGCAATCAATCATGGCCCTATAAGCTATGAGCCAATCCATACCGATAATCACATCGTGAACATGCATATCTAATACCAACATGTCTGCAAGTAATACCAAACCACCAATCTCTACCGCCACTCCCCGCCATATAAAGAAAATAAGTGACCCACTCCCCAATGGTGAGTCGACACACGTCACTGTGCTCTCTGCCGTAGCTAACAATCCTAAAGCTTTCGCGAAGTGTGTAGCTATAAAATAGTGTGTAGCCCCCGTATCAAATAATACCCGACCCATAGTGCCATGGATAGGAAACGTACCCTCAATCACGGGCGGTGCCTGTGGAACTGCAGCCTGGTGGACGTTGTAGACACGTCCATACTGTAGCTGCCCCTGCTGAGCTGGGACTGCTGGAATGGGTGGCAATGCTGCCATCTGTGGCGGTGCGGGGAGAGCGGCGGGAAACATAGGCCTCTGTGGCTCCTGGCGAGCACCCTGCTGCTGCTGCTGTGGGGCCCTGCCCCTATCAGGACAATCCTGTCGCTTATGGCCAGTCTTGCCACAAACAAAACACTTCCCTGGGAAGTTCCCTCCTCTTTGCCGCTGTGGCCCCCGGCCTTGGTGGCCATTACCGTTCCTCCCTTGGCCCTGCTGGCCTTGGTGAAAATGCTGCCCATTCTGTCCCTGTTGGCCCTGATGGCCGTTTGGACCCTGATGGCCCTGACGGAAACCTCCATGTCCCTGCCTGTAGTTCCCAGATCGGAACCTCTTCTGATCCCCCTGCTGAGAACCCTGCTCACCCTGTCTCTGCCCCTGAACAGATTGTGCCCCACCGGCACCATGTCCTCCAGTCCTGCCCTGATGGCTAGACTCTCCCGACCTCTTGCCCTCAGCCATATGAAAGCGGTGGTCCTGGCAGTGTAACAAAGCAGCGTTAACCACATCAGAATACGTGGCCAACGAAAGGTTTCCTAACAGATGCTGACGGATCCTCCAAGTCAACCCGTCGGTGAACTTGTCAATCTTCTTCTTCTCTGTTGGTATCTCATCTGGAACGATATTCAACAGATTCGTGAACTCGGCCTCATACTCGGCCACAGACCCTCCTGCTTCAGACTCATCAATTTCCTCCTCATTTCCGTGTGAACAGCCGACGGAAAGTACTTGCGGTCAAACCGCACCCAGAAGTCCTGAATAGTGAGAGTATCCCTCTCCTCCATGGTGGTAATAGACTCCCACCACTGTAGCGCAGATCCAACTAGCTTGAAAGTAGCTAGCACCTGCTTCTGAACATCCGTGCACTCATACATCCTCAAGTGCCTCTACATATCCTTCCTCCACTGGCTCGAGACTACCACATCTGAGCTACCTGCAAACTCTGGCGGATGCGCTTTCTGAAAAGCGTCACGTACACGCTCCCAAGCAGACGGGAATGCATTTGCCTGTGCCGGCGCGACAACCGGCGCCTGAGGTGGTGCCTGCTGAACAACGGCAATTGCGGCATTTACCGCTTGGGCTACTATAGCTGCAACCTCAGCGGCGTTCATCATGCCCTGAACTGGAGCGGGCTGGGGTTCGGGCATTGCATCCCTGGGAACTCGTTGTGCACGTCGTGGAGGCATCTGAAATAAGAACAAAGTTTATAAGTTCGCTGTTTATAAACTTAAGATAGCTGAAGAACGAATCATACACAAAAAGAGTACAACAGTCCTAAAATATAGGGCTCTATATCAAAGAAACTTAGCAGAAACATAATAAGACGTCAGATCCTAAAGGACACTAGAACCTGATGCTCTGATACCACCTGTGACACCCCGACTAATTAAATACCGGGTAACTACTCCTTTATTAAATTAATTCAAAATGCCAAGTTGGTCCAGTTAATAGCATTACTGTCGAAAACATTTTAATGATTACTAACCACCTAGTATTTAAAAAGTAAGTTGCCAAATTTTAAATTTAAGTCTGATTAACATGCAACAAGTGTAAAGAATAAATAACACCATTCACCATAACGAAGTAAATAGAATAACCATCACATAATGTAAATAGAGTCTGGAGGAAAACTCATCACTACAATACCACAACTGAAATAACTAAACTGGATACTGAAACAAATACATGCCAAAGTCTGAAAAACTGAAATAGAAAGATGTCTCTAATAGAAATGGGCAACATGCCCTACAACTGATAGATAATGAATCTGGAATCCAAGTGATAGAAGCGTCTACAAGCAAATCCCTATAGCTTCCACAAACAGCTACAGCTCGTCACCAGAATGAGTATCCTATGCATGGTGTCCTTGTGGCTGGGCACCTAAAATGATTTTACAAAGAAAAATAGATTTGAAAGCAAACGGGTCAGAGCCCGAATGTGGAGATATTTTAAAAACCTGCAAGTGCTTTAAAATCATTTAAAACATTAAATGCAAAGTACATGTTAGGACGTGCACTCACATGATATTCTCACCTCTCGTCTAACTGTGCACTCCTAACGTAAGTACCCATCTATAACGACACAAACCACTAGCTAAGTGACATCATATCTAGCTAGACTATCATAGGTCCTACCCATATTACTCGGTTCTATTAACATTATAACGCTCGTAATTAAGTAGGGGTTTAACGTAAACTCAGATGCTCAATATGCAATATATTTCACTATCAGCTAACTCGTTATGTTTCTTGAAACAATACCGTAATTATATTCATAACATTAACATGAAGGTTCCCATTAATTAAGTGTATATTATTCACATCATAAATATACAATACAAGCACCCCGAGAACTAAGCTGTGGTGCACACATACTCTGCTATCCATCCCGGTACATCACGTACATAAGGATTACATATTCCGAATCTCTCAGGAATAGTTCACAAATAACAACATCACAAATAATGGAGGCGAACACAGTCACATCACATGGGTCACGCACATACCTACGCTCCCACGATCAGCAGACTTATTAATATCCCAATAAGTCTTTCTATGACCTATGTTCATCAAGGTAACCAGTCTAAATCCGGGCAACACAAGGATTAGAGGGCCCTAAGCGAACGCAAATCTCCCGTGATAGGAAGTATGGTAGGTATGTCATACACACAATTCATATACCAATACTAAGTAAACACACGTCTTAGTAATCCCGTAGTTTAAATGTAGTACTATTCTCATTCTAGTACCAATATATAATTTACACACTTTATACGATTCCGATTTATAATCATACGCGCTATAATCTATTCTCACGTCGTAGTAGACACTCACGTCTCAACCCAAACGGTTCATTGATTTAAATCACTCGTATATAATTTACTCCCCATAATAACCCAAAAGTCCCAAATCTATCCATACATCATCAAAGGAAGGTTATCTATATCCTCGAACAAGTTTACGGGACTCCAAAAATCGAAACAGGCCAAAAAGGCCTAAACTGTCAACTCGTTAGAAGTCTCGTTCGAACGAGACTGTTCGAACGAGATTCCACTGCCAGCTCGTTAGAAGTCTCGTTCGAACGAGACTGTTCGAACGAGATCCAGTTCGTTCGAACGAACTGTACCTTCTAACGATATCTCGTTCGAACGAGGTTATCGAATGAAACTGCCCCTCGTTAGAAGCGACTGTTCAACTCGTTAAAAGCTCGTTCGAACGAGCTCGTTCGAACGACCTGGGTTGGTTTCTAATGAGCTACCAGCTGCGAGCCCAGAAATTCCAAAATCGTTTTTCACCCAATTTCTACTCCTCAAATCTCCTCTAAACTTCGTCCCAACTATGTTTTAAGGTCTCCAATCATCCTAAAACATACTAAGGTCATATACTAACACCTTTTAAGGAATTAATACATCCTAACATCATTAGATCACAAGATTCTACACTTTTCCCCAATTCTTTTCAAGAACACAAACCCTAACATTTTAAATCATGAATTAACCCAATAAAAATCCGTTTTAATTTCTTCCAATCACAAATATCATGAGAATAATCATCTACCTATCATTCTACATGCAATTCTCCTCAAGATTTTCAAGTTCTAAGTTCCAAACTTCATGGGTTTACATATTTCACCAATAACAAACATAAAATTGGAATTATCTAACATGGAAAGAACATTCTCTGAAATTAAATGGAATTAAGTCACTTGCCTCGAGTTTATCTCTGATTTAGATGTTGGTTTGATGGAGCTTTTCTTCAGAATTTCCTCTCTCTCTCTTTCTCCAAGCTTCTTCTCCAAAGGTGGCTATGGTGGCTAGGGTTTGCTTTTGGGAAGGTATTAGAAAACCTAATTCTAATAACCTACGTAGCTTGTTGGGTTAATATGGGTTGGTTAGTGGCTTAGTGGGTCAATTCCCAATCAGATTAAAACTCCCAATTTTCGTCACTTTTAATTCTCCAAAAATACAAAATTACTAAAATGCCCTTTATGTTGCCGGTATGGCCTAAAAATACCCCGGGACCCAAACTAAACCCCCGGCTAGTGTTTTCTAACTATCTCGACCCTTCCGGACGCGTTGGCGCACTCAAAATGACCATACAGTTTATAGAATTTAAATTCACTTTTATAATAAAAATAATACACCATGATACGGCGGTCACACGCGTCTCAACAAAATTCCTAAAATGCCGTATATCAATCTCACGACAAATTTTTCGTAATTCAATATTCATATAAAACATGTATGCACATAATCAAATACCAACTCGCATCTCGTTAGTATTTTTAACCCTAATTAATTTCCAATTAATACGCATTTAATTAATTAATCCCAAAAATAATATAGCCAAAAGTACGGGGTATTACAGATTCCCCAGGTCATAGTACAGTTGCATGGCCACTATCCATATGTGAGGATAGGTGTTAGTTTAGAGACCAGTTGGGTGCGATGTGGTATGGTTGCAACCCAGGATGTATGTATATGACCGCCTCCATTATTCGTATTTACATTTGGGTTCGGTGGTGAGATTCCAACCCGATGGCTCAGTTGCAGTATGTGGTATACCTGGTGCCCGATAGCACACGAGGTATGCATCTGCAAGATCCCGACTCTGGGGATGCGGTTATACGTGTATAGTGAGTGACATATATGTATATGTATACGAGACATGGTGTGTATATCAATTTATAGCACAAGTGTAGCTATGTTATTATAATTGTGTGAATATGTCTTTATAGAATGTGTGTAGCTATGTTATTACTTATAAACGTATACCTAGTAGAGGTAGTATATACTTAGCTAATGGTGACTATTAAAGGGATGGAGTTTGAGAGAGGGTATTGTCCTAGTTAGACTGGGTAGAATAATTAGGATAATATTTTTTTGGGTAAACTAATAATAACATTAAAACAAAAGAATGTACAAGAAAGAGGAGGGCATACCCTCCTTAGGTCCATTTCGTAGGTGAAATTTACCCCCAAAAAGCTATAAATGCGAAAGGAAACTAACTAATCAACAAGTTAGTAACATTAGGACCAATCAGAAAGTAAAATATTCTCATCCAGTCCCCAGTTCATACAAATAAACCAATTGTTAAAGTTTTTCCTTGATTTTTCCTAGTGATAGGATTTGGATTTGACAAAAAATTGATATCATTCATGATGCCAGCATGGTTGGTACTAGTGTTTTTGAAGATTCTGTTGTTTCTCTCCATCCATATGCAATAGATGGAAGCAGGAAAGGAGGACCTTTTGATATTTTGAATGAGGTTTTTCCCTAAGAAATTTATGGAAGCATACCTAATGACATCATCCCAGGTTGTAGCCTCGTTGATGTAGGAGTTGTTGTATTTTAAGTCCTCCCAAATTGCATGAGCGAAACTACAATTGAAGAAAAGGTGGTCACGAGTCTCAGTTGCATTATCACACAGAACACAGATGTTGTCCTAGGAAATTCCCCAAGCCATGGTCCTATCCTTAATATGAAAGCATATTTGGGAATATTACTACTGCTCCAAACAATAGTTGCCCAATCAAGAGGGGTGGGATGATGCCTAATGGAATTCCAAGCAGACTTGATAGTGAAGAGGCCATTAGCCATGGGTAACCAAATGATTTTGTCCTCCATATTTGAATTCATGGGAGGTAATGCATCATATTTAATTTCATTGAAGGATGATAAAATGAATGCGGTTCGCACTATAAATGAGAGGTGAGGATAAGTCTCATGCGAATGCGACTGGTGAGTTAATTGTGAAAGTAAAACACAACATGTTTTTATTTAAAGCATTTAAATACTTGCAAAATATGTTCAAAATTTTTTGGGCTTTGACCCGTTGGCAAATTTATTTTGTTTTCAAAACCCTAGGTGTGTAGGGACAATGGGGTTAGTTCTTTCATGCTGTTGCGAGCAATAGCCATAGATGCTGCATGATTTTATTGTAGTCATTTTAGCTGCTTTCTATCTAGATAGGATTTAGTTTCATTTCTAGTTTTCCTTTTGGGCATGTTGCTCGCAGATGGATAGGCTTTTATTATGCCAGATATATTCTTTACCTATCATTTTATTTACGCTGTATGATTATTTGTAGCGACTGATGGTTTATTCAGGTCACGTTAATTATTTATGCTTATAAGATATTATTTTTTTTCATTTGGATGTATGGTTTATTCATTTTGTATCGATATTACTTGTTGCGATAGTGATGCTGGGATTGAAATCATACTGGATTTCTTTTTGAGCTCTATTGTAAACTAATAACTATAGAACTAATAACCAACTCATCACTTTGCATTTTCTAGATCCAAAGAACCAGTCAAGATATGATATATCGATCATATCATTGTAGCAACTGAATTTTTTTTACATAAACAAAAGAAAAATCAATTTGATTCTAAGTTATGAAGAAAAATATAAAAGACCAATTTTATTTTAGTAAAGGATTGATCACTCGGTATTAGAATAGGCGGGGTGTCACAGTTGTTATCAGAGCATTAGGTTCATCTGTGTGAACTTGCTACGTTATTAGCATTACGTTCCTTCGATATAGAGCCCTATGTTTAGGGCTGTTGTTTCATATTGAGTATTTTTGTTCTTCTACTATTGTAAATATATTAGTGGAATCTCATACAATTTTGATTTCATTTCAGATGCCAAACACCAGGAGAGGGAGTCCAGCAAAGGTAGGAGGATTAATCGCTGAGAATGAGGCTCAATCAGAGCCACAGGCTGCCTTGGGGATTGTGATCGCAACAGAGGTCGCAGCCGTTATAGCACAGGTAGTTAATGCTGCCATGGCAGCCATGGCACATCACTTGCCCCAGGTACAACCACAACCACCAGTAGCAGAACCAATACAGACTCACCCATTGTCGTCGGCGTGGGAGTGAGTTAGGGAGGACTTTTAGAAGGGCCATCCACTGGAGTTTTAGGACAATTCAGACGTAGTATCAGAGAGCCAATTGAAGGAGGATATCCAGAGGCATTTTCATATAGTTGAGTGCAGTGACACTCAAAAGCAGGTACTAGCTACATTCAATCTAGTTGGGGCAGCTCTATAATTGTGGGAGTTAGTTACCATGCTAGAGGAGTGATACATTATGATGATTTAAGAGTTCTCGGTGCAATTTGATAGCAAGTTCTTTCCCTTAGTTATTTAGACAGAGATGAGGAGGAGATTTTTGGATCTCACGCAGGAGGTTCGGACAGAGGCCGAGTATGGGTAAGAGTTCCGTCGTTTGGCAAACTTTATGCCAGATGAGGTGAACACTAATGGGAAAAGGATTATGAAGTTTATGGACGGGCTTACTTAGAGGATCCGTCAGCATCTGTTGGGGAACCCGACATTGAGGACTTATACTGATGTCATCAAAGACGTGTACCAGGATCATCATTTCCATTTAAGTGGAGCGAATAGGACAAAAGAGTTGAGCCAACAGGGCAATACTGGGGGCAATGGTGCCACAGCTTAAGGGTAGGTAACAAGCGCGGGGTTCCCAGTAGGGAGATTCGGTTAAGAGATTAAGGTCGGGTAACAGTAGTTAGAGGCATGGATGACAACATGCTCCTCAGGGCCAATGGTCCTGGGGAACCAGACTAGAGGTAGTAAGGTTGTGGTTATCAGGGCCAGAGATAGGGGCAACCTCGCTAAGGACAGTAGGGGTCAGTAACAAGATGCCCAATCGGGGCAGTAGCTACCGTAAATTATAGCCCCACCAGCAGCTCCAGCAGTATCACCTCATCAGGGGCAATTTACAATTTGGGCGTGTCTATGATGTCTGTTGGCCAATTTTTCCACCAGAACCGCTAGCCTTTGAGGGTATGTTTCCTATCCATGGGAATATGGGGCATGTATTGTTTGCCATGGGAGCGTCACATTATTTTGTTAGTACTAGAGTCATTTGTGAGATGGGTTTAGTGGATACAACATCTGATATCATTATAACCGTAGATTCACCATTGGGTAGCAGGGCTCTCATTCGTTCCATCTGTAGGGGAGTAGGTGTGGAGATTTGGAGGTTATGCTTGGTAGCCGATTTTCTCATTTTAGAGATGTGTGAGTATGATGTTATTCTAAATATGGACTTGTTAGAAACATATAAAGTGATGGTTTACTATTACAGTAGGACTATCGTGTTTGCTATTCCAGGGAAGGATATGTTTCTTGTAGCGATGCCTCGTCCAGAGGGAGGGTCGAGCACGCATTTGTATATTATATAATGGAGAAGAGTTTGGAGGGTATTGTAGTCTTGCTAGATTCGATCTCTCTAGTTGGGGACTTTGCTGATGTATTTTAGGAGATACCGGGGTTATCACCGAGTCAGGAGATTGAGTTTGTGATTGATTTAGTGTCCGGGACTAGGCCTATATCACGTGCGACGTATCGTATGGCTCCTTTATATGACACCCCGACTAATTAAATACCTGGTAGCTACTCCTTTATTCAAATTAATTCAAAATGTCAAGTTGGTTCAGTTCATAGCATCACTGTCGAAAATGTTTTAACCATTACTAGCCACCTAATGTTTAAAAAGTGAGTTGTCAATTTTAATTAAATCTGATTAACATGCAACAAGTATTAAATTATGGAATAATGATATCACAACCCCATTACAGTCACATTACAATGATAAAGGAACAATAAATCTGGAGGAACACTCCTCAGTAAAAATTCGAAGTACTGAATAAAACTGAATACAAAGTCTGAATTACTAAATAATTACAACCCAAAATCTGAAATAAAACTGAGTAAGTACGATGTCTATAAAAGAAAAGGGGCGACATGCCCTACAGATGAGTAAATCTGAAATAGAGTCAAGATAGAAAGTGGAGGCGTCTACTATCAAGGTCCTTTAACTTCCACAACAGCTACAACACGTCATCCGAATGGAACTCCTACGCTTGCTGTCCTTGTGGCTGGGCACCTAAAATGTTTTTATAAGAAAATAGATTTAAAAGCAAACGGGTCAGAGCCCGATTGTGAAAACAGTTTAAAATACATCAAGTGTTTAATATCATTAAACAATGAATATAAAGTACATGATAGTGCGTGCACTCATATGAGATCCTCACCTCTCAACTAATTGTGCACTCCTATCGTACCCGTACCCATTCTAGTTATTTTACTATCAAACTAGTCCAATACACAATCTAACATTACTATACAATTAACGATTCAATTCCCGACATCTTAATTTAAATAGAGAGTTTTACTTTTCTTCTTGGTTCCGAAAATTTATAATACTAATCAATAGGGATTTTCCATTTTCAATTCTACTACAGTGTTGCTATTATTCACACTTACATTTATACATAACAGTTCATTTAAATTAACAGTATATTATTCTCATAATAAATATACAATATTGGCACCCCGAGACTAAGCTGTGGTGCACACATACTCTGCTATCCAATCCTGGTACATCACGTACATAAGGACCACGTATTCCGAATCTCTCAGGAATCGTTTTCAATAAACAACAATCACACATAATGGAGGCGAACATAGTTCACATCACATGGGTCACGCACATACCTACGCTCCCATAATCAGCAGACTTATTAACTTCTCAATAAATCCTTCTCTGACCTATGTCCTCGAGGTACCAATCTAAATCCCCCCGTAGGCACACAAAGATTAGATGGCCCTGATCGAACGCCGACCTCCCGTGATAGCAAGTATGGTAGGTATGTTATACACAAATACTACATATACCAAGCATTCACACATCTTAGTTATCCCATAATATTAATAGAGGTATATTTCTCATCTCTATACCGGCATTTAATGGTACGTGTTTACAAGTCCCCGATTTATATACATTAAAGTTATCAACTCTTCTCACGTCGTAATTTTAGTTACTTATACCCTAACCCATAGATGTCATCTGATTTACTACTTAATTCCAAGTTTTAATCCTCAGCGTACTTCCAATCTCGCAAATATATCCACTAGTCAACAAGGGAAGGTTAACACTCAATTATATAAGTCTACTAGAAGTTTTAAATAAAATCAGGCCTAAAAAGGCATTCTGTCAACTCGTTAGAAATCTCATTCGAACGAGGTCGTTCGAACGAATGGCTTCGAATGAACTACCAACTCGTTAGAAGGGGTACTGTCATCTCGTTTGAAGTCTCATTCGAATGAGGTCGTTCGAACGAACATCCAGTAATAAATAAAAAAAAAAACAAAATGCTCCTCCTTCTCTCTAGAAACCTTTTAGCTAAACACACCTTCCTTCCCCAAACACCATCCATCTAACCAGCCATGGCTAAACCTAACCCTAGCATTAAGACCAACCTGAGCATCCTTCCTGGTGCTGTTGGTACGTCCAGTACTACGGATGCTTCCACTTCGGTTGCTGGAGTGCCCTCCACTATTCAACCTGTTCTATCTAACTCGGTTCCCCTCATTGAAGATGGTTGCTCTACTGGTATGGTGGAAATGGAAGATGGGCAACTTGGAAATGATGAAGGCCACTACGAAGCTACTCCCAATGATGACAAGCTGTTAGAAGTGAACATGGAGAAAATGGCTTATGCCAAATTCATCCAAAGTATGGGACTTACTCATGAGGACATTATGCACGCCAGGTATTCGATGAAAACTCTGGATGAACAGACTGATAAAAGTTCTAACAATAAGTCTAGCCCAACATTGAAGCATTCAGAGGAAGGGGTTAACAAAGGAAGTACAGATGGAACAATGAAGGAAACTAGAGAAAATAAGGAAGTACTGAAGCAACCAATCAAGTCTTGGAAGACAGTTATCACTGACAGGAAGGAACCTAAGAAAGAGCCAAAATTTAATCTCAAATACCACAAGCCTACTATTGTTGATGATAGGATTCAAGTTAACCCCTCGATTGATGTGGCTATGCTTGGTTACTCCCAGATGGAATGTGCGAGCGTGGGATTTTTTCTTGGCAAAACCCTTCCCTATTCCCTAGTTAAGAATATTGCCCACAGATACTGGGATAAGTATGGGCTGAACAAGGTGATTGCCAATGACCAATGCCACTACATCTTCATGTTTGACAACCAGGATGGTAGGAATGAGGTGGTGGAAAATGGTCCTTGGCATTTTGTTGGTAATGCCATTATCTTGCAGAAATGGTATCCTGGCTGCAACTTTTCTAAAGAAGACATTACTAGAGTTCCTGTTTGGGTCATGTTCCATAATGTTCCCATGCAATTCTGGACTGAAGAGGGCCTTAGTTATATTGCTTCCGCAGTTGGTGTGCCTATTTATGCTGACTCTGTCACTGAAGAAATGAGGAGAATTAACTATGCCCGTATCTGTGTTGAGATTAAGCCCCAAAAGAAGTACCCTACCTCCATTGATCTAAAAATGGAAAATGGGGAAATTACTCAGATCAAAATTGAATACCAAGCTATGCCTCATTCTTGTAGTCATTGCATTGTGTTTGGCCATAACATTGCAAAGTGCACTAAGATTGATAAGGGATTGAAAGGGGAAGGCATTCCTAAATTAACATTGAAACCCATCTCTGAGGAGTGGATACCAGTTGTTGGAAAGATTAAAGCTGCCCAGAAGGAACCATGTCCCAATGCTGCTACTGAACCATCAGTTTTAACCAACCCTAACCTTGGTAACAACCCCAATCCCAAGCCTATTTCCCCTAGAGCCACCTCCTCCAACTCATTTGAAGCTCTGATGGATAAGGACTTGGAGGAACACAATGACGAACTCACCCCTCTGCCTGCTGGTATTGTGCTCAAAATCAAAGTTGTGGATGAGCTCGCTAATAAGAACAAGTTTGATGTCACTCCTAATTCAACTAAGGGGAAGAAGAAGAGGAAGGGGGGTAACAAAAAGCTAAACTCATGACCAAGATTGCTTCATGGAACATTAGGGGAATGAACTCCCCTCACAAGCAACAGGAAGTTAAAAGGTTGATCCATGATAATAACATTAGTCTTTTGTGTATCCTTGAATCTAAAGTTAGAAGTAGCCATATTGCCAATGTGGCATCTAGCAGTTTTAGAAACTGGAAGTACTGTCACAATTGCCCGGTCAATGGGGGTGTGGCTAGAGTTTTCTTAGCCTGGGACCCCAACACGTTTGATGTGGAAATCCTTCTGTCCCACCACCAGGCTATTTTTTGCAAGATAAAGGTTTGGGGTACTAGTCATTTCTTCTTTGCTTCATTTGTTTATGGGCTTAATCTCCCTAATGATAGAGTCCCTCTTTGGAATTTTCTAAGACAAAACCACAGCTTCTCTGCTAATAGCCAATGGATTATTATGGGGGATTTCAACACTGTGAGAGGCAATGAGGACAAACGTGGCAGGCTGGGGATTGATGTTAGGGCTGTTGCTGAATTCAATAATTGTCTTTCTGACATTATGATGGATGATATGTTATCTAATGGCCTTTGGTTCTCTTGGAGCAATAAAAGTAAAGGCATGGAGTGCACCCAAACTATAATTGATAGAGTGATGCACAACCCTCAATGGAGTGTAACTTTCCCTGATTCCAATGCTAATTACTTGTGCCCTGGAGCTTCTGATCATAGCCCTATTGTCATTACTTTCCTCAATCAGATCAGCAAGCCTAAGCCTTTCAAGTTCTTTGACTACTGGATGAAACATTCTGAGTTTAGGCCCATTCTTGAGACCTCTTGGAGTGCTGACTGCAATATGTTTCCTATGGCCAACCTTTCGCAGAAGCTTAGAAGTCTCAAGCCTTTGCTTAGGTCCCTTAACCACAAGTTCTTCTCCAACATTTCTGAGAGAGTGAGGATCACTAAAGGCAAGCTGGACCTCATTCAAACTAACCTGGACAGTGATGGTTCTAACAGCTTGCTTAGATCTGAGGAGCAGGATTGTTCTATGTTGTACTGTTCTCTTCGTGCTGCTGAAGAGGCTTACTACAGGCAAAAAGCCAGAATCAACTGGCTGCAGCTTGGAGACATGAATACCAACTTCTTCCATAACAAAGTCAAAGCTAACACCTCTAGAAGAAAGGTTTTATGTATCCAAAATGCTAGAGGTGATGTTATTGAAGGTGTTGAGGCAGTAAATGGAGAGGCCATTAATTACTTTACCAATCTTCTTGGGAGGAAGGGGAGGGGTGCTACTACCCCTCCTATGCTGATGAAGAGAAAGCTGGATCCTTCTAATTGCCATGCCCTGACTGCCCCTATTACTGCTGCTGAGATTAAAAATGCTATGTTTTCCATTGCTTCCAACAAAGCCCCTGGGCCTGATGGCTATAGTGCTGGCTTCTTTAAGAAAAATTGGGATGTTGTGGGTGATGATGTGATAGCTGCTGCTCTTCAATTCTTCAACCATAGCTTCATGCCCAGACAGTGGAATAGTACCTCTCTTGCCTTGATCCCCAAAATTCCTAACCCAAACACTATGGCTGATTTTAGACCTATAGCATGCTGCAACACTATCTATAAGTGCATTTCTAAGATTCTCACCCTTAGACTTAAACCTCTAATGCCTCTCCTCATTAACAATAGTCAAGCTGCCTTTGTTCATGGGAGATCCATTACTGATAATATCCTGCTGCTACAAGAGCTTATGAGAAACTACCATAGGGACTTAAGCCCCCCAAGGTGCACTGTTAAGATTGACATCATGAAGGCTTATGACTCTGTGGAGTGGGATTTTCTTCTTGATATTCTGGCCCAAATTAACATCCCTACCAGATTTATTTCTTGGATTAAAGCTTGTATCTCCTCTGTTTGGTACTCTATCAGTATGAATGGGTCCCTGAATGGGTTCTTTGAAGGCAAAAGGGGGCTGAGACAAGGGGATCCCCTCTCTCCTTTTCTTTTCCTTATTGTTATGGAGGCTCTGTCTTGTACTCTTGATAAGCACACTTGTAGGACATCTTTTACTTTTCATCCCAAGTGCAAAGAGGATAAAATCAATCATTTGTGTTTTGCTGATGACCTGGTGGTGTTTTGCAGTGGTGATATTTCCTCTGTTCAGTGTATCAAGGATTCTCTTACTGAATTTACTGGAATCAGTGGGCTTTCACCCAATCTCTCCAAAAGTAACTTCTACTGTTCTGGAGTTAATACTGATTCTATCAATGCTATGTCCTCTGCCCTGGGTTTCTCACATCAACAACCCCCTTTCAAGTACTTAGGTGTTCCCCTCATCTCAACCAGACTCAAGCATGGGGATTGTATGGTTCTTATTGATAATATCACAAACAAGGTCAAGAGCTGGACCACTAGATTTTTGAGCTATGCAGGTAGATTACAGCTTGCTACCTCTGTTTTGTTTAGCTCCCAAATCTACTGGTCTTCTAGCTTTATTTTGCCTAAAAGTGTGGTCAGGGCTATTGAGCAATGTATTAGAGACTTCATTTGGTCTGGTCCTGAGCTCAAGCACAGTGGTGCTAAAGTGGCATGGGATGATGTGTGCATGCCTAAAAAGGAGGGAGGGTTGGGGATAAAAAGCTTGACTCAATGGAACAAGGCTGCAATTATGAAAAACCTTTGGAACCTTTTCAACAAGAAGGATAGTCTTTGGGTCAAATGGTGTCATACCTATAAAATTAAAGGTAGAAGCATATGGGCAATCCCCATTCCTCAAGACTCTTCTTGGAGTTGGAGGAAAATACTCAAAGCTAGAGAGGATTGTAGACTTTTGTTTAAGGTTAATATTGGCAATGGTAGGAATACCTTTATGTGGCATGATAATTGGCACCATCTTGGCCCTCTTCAACCTCTGTTTGGGGACAGAACTATTTATGATGCAGCTAGCAACTCCAAGGCTATGGTATCTGACTTCATTAATGGGTTCACTTGGAGATGGCCTGCTTCCACCACGTGGGAATTGAATGACATCAAGAACTCTCCCCTGCCTCCTATTTATCCGCTGACCACTGATAAGGTGACTTGGGCTCCTAATAGGACTGATAACTTCTCCATTTCCTCAGCATATGTCTCCATCTGTCCTAGGGGCAATGAGGTTCATTGGCATGGGTTAGTTTGGAACAAGGTGTGTATTCCCAAGTGTTCTTTTATTCTCTGGCTTGCTTGCCGTAAGGCTTTAGTGACTAAAGATAAGCTCATGGATTGGGGGCTTGTTGATAATAATACTTGTATGCTGTGCAACTCGGGCATTGAGACTATCAAGCACATTTTAATGGATTGCCCTTATTCCAAAACTGTTTGGGATGAGGTTCTATTTCGTAACCAGTCTTATAGAGCTGTAGAGAGTTGGGAGAATGAGTTAAGAAGAGCTGCTGTTGATAGTAAAGGGGGGAACCTTAATTCTAAGATTAAAACCACCACCTTCTCTGCCACTATCTACTGTCTCTGGCATGAAAGGAATTGCAGACTTCACGATAAGGGCCATTCTACTGCAAACAAGGTGATAAGGAACATTGAGGAGATGGTGCAAGGTAAGACTACTAGATGGAAGAAGGTTCAAAGATCCTATGCCAATTGGATGACGTGTAACTTATGGGGATTACCCAATTCTCTTATGTATGACTAAGTGTTGTGTTTGTGGTCTCTAGAAGTTTGTTTCTAGTTGACCCTCTGGCCTTTTGGCTTTGTATATTGGTTCTCTGTTTCTAATACATTTAATTACCGAAAAAAAAAAGGTCGTTCGAACGACCTGGGCAGGTCTTCTAATGAGATGGCAGTAAATCTTCTCTAAATTCATCCTAAGATCATCCCAACAGCATTTTAATGTTCTTAAACTATTCTAAATCCTCTTAGGTCGTTTCTTAACATATTTTTGGGGTCAAATCCTCCTAATCAACATGTAATTATCATTAATCCCCAAATTTTACCCCAAACCCTATGAACAAGAACCCAGAATTTTATTGTGCCTAATTACTCATCATAAATCCGTTTTTAAATCATCAAAGTTAAGTTTTAAATACCAAATTTCATCCATAATCATTCTACATGCAATTCCTAACCAAGATCAAGGGTTTCTACAACAATTCCATTGGGTTTTCTGAAGCACCTTATACTCTTGACTCACTTGAGTCTATATTGTATAAGTGTTCATCTAGTTTGGAAATTGTGACAAAATTATGTCTAACCTAGAATCCAAAGAACCTCAGAGCTTACATTTCTATTTAATCTTTGATTGAAGGGATCTAGACCTAATTACCAACACTCACACACAGTAGAATAAATAACTTACATGTCATATTGCATATTAGTGTGTGTACATATGTTGAGTGTGTTTAAATCCCCAATATTGTTTTTTAAATATTTTTTGGGATTTTTTAAAACATTTTAAAAATAAGGTTTTATTAATAAAACTTGGTTTTAAAAGGTTATGGGGTAAATCTGCTATTTTAGAATGTTGGTTTAACTGTCTAAAGTTGGTTTGGGTAGAAACCAAAAGAGGTAGAGACTTCAGGGTTTACATTGTAATTACTTTAGACGCTCGTTTTATCATATGCCAACATGTGTTAGCTTCTGATTGGTGAGAAGTGTGTTTCCTTGCTGAGACAAATCGAATGATCATTTTCATCCCTTGGATCGTTCTTATCAACGATCTGCATGTCTTCCATCATAATCCCTTTGATCACCTTTGAACCAATCAGGAGAGCTTTAACCACCGCATATCGTATGCCCTTGGCTCTAAGTCAATTGAACTTGACTAAATCTGGTCCCTTGATTTCAATCCTTATTCTCGAACCTTCCCAGCCTCTTATAAAAAGGCTCCTACTCTTACCATTAGAAGACTTTTGCCATTTCGTCCTTTGAGAGAAAAGAAAGAGAGAGTAGAGAGAGAAGAGAGAAACCAGAAGAGAGAGAAAGAGTTAGAAACCCTAACCCTAATCCTAAATCGTCTAAACAGTTCAAACCAAATATAAATCTTCAAACCTCTATACTTTACCAAACACAACCTTGAGTGTTTGAGTGTTTTGAAAGATGATTTGAGAGTTGGTTTGTTGCTGTAACCTCTTCTTCTTTGGATCTTGTTTCCAACTTAATCATTTTCTTAGTTCTGTTGTTCTTGTATATAGAAATTTTCAGATATGAGTTTTTCATGATATATTACACTTAGTTTGCATGTTTGTTTCTCAGCTTGAGAAATATTTTGTTGATTCGTTTTCTGTAAATGTTTTTAACTTCGAAATCAACAAAAATGTTTTATGTTTCTAGTTCTCTTAAAACTAAACCTTTGACCTAGTTTGGAATCACACTTGGAGGTTTTCAATCTCAAAAATCTTTTCAAAACTCTGAGATTGATTAAGATCTTGACTGTCTTCTAAGCAAGATATCCGTGGATTCTGGGATTGATTTAAAGGTCAAACAGGTTCAAAGTTTTGTGAGAAGAGAGAAAAAGAAAAATCACAGCATATAGACTTATATGTAATTTGCTAGGACTGTTTGTACTTAATAAGTGTGAGTGTGTGCATTCATGTGTTAGAGAGAACCTCCACAAACACTTTCACTCTACTACACGAAAAGTGTTGGTAATAAGATCTTGAGAAAAAAGAGTCGACGTAAAGAACTTGAACAAATTGGAGTTAACAAACTGAGAGGACAACATCAACAATCAGAACTGCAGAGAAGTTATAAGGACACCAGAGGGTACATTCCTAAACTTATATATGTCTGAGTTGTATGCATGTTTGTTATATAGTTTGTAACTGTTAAATTTGTTTATAGTGGATTTTTGTTTTACTCTGTAGAGGGAGTCGTGGATGTTTCCTCAATTGGTGAGGTTTTACCACGTAAAAAAATCTTGTACTTAATCTTCCTACATCTTCTCATCTCATTCTTGGTTGTGCTGGGTATAAAAGCTTGTTTAAAACTGTTTAATAAACCTGTTATTCAAATCTTGAATAGATATCTCGTACATACTCTTATCAAACACATCTTGTGTTCAAATAGTTTTGGTTTTTCAAGAAAAGAGTTTCCTCAAAAAACATCTCGGAGTTACTTAAATAGTTTATTTTTAATAAACGGCTTTAGTAACAGAATTTCAATTTCTCCAAAATATACACAGCATAAGGTTTCTACACTAAACATGGAGGAAATATTCGTTGCAATTAAAAAAAATCAAATCACTTGCCTTAGATTTGTTCTTCAGATTTGTTGTCGGTGTTTCAAGATTGATTCTTCTCTCTTTTTGGTCACAATCTCTTCCAAAATGATGGTGGGGAGATGGTTTTTGTTTTGGAACCCTATGATAACTTCTCTCTAACCCCCGTAGCCCACTTCTAATGCTTTTTGGCTGCTAATGGCCTTAGTGGCCTCTTTAACATTATAAAAATAAACTCTAAAATTCGTGGGTTTTAATTCCCTAATTTTTAAAATTACCAAAATACCCTTCTAGGTTGCCGGTTTGGCCTAAAAATGCCCGAGACCCAAACTAAACCCCCGGCTAGTGTTTTCTGACTATTTCGACCCTTCCGGACACGTTGGCGCACTCAAAATGACCATTCGGTTGATAAAAATATAATTCATTTTTTAATTTAAATAAATTCTTTCCTGACACGTGCGTTCCAACTAAATTTCTCAAAGTGTCGTATTTCTGCCTCGTGACAATTTAAATATATTCAATACTCATATATTACCATATATACTCAGAAATATTAAATTTTAACATCATAATCAAATACTAACTCACATCTCGCTAGTATTTATAACGGGATTAATTCCCAATTAATTCTCATTTAATTTAATTAATCTCTTAAATAAAAAATTAATAAGATTACGGGGTATTACATACTTCCCCCCTAATAACAGAATTTCGTCCTGAAATTCCGACTAATGAATACCTGGTAAGAATAGCTCTGGATAACGTTCGCGCATCTCATCCTCGCGCTCCCATGTGGACTCCTAGACATTATGATGCCGCCACTGCACGCGTACTAATGGTACTATCTTTGACCCCAGTTTCCTCTCGCTGTGGTCTAGAATAGCAATCGGCCCCTCCTCGTAGGAACTATCAGGCTGAAGATCGATGTCCTCTAAAGAAATGTGAGTATGGGCCAAATCGTCCCTAAGATATTTCCTTAGCGAGGAAATATGGAACACATCATGAATCCTATGCAAGTGCTCCAGTAACCCAAGTCTATACGCAACTGGACCAATCCTCTCGATAATAGGAAATGGACCCACGTATCTTGGTGCCAGTTTCCCCTTCTTCCCAAAATGCATAATCCCCTTTATAGGAGATACTCTGAGTAACACCTAGTCCCCCACCTTGAATTCTCTGAAGAACCTCTTGGCATCAGCATAACTCTTCTGCCGGTCCTGAGCTACCCGAATACGGCTCCGTATATCTCTATCCATGCCAAAGTGTCCTGAATCACTTCCGGCCCAAGGAGTTTGTTATTCCCCACCTCTAACCAACATGCTGGGGAACAACAAGGCCTACCATACAGTGCCTCGAATGGATCCATGCAAATAGTGAACTGATAGGAGTTATTATAAGCAAACTCCACCAGTGGAAGGTACTGCTCCCAACCACCTCCAAAGTCTAGGATGCACATACGCAACATGTCCTCTAATATCTGATTTGTCCACTCTGTTTGCCCATCAGTCTGTGAGTGATATGCCGTACTCAGCCGTAACTCTGTACCCATGGCCTCCTGGAAACTCTCTCAAAATTGTGAAACAATTATCTTATCTCGATCAGACACGATATTTAGAGGCACCCCGTGAAGTCTCACTATCTCGGTAATAAAAATCTGGGCATACTGTCCCGTAGTGTAGTCTGTCTTCACGGGCAGAAAATTAGCAACTTTGGTCAACCTGTCCACAATTACCCATATGGAGTCGTGACCCCTCTGTGACGCAGGTAACCCCGTGATAAAGTCCATGGATATGCTCTCCCATACCCACATCGGAACCTCTAACGGTTGTAGAAGTCCTGTCGGTTTCTGATGGTCCACCTTTACTAGCTGACAAGTGGCGCATTTAGAAACGAACATGGCGATATCTCTTTTCATCCCGCTCCACCAGTACTGTCGTCTCATGTCTTGGTACATCTTATCCCCACCAGGGTGTACCGTGAACCGTGAGCTGCGCGACTCTGCCATTACCTCATGTCGTAAGTCTTCCCCTTCCGGAATGACCAGCCTCCCATTGAAGCGTAATCCCCCCTCTGAACTAATGGTATAGGACTTGGCTCCCTCTGCTAGTAATCGAACTATTTTCTCCTGACAAAACGAGTCATTTGCCTGGGCCTTTATCACTCTCGTAACAATCTGAGGTATAACAGTCATCACAGACATGAACGATCGGGCCACTGCATCCTGGTGTCCCAACTCCTTCCATTTAGCTTTCCACACCTCGGGCACCTCATCTACTGGCCTACGGCTCAACGCGTCTGCTACCACGTTAGCCTTCCCGGGGTTATATTGGATATCAAACTGATAATCCTTTACAAACTCAAGCCACCGACGTTGACGCATATTCAGTTCCTTCTGGGTGAAAAGGTATTGTAGAGACTTGTGGTCTGTGAACAACCTAAATTTCTCCCCCAATAGATAGTGTCTCCAAATTCGAAGAGCGAATACGACTGTCGCTAACTCCAAGTCGTGGGTGGGTTAATTCTTCTCGTGAGGCTTAAGCTTACGGGAAGCATAAGCTATGTCCTGACTCTCCTGTTGCAGCACACCTCCAAGTCCTTGTAAGGATGCATCGGTGTAGACTAGATACTCAACTCCCGGTCTGGGCAATGCTAACACAGGCACTGAGGTCAATTTTTCCTTCAACTCATCAAATGCCAACTGACAGGCATCACTTCAGATGAATGGCACACCTTTGCGAGTCAGATATGTCAAAAGACCCGCTATCTTTGAGAAACCTCGAATAAACCTCCTATAGTATCCTGCTAGGACCAAGAAACTACGGGTCTCAGTCGGTGTCGTGGCCTGTCCCCACTCCCTCACTGCGGATACCTTCCCTGGATCAACAGATATCCCCCGGTCTGAAATGATATGTCCTAAAAACTGAACCTCCTTCAGCCAAAACCCACATTTTTCATACTTTGCATAAAGCTCGTTCTGACGCGGCGTCTGCAAAACCTGCCTCAAATGTTCAGCGTGCTCTTCTTCTGTCTGGGAGTAAACCAGAATATCATCAATAAAGACAATGACGAACTGGTCTAGGAAGTCTCTGAATACCCTATTCATCAAGTCCATAAACACGGCTGGAGCGTTGGTTAAGCCAAAAGGCATAACCCGAAACTCGTAGGAATCATATCTCGTTAAGAAACAATCTTTGAGATGTCCTGTTCCCTGATACGCAACTGATGGTATCCCGATCGCAAGTCAATCTTTGAGAAGAAGGAAGCTCCTCTCAACTGGTCGAATTTTCTGGGGTGCACTAGAGGTGCACTTCTTGTGCGACATAATCTCTGAGAGAGGGATTTTTGTGCATCCAAGTAAGGTGTCAGCGATGAGGGAGTGGAGCCAGCCCATGACACCAATGGAAGTTCGTAATTTTCTGGGGTTAGCCGATTATTACTGTCGATTTATTAGAGGATTTTCAAAGATAGTAGGTCCCATTACGAATTTGATTCATAAGGGAGTACCATTTGTTTAGGATAGGGCTTGTTTTTTTTTAACTTCCGATTTTGCCGATTTCTGATCTGATTTTTTCCAAATTTGGAATGAAATTTTAGTTTTCCGATTTTTGATTTTCGAAAAAAATCGGATCAAAAATAAAAAATAATTCTGAATTTCTAATTTTTTCGAAACTATGCCGATCCGATTTTTTCGAATTTTTTTTGAATTATTTCTGATTTTTTCAGAATTATTTTTCGATGTTTCCGATTTTTTGAAAGTTTCCCATATCCCACATCGGTAGGGAGAGTGAGAGGGCTCCAAAGTGTGCTCTATAAAATGAGAGTATCGTCCTAACTTCTACACAAATGAAAAAATGGGTCAAATCTTCATGTTATATGTTGGATTAAAACCTTTTTTTTGTTTCTTTAAAATGAGAACTTCGAGTAATCAAAAATCAAAAATTTATTTTTTTGAAATTTTGGAATTTTGGAATTTTCTGGATTTTTTATATATTTTATGAATTTCCAAATTTTTATCGATTTTCCGATTTTTTCGAATTCAGATTTTTTTTAATTTTTTGAAAAAATCGGATCGAAAATCGGAATAATTATTTTATTTTCGAAATAATCGAATTTTGTTCCATAGAGGCATTTTTCGATCTGATTCGGCTGAAACGCAGGCCTAGTTTAGGAGGACCATTATCCGTTAGCTTTGGATGAGCTAAAGGAAAAGTTGACTTTAGCACCAGTGATATCGATGCATCCTTACAGGGACCTGGGGGAGTTCTGCCGTAGGAGGAGCGGGCTATAGCTTTTGCATCTCTCAAGCTTAAGCCCCATGAAAAGAACTATCCCCCTCACGATTTGCATTTAGCAGTAGTTGTTTTTACCTTGAGGATTTGGAGACATTACTTATTGGGGGAGAAGTTTCGGTTGTTCACAGACCACAAGTCATTGCAGTATCTTTTCACACAGAAGGAGCTTAATATGAGGCAGCGTAGATGGAGCGATCTCGTGAAGGATTACCAGTTCGATATCCAGTATCATTCGAGAAAGGCTAACATGGTGGCAGATGCGTGGAGTCGTATGCCTATAGGGCAGTTGAGAGCAGTTTGGAAGGCAAAGTGCGTAGAGCTTTGTCAGGAGAAGGTAGTCCAAGCCTATATAATAGTGATGATCGTCACACCCGAGATAATTTTGAGTGTTGTGAAATCATAGGCAGGGGATCCTTCTTGTTAGCAGAGGATACAATAGTTATTGGAAGGTAGAACATAGTCATTCTCAGTCAGTTCTGATGGTGGCTTACGCTTTAATGGGAGCTTGATTGTCCCAGATGATGAGGACCAGCGCGCTGTTATGGAGGAGTCTCATGGGTCACGATTCGCAGTGAATCCCAGAGGGGATAAGATGTACCAGGATATGAGAAAGTAGTATTAGTAGGTCGGTATAAAGTAAAACATAATAGAGTTTGTCTCCAGGTGCACCACTTGTCAGATGGTGAAGGTTAATCATCATAGATCAGTCGAGATTTTGCCTCCAATGGAGATTTCGGTGTGTAAATGGGAGAGTATATCGATGAACTTCATCATGAGGTTACCAACGTCACAGAGGGGTCATGATTCCATATTGATTATTATTGACTGGTTGTCTAAGGTAGTTCATTTCTTACCTGTTCGGGTGAATTACACGACAAGGAAGTATGCCCAACTTTTCATTACAGAAATAGTTAGACTGCATGGGGTGGCAGTCAATATTATTTCAGATCAGGATAACATCTTTGTGTCCCACTTCGGACAGAGTTTTCATGTGGCAATGGGAACATAGTTGCGTTTGAGCATGACGTATCACCCGCAGACCAATGGGAAGATGGAGAAGGTGGATTAGATGTTAAAAGATATGCTGAGGATGTGTATTCAGGATTTTAAGGGCAGTTGGGAGCAGTACTCACCTTTGGTAGGGTTTGCTTATAATAACTCGTACCAATTTACTATTGTCATGGCACCTTTTGAGGCTCGGGAGACCTTATCATTTTCCCTCGTATTGGTTAGAGTTGGAGGATAACAAGCTTCTCGGGCTAGACATGATTCAGGATATGTTGGCAAAATTTGAGTTGATTAGGAGTCGTATTCAGGTTGCTCAAGATCGTCAAAAGAGTTACGCTGATGCAAACTGGAGATTCTTGGTGTTTGACATGGGTGATCAGGTACTGTTGCGGGTATCTCCCATGAAGGGAGTGATGCGCTTCGGGAAGAGGTGGAAGTTGGCACCTAGGTATGTAGGGACTTTTCCTATCATTGAGAGGGTAGGGCCGGTTGCATATAGGCTTGCCTTACTGGAGCATTTGTAGAGGATTTATAATATGTTTCACATGTCATCATTAAGGGAGTATCTCAAGGATGATGTGGCTTACTGGTATATAGCATTGGAGGAGATAGACCTACAATCGAAGATTTCTTACGAGGAGAGACTTGTTGCCATTTTGGGTCGTAGCGAGTGAAAGCTTCAGTCAAAGGTAATACCATTAGTGCATTTATAGCGGGGACACCACAATTTTGTCGAGTCTATGTGGGAGCACGAGGATGACATGCGATAAAAGTAATCATAGCTCTTTGTGGCAGGTACATTCGAAGTTTGAGGAATACATTATGTTATTAGGGGAGGGGGAATGTAATACCCCATACTTTTATGAGTGTTGAATTTCCACGTGTGCATTAAATTATTAATTTAATTGGGGAAATTAAATGGGTTTTGGCAAATATTAATTTGCGAGTTAAGGATTAAAACTTATGATTATTATTATTTACTTGCGTGCAATAAGTAAACGGAGACGTGATTTATTATAAGTCATTTATGAGTGAAAAGTGAGGGTTTATTATTTGATGTCGATCGAGAGTTACATCCACGGATTTATATAGTTTATGAGTGATAAGTGATGGTTTTGGCAAATATTAATTTGCGAGTTAAGGATTAAAATTTATGATTATTATTATTTACTTGCGTGCAATAAGTAAAGAGAGACGTGATTTATTATATGCCCTTTATGAGTGAAAAGTGATGGTTTATTATATGATGTCGATAGAGAGTTACATCCACGGATTTATATAGTTTATGGGTGACGCGTAAGATACGCACGTGTCGGGCCCATTTAATGAGAGATGATGGCATATTATTAGTTGGGTGACCCGGATAGTCTTTTTGAGTGCATCGGTTATCCAGAATGGTTCGAAATAGTCCAGAATAGGTATTCGTGGGTTATAATTAGGTTTCAAGGGGATTTTCAGACATAGTGGGGCCCATATAGGGGTAGGGGTGTCCTTTTGCCCTTAGGGCTATACTTAAAACGGGATTAGGGTATAATTAAAGAGTATATTAGGTTTAGGGAGGTGGATGACAACCTCATATTTGGCCTCTGCATAATTGTGATTAAATGAGAGATTAAGAGAAGAGAGAAATGAAGAAAGGGAGAAGAGAACTTGGAGAACAAAGGATAAGAGCATCTTCAGAATTCAGAATCATCCCTACGTAAAGATACTTCGGATTTAGATCCATAAGGAAAGTGTTTGCCTGCTTTAGGTTGTATATTCTGTAGTTAATTACATTCATAATTAATTAGGAAAAAATCTAAGATTTGAAAAGATAAAAGTTTTTGATAATTGATTAATTGAAATAGGTTTGTGTTCACCTCTGATCATAGTTGATGATGATTGATAATTAATAGTTAAGAATTTCGTGATTAAATTCTGGGTTTATGATATTGAATATGGGAAGATTGATAGGGTTCTAGAAATCAATGAACTTCAAGGTTAGATTAATTCTAAGTTGTTAGAATTGATTTATGAATTGGAATCCTAGGGTTTTGATGATGGATTCGGGTATATTTCTGTGTTATAATGTTTCTGGGATAGTTATATAATGATGTGGGAAGTCAATTTGAGGTTCTGGGAGACTTGGGACCTCCATTTGAGGGTTTAAGAGGTGAAAACTTGAGGAAGAATACGATTGGCAAGCCAACAAACTGAACCGATTCGCAAGCAATTAAGAGAACCGGTTCGGTCTGCTAAACAAACTGTTTTGGTTTGTTGAACTTCCAATATTTTTGTTACGCACTGTTTTGACTCGTTATAGCTTGGTAAATGGGCATATGGGTTTTCGGGGTGGATTGGGACCACAAAGGAATATTTCTAGGGTTTGGTACGTGTGTTAGGCCAACGGTTAGATGGGTCAGGTGAGATGAACAGGGAGTTCAAGTGAGTGAACAATCTCCCCCGTGATTGTATAATCGAGAAGTCAGTTCGGACTTTAGGATTGGTAGACTAGTACGCCGTGAGATTTCTGTATGTTGTTAGTACCTTTTATACACACACACACACACACACACACACACACACACACACACACACACACACACACATATATATATATATATATATATATATTGTGGGTGACTTGTATATGTGATTATTGCTTCTTTATTTGGAACATCCCTACTCGGTAGTGCTATCGTTAAGAGGTTGCGCCTAATGGGTAGTCCACCCTAGCGTTGACCAGCAGGTGTTGGATTAATTCTCTAGGTCATAGTACTGTTGCATGGACACTATCCATGTGTGAGGATAAGTGTTGGTTTGGAGACCAGTTGGGTGCGATGTGGTATGGTCGCACCCCTAGACGTATGTTTATGACAGCCTCTGTTGTTTGTATTTATGTTTGGGTTCGGTGATGAGATTCTGACCCAATGGCTCAATTGTGGTACGTGGTATACCTGGAGCCTAATAGCACACGAGGGATGCATTTGTGAGGTCCCGGTTCTGGGGATGCGGTTATACATGTATAGCGAGTGACATATATGTATATTTAAATGAGACATGGTGTGTATATCTATTTATAGCACGAGTGTAGCTATGTTATTATAATTGTGTGAAGACCGTAATAACATAGCACGTGTGTAACTATATGATTACTTATGAATGTATACCTAGTAGAGGTAGTATATACTTAGTTAATGGTGACTATTAGAGGGATGGACTTTGATAGCGATTATTGTCTTAGTTATACTGGGTAGGGATAATGAAATAAATGCGTTAGGTGCGCATTATAGATGAGAGGTGATGATAAGTCTCATGCGAGTGCGACTGGTGAATTAATTGTGAAAGTAATACACTGCATGTTTTTATTTAAAGCATTTAAATACTTGCAAAATATTTTTAAACATTTTCGACCATTGTCCCGTTGGCAAATCTGTTTTGTTTTCAAAACCCCAGGTGTGCAGCAACAACAGGGACAACAAGGTTAATTCTTTCATGCCATTGCGAACAGTAGTTGTGGACGTTGCGTGATATGATTGTAGCCGCTTCAGCTTCTTTCTATCTAGATAGGATTTAGTTTCATTTCTAGTTTTCCTTTTGGGTGTGTTACCCATAGATGGATGGGCTTTTATTTATGTCAGAGATTTTATTTACTTATTATTTTATTTACGTTGGATGATTATTTATAGTGGCCGATGGTTATTCAGGTCATGTTAATTATTTATGCTTATCAGTTATGCTCTCTTTTCATTTGTATGTATGGTTTGTTCATTTTATATTCAGATTACTTGTTATGATAGTGATGCTGAGAATGAAATCATATTGGATTCACATTTTATATTAATAAAGGATTGATCACCCGATATTAGAATAGGCGGGGTGTCTCAACCACCAAACTCTAATGATATATAAAACGAAACCATCACTACATAATAAATCCAAAACCGACATCGTAAGTAAATCTCCACAAGCCAAATAACTAGATTTTCGACTCACTAAGTAAAAGAGTACATGCTAGAACTGAAATGACAATACCCGGACCTCTCAATACATAACACTAAAAAAACAAAATTAAACCTACATCTTAATAATGGTGATGAAACTAGAACATGACTTGATGCAACAAGAACTGGAAAAAGTTAAATCGGAAGGTCACAAGCACCTGAAAGGGGGGTTCAGGCCACCGCAAGCTAAAATAGAGACGCCACTCAATGACTGTTATGCAAGTAAATAATAAATCAACAATTTATAAATTACATAACTCATATCGTATAATGTGCCTCCTAAAAATAAATAATTTAATTTTCATTTTTAAATAAAGCATTATTTAAGACTGTGCACATACCTAGCACTCCACACCCCTGGAGGTAACTAGAGTCCCGCCACACATATACAATACAATAGATAGTAACATAAATAAATCCCCGTCATAAAAAAAGTCCAACATCCACCATAGACACTCTAAAATATCACCAATAAAATCATCGTAATCGTGTCTGCCCCCAGTCCCCTTTGGGATCACCAAGTCCCACGATACAGAATCCCATCTCCACCATAGACACCCCAATCATCTCCATCATAAATAATATAGATAACCATGACCCCATGCGTAGGTTCATGCACAGAAGAATAATGGATCTCCACCCTCGATACAATTAAACCCATTAGCCTCTCACGTCACTAATTATTTAACGTCTTTTATATATTTTTATTCCTTAGCTCTTTGAATCACTTCACAATATTTATTCTTCTAAGAGAATGGTGTGAGGCATGGATTACATATACTACCATCTAAAGTGAAAGTTTCTTGCTTTAATTGGGCATTATAATATTATCACAAATTATATAATAATTTGGACATGGGGAAAAAAATCATGAACTTCTTCATAAATCTTATTTTTACTTATATAGTCAAATTCTCAAATCATAAGAGGGGTGATATCAATTCTATCATAATCTAAAAGTTGAATTGAACCACTTCCACAAACATTCATGTGGATGACTATTCATACTTGAAACACACTTAAAAATCTAATACAAATTTCTAGTGGCCATTACTTATGAATTAAAAATACCGAGAATTTTATAAGAATGACATTAAATTTCTCAAGCTTTAATGATTCCAAGTAGAAATTATATTTAAATATTTACATAATTGAAATTGATATATGAATTATACAATTTAGATTTTGCATAGGAATTTATCAAATTCTTAATTATCAGTAATTATCAAACCCTAATTTACATAGTTAAATCGACATATGAATTGTATAATTAAATTTATGCATACAAATTTGTCAAATTAAAAATTATCAAACCCTAATTTTAATTTATTATTTAATTATTTAACCATTACTAATATCATATTATTCAAATTATGAAATTTAATGGGAAATAAATAAAAAATCTAATTATCTCTAGTTGATTGTAATTATTAAAAGTTAATTTAGGTAGAAATTACTATTTAAATGCATAAAAGGGGAGGAGTAGAATGTTAACTTGCCTCTTGAACAAATTCCACAAAAGAAATATAAGAGAACTCTAGAGGAAGAATTGTATAAGAAATCTTCCTTGAAAATATATTAAAAAGACCCTCTAAATGCTCTCCAAACTACTGTAAATATTGGTCCAAAAAGTGCTCCAGAAAATTATTATTTTGTTGCTGAATAGAAGGATAAAAAACTGGATTGTAATGATATAATATGTGGGATTTATATTTGATTTTTGGTTAAATTGTGTACTCAGATGAAAAAGACAGTGGGGTTCTTTTGTGTTGGAACTATATAAAACATAAGGAATTGGAAATGAGGGAGCGCCTATTTTGAAGATGAAATGAGCGCCGCCCAAATATATATATATTTTTTTAGAACATGTGTCCTTTTTTTTAAGAAAAACCTTTTCTCTTTTTTTCAATAATTTAATATAACCTTATTAAACCTAACGCTAAACCTTTCTCCAAACAATCTCTTAATTGCCTTATTACCCTCCCTAATCATAAACCAACTACTACCCTTATGTATAACTCTTCAATTACTTTTCATAATTACAAATTAACCCCTAGTTTAAAGTAACTACAATTAAGCACATATACATTGTTAATTAAACAAATACATTCTAAAATTCATAAAATTAAATTTTATAAATTATAATAACTTCCATACTTTTAATTTATTTACATACCAACTCCAACTTAACATATGAAACTTTATTTTTATTACTTAAATCATATAAAATTTAATTATTCCATACAATTATGGGGTATTACACATAGTCTATTATTTCCTCGCTCCTTGTATATAAAAAACGAGAGCTCATCCCAAATCGCCTGAATCCGAAGGGACTTTTCTCAGTTATTCCCCTTTGAAGACACTACCAAATAGAGAATAAAAAATGCCGTCCACATACGATTAAGTATAGATAAACGAATTGCATAGAAAAATTCAGACATAAGTGAATCCTGAACGAAAGGGCCCAAACTTTTTCTGCAATTATCATTATCAACAGAAATTCACACTAATTTCTTACCCTAAAAACCCGAGTTCATGCTCCCTGCGGTCATTTAGTTTTCATCGGCGAACTCCCCATTCACGATTGCCAAGTCCGCTCTGTAGTGTTCTATATCTACTGAAGAAGACTAGGCTCCATCCATAACGGGTCAGGTTTTAAGACGGATGGAGAACATCACTGCCTCTCAGATCACCATGCAATCACTGATGGGGGCACTAGGTCGACTACAAGTCTTCCAACAAGAGTCTATTGCTGACCCTGGTGCAAGAGATATGTACTCCCTACCCTTTCCCCAACACTAGTACACTGACTGTGGTGTAATGCATCGTAATTTTAAAGGAAATTGATTTATTAATTAATTATAATTTTTAGAGAATTTAAATAACTATCTTAAGTGAAAACTTGAAATATATAATTATTTAAATGAAGAATAAAGTTTTATTTGTGCTAATGGATGTTAAAATATAATTTATGAAAGTTATTATAATTATAGAATTCATTTGACGAGCGTTAGAATTTATTTGATGACTTAATCAATATTTGGGCCTAATGTATATAAACAAAAGTATGGGATATAATTGTAATTATAGAAACTAAATTGAAGGTTTGGCATAAAAGAAATTATGGTTTAAGATAGAGGGTACTTTTGTAATAAGTTAGTTACTTGAAGAAAGGTTTAGGGTTAGGGTTATTAAAGAAAAAAAGAGAAAGGAATTAGGGTGTAATTAAAGAAAATAAAATAAAGAAAATTTTAAAATTAAAAGAGGAGAATTTTTATTTAAAAAATAAAAATAAAATTATGAAGCGGCACATGTTTCTCTCGTTAAAGGATGCTGAATTCCATTCATTCTCTTAAAAGTGAGTACAAATAAACCTTACTACCTCCTATTCCCAATACATAAGTTGACCTTAAAACCTCAACCAAATTTCATAAAAATTATATATTCCCAACCCTAAAATATACTCTTTTTATTCTAGCCAAAAAATATATTTTATGGAGGAATTTTTTAGGACAACTTTGGATCAATTTTAAAGGCCTTTTAGAGGTCAATTCAACTACTTTTCAAGAGGGATTTCTTCTATATATCTGGGATATTATTTTCATCAGTTAAGAAACAACTTTGGAGGGACTTTTTTTTTACAATTATTCATTCTTATTATTTTGGGAGTTTTCTTCAACCGCCGAGATAAGACAATTCTACTATTTCCACTCATGAGACAAATAGTATTTTCTATCTAAATATGATTTTATAAATTATAAAATTTGGTAGAAATAATTAGGTTTATCTATATTTTGATCACATCTCTAAAATTTGTGATTTTTGTGAATAAATTAATGAATCCAATTCATGAAATTTCATACTTGATTAATTTAGTCTAATTTAGTGTAATTCAATTGGATTGTGGGAATTATATATTCTTTGTGTAATTTTAATGTTAAAGTAGAAATTCGCCACGATTAGAATTACATGTTTTAAATTATCCTTGTGATATGAAATTAAGATTTCTATTCTAAATGATAATGTAGAAAATTGGGATTTAGTTATATGATGAATTCTCACCAATTTACTGTGGAGAATTAGGAAATTTAAGGAGGATTGTAATTGTCATAAATGTATTTGATTAAATCTAAATTATGAATTGGAATTCTATATACATTTCTCTCCCATAATATACCCAATGTAAAGAATTGAACTAGGGGTGCAACCGGTATGGGTTTTTACCATACCTTACCGTTTTGGTCCCAAAAAAATGGTTTTGGTTTCATATTATGAAATACCGAAAATCAATTTTACCGAAATCGAAAACACCGTAAAAAATTTGGTTGGTTTTAGTTTTTAGATACAAAAAACCGATTTACCGAATTTACCGTACCGATATCGTACCAAAATTACCGTACCGAAATACCGTAACAAACTTTTTGTGCAGTGTCAAATTATTTTGGGTATCATACTACTTCTATTTATTTTATTTCTCATGAGTGAGTTTTTATATTCTCTTTGAATTTAAATTTATTTATTTGAGTATTTGGTTTAAGTGTTAAATAATCATGTTAATTAAACATATATTTTGTTTAATTAATCAAACATTTAACACAAAATCAATTAGGCAGCATTTTGTTAAAATAAAAAAATTCGTTTGTTTTATTGGCTATATTTCCATTTTGCCCTTATTTCTTTTGGGATTTATATTATGGTTTGTGTAGAGATCTTTTTTTAGGGTTTCCATTTCATTTTTTTTACCTCTTTATCTCTCAAAAAGTGTGGCCGTCATTTTTGTTTGAGCTCTCTCTCTCTCATTTTTCTTCTTCAACCTTGGGTTGATTTTGAGAAATAATTTTTTGGGGACTTTTATTTGAGAACACCATTTTTTTGTTTTGAGATTTGGCTTTCGATTTGGTGTGGTTACTTCGTTTTGAGATCGGGTTTTCGGTGATAATTTTTTCGGCGCCAACTGTATTCGGATCTGAGTTCTCTCCGTGTTTTTCGGTGATTTTTTTTTTGACTAATTGGCTTTTCCGACGAAGGTTTATTTTTTCGGTGTTGGAGGTGTGGATGATTTTGAATTTTCGGCGAACATTTTTTGAGATAACACCCTCATTTTTTTAGGCTCATCATCTTGGCTCACTCTCCTCAGGCACCAGCTTCCTTATCTCATCACACTCTACTCCGGCTTCGGTAGAGGCAAACCGATCAGTTTGATCTCGTCTCACTCTCATCCGTCTCTGACGGAGGTAAACCGGTCATTTTGGTCTCGTCTAACTCTCCTCCGGCTTCAATAAAAGCAAACCGGTTAGTTTGTTCTAGTATCTGTTTAAATCTCTTGTTCTAAATGCTACAAATGCTAGAAATTGTACCTGTTTGTGTATGTTTCTAATTGTTCCAAACAACTAGAAATGCTAGAAATTGTAATAGCTAGAAATGCTAGAAATTGTAACAGCTAGAAATGGGTATATCGAAATATATACTAGATTTACCAAATGCATAAACCGATTTGAAATTCTGGTATTTATCGGGAAAAAACCGAATTGAAACCGAAATTACCGAAACCAAAAAAACCGAAAAAACTGAAAAACCGGTCGGTTTGGTTTTGGTTTTTGTTTTGATGTACCGGTCGGTAAATTGGTACGGTACGGTTTTACCATATAGAATGTGGTTTTGGTATTGGTATTGGGTCGTTACCGACCATACCATACCGGTTGCACCCCTAAATTGAACACTCCCATGTATTATTAATAATTTTTTCCTTAAAATTATGTGAGGGTAATGGATTGGTGGGTATTATTTGTTGGGATTAGATTTTGAATATGAGTCACTAACTCATAAATAACATGTACCCCATGAATTTTAAAATTCTAAATACGTGACACAAATTATATGTTAAACTTAGCCTCCATGCATAGCATACGTATTATTGCCCTTACATATTAGGGGTGGGTATAAAGGATTAAAAGGTAAAATATACTTCTTGGATATCATTAAGCTACACACTGTGGGCCTTATATTGATTGTATTATTTATTGCATGGCTCGAGTTAGAGTCATGGTCTTACTATATTATTCATGTATTTGGAGGCAGGCAGAAGGGTGTTATATATATAACAAAACTCCTATACATCATGCTTCCTACATCACCCATACATAGGTCCTATTTTTTTTCAATTTTTTTATTTTACCCATGGAGTTAACTTTCCAATCAACACATGTTGAAAAAATTATGTTAAAATACAATTTCTAGCTATTTTTTAAAAATCCAACAAAAAAACTGTTGAAAATACCTTATTTATAAGGGCTTGCACTAGCATAATTTTGTGAATTTTTTAAAAATAGCTAGAAAATATATTTTGACCTAATTTTTTGAGCATATATTGATTGAAGGGTTAACTCATCAGAAAAATAAAAATTTTGAAAAAAAGTTTTCTTATGGCCTAGGACTAGGTGTGATGTAGGAGAGCCTTCCTCTCTCTCTCTCTCTCTCTCTATATATATATATATATATATATATATATATATATATATATATATATATATATATGTGTGTGTGTGTGTGTGTGTGTGTGTGTGTGTGTGCACGCGTGTGTGTGCACTTTATGATTTATGGCATGGTTGTTTGGGATACATCCCGATTATGGTATTGTGGACATTATATTTATTAGTTATCTCGTCTCATGTGTAAACTAGAGGAATTTTAAAGGATATTATTAAATATACAAGTTAAAAGATATTATACCGGTAAAGGTTGTAAACAACGGTTTAATTAATAACTGTGGAATTTTAATTTATATTCATGATCGATATTTTTACGACCTGAGTGCGTAGATATTATCTTGTTGCGAAGGGTCTGACCCGTTGCGTTGTTACAGGTGCTCCAATGTACCCGACCCAGTTTCCTACTCGAGCACACAGTCTTCCATTCCACATAGAGTCTTGAAGATGTAGGTGTTGAACCTACATTTAGTTTTATTACATTTATGTTGAGATAAGAAAGGTTTACTTTATTCCTAATATTTGTACCCAATTTTGATATATGAGAGATTCAACATGTATTGGATCTTGATAGATAATTATTGATGTACTTAGTGGTGGTTGGCCTCCATTTCGGTTAAGTTATTTTTGAATATCCATAAGGTTGTTCTTGGCAAGAGAGGATCTTTAGGTGATGTTGTTGTAAAATTTTTGGTTGAAGCCTTTAAAAGCATGTTTGACCATTCTCAATTTTAGAGAAATTTTAATCATAGGGCTGCCATTGACATTTTTGTTCCAGGAATCATCAAGGATGATTTTAAAATTTATGTGCACCATCTAATAATTGAAAATAAAGTTTGGGGGATGATGGGATAATGGTTGGGTATGCCTTGGTAAATAGCCTCAACTTGGGATTGAGAAAAGTTGGTTCTCCAGTAGTCATTGGTTAGGACTCTATCATTTTGGATTTAATGATTATTTCCCTTCATGATTTCTGCTCCACGTGAACCAGAGACCTCCAGTGATCAAATCATCCATTTGAATGTTATAAAGGAAGTTATTGAAATCTTAAACAATAATAACATCAATGCCAAGGATACTATTTTTCTCATTTTTGTTTCTAAACAAAATTAAGTCCGCCATTAAGATTCAATTATGATGATGAAAAACATATTGGACATCTTCAAAGTAAGTCCAAAGGGTTTTCAATTGGCAGTGAGGTTGATGCCATAAATAAAAATAGCATATATGATTTTGTCTAGACTAAGAGGGGTGATTAGGTAGGATATGGGTTGGGTATTTGATGAATGAGTGTCCACATTGAAGCATTTGGGATTCCATTTAACAATTATTCTTGTAATCCCTCCATTGACGGTACAATTATGGGTAGTTTCCTAACTAGGGAAGCAGTAACTTAGAACATTTGGCACATTATTTATTTCGACTTTGGTTTCCACGAGACAAATAAGGGATAGCTTATAGTCTCTAATGAGGTTTCTAACTTCTTGTTGTTTCATGGGAGAGTTCATTCCCTTTATATTCCAAGTGTCTAGATTAATCATTAGGGATTAGAGGGATGGGTTGTCCACCTGGTGTGGTACTCTTCTTCCCATGAATCATCTTATGTAGTTTCTCATCTGTTTATTGGATAGGTTTTCATCAGATTTTCCTCCCATCCCATCAATATCTTTTTTAATCTTCAAGGTAATGCCAGAGGGTTATGGAGTGGCTTTAGGTTTAGGTTGCTCCTCCATATCTTGGAGAGCTGAAAAACTGTTAAGGTTGATGTGGATGGGGTATCTTACCCTTTAGGGATGTTGTGGTTTGGTGTGGTCTCCTCATCAAAGGTAACTATTGGTGGTGGGGTGATGGTTTAGTTTACTTATTTGCCTTTCCTATTAATATGTGTCCATTCATCCGCCTGAAAAATGGTGTTTGAGATATCAGGTTGTGCTGGCTGAATTTTGGCCACCCAAACTTTAGGTACTTTTGGACATTTGGGGATTTTATGTCCCACAATACATTTTGAGCAGGAATAAGGCATTTACTGATATTCAACATTAATCTCAATAATATCACCATCTTCAAGCACCAGTTCAATGGTTTTGTGGTAGGTTTCACTTGCTTCAACTTTAATACATATTCTTGCATAGCTATGTTTATTCGTGTTTTTCAGTGGTAGCATCAATATAGAGTGGTCTTACTATGGAATTGGCTATGTAGCTAAGGAATTCTTCGGTCCAGTATTGTATTGGAACATTGTGGAATCTCACCCAAATGGAAACTCTTTTAGTGAGGTCTTTTTTGGATTTAAAGTTTGGATGCCATCTATTTAGAAAAATGGGATTGCTAATAAAGTGCTAAGGCCAATTGTCAATTACAATATCTCTGTCATTAGCATGCTTGAATTTGATTAGATGGAACCCAATGTCATGGGAAAAGACTTGTAAGAAGCCATGTTTATCCCATAGTTTGTGGGCTAAGTAGTTGACAACGAAATATGGGAGTCTTCTATTGAGGAAGAATCTAACAAAAATGTTCATCCAAGTAACATTTTTAGTATTTTCAACTACAGCAGGGGGTTTAATTTGAAACTTCCCATTCACAATAGAAGGTTTGTGATATGTGAGCTTTAGGTTGGTGGTTATTTGGGTGCTACAACCGAGATCTAAGACTTGGTTGCCCCATTTTGTTACTCAATAGCATGGGTTGTAGGACTATCCTCATGTTGCGCAGAATTTATGGATGGGTTGGTGTTTGGCTGATGGTTTATAACATGGGTGGATGAGTTTGCTCTCTTGAAAGTGCTTTGTTTAAAGGGTGGCATGGCCATTCTTAGTTGCAAAAGCAACATTACAATATGTACTTTTCCCACGGTTACCCATATTGTGAATAGTTATATCAACTTTAGCTTGAGATGCCTTTGGTGGTGGCTCCTCTACCTAAACCCTTTACTCTTGAGGAAATCAAGATGAATGTTCTTCTCTTCATTTAGCTCCTGTATACTGGACACATTTGTACTCGCTTTGGCTATTCTTTCATCAGTGACTGTAACTTCAACCTCCTCAATTACCTGACCTTCTTCAAACTCTTCAGCTGAGAAATTATCATTTATCTTCATTGAGATAGGAACAATAACCATTTCATAAGGCACTATGTCATTAATGATGGGGATAGTGCATTTTTCATCTAGACTAGGCTCCACCTCATAAGAGGTTGTTGCAATAGCAATCATTAAAGTGGTTTCCATAGTGGTGTCATGGTTTATGGGTATGGCAGTGCCTGCAATAGTAGTCACTTCATCTGGTGTAGTTACTGCAACAGGTGTTGCTGGGGAAGTAGTTGCATTGCCCCTCACTGCAGCAGGTAGTTTATTCATGGCCATGGTATGTTAGTAGGGTGAGGGTGGTGGGATAGGAGGAGGGGAGGTGTTTAGGTTTGGAGGGTAGCTAGTAGGGGGGGCTAGAGAGAAGGGAGAGAATTTTTGCTGATAGAACCTAAATTTGGTTATATGCTTGGCTACTATTTTAATATATATCCCTCAGATGAAGACATCTGGTCATGTCTATAGAACCTCCTCCTGACACCCTAGTTAAAGGGATGAGCAGGTCCTTGCCACTGTAGTGAAAATCCTCACTCTTACCCCTGATTTAACATGGCCGTACATTGGATAAACAATACAGTGTCTTGGTCCCTCCACCAGACTCGGAACAAAACTCCTAAAATCCTAAAACCATTCCATATCCTCGATTGGACCGAAGTGATGGTTCCAAATACAACATCGCATGTCTATGGTCCTATATCCTTTACTGACCTTTTGCTTCATTTAGAGAAAGCTGAATAGGAAGCTCGAGGAGAACCCATACTCTCCTCGGACAAAGAGGTCGACTTCCTCAATCGATCTGGATGATTCCACCAAACCCAACTAACAAAGAAAAGGGTCACATTGAGGGAGATAATATTCCCCTTCCCCAAGAGAATAATAAGATTTAGGAACAAATCCTTCAGACGTTAGCTAAGATTACCATGTAGGAACTACTGGGCACATCTCGAGAGCACCGATTCACCCTCCTCCATATATTACTTAGGCTTCTGTTCCCCGATGCTTAACCCCAACAAAATGTCTGCTACCACCGGATCCATCACTATAAAGCAGTGTATAAGCTTCTCTGATGAAGATCTCCCCATATAAGGCCGTAATCATCAATTCGCACTACACATCACCACCAATTCTCGCGGATAAATTGTCCCCTTAGTACTGATAGACAACGGGTCCACTATCAATGTGTGCCCCCTCCGCACTACCACTGGTCTAGGATATGCCGCCTATGAGTTCACACCATCTTGTACGGCCATCATGGCCTATGATAATACTCGTCGAGAGGTCCTAGGAGCCATTACCCTCACACTCATATTGGGGCTATCGAATGAGACGTGGAGTTCCAAGTACTCAACATTCCCTCCAAATTTAAACTCTTGCTAGGAAGGGACTGGATACACCCCATGGGGGCATTACCCTCATTATTACACATGAAAGTTAGGTTCCCGTTTAATACAGAGGTCATCACTATCCAAGGGGACGATGGATGGGCCACAGTGGCTAACACTAGTACTATTCCCCTCATGAATACCCACCATGATAGTAGTGACATCTGTCTTAGTGGATTATGAGTCGTCCCACTTGCTCACATGATTTAAGATGAGTCAATTATCCATAATTTAGCCATTTGAATAATCAATAAAATGGGGTACATTCCCAGATTAGGACTTGGAAGGAACCAATAAGAAACCCTGGAAGCCATCGCTACCATAGAACACAAAAGGGAAAGCTAGTCTGGATTACATTCTTAGTAACAAAACCCAAACCTGGTATCCTAAAGATCCAAATCATAGGTGGAATGGTCACTTTCGTCTCCAAGGGGAAGAATACCCATATCACGGACTCCCTGAACCATGGTGGGATGAAACAGAGAAATCCTTATTACTCGGGATAGAGATCCTATATGAATAGGGATTGTACGCATTCCTACAATGTTTGTATTTAATGCACCAAGTTAAATAAGGAGGAAAAGGATCCAAAAAACACACAACACCACATGAGTATAAGCGGTTAGGCAACGTGCCTACGTCCATGGGGTTTGGGGAACTAGTCGGTAGAGTTATAGTACTAATCGACATTACAATTTCACATGCCCATCACCAATAGGGGTGGGTATTCATTTATAGAGGATCGTAAGAGAGTCCTAGCTCAATTAACAACTATTCCTAGAAGTTGGGACCTATCTCTTATCTCTGTTATGTCGTCTTTAGGGATATATATATATGCGAGAGTCCTTCGTGACATAAATTCTTAATTGACTTGATATGTAAGGAACCTGTGGACCCATGGTAAACACGCGCAAGTCATGTGCCTCTATATTTCTGGTCCCCATAATTGCCCCCAAAGCTCAGTGTCGCTTTGAGGACGCTGGGTTCTGTTGTGACTTAGTCGGTTGGAGACTTCGATAAGTTGGAACTCTCGAATATTTATTGTTTTGATCGAAGGTGAGTTTTGTAAATGTCCCTAAAATTGAAGGGTCTTTTTAATTGTTGAGTGCTTTGGGGGTACGTTGGTAAATATTCCTATTTTTTTTCTTTTGGATAGTGAATATGTTCTTAATCAATCGTCACACACGCATATAATTATCATTTATCCTGGGGAATCATGAGGGTGCTTCCAACTACAAGGTGACGGTTCTCACTTTTTTGCCCATTTTTCAGTTCATTTAAAAATCTTGTAATCTTCAGTCTTTCAAAGGAGAACTTATCACTTTCTTCATTTTCACTGTAAGAATTTCTTTGAAACTCTCTCTTCATTTCTTTCTTCTTCATTTTTTGTTTAGTTATTTCACTGAGCTTGTGGTCTTTAGACATGGTGTACATTATTGATGAGATCACGTTGGAAGAATTTAGACTTAAACATCGAATCCCTCTATGGGTATCTGTAGAATTAGTTGACGATCCTTGTGACCTTTGTGCCCTTGCTGAAGGCCACTCGCTGCCTTTAATCTTCCTGATTTAAAAAGGATTATTGGGATAACTAATATAATCGAGCCCCATATAGCTTACTAATATAATCGAGTCCCATATATCTCACTAATATAATCGATCCCTAGTTACTAAACTTCTGGATTTCAATAAGGATTATTGGGATCATGGCTCGATTGTGAAAATTAGTAATATTCCCCCTTCCTGAGGGTGTGGCGTAGGAAGGGCCAAGATGCCCTCAGTACGGGAAAGGAATTGGTTTGAAAGTCTATTTATTGGCTCTGTGATCCTCCTTTGATTGATGTTCATTCTTTATTACTTTCTCCTTTTTACAGTGAAGAACAAAACAACGACGTTAATTTTGTTGATCTCTAGGTGGTTTGGTCCATTCAGCAAAGAGTTGAAGCTGTCGAGCATCCAAGGTTGGCAACATTCCTTCTTGGTTACAAGAGAAGTACCACTTCATCTGTCATGAGGTCGATAGAGGGAATGGCGATCATCCCTATCACCTTGGAGGACCTAAAGGCCTCCGCTTCTCCTAATTCAAAGAAGACCCAATAATCCGATGAGAGCACATCCCTCCAACCCTTAGAGAGGCACAACTTGATAGGGGAAAACACATCATACTTTTTCAAACCACTTGGCGTACTCCCTTCTACCGTTTATCTAAGTGCTATGGCGAAGAGGAAAGTCACCAATTTAATTTCTACCAATGTTGGTGTCGTGCACACTGCTAGCAGATCTCCTCCTCTTTCTCGGTTGACAAGTAAGAAAAGTGATGTTGGGGGTTTCACCAACCTCATAAATCTTGATGACTCTTCCATCAAGGACCATAAGCCTCTTTCGAAAGGCAAAATAAGGATCATTTTCCCCTAATGGAGCTTGTGGGGAAGAAAGATGCTGATAAGGGCATGGGTGTTGGCCTGTCTGTAGTTTCTCGCCCCGATTTGGCCAGGGAAGTGATTAGATCCGGAGTTCTTCGAACAGATAGGGTATATGACTCCACTTTGCCTTATTTAAGGTTATTGGAGCATGACAACCATAACCTTTCCCTTATAACTTCATTGCCTCCATATTGTTCCTTTATGTTTTCCTTTCGTACTATTCTCATATCTATTGTCCTCTTATTTTACAGTTCTTGATCGATTACGATCAGTTACTGGAAAGGAATGATCAGATGAAGGAGTCCTCTATCGATCCTGAGGTAAAATTTAAGGAGTTATACAAATCTCTCGTGATCACTTAGCGTGCTAACGAGACTCAGTCCACCGAGAAAAAGAAGCTTGATGATAAGGTCAAGATCTTAGAGACTGAGAAGGTCGCTATCTAGAAGAATGTTGATCACTCTGCTGCTATAGTGGACGTCACAGAGTAAGCCAAAAAGGATGCTTGAGACACGAAGGTCACAGTCGACCTCGCCAAAACACATGCAATTGAGGCTAAGGCCAAAGCCAAGTAGGACTTAACTAATGTGGTGAAAGACAATGAAGGCACCTTCACCCGTGTGTGGGATAAGGCCTTTGAGAATGCTGCAATAAAAATCACCTGTCTTAAAAAGGCATTTTTTTAATAATGGCTGGGATAAATCTCTGGCCAAGGTCGGCACAATTAAGGGGTTAGATGTCTTCAATGAACATCTCTAGGATCCCCCATTTAATTTGAGGAAGAAGTTGTTGAAGACGATAATGAGGTCATTGCAGAGGAAAACTCTTAGATCAAACTCAGGCAACTGATGAGGAAGTTGTCGACCTACTGAGCAGGTGGCTGGGAAGGAGACGGTCGACAAAACAACTTCTTAGAGTTTTAGTTAGGGAGTGTTGTATTTTTTATATTTCCCATTGATGTAGGGGCATAACCAAATTGTATGGTTTGATTCTATCATTATTGTCTCATTTGTTTTTTGTAAGTCTTCTTTTTAACAAACTCATATATCCAACCAATTGTTCATGCAGTTTAACTAAGGCTTGCAGCACTGGTTGCTATTCGGAGTGACTTTTAATAAAGATGCAGGACACTGTTTGCTGTTGGCCATGATGAAGCAAATGAGGATGGCGAGCTTAACAAGCTCATATGTCTTGATGTGTTAGCTTAAGCGAGAGAGGCATATTTGAACCTTCGTCTCCTTTTGCATTAGGCAGTTGCATATAACACTGCCTTTCATGACATGATTTTTGCCGCCCAACGTAGCCACAAAGATGGTCAAGTCTCACAGATGATTTCAAAATAATGTTGGCCGTTATAGAATCTGCCCATTCAAGGAAATAAGGGAGGTTGCCACTATCCTTGAGAAAAAGAAAAATAACTTGAATGCTGAGCTTGAGGAAATTAAAAAGCCTAAATTGAATGAGCAAGTTAGGGAGGGCATTTCCTTTTTGGAAAAGGAAAAAAAGAAAGAGAATGCCCAGTTGAGGGAGGAGCTCAGAAAGGTTAAAAAGGCCAATCTTTCTCTCAAGGTCAGAAGGGAAATCCCCTAACCGAAGAGTTAAAAATGACTAAAAAGACTTTGTTTAACAAAAGGCCAACTATTAAGAGTCCAATCGAGAAGGTTGACTGTTTTACGTTCCAGTTCCACAGATAACCTTGCCAGGTCTAGATGGATGGCAACGCCGAGGCTCTTCTAAATATGGATTTTTCCTTGAGTGGTGCTCAAAATGTTGGTTACAAGAACGGTTGGCTTAAATCCCTTACCGTGGGGAAGATCCCATAGGATTTTAAGTTGTGGTATTAGTATTACCTGGGCTGCTTTGACCACCTCCTTACAAGCTCGACGCGGCGTGGATCCCAATGGATGCCATTCCAGATTTGATGGGGATGATGAGCTCTATCGACCTCAACACTTGGTTGATAGTGTGAGTCCAGGTGGTTCGTTAAGGATCAGAGATATGAATGCAACTGTTACTCTTTATGCATTGGATGTTCCACCTATCGGAGTTGGGAGTTTAATAAATGAGCAATCCCAATTGCATAATTGATCTAGCCATATTCACCATTTTGTTGTAAATCATTTACTTTTTTCAATTTTTGTGTAATAACGTATAAGTGTTAATGGAAATTTTTACATTTTTGCTTTCCTATGTGATGTGTGGTCTTGTAGTCTTACCTTTTAGGTGATGTCGTCAAATCTAACCTTAGGTCTAGAGCCAGAAAAGACAAAATTCACCTGTTTGTGCGGTCATTCCCCATCGAGGATTTTTTTTACCTAGCTGGTCGGTGGTTCCCAAGGTTTCCTAGTAGGCCTTTCATCGGCGATAAGCCATTGTTCATGTTTGGTTATTCGCTAAAACTCTTTGTGTTGGCCGACCTATATCCAGAGTTAATTTTTGGCGGCTTAATTAGTTAGTCTTAAAAGAAGACATTCTTGAGATAAGATAGTTATCATAAGGATAAGTAATATATTAGAGAGAATTCATTTAAATAATTGGTCTTCTTTATTGAGTACTTATATCCATAACTTGGAACAAAGCATAAGTGCGAAAAGTCAAAAATAACTTTTTAAAGAAACTTTAAAATCGAAATAAATGGAAAACGTTATCACAAACTAAAAAATCTAAAAGTAAAACTTCTTCAGGTTGGCGGCACTCCAAGATCGGGGAACCCCTTTGCCCTCAATTGTTTTTAAGTGGTAGAGACCCCCTTAAGGTCATCATAGATGACTTTGAATGGACCTTCCTAGTTAGGCCTCAGTTTCCCATCAGAGGGCTTTTTGGCACTTCCCCTAATTTTTCTCATCACATAGTCTCCGACCTTGAATCTCCTCACCTTAACCCCCTGTTGTACTGCTTGGCCAACTGCTACTGATAGGAGGCAAGCTTTATAAGAGTCAATTCTCTCTTGTCATTAGACAAGTTAAGATATGCTCTGATTGTTTGATTATTGAGATCTTAATTGACCAAAGTGGATTTTATGGTTCGCAGGCCTGCTTCCAATAAGATCATTGCCTCAATTTCGTAAGCCAGGGCAAAGGGTGTCAACCCCGTTGATCGCCTCGGTGTTGTTTGGAATGCCAAGAGAACATGGGGGAGTTGGTCAACCCAGGTGCCCTTTACTTTTTCCAACCACTTATTGATTCCATCGAGGACTGTCTTATTGGAAGCTTCAGCCTACCCGTTACCTTGGAGGTAAGCCATTGAACTGTAGTAATGCCTGATACTATGCTCACCGCAAAAGCTTTGGAAGAAGATTCTCTGGAATTGAGTCCCATTATTTTTTATGATGCTTCGAGGAATGCCAAACCGTGTTATGAAGTTTATCCATATGAACTTGGTTATATTTACTTCCTGGATATTCGCCAAGGGTTCCCCTTCAACCCATTTGGAGAAGTAGTCGGTGCCGACCAACAAATACTTCCTACTTCTAGACGTAGGGGAAAATGGGTCGATGATGTCAAGTCCCCACTGGGAAAATGGACCATGGCTTGTGAGGGACTTGAGGTCGCTAGCCGGTTGGTGCACCAATGGTGAGAAGAGTTGACAACTCTTGCCTTTTTGAACATAGGGAACTGCTTCCTTTTGCAGATTTGTGTGACACCCCGACTAATTAAATACCGGGTAGCTACTCCTTTATTAAATCAATACAAAATGCCAAGTTGGTCCAGTTAATAGCATCACTGTCGAAAACATTTTTAATGATTACTAACCACCTAGTATTCAAAAAGTGAGTTGTCAAATTTTAAATTAAATCTGATTAACATGCAATAAATGAAATATAGAAATGTAACACAACCATTCACGATAAAGTCCAACTATAATGAATCAACAAATAAAGATGAGTCTAGAGGAAATACTCCTCACAACAATCCCAATATGAAAAGAAATGAAACAAGTTTGCATCCTGAATTAATTACAACCCAAAGTCTGAATAACTGAAATATAAAATGAAATGTCTCTAAAGGAAAATAGGCGACATGCCCTACAACTGATGAAATCTGAATATAGAGTCAAGGCAAATGAAGCGTCTACTAGCAAGGCCCTGTAACTTCCACATCAGCTACAGCTCGTCACCTGACTGGAAATACTATGCACGGTGTCCTTGTGGTTGGGCACCTAAAAAATGGTTTTTACAAAAAGATAGATTTGAAAGCAAACGGGTCAGAGCCCGAATGTGGAGAGTATTTTAAAAACAGCAAGTGCTTTAATAACAATTAAAACAATGAATGCAAGATATATGTTAGGACGTGCTCTCACATGAAATACTCACCTCTCGTCTAACTGTGCACTCCTAACGTTCCTGTACCCATTCATGTGTTATTCATCTAACTAAACCATCATAAGTTCTAACCCAACTACTCAATTCACAATATGAATTCCCAGTGGTATTACTTAAATAGATAGCTTTATTGGAACTCGGATTCTCAATTATTAGCCTTTACCGTTTACTGGAGGTTATCCCCTTATTTATCTTCTCAGGGAGTTACTATAAATGATTCTCATAAATAAACATCACAATTCCTTTTCATTCAACCGTATATTATTCACATCATAAATATACAATATAAGCACCCAGAGGCTAAGCTGCGGTGCACACATACTCTGCTATCCATCCCGGTACATCACGTACATAAGGATTACAAATTCTGAATCTCTCAGGAATTGTTAGAATAAGCACAACACACAAAAATGGAGGCGAACATAATTCAACATATCCATGGTCACGTACATACCTACGCTCCATAGTCATCTGGCTTAATAACTCACAATTAAGTCATTCCCTTGAACTATGTCCTCTAGGTACCAAACTAAATCCGGGCACACAAGGATTAAAAGGCCCTAAGCGAATGTAAACCTCCCGTGATAGCAAATATGGTAGGTATGTCATACATATAAGATCATATACTAAGCATGCACACATCTTAGATATCTGAATATTAATAAAGGTATTTTCTACATCCTTATACCATTATTCCAATTGTATACATTTTAAGTCTTCCGTTAATATATAAAGTAGACTGTCGACACATCTCACGTCATAGATTCTTATACTTAAAACCTATCTCAAAGGGGTTATTAAGTTTTCTATTATTCCCACATATTACATCATTATTCTTAAGGTCCTTACTTCTGCCTCAAACCTCAATTCATCAATTTATTCAAAATTACTCTTTTAACCCTAATATTATCTCACTCATCGAGCTTCATTAGCTTTTAGAATAATTCCTCAAATTAAATTCTAATTAAGGTCCAACTTTATAACCATACCTACTGGTCTTCCTTAAGTCTAAGGACATTCATAAGGTCTCCAATAATATTTTCCAAGGGTTAACATCATTAAAATTTAACTAGGGGAAATTTTACTCTTTCTGGGAAGGTCGATCGATCGACCTTAACCTTCGATCGATCGATAGTGGTCAATCGATCGACTGATGAATGTTGATCGATCGAACGCACCAGGTAGGCTACGGACTGCTTCGTTTTGCAGTTTTCAAATCATCTCAAAACACCGTTAACAAGCATGAAACTCTAAGATGACGTTATAATATCATCATACAACCATCCTACAACATTGTTAACGTTCTAAGACCAATAATTCATCATCCAAGGGCTTTGTTTGGATCAAAACTTCATCAAGAATTCCAGTTTTCTACTTCTTTCAAGAACATTAATAAACTTCTTCTAAAATTCGTTTTTAGATCATCAATAGTTATATTCTGAATTCATAATTCGTCCAGAATGTTTCTACATGCAAATTCCTAACATAGTTCATAGTTTTAATCCTCAAATTCATGGGTCTAATCAATCTTCCAAGATAAATTTGATGATTATCCTAAACATGGAAAAGCATAGCATTGAATCAATTATAATTAAACCACTTGCCTTATGTGTATCTCTGATTTTGATGTTGAAGATTGAATCGTTCTCTCTCTCTGCAGAATTTCTCCTCTCTCTCTCTCTCTCCAAGCTTTTCTTCTCCAAAGTGACAATGGTGGCTAGGGTTTTGCCTTAGGAACTTTTGGGTCTAATTCTAATAACCTCCGTAGCCCATAAGGTCATAAGGTGTAGTTAGTGGTTTTAGTGGGTAATTACCAAGTCAGATTTAATTCCTAATTTTCGTTGGTTTTAATTCCCAAAAATTCAAAATTACCAAACTACCCTTATACGTTGCCGGCATGGCCTAAAAATGCCCCGGGACCCAAACTAAACCCCCGGCTAGTGTTTTCTGACTATCTCGACCCTTCCGGATGCGTTGGTGCACTCAAAAAGACCATACGGTTAATAGAAATAAAATTCACTTTTTAATTAAATAATATTCCTGACGCGACTGTCACACGTGTCTCAACAAAATTTCCCGAGTTGCCGTATATCAAACTCACGACAAATTTAATAATTCAACATTCATATATAGCCATATATACTCATTAAAATTAAATACCAACTCGCATCTCTCTAGTATTTTTATCCGGATTAATTTTCAATTAATACACATTTAATTCAATTAATCCCATAAATAAATGTCACAAAAATACCGGGTATTACAATTTGGCCATCAATATCCTTCTTTCATTGCCCTAAATGCCAATGATCTACCCTTGTGTGGCTCCCATATATACCTTCATGAATCTTGTAGAGGTTCAACGTTGTTCGATTGCACTCATTGGAGGTGAGGCTCTGAAAAATAGCTTCGATAAATTTTCTTGTTTGCCCCCAAGTGGAAACAAGTAGATTTCACCCTTACCTTATGCACTTCTTTCCTATCAACTGGTTGGGCATCTTCTAATAGGTAACGCATTACCATATTCATCCAGCTCGGGATCCTATTAATGACCACAAATTGCTCGATAAATTTCCCTCTATTTATACTGGGCTAGTTTAGGTACTCCACTTAAGTTTCTGTCTTCCTTTATGGCTGAAGAAAGTGTGGCTAGTGCATTAACATGTGACCACTCGCTCATCCCTGTCATTGTAGTCCCTTGATGTCTAATTTGACACCAGCCTTGACTCACAGAAGAAATTAAGGCGATGGGCTCCCAAGGAGAGCCCTTTCGCAATCCGCCAAGCAAGGCTTCTCAACTTCATTGTTGGAGGCTTTAAATCCCAAACAAATTGCCTATTCGAGAACTTTTTTCTCTTGGGATACCAGTAGAATCCCACTCCCTCCCCCTTAGAATTTAAGGCCCCATCAACATACAATACCAATTTATCTCCCTCTTCGATTGGCTATGGGACATAAGCTACACTTTCATTTCTAGTCTCTTGTAGTTCTTTATCGTTCAAAAATTCGGCGGTGAAGTCTATTATGACTTCCCCTTTGATCGAGGTTCTCGGATGTAACTGAATATTAAACCTCCTGAGTTCCACTGACCACTTAGACATCTGTTCATATAGGTTGGCTTTCCTGAGCATTGCTTTTAGATGGAAGGAGGTTAGAATGGTGCTGGTCTGTGCCTTAAAGTAGTGCTTCAACTTTCTTGAGGATATTACCAGTGTATATGAGAGTTTCTCTAATGGCAGGTACCTCTTTTTAGCGTCGATAAATGCATTTATCGCATAATAAATCAAAGTTTGAGCCCCATTCTTCTTACAGACCAAAGCTGAACTAACAGTACCAATGGACACTGCCAGATACAAGTATAAAGGGCCTCTATTTCCTAGAATGGTCAGCAGTTGTGGTTTTCTTAGATAATTCTTTTTTCTTCAAGTGCCCTAGTGTATTCATCATTCCATTCTTCCTTCCTTTCTTAAGTGCTTGAAAGAAATACCGACACTTCCCTAAGGACCTGGAGATGAAGTGATTGAGGGCGGCTAGCATGCTAGTCAACTTTTATACCTCGTGTATAGTCTTGGGGGGATGTACCTTTCTAATGGATTGAATTTGTCATGGGTTTACCTTGATACCTTTTTGAGTTACTAGTATTCGAGAAAATTTCCCAATTGTACACCAAATTAGTCTTTCATCACTTTCAGCTTCATCCTGTAATAACAAAGCACTTTAACAGTTTTTGCCAAGTTTCCAAGATGATCCCCCTTCCTCCTACTCTTTATAATCATGCCATCTATATATACCTCCACCGTGTCTCCCAATTACTCCTTAAACATCTTCGTTACAAGTCTCTAGTAGGCTTCCCTAGCGTTCTTCAATCCGAACGACATCTCCCTATAGTAATATAGCCCCATGGTGGTGATGAATGAGGTCTTTTCCCGATCGAGAGCGAACAAAGGGATTTGGTTGTATCCTGAGTAGGTGTTGAGGAAGCTCGTATGCGACCAATTAGTCTATCTTCAGTAGACAAAACTATCCTTCGGGCATGCACGGTTTAGATCATTGAAGTTTATGTAGACTATCCACTTCCCATTGCTCTTCGTTATAATTACAAGATGCGATAACCAATTCGGGAATTGAACTTAATTTATGGATTGTACCTCCAGAAGTTTACCCACTTCCTCTTCAATAGCTTTAGCCTTCTCAGGCACGGTTTGTTCCACCTTTTGATCCACTAGTGGATGTAGCGGATCCACATGGAGCTTGTGACACATCACTTTTGGGTGTATCCCCAGCAAGTTGTATGGCCTCCTAGCAAACACGTCTTGGTTACCTCTGAGGAAAATAACCAACTCTATCTTATCTTTTTCTATGAGTGAACTGTCGATCAGGAACTTCTTTTCAGGCCGATTATCATCAAACGCTATCTCTTGTAGGGGTTCCATAATACGATCGGTAGAGGCAATCGTAGTTTCCTCAACACTAGGTCGCTAATATTTTTGCTGCTATTTAGAAGGCATTTATTCCTCCTATGGCTCTACTACTTTTTCCTTCTTCTTCTCTTGCTTAGGTCGAATGGCGACTATGAAGCACTTTTTGGACGAGGCTTGGTTCTCGTGTATCTCCATGAATCCTTTGTTAGTGATGCACTTTATCTTCTAATGGTAGGTGGATGGTAAAACCATCATAGCGTGTAACCACCCTCTGTAGAGGATAGAATTGTATAGGGAGTTTATATCCACCATAAGGAAGTCAATAAGCTTAGAGATCCCTCTAGTCCGGGCAGGAGAACAACCTTTCCTAGGGGCAAGTCATTCTTCCTGCAAATCTAACTAATGGAACAGTGGCTTCCTGCAGGTCTTCAACACGCAGGTTCAATTGATTGAACATTCAGAGGTATATAACTTTTGAGGTGCTTCCTTGGTCCACCAATAGTTTGTCCACATCCTAGTCGTCGACTCTGAGAGTGATAATAAGAGAGTCGTGGTGGGGAGTCCTCACTCTGACCAAATTATCGTTAGTAAAAATGATGTACTTCGTGTAATACCATCCTCTGGGCGCCAGTGTTTGCTCATAATGTCCTTAGCTAGGTCAATCTGAAAAGCTCAATAACTTCCGTGAGTTCCTTAACCTCCATCCTGAGGGCGTTCCCCTTGATTTTGCTTAGGTTTGATATTCTATGAATCACTATAGACTTTTGGCGCAAACACTCATCCAAGATGTTTTCTGATATTATGCCCCCATGGATTACTGCAAACTCATGTACCATATCATATTACAAGATGTTGTCTTATCTCTAGTTGCGCATAGACTGCATTTCTCCTTCCTTCTTCTCTATGAAGTTATTTAGGTGATCATCCTGAACTAGCTCCTCAAGATGGGACATAAGTGCCTTGCAGTTATCGGTCTTATGACCATAATATTTATGATATGCACAATTTAATATCGAGATCCTCTTCTTCGAATCGTTGGATAGGCCATTGGAAATACAGTCGTCCCTTGATCTTGTAAAAGATCTTGTAATTTGGTTCAGAGAACACCGTGTTGACTGCCTTGAATGACTTTGCCTGATATTTTTTCTTGCATCCTTTATGCTTTCCATTCTGCTTCCTTCTTACTTTTTTATTTACCCCGTCCTTATCATTCTTGAGCTGATTTTTTTACTTTCCATCCTGACCACCTTTGGTCATTGTATCTTTTCGCCCGATTTCCTATTCCGTTTGGATTTGTTAGAGATTTTTATTTATTTATATTTCCAGTATGTAGTACTCATTTGGGAGTTATTTCATGGCGTGTTGATTATACTTATGGATATTTGACTTCGTTTGAATAAGCTAGTTGGCATGTTTCTTTTAGATGATTGTATCTTTAACACTTGGTTATCCTTACGCTGGTTTATATTTAAAAAGGTTTTTACGATGAAATTTATTAATTGAATTAATCATTTAAATGGTTTTGACACTTAGCTTAATTATTTAGGGTGTTTAAATTGGAAATATTTATTTTGCGATGGTGATGCTGAGAATGAACCAACCGTTCATCTTGATTTTAATTTAATGAAGGACTGATCATCCGACATTTAATTAGGCAGGGTTTCACAAGTATCTCTATGTATAAAAAAAATTCTCTTAAGAAACTCAAGGTAAAAATACTTGCTTTCATTGAGTTCTAACAATCTAGACACAACATCGACTTTTTGATTCTTTGTTCATTGGCCATGATTTGACCATCCTCCAAAGCTTCAAGGTCTAACTATAGTAGACCTGGTATAGGCAAAACATTATATGGAACCAAACGTATAGGGGTCATTCTCCACATGGACAGAGGCCTTCAATGGTTTTGGTTCAATAGCAACACCTAAAGAAAATGGAGATGGCATGTGGATGAGGAAGGAAAGGAGGTTTAGTTGAGGAAGAGGAAGGGTGAGAGGGTTGTAGGAGCGAAAGGTAGTCTGGAGAGAGGAAATATCGTTTTACTGGTGTTAACATTTCTTTCTAGGGTTATCTCATTATGCTTACTAGACGGGATAATAACTCCTGTGTGGTGATAAACTAGGCTATTGATTTGTCTTATAGTATCTTTGGGCTACAGGTTAATCTTACCAAGATGGTATCCATGAGCTTCAATCTATCATTATCATCCCTCATAGTATTCCCCCTTTATGTATTTGGGAGTTCCACTTATAACCTCTAGACTGAAGAAAAAGGAATGTAATTATCTTATTGATAAGATCACTGCTAGAGTTAAGAGTTGGACCAATAAACTCTTGACCTATATTGGTAGACGTGAGTTTATTGGTCCAGTCACTTCATCCTGCTTATGGGAGTGATAAAAGAGGTGGAGCAAATTATGAGGAACTTTATTTGGAATGGTGATGAAGTTAAGCATTATGGATCCAAGGTGGATTTGGATGCTTCAGCTATTAGGCAGGGGCATTAAAAATTAAGAACCTACAGGTTTGGAATAAGGCTTCCATTTCCAATCACCTTTGGAATCTTTGTTGTAAGAGATAGTTTGTGGATTAAGTGATGTAATATGTGTAAAATCATGGGCATGATTATCTGGGCCTTAAGCATTACTAATGACACTTCTTGGAACTGGAGGATAATTTTGAAGCTTAAGCAGGTTGTTAGACCTCTCATAAAAATTATTGTTGGCAATGGGGAAAACACATTTATGTGGTATGATAAGTGGCACCATAATGGTCTACCCCAACTTCTTTATAGGGATAAAATCATTTACGACACTGCCAACAATGATAAGGCCAAGGTTACTGAGTTCATTCATAAAAATTGGTGGAAATGACCTTCATCTGTGACTTGGGAGCTATTAGAGATAAGGATAGTGTAACAACCCGCGTAATTTTAGGGTATTTTCAAAATATAGAGGAAAATAAAGTTTTTGGTAAAATTATTTTTATTGCTCAAATATTTTGGATTTTTTTTTAAAGATGAGAATTTCAAATGGTTTCAAAATTGGAATTAAAATGGAGTTTTAATTGAATTTTTATTATATAGAAGAGTCCTCAAAACATAAAACTCTCTTAGAGTCCTCAAAACATAAAACTCTCTACCAAAAAAAAAATATTTAAAAATATTGAACGGTCCGATCGAGCTGACATTTTTTGGACAGGTTCCTCTCGTCTTCAGCTAATTTTCAATAAAATTTCATCCAATTCCAACGGCCCGATCGTCCGAAATAAAAATTTTAGTGTTTGAATCTAATTAGAACTCTTTTCTTAATCAAACTCTTAATCCTTTATATATCAACTAATTCGTGGATGGACTTTTCAAATTACTTTTTCTCAAACTTTTCAACCACAAGACCTCTCCAAAATTACTCCCTTTCATATACAAACCATAGCCCCAAACTTATTCAAGATTTCAACCTTAGATTAGAAGGCTTATGTAATACCCCGTATTTCCATGGCTTTTAAATTTAAGGATTTATTAAATGTAATTGAGATAAATTAATTTAATTTTAATCCGAAATGTTGTTTTAAATATTTACTAGCGTGACAAAAGTTAGTAATTATTGGGAATATATTATTTGTTGCATATTACTGGATGAGTATAGTAATATATGAGACTTATTTTTATAATATTGTCACGTGTGAATAAAATGACAATTGTGGAAATTTAAGTCGGGACGCGCCTGTGTCGTGTCAGGACTAAATGTGGATTAAGAAAAGTGAATATTTTATAGGTTGTTCGTATGGTCGTTTTGAGCGCGCCAACGCGTCCGGAAGGGTCGAGATAGTCAGAAAAGTATACCCGGGGGTTTGATTTGGGTCTCGGGGCGTTTTAGGCCTAATTAGTACCCCGGGAGGGCATTTTAGTCATTTTGTATTTTTGGGTAATTAAACCCACGAAAATTAAAGGGGTTATATCAGATGTTTAGGTTATCTCCTAGGGTTAGATAACTCAAAACACTAGAACGACCATTGGAGAGGAGAGGAGAGAGCTCTCAAGGCATTCCAAGGCTCAAAACTCATCCGTTTACACCGCCGCCACCGCCAACGCGTAGATCGCGAGACGGGGAACGCAACCACACCAAATTCAACACCAAACCAGATTTCTGAAAATCCCAGGCAAGTGTTTATCTTGCTTATTTCGTTGATGCATCTTTCATATTGGTTTAGGAATGATTAGGATGAATTGTATGGAAGAAAAACCCAATTTGAGATTGGAAATTGCATGTAGTGATGACTTAAATGATATTCTGGAAACCCTTTGTCATGTAAAGGATTAAGAGTTTGATTAAGAAAAGAGTTCTAATCAGATACAAACACTAAAAAAATTATATCGGATGATCGGACCATTGGAATCGCTTGAAATTTTAGTATGTTGTAGCGAACGGCGAGACATGACTGCTGATCAGATGGTCGGATTTCTAAAACTATTATTTTTACTAGAAAGATTTATGTTTTGAGGACTCTTCTAAGTAATAAAAAAAATTCAATTAAAACTCCATTTTAATTCCGATTTCGAAACCGTTTGAAATTCTCATCTTTGAAAATAAAATTCAAAATCCTTTAATGTAAGGCAAAATCTATATTTTTGGGATATTTTGCATAAGGGATAATGTAAGTATATATTAAAGGGGAGAGACACGTAAGAGAGAGTTACGTTGGAACATAAATGGATGTCTACTGAATTGTACATTTGGAAGAATAGAGTCCATGAGGGTTACATAGTAAGTTGGAAAAACCCTTCGAATTAAAGTTAGAAACGAACCATTATACTTGATAAATAATAATGGGAAAATAAGGATAAATGTTGTGAATGTGGGTTATTGGATAAACCTAAATTGATATAATAAAAGTGGTATATTTATATGATTGTGTATGCATATATTATATACTTGTGAAAATCATGCCCGCGCTACTTGCTATCCCTGAGGTTACCGCGCTGGGATGATCTTATCTCGTGTGCCTTATGGGGGATATTGACTCGTACCCTAGAAGATAGGAATCCTAGGTACAGGCTATCGAATCGGTAGTCACGGTTCTAAGAGACGTGAGGGTATGTACTGACCTCTTGGACTTGGAAACTATGCTTCGCCTCAATATTGTTTGTGTATGTATTTATACAGTTCGAGAGTGATTCCGAACTTGTATTCCCTTTAATACGATTGATACGGGGATTGGATAGCAGAGTATGCCCGCACCATAGTTTTTATGTGGGGTGCTGTTATATTATACGAGTAGTTAATATATATATGAAATTCTGAAATCTGGAACTGCGTACTGTGATTTGATATGTAGGACATGGTTGATGACTCAAATTATAAATAATTGTTTTGAGAAAGTATAATATGACACTGGAAAACTTGATTGATTAATAAAGTTAAACGGAGAACCTTGGTTACAAATTGAAATCTTACGTTTTAAATACTTGTGCTGTTTAGTTGTAAATCCTGCGAATAACCTAAGATAAGTTAAATCATTGGGGAAAGATAGTGTGGTATATGACGAGATAGACCATTGGGAAGGTTAGTGCGATAGGTGTGCACATTAGAAGAGAGGTGATAATTTCTCAAGAGAGTGTCGCACTAATATGTTGTTGCATTAGCCTGTAATCAATTTAAATACTTGCTAAACGAATTTTTAAATCATATACACTATCGGTCTCTGACCCGTTTCTATTTCCTTTTCTCTCTTGTATATATATATGTATGTATTACAGGTGCCCAGCCACAGGGGCGTCTTACTTAGGATCCTTTGGAAGGAACGTGCTGCAGCTTAGGTGGGAGTTGCAGGCCTGTTGTTTAGACGACTTCATCCATTTGATTATACTCCTAGTTCAGTTTTGTCCAGCAGGGGCATGTGTCGCCCTCTTTCTATTATTTAGTTGGTATTGTCAGAGATTGAAATTTTTACTTTCAGTACCTTTATTTCGGGATTTATTACTGTCAGGATGTTTTCCTTTAGTGTTGTAAATGTTGGGATTTATTATTGATGATTAAATTCGTGTATGTTCAACTCTATTTTTAGTCTTAATGCGTGACTCTTTAGATGTTAATGGTTTAAGGTTTTATAACCGGATTTAATAAAATGAGAATAAGGTTTTAAATGGTTTTGACACTTAGCTTAATTATTTAGGGTGTTTAAATTGGAAAAGTATTTTTACGACAGTGATGCTAAGAATGAACCAACTGTTCACCTTGATTTTAATTTAATAAAGGAGTGATCGCCCGGTATTTAATTAGGCGGGGTGTCACAACTTATTTGGTGTTTTCTTGAGTTTGGGCTAGAACGAGATTTGATTATTTTCGCGAGAGGAACGTGATGGTGTGATTAGATTTTGAGGCTGAATTATGTGATGATTCATTTGATGATTTTGAGGTATGGTGTTTTACACAATATCCTCCTTAATCTCGCGAGTGTTATTCCCTTTATTTTCTTGTGATCGTTGACTCATATTTGAATTGCTAAATTCATTTGGAAATCTGGAAATATTTATTGGAATCTAATTTCGATTCATGTGGTATTATATTTGGTGTTGAGCATGTTGTCATGAGATTTTAATATGGCACTGAAGTTGGGCACCCGCCAATATTCCTTTTTCCGGATATGCTAAAAAAATGCATAGGCGCGGTACGGTGGTGAGGCCTGGTGACCCAGTTAATGTGTTGTTGAGAAATTATATTGATATAGTTGCTTATGAAATTCGCATTTGATTTGAATATTCGTACTCGTATTGTGACGTTTTATTCACCACTAATATTTGTTGAGTATCTTTCCTGTCGTATTGTGTACTTCCCCATATTTTCTTTTAGTTGGCAGGTTAGCGCGGATTTGAGCGCTATGGACCAATTGGGATGGATTTTAGCGTGAATTATTTTGGGAAGATTATTGGAGAATACAAGTTGGAAGAATTGCATTTATTTTGATATATAGAGCATTTAGAGATTTATTTGTTTTTGAGATAGTTAGATTGTTGTAATTATTTCGAGAGAATTGTTGTATTTATTTGAAGAGATTGATATTAGTGGTTTCTTTTCTATATTGGGATTTAGATGCTCTATACCTTGTTATTGTGGAATTGTTTAGTTTTATCGTAGTAGCGCTCCGTTCGCTCTCCCCGGGCAGGCGGGGTGTTACAGATAGATAGTCTTCATATTGTTAGACATGGTGTTCATGATAGGGTGACTTGGCTACCTAGGCAAAATGGTAGTTTCTCTATTTCTTTTGCTTGGCAGCACTTTTCACCTACTCTTCCCTTTTGTCAAATGTTCTTTAATCTTGTAGCTCATCTATAAGAAGGCCCTTTACAGTAAAAATAAGTTTTTAAGCAGGGATATTGTTGAGAATGAATTTTATGGGACTTATAATAACCATGAGGAGTGCATATCTCATGTGTTATCTGAGTGCTGTGTAATACCCCGTACTTTTGGCTATATTTATTTTTGGGATTAATTAATTAAATTGCGTATTTATTGGAAATTAATCCGGGTTAATAATAATACTAATGTGATGCGAATTGGTATTTGAGTATGTGTATATATGATTATATATGTACTTGGTATTATAAAATTTGTCGTGGGATTTATATACGGCATTTTAGAAATTTTGTTGAGACGCGTGGGACCGCCGCGTCACGGTATAATATTTTGATATTAAAAGTGAATTTAAAATCTATAATCCGTATGGTCATTTTGAGTGCGCCATCGCATCCGGAAGGGTCGAGATAGTCAGAAAACACTAGCCGGGGGTATAGTTTGGGTCCCGGGGTATTTTTAGGCCATACCGGTAACTTAAAGGGTATTTTGGTAATTTTACATTTTGAGGAATTAAAAGTGACGAAAATTAGAGATTAAATCTGATGTGGATATTAACCCATTAAGCCCATTAGCCAACCCATATTAACCTAGAAGGCTACGTAGGTTGTCATTTAGGTTTTCTAAATTTCCCCAAATCAAAACCCTAGCCACCTTGAGCCACCATTGGAGATAGAGCTTGGGAGAGAAGAAACTCTGCAGAATCTTCACCAAACCAGAAATCAAACCAAGGCAAGTGTTTTAATCGCATTTAAATTCGTAGAATGTTTCCTCCATGTTAGAAATTGATAAATTTCAACTGTTCTTGGAAGATAATGAAAACCCATGTAGTTTGAGGTTTAGAACTTAAAAATTGTGAAGAGAATTGCATGTAGTATGATAGGTAAATGATTTCCCTTATTATAATTGTGATTAGAAGGAAAGAAAACGAATTAAATTCTGGGATTTGATGATGATATGTAGTTAGGGTTCATGTTCTTGAGATAATTGGAAAAAGTGTAGAAAGGTGTAAATTAAATTAACATTTGGATGGATTGATCCCTTAGAAACATGTTAGGATGTGACTATATATGTTTAGTATTGATTATAGACCCTAAAACGTTGTCAGGATGGACTTTGGGAGAGATTAGAAGAGTTATAAATGGTGAAAAACGAATTGGGGAAAAATCTGGGCCGAAACTGGCATCTCGTTAGAAGCAGCCCCCAGGTCGTTCGAACGAGCTCGTTCGAACGAGCTTCTAACGAGTTGACCAGTCGTTATTAACGAGTGGGGTTTTCGTTCGATATCTCGTTCGAACGAGATATCGTTAGAAGGGTCAGTTCGTTCGAACGAACTGGGATCTCGTTCGAACAGTCTCGTTCGAACGAGACTTCTAACGACCTGACAGTCCAAACTCGTTCGAAGCCTCGTTCGAACGAGACTTCTAACGAGTTGACAGTTGGGTCCTTTTTGGACTGTTTTGACTTTTGGAGTTCCGGGAAATGGTTCAAGGGTAGAGTTAGCATCCCTTTGATGACATAGTGACTTATTTGGGACTTTTGGGTTGTTGGGATGAGTAAATCATATACGAGAGTTATATTCAATGAATCATTTGGGTGAGACGTGAGTAACTACTACGATGTGAGGATGAATTATAGCGCGTATAATTATGAACCGGAATAAAATAAGTTGTGATAATTAGTTAGTACAAGAATGCGATATGTACTACGATTAAAATACGGTATTACTAAGATGTGTGTTTACTTAGTATTAGTATATGGATTGTTTGTATGACATACCTACCATACTTGCTATCACGGGAGGTTTCGTTCGCTTAGGACCCTCTAATCCTTGTGTGCCTACGGGGGGGATATAGACTGGTACCTTGATGAACATAGGTCATTGAAAGACTTATTGTGATATTAATAAGTCCGCTGACCATGGGAGCGTAGGTATGTGCGTGACCCATGTGATGGTGACTGTGTTCGCCTCCATTATTTGTGATGTTGTTATCGGTAAACTATTCCTGAGAGATTCGGAATATGTAATCCTTATGTACGTGATGTACCGGGATGGATAGCAGAGTATGTGTGCACTACAGCTTAGATTGCGGGGTGCTTGTATCGTATATTTATGTGGTGAATAATGTACATTAAATTAATGGAAATCCTCATGTTAATGTTGTAAAAATATTACGGTATTGTTTCGAGTTATATAATGAGTTAACTGATAGTTATATCATTGGCATATTTAGTAACTGTGTTCACATTAAACCTCTATTTAATTACGAGAGTTGTTATGTTATATGGAACCGAGTAAATGGGTAGAACCTTTGGTTGTCTAGCTAGTTTACGTTGTCACTTAGCTAGTGGAAAGGGTAGTTATAGATGGGTACTTACGTTAGGAGTGCACAGTTAGTCGAGAGGTGAGAATTTAATGTGAGTGCACGTCCTAACATGTACTTTGCATTTAATGTTTTAAATGTTTTTAAAGCACTTGCAGGTTTTTAAAATATAACACTTTCGGGCTCTGACCCATTTGCTTTCAAATATATTTTCTTGTAAAACCATTTTAGGTGCCCAACCACAAGGACACCAAGCTTAGGATTCTCATTCAGGTGACGAGCTGTAGCTGTTTGTGGAAGCTACAGGGATTTGCATGTAGACGCTTCTCTCATTTGGATTCCAGTCTCAGCATCTATCAGTTGTAGGGCATGTTGCCCAATTCTATTAGACATTTTTACATTTCAGTTTTCAGACTCTAGCATGTATTGCTCAGTATTCAGTTTTAGTTATTTATTTCAGTTTACTTATCAGTTGTGGGATTTGTATTGAGGAGTTTTTCCTCCAGGTTTTATTTACATTTTGTGATGGTTATTCGTTTCACTTCAGTATGGTGAATGGTGTTATTTATTTCTTCATTACTTTTGTTGCATGTTAATCAGATTTAATAAAATTTGGCACTTACTTTTTAAATACTAGGTGGTTAGTAATCTTTAAAATGTTTTCGACCGTGATGCTATTAACTGAGCCAACTTGGCATTTTGAATTAATTTTATAAAGGAGTAGCTACCCGGTGTTTAATTAGTCGGGGTGTCACATGCTGCTTTGATATAGATATTTGGGATGAGATCTTGCAAAGGAACCAAATTTAGAGATGGGTGTTCAACTAGGATATTGAGTTGGAGTTTGATGTCTCTAATTATAGAGGGAAGAAATTCATCAATAAGACCATATGCTTATCTTTCTCCACCACTATATAGCATTTGGTCAGATATGAATGGTATAAGTATCAATAGGATCTTCAAGACCACTAAGACTATTGTGAAAGAGAATTGAAACTATGGTCAAGGCTAGAGTGCTTACTTGGAAGAAAGCTATGAGAAGCTATTATAACTGGATGGCTTGTTTGTATTAGGGTCTCCCTGAGTCAACTATTGAGACTATCTAGTTCAGCTTCTTTTTTCATTTTGTTTTCTATTGGGATATGACCCTTAGAATAGTTTTGTAGTTGTGCATGGGAGGCTTATCCCTATCACCTAGTTTTGTGGTGGTTTTCTCCTTTTTTATTGTATATGGTTCCTTGTTTATACACACACAATTTCCCCTAAAAAGGTGCGTGATACAATCTTTCTTAAAACAAGCTTAGTAAGCCCCATTCTCACGACGATTTGCATTAGTGTTCCCTTCCTCAAGGTTGGCCATGGAAGTGGTAAGGGCATCAAGCAACTCATGCTGATTTAGGAGAAATTGTAAAGGTGTGTTATATTATATAGTTTGGTCCAACTAGATTTTCTTCTCGTTATTGTAACAAAAATGTTATTGGAGGCCATTAGTACATTCAAAATGCACAAGAGAAGGATATTGATATTATTTGTACATCTTCTATTTGTTCCAAAAATCCAATTAAAAATTATTATCAATTTCTAAGTATTAAGATCAAAAGTTCGCCAAGCTCGCACTAATCTCTCATTGATGTAAATTTGAAACATATTTTTTAATTTATTTTCAAACAGTATACTTCAAGAGATTTTTTAATCTCTGAATATTATCCACGTGTTATAATTATTAACAACATAATAAAAATGTGATTTGACAACCAAAAATATAGTCTTCCATACATTAAAAAAAATTACGCATAAATTTCAATTGATAATTTAAGAACTTATGCTAAGGTAATTCAAATATATTTGTGCAAACAATAGATTCGTTCCCTTACAAAGAAACCTCCAAAAAATAAAATAGAACTCTCCTCATAGCTACATCATAGATTGGGGGGCCTATACATAAAATATACTAAAGCCAAAATGATGATGCTCGCAACTATAGGCTTTAAGTGGATGATTAGAGCCACACTCGCAAGGGAGAGAGCAAAGCAAGTCACAAATACTAGGAGCGTCTAATCATTATAATTCAAGTTACATAGATTAATAATTGCAAAATTAAATTTATGTTTCGAAGAAACACATCACATTTCACTCATAGAGTGTGAAAACTAATTTCTAAATTATTAGACATCAAAATTGCCTTAAAATAATGAAATAAATCCACAAAATAGAGATTGATAATTACCAAATTTATTCCACATTAGGGACAACAACCAAAAACCATTCCAATTTTTTCTCAAATTTTAAAAAATATTTTCTAGCATTTTGTACAAAAAGAATGATAGATGATTATTAATTAAAAAATTCGTAATTAATTTTAAAAAAGCGAACTACGTCGTTGAATCTAAAATGTCAAAAACCTATTGAAAACACGATACTGTTTGGAAAAAATATGTCCAATGATCGTTACTTGGCTCTGATACTAACGTTAATATATGAAGCACCTTATACTCTTGACTCACTTGAGTCTATAGTGTATAAGAGCTCATCTAGTTTTGAAATAAAAACAAAATTGAGTCCCATCATAGAAACGAAAGAGCCTCAATCCTTCTCTTGATTTTATTCCTCTTGATCTAAGGTATATTTACCAATACTCACACACATTAGTATTGCATTCATACATTACCTATTGCATATAATTGGTTATAAGTATGTTGTGTATATTAATTTCCCTTAATTTAAATTTTAATAAGTTTTTGGGAATTTTTAATGATTCTTAAAACATTTTTTTCTAATTTAAAAATGGAATTAAAAGTTTTTGGGTAAAATATGCAATTTTCAATTAATGATTTTATCTCTGGAAGTTCACTAGGGTAGAAACCGAAAGCGCTAAAGACTTAAAGGTTTTTGTGTAATTAGTTTCAAAACACGCGTTTTAGCCTTGATCTTAGCCTTGCACCTGTAAGCCTGGTATCGGTCTGATTTGTGTTTCTTCAGTGAGACATAAGCCTTGCTCATTTTCTGCCCTTGGATTGTTTTAATCTACGATTTGCATACGTTCTGGCTTAATCCCTATGAATACTTCCTAAACCAATCAAATGCGTTTTAAACCACTGCTTCTCTTATATCGTTGGATCAAAGTCAACATCTAAAGACTAAATTGTAGCCCTTGATTTTAAGCCTCATTCTCGAACCTTCTCAGCCCCTATATAAGGAGCCTTACTTTCAGCCATTTAGAAGATTTTATCAATTCGTCATTTCTAGAGAGAGAAGAGAGAGAGAAACCAGAGAGAGAAAGAGTTAGAAACCCTAACCCTAAATCGTCCAAAACACCTTTCAAACACTAATCTCTTCAAAACTAGTCATATACCAATCACAACCTTGAGTGTTTGAGAGTTTGAGAGTTGGTTTGTTAAGCTGTTTCGTGCTGTAGCCTCTTTGTGTTAAGATCTTGTTTCCAACTTAAGCATTAAGCTAGATTTGCGTTTCTTATTCGTAGAAATCATAGATCTAAGCATTTTATGTTACATCACACCTAGATCTGCATTTATAGTTTCTCGTGTTGATTCTTTTCTATAAATGTTTTCATACTCAAAATCAACAATTACATTTTCTGTTTCTAGTTCTTTTGAAACAAAACCTTTGACCTAGTTGTAATCGCACTTGGTGATTTTCAATATCAAAAATATTTTCAAAACCTTGAGATTGATTAAGATCTTGATACGTCTTCTGAGCAAGATAACCGTGGATTCTGGGTTAATATTAAAGGTCAAATAAGGTTCAAAGTTTCCTAAGAAGAGAGAAACTGAAAATCACAGCATATAGACCTCATTTGTAATTTTCTAGGACTGTTTGTAAAAATAAGCGTGAGTGTGTGCATGCATGATCACCAACACAAACACTTACACACTACAACACTGAAAGTGTTGGTAATAAGATCTTGATAAAAGAGTCGACGTATGTAACAACCCGTGTAATTTTGGGCTATTTTAATTCATTTTTGGAAAATGGAGGAAAATAAAGTTTTTGATAAAATTATTTTTATTGCTCCAATATGTTGAATATTATTTTTAAAGGCGATAATTTCAAATGGTTTCGAAATCGGAGTTAAAAAAATTTTAAAATGATTTTTAATATTTTTAACTCTTGGAATTCTAAGTCGGCGAACATCAAGTAATTTTCAAGAGTTGTTTTGGCTTCCAACTCTTCATTTCTTTGCCTTATTTAAAGGAGTCTTTTGGATTCCAACTCTTCATTTCTTTGCATTATAAAAGGGAGTCGTGGGCAACTTTTCTAACCTACTTTTGGCACAAATTTTGGCAGAAAATATATTTTATATTCCTCTTCTTTTTATATACACATTGGCCCTTGAGATTTGTGGGTTCCAACCTTAGATTATAGGTGTTCTTAAGGCTATTTTGTTGGAGGTTCTTGGAGGAGCTTTTGTAGATCTTTTGTGTTGATCTTGAGGATGTGATCATTGGTTTCTCATCATGGTTTGAGGTATGGGGTTTTACACAATATGCTCCTTAAATCTCGCGAGTGTCATTCTCTTTGAATTCTTGTTAATTGAACTCATATTTGAATTGATAAATTCATTGAAATCTGGAAAATAATTGTTGAAATTATTTTGATTCATGTGGTATCATTATATTATTATTGAGAACATTGTCATGAGATTTTAATATGGCACGGATGTTGTGAACCCGCCAAAATACCTATTCCCGGACTATGGCTTGATAAAGCATATGTGAATGGGGTGAGGTCTGGTTACCCATTGATGTGTTGTTGAGAAATTATATTTATAAATGTTTCGAGATTTGCATTTTGATTTGAATATTCGTACTCGTGTTGTTACGTTTTATTCACCGCTAACATATATTTGTTGAGCATCTTTCTTGTCGTATTGTGTACTTCCCCATATTTTCTTTTAGTTGGCAGGTTAGCGCGGATTTTGGGGCGCTATGGAGATTGATTTTAGCGAGGATTGTTTGGGAAAGATTTCTATTATCAGTATAGAGCTTTGGAGATTTGTATTTTATTTTCAAGTTAGTTGTTGTATGTAATTCGAGAGATTTGGTATTTAATTTGAAAAGATTGAGATTTGTAGTTTCTCTTTTGTTGTTGTGGGACTTAGATGCTCTATACCTTGTCACTTGTGGATTTAGATTTATTTTATCGCATTAGCGCTCCGTTCGCTCTCCCCGGGCGGGCGGGGTGTTACAACGTAAAGACTGGAACAAAGAGAAGTTAGAAAACTCGGAGAACAACATCAATAATCAGAACTGCAGAAAAATTATAAGGACACCAGTGTGTACATTCCTAAACATGTATAGGTATGATTTGTGTGCATGTGTGTTATATAGTTTGTAACTACTATATTTGTTTTAGTGGATTTTTCTTTTTACTCCGTAGAGGGAGTCGTGGATGTTGCCTCAGTTGGTTGAGGTTTTACCACGTTAAAAATATCTTGTCATTAATCTTTCTACATCTCCTCATCCCTTTTTGTTTAGTGTGCTAATTTAAAACCATTTTAGTTTTGTTTTTCAAAACTTGTTAACAAATCGTGAACAGATCTCGTGCATAATTTTTAAACACATCTTGTGATTAGACTGATTTGATTTCTAGAAAAGAGTTTCTTCAAAAAACAGTTCGGAGTTACTTAAATAGTTTAATCTTGTATTAAACAGCTTTAGTAACAGTTTTTCAATTGGTATCAAAGCTTTGTAAATCCTTTTAAAAGATCTTGTGTTTCTGAAATTATTTTCTTAAAATCATAACAATGGACGAGAAAAATGAAAGATTTGGAAGCTTGACCAGACCACCACTCTTTGATGGAAACAACTTTACTTACTGGAAGGTAAGAATGGTTGCTTTCATACAAGGAACCTTGCGAGATGATATCTGGGATATTGTTGAAAATGGATACTCTTATCCTACTAAACCAGCCACTGAAGGAAGCAATGAGAGGGTTAAGAAAGCATTAAGTGAGTTTACACAAGAAGAGAAGTAGACTTCTCGAAATAATAACAAAGGCAAGAATGTTATCTTTATGTCCATAAATGAACATGAGTTAAAAAGGATCTCATCTTGTGCCACTTCTAAGGAAGCTTGGGATACACTGATCACTGCACATGAGGGTGACACTAGAGTTAAGACTGCTAAAACTCAAATGCTTCTTCAGCAGTATAACTCACCAATTATGTCTGATTATGAAACCTTCGATGATTTCTACATGAAACTAACTGACATTGTGACCAAACTGCATGCTAATGGGATAACTTATGACAGACATGAAATTGTATCTAAAATTCTAAGGTCATTGCCACAGAAATTTGATAATAAAAGATATGCTACTGAGGAAATGTGTGATCAAAATCTCACTCCTGAATTACTCAGTAGTTCTTCGAACTGTGGAAATGGAATTAGAATTTAAGAAACAAATGACCCAGTCCCATAGGAAATAGACTTGTTCCAACTTGAGTTTTTCCTCTAAGTTGATGAAACCTGAGTTTACTATTCCCACTGATGATTCTGATGAGGAATGTGATATAAATAGTTTGGATAATCAAATTGCCTTGATGTCAAAATAATTTAAGAAAATTGTCAAATTTAGAAATAAATTGGCAAACAGACAAGGCAAGTTAAATTATCCAAGTCAGTCTAACTACAAACCTCATGAGAAAGGTCAAGATAAATATCACAAGGATATGAGACCCAACAAAGACTTCAAGAACATTGAGTGTTTTAGATGTGGAAAACTTGGACACATAGCACAAAACTGTAGAGTGAAACTGAACACTGTTAATAAACATACTAAGGCCAACATTTGCAAAACTTGGGACGATTCAAGTGATTCTGAGAATGAGGAACCTAAATCTTTTGATGTTTTTGATCCTTGCATGTCTTTCTTTGATAAGATAATATACAATGATGATATGCCTATGTATGAGAATGATGATAGTAACTCTACTCCTGCTGTTGTGAATCATGCTGCTACTGGTTTAGATGCTTTATTTTCTGAGAATATTGTTAGTTCTACCACGGGGTGTGTGAGTCAAAGGGAATGCGATAATGACGATGTCCATGGGTGCGTGAGTTCAAGAAATGAATCCTTAGGGGCCACTTCACACACTGCACTTAGTGACTTAGACACTGAAGACCTCCATGACATTCATACACTTTATGCAAAAACTCTTAAGAAAAGCACTAGACTAGAAAAGATAGTGAAAGATCTCACTAAGAAATTAGAAGACCTAAGTCTGATGGTTAAACTTAATGCTGAAAAGTATACTACCCAATGTCTGACTCATGAAAATGAAGTTAAAACTTTTGATCAAAAATTGAAGAATTTGATCGAGAAAAATGGAACCCTGGAGAAAAATATAAAGGGACATTATTAGAATTGGAACAATCTAAAGAAAAGACAGCAACAGTTTTAAAAAAATTTGTTAAATTTGAAAATAACTCAAACTATTTTGATGGATGTGTTGCTGATTCTAAAACCAATTCTAATGATCGAACTGGAATAGGATTTTGCCCCAATTTGAAGACTCAAACTAAAACTTTTGAACCAATTAAGTTTGTGTCAGGAGGCAAAAGACCTGTAGAAACTTGTCCAGACTTTCATTCTCTGAAAAATGAGTTTGACAAAAACCAATCTAAGTTTGATATTGGGGAATCAAGTTACTCTAAGTGTGAAATTCAACCTAAGACTAAATATGTCCGCCCCCTATTAGGAAGAGTGATTCAGTCTTTCAAACTATACTCTCTAGGAATAAGGTTCAACCTCAAAATCTCATCAAGCTTATGTTTACAGACTTTCCTAAGGAGATACCATCTTCGAGCAATCTATACTGCTCTTACTGTGATTTATATGGTCATTCCTTTGAAGGATACTACTCTAGACGTATAGTCAACCCTGTCTTTAAGTCTCCTGTCTATAAAAACTTTAACTATTCTGGGAGAAGCCGTAACAATTATGTTCTTCCAAGACAACCAGATAAAAACACTAACTATAGAAGAAGAAAGCCCAAAACTAAAAGATCATTTCCAAGAAGGATTCCTAAACACTTTCCTCAACCAAATGCTCTCACTTTTCATAAAATTTAGCCTCATGTGCAAAACATTTTTCAACAAAAATCTAATGCTCGCAAATTTTATCAATTAAGAGCAAATAAGCGTAAAATGAAAACAAGAGCTATTTGGGTTAGAAAAGATGATCTATTACCACGATTGAAGTGTAATATTGTTATTACTGCTTTACAAGATGAACACACTCCATCTAGTTGGTATTTAGACTCTAGATGTTCAAAACACATGACTGGGGATGATACCAAACTTTTAAACAAATCAATTTTGCTGAAGGAAAAGTTATTTTTGGTGATGGTATATCATCTCAAATCATTGGTAAAGGAACACTCCAAGAAGAAGGATTACTTTTACTTGAAAATTTTCTTTTAGTAAAAGGTCTTAAGGCAAACCTACTCAGTATCTCGCAATTTTGTGACTCAAATCATACTGTCACCTTTTCAAAGAATAATTGTAAAATTTTAAATGAAAAAGGTGAGTGCATAATTACAGGACTCAAGACTCCGGATAATTGTTATACTGTTCAAAATAGTTCTGAGGTCTGTAACATTGCCAGAATGGATGACAATGAGATATGGCATAATCGTATGTGTCACATAAATTACGAAAATCTTAGTAGACTGTCCTCTCAAGAAATAGTTAGAGGGATACCTAAGATCAAACCTATTTCTAACATTGTCTGTGGTTCTTTCCAAGAAGGAAAAATTGTTAAGGCCCCTCATAAGAAAGTCAAAGATATTCTTACCTTTAAACCTTGGGAGATCATCCATATGGACCTTATGGGTCCTTCTCGAACTGTTAGTCTCTGTGGACACAGTTATATTCTTATTATGGTTGACGACTTCACCAGATTTACTTGGGTAGCCTTCTTAAAACAAAAGTCTGACACATTTCAAACCTTTTTGAAGATTTTACTTCGAATTGAAAATGAGAAAGACTCTCAGGTAAATAGGATTCGTAGTGATAGAGGTTGTAATGACCCCACTTTTATATGATCACATGTATATAGTTTGTTTTTACACTCATGTGTTACTTACTATCTTATAGATGTTGTATTATTAGATATGTGGTATTATTGGCTATCAATATAACAAACCCCATTTTTAATTACGAAGAATCAACTGTAAATTGGATCAAATCCTTTGACATATCTTAAGGTAAATAATAAGTTTTGGGCTAGAAAACATAATTTTATGAAAATTTAAGGTCTAAAATAAAAATATAAAATGGTCCATTTTGTAAATAAAATATTTTCAAGAACCTCTAAGAAATATTCAAAATATATAGTGTGAAATTACCAAAATACCCTCCATGTGTGAAATGACCCTTATACCCCTATCACCTTTCCACCACGTGCTGGTCACCTCCACCTTACACGTGTCGTCTTTAGAGAGAAAGCTAAAACACTTGTCATCATTTGGTGATATTAACACTGCAAGACCACTCCGGCATGCGACACCTCGGCGTTGAATCACCACTCCAAAAAGCTTAGTCATTTGACACGTGTTAACACCGTAATACATTTGGAAACCTATAAATAAGGCCTTAAGGTTCATTTGAAACTCACACCAATTCCTTGAGAATTATAGTAAGAAAGAGTGATAGAAAGCTTGGGAAATATCTTAAGAAGGAGTTCTATAATTTCGAAGAAAGAATTCATTTCGTAGGTATGATTTTATTTAAATGTTATAATGTATTTTATAGTTTTAATTTTGTGTTTTATAACTTTACTTAGTAGTTATGCTGGTAAAATACACTAAGGACTTCACTAATCAAAACTTAAAGTTTAGAAAAAATCCAAGTTGATTTTATTTTCATCTAAACTTGTTTGAAATTGTATATACGCTTTTAAAAATGATTTTTTAAAAGTAATTGCTCGTTATTATGGAATACCATTTAAGTAGTTCCAAAGTCAGACCCGGTGAAATTCTGTCTAGACGAGATGGTATTTAAGTGGTGCCCCTGTGACCCTCCATCTCTACTGGGAATGAATCCGGAAATGTTCTGTTTAGAGGAGATGGTATTTAAGCGGTGACCCTGTGACCCTCCATCTCTACTGGGAACCGACTGATTAGGAAGAACTATGAATTGAATCCTTTAATTACGATCAATGAGTTTTAAAAGTTAAGAAAATGGGTATTAGAAATACTTTGAAACAAGTTATTATTAAAATACAATATGTAGACTGGATCTTGTTTAGAACGTATACTTAAACCTTTATCGTATTTGTTAGATTAACGTGCAATCGAAGACTCATTATCTATAATTTCGACCTCTATTTTAGGTGAGTACTCTATGAAATTTCTTGCGCATTTTGATTATATTATACTATTCAAACTATGTATATTTTTTAAAATGCTTTTATTCTCAAAATGCATTTGATACCGATGATTTCGTCGTTTGTTATATGTTTATATCTCTCCATATAAACATCTGATTTGAATTCTAAAATTATTGATTCGGCCTATGGAAACTCTCTTACTATATTGGCCTTGACTACCGGGTGGAAATATTTGGGTAGTACCTTCCCAGCTGGTTTATCGCTGGTGTTCCCTATACAAGGCGTTGTTCCAGAAATCATGATTATCTGTTTGTGATGTTGCCGGTTGGAAACATTTGGTAACACTATTTGTCTGGGTATTAGAGCGTACATGGCCACTAAAACTGAATAATTGACATATGCTCAATTGTTTTATCTGCTCTGTTCTAAACTATTTATTCTGAATATATATATTGTCATTTACTTTATATATATTACTTGAAATTCCTATCTCTATGTATATACCTTCTGTTCAAAATTGAATAGGTATCTATTTTCTGAAAACCTTGGAATATTTGGAGATTGAATCTCATTCGGCTTTTAGCTGATGTTTTATAATTAACCATTTTTCAGGAAATAATTAGGCAAGCGGATGGAACATAATGGGACTATGTTGAAGGTTTAGCTTTTAGAGCTCTTTTTGTTACATGAAGTAGAATTTTGTTTTATTAGATAAAGGATGTTTGGCTCTTTAATTAAAAGGCTTTAAAATTTCTGTCAACTTGTAACTCTTGGATATTTTAATATAAATGAAGTTTCCTTTAGAAACCTCTGATGACGTAATTCCTTCACCTTCAGTATTTTACGATTCATAACCATGTGGTTATACTTCCGCTACATATATTTTAAAAGAAAAATTTTAATGCCAGAATATTGGATGCCTTGGTGGCATGTCAAGACACCCGTTCCCTACGATTTTTGGGTCGGGGTCGTGACATAGGTGGTATCAGAGCATAGGTTATGAACCCATAGACTACTGAACATAGGTTTTGAACGTTATAGATTTTATGTTTCCATCCTTAGGGGATAGTATTATGTGATAACCCTCCCTATGTGTTATATTATTTATAATTGGTCTTCTAGTTTTCAATATTGATATAGTATAGTAGATCTTACGTTTGGTCATGACTGTAGAAAATGACCAAGAGAAGATCATCAATGGGAAGTAGTGATTCGAGTATAGAAGGACTGGAAGGTGCATACAAGACAATTGAAAGTCTAGCAAAGATTGTGGAGGAGCAGGTGAACAATGGAGTACCAAAGAATCTTGAACTAAGTAGATGTACTATTGAACAGTTCAAGAAGTTGAATCCTCCATCTTTTAAAGGTACTCCTAATCCCACCGAAGCAGAAAGTTGGGTGATGTAGATGGAAAAGATACTCGATGTTCTTAAGTGTACCGATGAACAAAGGGTGTCATTTACAACATTTATGTTAGAAGGGGAGGCTGAACATTGGTGGAGAATGACTAAGAGAATACACGAGGAAAGGCATACTTACATAGGTTGGAATGATTTTTTAGTAATCTTTTATGAGAAATAGTTTCCTGAAACGGTGAAAGACGAAATGGCAGCTGACTTCATGAGTCTAGTGCAAGGGAATATGATGGTTAGTCAATACGAGGCAAAGTTTACTAAGTTATCTCATTTTTCATGTCATGTTGTAGTAACTGATGTTTTAAGAGTAAAGAAGTTTGAACGTGGGTTAAGGTTGAATATTCGTAGTCGAATTTCTATCCTAAAGTTGACATCATATATTGACGTCGTGACTAAGGCTACAATAGCTGAGAGGGATAGTGAGGAGTACAATCGAATTAGAGATGGTAAGAGGAAGTTTGGGGAACAAAAAGGAAAGAACCCTAATAATAGAAATTTTTTTAGGAACACATCCAACATTGGGGGATCTAGTGATAACAGGCAGTATAATAACCAGACATGTCAGCAATGTGGAAAGATGCATGGAGGACAACCTTGTTATAAGGATTCAGGAGCTTGTTTGAGATGTAGACAGAAAGGATATCAGATAAAAGACTTCCCAAACCCAGCAAGGGTTCCGATGAATCCTTCAAGTGCAAAGAAGGATCAAGACAGACAGGGTAGAGTTTTCGCACTTTCTGATACCCAAGCTTCTAATGCGGTAGTGTCAGGTACACTTTCTATATGTGCACAGCCTTTTAAAGCTTTGATAGATCTTGGTTCTACCAATTCGTTCATATCTATATATGTATTAAATCACTTTCACAAATTGCCTGAACCCTTGAATCATAACATACACGTTTCTACTCCTTCGGGTGAGTTAGTATACAAGGCTTGCCCCACAAATATTGATAGTCATAAACTATTTGTTGATTTGATAGTTTTAGACATTAAAGATTTTGAAGTCATTTTGGGGATGGATTGGTTAGCATCACATCATGCTAAGGTAGACTGTTTTGAGAAGAGTGTTACTTTCCAAATTCCTCACCAACCAAAATTTAGTTTTGAAGGAACTGGCATCATATCTCCGATGTCTATTATTTCTGCAATGCAAGCCTATAGTTTTCTTAAGAAGGGATGTCAAGGATTTCTTGCAACTATTACCAGTTTATAGACGATAGGGCCTAGATTAGAAGATATTCCTATCACTAAGAAATTTCGGATGTTTTTCCAGATGATTTACCAGGCCTACCTCCTAATAGAGAAATAGAATTTACGATTGACCTTATTCCTGGAACTATACCAATATCAAAACCACCATATCGTATGTCACCTTTAGAATTAAGAGAGTTAAAAGTGCAATTAGAAGACCTTTTAAACAAGGGTTTTATCAGACCAAGTATATCGCCTTGGGGTGCTCCAGTGTTATTTGTGAAAAAGAAGGATAGGACAATGAGACTATGTATAGATTATCGTGAACTAAATAAGGTAACCATTAAGAAGAAATACCCCTTACCTCGTATAGATGACTTGTTTGATCAATTAGAAGGTGCACAAGTATTCTCTAAAATTGACCTTAGGTCAGGCTATCATCAATTGAAGATTAAGGACGATGATATTTCAAAATCAGCTTTTCGTACTAGATATGGTCACTATGAATTTCTTGTAATGCCATTTGGACTAACTAATACACCATCTGCTTTTATGGATATGATGAATAGAGTCTTGAGGAAATATTTGGATCAATGTGTTGTTATTTTTATCGATGACATTCTCATTTATTCTAAGGGCCCGTTTGATAGGCTCTTTTTTCCATGGCAAATCACTTTTGCTCACAATTTTGTTTACTTTTGTAGTGTTTGATAGGAGTATTTGCCTATGCCAAAATTTGCCCACAATTGATCACGTGACCTCTTTTTGCTCAAAATTGTGGGCAAAATTTGCTTTGGTCATTTGGAGAGAAATCTTTGCCATGGCATTTGCCTATAAATGTGGAGAAGATTTTGTAAAATGTTTATTTTTTTATAATAGTTTTTAAATAAATATTTCAGTTATTTTTTTTCACTTATCTTTTTTTAAATAAAAACAAATATTTCTCGTTATTTTTTGTTAAAAAAACCTGACACAATTTTTATTAAAAAAATTTGGACATTTTGAAAAATTGAACGTTTTTTTCATAAAAACAATGTTGGATATATCTAAAACTGTAAAATTTCTCCCAACTTTTTTTTTCAAAAACAAAATTTTTTTAGGACATTTTTTAATAGGGTTCTATAAAAAATTTGCATCTTTTTCATAAACAACACGTTCAACATTATTTATAACATTTTTTTAAAGTATTACAAAAAATTGTTTTGTAAAAAAGTAAAATAGTAATGTTTTTTTTTAAATTGGATGTTTTTTTAATTAAAAAATAAATGTACATTTTTTAAAACAAAAATAGTTGGATGTATTTTTTGAAAACTTTATTGATTATAAGACAATTTTTTTTATATAAAATATGACTTTATAAAAAGTTTATATCATTTTTATAAATAAAAAGTTGGACCGTGTTTATAATGTTTCAAGAAAAAATGTTACAAAAATTGTTTTATAAAATAGTCATAAAAAATTTGTTTTCATTTTTTTTAAACTGGAAGTTATTTTAATTAAGAAAAAAAGTTGGACATTTTTTCAAATTGCTAGATTTAACTTAAAAACAGTTTTTTTTATAAATATAAACTTTTATAAAACTTTAAAGTTATGTTAAAAGTGTTTTTTTTATTGTTAAAAGTTTATCAAATATTTTTTAATATACATTTAGTCCAAATTTTTTTATTGTTGTGTCCGTGGTTGCCTAGGAAATAATTTAATTAACTAGTCATTAAAATGTAACTTTCATTTCTATGGGTCTTTTTAAAACAATTCCACAACATTATCAATGGGTCTTTTTATAATAATTTTGTCAATGATCGATTATCAACAACTCATTTTAATTTCAATAGATTTTGTCCAAATAAATGTGCTCTCATCCAAAACAAATTTTGTCCAAATAAATGCTATTTTAAGAAGTTTAAAATAAATACAGGTGTATATGACAGTAACTATGCGCAACTAAATGAAAATAAAAACGTAAGAAAGCGGAATTGGTTATAACGCAAATGTGAAAAATCGCATGAATTTGCCAATATTATGTTGGCAAAGTTTGTATTTGTCAGGATAAATTTGGACTATCAAACACTATGAGTAGGCAAATAAGTGTCTTTCAGCGTGCAAATAAAGCCTATCAAACACAAAAAGTTAGCAAATACAGTTTTTACCAGCGTGCAAATAAAGCCTATCAAACAGCACGAAATCATCTTTGCCACAGCAAATTTTGCCAAGACAAATTTTGCTAGGGCAAAATTTGCCATGCCAACACTTTTGCCCAATGTGTATCAAACGGACCCTAAGAGTATTGAAAAACACGAGAAGCATTTAGAGACAATATTACAAATCCTTAGGAAAGAGCAATTATATGCAAAATTAAAGAAGTGTGAGTTTTGGATGCCTAGTGTTTCTTTTCTAGGACATGTCATATTCAAAGAGCGAGTGTCAGTTGACCCCCAAAAGATTGAGGCTATACTAGATTGGCCAAGACCAACTAATGTGAGTGAGATTCGTAGTTTCCTTGGATTAGCAGGTTATTATCGAAGATTTGTTGAAGGATTTTCTAGCATTGCTAAACCTCTATCTAGATTAACACAAAAGAAGGTAAAATATGAATGGTCTGAGGAAGCCGAGAAAAGTTTTCAAGAACTTAATAATCGATTAGTGACTGCCCCAATTTTGACTATTTCTTCAGGCACGAAAGGATTGGTGATTTATAGTGATGCTTCTAAAAATGGTTTAGGATGTGTGTTAATGCAAAATGGAAAAGTAGTTGCTTATGCCTCAAGACAGTTAAAACCATATGAGCAAAATTATCCAACCCATGACCTAGAATTAGCAGCTGTAATTTTTTCTCTTAAGATTTAGAGACACTATTTATATGGTGAGACTTGTGAGATTTATACTGATCATAAGAGTTTGAAATATATATTTACTCAGAAAGAATTGAACATGAGACAAAGGAGGTGGTTAGAATTGATGAAGAATTATGATTTCAATATTCATTATCACCCAGGGAAAGCTAATGTAGTAGCTGACGCTTTAAGTAGGAAGTCTACACCAAATTTAGCATGTCTTATTACAAACCAGGAGGCTCCATTGAAGGATTTAAGAAATATGGAAATAGATATTCGTATTTATAATAAAGGTGGAATAATTGCGAACTTACAAGTACAACCCATATTGATGGAAAGGATCAAAATTGCACAAGTAAATGACCCACATCTGAAGAAGATTAGAGAAGAGGTTATTGAAGGGAAGAGAATGGAATTTGCTATGCGGGATGATATATTGAGGTTTGGAAATAGAGTGTGTGTTCCACGTGATGCCCAACTGAAGAGGAAAATTTTAGAGGAAAGTCGTTACTCGAGATTCACGTTTCATCCCAGAAGTACCAAGATGTATAGAGATCTTCGAGAAGTGTTTTGGTGGAATAACTTGAAAAGGGAGATAGAAGAATTTGTATCTCAGTGTTTGGTTTGTCAACAAGTAAAAGCTGAGCATCAGAAACCATCAGGATTGCTACAACCACTGCCTATCCCTGAGTGGAAATGGGAACATATCACTATGGATTTTGTGACAGGTTTACCAAGGAGTTCAAGTGGTAATGATTCTATTTGGGTAATTATTGATAGGCTAACTAAATCTGCTCATTTTCTTGCCATTAAGATTACCCATTCTTTAGAAAAGTTAGCTAAGTTGTACGTGAAGGAAATTATTAGGCTTAATGGAACCCCAATTTCAATTGTTTCTGACCGTGACCCTAGATTTGTGTCTCGCTTCTGGAAAAGCCTACAAGAAGCCATGGGAACAAAATTGAATTTTAGCACTACTTTTCATCCTCAAATGGATGGATAATCAGAGAGAACTATTCAAACCTTGGAGGATATGCTTAGGGCATGTGCACTTGATTTAAAAGGGAATTGGGATGATCATTTACTGTTAGTGGAATTCGCGTATAATAATAGTTATCAAGCAAGTATTCAAATGGCTCCATATGAGGCACTCTATGGTAGAAGGTGTCGTTACCCTACATGTTAGGTAGAAGTTGGTGAAAGAAAATTATTGGGACCAGAATTGATTCAGATCACAACAGGTAAAATTAATACAAGACCGACTTCGAACCGCCCAAAGCCGTCAAAAGAGTTATGTTTACAATCGACATCAACAGCTAGAATTCCAAAGAGGAGATTATGTGTTCTTGCGAGTATCGCCTGCAAAGAGAGTAATACGATTTGAGGAAAAGGGGAAGTTGAGCCCAAGATACATAGGACCTTTTGAAATCCTTGAAAGGATAGGAGCTGTTGCGTATAAAATAGCCTTATCACCTGAACTCTCTAATGTACATAATGTTTTTCATGTATCAATGATAAAGAAATATGTCCCAGATCCAACACATATCTTAAGTCACGAACCTCTTCAAGTTACAGAAGATTTGTCATACATTGAGCATCCGGTAGAAATTTTGGACCGTAAAGATCAAATATTACAAACCAAGATAATTCCACTGGTCAAAGTATTATGGCATAATAATTCAGGTTAAGAAGCAACATGGGAGCGGGAAGTTGAAATAAAGGAGAGATATCCGTACTTGTTTGTAAATTAATATGAGTCAAGTTTGGGGACCAAACTTTTATAAGGAGGGAAGGATGTAATGACCCCACTTTTATATGCTCACATTTATATAGTTTGTTTTTACACTCATGTGTTACTTATTATCTTATAGATGTTGTATTATTAGATATGTGGTATTATTGGCTATCAATATAACAAACCCCATTTTTAATTACAAAGAATCAACTGTAAATTGGATCAAATCGAAGTCTTATGACATATCTTAAGGTAAATAATAAGTTTTGGGGTAGAAAATATAATTTTATGAAAATTTAAGGTCTAAAATAAAAATATAAAATGGGCCATTTTGTAAATAAAATATTTTCAAGGACCTCTAAGAAATATTCAAAATATATAGTGTGAAATTACCAAAATACCCTCCATGTGTGAAATGATCCTTATACCCCTATCACCTTTCCACCACGTGCTGGTCACCTCCACCTTACACATGTCGTCTTTAGAGAGAAAGCTAAAACACTTGTCATCATTTGGTGATATTAACACTGCAAGACCACTCCGGCATTCGACACCTCGGCGTTGAATCACCACTCCAAAAAGCTTAGTCATTTGACACGTGTCAACACCGTAATACATTTGGAAACCTATAAATAAGGCCTTAAGGTTCATTTGAAACTCACACCAATTCCTTGAGAATTATAGTAAGAAAGAGTGATAGAAAGCTTGGGAAATATCTTAAGAAGGAATTCTATAATTTCGAAGAAAGAATTCATTTCGTAGGTATGATTTTATTTAAATGTTATAATGTATTTTTATAGTTTTAATTTTGTGTTTTATATCTTTACATAGTAGTTATGCTAGTAAAATACACTAAGGACTTCACTAATCAAAACTTAAAGTTTAGAAGAAATCCAAGTTGATTTTATTTTCATCTAAACTTGTTTGAAATTGTATATACGCTTTTAAAAATGATTTTTTAAAAGTAATTGCTCGTTATTATGGAATCCCATTTAAGTAATTCCAAAGTCAGGCCCGGTGAAATTATGTCTAGACGAGATGGTATTTAAGTGGTGCCCCTGTGACCCTCCATCTCTACTGGGAATGAATTCGGAAATGTTCTATCTAGAGGAGATGGTATTTAAGCGGTGACCCTGTGACCTTCCATCTCTAGTGGGAACCGACTGATTAGGAAGAACTATGAATTGAATCCTTTAATTACGATCAATGAGTTTTAAAAGTTAAGAAAATAGGTATTAGAAATCCTTTGAAACAGATTATTATTAAAATACAATATGTAGACTGGATCTTGTTTAGAACGTATACTTAAACCTTTATCGTATTTGTTAGATTAACGTGCAATCGAAGACTCATTATCTATAATTTTGACATGATTCTTCACTTTTATTGTATTTTATACCCTGTTAATTTATACATTCTAGCATTCCTGTGTATGTATTTCCTGGTTCTTATACTCATTTATTGACTAACCCCTGAGTTCATCATATATACTTTGTATGTGTCTTTATTGAGCTTTTATAGGTCTCGGGAATGCATATTGGGAAGTTTGGTTTTGATCCGGAGAAGTTCCGTACACACTTGCACAGTCGGGGACATTTTGGTAATTTCAGCATTCGGGTTTTGATCCCGATTCTTCACGGAAGTTGTAGACCTTCTTCTTATCTTCGCGTGGCCTCTGACGGTGCTTGAATCCGATCTCGAACAAAGAAGTTATGGATGTTTCGGTGAAACATGGGAAAATTAAAGCCAAAATAACCTTACCATATTTTGTTTGCAGGACCGAATCGATTCGGTCCATCCGAATCGATTCGGTGGTCACCAGTGCAACATTCTCCCTCTAGCGAATCGATTTGGCCTTGCCGAATCGATTCGGGTTTGCTGATTTTTTGAGTTTTTCTCCTTATTACTAGTTTGCCATTTTTGTTAGATTTTTGGGATATATCTCTTGTTTTTCCTCTTTGGAAGGGGGAGATTACTTTTGTTAGATATTTGGATATATAGAAAAACACTCTCTTCTCTCTCCTAGGTCAAGTTCATTTATGGTTTTTACCCACTTGTAAAGCTTTGATTACTAGTTGAATTGTGGTTATTAATGCAAGAAAGGTTCATTTACTTCTTCTCTACTTGTTCTACTAGCTTTAATTTGCATTTAATTCCATCTCTTGTATTGGTTTGTGTTTAAACTAGATAACTAACTTAACTATGTTGTTAACTAGCATGTGTAGTTTAGTTTCAATTATGAGTAGCTAGACTTATGATTGGGGATCATAATCCCACCTTGGATGCTTGAACTTCATATTTAGGGTTTGGTATATAATTGTTCTAATGGAACTTCATGTGTTGGTATTGGAGTATCATAGTTTCTTAACTTCTCTTGTCCTGCAAGGGTTAGTGTTTGAAGCTTTACTACAAACCCGACCCATCTAACAATAACTAACTAACCCCTAATCCTCTATTGTTGAGTTTAGTCTCTACATGGTTGATGTTCGGACTTAATTAGTTATGCTCGATTAGAATTAATTTCAACCAAGCCCTATAATCCCCTTCTTTGTGAATCTGAGGTGGGAGAATGATCCTCGATCCCTTTAATATCTTGAACTCAAGCTTATCTTAGTTCTTTTTATAGTTTCGTAATTATTAATTAATTAAATATTCATCAATAGCATGTTAGTTTAGAGATTACCCTCAATCACTTTTCCAAACAATTAAATCATCTTTTACATTTTAACTTTTGTGACGTTTAGTGAATCCCTTTAACCTAATCATGTTCTCTTAGGAGTGTTTCAATCCCTATGGATCACGATTCCGTACTTTCCGGATATTACTTGTTGAGATAGATTTGCACTTGAATCATAAGCTTTATTTAGAGCGCACCAAGTTTTTGGCGCCGTTGTCGGGGATTGGCAACTATCTTAGGTTTTAGAAATTCTCTTTACACTATCGTTCCCTGTGGTCACCGTGACATCACGGTTTCAAAAAATCAATCCAAAATTCTGTAAATGCAAGACGCGAGTAGTAGAAATTTAAATGCTATTCGTGAACCCTCGTCGTCTAGTGAACCTTCGAATTATTGGAGACCTTTACCATCAATTTCTCATTCTATTTCGGTCTCGTCTTCTTCTTATACCTGGGCCCACTCCGATCCCACGACCATGGCCGATAATGTTAGTGAGCACGGTAGTTAGGGGGTTGCACCCAATCCCCCGTATAGGACCATGCCTGATTACTTGCAACCCAAGAGGACCACCTCTTCGTCTTGTATCATTTTTCCCTACAATGCCGCGCAATTCCATTTTCGTAATGGAATGATTCAATTACTTCCTACTTTCCACGGCATGGACAGTGAACAACCGTGCTTTCATGTTAGAGAGTTTGAGGAGGTGTGCGCTACTTTTAGCGATCAAAACTATCCTCTAGATGTCACACGACTCAAACTCTTCCCATTTTCCTTAAAAGACAAGGACAAAACTTAGCTTTGGTCTTTAGCTCCTAATTCCATCGGGAGTTGGTGCGAAATGCAAGCGCAGTTTTTGAAGAAATTCTTTCCACCTCATCGCACCAACTCTTTAAAGAGTCAAATCCAAACCTTCGCTCAAACCGAAGGTGAATAATTCGAGAGATGTTGGGAGAGATTTAATGAGGTACTTCATAAATTCCCACATCACGGGTTCGAAAAGTGGAGACTAATCTCATTTTTCCACAATGGGATTACACTTAATGTGAAACAAATGGTGGAGACAATGTGCTCCGGTGAGTTATTTGGTTTAGATCCCACATTTCAAATATTGTGCCGAGACCACCTAAGCGTGGGATACCTCGGATCCAAACAAAACAAATTCGCGACCTTCGATTCCGTCCTCTTCTAACCCTGGTATGTATCACCTCACTGACGAGGATGAGATGAAAATGAGATTAGATAAATTATCTAAGAAAGTTGAGGAGCTCGGCTCGAAGGGTCGAGATCCCGTTATTCAAATTCAATTCGTAATTGAGGAGTTGTGTGCCATTTGCGACACTGATGCTCATTCGACCCAAGAGTGTCCCACTATTCCGGCTTACAAAGTGATCCTCCATGACCAAGCAAACGATATGGGAGTTTTTAGAAGATCCCAAAACGTTCCCGACCAAGGATTTAATCCATCTTGGAGTAACCAACTCAGTTACCAATATCAACAATCTCGTCCTCCTCCGCCTCAGAATTACCAACAACCGTACATTCAACATCCTCCTCCTCAAGTGGTAATGCAAGTCCCCCTCCGGGACCACCTCCACCAGTTATACCTGCCTACGCGCACCCGAACAAGAGAAATCTAGAAGAAATTTTTCAATCTTTTGCGACTTCTCAACAAGACACAAATTCTAGGCTTGAAAAAGAAATTTCCAAGTTGGTCGCTGCTTTGAGTTTGCAAGAAAAAGGAAAATTCCCGACACAAACTCATGGGCCCATTGGGCAAAATAACATGAATTCCGATGTTTCCACTCCTTCTTCCACTCAATGTAGGTCTATGGAATAAGCTAATTCCATCACCACTCTTAGGAGTGGGAAGGTGATTGAAAATCCACTTCCACCTTCCCCGAAAGAATACTACGAGGTCATAATAACTCCCCGAGAGAGTGAAGTGACTCGTAAAAAGAGAAGATATAAGTCGCCGACCAAGGAGCCGGAAATTTCAGTCCCTTGTCCATTTCCCGCACCCTACCCTCAAAGGCTCATTCCCATTATTAAACCCAACAAAGATCAAGAAATCATGGAGACATTCAATCAAGTAAAAATTAATCTCCCTCTCCTTGACGCGATTAAGAAAATCCCTTCCTATGGCAAGTTTTTGAAAAATTTGTGCACCTTTAAGAGAAATCATGTTTCTCGCAAAAAGGTGGAGTTGACTGAACAGGTTAGTTCTATTTTCCAACACAACACGATTCCAAAATTTAAGGACCCAGGGTGTCCAACTGTTTCATGTGTGATTGGAAACTTCGCCATTAATCGCGCTCTTCTTGATCTAGGAGCTAGTGTGAACCTTTTGCCGTATACGATTTATCTTCAATTGGGCTTAGGAGAACTTAGTCCAACCAAAACTAAAATCCAATTGGCCGACGTCTCTACCAAAATTCCACGGGGCGTCTTGGAAGATATCCTCGCCTAGATTGACACCTTTGTGTTCCTGGTCGATTTTATCGTTCTTGATACCCAACCTGTTTTAAGCCCCAACAATCAACCTCCCGTCATCTTAGGACGACCATTCCTCGCGACCGCGAATGCTTCGATAAATAGGAATGGTGAGATGAACTTGTCTTTTGGAAATATGGCATTAGATGTCAATATTTTCAATGTGTCTCACCTCTCGAGTGACGAGGATGAGTGTGTTAAGGAAATGAGCTTCGTTGGAGTGGTATGTGTAGAAGACGATCAAATTGCAAGAGAGGAAATTGAATGGAGTGTGTTAGATGTGTGTTTTGACAGGCTAGGAGAGGTTGGCGTAGGTGAAATCCATGAAATCGGGGATAAATTAGGCAATTTTGATTTCACTCTGATTGATGACTCTATCATATCCGAAATTGACATTTACATAGAGTCATCAATCCCGTGTAAGGAGAGTTTCTCGGAGGAAAACATGGTAGATGATGTTTCTATCGATTTGTGTACCGACCCACCGATCCGTCACTTTAATAACCCATAGCCCCCTCTTTCAAATATTAATCCGGTTTCCAAACCAAACACGAGTCAAACGATCGGGGTTGTTCATTTTTGATAGGTATTATATCTTTCGATCTAGAACCCGATATAATTATTAAGTGTGTGAACTTTATTTGGAACGAAGCCGGAATAATGGGAAGAATAGGTGTTCACATAGTAAATTACGTCTTAATAATATCTGCAGATTTACCACCGAACATTGTACGCAACAGCCCCATTAGCAGAGTTGGTTAGTTCGGTAAATTCTTAATTTTAGTGCCGAGCATCCCCCAGCATGTGTGGGGTGCAATATTTTTGTCCCGGACCCTTTTCACATCTTAATCACCAGCTTTAGGGTCCAAAAATCTACTTATTAGCAGCCCAATCCTTTTGCCCAAGTGTGAATGGTGAAACAGCAAATGCAGAAAATGTTTTTCCTTCTTGCGAAGCGATTCGCTCCCTCCGAATCGATTCGGTGTGAGACAGCTTACAGGTCTTTGTCTTGCGAATCAATTCGCTCCCTCCGAATCTATTCGCCTGCCAACAGTAAAAAAAAGTAGAACCAAATCGAATCGATTCGGTCCCTCCGAATCGATTCGCCCTGAGACAGTGAGCTAATTCGAGGATAGCGAATCGATTCGGTCCATTCGAATCGATTCGATTGTCCAGCCTTTCAAATTCTACCCGCGTTCATACAACCTCATTTTTCTCCCTTACTCTTCCCTCTCCCTTCCTACTCATTTCCCCAATACTCTCGCTACAGTTTATCTCTCCATTTCTCTAAGGAATCTCGCACAAGGTAACAACTCTAATCTTTCTATGTTAATTTCAATATGAAATTTGTGTTCATTCTATTCAAACTAGGGGAGTGTGACACCCCGCCTAATTAAATACCGGGCGATCACTCCTTTATTAAATTAAATCAAGGTAAACAGTTGGTTCATTCTCAGCATCACTGTCGATAAAAATTTTCCAATTTAACATCCTAAATAATTAAGCTAAGTGTCAAAACATTTTTTTTTATACAAACTTCCAAATTTTAATTAAAGAAAAGATTTATTTATACAAAACAACATTTCTACAATATTGAATCACACCACGATGAACTAAAACAAAACCATACATTCGTCAATTGAATGTCAACATAATAAAACTAAAAATCATAAACCATCCTGAATAAATCCCGTAAAACAATACAGGAATAACTGAAATATAAAAATCCCAACAATAAATGAAATGATGAAAAGGGCGACACGTGCCCAATAAATGAGAGTAGTAGGAGTGGAGTCAATACAGAAGCCGTCTACTCAAGTGACCTGCAACTCCCACCTAAGCTGCAGCTCGTTCTTCTCAAAGGATCCTAAGCAAGACGCCCCTGTGGTTGGGCACCTGAAAATATACATATATATACAAAAGAGAGAGAGAAAAAGAAACGGGTCAGGGCCCGAAAGTGTGTTTGATTTTAAAATACGTTAAGCAAGTATTTAAATTGATACAAGCCAATGCAAATCATATTAGTTCGACACTCTCTTGAGAAATTCTCACCTCTCTTCTAATGTGCACGCCTATCGTACTAACCTTCCCAAATAATTTAGTTTATCTTAACTTACTCATAAGTTCTCAAAACCGAATGATGACAATGTTTTAAAAAGGTTACTTTCAATATGTAGCACTCCTCTCGTTTTAGCTTCATTAAATTATAAAGTTTCCCAGTGTCTTCTCATACTTTCACAAAATAAGTATTTAATAATTTGAGTCAACAACCATGTTCTACTTAACAAATCACAGTAGGCAGTTTAAAGTTTATAACCTCATATATATCTTAACTACTCGTATAATATACATATATAACAGCACCCCAACTAAACTATGGTGCGGGCATACTCTGCTATCCAATCCCCATATCGCTCACACAAAGGGAAATACAAGTTCGGAATCACTCTCGAACTGTATTAACATATACAAAACAACGTTGAGGCGAAGCATAGATTCCAAGTCCAAGAGGTCAGTACATACCCACACGTCTCTTAGGACCGTCCAACTATCAATCTGATAGCCTGTACCTAGGATCTCTATCTTCTAGGGTACGAATCAATATCCCCCATAAAGCAACACAGGATAAGATCGTCCCAGTGCGGTAACCTCAGGGATAGCAAGTAGCGAGGGTACGTTTTTCACATGTATATAATATATGTACACACAATCATATAAATATACCAATTTCATCATGTTAAGGTCACTCTCCTTACCCATAATTACAACATTTATCCTTAATTTTACATTTTTAAGATTTCGTATAAGGTTTCGTCTCTAACCTTAACTCGGAGGGTTTTCTCACTAATTACGTGACACTCGGGGATTTTATCCATCCAAGTAACAAATTCAGTAGGTAGACGTCTATTCACTATCGTAGGTATTCGTTGTAATCTCTCACTTGAAATACGCAGTTCGTCGTTCCTTAATTAATTATCCCTTAAACCCAATTATCATTTCATAATAAAGTTCTCAACACTTAATCATATGTCCTACTGGTCTCTTCTATATCCCAAAACATTTTATTTATAATGCCCAAGAAATATTCCACGGTAAATTAATTCAACTAATTAAACAAGGGGAAAAAGAGTTTGCCAGGAGGGGTCGATCGATCGACGTCTGGGGCTCGATCGATCGAACCTTCGATCGATCGACGCTTTAGGTTCGATCGATCGATCAAACAGGTATTTCGATTTCTGCAGAAGTGCAGTTACGGGTTTGACTAATATTCTTCATTCAAATCCATAATTTCCAACACTAATCGTCCCAAAACTTATACTACAATCATGGTAATATATTTCCAGATGTTTCTAACGTTAAGCATGCATATAACCATCATTAAACATGATTAAACAACCTAAAATCTCATCTAATCATCAAGAACCCTAAGTTTTCTTAACTTTTGTTCTAATCAGTTTTCTCCAAAATTTCCTTCTAACATAACATCACAAATTCGTGGGTTGATCATCTACTTCACATATTATTTTCAGAATATGGTTATAACGATTTCTACATGCAAATCCCTATCAAAAAATTGGGGTTTTCTTCCTTTAATTATACTCCTAATCATTCCTACACTAATATGATTATTGCACCAACGAAAATACGCAAGATAAACACTTGCCTGGGATTTCAGAGGTCTGGTTTCCTGCTGATATTGGTGTGGTTGCGTTCTCCTCCTCGCGATCTACGCGTTGGTGGTGACGGCGGTGCAATCAGTGGTGTTTTGGGCCTTGAATCACCTTGAGAGCTCTCTCCTCTCTTCTCCAATGGCCGTTCTAGGGTTCTGAATGTTCTAACCCTAAAAGGCTGACTTAAATGGCTGCTAAGGATGGCTGAAATTCGTGGGTTTAATTACCCTATTTTGTAAAATGACCAAAATGCCCTCCCGGGTCACTAATTAAGCCTAAAAACATCCCGAGACCCAAACTAAACCCCCGGGTACACTTTTCTGACTATCTCGACCCTTCCAGACGCGTTGGCGCACTCAAAATGACCATACGGACAACTGATAAAATATTCACTTTTTAATTAACATAATTAGTCCCGACGTGACACGGGCACGTCCCGACTTAAATTTCCGAAATAGTCATTTAATTCACCTATGACATTCAATATAACCAATATAATATATTACTATGCTCATTAGTAATATTCAACAAGTTTCCCATAATTACTAACTCTAGTCACGTTAATCATTATAACATAATTAATTTCCGGATTTTTATTAAATAAATCATCACATTAAATTTAATAAATCCCCAAATTAAATATAGCATAAAAGTACGGGGTATTACAGGGAGTTATGTATGTATGTCCATATTTACATAATATGTATCTGATTCTTGAACTGTCCACCCTTCATTACTGATTTCCATCACTATCCAACAAATACAACCTATTTATTGTTGATTAATGTGTTGTGTTGTATTTGTTGGGGGCTTTCATGAATCAAATGCATTTTCTCCCTATTTTGAGCAGGCTGCACGCCATATGTTCGATAAAATGCCTAAATGAGGAGTTAATTCCCAATTGTTCCATTTTTGTGCCTCTTATCAAACATTGACATAGATTCTACCTTGTTTGAGAGTGATGTATGTCGGATACGCTTATCCGATCATTTTCTTTCGACATGCACCACCCATTCCTTTTCGATCCTGTTTCACGCTAAAATTGATTTTATGCATTACACTAATTGTGTATGTATCGAATTGATTTCTCTTGTAGGTTCTTATGGCTCAAAAGCCCACCACCAATGATGTTACGGGCCGGAATGGGTTTGAAACTTTTTGATCCAAGGCTGAGAGAGATTGGTACTGGGAAATGTTTCCCTCCACTCGGGCAATTACTATCGAACGCCCGATGAAGCTTGCTGATTTTTCTAGCAAGGTTAGGAGCCACTTTCAAAACTTCCATTGGGAGGCCCACCTCAAAAAGGAGGGTGATGTGAATGAGGAGCATGTCCGCCGTCTCTAGGCATCGCTTGTCTCAATTGGAGGCAGGATGCTTGAGGCTTTTGTTAGGGGGAGGAAAATTCTGATTTCCAAGCAAATTCTGTCAGTGCTGTTGGGAGATGCTGACAATCCTGATGAGTATACATATCTGTCGCGCAACCCTCTTGCATTGTTTCCCAACGATGTTTTGATTGCGCGTCTAGCCCCCGGACACGTTTGGGCCGGGGACACATTTCCGACAAAGCTCATGTCTGATTCTCACCGGCTTATCCACCTAGTCGCCGTGAAGTCAATCATTCCTACCCAAATAAAATCAGTCCTGCGATCAAAGCAGGCCCATTTCCTCTACTATCTCCTAGATGCCAACACTATTTTAAGCCTGCCTTCCTTGGTGCTTCAACACATGTTGAATGCCGCTTATTGCGAGAAGGGATCGACTACTCTCCCTTATGCTCGGCTTGTTTCTAGGATATGTAGATATGCTCGTTGCGAGGTGATCACCTCCGACAAGCGTGCGAGACTGCCCTCTCCGCTTGACAATGATGCTATCGAGAGGACTTTAGGAAAAGATTATTGGGAGAGGAAAAAGCGATGGATGAGTGATCAAATGGCTACTGGGAACCATTTTGATTTTGATGATCCACTTCCGAATGTTCAGTAGGGACCGGCTCCAGTTCAGCACCCGCTAGGCCCCTTTGGAGAGTTGGGAGTGAGGATGGATGCATTCAAGGGGATTTCGCTGTTTTCAGGCAAAACCATGAGTAGAGCTTTTCTGAGTTTAGGGGCGCTTACGAGCGTGATATTTCGATAATTACTAGGGCGCAGATGGACCTATTTATGCATCTACGCGGGGGCGAGGCTGCTGTGCCTCCTTACCTTTATGACCCATACCCCTCACGTAACCCTAATGAGCCCGGTCCTTCTCACCGCCGCCCTGACCTTCCCTAGGAAATGCTGCTGCTGTTTCGTTTTGTCCTCCTGTAATTATGGATTTCTAAACTATTTTGGGTTGTTTTATATTAGGTTTTTGATAAACATTGATGTATATGTGATAATTGAGAAATGTCAATATTGTATTTTCTCATTTTGTTTTTTTCCCACATGTATGCATCCCGAAATTATTAATGAAAAGAATTCCTTAGTTTCATCTTCTTAATTATCCTTATAAATATCTCTCCTCTGTATATAGTGGTGTTGCTGTACTAACATTTTGACAGGCATGCCGTTGCGCGTTTCTCGAGTTACTCCTTACGGGGTAACTATTTTCTAACCCCTTTTCCCTTTTTATTCCTACTAACATTAGGGACAATGTTTCATTCAAGTTAGGGGGTATGGATTACATTTTTGATACCGGTTATCATGTTAATATTTATTTATTTCTATTAAAAAAATAAAAAAAATAAAAAAATAAAAAAATAAAAAAATATTTTCTCTCTCATATCTACTATGATTACTTATATGATCGGCTTATCCTATTGTATAGTTATGAAGCATGCTTCGAGTTATTGATTTATTAGCCTTTAGCCCGTTATTATTTGCATTGTGAATAGCCTCATAAAATTAAAATGTGAACCTTTGAGCATATTCATAAATAATTATTTATGATTTGGTTTAAAGCGTTTCAAATTCATTAATTTAAGGCGCATGATATACCCTTACAAAAGTGAAAATTGAGACTTATCGTCATTTGTGAGCGTATACATCCACTCTATCTCTTTCTTGTCAATGAACTCGTTGTCAATCTCATTTTCTTTTCATTTGATTCGATATTAATTGATTTATCACTTGAGCATGGTTTTCAATGGTGTTGAGTCCCGCGAATCACACGAAACTTTAGGAAAGGATTATAGGCCCTCATTGTTGTTTAACCCATATGACCTTAACCTTACCCTTAAATGTTTTCCATAGTCAACCCCCTTGAGCCTTATTATTCCTTTCGTTTCGTCCCCAAATCCCTTGTCCAACTCCACATTGGAGTTCTAAACCCTTATTTACTCTTCCCATACCTTGAATAGGGATTGTTCCCGGGATTGAATGATGTTGTTTATACGGATTGCAATCAAGCTATGAGTGGTCTATAAAAAAAAATAGAAAAAGAAAGAAAAGAAATATCGAATAAAATGGGTCCTAGTTGATTCCCATTTCACCATGTGCATGAAAATCAAAGTCTCACTCTCATGAATACCTTGCTTTTGGAATTTGATTTCGATTCCTAAATTGCCCATTAAATCCATTATCCTGAGCGTATCCTACACATATTCCTTTCTTTTCCTAACCCCAACCTACTAGCCTAAACTCTATACCCTAAAAGTCCTATTTGATCCTAAGGTGATGTGATTCAAAGGTCGAACATAAGCGATAATCTGTTTAAATGCTTTTCTCTTGGTTAATGTGCGATATCCTTTCATGAGATTGTATTTTCCACTTTTATCTTGCTTTCTTCATTGATGACGTGTGTGTGGCCTAGTTTCCCTTTACAATTACTCTTTACGCCCGCATGTCCCGTGTGTGTTACATCCCATTTCTAAGTGTTTCATTTGTTGAGTGTAACAACCGAAGAGAACTTGAGTATGCATGCCTTAGCATTTATATGGATTTTGAAAGTTTTGCCAAATCTAAATTACCACATGTGTCCGCTTATTTCGCATTTCCATGGTTTCGATTTTTATTGAAGTTATTTGTTTAATGCCAATAATTGTCGTCTTTTGTGTGAGCTTTGTTCACTTTGTTGATAAATTGTGCTTCTTAGATATTTGTTGAGCTACGCATTGGTTTTTGGCGTAATATAGTATGAGTTGATTTGATGTTTGTAAGTGTCATCCCTGGAAACCCTCACGAAACCTCACTTGTCCCCTAGGGCCACCTAGGGGTTTTAAAACGGCTTATGGCATACGCTAAATGCAATCGTTCGCCTACGAAAGTGGCATTTTTCCTTCTATGTACATATTTCTTCTATTTTGGTTTTGTTGAAACCACTTGTTTCTTCATACTTCATTGCTCAGGACTAGAAATGTATAAGTTAGGGGGTGTGATTCGTCACTTTTATTGTATTTTATACCCCGTTAATTTGTACATTCTAGCAGTGTATGTATTTCCTGGTTCTTATACTCATTTATTGACTAACCCCTGAGTTCATCATATATACTTTGTATGTGTCTTTATTGAGCTTTTATAGGTCTCGGTAATGCATATTAGGAAGTTTGGTTTTGATCCGGAGAAGTTCCGTACACACTTGCACAGTCGGGGGCATTTTTGTAATTTCAGCACTCGAGTTTTGATCCCGATTTCTTCACGGAAGTTGTAGACCTTCTTCTTACCTTCGCGTGGCCTCTGACGGTGCTTGAATCTGATCTCGAACGAAGAAGTTATGGATGTTTTGGTGAAACATGGGAAAATTAAAGCCAAAATAACCTTGCCATATTTTGTTTGCAGGACCGAATCGATTCGGTCCATCCGAATCGATTCGGTGGACCCCAGTGAAGCATTCTCCCTCTAGCGAATCGATTCGGCCCTGCCGAATCGATTCGGGTTTGCTGATTTTTTGAGTTTTTCTCCTTATTACTAGTTTGCCATTTTGGTTAGATTTTTTGAATATATCTCTTGTTTTTCCTCTTTGGAAGGGGGAGATTACTTTTGTTAGATATTTGGATATATAGAAAAACACTCTCTTCTCTCTCCTAGGTCAAGTTCATTTATGGTTTTTACCCACTTGTAAAGCTTTGATTACTAGTTGAGTTGTGGTTATTAATGCAAGAAAGGTTCATTTACTTCTTCTCTACTTGTTCTACTAGCTTTAATTTGCATTTAATTCCATCTCTTGTATTGGTTTGTGTTTAAACTAGATAACTAACTTAACTATGTTGTTAACTAGCATGTGTAGTTTAGTTTCAATTATGAGTAGCTAGACTTATGATTGGGGATCATAATCCCACCTTGGATGCTTGAACTTAATATTTAGGGTTTGGTTTATAATTGTTCTAATGGAACTTCATGTGTTGGTATTGGAGTATCATATTTTCTTAACTTCTCTTGTCCTGCAAGGGTTAGTGTTTGAAGCTTTACTACAAACCCGACCCATCTAGTAATAACTAACTAACCCCTAATCCTCCATTGTCGAGTTTAGTCTTTACATGGTTGATGTTCGGACTTAATTAGTTATGCTCTATTAGAATTAATTTCAACCAAGCCCTATAATCCCCTTCTTTGTGAATCCGACGTGGGAGAATGATCCTCGACCCCTTTAATATCTTGAACTCAAGCTTATCTTAGTTCTTTTTATAGTTTCGTAATTATTAATTAATTTAACTGTTCATCAATAGCTTGTTAGTTTAGAGATTACCCTCAATCACTTTTCCAAACAATTAAATCATCTTTTACACTTTAACTTTTGTGACGTTTAGAGAATCCCTTTAACCTAATCCTGTTATCTTAGGATTGTTTCAATCCCTGTGGATCACAATTCCGTACTTACCGGATATTACTTGTTGCGATAGATTTGCACTTGAATCATAAGCTTTATTTAAGCGCACCACGACCTCTATTTTAGGTGAGTACTCTATGTAATTTCTTGCGCATTTTGATTATATTATATTATGCAAACTATGTATATTTTGTGAAATGCTTTTATTCTCAAAATGCATCTGATACCGATGATTCCGTCGTTTGTTATATGTTTATATCTCTCCATATAAACATCTGATTTGAATTTTGAAATTATTGATTCGGCCTATGGAAACTCTCTTAACCATATTGGCCTTGACTATCGGGTGGAGATATTTGGGTAGGACCTTCCCAGCTGGTTTATCCCTGATGTGCCCTAAACAAGGCGTTGTTCCAGAAATCATGATTATCTGTCTGTGATGTTACCGGTTGGAAACATTTGGTAACACTATCTGTCTGGGTATTAGAGCGTACATGGCCACTAAAACTGAATAATTGACATATGCTCAATTGTTTTATCTTCTCTATTCTGAACTGTTTAGTCTGAATATATATATTGTCATTTACTTTATATATATCACTTGAAATTCCTATCTCTATGTATATACCTTATGTTCTAAATTGAATAGGTATCTATTTTCTGAAAACCTTGGAATATTTGGAGATTGAATCTCATTCGACTTTTAGCTGATGTTTTATAATTAACCATTTTTCAGGAAATAATTTGGCAAATGGATGGAACATAAGGGGACTATGTTTAAGATTTAGCTTTTAGAGCTCTTTTTGTTACATTAAGTAGAATTTTGTTTTATTAGATAAAGGATGTTTGGCTCTTTAATTAGAAGGCTTTAAAATTTCTGTCAACTTGTAACTCTTGGATATTTTAATATAAATAAAATTTCCTTTAGAAAGCTCTGATGATGTAATTCCTTCACCTTCAGTATTTTACGATTCATAATCATGTGATTATACTTCCGCTACATATATTTTAAGAGAAAAAATTTAATGCCAGAATATTGGATGCCTTGGTGGCATGTCAAGACACCCGTTCCCTACGATTTTTGGGTCGAGGTCATGACAGAGGTGGAGAGTTCTTAGATACAGGTGTTGTAGATCATTGTGACTATAATAGTTACAAACATGAATTTAGTGCTCCTAAGACTCCTCAACAGAACGGTATAGCGGAGAGAAAGAATTGTACCCTTCAAGAGATGGCACGTGTTATGGTTCATGCCATGACTTTACCTAAGTATCTTTGGGTAGAAGCCATTCGTACTACGTGTCATATTATTAATAGGGTCTATCTTAGAAATAATTCTAAAAAAACTCCTTACGAACTTTGGTATGGGAAGAAGCCCAATCTTACGTATCTTAGAACTTTTGAAAGTACATGTTATGTCTGCAAAGATAGAGAAAACTTATCCAAATTTGATACTCGAGGAGATAAAGCCATCTTTCTAGGATATTCTCCCAATAGTAGAGCTTACCGTGTTTATAACCTTTGCACTAAGGCCATAATGGAATCCATAAACGTAATTGTAAGTGACATTACAGTAGAGAGTAAGACTGGAGAACCAACTATTGTGGTCGAGTTTGAAAATATTTTAGAAAATGACTCACCAGAAATAGATGATTCTTTACCAATTGATACACCTGAAGTACCTAATTGGGTTGCCAAAGACCATCCCATAAACAACGTTGTTGGTAATATCAGTGAACTTGTGAATACAAGATCACAATTAAGAAACTATGCTCATTATGCATGTTTTGTTTCCCTTGTGGAACCAACGAATATTAATGATGCATTGAGTGATCCTCATTGGATTTCTGCAATGCAGGATGAACTTCTTCAATTTGTCATTCATGATGTTTGGTATCTTATACCTAGGCCTGATCACAAAAAGGTTATTGGCACACGTTGAATATTTAAAAATAAATCTGATGAAAGTGGGATAGTCATTAGAAACAAAGCCAGATTAGTTGCTCAAGGATACTCTCAAATAGAGGGAATAGATTTTAACGAGACTTTTGCTCCTGTCACTCGATTAGAATATGTTCGTCTTCTCTTTGCCATAGCTTGTTACTTACATTTTACGCTTTACCAAATGGATGTCAAATCTGCCTTCCTTAATGAAATATTGACTGAGGATACCTATGTAGAACAACCAAAAGGGTTCATTGACCCTAAATATCCAAATTATGTCTTTCGTCTGAAGAAGGCTTTGTATGGCCTAAAACAAGCGCCAAGAGCCTGGTATGAGCTTCTTTCCAACTTTCTCTTCGACAAAGGTTTTAAGAGAGGTGGAAATGATCAAACCCTTTTTGTCAAACATTTTGACAAACATATCATTATAGCTCAAGTTTACATAGACGATATCATCTTTGGATAAACTTCCCCTTCAGAAGTTAAATCATTCTCTGAAATTATACATAAAGAATTTCAAATGTCTCTTATTGGGGAGTTAGAATTTTTCTTAGGTCTTCAAGTCAAACAAAATTCAGAAGGATTATTTGTCTCGCAATCAAAATACGCATTAGAGATTATTAAAAAATTTGGTCTTGAAAGTGCAAAAGATGCTAAAACTCCCATGAGTACTATTGTCAAACTATCTAAGGATGAAACTGGGAAATTCGTAGATCCCACCCTTTATCATAGTATGATTGGAACCTTACTATATCTTACTGCCTCGCGTCCTGATATTATGTACGTTGTTTGCGTTTGTGCTCGTTACTAGAACAATCCTAAAAAGAGTCATTTAACTTGTGTTAAAAGAATTATCAAGTACATTAAAGGCACTCTAAATTTAGGACTTTGGTACACAAATTATACTCCTAGAACGATAATAGGATATACCGATGCTGATTGGGCAGGGTGTACTGACGATAGCAAGAGCACATCAGGCGCATGTAAATATTGGTAATAATTTGGTAGGTTGGAGTAGTAAGAAACAAAACTGCACTTCATTGTCCACGGCTGAATCTGAATACATAGTCGTTGGCAGATGCTGTGCTCAATTACTTTGGCTTAAGCAAATGCCAAGTGATTATGGTATTAAAGAGGAACAATTACATCTCTACGGTGATAATCAAAGCGCGATCAATATCTCTAAAAATCATGTTCAACACTCGCGAACAAAACACATAAAAATAAGACATCACTTTATTCGCGAATTAGTTGAGACTAAGGAATTAGAAATCAATTATCTTCCTACTGATTTGCAACTTGCAGATATGTTTATCAAACCTTTGGATTATAATAGGTTTATTACCTTGCGTAAATCAATTGGAATGGTGTGTGCTGAATAATTTCTTGGATTTACATAATTTTGCCCTTTGTCGATTTGAGACAAAATGGGGGAGAAATTTGAGTCTGATAAGAATTTGTTTATTTGTACATATTCTAAAGAGCTTGATCTTAGTGATTATTTGCAGGATTCTGTACAGATTTTCACAGTTATTCTCTGCTATGTTCAAAGTTGTAATAGGGTATTGAATTGTATTTAGTTGAGTTATGTAATTTTCGGTTCTAGGAATTGGGTAGATAGAATTTTTATATAGGAATAGTTTTTTCCTTTTCTTTTTGTTTCCCTATGAGTCCAAGTTGACTCAAAGGAGATTTTCTCTCATATTTCCAAAGGGGGAGATTGAAGCACCTTATACTCCTGACTCACTTGAGTCTATCGTGTTAAGTGCTCATCTAGTTTAGAAATAGAAACAAAATTGAGTCCCATCCTAGAAACCAAAGAGCCTCAATCATTCTCTTGATTTTATTCCTCTTGATCTAAGGTATATTTACCAACACATATACACATTAATATTGCATTCATACATTACATATTGCATATAATTGGTTATAAGTGTGTTGTGTATATTAATTTCCTTTAATTTAAATTTTAATAAGTTTTTGGGAATTTTTAATGATTCTTAAAACATTTTTTTCTAATTTAAAAATGGAATTAAAAGTTTTGGGGTAAAATCTGCAATTTTCAATTAATGATTTTATCTCTGGAAGTTCACTCGGGTAGAAACCGAAAGCGCTAAAGACTTAAAGGTGTTTATGTAATTAGTTTCAAAACACGCATTTCAGCCTTGATCTTAGCCTTACACCTGTCAGCCTGGTATCGGTCCGATTTGTGTTTCTTCTGTGAGACATAAGCCTTGCTCATTTTCTGCCCTGGGATTGTTTTAATCTACGATCTGCATGCGTTCTGGCTTAATCCTTGCGAATCCTTCCTAAACCAATCAAATGCGTTTTAAACCACCGCTTCTCTTATATTGTTGGATCAAAGTCAATCGTAGCCCTTGATTTTAAGCCTCATTCTCGAACCTTCTCAGCCCCCTATATAAGGAGCCTTACTCTCAGCCATTTAGAAGCTTTTGTCAATTCGTCATTTCTAGAGAGAGAATAGAGTATAGAGAGAAGAGAGAAGAGAGAGAGAAACTAGAGAGAGAAAGATAGTTAGAAACCCTAACCCTAAATCATCCAAAACACCTTTCAAACCCTAATCTCTTCAAAACTAGTCATATACCAAGCACAACCTTGAGTATTTGAGAGTTGGTTTGTTAAGCTATTTCGTGCTGTAACCTCTTTGTGTTAAGATCTTTTTTCTAACTTAAGCATTGAGCTAGATCTGCGTTTCTTATTTGTAGAAATCATAGATCTAAGCATTTTATGTTACATCACACCTAGATCTGCATTTATAGTTTCTCATCTTGAGAAATCTATCGTTGATTCTTTTCTATATATGTTTTCATACTCAAAATCAACAATAATATTTTTTGTTTCTAGTTCTTTTGAAACAAAACCTTTGACCTAGTTGGAATCACACTTGGTGATTTTCAATCTCAAAACTATTTTCAAAACCTTGAGATTGATTAAGATCTTGATACGTCTTCTGAGCAAGATAGCCATGGATTCTGGGTTAATATTAAAGGTCAAATAAGGTTCAAAGTTTCCTAAGAAGAGAGAAACTGAAAATCACAGCATATAGATCTCATTTGTAATTTTCTAGGACTGTTTGTAAAAATAAGCGTGAGTGTGTGCATGCATGTGTTAGATCACCATCACAAACACTTACACACTACAACCGTGAAAGTGTTGGTAATAAGATCTTGATAAAAGAGTCGACGTAAAGACTGGAACAAAGAGAAGTTAGCAAACTAGGAGAACAACATCAAAATCAGAACTGCAGAAAAGTTATATGGACACCAGTGGGTACATTCCTAAACTTGTATAGGTCTGATTTGTGTGCATGTGTGTTATATAGTTTGTAACTGCTATATTTGTTTTAGTGGATTTTTCTTTTTACTCCGTAGAGGGAGTCGTGGATGTTGCCTTAGTTGGTTGAGGTTTTACCAAATTAAAATTATCTTGTCATTAATCTTTTTACATCTCCTCTTCCCTTTCTGTTTCGTGTGCTAATTTAAAACCATTTTAGTTTTGTTTTTCAAAACTTATTAACAAATCTTGAACAGATCTCGTGCATAATTTTTAAACATGTCTTGTGATTGAACTGATTTGATATCTAGAAAAGAGTTTCTTCAAAAAATAGTTCGGAGTTACTTAAATAGTTTAATCTTGTATTAAACGGCTTTAGTAACAGTTTTTCAATATATGTTAGATAGCGCATAAATCAGATTTTGCAAAATGTTGAATGTATTTTTAATTCTTAGGTTGGTTGTAGCCAAGCCTTTTCTTGATCTTCCAATTATTTCTACCAATGACCTCATTCCCCGTATGACCTGATCTTCATGAGTACATATGAATGGTTATAAGAGTCATTTTTTTAGATCCAAGAACGCAAGGCTTAGCTCAAAGGTGATGGCCTAGAGAGAGAGAGAGATAATGTTTGGTGAGAGGGAGAGTGAGCGTCGACTCCTCTCTCTTATCCTCTTATATTGGATTTCGTGTGATAAAGTTTTTATTGAGATACACACTTACAGTAGTAGACTGAAGTTTAGTCCAAACAAACTCCCTAACTATGATGGAAGACTTGAACTTGTTAATTCAATCATTTTTAGCATCCAAGTTTATTAAGAAAACTTATTTATTCTCCCAAAAGGGATGATGAAGGCCATTGAGGATGTGATGAACGATTTCCTCTAGATTGGTATAGGCTTAAAAACAATGGGGCAAAGGTAGCATGGAAAGATTTGTGTAGTCCAAAAAATGAAGGAGGGTTGAACATAAAAAAACATGATATGTGAAACAAAGTTTTTATGCTTAGACATCTTTGGAACCTACGCAACAAGGAAAATTTATTGATCAAATGGTGAAATGTGTAGAAGATAAATGGTAGAAGCATTTGGTCCCTAAACATTTGAAATGATGCTTCTTGGAGATATAAGAAGATCCTTAGCTACGTGAGGATGTTACTAATCTATCAAACACTTCTTTTAAGAGATCAAATTCCCAGAGAATGGAATACTTACCTTGCCCCACCACAGTGAGAGACTTCAGACCGATCTCATGTTCTAACACTATTTATAAGTGTATATACAAGATCATTGCATCAAGAATTAAAACCTCTTATGCCCCATTTAATTAGTGACAAATATGTTGTCGTTGTTCATGGGAGATCCATTGTTGACAACATTCTTCTTCTTCAAAAGGTGATGAGAAACTACTACATGGGTAATAATCCTCCTAGATGAATAATGAAAGTGGATATCATGAACGCTTATGACATTGTTAACGAGGACTTACTTTTTGAAGTTTCGAGGCAGGTGAAGTCCCCACAATTATAATTGACTAGATTAGAGAATCTATTCCCAAAGTTTGGTTTTATTTAACCTTAATGGTGATCTACATGGTTTCTTTGCTGGCACAAGAGTATTGAGACAAGGGGACCCCTATTCCCTAACTCTTTCTTCTAGTTATTGAAGCTTTCTCTTATATTCTTGATAAGCATTGTTGTAACTCATATTTCACATTTCACCCAAAATGTAAGGAGATCCAACTTCACCACCTTTGCTTTGCCGATTACTTAGTTATTTTCTGTGTAGTGTGTAAAATGTCTTTGGATGAGTTTGTTGACCTCTTTGTCTTTCACCCTAACTTAGCCAAAAGTAATTTATACTTTTATGGGGTTTTAGAAACTGATGTAAAAATAATGAGCATCGGGATGGGATTCAATTTAAACACTCCTCAATTAAAGTATTTAGGTGTGCCTCTAATTTCCTCTAGACTAAAAGATAATGATTGCAAGGAACTCATTAACAACGTGACTTAAAGAATCAGTAGCTAGACTAATTGACTTTTAAGCTATGTTGGGAGATTTTAGTTGGTTATGTCTGTCCTATTTTGCATACAAGTTTATTAGACCATTTTATTTATTATCCCTAAATGTATGCTTAGGTCCATTAATAAAAGGATTAGAGAATTCATTTGGATTGGGTTAGTGATGAAGCATAGTGGCAGAAAGATTATTTGGACTGAGGTGTGAAAGCCTAAAGGGGGGGGGGGGGCAGGAATAAAATGCCTAGAGGATTGGAACAAGACTGTAATGTTAAGAAACTTATGGATTTTTTATAGTAAGAAGGAAAGCTTGTGGGTCAAATGGTGCCACACTTATAAACACAAAGGGGGGACCATATGGGCAATTAATATTCCAAATGATTCCTCTTAGGGTTAGAGGAAGATCTGAAAGCTGAGAGAGGTGGACAGACCCCTCATGAAAGTCATTATTGGCTGTGGGGAAAAACATAATGTGGGATGACAATTGGAATCACTTGGGGCCCCTTCAACCCCGATTTGGTGATATAACTATTTATGATGCTACCAGTAACTCTAAATCCAAAATTGCCAACTTTATTGATGGATCTAACAGGAAATGGATTGCTACTGTAACCTGGGAGTTGAATGATATTTAGAACTCTCCTCTCCCAATTATCAATCCTAATTCTGTTGATGTGATGGTTTGGACTCCTTTTATGGATGGTTTATACTCGACTTCCTTAACTTATGAAACAATTAGAACCTATGGTAACACTGTTGGCTGAACTAAACTTGTTCGGCACAATAATAACATACCAAAAATGCAAAGAAATATTTGTTAACTATCTTTGATTTGCTGATGATCTTATGATTCTAAATGGTGGTGATGTTGATTCTTATATGGTTGTGAAGGATGCTTTTGAGTTATTCAGCAGTATGTTAGGCCTTCAAGCTAATATAAATAAGAATAACTTTTACACTGCTGGTACTAGGGAGGATGGCATCCATGAGCTTCAATGAATTCTTGGTATTCCTCATAGTAAAACCCTATTAATGTATTTAGGGGCTCCCCTTATTACATTTAAACTAAAAAAGGAGGATTGTAAGGTGCTCATTGATAAGATTACTGCTAAAGCTGAGAATTGAACTAACAAGCTTTTAAGCTATGATGAAAGACTTTAACTCATCAAGACTATTATCTTTAGAATATAACTCTATTGATCTCGTCTTTTTATCCTGCCCAAGAGTGTAATTAAAATGGTGGAACAAATTATGAGGAAATTAAAAACTGGCAAATGTTTTTTGAAAAATGCTCCCACTTCTCTCTAGAAAACCTTCAGCCAAACAAAACCCTAAACTCGTCGCCGCCATACCCAACCAAACTCCCTCAGGCCACCCTAACCCATAGCCTTCCATGAACAAACTACCTCCGGCCATTCGTGGAGGCTGGACTCTGTGACACCCCGACTAATTAAACACCGGGTAGCTACTCCTTTATAAAATTAATTCAAAATGCCAAGTTGGCTCAGTTAATAGCATCACTGTCGAAAACATTTTTATTATATCTAACCACCTAGTATTTAAAAAGCAAGTTGCCAAATTTTAACTTTCTGATTAACATGCAACAAGTGTAATGAAGAAATAAATAACACCATTCACCATACTGAAGTAAAACAAATAACCATCACAATAGAGTAAATAAAGTCTGGAGGAAACCCCTCACTACAATCCCATAACTGAAATAAATGAACTGAAACAATAATAAAACGTACTAAAGTCTGAAAACTGAAGTATAAAAGATGTCTCTAAATAGAAATGGGCAACATGCCCTACAACGGATAGATGGTGACTCTGGAATCCAAAAGATAGAAGCGTCTACATGCAAATCCCTGTAGCTTCCACAAGCAGCTACAGCTCGTCACCTGAATGAGAATCCTATGCTTGGTGTCCTTGTGGCTGGGCACCTAAAATGGTTTTACAAGAATATATATTTGAAAGCAAATGGGTCAGAGCCCGAAAGTGGAAATCATTTTAAAAACCTGCAAGTGCTTTAAAAACATTTAAAACATTAAATGCAAAGTACATGTTAGGACGTGCACTCACATTAAATTCTCACCTCTCGACTAACTGTGCACTCCTAACGTAAGTACCCATCTATAACTACCCTTTCCACTAGCTAAGTGACAACGTAACTAGCTAGACTACCAAAGGTTCTACCCATTTTACTCGGTTAATTTAACATAACAACGCTCGTAATTTAATAGAGGTTTAACGTAAACTCAGTTACTAACTATGCCATTTATATAACTATCAGCTAACTCATTATATATCTCGAAACAATATCGTAATATTTTTACACATTAACATGAGGATTTCCATTAATTTAATGTATATTCTTCACATCATAAATATACGATACAAGCACCCCGCAATCTAAGCTATGGTGCACACATACTCTGCTATCCATCCCGGTACATCACGTACATAAGGATCACATATTCTGAATCTCTCAGGAATAGTTTAGATAACACAAATCACAAATAGTGGAGGCGAACACAGTCACCATCACATGGGTCACGCACATACCTACGCTCCCATGGTCAGCGGACTTATTAATATCACAATAAGTCTTTCTATGACCTATGTTCATCAAGGTACCAGTCTATATCCCCCCCCCCCCCCGTAGGCACACAAGGATTAGAGGGTCCTAACCGAACGCAACCTCCCGTGATAGCAAGTATGGTAGGTATGTCATACAAACAATCCATATACTAACACTAAGTAAACACATGTCTTAGTAATACCATATTTTAATCGTAGTACATATTGCACTCTCGTACTAACTATAATTATCACAATTCATGCTATTCTGGTTTGTAATTATACTCGCTATAATTCATCCTTACATCGTAGTAGACACTCACGTCTCAACCCAAATGGTTCTTTGAATATAACTCCCGTATATAGTTTACTCCTCTCAATAATCCAAAAGTCCCAAATCTAACCTTACATCAATAAAGGAAGGTCATCTATATCCTCGAACAAGTTTAAGGGGTTCCAAAAATCAAAACAGTCCAAAAAGGGTCAAACTGTCAACTCGTTAGAAGTCTCGTTCGAACGAGTTTGGACTGTCAGGTCGTTAGAAGTCTCGTTCGAACGAGGCTGTTCGAACGAGATCCCAGTTCGTTCGAACGAACTGACCCTTCTAACGATATCTCGTTCGAACGAGATATCGAACGAAAATCCCTACTCGTTAATAACGACTGGTCAACTCGTTAGAAGCTCGTTCGAACGAGCTCGTTCGAACGACCTGGGGGCTGCTTCTAACGAGTGGCCAGTTTCGGCCCAGATTTTTCCCCAATTCATTTTTTCACCATTTTTACTCCTCAAACCTTTTCTAAAATTCGTTCCAACAATATATTGAGTTCTCTAATCATCCTCAAACATGTTAAGGGGCTATACTAACATCATTAAAGGGTTTAATATCTTCTAAACATCATTAAATCACAATTTCTACAATAATTCCCAATTTTCTTCAAGAACATAAACCCTAGGTTCTTCTCATCAAAATTTCCCAGATTTTAATCCGTTAAAACATCACATAGATATGAAATCTCTGAATTTAAATCTTCAAACAAGGGTTCTACATGCAAACCTATCCCAAAATTTAATAACAATCTTCCAATTTCATGGGTTTTCTTTTAATTCTTATATAAGATTGATTCACAAGGTTTCTAACATGGAAAAAGCATTCACTGCATAAGGAATGTAATTTAAATCACTTGCCTTGGTTTGATTCCGGATTTGGTGTTGGTTTGATGAAATTTCTGCAGAGTTTCCTCTCTCTCTCTCTCCTTCTCCAAGCTTTCTTCTCCAAAAGGCTATGGTGGCTAGGGTTTGCTTTGGGGAAACTTATGAAAACCTAATTTAATAAACCTCCGTAGCTTGTTGGGTTAATAAGGGTTGGTTGGGGTCAATCCTTATCAGATTACAACTCTCAATTTTCGTCACTTTTAATTACCCAAAAATACCAAATTACTAAAATACCCTTTAAGTTACCGGTATGGCCTAAAAATACCCCGGGACCCAAACTATACCCCCGACTAGTGTTTTCTGACTATCTCGACCCTTCCGGACGCGTTGGCGCACTCAAAACGACCATACGGATTATAGATTTTAAATTCACTTTTATTAATAAAATATTATACCGTGACGCGGCGATCCCACGCGTCTCAACAAAATTTCTAAAATGCCGTATATAAATCTCACGACAAATTTTATAATACCAAATACATATATAATCATATATGCACATAATCAAATACCAATTCGAATCTCATTAGTATTTATAACCTGGATTAATTTCCAATTAATACGCAATTTAATTAATTAATCCCAAAATAAATATAGTCAAAAATACGGGGTATTACATACTTCCCCCCTAATAACTGAATTTCGTCCTGAAATTCGAAACTAGAAAGTACCTTCTAAAAACAGCTCTGGATAACGCTCGCGCATCTCATCCTCGCGCTCCCATGTGGACTCCTCGACATTGTGATGTTGCCACTGAACACGCACTAACGGGACTATCTTTGACCGCAGTTTCCTCTCGCTTCGGTCCAAAATAGCAATTGGCCCCTCCTCGTAGGAGCTATCCGGCTGGAGATCGATGTCCTCCACAGCAATGTGAGAATGAGCCAAATTGTCTCTAAGGTATTTCCTCAGCGAGGAAATATGGAACACATCGTGAATCCGATGCAAGTGCTCCGGTAGTCCTAGTCTATACGCAACCAGTCCTATCCGCTCAATAATAGGAAACGGCCCCACATACCTCGGTGCCAACTTCCCCTTCTTCCCGAATCGCATAATCCCCTTCATCGGAGATACCCTGAGCAAAACCTGGTCCCCCACTTGGAACTCCCTGAAAAATCTCCTCGCATCAGCATAACTCTTCTGCCTGTCTTGAGCTACCCGTATGCGACTCCGAATCAATTCAATCCTTGCCGAAGTATCCTGAATCACTTCCGGCCCAAGTAGTTTGTTGTCCCCCACCTCCAACCAACATGCTGGGGAACGACAAGGCCTACCGTACAATGCCTCGAACGGAGCCATGCCAATCGTGAACTGATAGGAGTTGTTGTAAGCAAACTCCACCAGTGGAAGGTACTGCTCCCATCCACCCCCGAAGTCAATAATGCACATGCGTAGCATGTCCTCCAACATCTGATTGGTGCGTTCTGTCTGCCCATCGGTCTGCGGATGATAAGCCGTACTCAACCGCAATTCCGTGCCCATGGCCTCCTGGAAACTCTCCCAAAACCTCGAAACAAATATCTTGTCTCTGTCAGACACGATATTCAGGGGCACACCGTGAAGTCTCACAATCTCTGAAATGAAGAGTTGGGCATACTGACCCGCAGTGTAATCAGTCCTTACGGGTAAGAAGTGAGCGACCTTGGACAACCTGTCCACAATTACCCAAACGGAGTCGTGGCCCCTCTGCGACGTAGGCAACCCCGTGATAAAGTCCATGGATAAGCTCTCCCACATCCACACCGGAACCTCCAATGGCTGTAGCAATCCTGCTGGTCTCTGATGGTCCACTTTTACAAGCTGACAAGTGGCGCATTTCGAGACAAACTCAGCGATATCTTTCTTCATACCGCTCCACCAATATTGCCGTCTCATGTCTTGGTACATTTTGTCCCCTCCGGGATGTACCGCGAACCGTGAGCCATGCGACTCTGCCATCACATCGTGCCGCAATTCTTCCCCTTCCGGAACCACCAATCTCCCATTGAAGCGTAATCCCCCGTCTGAGCTAACGGTATAGGACTCGGCTCCCTCTGCTAGCAATCGAACTATCTGCTCCTGACAGAACGTGTCATTAGCCTGTGCCCGTACTACCTTTGTGACAATCTGCGGGGTAACTGTCATCACAGACATGAAAGATCGGGCCACTGCATCTTGGTGTCCCAATTCCTTCCACTTGGCCTTCCACACCTCTGCCACCTCATCTGCTGGCCTGCGGCTCAACGCGTCTGCTACCACGTTAGCCTTACCCGGGTGGTACTGGATGTCGAACTGGTAGTCCTTCACAAATTCAAGCCACCTACGCTGCCGCATATTCAATTCCTTTTGCGTGAACAGGTACTGTAGTGACTTGTGGTCCGTGAACAGCTGAAACTTCTCCCCCAAAAGATAGTGCCTCCAAATCCGTAAGGCAAATACCACTGCTGCCAACTCCAAATCATGTGTGGGGTAATTCTTCTCACGAGGCTTAAGCTTACGGGAAGCATAAGCTATGGCATGTCTCTCCTGCTGCAAAACACCTCCAAGCCCTTGCAAAGACGCATCGGTGTAAACCAAATACTCAACTCCCGGTCTCGGCAATGCTAACACAGGTGCTGAGGTCAATTTGTCCTTCAACTCATCGAATGCCAACTGACAGGCATCACTCCAGATATATGGCACACCCTTACGAGTAAGATGTGTCAAAGGACCTGCTATCTCCGAGAAACCCCGAATAAACCTCGTGTAGTATCCTGCTAAGCCCAAGAAACTACGAATCTCTGTTGGTGTCGTGGGCTGCCCCCACTCCCTCACCGCTGACACCTTCCCCGGATCGACAGATATTCCCTGGTCGGAAATAATGTGACCCAAGAATTGGACCTCCTTCAGCCAAAACCCGCACTTCTCATATTTTGCATACAGCTCATTCTGACGAAGTGTCTGTAAAACCTGCCTCAAATGCTCGGCGTGCTCCTCCTCTGTCTGAGAGTAGACCAGAATGTCATCAATGAAGACAATGACAAACTGATCGAGGAAGTCTCTGAACACCCTGTTCATCAAGTCCATAAACACTGCTGGAGCGTTGGTCAAGCCGAAAGGCATAACCCGAAACTCATAAGAACCATATCTCGACAAGAACGCAGTCTTCGAGACATCCTCCTCCCTGATACGCAACTGATGGTATCCCGACCTCAAGTCAATCTTGGAGAAGAAAGAAGCTCCTCTCAACTGGTCGAATAAGTCATCGATTCGAGGCAACGGATACTTATTCCGTATCGTGACCTTATTCAACTCTCGGTAGTCCACGCACAATCTCAGTGAACCATCCCTCTTCTTCACAAACAAAACTGGAGCGCCCCAAGGTGAGGTACTCCTGCGAATAAAGCCCTGCCCTAACAGCTGCTCTATCTGATCCCGTAACTCTCGCATCTCAGCTGGAGCCATACGGTACGGTGCACGTGCTATAGGTCTCGTACCCGGTAGCAAATCAATAACGAAATCTATCTCTCGACTGGGTGGTAAGCCTGGTATCTCCTGAAACACATCTGAATACTCTCTGACAACCGGGATCGAATCCAAAGGAATCACAACCTCCTTAGAGGTATCCTCCTCTATGTAGTACAGATGAGCGGTCGATCCTCCCTCTGGGCGAGGCATCGCAACATCTCTTGCCCCGGAATGGCAAAAACAATGCTCCCGCTGAAGCAATCAATCATGGCCCTATATGCTACGAGCCAATCCATACCGATGATCACATCGTGAACATGCATGTCTAACACTAACATGTCCGCAGGTAATACCAAACCACCAACCTCTACCCCCACTCCCCGGCATATAAAGAAAATAAGTGACCCACTCCCTAATGGTGAGTCGACACACGTCACTGTGCTCTCTGCCGTAGCTAACAATCCTAAAGCTTTCGCGAAGTGTGTAGCAATAAAACAATGTGTAGCACCCGTATCAAATAACACCCGACCCATAGTGCCATGGATAGGAAACGTACCCTCGATCGCGGGCGGTGCCTGTGGAACTGCAGCCTGGTGAACGTTGTAGACACGTCCATACTGTAGCTGCCCCTGCTGAGCTGGGACTGCTGGAATGGGTGACAATGCTGCCATCTGTGGCGGTGCAGGGAGAGCGGCAGGAAATATAGGTCTCTGTGGCTCCTGGCGAGCACCCTGATGCTGCTGCGGTGGGGCCCTGCCCCTATCAGGACAATCCTGCTTCTTATGGCCGGTTTTGCCACAAGTGAAACACTTCCCTGGGAAGTTCCCTCCCCTCTTCCCCTGCTGTCCCCGGCCCTGGTGGCCATTACCATTCCTCCCTTGGCCCTGCTGGCCCTGATGGAACTGCTGCCCATTCTGCCCCTGCTGGTCCTGATGGCCGTTTGGACCCTGATGGCCCTGGCGGAAACCTCCCTGTCCCTGTCTGTAGTTCCCTGACCGGAACCTCTTATTGTCCCCCTGCTGGGTACCCTGCTCAGTCTGTCTCTGCCCCTGACCGGTCTGTGCCCCGCTGGCACCATGTCCTCCAGTCCTGCCCTGATGGCTAGACTCCCCTGACCGCTTGCCCTCGGCCATATGAAAACGGTGGTCCTGGCAGTGCAACAATGCAGCGTTAACCACATCAGAATACGTGGCCAACGATAGGTTCCCTAGTAGATGTTGACGGATCCTCCAATTCAACCCGTCGGTGAACTTCTCAATCTTCTTCTTCTCTGTTGGAATCTCGTCTGGAATGATATTCAACAGGTTAGTGAACTCGGCCTCATACTCGGCCACTGTCTTGCCCTCTTGCTTCAAACTCATCAGTTTCCTCCTCATCTCTGTATGAACTGCGGACGGAAAGTATTTGTGGTCGAACCGCACCCAGAACTCCTGAATCGTGAGGGTATCCCTCTCCTCCGCGGTGGTAATGGACTCCCACCACTGTAATGCAGATCCCACTAGCTTGAAAGTAGCTAGCACCTGTTTCTGAACATCTGTGCACTCATGCATCCTCAAATGCCTCTGTATGTCCTTCCTCCATTGGCTCGAGACTACCACGTCTGAGCTACCTGCAAACTCCGGCGGATGCGCTTTCTGAAAAGCGTCACGTACACGCTCCCAAGCAGACGGGAATGCATTAACCTGTACTGGCGCGGCAACCGGCGCCGGTGGTGGTGCCTGCTGAATAACGGCAATCGCGGCATTTACCGCTTGAGCCACTATAGCTGCAACCTCAGCGGCGTTCAACATGCCCTGAACTGGAGCGGGCTGGGGTTCGGGCACTGCATTCCTGGGAACTCGTCGTGCACGTCGTGGAGGCATCTGAAATAAGAATGAAGTTTATAAGTTCACGGTTTATAAACTTAAAATAGCTGAAGAACGAAGCATACACAAAAAGAATACAACAGTCCTAAAATATATGGCTCTATATCAAAGAAACGTAGCGGAAACATAATAGCCGTACAGATCCTAAAGGACACTAGAACCTGATGCTCTGATACCACCTGTGACACCCCGACTAATTAAACACCGGGTAGCTACTCCTTTATAAAATTAATTCAAAATGCCAAGTTGGCTCAGTTAATAGCATCACTGTCGAAAACATTTTTATTATATCTAACCACCTAGTATTTAAAAAGCAAGTTGCCAAATTTTAACTTAAGTCTGATTAACATGCAACAAGTGTAATGAAGAAATAAATAACACCATTCACCATACTGAAGTAAAACAAATAACCATCACAATAGAGTAAATAAAGTCTGGAGGAAACCCCTCACTACAATCCCATAACTGAAATAAATGAACTGAAACAATAATAAAACGTACTAAAGTCTGAAAACTGAAGTATAAAAGATGTCTCTAAATAGAAATGGGCAACATGCCCTACAACGGATAGATGGTGACTCTGGAATCCAAAAGATAGAAGCGTCTACATGCAAATCCCTGTAGCTTCCACAAGCAGCTACAGCTCGTCACCTGAATGAGAATCCTATGCTTGGTGTCCTTGTGGCTGGGCACCTAAAATGGTTTTACAAGAATATATATTTGAAAGCAAATGGGTCAGAGCCCGAAAGTGGAAATCATTTTAAAAACCTGCAAGTGCTTTAAAAACATTTAAAACATTAAATGCAAAGTACATGTTAGGACGTGCACTCACATTAAATTCTCACCTCTCGACTAACTGTGCACTCCTAACGTAAGTACCCATCTATAACTACCCTTTCCACTAGCTAAGTGACAACGTAACTAGCTAGACTACCAAAGGTTCTACCCATTTTACTCGGTTAATTTAACATAACAACGCTCGTAATTTAATAGAGGTTTAACGTAAACTCAGTTACTAACTATGCCATTTATATAACTATCAGCTAACTCATTACATATCTCGAAACAATACCGTAATATTTTTACACATTAACATGAGGATTTCCATTAATTTAATGTATATTCTTCACATCATAAATATACGATACAAGCACCCCGCAATCTAAGCTATGGTGCACACATACTCTGCTATCCATCCCGGTACATCACGTACATAAGGATCACATATTCCGAATCTCTCAGGAATAGTTTAGATAACACAAATCACAAATAGTGGAGGCGAACACAGTCACCATCACATGGGTCACGCACATACCTACGCTCCCATGGTCAGCGGACTTATTAATATCACAATAAGTCTTTCTATGACCTATGTTCATCAAGGTACCAGTCTATATCCCCCCCCCCCCCCCCCGTAGGCACACAAGGATTAGAGGGTCCTAAGCGAACGCAACCTCCCGTGATAGCAAGTATGGTAGGTATGTCATACAAACAATCCATATACTAACACTAAGTAAACACATGTCTTAGTAATACCATATTTTAATCGTAGTACATATTGCACTCTCGTACTAACTATAATTATCACAATTCATGCTATTCTGGTTTGTAATTATACTCGCTATAATTCATCCTTACATCGTAGTAGACACTCACGTCTCAACCCAAATGGTTCTTTGAATATAACTCCCGTATATAGTTTACTCCTCTCAATAATCCAAAAGTCCCAAATCTAACCTTACATCAATAAAGGAAGGTCATCTATATCCTCGAACAAGTTTAAGGGGTTCCAAAAATCAAAACAGTCCAAAAAGGGTCAAACTGTCAACTCGTTAGAAGTCTCGTTCGAACGAGTTTGGACTGTCAGGTCGTTAGAAGTCTCGTTCGAACGAGGCTGTTCGAACGAGATCCCAGTTCGTTCGAACGAACTGACCCTTCTAACGATATCTCGTTCGAACGAGATATCGAACGAAAATCCCTACTCGTTAATAACGACTGGTCAACTCGTTAGAAGCTCGTTCGAACGAGCTCGTTCGAACGACCTGGGGGCTGCTTCTAACGAGTGGCCAGTTTCGGCCCAGATTTTTCCCCAATTCATTTTTTCACCATTTTTACTCCTCAAACCTTTTCTAAAATTCGTTCCAACAATATATTGAGTTCTCTAATCATCCTCAAACATGTTAAGGGGCTATACTAACATCATTAAAGGGTTTAATATCTTCTAAACATCATTAAATCACAATTTCTACAATAATTCCCAATTTTCTTCAAGAACATAAACCCTAGGTTCTTCTCATCAAAATTTCCCAGATTTTAATCCGTTAAAACATCACATAGATATGAAATCTCTGAATTTAAATCTTCAAACAAGGGTTCTACATGCAAACCTATCCCAAAATTTAATAACAATCTTCCAATTTCATGGGTTTTCTTTTAATTCTTATATAAGATTGATTCACAAGGTTTCTAACATGGAAAAAGCATTCACTGCATAAGGAATGTAATTTAAATCACTTGCCTTGGTTTGATTCCGGATTTGGTGTTGGTTTGATGAAGTTTCTGCAGAGTTTCCTCTCTCTCTCTCTCCTTCTCCAAGCTTTCTTCTCCAAAAGGCTATGGTGGCTAGGGTTTGCTTTGGGGAAACTTATGAAAACCTAATTTAATAAACCTCCGTAGCTTGTTGGGTTAATAAGGGTTGGTTGGGGTCAATCCTTATCAGATTACAACTCTCAATTTTCGTCACTTTTAATTACCCAAAAATACCAAATTACTAAAATACCCTTTAAGTTACCGGTATGGCCTAAAAATACCCCGGGACCCAAACTATACCCCCGACTAGTGTTTTCTGACTATCTCGACCCTTTCGGACGCGTTGGCGCACTCAAAACGACCATACGGATTATAGATTTTAAATTCACTTTTATTAATAAAATATTATACCGTGACGCGACGGTCCCACGCGTCTCAACAAAATTTCTAAAATGCCGTATATAAATCTCACGACAAATTTTATAATACCAAATACATATATAATCATATATGCACATAATCAAATACCAATTCGCATCTCATTAGTATTTATAACCTGGATTAATTTCCAATTAATACGCAATTTAATTAATTAATCCCAAAATAAATATAGTCAAAAATACGGGGTATTACAGACTCTTAACCCCAACCCTTCCCAAACGTCCACACACACGGAAGGGAACTCCCAGAGGCGTACCACCCCCATGGATGGTGCTAGATTTGTTCCTTATGATGCTGTGAGAATTCCCATCAATCAAGAAAGTGGCATGGGAATGGAGTCTGGTCCGATTGATTTTCAAGATTCAATTGACGGGGTAGAAACTGAAGAGGGACAAATTGATGCCTCTGATCGAAGTCGGGGCAGAGACACGATACAGGACTCTAAGATTGTAGAGATGTACAAGGAATTCATGAAGCATAAAGGTTTCTCATATGAGGATGTTCTGCAACATGGAAGATCCATATACGAAAATAAGGAATCCACCAATACCGGGGTTGGAGGCAAGAGTGGGGAAAAGCATGTAGCAGGGGAATGTAATGGCTGTGGTCCTATTCCTTGCTCCCCCAAGAACAAAGTTGTAGAGAAATCTTGGAAGGAGGTTGTTGCCGATAAGAGATACCCCAAGCTTCGACTCACATATCATCCCCCCTCTATATCTGATAACAGGATCACTGTTGCCCCTCCAGTGGAAATAGCAGCTAATGGATATGCTAAATGGGAGAATAGCATGGTGGGTTGCTTTCTAGGAAGGAAATTACCTTACACCTTAGTTTGCAATATAGCACACAAGTTATGGAACAAGTTTGGCCTCAAACAGGTTGTGGGTCACAACAATGGTTTCTATTTCTTTATGTTTGATAATGCTAATATGAGGGATGAGGTAATTGATAATGGCCCATGGCATTTTGTGGGTAATCCAATTATCATCCAAAAATGGGCTCCAAATTTCTCTTTCAACAAAGACACTACTTCTGTGATTCCAGTTTGGGTCAAATTTCATGATATTCCTGTCCAGTTATGGATAGAGGAGGGGCTTAGCTATGTGGCTAGCTCAGTTGGAATACCAATGTATGTTGATACTATAACTGAAGGAATGCAGAAAATTAGTTTTGCTAGGATATGTGTTGAGATAAAAGTCATGGGAGAATACCCTAAGACCATTGATATTAAAATGGAGGATGGGTCCATTGCTGTGGTTGCAGTTGAGTACCAAGAAAAACCTCCATCTTGTATAAAATGTGGCATTTTTGGTCATGATCTCCTTAATTGTCAGAAGGCTAAGAAGGCATGGGTGGCAACAAACAACAAAGAGATAATGTTTCCTTTCAAAAGTCAAACTGAGATTCAGAAGGCCTTAGAAGAGGAATGGACCCAAGTGCAACACTCAACCACTAAGAAACCTGTTCCTAATGATAAGAGGGCAACAAAACAAAAAGCAGTACAGGATGAGGAAGTTACCAATCTAGTTCCTAATGCCAGGAGTGACCCAATAGTAGGGCAGGTTGAGGTAGCTGCAAATCCAGAGATAGCAGTAGGGGATAAGAGCATAAATACCTCTAATTCCTTTGACATTTTGGAGGCTGAGAATGAAGATCCTCTAATGTCCACTCCTGCACCAACTGGCTTGGTTTTTAAGATTAAGGCAGTTGATGAATTTGACAAGGGGGTGGAAAGGGGAGGAGACAAAGGTGAAGGCAATGAGTTATCTGGAAGTAACAAGAAAGGGAAGAAGAAATCAGGTAACAAATTTAAAAAGTATAGATGACCAGAATGGGTACATGGAATATTAGGGGTCTTAATGCTCCCCATAAGCAGGTGGAGGTGGTTAAACTAATAAAAGATAACAGTTTAGACCTTATCAGTCTTGTGGAAACTATGATCAAAAGGAACAATCTGGAGACTATCAAAAGTATATGCTTCTATCATTGGGAGTATATCCATAATTGCCCTACGGATGGGGGTGTGGCTAGAGTGATTGTGGGTTGGAACCCCAATATTTTGAAGATAGAGGTGATCAGCACTCATAGACAGGCCCTGTTCTGCCTTGTAAATATCATTGGTACTAGCTACTCTTTTCATGCTACCTTCATATATGGGGAAAACCTTCCAGAGCATAGGAGAAGTCTTTGGACATTCCTTAAAGAAAATAAAATGGTGGTTAATGATAGGCCTTGGATTCTAATGGGGGATTTTAATGTGGTCAGATCCCAGGAGGAAAAAATGGGGATTTTGGATATTGATAGAGCTGCAACTGAGGAGTTTAATGATTGTCTGAATGAGCTAAATGCGGATGATATGGTCAATAGTGGTTTATGGTTCACCTGGAATAGGAACCAGCGGGGTGACAATAATGTTCAATCGAGAATTGATAGAGTCATACACAATGATATGTGGACTGCTCTTTTTCCTAATTCTCAGGCTATTACCCTTCCTAGTGGAATATCTGACCACAGTCCTATTATCACCTTTATGGATAACACTATTAATTGGAGACCAAAGCCCTTCAAGTTCTTCAACTTCTGGATGAATCACGATGAATTTTTGCCTACTATCATTGAAGCTTGGGATGTTGAGGTGGATGGGAACCCAATGCAGAAGCTCTTCAAGAAACTTAACAGTGTCAAAGCCTCTTTGAAGCACTTCAATAGGAGGTTCTTTAACAAGATTTCAGATCAGGTAGCTGATTCCAAGTCAAAGCTTGATGCAATTCAAAGTGAGCTGGATAGAGATGGTACTAATAGGGAGCTGCAGGCTGCAGCAAAGGAGATGAGAATCAAATACGCTGAACTAAGGAATGAGGAGGAATCCTTCCTTAGACAGAAGGCTAGAATAAAGTGGTTGCAGCTGGGAGATCAAAATAATACTTTCTTTCATAAGACAGTAAATCAAAATGTGGCTAGAAGGAAAATTATGAGCATTGAAGATGATCTAGGTGTGAGAATTGAAGGTAAAGAGCAGGTGGCTGCTGAAGCTGTGAGATTTTTTGAAAACTTGTTAGGGAATAGGACTCAATGTGATGATGCTAACACTGTCTTGGGGGAGGTGATAAAGAATAAGCTCACCTCTAATCAAACTGAGTTACTGGAGAAGGAGGTCACTCATGATGAAATCAAGGCTGAAATGTTTGGCATAGGGTCTGACAAGGCCCCTGGTCCTGATGGTTTTAACAGCTACTTCTTTAAGAAGAACTGGCAGCTTGTTGGGGGAGAGGTGTGTGAGGCTATAAAATTCTTTTTTGATAATGGGATTTTCTTCAAGCAATGGAACTGTACTAGTCTGGCTTTGATTCCTAAGGTTGCAGCCCCAAGAAGTATGAGGGAGTTCAGACCTATAGCGTGCTGCAACACCTTGTACAAGTGCATTTCCAAAGTGATCACTTGCAGGCTTAAGAAGATGATGCCTGACCTCATAAGTAATAATCAGGCTGCTTTTGTTGAAGGCAGATCCATTGCTGATAACATTTTGCTTTTACAAGAGATAATGAGAAATTATCATAGGGACTATACCCCTCCTAGATGTGCAATTAAGATTGATATTCTAAAAGCCTATGATACTGTGAGCTGGGACTTCCTAATGCAGCTGCTGACCCATGTTGGTTTCCCACCCAAAGTCATTGGATGGATCTCCAAGTGTGTGACTACAACCAGATTCTCCATTAATCTGAATGGGGAGCTGAATGGTTTCTTCCATGGGAAAAGAGGGCTCAGGCAGGGAGACCCTCTATCCCCATACCTTTTCCTGCTTGTGATGGAGGTTTTCTCTGGGATTATTTCTAAAGCTACTGAATCAGCCCTGTTCAGGTATCATACCAGATGCAAGGAGATGGCTCTAACTCATCTAAGTTTTGCTGATGATCCGATTGTTTTTGCTGGTGGGGACAAGGTTTCTTGCAGCATTGTGAAGGAGGCCATATCAAAATTCAGCTCTTTATCTGGGCTGATGGTCAACTTAGAGAAGAGCAACCTTTTCACTGCTGGGGTTAATGTGGATGGGATTCAGGAGATTTCCTCTATTCTTGGAATTCAACATAGCTTCCCTCCTTTCAAATATCTTGGGGTTCCTCTCATTACTACTAGGTTGAAGAAGGATGATTGCTCTCACTTGGTGGACAGGATTACTATGAGAACCAGATGTTGGACTAATAAATTCCTGAGTTTTGCAGGTAGGCTCCTCCTTGTGAAGACTGTGATTTTCAGCATCCAAGTGTATTGGGCAAGCATTTTTATCCTGCCCATGAGTATCATTAAAAAAATTGAGCAAATTATGAGGAATTACTTATGGAAAGGGGATGAGGCTAATAGCAAAGGGGCTAAAGTAGCTTGGAAGGATATTTGTGTATCTCTGGATGAGGGGGGGCTAAATATCAAGTGTTTAGAGACCTGGAACAGAGCAGCTATGGCTAAACACTTATGGAATCTATGCAGTAAGAAGGACAGCCTATGGATCAAATGGTGCAACACTTACAAGATCAAAGGAAGGAGCATCTGGGCTCTGAGTATCCCAAACGATTCTTCATGGAGTTGGAGGAAAATCCTCAAGAGAAGAGAGAAGATTAGAAGTAAAATCAAGACCATCATAGGGAATGGAAATCATGCTTTTATGTGGTTTGATAATTGGCACCCAAATGGCCCGTTGCATCCCCTATATGGGGGAAACATTGTGTATGACTCTGCTAGTAATCTAAAAGCTAAAGTTTCTGATTTTATCCACCAATTGGAGTGGAGATGGCCTTCAACTGTGACTTGGGAGCTGAATGATGTTAAGAATGCTATTCTTCCTACTATTCATGATGCAAATGATAATGTTGTGTGGCTGCCCTCAAACAATGGGAAGTTCACCATAGCTTCAGCATGGGAGCTTTTAAAGGCCCATATGCCTATGGTTAACTGGAGCAAGTTTGTGTGGAGTAAGGTTTGCATCCCTAAGTGCTCTTTCATTACTTGGCTGATGGTTAGAAGGGCCATCAACACTAAAGTTAAGTTACATGAATGGGGGGTTTCTCTGGATGACCTTTGTGAGTTATGTGGAAATGAGAGGGAGACATATAACCATTTGTTCTCTCAGTGCAGCCTTAGTAAAAGTATATGGCAAGAGGTGTTGCTTAGAAACCAATGCTATAGGGATACCCAGGATTTAAATAGTGAGGTGGATATGGCTATTGTTAACCACTCTACGAAGACCCTATGTGATAAGATAAGATCCTTATCCTTTACTACTACTATCTACTGCATATGGTTGGAAAGGAATGCTAGATGCTTCAAGCATGTCTCCAATTCCCTTGACTCCATTGTGAAGGGCATTGAAAACATGGTTAGAGCTAAAGTGCTTACGTGGAAAAAGGACAGAAGGACCTATGCTAACTGGATGGCTTGTATGTATTGGAACATTCCTGAAGATAGGCTTCTTTTCTAAGGATTAGTCTTGTTAGGCTTCTGTCTTGGTTGTTTTGTTTGCCTTTGGGTATGCCCCCGGGTTCTTTTCTTCAATTGAGGTTTTCTCCTCTGTAAATTCTTAGTTTTTTCTTTATATATTCAATTTCCAAAAAAAAAAAATTATGAGGAAATTTCTTTGGAATGGTGATGATACCAAGCATTTAGCAAAGGTGGAATGGGAGGATCTGTGTTATAGTTATGAAGGGGGATGAACATTAATAACCTGGAAGTCTAGAATAAGGTTGTCATGTCCAAACACCTATGGAATCTTTAGTGCAAGAAGGATAGTCTGTGGATTAACTGGTGTGATGTGTATAAAATCAAAGTCATGAGTATTTGGGCTTTAAGTATTCCTTGTGGTTCATCTTGGAGTTGGAGGAAAGTTTTGAAGCTTAAATAGACTCTTACACCCCACATCAAAGTAATTATTTGTAATGATGATCATACTTTCATTTGGTATGATGTGTGGCATCCCATTGGTCCCCTTCAACATCTTTATGGGGATGGAATCATTTATGACACTTCCAGCAACCACAAGGCTATGGTGGTTAACTTCATCCACAACAACAATTGGAAATGACCTTCTTCTGTCACTTGGTAGATGCTTGAGATCAGGAATGTTTACCTCCCTATATTATACCTGATGTCCATGACATGGTGACTTCAATACCTAGCCATAATGGAAATTTTACTATCTCTTCTTCTCGACAGTAACTTTCTCCTCCCCTTCCCTCCATTAACTGGAGTAGACTTGTATGGAGTGTATATTATAACCCTAAGTGTTCCTTTATCTATATTAAGGACAAGTTGTACAACTGGGGAATTATTGACAATGATCTTTATGGGACATGCCACAATCATGAGGAGTCCATACATCATATGTTCAGTGAATGATGGCTTACGAAAAGTTTTTGGGGTGAGATTTTGCTTAAGATTCTAGTATATAAAGGGCTATTGAATTGGGATATTGAACTTTGGTTTGTTGTCTATAAGTACAAAGGGAAGAAGTTCATCAACAAGATCAGATGCTTATTCTTCTCTGCTACAATATACTTCATTTGTCTTGAGAGGAATGGCAGAAGTATCAATAGGATTTCCAAAATTGTTAAGGCTGTTGTTAAAAAGGTTGAGAATATGGTTAAAGCCGGGGTTATTACCTAGAAGAAAGCTAGAAGAAACAATGTTAACTGAATGACTTATTTGTACCGGGGTCTCCCTGAGTCAATTTTAGAATCTAGCTAGTACAACTTTTTTTTTTGTCTTTCTGCCCTAATTGGGATATGGCTCACAAGGTAGTGGTGTAGTTGGGTTTGGGGGCCTATCCCCCTTGCATAGTTTGTAAGCTATTTTTCTTTGCCTTTGGGGTATTCCCCTGGGCATTGTGAGGGTCTTGTACATGTTTTATTCTTTTTATACTCAATCAATTTCCCAAAAAAATAACATACCAAAATGCTCTTTGATACTTTGGTTGGCTTGTTGGAATGTCCTTCTTACCAGAGATAAGTTATTTTCTTAGGGACTGATTGATAATGACATATACATCATGTGTAACAATAATAGTGAGAACTTAAACCATCTGATAATTGAGTGCCCCTACTCCATTGAGGTGTGGAATGAGGTTATGATCCGGAACCAATGTTATAGCGAGATTGGTAATTATGATGAGGAATTGAATGCAACAATAAATCATGCTACACGCAACAACTTTTTAATAATTTGAGGACCATTTCCTTCTCTAACACTCTTACTTGCATTTGGAAAGAAAGGAATAGCGGAATCCACCAAGTCAAGCAATAGGCTGATCAAAGACATTGATGTAACGTTGAAAGATAGAGCCAACACTTGGAATAACAATAGAAGAAGCTACTCCAACTGGATGGCTTGCAACCAATAGGGTCTTCCTGACTCTCTATTACAATTTTTGTGACTATAACATCTTTTATTTGGCATATGTAATTGTTTGTTATTCTAGCTTTGCTGTTGCAGGCTTGTTCCAGTTGTAAACTTTGTTGCTCGCTAGCTTTTTTATGGGAATCTGTGTGCATATATAGAGCCGAAACAAAATACAAAGAAAAAATAAGGAAAAACCATTTTTTTCTTGCATTGTAATGTCTCGGTCCAGATTTATGGGTTACTCGTGGCCAACCTAGTTCGACCCGAGCATTAGGTGTGAAGTGCAATGAAATAACCTATATAATTATTGATTCCAAAAATTATCCAGCTACGTGGACCACTAATAAATGGACACCTGTTATCCTATATAGCAATTAATTACTTGGTCGTCACCCGAGGAAAGTTGGTCGACAAACTAGCTGACCAACCTAAAGAAGACGAACCATCCAGAAAATCAAAAGCCACTCATATGGAGTTAATAACAGTCATTGTACTTGAGAAGACCAATAATTATATTTATTGTACATAGATGTAAATGCCTAAATAGATAAAGGCATTCCATCTCTTGGACTCCCACCATTATAAATAAGTGGTCTCTCATAGCTCAAGGCGACAATTCAATCATTCTCAATCACAATCTACTGTGCCTTTGTAACCATGAGAAATAAAACAAATAGTGGATGTGGGCTTTCTTGATAGCCAAACCACTCGTCTCTTACGTGTTTGATTAGATTGATTTTATCTATTTATCTGTGATTATAAATCTGGATCTAGTCCATTTTTTACATCAGCAAATTGACATCACTTGTGGAAATTCGACAAAAAAAATATATCCTTCTTATTGTAAGAGATGAAGATCATCTTCAAGAGCTAAGTTTTTCTGTCTTTAGGTATAAACAATTATGTGCTGTAAATACATCTTCTGATTCAGTCATGATTTTTATATTCATGAACTCTATAATCAATTTAAATTTAGAAATCTGCAAAATAACGAATTTCAGAATAATAAGTTTTGTACGAGTCCTGAAATATATGGATCCTCTTGAACATTTTCTAAACAAACACCTTTAAAACATGGGTAAATCAATTTGTTAAAACTCAACGTGTATCTAATTTTCATAATTTTAAGAGATGAAAACATAGTTTTCTCTCAAAAGCTTTTTCTGTACATCAGAGACAAGATTTAGAATTTTTCAATCCTCAAAAATCTTCAACAACACATCAGACCTTAAATCAATTCGACGAATAGAAAAAAGAAGGCCCAACTGGTTTGCAAAAATGAAGTTTATATCTTTAATGCTTGTCGGATCAGACTAGAAAAACCTATATGTGTTCTACCTACTTGAAACCCAAGCGGTGATAAGTAATTCGTATGTTCCGATCAAATTTGTCAACCAACGATTAGGTGGTGTTTACCAGCCGACCTAAGGCTATCATTCCTTTATCGATCGATGTTAATAAAATAAGGTGATATCCCCATGGAGACAGATCAATCAATGAGACCTAACATCTTTTATGTCTATGATCCCCCCGACCATCTCTACAATTGCGATTTACCAAATTCCGACCAAGATGGAAAGCCGACTACGTGTAGCAAGCACGAAAACTGAGATACAGAATTCTAACGAAGACCCATCAATCTTAGATACCCCTCGTAGTCGGTGACTATTATTTTACAGCAACATGTCTGAAAAACAAATCACGCCTGGATCTTATTATTAGTTGGAGACATGATTACGGTATCATGGTTCTTTTAAATCAAGATTTACACAATGTTGATGTAAAAAATTATCATGTTACATGGACCAATAAAAAATGAACATATGTTATCTAGCGTGGCAACAGTCCTAGTCAGTAAGGAGTGATTCCCCGACCAAGTCCAATGCCGACCAACATATTAAGAAGTCTGACCAATAAGAGGATGACCAACCAACGTGGTTAGCAAAACGCCAACAGTTGTATACATTATAAACATTGTACTAATGTAAATGCCTATTTTATAAAGGCATTTCATCCTTTAATATTCCGACTCTTGTACACCCTCATGGGCTATAAATACATTGTAATCCCTACATCCAAAAGGGCGAGACAAGTGACAACAAGGTACACATAAGACAATACAAAATAGTGATTGTAAGCTTTTACCTTTAGCTGAATCACTTTAAAAAAAATTGTATCTCTTTAATTTACATGTTTATATGTGATCAAATAATTATATATAGTCTAGTTTTTTGCATCAACAGATTGACGTCGTCTGTGGGAACGTGTTCTAAACGTTTTCACTCATTCACTTATTCAACATCACTGATATCCCTGAATTAAGTGCCAGGAATGATGGCATCCTGCCTGTTCCTTTTGCTCCACCAACGACTAATGATTTGACTGGAATCCTGGCTAGTCTTGCTAGAGGATAAGAGACTATGCAGGATACCATGAGGCAGTTAGCGCAAACCCTTCAAGCCAGGACATTTTCTTTATCTGCTCGTGGAAATATGCCACCACCGCTTTTAAGAAGTAATAGACATAGCCAATCCAGGACTAGTAGAGATACCTCCTATCTTCCAGGACCAAGTTCTTCTCTCAGAACATTAAACCCCTATGATGATCAATCTTTTACTCATAAAAGATTGAGTTCCTTAGAGAGGCTAAGGTGGGCATCTCCTTTTGACCATTTGGGACTCAAGGGGAACAGAAATATTCCCAGGGCATTATCAAGAAATACTTGATGGCCAACCGATCAAAGGAAAGGCTCAGCCTAGTCTAGATCATATGCCCAATGAACTGTCCACACCGAGCAATAATCTTAGGAAGAAAGTTTAGTGCAAGAAGTTGGTCGGAAAATAAAAGCTACGACACACAGATCTGACGTTGGTAATAATGCATGGAAGGGTTCCATCCAGCGATTGGAGGATAGATTAGGAGAAATGTCTAAAGCCAAGAACCCTATAGAAAGAAGCTTTGTGAAAGGATCTCCTTTCATATAAGTTATTGTAGATTTTCCCACACCTTCAAAGTTTAAATCTCAGGTAGTAACACCTAAATATGATGGGGAAACTGATCTCGTCCTTCATATAGAGTAGTACCAGGCAACAATTGATATTTATGTCGTCCCTGATGAGATGAGATGCGGGGCATTCTTAGGGATAATTATAGGACTTGCTCAGATTTGGTATAACAGTCTTCCTCGGGGGAAAATTTCTAGTTTCCATTAGCTTGCCAATTGGTAACTTCTTCTTTGGAGCTAAAACAGTAAAATGAGTTTCTCATTTGCTCAGTGTCAGGCAAAATGTGGAAGAAAGTACCAGAGATTACATTACTCGTTTCAACAACGAGAAGTTAGAGGTTGTGGATCACAAGGAGAAGACAGCTATAATAGCTCGTATGAGTGGGTTGCTCCCCGAGAAACTCTAATATATGCTTGCTAAAGATCCCCCAAATATAATGATAGAATTGATGGCTAAGGTAGCCAAGATCATGAACGCTGAGGAGGCAATGGCAGCCAAATGAAGCTCGGAGGTAAAAGTTAAAGGGAAATCTGACAAAAAAGGAGCACAAAGAATCAAAGTAGAAAGGGATTATTGATCGACTTAGAAAGTACAATAATTACACTCCATTAATGATGGGTATTCACCATGTCTTGGAGGAAATCAAACATAACAAAGATGTACGCTCGCCTGAGAAATTGAGGAGCTCCCCTATTAAAAGGGATAAATCCAAATACTGTGAATTTCATAGAGACTACGATCACACGACAGACGTTACTTAGCCCTTCAGAACGAGATTGAAACTCTCATCCAAAAAGGGAAACTAAACCAGTTTGTTGATCAGCAGAATAACGAGGGAGCTCGATGAAGGTCAAAATCTCCTTGTAAGCCTAGAGATGAGGAAAAAAAGACTCATGAAGATGATCAAGAGGACGATCCTAACCTACCCAAAAAACTCAAGCAACTAGAACATGAGGTATGCATACTCAACTTTGGTTCTTTTAATTGTCAAATTATCATAGGTAGAGACGCGGGAGGAGGTGACCATATTATAAAATGAAAAGCTTACCTCATTGAGGCGCAAGCTTGTTCCTATATACAAAGGATTAATCTAGCCAAAGAAGATCGATCAAGGAAGGTCAACAGAGACAAGTTGGTAATCGGTTTTTATAAAAATGACCTCTCAGGAGTCTTGTACCCCCATGATGATCCTCTAGTAATCAAAGTCAGAAAGCAGGATATCATTATTTATAGAGTACTAGTAGATAATGGCATCGTGACAGATATTATGTTTTATCCTTGCTTAGAAAGTCTGGGTTTTAAGCTCAGCCAATTAGAGCCCTACCACAGACCTTTAATAGGTTTTTCTGGTGAAAAAGTATTCCCTTTGGGAACAATGAAGATAGAGGTGTTGATTGGCACATGGTCAGCCAGTCGAACAGAGAAGATACGTTTCTTTGTAATCGATAGAAATGTTTATTCGACCTATAACATGATTATGAGAAGAGTAGGTCTGAAGAAGTTTGAAGACGTGACATATACAGTCCATCAATTTTTGAAGTTCCCGACCAACTTTGGAGTAGGCGTTGTAAAAAGTGACCAAAAAGTAGCTAGGGAATGCTATTACTCATCCGTCGAACAGGAAAACTTGGAAGAAACAAAGAGGAAAACCACCACTTACCAAGTAGACACCTCTGAACCTGATGAAGAATCTGAGGTTGAAACTTTAGATCCAAGGGAGGAAATGAAATTGGTGAAGGGACAGATAGTTGAAGAAACAAAAGCATTGTGTTAAATGACAGAAAGTCAGAACGCACCACTCAGATAGGAACAACGCTGGATCCTGTTCTTAAACAAGAACTAGTGAATTTACTTAGATGGAGAAAGAATGTGTTCGCATGGAGTCACGAAGATATGCTAGGGATTGAACATAACTTTCTTTGCCATGAACTCAATGTTAACAAATAGGCCAAGCCTGTAAAGCAAATGGGAAGAGTGTTCAGCCTCGAGAAGAACCAAGCAATACAGTAGGAAGTTGAAAATCTTAAAAAAGATGCTTTTATTAATGAAGTGAAGTATCTAGATTGGTTGGACAATGTAGTTATGGTCAAGAAGAAGAAGAGGAGGTGGAGAATGTGAAAGCATGCCCAAAGGATCATTTTCCTTTACCACAAATTGATTAGCTTGTTAACGCTACTTCAAGACATGAATTGCTCAGTTTCATGGATGCATGCTCTAGTTATAACAAGATCAAGATGAAGCCTGAAGATAGGGAAATCACTTATTCCATTACTCCACGAGGAACATACTGTTATAATGTGATGTCATTTGGTTTGAAAAACACATGTGCCACTTATCAGAGATTGGTGAATAAAGTCTTTGAGGAGAAAATAGGTAAAAATATGGAAGTCTATGTGGATGATATGCTGACAAAGGGTAAAAAAGCGTCCAATCATATTGCTAACCTCAATCAAACTTTTGACCAACTGGAGAAACACTAGATAAGATTTAACCCAACCAAGTGCATGTTTGGAGTACAGGAAGGAATGTTCCTCGGGTATATAGTAAACTAGAGGGTAATTGAAGCAAACCCAGACAAAATCAAGGCATTGATTGAAATGCAGTCCCCTACCTATAAAAAGGATGTACAAAGGTTAATTGGGCATGTAGAAGCCTTGAACATATTTGTGTCCCGAGCTACTGACAAGGGACTACCATTCTTTAAAGTACTGAGAAAGAGTTTTGAATGGAACGATGAGTGCAAAAAAGCTTTTTTGGAGTTGAAAAAGTACTTGGGATCACCCCCTGCTTTCTCGACCATTTTTGGGAGAAAGATTATATATATACCTAGCTGTTTCTGGATCAGCTATAAGTTTTGCCTTGATTCGAGAAGATAGTGGAGTTCAGACACCAGTTTATTACACTAGTAAAGCTTTCCAAGGAGTGAAAATCAGATACCCATGACTAGAGAAGTTGGCATTGGCATTGATTGAGGCATCCAGATGGATGAAGACCTATTTTCAAGCCCACACGATTGTGGTGTATACTGATATGCCTCTAAGACAAGCCTTGCACAATCTGGAGAAGTCTGGAAGATTAATGTACTAGGCAATAGAATTAGGGGAGTATGATATTATTTATGAACCCTGGTCTTCGTTGAAAGCCCAAGTTGTAGTAGATTTTAATGCAGATTTCACTTATCCCGAGGTTCACGAGCAACAAGATAGGCGGGCAGAATAAGTATCAGGATAAGATTGTTCGAAAGGGGTTATTGGCGATCAAGCCCCCGAGCAACCTTCATTAGAGGGAGAATCAGAAGAAATCATTGCCGACCTACAGGACTCCTCTTCTAAAGATAAGTAGATGACTAAAAAATATAAGGAAGCAAGGAGAAAAATATTCAATTATGGGAACTTGACAGACCAAGCATTTGGCAGCAACCTCCCAATATGGAACTTGTACGTTGATAGGTCATCTTATGCAACCGAAACTAGAGCAGGTATAATAATTAACACTCCAGATGGGATAGATATTGAATATGCTTTATGATTCCAGTTCCAGGCCTCAAATAATGAAGAAGAATATGAAGCTCTCATTATGGGCTTAAATTTAGCCCAATCACTGAATGTCGGGCAAGTTGTGGCGCATAGTGATTCTCAGCTGGTGGTGAATCAAATATTGAGCTTGTATGGAGCTAAAGGAGAATTGAAGATTAGGTATTTGGCCAAAGCGTTGAAACTAATAGCAACATTTCCAACAGATCAAATGACAAGAATTCCAAGATTAACGCCCGAGCATTTGCTCGGCTGACTTTAATAACCAGAATCGAGCTTCGACGAACTATTCCTATTGAGCTTCTAGATATAGGAGTATAGATGAAAACCTGATGATCAATTTTATTGCAGTAGACATGGGATCATCTTGGATGGACCCTATCAGAGCTTACATTGATTAAGTAACTCTGCCAACGAACATGATTGAGGCCAAAAAGTTGAAATATAAAGTTCCTAGATAAAGGAGTGTTATACAGGAGAGGATTAACAGTTAACTTACAATGATGTGTTCATCCATCAGAGGTTCCATACCTAATTCAGGAAGTACATGAAGGATCTTATAGAGATCACGTGGCAAGACGGACACTACTGCAATGGATTAGTACACAGGGATACTATTGGCCAACTATGTGAGCAAATTGTGCAGCCTTTGCAAAAAAGTGTGATAAATGCCAAAGGTATTCCAGTATTTGCAAGACTCTACAGGCTACCCTAACCCCAATTACTTCACCTTGACCATTTGTAATATGGGGTATAGACTTGTTCGGGTCACTGCCCACCACCCGAGGAAGATTTAAGTACTTGGTTATTACTGTGGATTACTTTATAAAATGGGTTGAAGCAGAACCCTTGATAGATATGCCGTAAAAGAAGGTATACAAATTCATTGGGAAGAATATCTTTTGTAGATATGGGTTGCCATATTCCTTTATCACTGACCATGGCACACAGTTTGACAATGAAGAATTTGTTACCTATTGTGCTCAGTCCAATATTCAAAAGCTGCACTCCGCTCCAGGTCATCCTCAGAGCAACGGGCAAACTGAAATTACAAATAAAACTCTGCTCAATGGGTTGAAAAGAAGACTTGATGACGCCAAGGGAAACTATATCAATGAGTTACACTATGTTCTATGGGCATACCAAACAACTTTAAGGATTGTTAGTGGAGAATCTCCCTATATGCTGGCATTCAGGACTAAGGCGGTAATATCTGCTGAATTGGATATTCCATCCCATAGAGTGTTGAATTTGAACTCTCTTGTAAGTGATTTTATGCGAAGACTGGATTTGGACATGCTGGAAGAAGTACGTGAAGATGCTGCTTTGAGAAACGCAGCTTACCAGCAACGAACTGCCCATTTTTATAACAAAAGGATAAAACCGACCAACCTAAAGGAAGGAGATTATGTTCTAAAAAAGGTCATTTAGAAGAATAACAAACTTGAGGCCAATTGGCATGGGACATATCGTATTTCAGCAGACATCCGACCTGGAACCTACATAATTGAGACTTTAGAATGTGAAGAATTCAAGAATCTATGGCATGCTAAGCATTTTAGAAAGTATTATCAATGATGTAATCAATTTTACTCATTATCAAATTTTCGTATCAATATAATGGCAATTCCTTCCATTCTATTTTTGATTTTTTTGGGGAGTACTAGTATTATGCACTACGATATACTATTGATTAGTAACGGTTGAACGTTGCTCGGAATGGTTGAGCGTTGCTCAGAACAGTTGAAAGTTACTCAAAAAACTTCAAAAGTATCTCGGACAATAACCATACCGTTGATTGGCGCCTAGAATAGGTCCTTCGCAATAGCTACCAGATAGTTGATTCCTAACATTCGAACATTGTTTGGCTTAAGCAAAACTTAATCGATAACAGACAAAAATCCAAGTAAAGCAAGATTCTAAGTCCTCAAGAAACTTGGCCACTGAAGATAAGGGTAAAACAAGATATTTATCCTAAAAAAGTAATTTAGACACATATTCCACATACTCTTTGTCACACCACTGGTAACTAATGCATAAAACCTAAAAATTTAGGTGCATTAGTGGAACCTATGGAGACACATAGGTAATTAGTGCCAAACTTGGATTCTAATCTAAGTGTACTAGTAGAACCTATGTATTCATTGGTAATTGATGCTAAACTTAAGAAAGAGCTTATGTGTGTCAATAGATCTAATGAAATAGAAGAAGCTATACATTCATATCAAGAAAACATTCACATTTAAAGATTAACGAGATAAGTTGGTCAAATATATTTCATTCATTTGAATATTCATTACATGATTTTGCTCATAATTGAATTACAGGAATGAAACTTATTCTAAGGGATGTTTCCCCTCGACCTTAGAAGAACTAGAAACTGGTTCCATGCCTGTTGGAGGATCATACAAGGTGTAAGGAGAATTGATAAAATTAAAGTCCTTGAGCATTCTTCTATTGCTGCTGCTTGGGAGATCTAACAGATGAGGAGGATGAACAATTTTTAGCTCGTCATGAAGGCCATAATCCCCTAAATACTTTGAAATCAGGCACTGGGGAAGTGTGTTGGAAGTAATCCAATCAACATCCAATTTGAAAGTTGGATCTTCACACTCCAACAAACCAGGGTCGTACAGTTCCAAAGAGGACTGTTCTACTCCACCTTCAGCATTGTTAAGCAATTGGTCCAGCCCCATTTATAACCTTCATTCTGAGCTTGCTTAAACCGTTCATCAAAATGACCCAGAGCTTTGTTGTATCTTTCCATCTAGATCTCCCGAGGCTGTTTTTGGAATTGGAAGGTTCGCCTCTCTACCTGATGGTGCAATTTTTTCAACACTCGATCTTTGGCTTGTAATTGGGTAGAATGGGTAGCAAGTTGTTTGGATTGAGTTTGAAGCTTCTGGGACATCTCAACAATAGCTAATTTTTTTCCTTCAATTGAGCAGATTGATTAGCAAGAGTCTGATGCATCCTAGCATCATCTGTAGTAGCTCGGCCAGGTTTAGTTTTTGCTAGTAGTAGTAGTAGTAGTAGTAGTAGTAGTAGTAGTAGTAGTAGTAGTAGTAGTAGTAGTAGTAGTCTTAGTCTTCAATGAGTTCAACTCATCCCTCAAACTATTGCTCTCTTCTTCTAGCAGCTTGGCAATTTCTCTAGCTTCCTCCACTTCATGATTAAGTAAAAATTCTTGTGTCCTAAAGTAAGAAGAATGTTTTTCCAAATTCTGCTCAAAACCCCAACCTTCACTCAGAGCTTTGTACTTTTGTTCATTATCGGCATGTAAAAGAGTTGTAGTCTCCTTGTGATCTGCTTGCAGCTCCTTAATCATTTTATAATAAGCCATATTATTGGCTACTTCCCGATCAAGAAGACACTTCAAATAAAGGGAGGCTTCTCTAGCTTGATCTGAGGCATCCTCTCCAAGAAACTTAGATAATTATTCCTCGATCAAAGTCAAGTGATCAGCCTTGAAGAGAGTATTGCATCTTTGAAGAAGCTCAGAGTCAGTTGAAGAAAATTGATCCAATTTATCCATGAACTATAAAGAAGCAAGAAAAATTTCTAATCAACAACAAAAGAGGAAACAAAATGTAAAGTACTGTTCCTTTTCATTGATAAAATGTCAATTACAAGTACATGGAATAAAAAAGAAAAGTACATATAAAAAGAAAAGAATAAAAGATGCTCGCCATGAAAATCTACACCTTCTTTTTGTCAGAACTAGACCTAGCAAGATTGGAAGCAGGAGCAGGCAGAGTAGATTTCTCACTAATAGGAGGGATTGAAGAGTCAATTGCAAAATAAGGGTAGATTCATCTGACCCTCCACCATCCTCAATCTTCTTAACTATGTTAGGAGGAGACCCAGGATCATGTATGAGAAATAACTCAGAGTCTTGGGAAGTTCTAACCTCAACAAGAGTTATCAACTAGCCATCCTTGAAGTATTTCTTCTTATCAAATTCAATTTGCGCAGAAATATCTCCATTCGCCTTGTCCAAGCCCCTATTGAAAGCAGATTCCTTGGCCTTCAACCTTTTGTCCTTCTCAGCATCCAACTTTTTTTGCAGCTCGACAATAAGCTCCCGAGCAACTACAGCATCATCCTCTATAGTATTTATTTTGGTCTCCCATTTCTTTTGTTCATTAGTCAATGCTTGTTGAGAGTCAAGCACAGACTTTTTTAACTCTTCAAAGTCCTCCTCAACTTTATTTGAAGAAGAACAGAGAACATCGTCCTTCTCCAGTATATTATTGAAGTCGACCAAGAACTGCAAAAAGAAATTAGAGCAAGTTAGTAAAAGAGGTAGCAAAGAGATGAATGAAAAGAAGAAGAAAAGATAATATTTACCAGAGCAAGGCTTTGCGAAGCCCTTTTAAAAATTCTTGATTAGGGCATTGCATAAGCAGCACCCCTATGGTCTGGCAGTGTACCAAACTTTATTAATTATCGGCCAAGCAAAGGCCAATGGCCATTAGTTAGCCAGAATCAGCCAAATCGACCAACTCTCATTGGTCAGCGCTAGAAGAAGAACCTTCATCCATCCTAGAAGGAAGCCCTTTTTAGCCTCTTGACACCGGCTTCATCATTTTTCTTAGCTGGGGGCTTTTTCCCAGTCGCTTCTTTATTTGTGGCTTCACCAGCAACCTGCTTGGTGGAACCAGGAGCAGCAATATCACCCAAGATATTGGGGAACATCCTCTTCCTCATGGAAGTAGCAAGGGGGGAGTCTGAATCAAGGGAAGAAGATGGGGAAGCAGCAAGTTCACCACTGTCAGATGCAGTGGAAGATGAGGTAGATATAGGGTCTTAATCAAGGTCAATCACTGTGGAGGAAGTAACGACAGTTGGGCGAGCAACAAAAGAAGTAATGGTGTTTATAGACTCCAATAAGTATGAGGCAGATCAAACGTGCTCCTCTCCTATCTTTTAATGAATGCCCCAAATAAATTTTAATTCTCTTAGGCTGATTTCACCCTCCTTGGGACACTTCCTCTTTCGATCAGCTGTAAGACAAATGCACTTAGTGATGTAACCAATGAAATTATTAAGGAAAGATATATAACAGTATTGCAACCTATCCCCTGGCCATATTGAGGGCATTTGGGTCCCTAATATACTGCGTTCCCTTTCATGGGTACATATTGCCAATTTTTGGAAATTACTCCATGATCAAAGTAGTCTCTGTTGGAGTTCGGGAGGTTAACTAAAAGAGCCCTATTTACATCCCTTTAAATAGTAAGTTTTGTCACTTGTGACCCACGTAGAGCAAAACATGATCTCTGGGATTCCTATATGGGTCCCATGAACCAGATTTAACCTATGAACCCTATTAATTACTCTCCAAGTATTGGGGGCTACTCTTGCAGGAACCACATCAAAATACTGGCAAAACTCAAGACAACGTGGGTTTGGGGGAAAAGTAAACCCACACTCAGCAATAAAAATAGAAGGGAGCCAATATCCCTCAGGTAAAGAAAAAAGGTCCGTAGGGGGATTTGGAAGTTCCAAATCCACCCACGAAGGAATATTCCACTCATTCCTAAATTTCTCTAGAGAAGTTACTGAGTAAACCATGTTTGAAGATGAAGAAAAATAAAAGACAGAGGATTCTTACAACGATATAGCAAGAACTGAAGAAACGATTGCACAGAAAGCTCAAGAAGATAGTAGCAAAAACTCAGAAAGTTAGAGGTAGAAGATAATAGTGATTTTTCCCGCCTTTTATAGATTGCCTCAAAAATCGGCGAAGGTAATGATTAAACAGAGCATCGATTGGACTGTTGGCGACTAAGCCCGAAAAGACACTTTTGCCCAAAAAAGGATTCGTTAAAAACATTGGATATATGCAAATATGCCATCCACATTAAGTGTCACTAGATGAACCAATAATTTTACAAGTATGGGAAGTCGGTAGCCAACTAAGCTTTAGAATTGTTGCTCGGGCAACATTAAGAGCTAAATGTTCCACACTCTTGCAAAAACCTCGAGTATGAAACATTGGGGGCTTCTATTGATGTAAAAAATCATCATGTTAGATGGCCCAATCAAATTTGAACATAGGTTATTCAGCGTGGCAGCAGTCCTAGTTAGCAAGGAGTAATTCCCCAACTAAGTCCAGGAATGCCGACCAACATATTAAGAAGCCCGACCAATAGTAGAAAGACCGACCAACGTGGTCAGGAAAACGCCAACAGTTGTATACATTATGAACATTGTACTGATGTAAATGCCTATTTTATAAAGGCGTTCCATCCTTTAATATTATGACTCTTATACACCCTCAGGGGCTATAAATACATTGTAATTCCTACATCCAAAAAGACGAGACAGGTGGCAACAAGGCACACATAAGACAATACAGAATAGTGGACGTAGGCTTTTCTCTTTAGCCGAACCACTTTAAAAATCTTTTATGTCTCTCTAATTTACATATTTATCTGTGATCAAATAATTAGATATTATCTAGTTTTTTGCATCAACACACAGGTTTTCCTAGGTCAGGGCTCGTGGGTTTCCCCATAACTGGTAGAAGGTTTGGCCAGAACTAAAATTTGCGAACAAATGATGTTTCCAATTTAACTTTGTCGAAATAAACACTTGAAGTTGTGGTCTGTATTACCCCGTACTTTTATGGATATTTATTTATAGGATTAATTAAATTAAATGTGAATTAATTGAGAATTAATCCGGATAAAATACTAACGAGATGTGAGTTGGTATTTGATTATAATGTGGATATATGGCAGTATATGAATATTGAAAATATTAAAATTGTCGTGAGACTGAAATACGACAATTTGGGAAATTTTGTTGGGACGCGCATGACAGTGGCGTCATGAGGGTAATTATTTAAATTAAAAAGTGAATTTTATTTTTATCAACCGTATGGTCATTTTGAGTGCGCCAACGTGTCCGGAAGGGTCGAGATAGTCAGAAAACACTAGCCGAGAGTTTAGTTTGGGTCCCGGGGCATTTTTAGGCCAAACCGGCAACCCGGAAGGGTATTTTGGTAATTTTAAAAATTAAGGAATTAAGACCCACGATTTCTAGTGTTGATTTATTATTTTTGGTTAGGCCATTAGGGCCATGATCAGCCAAAAACATAAAGGGGAGTTACGTGAGTTAGAGAAGAGGTTACAAAGAGTCCCCAAACCAAAACCACCACCCACCACCACCAATTTGGACGGAATTGTGACCGGAATGGAGAGTGGACCAGCCCTTAAACAAAAACAACGGATCAGAACATCAAATTTATAGGCAAGTGATTTATCTTGCAAAGATTCAAAGCATATAATTTACATGTTTGTATAGAATTGGAGATTTCTCATAAATAATGAAAATTAAATGGATTTCAATGGTTTAAATCATAATTTGGGTAGGACTTTCATGTAGGTTTATATTTGAGATGATAACAACTACGAATTTATGATTAATGAGTAGAGAATTTCGAAATTTGAAGGAATTATGGGATGTTCTTGAAGAAATAGGAAAAACTAGGTTTTATATGAATTTTTGGTAATTTGATCCATGAAAGTGATGTTATATGTTGATTTAATGAATTTAAAACGTGGGGAAAGAAGTAAACCTGTTAGTAGGATGATTAGTGTATTCATTTGAGAGTTTTGGACGTTAGAATGATGATTAAGAAGAGTAAAAAGATGCAAACCCGTAACTGTTAAGGATTTCTGGGCTGATGCCTGCTTGATCGATCGATCGACTCAAGAATGTCGATTCGATCGATCGACCCCTTTTTATCGATCGATCGACCCCTGCTGTATTTTGGCAATTGTTTCTCTTTAAGGTTTAACGATTATTCCAAAGCTGATGTTGGTTATTAGGAAGATTAATATGATAGTGTGGAACTTAATTAAAGTCAGTAGGGCCTTAGTTGTTGTCGGAGAACGCTATAACTTATGGGATTGATTGATATTACGTACGAGGGTCTACCGAGTGAGGTACGGTTAGAAAACGTTCGAATTGGAACTACATTGAGAATTGAGGATGATGTAAGATAAGGGCAATAACGTAGGCACTTTAAGTACTGAGATAACATTTGAAATTAATAAGAAATCTAGTAACCTTTTGAGTTAGGTTTAAGTACCCAAATTGATACGACGAGAGAGTTATCAAACGGAATATATATTATATGTAATACTCGGAGTAAATTTGCCACGTACGAGATTAACTAGATGATATGTGCGAACATCTATATTGATATATGATTACTTAGGTTGTGTGTTTGCCTAGTGTATGGATTTATTATGTGTTGCGTTCGCTTAGGGCCATCTAATCTTTGTGTGCCTACGGGGGGATATAGAATGGTACCTCGAGAACATAGGTCGAGAAGGACTTATTGGGAAGTTAATAAGACTGTTGATGGTGGGAGCGTAGGTATGTGCGTGACCCATGTGATGTGACTGTGTTCGCCTCCATTGGTTGTGATTGTTGTTATCTGAGAACGATTCCTGAGAGATTCGGAATGCGTGATCCTTATGTACATGATGTACCGGGATGGATAGCAGAGTATGTGTGCACCGCAGCTTAGTCTCGGGGTGCTTGTATTGTATAATTATGTACTGAGAGTGATGTACTTATGTATTTGTGATGGGTTCATTGTTGCTTAGTAGATGTGATTAACTAAGATATTGGAATGGGTTAAAAATGAGAATTTAACTAACACTTGAGATAAGTAAATTAACGAATGTGAACATGGGTTATAAATATGGCTTAATTGGGGGTTATGTGTAGATACTCTATGTTTGAATGCGAAGGCAGGAGTGGTATAAACTAGTCAGATAGTGGCATAACTAGGACGGGTTAAAGGCATACGTTAGACGTGCACAGTAGTGGAGAGGCAAGGAACTCATGTGAGAGTACGCAATTAACGTGTTTATAATATATGATGTTCAATTGTAATTTAAATCACTTGCTGTTTTTAAAATACTCTCCACTTTCGGGCTCTGACCCGTTTGCTTTCAAATCTATTTTTGTACAAACCTTTTAGGTGCCCAGCCACAAGGACACCATGCATAGTATTTCCATTCAGGTGACGAGTTGCAGCTATTGTGGAAGTTACAGGGCCTTGATAGTAGACGCCTCCTTTTCTAGTCTTGACTCCATATTCAGTTTCATCATTTGTAGGGCATGTCGCCCATTTCTTTTAGAGACATTTTATATTCAGTTATTCAGGTTGTGGATTGTAATTAATTCAGGATTCAGACTTGTTTTATTATTTCAGTTGCGGGATTGTTGTGAGGAGTATTTCCTCCAGACTCTTTATTACTTGTTGATTTCACTATTGGGACTTTATTGTGTATGGTTATGTTATTCTTTTATTCTTCACTTACTTCATGTTAATCAGATTTAATTTAAAATTTGTAACTCGCTTTTTAAATACTAGGTGGTTAGTAATCATTAAAATGTTTTCGAAAGTGATGCTATTAACTGAACCAACTTGGCATTTTGTATTAATTTTAATAAAGGAGTAGCTACCCGGTATTTAATTAGACGGGGTGTCACAGGTGGTATCAGAGCATCAGGTTCTAGTGTCCTTTAGGATCTGTATGGCTTACTATGTTTCCGCTGAGCTTTCTTTGATATAGAGCCCTATGTTTAGGATTGTTGATTCCTTTAGTAAAATTTTGTTCTCCTGTTATGATGTATATGATAGCGGATCGTATTGCGATCGGGTGTATTCGTGTGCCGAGCAATGTAGTACGTCAGGCGCAGACAGTTGGGTGGACAGCAGGAGGCAAATATATATTGAGGTTAATTGATTTATTTAAAGAAGGATGACCGTAGTTGAAGTCACCGATATTATGGCACGGAAGTCCTGGATAATATAGAAGGCGCGCGACTTGAGACTTCCGGGTACAGCTATAGTAGGAATGGGGTCAAATTAGACACATCCAACAAGGTTGGAATGGGAGAGAAAGAGTTAGGTGTAACATTGAAGAGAACCAGCAGTAGCAATACTCGAAAGGCGAAGAGGGCATGTGCTAGCCAAACGAATGCAATAGGCTTGGACATATGTCGGAGTATGGCCAATCGAGAGTGAAAATTTGAGGAAAATTTTTTCTTGTCTCGTGAGAGCGGAGTTTCAATGGGGAGAACAATCACCACACTTATAAGTGGAATGTGACGTCGAGAGAAGGCGTACACGAATGGTTTGACCATAAGTTCCTTGATCAGATATTTAGGATGAAAACGAATGTTGTTCTGAACTCACACGAGAGGTCCGGACAGAGGTCACTTTGTGAGAAGAAATTTAATTATTTAGTGAACCCTACACGGGTGAAGTAGGCAAAACAGAGAAGGGGATATTAAAGGGATAATTTACATAGAAGAATTGCTAGTCCTTCTGGCAGAATTCTGCTTGGACGGTTAAAGCAAATGGTATTATCGCATAGTGTTAATTTGGAGGTAAACATCCCCGGGTGGGGAGATACAAGAATCGAAGGCTTAATATAAAGTAAGACGGGGGAAAACAGTGTTGGTGAAGCACCACAATGGGAAGACCCAACGGAGAACCAGTTAAAATGATTCGGATAGTTGAATTACTACCGGGCAAAGGTGATTTCAGTGAGAGATGTAGAAATTAGTAGCGTGTTCCTTAGGGCCGTCAAAACTAAGGGAACAACGGAGATAGTCGTCTGAGTCGAGACTACCAACGTCCAAGAGATGGACCACCTTAACATGATTTGTGAGACAAAAGATAAGTGGAGTATGTGTAGAGGTATTTCTGTGGGGAGTGAAACCCGTGCGTTATAAAAATTTTCCCGATACAAGAGTAGGGATCAAGGTATTGTGCCTGGCGAGGGCAATAGTTATTGAAATATCCGGTTTGGGACAGACATGGGTGGTAAGTCCAGGAACCATTCGAGCAGCCGGGACGATTATTAGGATAGAAGTATGAGTTATATACTCAGATGAGGATGCATGTTATTTGTGGCATGAATGAGTTACTACATTTGTTACAATTGTATTTTCACTTGAGAGTCGAGTTTAGTGAGTATATCAGTAAGTTTATTATATATAAGAACATTTTCCCTGATAGTGTGGGGATATATAAGAACATTTTCCCTGATAGTGTGGGGGTTACTTTTATTGTCATCCGCGGAGGATGAATTGGTATATTAATAGCGGTTTACGCTTTATTGAAATTACTCATTTTATTGCTGTGTTATACGAGTATGATATGATCTTAATTATTGTTTTATATATATGATTATACTGATAGTGTGCTGGTATTGCAAGTTTATTGGGATTACTACATCGGGGTAGCATATTTTGTTCTGGCAAGGCCTCATCTGTTAGAGGGTCGGGCTCGCAATTGTACTTTCGTGCATATATGTATATATATATATATATATATATATATATATATATATATATATATGTTGTGATTTCAAAGTATAATGGTCTCGGATATTTAATTCCAGTCGTATGTAATCGATTTACTAGTCAACAAAGAGTTAGTTGGTTTTTATAATTAACGATAGAGAGGTCGTAACAAAAAGAGCGCATTGTTTTATCACCCGTTAGAGATTTGGAAGTTTATACTCATAGTTGTGTGTCTGGGGACGGAAATTTGAGGGTCTCAAATATCTCGCATGTTGTATATGAATGTGATTTCCATCACTGTAAAGAGAAGAGTGTCTTTTAGAAGGAGTTCCTTGTTTATGTATAATTGCGAACTGAGATGAAACTTTGTTGTTAAAAGGCGAGAGTGTTGGGGTACATATTATGGACAGGGCTTAATGGATTCCGATGATCGAAAATGTTAGGTAGACAGTATCGGGGGGGTTCCTTGTTTGGATTTCGCTTTGCGAGACACCCCACGCATGAAACTTAGCGTAAGGTTGGTAGTAAGGAAATGTGTGGTCCTTCGTTCATGATTTGGATACCTCTATCATTATGGGAGTACGTAGTTATAACGGGAAGTTACAAGGAGTAAATTATGATGTACGGCCATTAGAGCCAGTTGTTAGTAAATTACGATATAAGTACTAATAATGTTGGTTTCGTCACGGCGTGTTGAAGGACGCATTGAGGATAAGGAGGATTTTGGACTCCTAATTCAGAAGCGATTGAGAACGCCCAAGTGGTATAGCACCGTTGTACTTACAGTGACAATAAAGAGTTTGGGATTTGTATGAACCGTTTGTAATGTTTAAAAACCATATGGTTGGGTTATAAGGGGGCGTAGACATCTTGATTTGCTAAAGTGTAAACCAAAGGGAGAGGGAACATAGACGGGTGAGATTATTACTTATGAGATTAAACGTCATAAGAAAAGGTGTAAGTGAATATCATGTGTAGTCAGTGTAGCACGTTCAAATTTGGAGGAAAGGCAGTAGAAAGCCATTTAATAAAAGGGTATCTCTTGAGAAGGCGAATAAATTATTATGAGCAATTTGGAGTAGAGTTTCGATCAATCGTTTGTTGAGGGTGACTCAAGAGTAAATAGAGTGAGAATGTTAATAAGGTATAAGGAGTCCGGATTTTCACAAAGGGGTGAGAAAGTGTAAGGGTCGAAACTTTGGCATACGCCAAGAGAAGCAGAGGATCGTTAAGTATCACTTAACGGGAAGAATATTTACAAGAAAGTCGGCATTTAAAGGGGGTGTAGTAAGTAGTAGAACGGGTGTTAGATGATTAACCAATTAATTTTGTATCCAACCGATGATACCAGGGATGGAAGAGTCAACTTAGTAAATTCCTTGAGGGGTAACAAATTCCTTCAAATACGTGAGTCATGTTGTTCGGAAGGAGACAAATTGTTATATAATTGAATGATTTACACTATTAGATAGTGAACACGCCGGTACGTGGTTCGACTTAGTATTATTTAGAACTGGGATGAAATCCCCGAAATCCACATTTAGGTGGAGTGATGATAAGTAGTGGGAAATAACGATTCAAACTGAGGGTTGTATCACCAATAACCCGAGGTGCAGGTGCAAGGTGACTAACAACTGATGGATTGTATGAAAGAAATTTTGGATTCACTGCGATATTTTCAATTCCAAATCGGGTATAACTAGTGAGGTATATTGTAGTCATGAAGAGGAGATATTACCTAATGGTAGAGTTGGGGGAAAAGCACCCGTATCTATTTATAGTGGACAAGGTGCTTACAAAGATTTGTGTAACACCAACAGGCTGAAGTGGTTTTCCCTTGTGTGAAAGTCACGACGTCGGGATATTTCAAGGAATGGACAAGCGTAGTCAGATGTGTTATTGATTCATCCCAGGATGGGAGTTTGGAGTTTTGATAAACGCGTGAGTTAGTAGTGAGGTGCGGACTCACAATACTAATAAAAATAATGCGGCTAATGATGTATAGGCTATTTTTATTCGAATGTTGTTTAATAAGAGCACGACGTGAGGTGCATTTATCGAAATTATTCTGATAAGGTATCAAGTATGTTAAACAAAATTACCGAAAAAAAAAAGTATGTTAAACAAGCTTATTGTGAAGCGAGGGTTTTAGTGATTTGGGCTTTTCTTTATAATTGTTTTGAATACTGGAGGATACCTAATTTTTCCAGGTGTGCCTTACTTATCCGAATTTTGGGACGAAATTCTGTTATTAGGGGGGAAGTATGTAATACCCCGTACTTTTATGGATATTTATTTATAGGATTAATTAAATTAAATGTGAATTAATTGAGAATTAATTCGGATAAAATACTAACGAGATGTGAGTTGGTATTTGATTATAATGTGGATATATGGCAGTATATGAATATTGAAAATATTAAAATTATCGTGAGACTGAAATACGGCAATTTGGGAAATTTTGTTGGGACGCGCGTGACAGTCGCGTCAGGAGGGTAATTATTTAAATTAAAAAGTGAATTTTATTTTTATCAACCATATGGTCATTTTGAGTGCGCCAACGTGTCCGGAAGGGTCGAAATAGTCAGAAAACACTAGCCGGGAGTTTAGTTTGGGTCCTGGGGCTTTTTTGGCCAAACCGGCAATCCAGAAGGGTATTTTGGTAATTTTAAAAATTAAGGAATTAAGACCCACGATTTTTAGTGTTGATTTATTTATTTTTGGTTAGGGCATTAGGGCCATGATCAGCCAAAAACATAGAGGGGAGTTACATGAGTTAGAGGAGAGGTTACAAGAGTCCCCAAACCAAAACCACCACCCACCACCACCAATTTGGACGGAATTGTGACCGGAATGGAGAGAGGATCAGCCCTTAAACAACAACAACGGATCAGAACATCAAATTTACAGGTAAGTGGTTTATCTTACAAAGATTCAAAGCATATAATTTACATGTTTTTATAGAATTGGAGATTTCTCATAAATAATGAAAATTAAATGGATTTGAATGGTTTAAATCATAATTTGGGTATGACTTTCATGTAGGTTTATATTTGAGATGATAACAACTACGAATTTATGATTAATGAGTAGAGAATTTCGAAATTTGAAGGAATTATGGGATATTCTTGAAGAAATAGGAAAAACTAGGTTTTATATGAATTTTGTGTAATTTGATCCATGAAAGTGATGTTATATGTTGATTTAATGAATCTAAAACGTGGGGAAAGAAGTAAACATGTTAGTAGGATGATTAGTGTATTCATTTGAGAGTTTTGGACGTTAGAATGATGATTAAGAAGAGTAAAAAGATGCAAACCCGTAACTGTTAAGGATTTCTGGGCTGATGCCTGCTTGATCGATCGATCGACTCAAGAATGTCGATCGATCGAAGGTTCGATCGATCGACCCCTGCTGTATTTTGGCAATTGTTTCTCTTTAAGGTTTAACGATTATTCCAAAGCCGATGTTGGTTATTAGGAAGATTAATATGATAGTGTGGGACTTAATTAAAGTCAGTAGGGCCTTAGTTGTTGTCGGAGAACTCTATAACTTATGGGATTGATTGATATTACGTACGAGGATCTACCGAGTGTGGTACGGTTAGAAAACGTTCGAATTGGAACTACATTGAGAATTGAGGATGATGTAAGATAAGGGCAATAACGGAGGGACTTTAAGTACTGAGATAACATTTGAAATTAATAAGAAATCTAGTAACCTTTTGAGTTAGGTTTAAGTACCCAAATTGATACGACGAGAGAGTTATCAAACGGAATATATATTATATGTAATACTCAGAGTAAATTTGCCACGTACGAGATTAACTAGATGATATGTGCGAATATCTATATTGATATATGATTACTTAGGTTGTGTGAATGCCTAGTGTATGGATTTCTTATATGTATAACATACCTACCATACTTGCTATCACGGGAGGTTTGCGTTCGTTTAGGGCCATCTAATCTTTGTGTGCCTACGGGGGTACCTCGAGAACATAGGTCAGAGAAGGACTTATTGGGAAGTTAATAAGACTGCTGATCGTGGGAACGTAGGTATGTGCGTGACCCATGTGATGTGACTGTGTTCGCCTCCATTGATTGTGATTGTTGTTATCTGAGAACGATTCCTGAGAGATTCAGAATGCGTGATCCTTATGTACGTGATGTACCGGGATGGATAACAGAGTATGTGTGCACCGCAGCTTAGTCTCGGGGTGCTTGTATTGTATAATTATGTACTGAGAGTGATGTACTTATGTATTTGTGATGGGTTCATTGTTGCTTAGTAGATGTGATTGACTAAGATATTGGAATCGGTTAAAAATGAGAATTTAACTAACACTTGAGATAAGTAAATTAACGAATGTGAACATGGGTTATAAATATTGCTTAATTGGGGGTTATGTGTAGATACTCTATGTTTGAATGCGAAGGCAGGAGTGGTATAAACTAGTCAGATAGTGGCATAACTAGGATGGGTTAAAGGCATACGTTAGACGTGCACAGTAGTGGAGAGGCAAGGAACTCATGTGAGAGTACGCAATTAACGTGTTTATAATATGTGATGTTCAATTGTAATTTAAATCACTTGCTGTTTTTAAAATACTCTCCACTTTCGGGCTCTGACCCGTTTCCTTTCAAATCTATTTTTGTAAAAACCTTTTAGGTGCCCAGCCACAAGGACACCATGCATAGTATTTCCATTCAGGTGACGAGCTGTAGCTGTTGTGGAAGTTACAGGGCCTTGATAGTAGACGCCTCCTTTTCTAGTCTTGACTCCATATACAGTTTCATCATTTGTAGGGCATGTCGCCCATTTCTTTTAGAGACATTTTATATTCAGTTATTCAGGTTGTGGATTGTAATTAATTCAGGATTCAGACTTGTTTTATTATTTCAGTTGTGGGATTGTTGTGAGGAGTATTTCCTCCAGACTCTTTATTACTTGTTGATTTCACTATTGGGACTTTATTGTGTATGGTTATGTTATTCTTTTATTCTTCACTTACTTCATGTTAATCAGATTTAATTTAAAATTGGCAACTTTCTTTTTAAATAGTAGGTGGTTAGTAATCATTAAAATGTTTTCGAAAGTGATGCTATTAACTGAACCAACTTGGCATTTTGTATTAATTTTAGTAAAGGAGTAGCTACCCGGTATTTAATTAGACGGGGTGTCACTTGGTCGCCCATAAATAAGGTCGACCAACTCTCTCTGACCACCATCCATTACAGTTCCTCCTGTCCGACGATAATCTCGACCATCTATTTTTCTCAGGCATCAACTATTACTAAACCTATTGTTGGTCGGTGAAACCCATTGTTGATCAAAGGTAGGTTTCACGTAGGTTGAAAAGGCTTCCCAACCACATGTAACTGGTCAATGGCAGGTATAGAGCAAAAAAAAGGGTTCCCGGCCATATAACAATGATTGACGACCATCCACTACCAGATCTGATCCTCATCACCAGAGCCATAAATTTCTTCTAGTCGACACCATGTCAACAAAACCTATATGTTGCAACTGGTCTGTAGCTCCTATATTTTTGCCCGCATAATAAAATATGTTGGTCGGCAACTCCTATATGTTTGTCGGCATAATAAAATATGATTGTCGATAGCTCCTATATGTTTTAATAGGTCACCACTGCGAGACGAGAACATTATTGTCGGTATCAAGTAGTTGACGGCAAAAGATTCGATAGGGATAAAATTTCTTTGACCTGTTAGAATAACATTTACTGGTTGACTTTATTAAAATAAAACATTTGTTATTTAAAGGGACTTGGCTTTGGGTTTATTTTTCATTTACTGTTTCAAAGTTTTTTTTGACAAAAAACGTATCCTTATATATGACAGCTTCAGGTGAAAATAAATCGTCCAAAGTTTAAATAATTTTGCAAAACTTGTGAGTTAAACCCTATATATTTCATGTTTTGAAATTTTATTGCCCGTTGTTCAAACAGATACATATCATATATTATTTGGCTGAATAAATTATTCTCATTTGATTTAGCCTCCACAGATGTTCGGGTAAATTTATTAATTTCCATAGGTACAAGATTCAAGTCTCGATAAAGGCTTGGCCACAATCTTATGCTCTGGGAAATATTATTTATTCTCGACACTGTACAATGTTGTCTCGACAAATCATCCAAGCACTATTAAATTTTATTAATGCTCTGATATATTCTCGAGCATGAATCACTAGCTGTATCTATTCAGGTGGTTATGCATATTCTATGTTCCTCTCGTCAGAAGCTCGACAAAATATTTATCGTCATATATTCAGCACCGAAGAGAACTGCCACCTTTATTAATTTTATCCCCAAGAGACAGTTGGTCGGGATAATCCCTATCTATATTCATTCCTGACAAATGGTCGACATATTTAATTGACAAATATTATTAAATGCTCGGCATTGTACAATGTTGCCTCAACAAATCAGGATCATTCGCCCCGATAGATGGTCGGCGCTTTCATTAGTTATCTGGATTTCTCACTAGCATGGATATTCGATGCACATGACATATTATGCTTATTATTTTATCATTCCATTATATTACAACAAAGTCCCGACTCAGGCATTAGTATTATTCAATATCAGGAAGAGAGATTAACATCCAAGTAGACTTCTCAGGAAAAGAGCTTAGTATCAAATCAGACTTCTCAGGAAGAAATCTTAGCATCAGAGCAGACTTCTAACGAAGAGAGCTTAGCATCCGAGCAGACATCTCAAGAAAAGAGCTCACAATTCAATTCACAGTTCAAATAGATCAAGCAGACTTCTCCAGAAGAGAGCTCACAGTTCACCCTGATGAGAAGATTCCCATGGGAGGATCTCATAATTATGTTCGCTGCAACATTAGTCAAGTCACGAACAAGAAGCGCCTAATGATCATGACTTCCTGTATGACTTCGCCTTTGACAAGTCACGTACAAGAAGCCTAGTCAGCAAGTTATCTGCAAACAACAGGCATTACATCATTATTGATCCGACTAACTAGTCTACACAGATTACCTAGTCAACAAGTTGATCATTAACTGATTATTTCTATGATTACAACATGGCAGTATAGAAACACAAAAATGCATTATAGTGAGATAACAAGACTCTAAAGAGTCATTTTAAGGGGCGATTCTTCGGCTTTATCCTTCCTAGCATGAGAAACGGCATGAGCAAAATAAATCAAAGACCTGAATATTCTTTTTACCAGTTCGCAACATATCACTACACCAAAACAGGTTAATTCTAACAGGAAAAAACCGTTACAAAAATATTTGTAACAGATTTAATCTGTTAGAAAATTGGCGTTATTTATTTTACTAGCAAATTTTGTAACGGATAAAATCCATTACAAATTTAATATTTGTAACAGTCTAAAACCGTTACAATATATTTTAGAACGGATTTGGCATTGGTACACATCTCATATATTAGTAATGAATTTACTAAATTATAACAGTTTTTAGCCGTCACAAATACAAAAATTGCAATGGATAAAAACAATTACAAAATACATTGTAACGGACTGGGAGTGTCATATATTTGTAACATATGTTTTTATTTGTAACGGGTCAAGTCCGTTAGCATTATTAATATATTTTTAAAAAAGCATTAATTTCTCATTAAACAATATATATAAATACACTAGTAAAAATTTGTGCTCAACCAATAGAAATGCACTACACTCAACAAATGCCCACAATTCCAAACACACGAGACAAAATGAATGACACTACATTCCGATGACAAAGACATTTTGGAAAAATTAAACTTGTCTAAAACTATATTTTATTCATAACCATTAAAATTCCAAAACATAATGTAGTACAAGATAAAACATCTACCTTTTTACCATAATAATACTCGAAACGAAGTCTAACAAAAATTAAAGTTATAAACATATTATTCTCCCAAAAGTAGTTTTCGTGATAATCCTTATAAAAGTAGACTCCATTCTCCCAAAGTAATCTTCATATTTGCCAATTAGAACATGTTGAACAAACTTAATCTTAGTGTATATGTAGGCGTAAATGAGTAAATAACATAAAGACTTGTACATTCCCGTGCCATTGGCACGCGTGTAATTTTATTGGGGAGTATTTGATACATAACAAACGGCCATACCTGATGAGGATGCGATTGATTTAGATAAGTTAATTTGGTATTGCTTGATGTGTTTGTACCTATTTCTATGCCACTAGGTTACTATTTTCAGCTTTTACCTCCGAACACTCAATTTGAACCCCAAAACAAAACGTATGCTAGTTAATTTGGCCAACCGAGAGTTCGATGAGGACGCAGTTAGTTTAGACAAGTTGTCTATGTATCGCTTGATGTGATTGTACATTATAGTCCTTTAGGTTATTGTTTATTATCTCCCCCTAAAGTCCATCTTAACCTTCATAACGTGCGTAAACTAGTCAATTTGTCCAATCGAGAGTCCGATGGGAATGCGATTACTTAAAACAAGTTACTTTGGTATCGTTTGATGTGTTTGTACCTAGTCAATTTGGTTAATCGAGAGTCTGATGAGGATGCTAATAGTTAAGGCAAGTTACTTTTATATCTTTTGATATGTTTGTACCTACTTCTAGACCGCTAGGTTGTTTTCATTTTTCTCCCTCTAAAGCTTATTTTAAACTTCATAATATGTGTATAATAGTCAATTTGGTCAATCGAGAGTTAGATGAGGATGCGGTTGGTTAAGACGAGAAACTTTGGTATCGTTTAATGTGCTCGTACATATTTCTAAGCCAATGTTCAAAATGTTTGGATTTGTGTCTTTCTCTATTGAGTTTTGCCTTTTGGGGGTTATTTGGAGTTCCAATCGGTTTTCAAAATTTTTGATTAAAATTTTAGGGCTCATTTATTAGTTTATTTTGTTTTTTAGGTGCTAATTTGGTATACCTTTAGTATTCTAGGTATTTAAGATATCTCAAGTATGACCTCTACAATTTGTGTTTCAATTTTTAAGATTTTGGGTTCAATGACTTATTGTTGTTTACATTTTGTATTTATTTTAGTTTTGCAAATTCTTGGTGTCTCTCATTTTGGAGTTCAAGACCACTTCCATGGCCTTTTGGTGTTCACATTCATAGTCCACTATAAGAGTAATAAGAAATTGTTCCCATATTTTTTTACCATTGTAATTTCTATTGCAATTTTTTTTTGGCTATGGACTCTTAGTTTGATATTTATTATTCAATATCTATAGTCCTATACATACGGTCAATAATTAATATCTCCATGTTTTTAATAGTTGAATTATTTGTGTGATTTGGATTTTTAGTATACAAATACGTTGTGGGGTTTAAAATTTGGTTTAGCTTTTTGTATGGCCTCTTTAATTTATTTTGAGTTCAAAAATTTAAAGTTCAATATCTCATGCTCTCTCTCTCTCTCTCTCTATATATATATATATATATATATATATATATATATATATATATATATATATATATCATACAAACACACACTTACTTTTCCACTTTTTGGTCTTTTGGTTTAGATTTTTGGGTTGATGGTGATTGTTGTATTCTTTAATATTTAAAGTTTATGATTTTTGAACGTCTACTTGATTTGTTTTATTTGTTTTGAGTTTTATATTAGTTTTTTTCTTTTAAAATTTGGTACTATCAAAAGAATTTATTGTATGTAAGTCGGTGCCATAATTTGGGCTAACAAAAATCTCAATGGCTTTACCTCAATTCATTATTAAAGTTTGTTTTTTATTGCATATTTGAATGATTGTGAGGAGTTATTTTACTTTACGTTATTTTCTTAATTTTTTGTGGAGGACGTGTATGAATATTATAATTTAAGTGAGTGTCTATTGCTTTTATGGGTTTAGATCCTATTAACTTTGGATCGTTTCACTTTCCATTGATAACTATAATTTTAATTGTAAGTCAATTTACCTAAGTAGCCATATGATGAGTTTGTGTTGGGTACGGTTGTTAGTTGTGTAGATTACCCATAAAATTTATGTGCTTGCCATTGACACATGCATGAACTAGTACATAGATATGGTAGATATGTGTGTGTGTGTATGTGTGTGTGTGTGTGTATATATATATATATATATCACTTATAGAGGCAGGCTTATGTGCACACTAAGTTTGCACATCATTTTTTTAAAATAGTAAAAAAAATATTTTTGAGCTGAGTTTTTTATGATATTTAACCATTTCAAGGGACTTATATAAAAAAAATTAGCTCAAATTTTTTTTGCTATTTTTAAAAAATCAGTTAAACTTTTGTTGTTGCACTTTAAAAGCTACGAAAGTTTGACCTATTTTTTTAAAATATTAAAAAAAAAAATTAGCTGATTTTTTTATATGGATCCGTTGAAATGTTTAAATATCACATAAAAAACTCAACTCAAAAATATATTTTTTAATATTTTAAAAAAAATTGGTGTGCGCAAACTTAATGTGCACAGAAGTCTGCCTCGTCATTTACAAAAGATAAAAGATGCGCACAATGAGCAAACAATGAAATCTTTCTCAATAAACCCCACTTGAAATGAGATGGACCCAGAGGCGGACGCACGTTGGGACAAACTGGGGCGGCCGCCCTAGTTCAAATTTGAAAAAAAAATTGTTTAGTGTTGTTAGTCCAGTCGTTTGGTGGTTGAGGAAGGAGGTTGAGGTGGCTACACCGTGTACGGTACCGGAGGTGGTTTGATAGAGGTTGGCGTTCCCTTTTGTTTCAGTATTGGCCGAGAGGATTGAGGATGGTGAAGAGGGTCTGGATGCTCTCTCTCTCATCTATTTTGGGGAGACGATGGGTTTGTTTTGTTTTGGGTAGTATTTTTTGGTTTTGGTTCCGTGTTTTGCTGCTTGTTTTGGTTGTTGAGAGGCTACGTGTAGCTCTTTTGGTTGTGGTCCCATACACGTAGTTTTTATTTCTTGTATTCTAATGTTTGGCTATGAGTGATTAATATAATCAACTCAGGTTGACGATTATAAAATATGGCTTTATATGATTACAATTTAGTTTGATTTATTAGTTGATTTTTCACTCAACCTTCTAATTTTTGTAGAAATTTAATGGAGTTCCATCAAGTCTGCTTAGATTGAATTTTAATAGTGTAAGGTCAATTAACTCATTTTCATACTATATACTAAGCAAAATTCAATTGTTATCATTATTAAAATTTGGGTATTGTGAATATTTATGAAGCATCGTTTATTTCTTGAAATTAATTAGGTATTATTAATAATTATTGAGAGTAGTTTTTTGAACATTATAAATCTATAATTTATATAAAACTCAAAATAACCTAAAAAAAATCGCATCGGGGGCTTCCGCCCGAAACCCCGGCACCACTCCAAACTTTCTACCCGGTTGGCTAAAAATCCTGGATCCGTCACTAGATGGACCTAGAATAATCATGCAATAAATAGAACATACCATTTAGTACCGTTAAAACTTTCATTTTTACAATGTCAAATGTTTTCAAGAAGCCACTCTCAAAGGTTAAAATTCATATCTATTTGCCATTTTTCAAGAGAAATAAAATTAGGCACCGTGTTTATAGGCCTATAGCAACCATTAATAACATGTTACATGTCTTCCAAATTATCATATAATTCACAACTCGCATTAAGTTCTCGAGTTAAAAAGAAAACAACATAATAAACACGCAAGCACTTCGACCAGGTCAAAAACAAAAAATCATGAAGTAATACATTCTCGTACAAACATAAAAATAAAAGCAAACTTTACGATTGCCATTCTATTTTAGTTTAAATACCATGGAAACTGTGAAAAAGTTTGATATTGTTTTTTAAGCCTGATGATGGAGAAAAAGTAGATTCAAAGTTCCTTCAATTTTTCACCAACTTTGAACCTGCCTAAGTCTAGCAACCTTTGGACGCTCATTTGAACAACACATTTGGTCTTCATAACTTGCACTCTAAAGTAGAGCCGCCTGCTATGTGTATACCCTATTGTACGACATACTAGAGTAATCTTATTGTACTACAAATTTGGATAACAAAGTTCAAGGGCGGATCCAGGGGTGGGCCCACCAGGGCTGTAGCGCACCCCTCCCAAATTTAAAAAAAAAATCTGTTAGGGTTAAAAGTTGCTACTTGAATTTAAAATGTTATTGAAAAACGATCCCAAAATTTGTAAGGGTTAAAAATTGCTGAAAAATGAAAAATAATATAGATAAATAGATACAAAAACTTTATAAATTTCTCCTCTTGGGAAATCACCCTAAACCCCGGATATTGGCCGGAATTTCGGTCGCATTGAAAAAAATTCTCGGGTCCATTACTAATTTTAGCCCACCCCTTCGAGGAATCCTAGCGCCGCCCTTGACAAAGTTCATTGGCTTATATATGAAACACATTCTAACATTCTTTATCATTAAAAAAATCCAAGTCTCAAATAGGCGTTACTCTACCCCATTAAAAAAAACTCAAACACGGTCATTTGACACATTTCACACCTTATGGTGCCGTCATACCTGTGAAGTCTCTCTCTAAGTCAATAGTTCTTGCATTGTCACCATTGTTCCACATACTTTCTAGTTCTTCTCTTATATTGACAACATATACATGTCTTTTGAAGATTATGCAAAGAACACAAGTTCAAGATATATGCTTCTTGTATACTATAGTTCTTAGATATCCTTTAGTAGTTTATTGCAAATGACAACATAAGTAACACCAAGCACTATTTTTTAAGACAATTGATGGATCCATAAAACATAATAAAAATATCATTGAAGAGTTATGAAGAAATGAGATCCATAAAGAATCATATAAAGTAAACCATCAATTATTTACGTACTATTTTGTACATATGGTTTGTGATACATAAAGAATGTTCCAATCCAATAAGGACCGCTTGAAAAATAACCTTCCATTATTATCGACATCTGGTTGCACAATAATTCTGGTCAGAATCCAACTCCCAGATTTCAGGTTTACCAAAATTCCCCAAGAATACATTAATCGCATTTTGTTTTTCTACGTCCATGTAGGCATTGCTGTAATACCATTGAAGAGCTATGAAGAATTACCAGGACTGTGTTGTGTCCTTCCATTGGCCCACCATATTGGTATGCTAGTTTGTCACCCATTCTCTCATTGAATCGCATTAATTCATCATCCAAAGGTCAATTTTTGTGGAATTTTTAACTCCTAGAGCACACATCCATTGTCTCGGAGTAGCCAACCCCAATCTACATTGTGAAACATTTGTCCGATCTAAGCAAACTATGCAATTGGTACTGACTGAGCATTCCTTTCTGAAACATGGGTGGTTTGACATACAGATTTTTTCAGAAATGTGTGACACCCCGACTAATTAAATACCGGGTAGCTACTCCTTTATTAAATTAATTCAAAATGCCAAGTTGGTTCAGTTAATAGCATCACTGTCGAAAACATTTTAATAATTACTAACCACCTAGTATTTAAAAAGTAAGTGCCAAATTTTAAGTTAAGTCTGATTAACATGCAATAAAAGAATAATGGAAGAACAACATAATCCATTCACCATAATGAAGTAATGAATAACCAACAATTAATAATAATAAGTCCGAAGGAAAAACTCCACACAACAGTCCCACAACAATAATATAAGACAAGTCTGAATCCTGAGTAATTACATGCCAAAAGTCTGAATACTGAAATAAATGAAATGTCTCTAAAAGAAATGGGCACATGCCCTACAACTGATAACTGAAGAATATTGAGTCAAGATAGATGAAGCGTCTACAAGCAAAGTCCTCTAACTTCCACAAACAGCTACAGCTCGTCACCTGGATGAGAATCCTATGCATGGTGTCCTTGTGGCTGGGCATCTAAAATGGTTTTTACAAAAATAGATTTGAAAGCAAATGGGTCAGAGCCCGAAGTTGGAAAACATTTTGAAAACAGCAAGTGTTTTAATAACATTAAAACATTAAATGCAAAGTACATGTTAGGACGTGCACTCACATGAAATTCTCACCTCTCGACTACATGTGCACTCCTAACTTACCGTACCCATCTACATGACATACACATCTAACCAAACCGTAATAAGTTCTACCCCTTACTACTCGATTCCCATAATACATTCTAGCGTTATCAAATAAATAGAGGGCTTTACTTAAACTCAGATTCCCAATATGTAATACATTTCACTATCAGTTAACCCGTTATGTTCTCTCACTACATTACCATAATTATGTTCACAATAACAACATGAAAGTTCCCATTAATTTAGTGTATATTATTCACGTCATAAATATACAATACAAGCACCCCGAGACTAGCTGCGGTGCACACATACTCTGCTATCCATCCCGGTACATCACGTACATAAGGATCACATATTCCGAATCTCTCAGGAACAGTTCACAGATAATAACATCACAAATAATGGAGGCGAACACAGTCACATCACATGGGTCACGCACATACCTGCGCTCCCACGATCAGTAGACTTATTAACATCCCAATAAGTCCTTCTCTGACCTATGTTCATCGAGGTAACCAGTCTAAATCTGGGCAACACAAGGATTAGAGGGCCCTAAGCGAACGCAAACCTCCCGTGATAGCAAGTATGGTAGGTATGTCATACACATAAAATCAATACATATACTAAGTAAGCACACGTCTTAGTAATCACCATAATATATTGGTACATATCTCTTCTCGTACTGACATATAATACTACACCATTTATATGTTCCCGGTTAATATAATTAATTAGGTCGTCAATAGCTCACATCGTAATAGACACTCACGTCCTACTTCATATTTTCCCTCAGGTTGAAACTACACTTCTAGGTTTGACTCCTCATTATATCCCAAACATCCCAAATATATCAATTACTCATCAAGGAAAGGCTATCTCTACCAATACACAAGGTTACAGGGCACTCGGCATCCAAACAGGCTAAAAAGCCTAAACTGTCAACTCGTTCGAAGTCTCGTTCGAACGAGGCTGTTCGAACGAGAGTTCGTTCGAACGAACTGGGTCTTCTAGCGAGATCTCGTTCGAACGAAGTGGGCTTTCTAACGAGATCTCGTTCGAACGATCTCATCGAACGAGCTTCACCCTCGTTAGAAGTCAATGGTCAACTCGTTAGAAGCTCGTTCGAACGAGGTCGTTCGAACGACCTGAGCAGGTCTTCTAACGAGGGACCAGATTCGAGCCCAGATTTCTTATTTTCGTTTTTCCTACTTCTCTACTCCCCAAATATCATCCAAACCTCAATCTAACAATTGTTTAAGGTCTCTAATCGTCCCTAAACATACTTAGTTCACATATTGACATGTTTGGGGGTATTAATTCATCCTAACATCATTCAAATATCAAATCTCTACATATTTTTCCCCAATTTTAGAACTATGAACCCTAGAATTTATGAATCATCAAAGAACTGAATTAAATCCGTTTTTGGTTGCCTACTAATTGTAATATCATCAGAATAATCATTACACACCAATCTACATGCGATTTCCTCATCAAAATGTACTTTCTATTTCCAATTTACATGGGTTTTTCATTGACTCCCAAGAACAATATGATTTTAACAAATTCCTACACATGGAAGAAGCATTCTTTGAAATAAACGAAATTAAACCACTTGCCTTATTAAAATCTCTGATTTTGATGACGAATTGATGGATGGTTCTCTCTCTCTGCAGAGTTCTCCTTCAATCTCTCTCTCTCTACAAGCTTTCTTCTCCAAAATCAATGGTGGCTAGGGTTTGTGGTTTAGGAACTCTTTGGAATAACTTTCAATAACCTCCGTAGCCTATATGGTTATTAGTGGGCTTAGTGGGTTATTGACAAATCAGATATTAATTCCCAATTTTCGTAGGTTATAATTCCCCAAAATTCAAAATTACCAAACTACCCTTATACGTTGCCGGTATGGCCTAAAAATGCCCCGGGACCCAAACCAAACCCCCGGCTAGTGTTTTCTGACTATTTCGACCCTTCCTGACGCGTTGGCGCACTCAAAACGACCATACGGTTTATAGAAGTAAAATTCACTTTTTAATTATCATAATTATATACCATGACGCGACTGTCACACGCGTCTCAACAAAATTTCCAAATTGTCGTATTTCAATCTCACGATAAATTTCATAATTCAAAATTCATATATAAACATATATGCACATATAATCAAATACCAACTCGCATCTCGCTAGTATTTTTAATCCGGATTAATTTCCAATTAATACACATTTAATTTAATTAATCCCATAAAATAAATATCACAAAAATACGGGGTATTACATACTTCCCCCCTAATAACTGAATTTCGTCCCGAAATTCGGAACTAGTATGTACCTGGTAAGAACAACTCTGGATAACATTCGCGCATCTCATCCTCGCGCTCCCATGTGGACTCCTCGACATTATGATGTCGCCACTGAACACGCACTAACGGAACGATCTTTGACCGCAGTTTCCGCTCACTTCTGTCCAAAATAGCAATCGGCCCCTCCTCGTAGGAGCTATCAGGTTGGAGATCGATGTCCTCCAAAGCAATATGAGAATGAATCAAATTGTCTCTAAGATATTTCCTTAGCGAGGAAATATGAAATACATCGTGAATCCGATGCAAATGCTCCGGTAATCCAAGCCTATACGCAACCGGTCCAATCTGCTCAATAATAGGAAATGGTCCCACATATCTCGGTGCCAACTTCCCTTTCTTCCCGAAACGTATAATCCCCTTCATAGGAGATACTCTGAGCAAAACCTGGTCCCCCACTTGAAACTCTCTGAAGAACCTCTTCGCATCAGCATAACTCTTCTGCTGATCCTGAGCTACTCGAATGCGACTCCGAATCAATTCTATCCTCACCGAAGTATCCTGAATCACTTCCGGCCCAAGTAGTTTGTTGTCCCCCACCTCCAACCAACATGCTGGGGAACGACAAGGTCTACCGTACAACGCCTCAAATGGAGCCATGCCAATGGTGAACGGGTAGGAGTTGTTGTAAGAAACTCCACCAGTGGAAGATACTGCTCCCATCCACCCCCAAAATCAATGATACTCATACGTAGCATGTCCTCCAACATCTGGTTTGTACGCTCGGTTTGCCCATCGGTCTGCGGGTGATACGCCGTACTCAACCGCAATTTCGTGCCCATGGCCTCCTGAAAACTCTCCCAAAACTGTGAAACAAATATCTTGTCTCGGTCGGACACGATATTTAGGGGCACACCGTGAAGTCTCACTATCTCTGAAATAAAGAGCTGGGCATACTGTCTCGCAGTGTAGTCTATCCTTACGGGTAGAAAATGAGCGACTTTGGTCAACCTGTCCACAATCACCCAAATGGAGTCGTGACCTCTCTGTGACGTAGGCAACCCCGTGATAAAGTCCATGGATATGCTCTCCCACATCCACATCGGAACCTCCAACGGCTGTAGCAGTCCTGCCGGTCTCTGATGATCCACTTTTACTAGCTGACAAGTGGCGCATTTAGAGACAAACTCGACAATATCTCTCTTCATCCCGCTCCACCAATACTGTCGTCTCATGTCTTGGTACATTTTGTCCCCACCGGGATGTACCGCGAACCATGAGCCGTGCGACTCTGCCATCACCTCATGCTGCAATTCCTCCCCTTCCGGAACTACCAATCTCCCATTGAAGCGTAATCCCCCGTCTGAGCTAACGGTATAGGATTCAGCTCCCTCTGCTAATAATTAAACTATCTGCTCCTGACAGAACAGGTCATTTGCCTGTGCCCTTACTACCTTCGTGACAATCTGCGGTGTAACGGTCATCACAGACATGAACGATCGGGCCACTGCATCCTGGTGTCCCAATTCCTTCCACTTGGCCTTCCACACCTTTGCCACTTCATCTGCTGGCCTACGGCTCAACGTGTCTGCCACCACGTTAGCCTTCCCCGGGTGATACTGGATATCAAACTGATAGTCCTTCACAAACTCAAGCCACCTTCGCTGCCGCATATTCAACTCCTTCTGCGTGAATAGGTACTGCAGGGACTTGTGGTCTATGAACAATCAAAACTTCTCCCCCAAAAGATAATGTCTCCATATCCGAAGGGCAAATACAACTGCCGCCAACTCCAAGTCATGAGTGGGGTAATTCTTCTCGTGAGGCTTTAGCTTTCGGTAAGCATAAGTTATGGCCTGACTCTCCAGCTGTAATACACCTCCAAGTCCTTGTAAGGACGCATCGGTGTATACTAGATATTCAACTCCCGGTCTCGTCAATGCTAACACAGGTGCTGAGGTCAACTTATCCTTCAACTCATCAAATGCCAACTGACAGGCATCACTCCAGATGAATGGCACACCCTTACGAGTCAGATGTGTCAAAGGACCTGCTATCTTCGAGAAACCCCGAATAAACCTCCTGTAGTATCCTGCTAGACCCAAGAAACTACGAATCTCCGTTGGTGTCGTGGGCTGTCCCCACTCCCTCACCGCGGATACCTTCCCCGGATCAACAGATATCCCTCGGTCGGAAATAATATGTCCCAAAAACTGGACCTCCTTCAACCAAAAACCGCATTTCTCATACTTTGCATACAGCTCGTTCTGACGTAGCGTTTGCAAAACTTACCTCAAATGCTCGGCGTGCTCCTCCTCTGTCTGAGAGTAAACCAGAATATCATCAATGAAGATAATGACAAACTGATCCAGGAAATCCCTGAACACCATATTCATCAAGTCCATAAACACGGCTGGAGCATTGGTCAAACCAAAAGGCATAACCCGAAACTCGTAAGAACCATATCTCGACAAGAACGCAGTCTTCGAGACATCCTCCTCCCTAATACGCAACTGATGGTATCCCGATCTCAAATCAATCTTTGAGAAGAAAGAAGCTCCTCTCAACTGGTCGAATAAGTCATCGATTCTAGGCAACGGGTACTTATTCCGTATCGTGACCTTATTCAACTCTCGGTAGTCCACACATAATCTCAGTGAACCATCTCTCTTCTTCACGAACAACACAGGGGCACCCCACGGTGAAGTACTCCTCCGAATAAACCCCTGACCCAACAACTGCTCAATCTGATCCCGTAACTCCCTCATCTCAGCTAGAGCCATAAGGTACGGTGCGCGTGCTATAGGTCTCGTACCTGGCAATAAGTCTATAACAAAGTCTATCTCTTGACTGGGGGTAGGCCTGGTATCTCCTGAAACACATCAGAATACTCCCTTACAACTGGGATCGAATCTAATGGAATCACAACCTCCTTAGAGGTATCCTCCTCTAGGTAATACAAATGAGCGGTCGAGCCTCCCTCTGGGCGAGGCATCACCACTACAAACATCTCTTGCCCCGGAATGGCAAAAACAGTGCTCCCACCGAAGCAATCAATCATGGCTCTATAATTAGCGAGTCAATCCATACCGATTATCACATCGTGAACATGCATATCTAATACCAACATATCTGCAGGTAATACCAGACTACCAATCTCTACCCCCACTCCCCGGCATATAAAGAAAATAAGTGACCCACTCCCCAATGGTGAGTCTACGCACGTCACTGTGCTCTATGTCGTAGCTAACAACCCTAAGGCTTTCGCAAAATGTATAGCTATAAAACAATGCGTTGCCCTCGTATCAAACAAAACCCGACCCATAGTACCATGGATAGGAAACATACCCTCAATCGCGGGTGGTGCCTGCGGAGCTGCTGCCTGGTGGACGTTATAGACACGTCCATACTGTAACTGTCCCTGCTGCACAGGAACTGCTGGAATGGCTGGAAGAGCTGGCACCTGGGCTGGAGCTGGGAGGGTTGTTGGAAAAAGTGGCCTCTGTGGCTCATGTCGAGCACCCTGTTGCTGCTGCGGGGCCCTGCCCTTATCATGACAGTCCTGGCGTTTATGGCCAGTCTTGCCACAAACGAAACACTTCCCCGGGAAGTTCCCCCCTCTCTGTCCCTGCTGCCCCCGTCACTGGTGGCCGTTACCATTCCTCCACTGGCCCTACTGAAATTGCTGTTGACCATTCTGACCCTGCTGGTGCTGATGGCTGTTCGGACCCTGATGGCCCTGCCGAAAACCTCCCTGTCCGTGCCTGAAATTTCCTGACCTGAACCTCTTGTGATCCCCCTGCTGGGTACCCTGATCACCCTGCCTCTGCCCCTGAACAGATTGTGCCCCACTGGCACCATTTCCTCCAGTCCTGCCCTGATGGCTAGACTCTCCCGATCGCTTGCCCTCAGCCATGTGAAAACGGTGATCCTGGCAATGGAGCAATGCAGCGTTAACTACATCAGAATAAGTGGCTAACGAGAGGTTCCCTAACAAGTGCTGATAAATCCTCCATGTCAACCCGTCTGTAAATTTCTGTATCTTCTTTTCCTCCGTCGGTATCTCATCCGGAACAATGTTCAGAAGATCAGTAAATTCGGCCTCATACTCGGCCACAATCTTACCCTCCTGTCGAAGGCTCATCAACTTCCTCCTCATTTCCGTGTGAACAGCTGACGAAAAATACTTGCGGTCGAACCGCACCCAGAACTCCTTAATAGTGAGAGTGTCTCTCTCCTCCACGGTGGTAATAGACTCCCACCACTGCAGTGCAGACCCTACTAGCTTAAAGGTCGCTAGTATCTGCTTCTGGACCTCTGTACACTCATACATCCTCAGGTGTCGCTGGATGTCCTTCCTCCACTGACTCGAAACTACCACATCGGAGCTACCTGCGAACTCCGGAAGGTGTGCTTTCTGAAAAGCATCACGTACACGTTCCCAAGCAGACGGGAATGCATGTGCCTAAACTGGCGCGGCTATCGACGCCTGAGGTGGTGTCTGCTGAACTACAGCTAGTGCGACATTTACCGCCTGAGCCACAATGGCTGCAACCTCGGCGGCATTCATCGTGCCCTGAGCTGGTACGGGCTGTGGTTCTGGCGTCGCATCCCTGGGAACCCTTCGTGCACGTCGTGGAGGCATCTAAAATAAGAATGAAGTTTATAAGTTCGCAGTTATAAACTTAAAACAGCTGAAGAACGTAGCATATACAAGAGGATACAACAGTCCTAAAGTATAGGGCTCTAAATCAAAGAAAGCTCAGCGGAAACATAATAAGCCGTTCAGATCCTAAAGGACACTAGAACCTGATGCTCTGATACCACCTGTGACACCCCGACTAGTAAATACCGGGTAGCTACTCCTTTATTAAGTTAATTCAAAATGCCAAGTTGGTTCAGTTAATAGCATCACTGTCGAAAACATTTTAATAATTACTAACCACCTAGTATTTAAAAAGTAAGTGCCAGATTTTAAGTTAAGTCTGATTAACATGCAATAAAAGAATATTGAGTCAAGATAGATGAAGCGTCTACAAGAAAAGTCCTGTAACTTCCACAAACAGCTACAGCTCGTCACCTGGATGAGAATCCTATGCATGGTGTCCTTGTGGCTGGGCACCTAAAATGGTTTTTACAAAAATAGATTTGAAAGCAAATGGGTCAGAGCCCGAAAGTGGAAAACATTTTAAAAACAGCAAGTGTTTTAATAACATTAAAACATTAAATGCAAAGTACATGTTAGGACGTGCACTCACATGAAATTCTCACCTCTCGACTACATGTTCACTCCTGACTTACCGTACCCATCTCATGACATACACATCTAACCAAACCGTAATAAGTTCTACCCCTTACTACTCGATTCCCATAATACATTCTAGCGTTATCAAATAAATAGAGGGCTTTACTTAAACTCAGATTCCCAATATGTAATACATTTCACTATCGGTTAACCCCTTATGTTCTCTCACTACATTACCATAATTATGTTCACAATAACAACATGAAAGTTCCCATTAATTTAGTGTATATTATTCACGTCATAAATATACAATACAAGCACCCCGAGACTAGCTGCGGTGCACACATACTCTGCTATCCATCCCGGTACATCACGTACATAAGGATCACATATTCCGAATCTCTCAGGAATAGTTCACAGATAACAACATCATAAATAATGGAGGCGAACACAGTCACATCACATGGGTCACGTACATACCCGCGCTCCCACGATCAGCAGACTTATTAACATCCCAATAAGTCCTTCTCTGACCTATGTTCATCGAGGTAACCAGTCTAAATCCGGGCAACACAAGGATTAGAGGGCCCTAAGCGAACGCAAACCTCCCGTGATAGCAAGTATGGTAGGTATGTCATACACATAAAATCAATACATATACTAAGTAAGCACACGTCTTAGTAATCACCATAATATATTGGTACATATCTCTTCTCGTACTGACATATAATACTACACCATTTATATGTTCCCGGTTAATATAATTAATTAGGCCGTCAATAGCTCACATCGTAATAGACACTCACGTCCTACTTCATATTTTCCCTTAGGTTCAAACTACACTTCTAGGTTTGACTCCTCATTATATCCCAAACATCCCAAATATATCAATTACTCATCAAGGAAAGGCTATCTCTACCTATACACAAGGTTACGGGGCACTCGAGATCAAAACAGGCTAAAAAGCCTAAACTGTCAACTCGTTCGAACGAGGCTGTTCGAACGAGAGTTCGTTCGAACGAACTGGGTCTTCTAACGAGATCTCGTTCGAACGAAGTGGGATTTCTAACGAGATCTCGTTCGAACGATCTCATCGAACGAACTTCACCCTCGTTAGAAGTCAATGGTCAACTCGTTAGAAGCTCGTTCGAACGAGGTCGTTCGAACGACCTGGGCAGGTCTTCTAACGAGCGACCAGATTCGAGCCCAGATTTCTTATTTTCGTTTTTCCTACTTCTCTACTCCCCAAATCTCATCCAAACCTCAATCTAAGAATAGTTTAAGGTCTCTAATCGTCCCTAAACATACTTAGTTCACATATTGACATGTTTGGGGGTATTAATTCATCCTAACATCATTCAAATATCAAATCTCTACATATTTTTCCCCAATTTTAAAACTATGAACCCTAGAATTTATGAATCATCAAAGAACTGAATTAAATCCGTTTTTGGTTGCCTACTAATTGTAATATCATCAGAATAATCATTACACACCAATCTACATGTGATTTCTTCATCAAAATGTACTTTCTATTTCCAATTTACATGGGTTTTTCATTAACTCCCAAGAACAATATGATTTTAATAAATTCCTACACATGGAAGAAGCATGAAATAAACGAAATTAAACCACTTGCCTTATTAAAATCCCTGATTTTGATAACGAATTGATGGATGGTTCTCTCTCTCTGCAGAGTTCTCCTTCAATCTCTCTCTCTCTACAAGCTTTCTTCTCCAAAATCAATGGTGGCTAGGGTTTGTGGTTTAGGAACTCTTTGGAATAACTTTCAATAACCTCCGTAGCCTATATGGTTATTAGTGGGCTTAGTGGGTTATTGACAAATCAGATATTAATTCCCAATTTTCGTAGGTTGTAATTCCCCAAAATTCAAAATTACCAAACTACCCTTATACGTTGCCGGTATGGCCTAAAAATGCCCCGGGATCCAAACCAAACCCCCCGCTAGTGTTTTCTGACTATTTCGACCCTTCCGGACGCGTTGACGCACTCAAAACGACCATACAGTTTATAGAAGTAAAATTCACTTTTTAATTATCATAATTATATACCATGACGCGACTGTCACACGCGTTTCAACAAAATTTCCAAATTGCCGTATTTCAATCTCACGACAAATTTCATAATTCAAAATTCATATATAAACATATATGCACATATAATCAAATACCAACTCGCATCTCGCTAGTATTTTTAATCCGGATTAATTTCCAATTAATACACATTTAATTTAATTAATCCCATAAAATAAATATCACAAAAATACGGGGTATTACAAAATGTTGTTACTTGCCACTAACAAATGTTGCCTCTAGGTTCACAGAATCCTCTATGTTTTCATTAATATGCTTGGCATTATCGTTTTACAATGTCTTGAGAGAGAGAGAGATGTCGTTATCAATACCATTCTCAGAATCAGGACAATTCAAGCATCCCTCTGATCTCAATGGTAGTATTGCTTTATAGTAAAAGACACATACAAGAGTCAACATATATGAAGCAACCTTTTCAAAACGTAGTAAAACATTTGTAGCTTTGCTCCGAGAATGTTTGTGCAAATTCCAGTGAAGGTTCAGTTGGTTATCATTTGGTAAATATTTATTAATAAACATAATATCATAATCAAACTCTAAACGAAGGATAGACTGCCAAGGCCTTTTCTCAATCGTCTCAATTAAATTCAAAATCATTATAGGATTGTGGTATCTATGAAACCTCAATTATTTCACCAATCCCAGTTCCATTCACAGATACACAAACAATACACATCCAAATCCACCGCAAATTCTCTCTCACGAACATCAACACTTGTGTAAAGCAAAATTAAATAAAATTATTGAGATCATAAATTTGTTCTGATTAATAGGAATGGGCAGTACAATTACTTTGTCTCTCAATCAGATCCAAATCTCACCAGTTTAAGTTTTCAAAGATCCATCAGCGAGTTTGTATAAAAGGAGAGATGAGTATAGCCAAGTCTCAGGTTTGGCAGCCATGTAAGAAGAAGAGATGTTGAACCTCTTAGGTTAACAAACACACACACACATACACACACGCACGTACACACACACACACACACACACACACACACATATATATATATATATATATATATTAAGAGAGAGAGAGAGAGAGAGAGAGAAATGGGTTCGAGATCTGGTGGTAGTAGTAGTGGGAGAACACGAGTGGGGAAGTACGAGCTAGGGTGGACTCTGGGAGAAGGATCGTTTGCCAAGGTCAAATTTGCAAGGAACGTTGAGAATGGTGAAATCGTTGCTATAAAGATTCTAGATAAGGAGAAGGTTTTAAAGAGCATAAGATGAGAGCACAGATAAAAAGCGAAATTTCAAGCATGAAATTAATCAGACATCCCAATCATTCATATGTATGAGGTTATGGCGAGCAAGACAAAGATATACATTATTCTGGAATTTGTTGCTAGCGGTGAACTCTTTCACAAAATTGCTACTAAAGGTAGGCTGAAAAAAGATGAATCAAGAAAGTATTTTCAACGGCTTATTAATGTTGTTGATTACTGCCATAGCCGAGGCATTTTCCATAGAGATCTCAAGCCAGAGAATCTACTCCTGTATGCAAATGGTGTTGTTAAAGTTTTAGATTTTGGATTGACCGCACTACCTCAATAATTTAAAGAAGATGGGTTACTTCACACAACATGTAGAACACCAAATTATATTGTTCCTGAGGTGATCAACAACAAACGTTATGATGGAGTGAAAGGCAGATCTGTGGTCTTGTGGTGTAATCCTTTTTGTCCTTATGGCAGACTATTTTCCTTTTGAAAAATCTAACCTTATGGCATTGTACAAAAAGATATTCAAAGTTGAGTTCAATTTCCCTCCGTGGTTCTCCTCAAGTGCAAAGAAACTGATTAAAAGAATCTTGGATCCTAATCCCATGACAAGAATCACGATTGCTGAGGTAATTTAGACTGAGTGGTTTAAGAAAGGATATCAACCACCTAGGTTTGAAGTTTGAACATGAAGATAGTCTTGATGACGTGGATGTTATTTTTAATGAATCAGGGGACTATGCAAATCTTGTCACTGAAAGGCGGGAAGAACGATTTTCAGCGCCTGTCACTATGAATGCTTTTTAGCTTCTCTCTAAATCTCAGGGTCTCACTTCTCTTTTTGAAAAAGAAATGGGGCTTGTTAAGAGGGAAACACGATTTACGTCCAAGCATCCTGCTAGCGAGAGGAAGTTGCGTTGCCTTTGGGATTTGATGTGAAGAGAAATAATTACAAGATGAAGCTTCATGGGGAGAAGATAGGACACAAGGGCATTTATCCATTGCTACAAAGATTTTTGATGTGGATCCCTCACTTTTGCAAGGCTGGAGGGGATACCCTAAAATTTCTCAAGTTCTACAAGAACCTCACGCCTGGGTTGAAAGAAATTGTGTGGAAATCAGGAAATGAGACTGGTGAAGGTAATGCCCCATCTTGATTGTGGGCTTCTTCAAGGTGGAGTTTCAAAACTTCCAATTGTTGTATCTTATATCCTTTGAAATGTATTCAGAATTGTATAATAAGGTTTGTTATATTTTATCTTCTAATGTTTGAAAGGTATTAGATCTTGTTTTACTATGTGCCAAGACTAAATAAGCATGGAAACTTGTTAAGTAATATCTGGATTGAATGTGGATTTCTAAAGAAAAATGGACAAGATTTTCAAAATGAAGTCCAATCACCTCATAAGTGTGATCCCTCATTGATATTTTAATATTCAAGCGTGAAATTTCCTGTGACCAGAAAAGTGGGATTGACAGATGATTTTGGACAACCGAACTAGTTTGTATAGGAAGCCCTTCAGGAACATCCTCTAACACTATATGTTCGGTATTAACATCATTTGAAGCTCTGACCAACTCATTTTCACCTCGTTTTAAATACTTGGGGCCAACATAATGACGTGAACGTCTTAAGACGAGAGTCAATATGAAATCCCGCACAGATACAGATAGTGTGGTCTATTTAAAAAATCCATAGACCAGTGCCACAGTCCAAAGAGTATTTTGAAGGATATTTCAGATTTTGCTTGTTAAAAACTCATTCCATACAAACATGGTTTCATAAAGGTCATGCCCAGTCTCATTATCACACAAATTGTCTTGAAGACTGCATATAACATTGTATAAGTAACTGAAAAAGAAGTCATTTGTATGATCCACCGTGAATAGAAGTTTCTTGTATCTCTTTTCATTCTTAGAATCCATGGTGGGTTAAACCGCGGGATTTGGAAGTGGAATCATCTCACTCTTGGAGACGGCATATATAGTATGGCCACAAATTGTACCAATCTGCCTCCTCTTTGTAATAAGTAGCGTATAATAATGCCCCATAAATTTAATAAACCCAACGATGGACCTGTTTCCCTCATGTAGGTAAGGGGCTAGAATTTTCAATTGCAACCATAATAAGCAAGTGAGGGAAAGTAAACAATGCTATTTATAGTCATTTCTAGAGCAATACAATGAACGAACAAACAAACAAACTAAAACAAGATTATGCAAGCATTAAACATGGAACTAGAAACCTAAAAACTTCATCCGTTTTTTAGTACAACCAATCCTTATCTCAAGGAAATTGATCTTCCAATTTCTACAAGTGAAAACATCATACACCCATTTCCCAAACAATGTAATGGAGGAGTACAATTGTTACATCAATCATAATACATGTGACTCATACCACGCCACTACTACTTGACTCATGGAATGAGATATTTCGTGTGCACCATCTATAATTAATTTAGTCTCTAATAACTTACTTAATATTTGTTTCCTTTTTTCAAACTTTTTTAATATTTAATTCACAATACCAAACCCCTAATCCATATTAAATCCAACCCTACATTAGATTGGGTTGGATGAACATTACCCCCATATCATTGGACACAAATGCATCTTTTAACTAAATTCTAATATGCCATAATCTATCAAAAATAAGAAAATATTCAAATTAGGGCTAAGATCAGCTGTACCCAACCAAATAAAAATAAACAATCTTAAAGTTCTACAATGGTGGAAATAAAGTTGATACTTTTTTATGAGTAAAGAAAAGTGGGATACATATGGGCAGAAGTTGATTACATAATTTCACATCATTTTAACTACTTAATTAATTTACAACCAACCATATGCAGAGAGTATCATGAAGGAAAATTTAGAAAGGAGAGTTCTCACATAGAAATAGGTTTTAATCATGAAGAACTTCATAGATTCCCCAATCATGGATGACATGATACCTATCTTTATGTACCAATCTAGGAACTTCATTTTTCAGTTTTCTACAACAAAAACAAAAAAGGGTTGGGAGAGTTCAATACATTAGGGCAGTTTGAGCTAAATAAATGATAGCATGGTTGATATATATATATATATATATCAAGATTCTAATAAACGCTGGGCGTGATCTAGGCGTGGAGGCCAAGCCTTAAGCCTTAGAAGCCTTGACGGGCCTGTGACACCCCGCCTAATTAAATACCGGGCGATCTCTCCTTTATTAAATTAAATCAATGTGAACAATTGGTTCATTCTTAGCATCACTGTCGTAAAATAATTTTTTCCGATTTAACACCCTAAAATAATTAAGCTAAGTGACAAAACCATTTTCATACATACTTTCCAAATTTTATTTAAAGAAAAATCATTTCTTTTATTAACAACATTCAATAAGTAAGAATCACACCACATTAAATTCTGCAACATAATCCAATTAATTTAATACATTCGTCAATCGAATGTGAACATATGAACTCTAAAGTCACACAACCAAACTGAATAAATCCCATAGTAACAATACTGGAAATAACTGAAATACAAATGTCCAATAACAATGAAATAATGGAAAGGGCTACACATGCCCATCTAAATGAAAATACTAAGAGTGGGTCTGAATGAACGAAGTCGTCTAATCAAGAGACCTGCAACTCCCACTTAAGCTGCAGCGCGTTCCTTCCAAGAGATCCTAAGCAAGACGCCCCTGTGGCTGGGCACCTGTAATACATACATATATATACAAGAGAGAGAGAGAGAGAGAGAGAGAGAGAGAGAGAGAGAGAGAGAAATGGGTCAGAGCCCGAAAATGTGTTTGATTTAAAATACGTTTAGCAAGTATTTAAATTGATACAGGCCAATGCAACAACATATTAGTGCGACACTCTCTTGAGAAATTCTCACCTCTCTTCTAATGTGCACACCTATCGCACTAACCTTCCCAACGTTTTGTCTTATCATTTATCGCACTAATCTTCCCAATGATTTAACTTATCTTAGATTACTCGTAAGATTCAAATTTCACGATTTAATTGTTTGAAAAGAATATTTCAATTAGTAATCGAAGATCTCATTTTGACTTTATTAATCAATAAAGCTTTCCAATTTCATATTATACTTTCTCAAAACAAGTATTTACAATTTGAGTCATCAACCCTGTCCTACATATCAAATCACAGTAGGTAGTTCCAGATTTCAGAATTTCATATATATATTAACTACTCGTATAATATATATATTATAACAGCACCCCAAATAAACTATGGTGCGGGCATACTCTACTATCCAAAACCCCATATCACTCATATTAAGGGGAATACAATCGGAATCACTCTCGAATTGTATTAACACATACACAAACAAAATTGAGGTGAAGAATAGATTCCAAGTCTCTAAGAGGATGGCACATGCCTGCGTCTCTTAGGACCGTCTGAACTATCACATCGATAGCCTGTACCAAGGACATCTATCTTCTAGGGTACAAGTCAATATCCCCCATAAAGGTCCCATCGAGATAAGACTGTCCCAGCGCGGTAACCTCAGGGATAGCAAGTAGCGTGGGCATGATTTTCACATGTATATAATATATGTACACACAATCATATAAATATACCACTTTTATCATATTAATGTAGGTTCCTCTCGTCACCCATAATTACAACATTTATCCTTAATTTCACATTATTAGTATTACGTATAAGATTTCATCTCTAACCTTAACTCGAAGGGTTTTCTCACTTATTACGTGACACTCGTGGACTCTATCCTTCCAAGTAGAAAATTCAGTAGGTATACCTCTATTCACTATCGTAGCTATTCGCCGTAATCTCTCACTTGAAATACGTAGTTTCATCGTTCATTATATAATTATCCCAAAAGTAAAATTTTCGTCTTATAATAAAGTTCCCAAGACTTATTCATATGTCCTACTGGTCTTTCCTATCTCCCAAAATATTTTATTAAGAATACCCAAGAATTATTTCACGATAAATTCAATTTAACTAATTAAACAAGGGAAATAGGAGTCTGCCAGGAGGGGTCGATCGATCGAGGTCTGGGGCTCGATCGATCGAACCTTCGATCGATCGAAGCTCTATGCTCGATCGATCGATCAAGCAGGTATTTTGATTTCTGCAGAATTGCAGTTACGGGTTCTACCATCTATCTTCATCCAAATCCATATTTTTCAACTCCAAACGTCCCAAAAATTCTACTACTAACATTATAGCATTATACCAGATGTTTTCAACGTAAAGCATGTGTATTTCTATCATTAAACATGGATAATCAACCCAAAATCTTATCTAATCATCAAGAACCCTAGAGTTTTCTTAATCATGGTTCTAATCTGTTTTTACCAGAATTTCCTTCTAATACGTCATCAAAATTTCGTGGGTTATTCTTCTACATCACAAAAGATTTCCAGAATAAGGTTTAAGTTTTTACTACATGCAAATTCCTATCAAAATTTGGGTTTTCTTCCATACATTTCATCCCTAATCATTCCTAAACTAATATGGAAATTGCACCAACGAAAATAGCAAGATAAAAACTTGCCTGGAATTTTTGGTATTCTGAATTGCGACTGATTTTGGTGTGGTTGCGTTCCCCTTCTCGCGATCTACGCGTTGGTGGTGGCGGCGGTGCAAACCGTTGAGTTTTGGGCCTTGAGTTTGCCTTGGGAGCTCTCTCCTTCCTCTCCTATGGCCGTCACTTGTGTTTAGAGTTTCTAACCCTAGAAGGTAACCTAGGTATCTGATATAACTCCTCTAATTTTCGTGGGTTTAATTACCCAAAAATGTAAAATGACCAAAATGCCCTCCCGGGTTACTAATTAGGCCTAAAAACGCCCCGAGCCAAACTACACCCCCAGGTACACTTTTCTGACTATCTCGACCCTTCCGGACGCGTTGGCATTCTCAAAACGACTATACGAACAACTTATAAAATATTCACTTTTATTAATCCATATTTAGTCCCGACACGACACAGGCGCGTCCTGACTTAAATTTCCACAATTGTCATTTTATTCACACGTGACAATGTTATAAAAATAAATCTCATGTATTACTATACTCATCCAGTAATATGCAACAAATAACAAATTTTCAATAATTACTAACTCTCGTCACGCTAGTAAATATTTAGAACAACATTCCGGATTAAAATTAAATTAATTTATCTCAATTAAATTTAATAAATTCCATAATTTAAAAGCCATGAAAATACGGGGTATTACAGGGCCTTGGCGTAAAAAGGCGTGAAAAGGCGTTTAGGTCTTTTTAATATATTTTAATATTTTTTAACCATAACAAGGCTATTAAAATACTAAAATTGTACATATCATAAAAATATGTCTGAATATTTGCAAATAAAAATACTATTTGATTATTTTGGATGAGATAATGCTTTGATTTGCAAAAAGATCTTTAAAAGGCGATATCGTTTCACTAAAGCATTGTTGTTTTTAGAGAAAAAGTACGCCTTAAGGGTTTTACCAAGCATAAGGCGTCAAAATCTTAAGGCGGGGCGTTTCTCCCAAGCCTCAAGCCTAGGTGGGCGGAGCCTAGGCGGGTTTTTTAGACAGTGATATATATATATATATATATATATATATATATATATATATAGAGAGAGAGAGAGAGAGAGAGAGAGAGAGAGTGAGAGAGAATTAATTACACATTGACTGTGCTAAACTTTGTATCAGCGTCAGACTGACATACAATAGCAAATTGCTGAAAAATAATGAAAACAAATTCAGAGCATTGATGAGACAAAATGACAAAGAATAATGAAAATATAATTTATGTGGCACCATGCTCATAAAGTCAAGTGTATATTAGATCAGACCATGTATTTTGGGGCTTAGAATACTATTTTCTTTACCATGTCTAAATTATAATAGAATATGAAAATTAGGTTATTCAAAAATTCAAAACACCCGCTTTTTGGGTAAAGCCGTACCTAATCAGTCCTGTGTAGCAAATAACCCTATTTAACAAAACAAAATCAGATATTATGCAATCAGAGAACTTTGAAGGTTTGAAATTAAATGAATTCCATATTAGGATTCAGACTAACAGGTTTCATCACTTTTCTTTACTTTGAAGAATATGATTTGCAACAAATTCGAGAACTTTGAACTATTGTATATAACATGAAATCAAAAAAATGTTAAATACCTAAAAATCCCCCCCAAAATATTTTTTTGGAAAAGTAGAGATCGAGCAAAATAAAAACTCTTCAACCAATAATACAAAATTTGTATTGCCAAAAAATGTTTATATAACACCTTTATACTAGATCCCATGTTTTCCCTACAACTATTGTTTAAGTTGCAAAGGGCTATGTGGTGTTGGTTATGCAAAAATTGGACCTAGACATACACGTGACGACATAATTAAACCTTTACAATGGAATAAAAGAAACAAAATTCATACATGAATCTTAAATTTCAACCAAGAATCTATGAGTTATGCTTTCTCACAGAAAAAACCCTATGTATACATGAGTGGAAAATTATAGTGAATAGGAATAATGAGAGGAACATAAGAGAAATAGAGATAGTGGTACATAGAGAGACCTTAAGTTGTACCGTTGGGTGTCGGTAATAAATTTCGATAAGATTATAGTATAGATCATCGACGAACCAAGAGTGGTGGGAAAACTCCCGCTTATGAGATTGGGTTTGAACGTTTTTTAAAATATATTAACTCATCATTGTTACTTGTAACGGATTTAATTAATTTGCAACTGTTTTTTAACGTTCCAATTTTGTAACCGAAAAAATCTGTTACAAAAGCTAAAAATAATCCGTTACAAAATAGACCTTTTGGTGTAGTGTATTAAAAGACCGAGAAAGTATTCGGAGCTCATTTCCTATCCTTTCAACAAATCTTCAAACATTGGGGGATTTTATTACAAAATGAATTGTTCATTCTGAATGGCACATTATGGAAGTAGTAGAATTGAAGATATCAAACAGTATCAATAGAACCAGCAGCATCAGGACACTTATCCTCTGAAGAGGACACCCCATCAATTCATTAGCACTTAGTCGGCATATCTACCGACCAACTCCAGAAGATAAATTATCAAGAAGAAGAAGGGTCATATTCCACATGTGTTTTAAAAGGCCAACAATATCATTCATTATGTACGGGCGCTGAGCAACATTTCAGAATAAATACTCCATCCTCTCACTAAACAATCAAGCATGGAGCATTGGGGGCTCCTGTTGATTTTAAATTATCCATCTACATAAAACACTGAGAAATGGACACCTATTATTGTACGTGGCAATTAATTACTTGATTAGCACCCGAGGACATTTAGTCAGAGAACCGATCGACCAACCTAAAAAAGACGAACCATCTAGAAGATCAAAACCCACTCATATGGAATTACCAACAGTCATTATACCCGAGAAGATCAACAATTATATTTATTGTACATAAGTCGTCTCTCATAGCTCAAGGCAACAATTCAATCATTCTCAATCACAGTCTAATGTGCCTTTGTAACCATATGAAATAAAACAAACAGTGGACGTAGACTTTCTTGATAGCCGAACCACTTTAAAAATCTTCTTCTCTTAGTATTTGGTTGGATTGTTTTTATCTATTTATCTGTGATTATAAATCTGGATCTAGTTCATTTTTTTACAGCAACAATAATGTTGCAAGTTTAGTTTTATTTAATTAAAATTTCACTTGTTTAGCATGCGATTCCAATTTAAATCAAACTACGTGAGTGACCCATGGGGAGCGTCCCCGAAATCCAAGCATACAGAGCTACTAACATAAAATAAAAAGGATACTTCCATGTACAACGCTCTCAAAATACGAACCACATCCAACCTGCCATAACAAAGATGAGGAAATGAGTCAAATGCCCAGTGGGAAAATACAGTGATGCAATATAGAATTGAAAGGCAGAAAGGAGACTCTAACACGTTATATCTACGTGCACATGCAACTACCTGATATATATAAACATACATATACATACTTTATGCATGAAATCATTTTTATTTCAAAAATGTTACTTGTTCTGATTAATTCACCTTAATCTTATAAAAGAACTCCCTTTTACTTGACTTGACATTTATTTCTTGATTTAACACATCGGGTTAAATACTTTAAGTAAATACCCTTTGTTTGAGGAAAAACATTTCTTTCACCAAAATTCCCCTTTTACTCATACCCGATTTACCTTAGTATATTCCTTGAAAATCACCTTTCAACACACGCAAGCACCGTGTTAAAAAATACTTATTCATATTTGAAAACCTTTCATGAACACACTCTTGTGTTAATTATGGGTTGAACCTATTTGGGTTGCTTAATTACCCGTTTGGTCACTTTCGTTTACCATCCCCTTTACTTCATGGACATTAATAAATTTTTCTTACATTACTTTTCCACGTTATCCTTTAATCGGAATATTTATTAAGTTCATTCAAGTTTGGTTGTATTTTCTTATATTTTTCACACAACCCAATTCTTGACATGTTCCACTTTTGTTATTATCTTTTCTCGAAATCTTCCAAATATTCGCATACTTTAAAGGGCTCCACACCATTGGCTATGCTACCATATGCTTTGGCTAGTGATTTTAGGTATCTCACACTAGGACTCTGGGCCTTCTTAATTATTCCCGATGTCATCTGAGTCCATATTATTGTGTTTTAACATTTATAAAATGTCCACATTATTCCACTTTTTACCGATCGAAGCCAAAACCCAGGGACTTCATCCCATCTTGTGTTGTTACACTTTAAAAACCACCATTCTTGTCCTTTACACACTTGTGTTGATTTAATCCCAAAATCACTTTCTGTTAGGACTACTGATATAACATCATTTCCAATATTTTCATTTCATAAAAATGTTCCGCTTTATGTAAATTTACCATTTTACCCATTTACTTCCAAACATGCATTTTTCCTCCACAAGTGTTATTTTCCAAAACATTACTAAGTTTTACACCAACTTTTCAAATGTTTTTACTTATTAACACTCATTTCACACTTTGGAGACAATACCCTTTTCAAGTTAGAAATTTCTTTATTTTTAATACTTTCTTTACTAAGAATACTCTTTTGGAATTTTTTAGTCCACTTTACAAGAAAATACCATTTTTCCTTTATTTCCACACATAGTCTTGACATATCCATTTATCACATTTTCTACACCTTTTAACAAACTTTAAAGGCTGAAAATTCTATTTTCTTCATTTCATGTTTTAACCCAATAAATCCTTTATTAAGCTTGTTTATATGCACATCATCAAAATACTACAAGTTTGTATGCATGAAAAGATGGATTTTAAGTCCAAAAATCCTATTTATTTATTTTTGGGAAAAATTATGTATATTAGAACAAAAGAACAAAAGAAGAGCAAAGGACATACTCAACCAGAATCCTAGGAGGCATACCCACCAGGAAGAAAACCAAACATCACACGCCCAAGGCCAAACTCAAAATAACAACTCTAGGCTAACACATTATCTTGGATACCCCAGTTCATACAAGCCATCCAATTCGCATAGCTTCTCCTCCCATTCTTCCATGTCAAGGATTTAGCTCCAACCATAACCTCAATATCTTTTATAATCATCTAAGTGCTTTTGGCGTTACCATTGAAAAGTCTCGCATTTCTTTCCAACCATATGCAATAAATAGTGGTGGAAAAGGACATGCATCTAATTCTATCATAAAGATTATTCACACCATAACTGGAAATAGCATTAATCAGCTCATCGTCCCAGCTCAAATTTTCTCTATACTCCTAATTTCTGAGTCTTATCTCTTTTCATACGTCAACAAAAACAATACATTCATTAAACAAGTGTGCACTAGTCTTCACTTCTATATAGCATCTGTAGCACCTATTTCTCTCTGATATACCCCGACTAAATAGTGTATCCCTCGTATATAGAGCATCCCTACATAAGATCCATAAACTTAATGCACATTTAGGGATTTTTTTCTTATTCCATACCAACTTGTGCCAATTAAGATGAGGATGAGAGGGGGATAACTCCTCAAATGCAGAACCAATAGAGAAGCCCAGATGATTGGGAGACCAAACCACCTCATCACTTATTCCTTGCCTAATACAAGGCCAAACAACACTTCTAATTTCCAATAACTCCCAAGTAACTATGGATTGCCATCTCCATCTATTAACATCAACATAATCAGCCACCAAGGCTTTGTGGTTGCTAGCTGCATCGTATATGACCCTATCCCCATAAAGAGCCTTCAATGGACCCAAAGGGTGCCAGTTTTCGTACCACACAAAGGTATCCTCCTAAATGTCAATCCTAGTCTTGATGGGTGGTTTGCCCAGGTGCCTGATCTGCATCATCTTTCTCTAACTCCACGTGGTATCATTTAGAATTGGGATGGCCCAAATACTCTTATTCTTCACCTTGTACACATTACACCACTTGACCCACAAACAGTCCTTTTTACTACATAGGTTCCACAATAACTTCAATATGGCAATATTGTTCCACCTCGCCACACTTTTTATGCCTAAACCCCCTCCTCAAACCTACTACTCAGGTCTTTCCAAGCCATCTTTGCCCCCGTGTGCCTAGTGTCAGAACCAGTCCATAACAAATCCTTTATCAACTGCTCAATTCTCCTAATAAGACCTTTAGGCAAAATGAAAAGACTAGACCAATACACTTGGATACCAAACAGGACTGACTTTATCAGTTGAACCTGCCTACATAGCTTTAAAATCTATTAGCCCAGCACCTAATCCTATAGTCGTAATCTTATCAATCAACCTGTCACAATCCTCAGTCTTAAGCCTAGAAGTAATAAGAGGAACTTCCAGGTACCAGAAAGGAGGGTTGCTATAAGAGAAGCCTAATATCTCCCCCAGAAGACTCATGCCATCCTCATCAGTGCCAAGACTGTAGAAGCTGCTCTTAATTATATTGGGCTTAAAGCCAGAGATCTTAGAAAAGTCCTCCATGGCTCTCTTAGCAATGGTACAAGTTGAGAGTACCCACCACAAAAAATGATCAAATCATCTATGAAGAACAAATGATTTATCCCCACTTCCTTGCATTTTAGATGGAAAGTGAAGTTAGGATTAGTGCTAGCCCTATCCATGATACAAGAGAAGGTGTCCATAATAATTAGGAATAAGAAAGGGGAGATAGGGTCCCCTTGTCTCAATCCTTTCTTACCCTCAAAGAATCCATGAAGTTGCCAATTCAAAAAATTGAGAACCTGGTGGTGGTAATACACTCTTTAATCCAACTAACAAACTTAGGGGGGAAACCAGTGTGCATAAGAAGATTGAGTAAAAAATCTTAATTCACAGTGTCATAGGCCTTAAAATATCAATTTTTAAGGTACATCTAGGAGGGCAGAGCTCTCTATGGTAATTTTTCATAAGTTCTTAAAGCAGTAAAATATTATCAGAAATAGTCCTACCTTTCACAAAGGCAGCCTGACTCTGGTTAATGAAAGAAGGGTGGATGGGCTTCATCCTATTAATAATAATCGTAGAGATGCACTTGTAAATGGAGCTACAACAAGAATAGGCCTAAAGTCTTGCATACCAGTGGGAGAAGGAACCTTAGGTATGAGTGTTAAGGAAGTGCAGTTCCATTATCTAGGCAAGTAGATGCATTGAAAGAAAAAGGAAATGGCTTCAATCACATCACACCCAATCATATCCCAGTTCTTCTTGAAGAAAAAGGCATTAAATCCATCAGGCCCATGGGCCTTATCAGACCCAATACAGAACATAGCATCCTTAATATCCTCCCTAAAGATGGGAATATCCAAAAAAAGCAACCTAATCATCAGTTAAGAATAGGAAAGGGGTCCTCACATGGACTACTAGTACCAAGAAGGTTATTGAAATAATCCACTGCAGTATTGGCTACCTTTTCACTTCCTTTAATTCTAACCCCATTATCATCATCAATACAAATGATTCTCCTTTTAGTAGTGGCCTAATTAGCCTTCTTGTAGAAGAATGTGTTATTTCCATCCCCCAATTAGAGCCACTTGATTCTTGAGTGCTTTTTACAACAGAACTCCTCCTCATTTCTCAGCTTTAAGTACTTGGTCAGCTTGTGTCTCTCCTTAATTTGAAAAACAATATTTCCCCCTTCACTATCCAACCTAGTTTAAATCTCATCCAATAAAACTTTGGCCTCGTCCACTCTTTTAGATAAGTGGTTGAAGAACTTTGTATAAAAATCTTTCAAGTTAGCCTTGAGTCTTCTCATCTTTTTGCTCAGTCTCACCATAGGATTCCCCACATCATCGTCAAACTAGAACTATAAAAGAACTTCCTGAAAGTCGGCAAGTGCCATCCAAAAGTTATAAAATTTAAATGGCTCAGGTCTTTCTCGATTCCTAAGGGATAATAAGATGATTATAGGGCAGTGGTCTGATACCCCATGAGGAAGAATAGTGGCTTGAGATTCAGTAAACTTAGAGGCCCACACATCATTATGCATCACTCTATCCAACCTTGATTGCACATTATCACTTACCAACTCCCTTTTGTTCCATGTAAACAATACCCCATTAGTCAACATGTCATCAACCTGAAGATCATTGACACATTGGTTGAACTCAGCAGTTGCAGCCCTACCAATGCCACGAATGCCTGTCTTTTCTTCATGCGATTTAACCACATTGAAGTCATCCATCATCACCCAAGGTTGCTCATTAACACTCCTATAGTCAAGTATCTAAAACTCCCACAAGTGAGGCCTTAAATTTGATACATTTTCCCCATATATGAAGGAAGCGGTAAAAAAAATTGGCCCCACATATATCCACTTCACACAGCATCGCTTGGGAATGAGACTAAACTAAACTCACAGCCACACAATTGGGGTTCCATCCCACAATAATTCTAGCTACTCCCCCCTCACTTGGGCAATTGCAATGAAAGAAACAGTTATTCTTAACATTATTTAAATTGTTCCTCCTAACCTTAGTTTCTAGCAAACACACCAAATAAAGTTGGTGGTCCCTTATTAACTTCCCTTTGCTTATGAGGGGAATTGAGACCCCTTGTATTCCATGAGCCTAACTTGATTATCTAAATTTGTTCCCCTTCCCCTTCTTCCTACTCTTTGCACTATTAGTACCCACATTTTTCACTTCCCCCTTATGTTTATTAGCGAGTTCATCAACAACCTTAACCCTTTTAGCCAGGGCATTAGGTCCAGGGGTAAAATCAGCTTGACTATCATTATTCATTGCACTAAAAGAGTTAGACAAGATAATGGAGGTAGTGGCTTCTTGAGGGTCTGGATTCTCTAGCTGCACTTCCTTATTCTCCTCCATTGATCCCTTCTCCTTGGTTCCTAATGGTTCTTCCATGTCACACACAGAGTTAGATATGGAGTTCTTCTTCTTGGGGACATGTGTCGATTCTTCCCCATCTGTACACTTACTCTTGGTGGTTGTAGTGGTTATGGCCTGAGGTTTAACTACTCCTTTAACTTTGGGGAAACTACTGAGACTATGTACAAACATAAGATAATTTGGACATGAAGGAGGCTTGGCTGAAAATTCAATTTTCACCGGAGCAATGGTGCCATCTTCCATTATAATATTAATTCTTGTAAGGTAGGTCTCTTTTGCATCAACTTCTATACAAATACGTGCATAGGTGATCCGATTTGTTTCTTCAGTGACAACATCAACATACAAAGGAAGAATAACCGAGCTGGCTATGTAGATGAGCCCTTCCTCAGTCATAACTGGACAAGAATGTCATGAAATTTCACCCAAGTGGGTATTTTCTTCATAGTTTCTTTGTTAAATTAAATTTGGTTTCCATTTCTTTAGAATGATGTCCATGCCAGCAAAGTGCCATGGGCCATTATCTAGAACCTTATCACATTGGGTAGGGTTATCAAAGAGGAAGAAAAACAAACCATTATCATGAGCTATGAACTTGGCCATCCTACACTTACCCCACCATCTGGTTGCTTCATTGTTAACAAGGGAAAAAGGGATTTTTTTCCCTAGATAATACCCAACGATGTTGTTCTCCCATCGCCCATGACCACCACTAGCCACCTCAATAGGGGTTTTGACAGTAATGATGGAATCCACCACCTTAGGTTAGTGAAAAGTAAGTCTGAGTTTAGGTTGCTTATTCTCTACAGCCACAGAGCTCCAAGTCCTCTCCTTATGGGCCATACTGATATTTTAATGGATGGGAGTTTTCAATCCCTCTTTTGCACCATCATATTTCCCCACACGAGCTGGGCCTATCATATTAGCTGACAAGGTAAGTGATGTGTTGAGATCACCTAACACATTTCCCTGCTCTACCACACTCTTACCCATGCATGTAGCATTGATACCAGAGCTATTGACATCCCCTCTGACTGAGTTAGACCCATAAGTCAGCTTCGCTACTTGTGGTGGTTGAGCACCACCTCTTTTTGGTCACCAGAGATTCTAAAATTTATAACATCTTCATGGGAAAAACCTTTTCTCAAAAGTAAGTCCTAGTAGGTGTTCTTTTCATCATTAAGTTGTTGGATGCTCCTCACATTCTTGTTAGCCCTGTAGATGCTTATGTTAAAAGCAACAACTTGGCCCTATTCACATTCATTTTCATTGGAAGAACCCTTAGAATCACCATTCATTGTAAGAATAGGAATGATAGGCACCTCAATAGCATCATAGGGAACTAAAGACATGTTTTTCAAGGTTTTCTCAATGCAAGGTAGCATGGTTTCAGAGACCAAAGGGAAGGGGGAGGGACACTGGCTTACCACGAACTGCAGTAAGACGAGACGAGGAGGAGGGTGGAAAAGAGTTGCCATCCACATGGTTGATTCTACATTTCATAATATTTGCATAAAGAGGCTTTTCAAGCCAAAAAGACCAAGTTTCTTCAAAAATTGAGTAATTGTCTTATTTCCATTAAAATCCCAATTTTCAAAAGAAATCCTTGAGACATTTGTTCATAAAATATTTTCAACATTTTATTTCATAAAATATTTTATACATTTTATTTCATAAAATGTTTAGATATCAAGATTTCTTGAAATAGATCGTTTTCCTCAAATCTTTGGGGATCTTTTATAAACCATTTTTATTCACAAAATCATGAGAAAATACTTTCTTAACTATGAATGCATCTTACTCTTACAAACTCTAACTACAAACCCAGTGCCATGAAAAAGAGAGTTCTTAAGCTAACTGTAGAATTTTCCACCTCAAAGAAGCTCCAGCAATGGTAGGATGAATGTAGAAGAACATGGCAACCTCTCACCTCCTAAGGTGGTCTTAAAGATGTTGCCTAGTGTGACAGCCCGACTAATTAAATACCGGGTAGCTACTCCTTTATTAAATTAATACAAAATGTCAAGTTGGTCCAGTTAACAGCATCACTGTCGAAAACATTTTTAATCATTACTAACCACCTAGTATTTAAAAAGTAAGATGTCAAATTTTAAATTAAGTCTGATTAACATACAATAAAAGAATTAGGAAAGAATATCATAACCATACACCATAAAGTCTCAATAAAGTAACCAACAAATAATAATAAGTCCGGAGGAAAACTCCTCACAACAATCCCGCCACTGAAATAAATAAAACAGTATATCCTGAATTAATTACATGCCAACAATCTGAATAACTGAAATATGAAATGTCTCAAAAGGAAATGGTCAACATGCCCTATAAATGATGAAACTGAATATGGAGTCAAGACTAGAAAGGAGGCGTCTACTGTCAAGGCCCTGTAACTTCCACAACAGCTACATCTCGTCACCTGAATAGAATTCCTATGCATGGTGTCCTTGTGGCTGGGCACCTAAAAAGGTTTTTACAAAAAGATAGATTTGAACGCAAACGGGTCAGAGCCCGAATGTGGAGAATAGTTTTAAAAACAGCAAGTGCTTTAATAACATTAAAACAATGAATGCAAAATACATGTTAGGACGTGCTCTCACATGAAATACTCACCCCTCGACTAATTGTGCACTCCTAACGTACAGTACCCATCTAAGTGGTATTCATATCTAACTAAACCGACATAAGTTCTAACCCATCTACTCGATTCACACTATAAGTCCCAACGTTACCAGTTTAAATAGACAGCTTTACGTTAATTCTCAAACTCTCAATTATTAGCAACACAATTTACTGGAGATTATCCCCTTATTTATCTTCTCAAGGAGTTACTATAAATTATTCTCATAATTAAACATGACAAGTCTGTTCATTTAACCGTATATCATTCACATCATAAATATACAATACAAGCACCCCGAGACTAAGCTGCGGTGCACACATACTCTGCTATCCATCCCGGTACATCACGTACATAAGGATCACGCATTCCGAACCTCTCAGGAATCGTTCTCAGATATCAATAATCACAAACAATGGAGGCGAACACAGTCACATCACATGGGTCACGCACATACCTACGCTCCCATGATCAGAAGACTTATTAACTTCACAATAAGTCCTTCTCTGACCTATGTCCTCGAGGTACCAATCTATATCCCCCCATAGGCACACAAAGATTAGATGGTCTGAAACGAACGCAAACCTCCCGTGATAGCAACTATGGTAGGTATGTCATACACATAAAATCATACATACTAAACATGCACACATCTTAGTAATTACCATATTTTATTAGTGGTATACTTCTCATTCTTATACCAACTGTTAATGTCACACAAATTATATGCCCCCGGTTTATATGCATTTAAGTCATTAATTATCCTCGCATCGTGATTAGTCGCACGCGTCCTAATCCACAAATACCATTTGGTTCAAATCATTCTTCTATATTTTACTCCTCAATATATCCTGAATATCCCAACTATATCAATTAGTCATCAAGGGAATGTTATCTCTACAATTAAACAAGGTTACGGGACACTAGAAATCAAATCAGGCCAAAAAGGCCAATCTGTCAACTCGTTAGAAGTCTCGTTCGAACGAGAGTTCGTTCGAACGAAAGGGGCATCTAACGAACATCCAACTCGTTAGAAGGCAAACTGTCACCTCGTTAAAAGGTCGTTCGAATGAGCTCGCTCGAACGACCTGGGCAGGTCTTCTAACGAGATGCCAGTTTTGAGCCCAGAATTTCTAAATCGTTTTTCCTCAAACTTTCTCTTCTCAAAACTCATCCAAAAATTATCCCAACAGTGTTTTAATGTTCCTAATCATTCCTAAACATACTTAGGTCGTATCTCAACATATTTAGGGGTCAAATCTTCCTAAACAACATGAAATTATCATCAATCCCTAATTTTCCCAAAACCATATGAGTATGAACCCTAGAAATTTAAAGTCATCAATTCCCATAAATAAATCCGTTTTTGCATCATAAAAGTCATATTTCTTTTAGTATAGTCACCCAATAACAATTCTACTTGCAAGCCCTATATCAAAACCTGACTTTCTAACTCAAATTTCATGGGTTTTTATAAATCTCCCAAAACAATGCGATTATATAAATTTCTAAGCATGGAGGAAACATTCGCTTGAAATTAACGTAATTAAACCACTTGCCTTAGATGTTCTGATTTGATGTTGAAGAATTGAATGTTGATTCTCCTCCCTCTCTCTACAAATTTCTTCCAAAGATGGTGATGCTGGCTAGGGTTTCCTCTTTGGAACTTCTTCTAACTTCTCATATAACTCCCGTAGCCCTCTAATTAGTTAAGTGCTTGTAATGGCTTAGTGGGTTACTAAACACCCTAATTTTTAATTCCCAAAATTCGTTGGTTATAAATCCCAAAATTCCAAAATTACGAAAATACCCTTTTAAGTTGCCGGTATGGCAACTAAAAAAATGCTCCCGCTTCTCTCTAAAAAACCTTCAACCAAACACAACCCTAAAACGACCACCGCCTTACCCTACCAATCTACCTCCGGCCACCTTGACCTATAGGCTACCATGAACAAACTACCTCCGGCCATTCGTGGTGGGTGGGCTCGTAACCCTACCCCTTCCCAAACGTCCTCGCACACGGATGGGAACTCCCAGAGGCGTTCCCCCCCTATGGAAGTTGCTAGATTTGTTCCATTTGATGCAGTGAGATTTCCCTCCAATCAAGACAGCGGCCTGGGAATGGAGTCTGGTCCGATTGAAATACAAGATTCAATTGACAAGGATGAAAATGAAGAGGGACAAATTGTTGCCTTAGAAGACACGATTCAGGACTCTAAGATTGTAGAGATGTACAAGGAATTCATGAAGCATAAAGGGTTCTCGTATGAGGATGTTCTGCAACATGGTAGAGCCATTAACGAAAGCAAGGATTCCCCCAATAATGGGGATGGAGATATGAGAGGGGTAAGGCAAGAAGCAGGGGATTGTAATGGTAGTGGACCTATTCCTTGCTCCACCAAGAACGCAGCTGTGGAGAAATCTTGGAAGGATGTTGTTGCCATTAAAAGATGCCCCAAGCTTCGACTCACATATCATCCCCCCTCTATTTCTGATAACAGGATCATAGTGGCCCCTCCAGTGGAGATAGCAGCAAATGGTTATGCTAAATGGGAGAATAGCATGGTGGGATGCTTTCTGGGAAGGAAATTACCTTACACCTTAGTTTGCAATATAGCACATAAGTTATGGAACAAGTTTGGCCTCAAACAGGTTGTGGGTCACAACAATGGTTTCTATTTCTTTATGTTTGATAATGCTAATATGAGGGATGAGGTTATTGACAATGGCCCTTGGCATTTTGTGGGGAACCCTATTATCATCCAAAAATGGGCTCCAAACTTCTCTTTCAGCAAAGACACCACTTCTGTGATTCCTGTTTGGGTCAAATTTCATGACATTCCTGTCCAGTTATGGACAGAGGAGGGGCTGAGCTATGTGGCTAGCTCAGTTGGAATTCCAATGTATGCTGATACCATAACTGAAGGAATGCAGAAAATCAGTTTTGCTAGGATATGTGTTGAGTTAAAAGTCATGGGAGAATACCCAAGGACCATTGATATTAAAATGGAGGATGGGTCCATTGCTGTGGTTGCAGTTGAGTACCAAGAAAAACCTCCTTCGTGTATCAAATGTGGCATTTTTGGTCATGACCTCCTCAATTGTCAGAAGGCCAAGAAGGCATGGGTGGCAACTAACAACAAAGAGATGATGTTTCCTTTCAAAAGTCAGACTGAGATTCAGAAGGCCTTAGAAGAGGAATGGACCCAAGTGCAATACACTACCAAGAAGAATCATAATGACAAGAGGGAAACAAAACCATTAGAAGTTCAGGCCGAGGTAGGGATCAATCTAGTGCCTACTGCCAGGAATGATCCTGTAGCAGGGCAGCCTGAGGTAGTTACTATGCCAGTGTTAGAAGAAGGGGATAAGAGCATAAATTCCCCTAATCCATTTGTTATTTTGGAGACTGAGAATGAAGATCCTCTAATGTCCACTCCTGCACCAGCTGGCTTGGTTCTTAAGATTAAGGCAGTTGATGAACTTGACAAGGGGCTGGAAAGGGGAGGTGACAAAGGTGGAGGCAATGAGTTACCTGGGAGTAACAAGAAAGGGAAGAAGAAATCGGGCAACAAAGTTAAGAAGTTTCGATGACCAGAATGGGTACATGGAATATAAGGGGCCTTAATGCTCCCCACAAGCAGGTGGAAGTGGTTAAACTAATCAAGGATAATAGATTAGACCTTATCAGTCTTGTGGAAACTAAGATTAGAAGGAACAATATGGAGACTATTAAAAGTTCTTGCTTCTATCATTGGGAGTATGTCCATAATTGCCCCACGGATGGGGGTGTGGCCAGAGTGATTGTGGGCTGGAACCCAAATATTCTGAAGATTGAGGTGATCTACACTCATAGACAGGCCCTGTTCTGCCTTGTAAATATCATTGGTACCAGCTACTCCTTCCATGCTACCTTCATATATGGGGAAAACCTTCCCGAGCAGAGGAGATGCCTTTGGACTTTCCTTAGAGAGAATAAGTTGGTGGTTAATGATGGACCTTGGATTCTAATGGGGGATTTTAATGTGGTCAGATGCCAGGAGGAAAAAGTGGGAGTTTTGGGTATTGACAGAGCTGCTGCTGAGGAGTTTAATGATTGTTTGAATGAGCTAAATGCGGATGATATGGTCAATAGTGGGTTATGGTTCACCTGGAATAGGAATCAGAGGGGTGAAAATAATGTTCAATCGAGGATTGATAGAGTCATACACAATGATAGGTGGGCTGCTCTCTTCCCTAATTCTCAAGCTATTACCCTTCCTTGTGGAATTTCGGACCACAGTCCCATAATCACCAATTTGGATAACACTACTAATTGGAGTCCAAAGCCTTTCAAGTTCTTCAACTTCTGGATGAATCACGATGAGTTTATGCCTACTATCATTGAAGCTTGGGATATTGAAGTGGATGGGAACCCAATGCAGAAGCTCTTCAAGAAGCTGAATAGAGTCAAGGCCTCTTTGAAGCACTTTAATAGGAAGTTCTTTAACAAGATTTCAGCAATGGTTGCTGATTCCAAGTCTAAGCTTGATGCTATCCAAAGTGATCTGGACAGAGATGGTGCTAATAGGGAGAAGCAGGATGCTGCTAAGGCGATGAGAACCAAATATGCTAAGCTTAGGAATGAGGAGGAGTCATTCCTTAGACAGAAGGCTAGAGTTAAGTGGCTGCAGCTGGGAGACCAAAATAATACATTCTTTCATAAGAAGGTAAATCAAAATGTGGCTAGAAGGAAAATTTTGAGCATTGAGGATGATCATGGTGTGAGAATTGAAGGGAAAGAGCAGGTGGCTGGAGAAGCTGTGAAATTTTTTGGGAACCTGTTAGGGAATAGGTCGCGATGTATTGATGCTAACACTGTTTTGGGGGAGGTGATTAAGAATAAACTTACCTCTACTCAAGCTGAGTTATTGGAGAAAGAGGTCACTCATGATGAAATCAAAGAGGCAATGTTTGGAATTGGGTCTGACAAGGCCCCTGGTCCGGATGGCTTTAACAGTTATTTCTTTAAAATGAATTGGCAGCTTGTTGGGGAAGAGGTGTGTGAGGCTATTAAATTCTTCTTCGATAATGGTAGTTTCTTCAACCAGTGGAACTGTACCAGCCTGGCTTTGATTCCTAAGGTTGCTGCCCCTAGAAGTATGAGGGATTTCAGACCCATAGCGTGCTGCAACACCTTGTACAAGTGCATCTCCAAAGTTATCACTCGCAGGCTTAAGAAGATGATGCCAGACCTCATTAGTAATAATCAGGCTGCCTTTGTTGAAGGCAGATCCATTGCTGATAACATCCTGCTTTTACAAGAGTTAATGAGAAATTATCATAGGGACTCTAACCCTCCTAGATGTGCAATTAAGATAGATATTCTTAAAGCCTATGATACTGTGAGCTGGGACTTCCTGATGCAGCTATTGACTCATGTTGGCTTCCCCCCCAAAGTCATTGGGTGGATCTCCAAGTGTGTGACAACTACCAGGTTCTCCATTAGTCTGAATGGGGAGCTGAATGGGTTTTTTCATGGGAAAAGAGGGCTCAGGCAGGGAGACCCTCTCTCTCCATATCTTTTCCTGCTGGTGATGGAGGCTTTCTCAGGGATTATTTCTAAAGCTGCTGAATCTGACCTGTTCAGTTATCACCCTAGGTGCAAGGAGATGGCCCTTACCCACCTTAGTTTTGCTGATGATCTCATAGTTTTTGCTGGTGGGGACAGGGTGTCTTGCAGCATTGTGAAGGAGGCCATATCTAATTTTAGCTCTTTAACTGGGCTTATGGTCAACATGGAGAAAAGCAGCCTCTTCACTGCAGGGGTTAATGGGGATGGGATTCAGGAGATCTCCTCTATTCTGGGAATACAGCACAGCTCCCCTCCTTTCAAATATCTGGGGGTTCCTCTCATCACAACTAGGTTGAAGAAGGAGGATTGCTCTCAATTGGTGGAAAGGATAACTATGAGAACCAGATGTTGGACTAATAAATTCCTGAGTTTTGCTGGTAGGCTCCTCCTTGTGAAGACTGTGATTTTCAGCATCCAAGTGTATTGGGCAAGCATTTTTATCCTTCCCAAGAGCATCATTAAAAAAATTGAGCAGATTATGAGGAATTACTTATGGAAAGGGGATGAGGCTAATAGCAAAGGGGCAAAAGTTGCTTGGAAGGATATTTGTGTATCTATGGATGAGGGGGGGCTAAATATCAAGTGTCTAGAGACATGGAACAGAGCAGCTATGGCTAAGCACTTGTGGAATCTTTGCAGTAAGAAGGACAGCCTATGGATCAAATGGTGCAACATTTATAAGATCAAAGGAAGGAGCATCTGGGCTCTGAGTATCCCTAATGATTCATCATGGAGCTGGAGGAAAATCCTCAAGAGCAGAGAGAAGTTTAGAAGCAAAATTAAGACCATCATTGGGAATGGTAATCTTGCTTTTATGTGGTTTGATAATTGGCACCCTAATGGCCCGCTGCACCCCTTATATGGGGGAAACATTGTGTATGACTCTGCTAGTAATCTAAAAGCAAAAGTTTCTGATTTTATCCACCACTTGGAGTGGAGATGGCCTTCAACTGTGACTTGGGAGCTGAATGAAGTTAAGAATGCTATTCTTCCTACTATTCAGGATGCTAATGATATTGTTGTGTGGCTGCCCTCTAGTAATGGGAAGTTCACCATAGCTTCTGCTTGGGATCTTTTAAAGGCACATAAGCCTATGGTTAACTGGAGCAAGTTTGTGTGGAGTAAGGTATGCATCCCCAAATGCTCTTTCATTACCTGGTTGGTGGTTAGGAGGGCCATCAACACTAAAGTTAAGCTTCATGAGTGGGGGGTTTCTGTGGATGACCTGTGTGAGTTATGTGGGAATGAGAGGGAGACTTATGACCACCTGTTCACTCAGTGCAGCCTTAGTAAAAGTATATGGCATGAGGTGTGGCTAAGAAACCAATGCTATAGGGATTCCATGGATTTAAATAGTGAGTTGGATAAGGCTACTATTAACCACTCTACTAAGACTCTATGCGATAAGATAAGATCCTTATCCTTTACTACTACTATTTACTGTATTTGGATGGAAAGGAATGCTAGATGCTTCAAGCATGTCTCCAATTCCCTTGACTCCATTGTGAAGGGTATTGAAAACATGGTTCGAGCAAAAGTGCTTACTTGGAAAAAGGACAGAAGGAACTATGCAAACTGGATGGCTTGTATGTACTGGAACATTCCTGAAGATAGTCTTCTGTACTATGGAGTAGGCTAGTTTTGGCTCTTCTTGTTCTTTTGTTTGCCTTTGGGGTATGCCCTGGGGTTCTTTTTCTTTTGTTAAGGTTTTTTCCTCTGTAAATTCTTAGTTTTTTTATATATTCTCAATCTTTCCCAAAAAAAAAGTTGCCGGTATGGCCCAAAAATGCCCCGGGACCCAAACTAAACCCTCGGCTAGTGTTTTCTGACTATTTCGACCCTTTCGGACTTGTTGGCGCACTCAAAATGATCATACGGTTGATAAAAATAAAATTCACTTTTTAATTTAAATAATTACATTCCTGACGCGACTGTCACGCACGTCCCAACAAAATTTCCCAAATTGCCGTATTTCAGTCTCGCGACAATTTTAATATTTTCAATATTCATATACTACCATATATGCACATTATGATCAAATACCAACTCACATCTCGTTTGTATTTTATCCGGATTAATTCTCAATTAATTCACATTTAATTTAATTAATCCCGTAAATCAATATCAATAAAAGTACGGGGTATTACATACTTCCCCCCTAATAACAGAATTTCGTCCCGAAATTCGGGAAAATAAGGCATACCTGGAAAAATTCGGTACCCTCCAGTGTTCCAAACAAAATATAAAGAAAATCCCAATCACTAAAGCCCTTGTTCACAACAAGCTTGTTTAACAGACTTGATACCTTATCAGAATACACTTCAATAAATGTACCTCACGCTGCGCTCTTATTAAACAACAATCGAAGAAAAATGGCCTATACATCCTTGGCCGCATCATTTCAATATTATTGTTAGCCCGTGCCTCTCTACGCATTACTTTTCGCGTTTAGCAACACACCAAACTCCCACCTGGAAGAAATTAATAACACAGCTGACTACTTCGTGTCCATTCCTTGAATCTCTGTTCCCTGCGTTGTGAATTACACAAGGTAAAAATACATTCGGGTGGTGTTTCACAAAACAATTTTTCGGCACCTTGTCCACAATAAAATAGATACGGGTGGTTTCAATCAGCTCTACTATTAGATAATATTTTCTTCCCATTACCACAATGTATCGTGCTTACTAGTTTCTCGATTTGGAAATAAAAATATCGAAATGAATTCAACATTCTTTTATACAGCCCACCAGTCGTCAATCACCTTGCGCCTACACCTCGGTCCATAGGTGATACAGCCTAGTCCAAGTGAAACGTATTTCCACTACTTCTTGTTACCCCACGTTAAAGGTGGATTTCGGGGATCTCCTCTTAGTTCTGAATAGTACTGTATCGAACCATGTACCGGCGTGTTCACTATCTAATAGTGTAAATCACCCCAAGTATATAACAATTTCTCTCCTTCTGGACAACATGTCCCACATAATCGAAGGAACTCATTACTTATCAATAAGTTGGCTACCTCTCAAGAAAATTCTCCAACTTGACCCTCCCATTCTTGGAATCGTCGTCTTGATACAAAATTATTTGGTTGATCATCTAACCCCAACTGTTCTACTACTTACTATACCTCTTTCAATGTCTATATTCACATAAAATTTTCCCCGTTAAATGATACTTAATGATCTTATTCTCCCGAAGAATACCAAAAGTTTGGACCTTTACACTTTTCACCACTTTGTGCATATCTGGACTTTATACCTGATTGACATCCTCATTCTATTTACTCTTGAGTCACCCTCAACATTCGATTGATCGGAACTCTACTCCAAATTTCTCATAATAATTTATTCGCCTTCTCAAGAGATATCCCTTTATTAAATGGCTTTTTCCAAGTTTGAACGTGCTACACTTACTACACATGATATTCACTTACACCTTTTCTTATGACGTTTAATCTCATAAGTAATAATCTCACTCGTCTATGTTCCCTCTTCCTTTGATTTACACTTTAGCAAATCAAGATGTCTACGCCCCTTATAACCCAACCATACGGTTTTTAAACATTATATACGCTTCATACAAATCCCAAACTCTTTATTGTCATTGTAAATACAATGGGGCTATACCACTTGGGCTTTCTCCATCACTTCTGAATTACAAATCCTAAATCCTCCTTATCCTCAATGCGTCCTTCAACACGCCGTGACAAAACCAACATTATTAGTACTTATATCGTAATTTACTAACAACTGGCTCTAATGGCCGTACATCATAATTTACTCCTTGTAACTTCCCGTTATAACTACGTACTCCCATAACGATAGAGGTATCCAAATCATGAACGAAGGGCCACACATTTCCTTACTACCAACCTTACGTTAAGTTTCATGCGTGGGGTGTCTCGCAAAGCGAAATCCAAACAAAGAACCCCCCCGATACACTACTACCTAACATTGTTGGTCATCGGAATCCGTTAAGCCCTGTCCATAATATGTACCCCTACACTCTCGTCTTTTAACAACAAAGTTTCATCTCAGTTCGCAATTATACATAAACAAAGAACTCCTTCTGAAAGACACTTTTCTCTTTACAGTGATGGAAATCACATTTCATATACAACATGCGAGATATTTGAGACCCTCAAATTCCCATCCCCAGACACACAACTAGGAGTATAAACTTCCAAATCTCTAACGGGTGATTAAACAATGCACTCTTTTTGTTACGACCTCTCTATTGTTAATTATAAAAACCAACTAACTCTTTGTTGACTAGTAAATCAATTACATACGACTCATAATAATGAAATCCCTACGTATACTGGGATTAAATATCCGAGACCATTATACTTTGAAATCACAACATATATATATATATATATATATATATATATATATATATATATATATATATATATATACATATATGCACGAAAGTACAATTGCGAGCCCGACCCTCTAACAGATGGGGCCTCGCCAGAACAAAACATGCTACCCCGATGTAGTAATCCCAATAAACTTGCAATACCAGCACACTATCGGTATAATCATATATATAAAACAATAATTAAGATCATATCATTCTCGTATAACACATCACTAAAACGAGTAATTTTGATAAAGCATAAACCGCTATTAATATACCCATTCATCCTCCGCGGATGACAATAAAAGTAACCCCCACACTATCAGGGAAAATGTTCTTATATATAATAAACTTACTGATATACTCACTAAACTCGACTCTCAAGTGAAAATACAATTGTAACAAATGTAGTAACTCATTCTTGCCACAAATAACATGCATCCTCATCTGAGGATATAACTCATACTTCTATCCTAATAATCGTCCCGGCTACTCAAATGGTTCCTGGACTTACCACACATGTCTGTCCCAAACCGGATTTTTCAATAATTGTTGCCGTCGCCAGGCACAATACCTTGATCCCTACTCTTGTATCGGGAAAATTTTTATAACGCACGGGTTTCACTCCCCCCAGAAATACCTCTACACATACTCCACTTATCTTTTGTCTCACAAATCATGTTAAGGTGGTCCATCTCTCGGACGTTGGTAGTCTCAACTCATATGACTACCTCCGTTGTTCCCTTAGTTTTGATGGCCCTAAGGAACACGCTTCTCATTTCTACATCTCTCACTGAAATCACCTTTGCCCGGTGGTAATTCAGCTATCCGAATCATTTTAACTGGTTTTCGTGGGTCTTCCCATTGTGGTGCTTCACCAACACTGTTTTCCCCCGTCTTACTTTATATAAAGCCTTCGATTCTTGTATCTCCCCACCCAGGGATGTTTACCTCCAAATTAACACTATACGACAATACCATTTGCTTTAACCGTCCAAGCAGAATTCTGCCAGAAGGACTAGCAATTCTTCTATGTAAATTCTCCCTTTAATATCCCCTTCTCCGTTTCACCTACTTCACCCGGTGTAGGGTTCACTAAATAATTTTATTTCTTCTCACAAAGTGACCTATGTCCGGACCTCTCGTGTGAGTTCAGAACGGCATTCGATTTTCATCCTAAACATCTGATCAAGGAACTTATGGTCAAACCATTCGTGTACGCCTTCTCTCGACGTCACATTCCACTTTAAGTGTGGTGATTGTTTCTCCCCATTGAAACTCCGCTCTCACGAAACAAGAAAAATTTTCCCCAAATTTTCACTCTCGATTGGCCATACTCCGACACAAGTCCAAGCCTTCGGGTGTATTATGTTTGTTTGTCTAGCACACGCCATCTCCGCCTTTAGAGTATTTCCACCGCTGGTTTTCTCGATGTCCCACCCAACTCTTTCTCTCTCAATCCCCAACCTTGTTGGGTGAGTCTCAATTGACCCTACCTTCAACTATTGTTGTGCTTGGAAGTCACAAGTCGCGCCTTGGCCGTCTGGACCGTCCAGGACTTCCGTACCCTGATATGGGTGACCTCGACTACGGTCTTCCCATAATTAATTTATTAATCTCAACTGATCCTTGCCTCCTGCTATTCGCCCAACTGTCTTCACCTGACGTACTACATCGTTTGGCACACGAACACACCTGATTGCAAATAAGATTCACTATCATATATATCGAAGATGGAGAACGAAATCTCACCAAAGATATCAATAATCCTAAGCATAGGGCTCTACATCAAAGAGAATTATGCTGGAAGCATAATAAGCCGTACAGATCCTAAAGGACACTAGAACCTGATGCTCTGATACCACCTGTGACACCCCGACTAATTAAATACCGGGTAGCTACTCCTTTATTAAATTAATACAAAATGTCAAGTTGGTCCAGTTAACAGCATCACTGTCGAAAACATTTTTAATCATTACTAACCACCTAGTATTTAAAAAGTAAGATGTCAAATTTTAAATTAAGTCTGATTAACATACAATAAAAGAATTAGGAAAGAATATCATAACCATACACCATAAAGTCTCAATAAAGTAACCAACAAATAATAATAAGTCCGGAGGAAAACTCCTCGCAACAATCCCGCCACTGAAATAAATAAAACAGTATATACTGAATTAATTACATGCCAACAATCTGAATAACTGAAATATGAAATTTCTCAAAAGGAAATAGGCAACATGCCCTATAAATGATGAAACTAAATATGGAGTCAAGACTAGAAAGGAGGCGTCTACTGTCAAGGCCTTGTAACTTCCACAACAGCTACAGCTACAGCTCGTCACCTGAATAGAATTCCTATGCATGGTGTCCTTGTGGCTGGGCACCTAAAAAGGTTTTTACAAAAAGATAGATTTGAAAGAAAACGGGTCAGAGCCCGAATGTGGAGAATAGTTTTAAAAACAGCAAGTGCTTAAATAACATTAAAATAATAAATGCAAAATACATGTTAGGACGTGCTCTCACATGAAATACCCACCCTCGACTAATTGTGCACTCCTAACGTACAGTACCCATCTAAGTGGTAATCGTATCTAACTAAACCGACATAAGTTCTAACCCATCTACTCGATTCACACTATAAGTCCCAACGTTACCAGTTTAAATAGACAACTTTACGTTAATTCTCAAACTCTCAATTATTAGCAACACAATTTACTGGAGATTATCCCCTTATTTATCTTCTCAAGGAGTTACTATAAATTATTCTCATAATTAAACATGACAAGTCTGTTCATTTAACCGTATATCATTCACATCATAAATATACAATACAAGCACCCCGAGACTAAGCTACGGTGCACACATACTCTGCAATCCATCCCGGTACATCACGTACATAAGGATCACGCATTCCGAATCTCTCAGGAATCGTTCTCAGATATCAACAATCACAAACAATAGGGTGCTGCACAATGACATATGGACTGATGTATTTCCTAACTCTCAGGCAATCACCTTGCCGTGTGGAATCTCAGACCATAGCCCTATTATTACCCTTCTAGATTACAGCAGCAACTGGAAGCCTAAGCCATTCAAGTTTTTTAATTTCTGGATGAACCACCAGGAATTCATGCCCATTCTTATTGAGGCATGGGATGTTGAGATGGATGGTAACCCGATGATGAGGCTGTTTAGGAAGCTGAATAGAGTGAAAGTATCCTTAAAGAATTTTAATAAGAAGTTTTTTAACAGAATATCCATTCAGGTAACTGACATAAAGAGTAAGCTGGATAACCTTCAGAGAGCTTTGGACATCGATGGTTCCAATGAGGAGCTCCAAATGGAGGAGAAAGAGATGAGGGAGAAGTACACTTACATGAGGAATGATGAAGAGCCTTTCTTAAGGCAAAAGGCTAGGACTAAGTGGCTGCAGCTTGGTGATCAGAACAATGCTTTCTTCCACAAGAAGGTTAATCAAAACTTGGCTAGAAGGAAAATTGTTAGTATTGAGAATGATATGGGGGTGAGGGTGGAAGGAAGTGAGAAGGTGGCTAGGGAAGCTGTGAGATACTTTCAGAATCTGTTTGGGAATAGGGTGCAGTGTGTGGATGCTGATGATGTTCTTAGGGAGGTAATAAAGACTAAACTCAACTCCCACCAAGCTGATTTATTAGAAGCAGATGTCTCCCATGATGAAATTAAGGCAGCTATGTTTGCAATTGGGTCTGACAAGGCTCCTGGACCTGATGGTTTCAATAGCCATTTCTTTAAAGAAAACTGGCAACTTGTGGGGGATGATGTGTGTGATGCAATTAAGTACTTCTTTGATACTGGTATGTTCTTTGATCAGTGGAACTGTACTGCCTTGGCTTTAATTCCTAAGATGTCTACACCTATTTCTATGAAGGATTTCAGACCTATATCATGCTGTAACACCATCTACAAATGCATATCCAAAGTGATCACTCGTAGGCTAAAGAAGCTGATGCCTATCCTTATCAGCAATAACCAAGCTGCCTTTGTGGAAGGAAGGTCTATTGCTGACAATATCCTATTACTCCAAGAGTTGATGAGGAACTATCATAGGGACTCCCTTCCTCCTAGATGTGTTATCAAGATTGATATGCTTAAGGCATATGACTTGGTTAGCTGGGATTTCTTGCTTAATCTTTTGGTGCAGTTTGGGTTTCCCTCTAAGGTCATTGGGTGGATTACCATGTGTGTGACCACTACCAGGTTCTCTATTAATTTGAATGGTGAGCTGAATGGGTTTTTTCCTGGTAGAAGAGGGCTTAGACAGGGAGATCCTTTATCTCCCTATCTGTTCCTGCTTGTGATGGAGGCGTTCATAGGGATTATCTCCAAAGCTACTGATTCTGCCCTTTTCAAACATCATCCTAAATGCAAGGAGATGTCCCTCACCCATCTTAGTTTTGCTGATGACTTGGTTGTTTTTACTGGTGGGGATAAAGAGTCCTGCAGAATTGTCAAGGATGCCATTGCTGAATTTAGTTCCTATTCGGGACTTATGGTTAACTTAGATAAAAGTAGTCTTTTCACTGCTGGGATCAATATGGATGGGATTCAGGAGATTTCTTCTATCTTGGGCATTCAACATGGGCACCCCCCCTTTAAATATCTTGGGGTGCCTCTCATTACTACTAGGCTGAAAAAGGAGGATTGTCAGATCCTGGTGGATAGGATCACCATGAGAGTCAGATGCTGGACTAATAAGTTTTTAAGTTTTGCTGGTAGACTCCTCCTTGTGAAGACTGTCATTTTCAGCATACAAGTTTATTGGGCTTGCACTTTTATTTTGCCTAAAAGCATCATAAAGAAGATTGAGCAAGTTATGAAGAATTATCTGTGGAAAGGGGATGAGACTAACAGTAAAGGTGCTAAAGTTGCTTGGGAGGACATCTGTGTGTCTCTAGAGGAAGGAGGGCTAAATATCAAGAGTTTAAAGACATGGAACATTGCTGCCATGGCTAAGCACTTATGGAATCTATGCAGTAAGAAGGATAGTTTATGGATTAAGTGGTGCAACATTTACAAAATTACAGGGAGGAGCATATGGGCTTTGAGTATACCAAATGATGCATCATGGAGTTGGAGGAAAATTCTTAAGATAAGAGAAAAGTTTAGAAGACAAATCAAAACATTCATTGGGAATGGGACTCAAACCTTTATGTGGTTTGATTTGTGGCATCCAAATGGGCCACTGTTTCCCCTTTATGGGAATAACATTGTGTATGACTCAGCCAGTAGTCTAAAAGCTAAAGTTTCTGATTTCATCCACCAAATGGAGTGGAGATGGCCCTCAACTGTGACCTGGGAATTAAATGAAGTGAAGAATGCTAGCTTACCTGCAATTCTTGAGGGAAATGACTATGTGGTTTGGCTTCCTTCCAAGAAAGGGACCTTCACCATTGCATCTGCTTGGGAGCTATTGAAGACCCACAAGCCTACTGTTACTTGGAGCAATTTTGTTTGGAGCAAGGTTTGCATTCCTAAGTGTTCTTTCATTGCTTGGTTAGTATTTCGTAAGGCCATCAACACTAAGGACAAATTATTTGAATGGGGTATTTCTGAGGATGACCTGTGTGGGATTTGTGGTTCTAAGAGGGAAACTTATAACCACCTGTTCTCTCAATGCAGCCTTAGCAAGAGTATATGGGAGGAGGTGATGCTTAGGAATCAGCGGTATAGGAAGTTTCAAAGTTGGAATAGAGAGGTATCCTTGGCCACTATTAACCACTCTACAAAATCCTTATGTGATTAGATCCCTTTCTTTCACTACTACGATCTACTGCATCTGGATGGAGAGGAATTCGAGGTGCTTTAAGCATGTCTTCAATTCTCTAGACACCATTGTGAAGGGTATTGAAAACATGGTTAAAGCCAAAGTTCTTACTTGGAAGAAGGATAGAAGAAATTACACTAACTGGATGGCATGTATGTATTGGAACATCCCTGAAAATAGGTTGTTGAGCTAATCTTTTGTTTGCTTTTTGGTTGGCTCCGGGGTATGCCCCGGGGTCTTTTTGATATTTGAGGTTCCTTCCTCTGTGTATTCTTCTTTTTTTTATATACAACTAATTTCCCAAAAAAAAACAAACAATGGAGGCGAACACAGTCACATCACATGGGTCACACACATACCTACGCTCCCATGATCAGCAGACTTATTAACTTCACAATAAGTCTTTCTCTTACCTATGTCCTCGAGGTACCAATCTATATCCCCCCGTAGGCACACAAAGATTAGATAGTCCTAAACGAACGCAAACCTCCCGTGATAGCAAGTATGGTAGGTATGTCATACACATAAAATCATGCATACTAAACATGCACACATCTTAGTAATTACCATATTTTATTAGTGGTATATTTCTCATTCTTATACCAACTGTTAATGTTACACAAATTATATGCCCCCGGTTTATATGCATTTAACTCATTAATTATCCTCGCATCGTGATTAGTCGCACGCGTCCCAATCCACAAATACCGTTTGGTGCAAATCATTCTTCTATATTTTACTCTTCAATATATCCCGAATATCCCAACTATATCAATTAGTCATCAAGGGAATGTTATCTCTACAATTAAACAAGGTTACGGGACACTAGAAATCAAATCAGACCAAAAAGGCCAATCTGTCAACTCGTTAGAAGTCTCGTTCCAACGAGGTCGTTCGAACGAGAGTTCGTTCGAACGAAAGGGGCATATAACAAACATCCAACTCGTTAGAAGGCAAACTGTCACCTCGTTAGAAGGTCGTTCGAACGAGCTCGTTCGAACGACCTGGGCAGGTCTTCTAACGAGATGCCAGTTTCGAGCCCAGAATTTCTAAATCGTTTTTCCTCAAACTTTCTCTACTCAAAACTCATCCAAAAATTATCCCAACAGTGTTTTAATGTTCCTAATCATTCCTAAACATACTTAGGTCATATCTCAACATATTTAGGGGTCAAATCTTCCTAAACAACATGAAATTATCATCAATCCCCAATTTTCCCCAAACCATATGAGTATGAACCCTAGAAATTTAAAGTCATCAATTCCCATAAATAAATCCATTTTTGCATCATAAAAGTCATATTTCTTTTAGTATAGTCACCCAATAACAATTCTACATGCAAGCCCTATATCAAAACCTGACTTTCTAACTCAAATTTCACGGGTTTTTATAAATCTCCCAAAGTAATGCGATTGTATAAATTTCTAAGCATGGAGGAAACATTCGCGTGAAATTAACATAATTAAACCACTTGCCTTAGATGTTCTGATTTGATGTTGAAGAATTGAATGTTGATTCTCCTCCCTCTCTCTACAAATTTCTTCCAAAGATGGTGATGGTGGCTAGGGTTTCCTCTTTGGAACTTCTTCTAGCTTCGCCTATAACTCCCGTAGCCCTCTAATTAGTTAAGTGCTGGTAATGGCTTAGTGGGTTACTAAACACCCTAATTTTTAATTCCCAAAATTCGTTGGTTATAAATCCCAAAATTCCAAAATTACCAAAATACCCTTTTAAGTTGCCGGTATGGCCCAAAAATGCCCCGGGACCCAAACTAAACCCCCGGCTAGCGTTTTCTGACTATTTCGACCCTTTCGGACTTGTTGGCGCACTCAAAATGACCATACGGTTGATAAAAATAAAATTCACTTTTTAATTTAAATAATTACATTCCTGGCGCGACTGTCACGCGCGTCCCAACAAAATTTCTCAAATTGTCGTATTTCAGTCTCACGACAATTTTAATATTTTCAATATTCATATACTACCATATATGCACATTATGATCAAATACCAACTCACATCTCGTTAGTATTTTATCCGGATTAATTCTCAATTAATTCACATTAAATTTAATTAATCCCGTAAATAAATATTAATAAAAGTACGGGGTATTACATCTTGCTCCACTAAGCTTGTCCTTTTGAATGTTCCATTAAAAACCCCATTCAAACTCCATTATTTTCCACTTCTTCTTCAAAAGCCCCAATAATGTCTCTAAGAATCTTTGTCTTGCTTAACACAACCCACTTCTACCCTTGATACATTTTGTAAAGGAAGAGTAAGGTTTGGAAATTGTGTATTCTGGTGGTGTCAAGGTGTAACAAGGGGTTGGAGAAGCTTAGGGGATGTGAAAAACACCCTTGAAACTAGAGAGAGAGAGAGAGAGAGAGAGAGAGAGAGAGAGAGAGAGAGAGAGAGAGAGAGGGTAAATGCTGATATAAAATGGTAGGGGAGAACCCACCATCACCCTCTCCTGTATAACCACAAATAAACCCATAAATGATTTTAAAGACCAGGGGCAACATTAAAAACACATTTTGGCAACCGGGTGCCTTTAGAGATCAAAACCTCATCAATCCAAGAGTCCAAAAATTTGACAGCATAAAAGGGGCAACTTGAAACATTAAATTTCAGTTGCAGTCGTTCGAATAAGATCACATCTCATTTGAATGAGATCTGACTCTCGTTCGAATGAGATACTAAAACGGGGTAATTTTTTTATAAAAAGGTGGTTCATTAGAGGCTCGTTCAAATGAGAGGGGCTTCTCGTTCGAACCAAAAGGAACTTCGTTTGAATGGCTTTGTTGGAAAAACATAAACATTTCCAAATTCCAATTTTGCTCAATAAATTCCCCATAATTTCCACAAATGTCACAAGAATATACAATTATCCATAAATTATTGATCCGAATCCCCAAGAGTTCTACATAATTACAATTTATACAGAGAAGGGGATAAAATCTCGAGCACGAGTGTTACATGCACATTATTTCTTTCTAATACAATTTAACTTACCTAAAAAAGTCTAAGTACGTATTCGTCTCTTCATTGATCTCATTTAGTCTTTGGACATTGAGGTTGGCATGCTCAATGGGTTCTTTAAGGCAGCTATTTGACCTTCTTCCACATTATTATCATCATTGGAACCTAATGTAGTAGAGGAAACTTTGAGATTATCATTAGCATCTTGACTACACGGCTGCTCTTTGGATAGGTTCGTAATGGCAAGAACCATATTATACACAGGTAGAATGGTGGGAAAAGTACTACCAGTACCAGATAAAAGGTTGATGGATTCCTTGGCTAGAACTATAAGGAAGAGGAAGAGGCGAGGAAGAAGAAGAAAGTGAAATCTTAGTCGAGAGACAACGTTTTAAAGATAAGGGAAAGCATATGTTAGATTCCCTTCAAATTATTCAACTTTTAGATGAAAATTAGATGCCTTGTATGTAATGGGGCCTCACTAACTATATGTTAAATTCTAGTTAGAAGAGCTTATTTTTTTCCACTCTCCCATGTAACTTCTTTTGCATGTAACCTTTTATTGGAACCTCTAGTTATAGGTTATTAGGGTATGCCCCTCAACTTTCTTTGTCACAACTCATTTTCTAGATTTGACTTCTTTGAGAGTATGCTCTCTATTTTCATATACATTTTATGTTTCTAATATATAATACAATTTTTAAAAAAAGTACTGCAGTCTAGAAAACACAAAGGCACTTAAAGACACCATACCTGCTTCAAATAGCTTTACTCCCATTGAGGATTTAAAGAATGAAGGAAAAGAAACCCCATAACCTATAGGATTGGTTCTTGAGATCAAAACAATAGTTGAACTAGATGAGAGGAAGATCCCCTCTATAGACCATGATGTTATGAGACTAAATAAAAATACATGAAAGATTGGAAATTAAAAAAGCCCCAATAATTCAGGAAGTAAGCCACAACTTATAAATGATTAAGGCCAACTCATAAATGATCCCCTTTATAGGCCATGACTTGGTTATACTGATAGGAGGGCTTTGATCCCCAACCAATATGTCATATTTATTATTGGTTCTACCTACTTTCAGTAATATTATATTATACCTAATGTTCCTTGGTACAGATTGGTGTGGAACATGAACTGCATTCCCAAGTGTACATTCATCTTGTGGATGGTCTATAGGAACAAGGGAGAAACATCATAGTTGGGGCATTACGGATTCTAACTTATGTGGAATATGCAATACACACATTGAATATATTACTCACTTGTTCTCTAATTGCAGTTTTAACATACAAGTTTGAGGGGAGGTACTCTACAGGATTCAGTTTTATAGAGATGTGTTCAGATGGGATATTAAGCTTATTTTTTCATCAATAATAATTGAGTGAATAAATTCATTACTAGGATTAGTTTCCTCTATTTCTATGCGACAGTCTACTACATTTGGTTGGATAGTAATGCTAAATTCTTTAATAGAGTCGTCAGGAACCATGAAGCCATAATCAAAGACATTGAAGACACGGCTAGAGCTAGAGTTCTAATCTCGATGAGAGATAGAATAAGTTATGATAACTTGATTGCTTCTATGTATCGAGGTCTTCCTAAAAATACTTTGAATCATATTTAGTTTAGCTTCTTTTAGCTTCTTGTAACCATTGTTAGGATTTGTTAGGGTATGCCCCTTAGTTTCTTAGCTTGTTTTATTTGCCTTTAGGGTATGGCCCTAGGCATTTTGTTTTGAGGGTCTCCCAGCCCATGTAATGGTTGTTTTCTTCATATATACACATAATTTACCCAAAAAAAGAATCAAACCTCTTATGCCTTATTTAATTAGTGAGAAACAAGATACCTTTGTTCATGGGAGATCCATGATGACAATATTCTTCTTCTTCTTCAAGAGATGATGAGAAGTTACCCCCGGGATAATAATCCTCCTCGATGCACAGTGAAAGTAGATATCATGAAGGCTTATGACACTATTTACTGGGACTTTCTTTTTGAAGTTCTAAGCTAGATGAACTTCCCCACAACTATGATTGACTGGATTAGAGAATGTGTTACCAAAGTTTGGTTTTCAGTTAGCCTTAATGTTGATACATGGTTTCTTTTCAGGCATAAGAGTATTGAGATAAGGGGATCTCCTATCCCCTATCTCTTTCTCATAGTTATGGAAGTTTTGTCTTGTATAAGCACCGTTGTAACCTAAGTTTCACATTTCACCCAAAATGACAGGAGATCCATCTTAACTACCTTTGATTTGCTGATGGCTTGGTTATTTTTTGTTGTGGCAATGTTGGATCTATGGAGTGTGTTAATATTTCTTTGGATGAGTTTGCTAACCTCTATAGCTAGCACTCTAACTTAGCCGAAAGTAGTTTATGCTATTCTAGTATTCTAGATACTAATGTCCAAATGATGACTAGCAGGATGGGATTCAATTTAAACACTCAATAGTTCAAGTATTTAGGCGGGCCTCTCATTTAATGGCTAAAACTCAAAATTATGTCATATTCTCTATTTTCTTTGACAAGGTTCATGTACCTAATGGCATTATATCTTCTTCTTCAAATACAACTAGGATATTGTTGGTATGACTTCAGACCCATAGCCTATTGTAATACACTTTATAAGTGCATTTCTAAAGTAATAGATCAGAATTAAGCCACCCATGCCCCGCTTGATCAATGACAGACAAGCAACCTTTGTTGAAGTTAAAATCATAGTTTATCATATATTTCTCATCCAATAACTCATGTGGAACTACCACATAAACCTATTCTAAATTAGAAGTTCTATCAAAGTGGACATACCTTTCTTAAATACTTAGCTTTTCCTGATGTTATTGTGGGATGGATAAAAGAATGTACAACCACTGTCAAACTATCTATTAATCTTAATGGGAGTTTCCATGGTTTTTTTTCATGAAATAAAGGGCTTAGAAAAGGGGATCCCCTTTTTCCTATCTTTTCCTTCTTGTTATAGAGGTTCTATAAGAAACCCTTTGCCCTAAGTTATGCACTTTTTAGTGAGTTTCTTACTCTACTTTCATATAACAATTCCTAACCTTCTGGATTAACGTCTCATGGGATTTGTACTATAGGTCCTAATACACCATGTTTATTTAGAGACTCAAATTATGCCATCATGGAATTTTCTCATTTTTGGCCAATATAGTATTTATTGACATTCATTATAGTACGTGAATTTGTAATACATTGCCCATTGATTTTTGTGTAGCTATGAAATATATGATTATGTCATCAATGGTCATCTTTGACGATCCCATTTTTCTCTTATATATGTATAAAACATAGAGATCTCATTATTATCAGGTACATTTTTCCTACTTCAGGGGATTTAGAGAAAGTGGATATTTTGTTCATAACCTCTTCTTGAGTGTTTTGTATAACCTCTTCTGGAGCATTATTTGGGCATAATATTGTTTAACCTCCAGGTGACTACATTTAATATTTTAAGTTTCGTAATCATTTGATGTTGTAATATCTTTTTTCAATTCATATTTGCATTAAGTGATATGGAGGATTAGATGAGACCAAGTGGAAGTATTCCACAATAATGCTCACCGTTCTTCAAGAACGAGTCGTTCTTTAGGCACAATTTGTACTTCAGGTATGTTCTTCTCTCCACCTAATGGATGGAAGAGTGTCTTATAACAATAAAATTGCACATATACGATAAACACTATATTTGTTAATGGTTCAATATATATATATATATATATATATATATAGGGAGAGGTATAGAAGCGAACATAAAAAAGAACATTTTAATGAACCTTAACAAAAAAAAAACTAACAACCAATCAATTTTAATTCCTATGTTGCATTTGGTCCGCGCCAGCGGCAACGGACACACGTGTGACACGCATGTTTTTTAATACACCCACACGCGCGTCCGTTGCCATTGGCGGGTGTCAAACGCGTGTCCGTTACCACTGGCGTGTGTCACACGCGTGTCTGTTGTTGTCGCTGACGGAGTCCAATTATAAGATAGGAATTAAAATGGATTGGGTGTTAAGTGTTTTTTGTTAAGGTTCGTTAAAATGTTCATCTTTTATGTTCAATTCTGAACCTCTCCCTATATATATCTACACACACCATTGTGATAACAACAGTAAATATACGCATCAATTAAATCCATAAATATCCTTAAAACAATTGTGGTTACCAAAATGGTCATTGCATAATTAATTGAACCATGGAGCTTCAGGATCATGACAAAGTGAAAATTTACAACAAAATGTTGTATTACTTAACCCCGTGAATAATGAAATTATTATTTCATAGTGTAAAGCATATGGCTTCCAACACTAGAAGTAATACAAAACTATTTTTCATTGTTTATTTCAATATGGTACCCATGTATTGTAATGCCCATAAACGAAGTGATTTTCTTTAGGAATTTCTTTCATGTAGACCATTGTATATGAATGGGCAGGTACCACATGACAACACCACATAGGCTCTTTTAAAGCCTTCAATAATGTTAGTGAGAGTATTAGTCATTTAATGGATGAATGCCTTTATTCTACTAAGGTTTGTAATGAAGTGTTTTATAGGAATCAAATCTACAGAAATATGGGAGGTTGGGAGATGGAGGTTGAGGAGGCTGCTAATAACTTCAAAGGTAATTCTATATTGAACAAGATGAGAATTGTATCATTCTCTACCACTATTTACTAGATCTGGATTGAGAAGAATAATAGAAACCATAATAGGGGTGTCAAGTCAACTGAAGATTAGTGGAGGAAATAAAGTTCATGATAAGATTTAGAGTGTTGAACTAGAAGAAAGCTAGAAGAAGATTTGATAAGTGGGTGGCTTCTAAGTATTAGGGACTTCCTAATTCATCCTTGCAAGACTAGTTAGTTTGACTTCTTGTTTGCTAGTTTATTTTGGTTATAGGGGGTTAAGTATGCCCAACCTTTTCTTTTGTTGTATTTTGCATTGGCTTGAATTAGGGTATGCTCTCTCATCTTTGTACATTCTTTATTCTAATACATTTTACTTAACAAAAAATGTATATAATAATGCTAGAAGGTTATTTATTTTTTGCTAGGCAAAGTTTAGTTTTCACCCCAGATGGTTGAGGTGAAAATCAACCACTTAAGTTTTGTTGATGACCTCTTTATTCTTTGTAGAGGTAACCTTCCTTACACTAACTGTGTGAAGATTATATTAGATTAGTTTAGAATGATATTTGGGTTGCACCCAAAACCTCCAAATGCATTGTGTTTTGCTTTAAAGTCAACACAGTGGACTCCCAAAGTATGTCCACTTTGCTTGGTTTTTCCACCACTAGCTCGCCAGTTAGATACTTATGTGTTTCACTCACCTCTACTATATTGATGAATGAGGATTACAAAGTCCTTGTGTTAGGATAACTCATTATATTAAAGGTTGGACTACTAAGTTACTGAGTTATGTTAGTAGACTACAACTTGTCACCTTTGTGATGTTTGTTATTCAAGTGTATTAGGTCAGATTGTTCATTCTTCCCAAAAGTTCTATTAAAGCTATTAATCAACTCCTCAAAGATTTCCTCTAGACTAAGCCAGACCTTATGCAAAGTGTAGCCAAAGTAGCATGGAAAGATATATGCAGTCCCAAGAAAGAAGATGGGTTGGGCCTCAAGAATAATGAATATTAGATCAAAGGTTATATTCTTAGGCACTTGTGGAACCTACGTAGTAAGAAGGACAACCCATGGGTAGCGTGGTGGGCTTACAAGCTTAGAAGTAAGAGTGTTTGGGCCATCCCAATTCCAAATGACTCTTCTTGGAGATGGAAGAAGATTAGAGACAGTGGCAGACATCTAATCAAGGTTGTCATAGGGAATGGATATATATATATATATATATATATAGCATGACAACTAGCATCCTATAGGTCCTTTTCTTCCCCTATATGGAGACTAAGTTATTTATGATCTATTGACGTAAAAATTCTCCATCTACGAGGACCAATCAGAAAAGGACACATGTCATCCTATGTGGCAATATTCGGCCCCCGAGGAGAGTTGATCGACACCCGAGGAGAGTTAGTCAACACCCGAGGAGAGTTGGTCGGTACCCGGTGAGAGATAGTCGGCAACCGATGAGAGTTGGTCGGGATACCAACCATCATAGAAGGCCAACAATTAGATTCATTGTATGTAAAAATAAATGCCTAAAGACATGGTATCTCTTTATCTCCCATCACTATAAATACATGTATTCCCTTAGCCAAAGGGGGAGAGATCCCGACAACGATGAGAGACCATACACAAGATACACCCTTTTTCTCCCTCTCTCTACCACATTGTGCTATTGTAAATCCCCGGGAATAAAATAACTGTGGACGTAGGCTTCTTTCTTATAGCCGAACCACTTTATAAATCTTTGTCTCTCATGTGCTTGATTGGATTGCTTTTATCTATTTATCTGTGATCATAAAAATGGGATTTGGTCCTGTTTTTTTGCATCAACAGATTGGCGTCGTCTGTGGAAAGAGACATAAATATTTTCCTCATTATTAGAAAAGATGGAGATCATCATCAAAAGCTAAGTTTTTCAATTTTTGCGTATAACTAATTATATGTCGTACATACATCTTTTGATTCAATCATAGTTTTATATTCATAAATTGTTCGATCAACTTTTATTTATGAATTTGCGTAAGAGTAAATTTCATAATCACAAGTTTTTGAGAGATTTCTATGCAGACATGTTTATATACATATATACATGAAATATTTTGATTGCCATCTCATATATTGTCTAACAGGAAATAATCCTCAATGAATTCCTCTCTTATTGACAGTTTTTCCTGAATAAATATATATTTGATTATTAGATTTCGACCATCAGATCTAGATTTGAATCTCTCATCAAATTTTTCATTATAAGAATAAGTTTCCATTAATTCAAACTAAAAATAGATGCCAAAATAGATGACCCAATAGGTATACGTAGTGATAAAGCTTCCTCTTATATCATGTGGGTGGAAGAAAAAACGTATGCTTCAGCAAATCATCTTTAAAATTCTCTCAATAGCTTCACAACAACCCTAATTTGAATCAGATCGATTTTAGAACCAAATTGGTTCATAAAACCCTTGTCAGCCTAACACAAATCTTAACAAAGGGGAATACCAACTTGAAAATGGCGATTTATATTCAATAACACATACAGAGGGACGCATCCAACAAGACGCATCCAAGATCTCACAAATTCCAAAGACATAAGATTAGCCTTCAAATCGAAGTGTCTGCTTTTAGTAATTTCCAATTAGATAATTGATCATTTTCATACTTTTTTTGTAATGGAAAGGTGGAGTTTGGGATTGAAATCACTGTGAACCCTTAATTGTCCCCGTACCCCGTGATTGGTGCTTCATGTCAGATTCACTGGTTGATAAAGAATTTTGAGTTTACTTCCCAGACTCGCTAAGAGTGTTGATTTATTCGATATGGGCAACCTGGAATTTATAGGTAGAAAATGATTATGGCATGGCTGGTCGGCGACATCCTTTGTTGATATATATAAGAGGGTTATAATACCCATTAATGGTCATCGGTATTTGGATTTGATCAGCATTAGGTGTTGCATAGGTTGGCGACTCCCCAACCACCTATAACTAGTCGGCGACATGTGTTGTTCCTGGTCGACGACATCTAGACAAATATGATCCTCATCGCCAAATTCATGAAATTCTTTTGGTCGGCACCTCAAATTCCTCCACGACTATGAAACTGCTGGTCTTATATGTTAGTCGACAACAAAGGCAATGTGTGATCGTAATGGTCGACGACATCTAGTCGATAGCTCCTATATGTTACAACAGGTCAACATCACAATTTTTCAATCATAGTCAGCAAAAAACTTTTGAACGGACTTAACCTAGTCATCAACAAAATCTTCTGGTTGGTGTCAAAATTTACTGGTCGGCATCATACCAATTTTCTTACATTATGATTTGCATAGGTCGGAGGCTTCCCGGCCACATATAACTGGTCGGTGGCAGGAATATGACGAGAACGAAGAGTTCACAACCTCATATAACTGGTCGGGGCAAGTATCATTGCTCAGCAAAGTCAATTGTTGGTCGGCGAAATCAAATGGATGATCGGAGGCATATATTGCACAGTTGGAGGTGTTTCCCAACCTCCTATTGTTGATCGGCAGTTCTCATATACTTGGTCGGTTGTTGTCTAAGTAGGTCGGCATCATATAATCTCGATTGGCCTCACGTAAAACAGGTCGGCAGCAAGATAGAAGGACAAATGTTTCTTGACCATCTAATGTTGGTCGGCACAGGTCGGACGTTCTCCTAAATGCTGGTCGGCACCAAGATCCAGTCTAGTGGTCGGCGACCACCACTGCAACAGCAAAGATCAACCATTGTTGGTCGGTGAAGTTCTGGTCGACAATATTTAGCACAGGTCGACGAATCTATTGATACTCATTGGTCGGCGACAGTTATTACTGGTCGGCGATAGATTGCTCACAACAAATGGAACAATGAAGGAGTGGAAATTGTGTTCCCCAGATTCCTCATTTTGACTTTGTCCAAATCATCAGCATGGTGTTAAAAAGACAAATTCACCCCTACCATTTATTAATTCGTACCTTTCTAACATAATAAAAATTTTATATACTTCAAAACTAATTATTAAATACTTTGGAAAATCAACTTATATAAACAAATTTACTATAGTTGAAATAATTTTATAAAACGCCTTACTTATGGCATCTATTCGATAAAAATCTGCTCATATGACACACATTTGGGACAAGGCATATTATTTCATATTTAGAAATTGATATTTAGTTGCCCAGATTATTAATTTTGACAAAGTCAAAATCATCACCATAGCTCCCTACTATTTCTTAATTCACACTTCTCTAATAAAATAAATCTTGTAAAGCTAAATAAAATATAACCCAAAGCTTTACCTTAGAATAAATTTTCTGAACCAATTTATATTTGGTCTTTTACTTAAAATTAAAATGCCTAGCATTTTTATCAAAATTTGCTCACGAAATACACGTGTGGCACCAAAATATTATTCCATTATTTGAAATTTGTATTATTTTATGCTGATACACATCACATATTGTTTGGCTGAATAGTTATTCTCAGATAATAATTATTTTCTCTAGTCTCGACAGGTGCTCGGGCAGCTTATTAAAATTTCATAGGGACGAGATTCACTCCCGACGAAAGCTCGGCCACAATCTTAAACCTCTGGAAACTATTATTGCTCCACATCAGGAAATTTTGCCTCGACGCCAACATATATTATTTTATTTTTTGAAATTAGTATTTTTATTTCTCAAGCATATACATATCATATATTGATTGGATGAGTAAATTATTCTCATGACTAATCAATTCAGCCTACACATATGGTAGATCAAGTTATTAATTTTTACAGGTAAAGATTCAACGCCGACGAATGCTCGGAAACAATTTTAAACTTCTGAAACTATGATTATTGCTCAGCATTATGAAATTTCACCTCAGCGAGGAACTATTGATTTTATTATTGCTATGATATCTGCTCCAGCACAAATTATTCTATATATCCCTTGGGATTCATATTCTATATTCATCTCAACATGGAGCTCGGCGAAATACTTATTATCATATTCAGCTTCGAGGAAAAGCTACAACAGTTATTATATTTCACCCCCAACGGATAGTTAGTCGGGGCAATTCTTATTTATATTCAGGACCAGATATCGGCTCAAGCACAAATTATTCTATATACCCCTTGGGATTCATATTGTATATCCATCTCAACATGGAACTCGGCGAGATATTCATTATCATATTCAGCTCCGAGGAAGAACTATAACATTTATTATATTTTACCCCCAACGGATAGTTGGTCGGGTAATTTTTATTTATATTCAACATGGAGCTCGGAAAATTTCTTCTCTATATATATATTCAGCTTCAAGGAGGTCTCCAGCATTTATATTATCTTATTCCCAACAATTTGTTAAGGATGTCTCCAGCATTTATTATATCTTATTCCCAACAATCCGTTGGTCAGCTCCGAGGAAGTCTCCATCATTTATTATCAAAAATCCACCAACTACAGTTGGTCGGGAATAAAAATCCACCAACTACGGTTGGTCGGGAATAAAAATCCACCAACTACGGTTGGTCGAGAAATTAATCTCTTCCAACTCCGGTTGGTCAGGAACAAAAATTTACAATCAAATCCGGATCATGGGATGAAAGTTGTTTCATTGCTTAGGCCCAAAGAGTGACAAGTTGCCCCTTCCCTCTATTCTCCGTGGTCCTGAATGGGTCTACATCGGATCGCCATTTTTGCTTGCTGAACTTCAAGTCAGATTTATGTGGGCTTTTCTTTCCGGCGATCTAAGGTTATGGGTTTGGGTGCGATTTGGTGGTGATTGGGCTGTGGCGGGAGTGGGGTGGTTCTTGGTTTTGCGTTTGTGTTGCTATGGTGGTGATGGCCTTTGTTTGGCCGTAGTTCGTTGTTGTGGTTGTTCACGATGGGCTTGTTCAGTGGGTGGTCCTTTACCGGCTGGGTTTGGCTTGTGTTGGACCTTGGTCATAGCCGCTACTACTCCTTCCACCTTCTAGTCCTTTACCACCTGCCACTTTTTTGGCCTTTCCCCTTCCCTGTCGCAACCTCTTTGCTATGCTTCATGTCAGATGTGGATTGGGTTTTGGTCTCATTTGGTGGCTCCTCTCACTGTTATCAGCTTGATCGACTGGTGACCATCGCTGTGGCGAGGGCTTCTTGCCGGTGATTGTGGGGTTGATTTCCAACCCCTGGTGGTTTCGTTCTGAGAAGTTTTCTCCATTTCTTCTACTCCCCCCTTACTGTCCGTGTGGTTTGTGATTTTGGAGCGCTATTTTGGGGTATGGCTGTTCCTTGTGTTGCTCACCACCGGAGCCGGTTCCGGCATAGTTTGATGGGATTGGCGGTATGTGGAATTGGCTTGGAGTGATGCACTGTGGCCGGGGTTGCGATGGTTGATTCTCGGGTGCTATGCCCAATGATTATGGATCTTCTGGTCCGTGGATCAACATGTTTGGGTCCTTCGGTTGCTTCTGTTGCCGCCAGGGCTAGTGGCTTGTCTGCGTTACCACTGTTTCGGTTGCGCTTTGCGGGTCGGGTTATGATTTGGATGGTTTGGCCATCCGGGTTTTCAAGGAGGTGGGTCATGGTGTCCACTTGGTTTTGGTGGTTTTATTTCTGGTTGTTTGTTTCGGCTATTTGTTTTTCCTTGGATACAATTGTTTTGTTATTCATGCTGCCCTTGTGGCTTTTGTTACCTAGGCCTAGGTACTTGTGTTTTGACTAGTTTGTTGTTCCATTGTTTTATTGTTGGCTAGCTGCGCATGTGCTCTAGCATACGAGGGTATGCCCTCTTGGATCTTGTAACTATTTCTTTTCAATATACTTTAATTACCGAAAAAAAAAAGTCACTATAATTATACAGCAGGTGGAGCAAGTTTCATTGTTTATGCAAAATAGTACAATTTGTCTTTCTACATATGTATATTCGTCAGCAAACAACAAAGAAAGCATTCAAAGTTTATATTCCATACTTGGGGGCTTATTACAGATTTAGTTATTCATTCGGTGGCACGTTCTCATAACATCATACAGTCGATAACCAAATTCAACTCCACAAACTTACATAGTCGGGGCCCCGACTAATTATCATTCATAAGTTGTTTTTCTTGCTCGAGAATTACTTTTGATATTGATGTTCAGGAGGTATATTGAAGTTCAGGAGGCGTATTCAGAAATTCAGGAGGTGTATTCAGAAGTTATTATGCACATGCTATTGAAGTTCAGGAGTCAAATTCAGCATCTACATCACTGAGATCTTTACTACTACTGTCCCAACCAATAATGAAGAAGAAGATGTATGAAAATGTTTCGAAGTCCACCACAATCTCGGTATTAATCAGATTGAAGATTTGGGTTCAAAAGCTAGTATGTTACTCGACAAAGTATTTAGAGGAGCATAAATCAGAAAAATCAAGCATGTGAAGTTAGCACTCAGTTGCTCGTCACAGGAGGCAGTTGGTCGGCTAGAAAACCAATCAACATACTTGAAGATTATGACAAGCTTACAAGCTTCATACTATGGCATGGCTGCATCCAAATTCCCAGGGGTGATACATAGCACACGTTCACTTGACGAACAGAGTTCCACAAAAGAGATATTATCAACCATCGATCAGCCTGCATCATATGTCGTCCAGGAAATAGTTCACTTTAAGTTTAACAAATCAAGAAGGTAGATCAAGAATTTCACTAGCACCGAGCAACACTGCAGAATAAATACTCCATCCTTTCAGTGAACCATTAAGCATGGAGCATTGGGGGCTTCTGTTGACGCAAAAATTCTCCATCTACGAGGACCAATCAGAAAAGGACAGATGTCATCCTATGTGGCAATATTCGGCACCCGAGGAGAGTTGATTGACACCCGAAGAGAGTTAGTCGACACCCGAGGAGAGTTGGTCGATACCCGAGGAGAGATAGTCGGCACCCGAGGAGAGTTGGTCGGCATACCAACCAGGAAGATCAAAGGATAACTATGCATTTAATGTGCATTAATGAAGATGACAACACATAGCATACCAAGAAATTCAAGGAAGACCAACCATCATAGAAGGCCAACGATTAGATTCATTGTATGTAGACATAAATGTCTAAAGACATGGTATCTCTTTATGTCCCATCACTATAAATACATGTATTCCCTTAGCGAAAGGGGGAGAGATCCGACAACGATGAGAGACCATACACAAGATACACCCTTTTTCTCCCTCTATCTACCACATTGTGCTATTGTAAATCCTTGGGAATAAAATAACAGTGGACGTAGGCTTCTTTCTTATAGCCGAACCACTTTAAAAATCTTTGTCTCTCATGTGCTTGATTGGATTGCTTTTATCTATTTATCTGTGATCATAAAAATGGGATTTGGTCCAGTTTTTTGCATCAACAGATGGTGTCAGTAACTCAAAATTTATTGTGTCATTCACGGTGATTCTTAGATTTGGCCATCAACCATTACCTTGGATCTTAATGAAATCAAAGATGCTAAACTCCCCAACATTCTTCTGATACTTTGGACTTCTTCAAATGGTTGCCATCCATTATAGGATTTACCCTTTCTCTTATGCATGGAAAGCTTTAAGAAATGAGCATTCTCATGTTGAATGATACAACATTTTTTAGATTAAGTGTAATGTGACCAAATGCTCCTTCAACTTCTGGTTTGTTTTCAAGCAGACTATATACAGTAAAGATAAACTCTACAATTGGGGCCATTTTAATTCCATCACTTGTGTGCTTTATGATTCCAATATTGAGAGTATTGAGCATATTTTCTATCAGTGCCCCTTCTTTAAAAAGTTTTGGGATGAGGTCAAACTATAAAATTTGGATTATAGAATTTGGGGTCCATGGGAATTTGAAGTAACTAGAACTAGTAGAGAATAATATAGGGTTTACTCTTTCATCAACTAAATGAGAATTCTTACTTTCTCAACTATTGTGTACTGCTTTTGGAGATAAACAATAAAACTTCCAACAGAGTTGCTATAAGACCTTATCATATCATTCATGACATCTAATCTATTGCCAAGACGAAAGTTTTGAAGTGAAAATAGAGTGGAAGAATTTTTAATAACTCGATGATATCCAAGAACTGGGGTTTATCTGAATCTCTATTGTATTCTGGTTAGTAATACTTTTTTCCTGATTTTGGTTGCTTTGAGTTTTGCTCTTTTTGTTATTCTTCCTTGGTTGTTATGAAGGTATGCCCTCTTTCTTACGTACTATTGATAATAAAATGAAGGTATGAAGATGATGATTGAAAATGAGATGGTGATCTCATCAAACACATAAGAGACAAAAGTTTTTAAAGTGGTTCGACTATGAATAAAGCCTACGTCCACTGTTATTTTATTCCCAGGGGTTTACAATAGCACAATATGGTGTAGAGAGAGAAAGAGGTGTGTATCTTATATATCGTGTCTCTTAGTTGTCCATCCCCTTGACTAAGGGAATACATGTATTTATAGTGATGGGAATTAAAGAGATACAATGTCTTTATACATTCAGACATTTATATTAATATACAATGAATTTGACTGTTAGTCTTCTAGGGTGGATGGTCTTCCTTGAGTTGCTTGGTATGCCTTGTGTTGGTTGGTATGCCGATCAACTCTCCTCGGGTGTCGACTAACTCTCCTCGGGTGCCGACCAACTCTCCTAGGGTGCCGAGCAAGTATAAATATTGTCACGTAGTATGACAGCTGTCCATTTCTGACTGGTCCTCGTAGATGGAGAATTTTTGCATCAACAGAAGCCCCCAATGCTCCGTGCTTGATGGTTCACTGAAAGGATGGAGTATTTATTATGTAGTGTTGCTCGGTGCTCGTAAAATTCTTGATCTGCCTTTTTTATTTGTTCAACATAAAGTGCGCTATCTCCTGGACAACATACGATGCAGGCTGATCAATGATTGCTAATCTCTCTTTTGAGGAATCATGTTCGTCAAGCGAACGTGTGCTATGTATCACCCCTGGGAATTTGGATGCAGCCATGCCATAGTATGCAGCTTGTAGCTTGTCATTATCTTCAAGTATGTTGATTGGTTGGCTAGCCGACCAACTACCTTCTGTACCGAGCTAGTAACAGTCTTTTAAACATTTACATATAAGTATAACTTCATCTTCAGTGTTGGTCGGGACAACAGTAGTAAAGATCCCAGTGCTGTAGATGCATAATAACTCCTGAATATGCCTCCTCCTGAACTTCAATAGCAAAAACAACTCCTGAACTCCAATGGCAAAACTAACTCTTGAGCAAAAATTAACTCCTGATTGATGATTGGTCGGGGCCCCGACCATGTAAGTTCGTGGAGTTGAATTTGATGCTCGACTACATGATGTTATGAGAATGTGCCACCGAATGAACAACTAAATCTGTAATAGAAGCCCCTAAGTATGGAATATGAACATTGAATTCTTTCTTGGCCTTGAAGTATATTGGTCTTGCTAGAAAGATAAGGCCGAGGAAATATTCCCTGAAATGACTCCCTGAGATCTTTGCATGTTTGTATTTTCATTTTCTTGAAAATACTTTGTAAGATGCTTTCCTTGTTGTTTGCTGATGAATGTATATATGTACATATTTGTAGAAGGAAAAATTGTCCTATTTTGCATAGACAGTGGAACTTAGTGACTTGTCACTCTTTGGGCCTAAGCAATGGAATGATTTTCATCCCATGTTCCTGCTTAGTTGTAGTAATCTTACCAGGATTACCTTGTTGCCTAGACAGTGGATGCTCCGGGAGGTCACCCATCTTCTTGCCTAGTTTGGGGTGTCCCTTGAGATCACCCGTGATGCCAACATTGTTGGTTAAATTTATTGTTACCGACCAACCGGAGTTGGTGGTTTGTTGATGACGACCAACCTTAGTTGGTTTGCTAAATATATATAGACAAAAGAATTTTCCTGACCAACAGCCCGTTGGAGATAATATCATAACTGATGCAGATTTCCTTGGAGCTGAATATATGATAATAAATATTTTGTCGAGATCCATGCTGAGATAAATATAGAATATGCATAGATATAAAGAATGATTCAGAATAATAATAAAGTGTCTCGCTGATCTGTTGAGGCAGAATTGTATAATGCCGAACAAGAATAATATTTTCCAGAACATAAGAAAATGGTTGAGTACTTTGTCAGGCCTGAATATAAATAAAAATTACCCCAACCAACTATCCGTTGGGGGTGGAATATAATAAATGTTGTAGTTCTCCTCGGAGCTGAATATGATAATAAGTATCTCATCGAGCTCCATGTTGAGATGAATATAGAATAGATATAGAGAATGATTCGTGCTTGAGCATATATCAGAGCAACAATAAAATCAATAGTGCCTTGCTGATCTGTCGAGGAAGAATTGTATAATGCCCAACAAAAATAATATTTTCCAGAACATAAGAAAATGGCCGAGTACTTTGTCGGGTCTGAATATAAATAAGGATTACCCGACCAACTATCCGTTGGGGTGGAATATAATAAATGTTGTAGTTCTCCTCGGAGTTGAATATGATAATAAATATCTCGTCGATCTCCATGCTGAGATGAATATAGAATAGATATAGAGAATGATTCATGCTTGAGCTTAGATCAGAGAAATAATAAAATGAATAGTGCCTCGCTGAGGTACAATTTCATAATGCCGAGCAATGATAATATTTTTCAAAAGTTTAAGATTATTTCCGAGCATTCGTCGGCACTGAATCTTGTACCTGTATAATTTAATAAGTTGCTCGAATATCTGCGTTGGCTAAATCAAATAGTCATTACCATGAGAATAATTTAGTTATCCAATCAATATATGATATGTTTTTGCTCAGGAAATAAAAATATCAATTTCAAAATATGAAATAATATATGTCTGGCTGATCGAGGCAAAATTGCCTGATGTCGAGCAATAATAGTTTCCAGAAGTTTAAGATTGTGACCGAGCTTTCGTCGGGATTGAATCTTGTACCTATGGAATTTCAATAAGTTGCCCGAACACCTGTTGAGACTAGCTCAGATGGTTATTGTCATGAAAATAATTATTCAGCCAAATAATTATGATGTGTATCAGCATATGGCAATAAAAATTTTAAAATATGAAATAATATGTTTTGTGCCAAATGTTTGTCAGATGGATAAATTTTCATCAAGTAGATGTCATAAGGTTTGATTTGGGCTTTTTTACAAAATAATTTTAATTTTAAGTAAATGCTCAAATTTAGATTGGTTTAAAAAATTTATAAATTAATTTTTAAAAAATTAGCTCATTAGAAAGCGGGGAATTAAGAAATATAAGGAGGTCGTCTTAAGTTTTTGATATCACGGTTTAACTTTTGACAAAGTCAAAATGAGAGAACCAAAGGAATAGCCAATTTTCTATTATGGTATTAGCTTTCTACTACCCCCGACCAAGGCTGAGATGTCGCTGACCAACAATTGATTTTGCCGACTAACTATATATACACCGACCAAGAATGAGATGTCGCCGACCAGCTATTGGTTCCACCGACCAACGGTATGACTCTCCGACCAAGAATATAATACGCCCGATATATGCCGACCAACAATGAATATTGACGACTAGGGGTAGGTTGTTGGATGGTCACTGACCAAAATTTGACGTCGCCGACCAAGAAGCAGATGGTTGTCGACTGTTTAGCTGGTGCCGACCAGCGCTGGATGGTGTCTCTGACCAAGAAGACTTGTTGTCGACCAGCTATTGGTTCCACCGACATACGGTATGAGCTTCTATCTATAATCAGATGGTAGGGACCTCCTCCCTGTTGAAATAGGAGCTGTTAATTTAGATATCGCCGACCAACAACAGATCCTGTAGACCAACAACCATTCTTCGATCAAGTTTTTGTACGTTACCGACCAAATACAGCCGGTCGAGAGAACACCCAATCAATATTACACCTATGTCGAGCAACATCCGAACAATGCCACACTATTGTCGACCAACAACTCCAAGTAATCATACTTGCTCCGACTAGATAATAGGTATGGACGACCGTGAAAAGCATATCCGGAATTGTGGATCTGGGTATTGAATTATTGCCGACTTCTTGCAATTTCACTTTGAGGTGTTGAAAATTATTTTTAAGGGTTTATGGATCTTTTGTGCCCAGGGTAGGTTTTGATCGGCCAAAGAAGTCCGACGAATATGAAGATTCGGCGATTACGATTCTTTATTGATTTCATAACTGACTGACTCTGATTTACTCCAAGCCATGGTTATGCTGGTGAAGAGTTAATACATGAGTCTTTCGCTCAGATGGAATTGATTTCACCCGATGCTACTGTGGATCTTCCAGTAAAGACCTTCCGGAGCCACAAAATTAAGGCGGTTCCTTCTATATTTTTCTAAAAAGAAAAGTCTATTTGAAGAAAATCATCAAATGTATTGGCAAAACCATTTGAATGCTTATCTCCAGGTCAGAAATTTTAATATATGGGAATCAACATATGGGCATGTTTATCCCCTTTGTAACCCTACGAACGGGCTTGCATAGAAATTGGCCTTGAACCAGAGGGACGAAGATTTGCAGATATCTAAAAATTGAATACAACATATACAAATCAAATCGATGATAATGGTAGATCTGGGTCAGAATTAAGATTTTCTGGAGAGAGAAAATTGTTCTTGACAACATTTCTTATTCTCTGATTAAAAATATGATGGGAATTTGAATAGTCGTCAAAGATCTTTCAAAATTCGTTTCAGAATCAACAATGAAAATTATCAAATTTGATAGAGTTTGTTTAGATCTATAGGTGAATAAAAATTGAGTTGTATAATTCACCAAAATAAATAAGACGATGTGGTTACCGTCTTTGAATTTCAGATTGCATATAAGATGGCAAATCATTCTATATAACAGTGTTATATGGATTCTAAAAATTTATGTAATCTCTGAATATGTGATTCATGATTGAATGGAATATTATATGTATAACAAGTAATTATTCATATAAAAAGATAGAAAGACTTAACGTTTGACGACGATCTTCATTTCTAATAATAAGATGGAAAGAATTCTTGTGTCGAATTTCCACAGACGGCGCCAATCTGTTGATGACTAGAAATAGCATCTATGATATCTTAACGGCATCAACAACAGATAAAATGAAGGTATGAAGATGATGATTGAAAATGAACTGGTGATCACATCAAACACATAAGAGACAAAGGTTTCTAAAATGATTCGGCTATGAATAAAGCCTACGTCCACTGTTATTTTATTCCCAGGGGTTTACAATAGCACAATATGGTGTAGAGAGATAAAGAGGTGTGTATCTTGTGTATCGTGTCTCTTAGTTGTCCGTCCCCTTGACTAAGGGAATACATGTATTTATTATAGTGATAGGAATTAAAGAGATGCAATGTCTTTATACATTCAGACATTTATATCTATATAGAATGAATTTGACTGTTAGTCTTCTAGGGTGGTTGGTCTTCCTTGAGTTGCTTGGTATGCTTTGTGTTGGTTGGTATGCCGGTCAACTCTCCTCGGGTGCCGACAAACTCTCCTCGGGTGCCGAGCAAGTATAAATATTGCCACGTAGTGACAGGTGTCCATTTCTGACTGGTCCTCGTAGATGGAGAATTTTTGCGTCAACATGTACATTCTTTCTTTATCTAATACAATTTACTTACCAAAAATAACTTTTTTGGAATTGAGAAGTTCTTCTATGCCACCTTCATTTATGACTGAAATTTACCCCAATAGAGAATTCCCCCATTATTATTTATTAGATAGCATCACTTTGTCATTAATGATGCTCAATGGATTCTTTTGGGAGATTTTAATACTGCATGAAAAATAAAAAAAAAATTTATTCTTGGGAATGACTTATCTGCTGCTAATGAGTTCAATAGTTATATGTCTGGTCTACAAATAGATGGCATGGTATCCATTGGGCTATGGTTTACATAGAGCAAGAAACATGAGAGCCAACTTAATATCCAATCTAGGATTGATAGAGTTTTCCATAATGACTCTTGGAGTTCATACTTTCCAAACTATCAAGCTAAAGTTTTGTGTCAAGAAATATTTTATCACAATCCTATCCATATTTCTATCCATCCATTGGGTAAGAGAAAACCAAAACCTTTTTACATTTTTAACTTTTTGTTGAACCATTTAGTTTCAAGATGTTCTTATTGATGCTTAAAGTGGTGAAGTGAAGGGGAATTATATGTATAACTTATAATGAATCTTAGGTCTCTCATCTCAAAGAATAATTCTCTCTCTTCTCTGTAAACAACCCTCCCTCTCTCAAGCACAAGCCACCTTCTCCCTCTAGATTCTACAATGGAGTATCTCCACATTGTATATACTCTTACTAGTTGTCCTTTTACCACTCTACCTGTGTTTGGTATGGTTTTAGCCCTTATTGACATAGCCAAAGAGTTTTCTACTTGTAATGCAACCAATGATGAACTGAAAGCTTCCTTTACTACCCGAATGACCAATGGAGATGAAGACATAAAAGAAGGCCATATAGTTGCTACAAAAGAATCGATCAAATATGTTAACTTTAATGTCCAGATACTCCAAGACATCAATGAAGATAAGAAGGTATACTTAGAATCCTTAAGAGCAAAGGCTTTGCTCATGAAGATATCCTACAGCTTAGACTTACTAATGGAGCTTCTTCTTCTAGTGGAAACCATAGTAGCGATGCTGCTACTTCTGGTAATAGTACAGCTATGAAATCTAAGCTGATTGATAGTGTTGGAAGCCTCACTATCTTAGGGGCTAAAGATGGTAGTCACTCCCAACTACTCCATCCAGTCATAGAGGTGAAGCCAATACAACCCACTTAACCTCGGATAAGTCCACTACATAGAGAAATGGGGACTTCTCTTCAGCTACTGGATATGAGTTCATCCAAAATTACCAATCTGCCAAGGATAGATATAGACTTGGGTAGGAAACTCCCTTTCTCTCTTGCAAATAGTATGCCCCACTGACTCTAGGATAGATATTTCCTTTCTCAAATCAATACCCATGATTAGGGCTCTACTTCTTCATGTTTGATAACTTTTCTAACAGAGATGAGATTATAGATTCCATAGCACTTTTTTTGCAACCCAATCATCCTTAAGAAATGGAAAACTAACTTATGATTTTCTAAAGATGCTACCAATAATACTACTATAGGAAAAGTCTAAAGCCAAATGGTTGCAGCTGGGATATTTTAACATTACTTTCTTTTATAAGAAAGTCAAAAGTAATTTTTCTATAGAAATATTCTGTGCCTCAAGAACAATAATAGGATATGGTGGAAGGTTTAAAAGTTGTGGCAACTGAGCCAATCTCCTTCTTTGATTCCCTACTTGGTCCAGTGGTTGAGAATAATGAGATGCCTAACAAATATTATGATGTGATGAGGAGGAACCTGAATGGGTCACAACAAACTACTTTGGTTTCCCTAGTTACTCCTAGTGAAATCAAAGAGGCTGTATTCTCTATTTTCTCAGATAAAGCACCAGGCCCAAATGTTTTTTTTGGTAAGTAAGATGTATATATAAATAAAAGGATGATGTACAAAATAAAGGAAGGCATACCCTTCTAGGCAAGGATGCAAAAAGAATCACTGAGCCTAAAATAAATTATGGCAACAGACAAAGGAGAAGTTTTCCTAACTACCTAGTATGTGGTTCTTAATAAAACCAATTCATGAAAATCAACCCGTTATTAAAATTTCTCCTTGCTTTTGCCCATGGAAACACTTAAACAAAAAAATTATATTTCTCCAATGATGCTTGCTGGTTGGTTGGACACATGCTTAAGATTATCTTATTCCTTTCCATTCATATATAATAGATAGTAGCATCAATATATGTTCTTTGTATCTTATTAGTGAAAGTTTTTCCTTAAAAATTAATGGTTGCATACTGAATTTCCTCATCGTAAGTTATAGCACTAGAGTTAGTCATATTCTTGAATTGGATATCATCCCAAACTGTATTGGAGAAGCTATAATTGAAGAAAAGATGGTCCTTATTTCAATAGCAATATCAAACAGCACATAAAGATTGTTACTAGAGATACCCCATCTATGAGTATTATCCTTAATGTTGAGGTTATTTCTGCAAACCATCCAAAGAATAAAGGATCATTTTATAATTTTGTTATTGTTCCACATAATAGGAGCCCAATTAACGATAAGGAGTGGGGTTCTAATAGAGTTCCATGGCAAGGCTGTAGAGAAAATACCATTGGAGTTGGGGGGTCCATGTGACTTTGTCTTTCGTAATATGATTTATAGGTGGGAGGGTAGCAAGTTTGATCTCATTCCATTCCCAGGTCACTGTGGCAGGCCAAGCCCATGTAGCATTAACAATGAATTTTTCCCACTTTAGCTTTACGGTTACTTGTAACATTATAAATCGTTTTGTCTCCATGAAACTGCCAAAGAGGGCCATGAGGATGCCAATGATTATGCCACATGATAGGGCTCAAACCATTGCCAATGATGTTCTTAATGAAAGGTCTGATTCAAATCTCAAATTCATGAGTTTGATCTAAGTCCAAGAGTCATCCAGAGGGGGTGGAATGCTACAAATATTTCTACATTTTAATTTGTAAGCGTGGAACCATTTCACCCACAAATTGTCTTTCATGCTGTATAAGTTCCAAAGATGGTTGAACACTATAGCTTTGTTCTAACCTTGGATGTTTTTTATACCTTATAATTCCAATTTCTTTAAAAAAAAACTGGGAGGTGGTTGGGGATAATGTAATTGCTACTGTCTCATATTTCTTTATTAATCATCTTCCCAAATAGTAGAATTCACTTTTTTTAGTTAAATTGAGTTGTATAGAAAGGGATAGAATGTACAATGGGAAAAACCCAAGAAGTCCAACTTGTCACAATGCAAACAAATCATCGCTAAACGATAAACTAGCAAAGTAAGAAGACCCTCTAGGTTGAATAAATCAATAATTCACTAAGGCCCTAAAGCTTTCAAGCCATCTAGTTAGAGAAGCTTCTTCAAGACTTGTTCCATGTACAAGCTCTAGCCTTCACCATGTATTAGATCTCTCTGATAGTACCCAAGATGGTCTTAGCTCCTCTGTTATGAATTTTAATGTTTCTCTCCCTCCATATGCAGTAGAGCATGGTGGAGAAGGATAAGGTTCTTATCTTATTGATAAAATTATTATTAGAAGCATGAGAATTGGAAATATTGAGCTCCACTATCCACCTATTGGTCACTCTATAGCATTGGTTTCTAAAAAGAATTTAATTCCAAGCCTCAACAGAGTAAGGACACTCGAAAGTGATGAGACACTTATGGAATTTATGCAACAAGAACGACAAATGAAATTATTATTGTTTCAAGCCTTAAGGCTCTTAATTCCCTGCCCTCCCTCCTTCTTTAGTTTGCAGACATCATCCCAAGCCACTTTGGTATCTGTATGCTTCAGCTCAGTATCAATACAAATGAAATTCCTAATCTTATGATCAATGATTTTGAGGATGCCTTTAGGAAGAATGAAAATACTAGCCTAGTAAAATTGCATACTAATAATAAGAGATACCACCAATTGCAGCCTACCTGCATAACCAAGCAATTTATTGGTGCAATCATGATTCTAAAAGTGATTTTGTCTATGATATGTCTATAGTCGTCAACTTTAAGCGTAGTAGAGATAAGGGGCACCCCTAAATATTTAAAAAGAGGCTTATCTATACTTTACCCAAGGCTATTGGATAACTAGAGGATCTCATTGTCAGATAAACCAGAGCAGTACAAGTTGCTTTTACTTATATTTGGGTGCAGACCAAAGCGAATAGCAAATTCATTCAGAGCCAGTTGTATACACTCCACAGACTGGGGAACACCATCACAGAAAATGATAAAGTCATCAATAAAACTCAGGTGATTGAGCTGGATTTTCTAACATTTAAAGTGGTAAATGAAGTCTGGGCTCCCACAATGCTTATCTAAAATATAAGAAAAGGCTTCCATCACAATGAGTAACAGATAGGGGGAGAGAGGGTCCCCTTGTTTAAGACCTCTCTTATGTCTGGAAAAAAGACATGATGCTCTCCATTCAAGCTAACAATGTACCAAAAAGTGGAGAAAAATTCATTGATCGAGTTGATAATAGTATTAGGGAGTTGAACCTCCTGTAGAATCTCAAAGAGAAAATCCCAATTGTGTCATAAGCCTTTATGATGTTAACCTTGGAGGGTTGAAAATGTTATGGTAGTTTCTCACAATTTCTTAGAGAATGAGGATGTTATCAGCTATGAATCTCCCATGGACTTGCCTATCAGTGAAAAGGTGGCTAAGGAGGGGTTTGATTATATTAGCCAGGATTTTTGAAATGCCTTTGTATATGGTGTTATAATCTAGATTGGTCTAAAATCTCTTATAGAGGAGGGGTTAATGATTTTGTGGATGAGAGTAAGGTATGTACAATTCCACTACTTAGACATGTGGTCTCTGAGGAAAGGGTATTTTATTGTTGTGATGACATCACTTTCAATAATATCCCAATTCTTGTTGAACAAGCTAGAGTTGTACCCATCCGGACTAGGGGCCTTTATTTGATCTAGTAGACCACATAGCAGTTTCGATTTCATCATTAGCGGGCATGTTAGTTAAGCCTCTACATTAGGATTCATTGAATTTCTTAGACATGATATCATCATAATTGATGTGATGGTTCTCATGGTCGTTGATAGGGCCTATTAAGGAGCTAAAGAAATTGACAACCTCACTAGCATTGTTATTCATAATAATTTTCCTTCTAGAGATATTGGCTTTAGCCTCTTATAGAAGAAATATGTGTTCATATCACCTAGCTGTATCCATCTAATATTAGATTTTATCATATAGAAAGAATCATCAGCGGCTCTAAGCATGGCACACACCTGACCCAATGGCACACACCTGATCCAATGGCACACACCTGACCCAAAGTAGAGTCCTCCTTTCTCAAGACATTATTGGTACCATCCTCATCAAGCCTGGAATAGATCGAATCAAGATTGTTCTTGGATTCAGTAACTCTCTCAGTAATATTAGAATAATAACTTCTGTTAATAGAGACTTAAGGTGGGGTTTGAGTCTCCTAAGCTTGGTGGATAGAGTGAACATACGATTTCCCACACAGTTCCCATTCCAAGAATCAATGAGAGAATCTCCAAAAGCTTCATGTCTCATCCAGTAATCAAATTTTTTTAATGTTTTAGGTCTGCTATTAGTAGGAGGAAACATAGTGATAATGATAGGGCAATGGTAAAATATACCTTGGCACGTGTAATTGGCTTGACAAATAGGGAAAGTATCACTCTATTTAGAGTTATCAAGGATTCTATAAATTTTATATTGGATATATATAGCACCACCACTCTTATTATTCCATGAGAACCAAAGTCCTGTTGAAGAAACTTCATCCACTTAGATTTTCTAAATACAATTATTAAAGTCTTCCAATGTTCTACGGGCAATGCCCAAGTAGCCTATTTTCTCTTCATGTCTTCTAACCACATTGAAATCCCCTATAAGAATCCATTCAGTAGCATTAGTGATATTGAAGTTGCTTAAAATTCCACAATAAGAGTCTGTTGGTAGGGAGATTGTACCCGTAGATGAAATATACATTAAAATATTTAACAAGCCCCAATACCTTAATTTTACATAGGATAGCCTGCTAATGAATGTCTATGATATCAACCTCAAGAATATTGGGATCCCATTCCAAAATAACTCTGGCTAGACCACCATCCATGGGGTAATTGTGGGCAAACTTCCATGTAATACCCCGTACTTTTGACTATATTTATTTTGAGGATTAATTAATTAAATGCGTATTAATTGGAAATTAATCCGGGATAAAAATACTAATGTGATGCGAATTGGTATTTGATTATGTGCATATATGATTATATATGAACTTGGTATTATAAAATTTGTCGTGGGATTTATATACGGCATTTTAGAAATTTTGTTGAGACGCGTGGGACCGCCGCGTCACGGTATTATATTTTGATGATAAAAAGTGAATTTAAAATCTATAATCCGTATGGTCGTTTTGAGTGCGCCAACGCGTCCGGAAGGGTCGAGATAATCAGAAAACACTAGTCGGGGGTATAGTTTGGGTCCCGGGGTATTTTTAGGCCATACCGGTAACTTAAAGGGTATTTTGGTAATTTTACATTTTGAGAAATTAAAAGTGACGAAAATTGGTTAATTAAATCTGATGTGGATATTGACCCACTAAGCCCATAACCAACCCATATTAACCCTTTAAGCTACGGAGGCTAATATTAGGTTACAATCTTCCCCAAATCAAACCCTAGCCACCTTAAGCCACCATTGGAGAAGGAACTTAGAGAGAGAGGAAACTCTGCAGAATCTTCACCAAACCTACACCAAAGTCAGAAATCAAACCAAGGCAAGTGGTTTAATTATGTTTAATTTCAGCAAATGTTCTTTCCATGTTAGAAAATTCGGATTTTTGGTTTGTTCTTGATAAATATGAAAACCCATGTAGTTTAGATCATAGAACTTGAGAAATTGTGTAAAGAATTGCATGTAGAATAGTTTGGAGACGATTAATCTGATGTTAATACATGATTGGGTGAAAGAAAAACGAATTAAATTCTGGAATTTGATGTTGATATATATCTAGGGTTCATGTTCTTGATGATATTGGGGAAAAGTATAAAATCTTGGGATTTAATGATGTTTAGGATGCCTTATTGCCTTAAAAGACGTTAGTTTATGACCTAAGCATGTTTTAGTATGATTAGAGGACTTAAATCATTGTTAGAACGAACTTTGAAGAAGGATTAAAGTGATAAAAATGGTGAAAAACGAGATGGGAAAAATCTGGGCCGAAACTGGTAGCTCGTTAGAAGCAGCCCCCAGGTCGTTCGAACGAACTCGTTCGAACGAGCTTCTAACAAAGTTGACCAGTCGTTACTAACGAGAAGGGATCTCGTTCGATATCTCGTTCGAACGAGATATCGTTAGAAGGAACAGTTCGTTCGAACGAACTGGGATCTCGTTCGAACAGCCTCGTTCGAACGAGACTTCTAACGAGCTGACAGTCCAAACTCGTTCGAACACTCGTTCGAATGAGACTTCTAACGAGTTGACAGTTTGGTCCTTTTTGGACTGTTTTGGATTTTTGGAGTCCCGTAAACTTGGTCGAGGATATAGATGACCTTCCTTTATTGATGTGAGGATAGATTGGGACTTTTGGGTTATTGAGAGGAGTAAATTATATACTAGAGTTATATTCAATGAACCGTTTGGGTTGAGACGTGAGTGTCTACTACGATGTGAGGATGAATTATGGCGCGTATAATTACAAACCGGAATAGTACGAATTGTAATAATGATAGTTAGTACGAGAGTGCAATATGTACTACGATTAAAATACGGTATTACTAAGATGTGTGTTTACTTAGTATTGGTATATGGATTGTGTGTATGACATACCTACCATACTTGCTATCACGGGAGGTTGCGTTCGCTTAGGACCCTCTAATCCTTGTGTGCCTACGGGGGGGATATAGACTGGTACCTCGATGAACATAGGTCATAGAAAGACTTATTGTGATATTAATAAGTCCGCTGATCATGGGAGCGTAGGTATGTTCGTGACCCATGTGATGGTGACTGTGTTCGCCTCCATTATTTGTGATGTTATCGGTAAACTATTCCTGAGAGATTCGGAATATGTAATCCTTATGTACGTGATGTACCGGGATGGATAGCAGAGTATGTGTGCACTACAGCTTAGATTGCGGGGTGCTTGTATTGTATAATTATGATGTGAATAATATACATTTAATTAATGGGAATCCTCATGTTAATGTTGTAAATATATATTAAGGTGTTGTTTCGAGATATATAGTGAGTTAACTAATAGTGATATATATATTGCATATTGAGTATCTAAGTTACATTAAACCCTATTTAATTAAGAGCGTTATTATGTTAATGGAACCAAGTATTATGGGTAGAACCTTTGGCAGTCTAGCTAGATACGTTGTCACTTAGCTAGTGGTATGGGTAGATATAGATGGGTACTTGCGTTAGGAGTGCACAGTTAGACGAGAGGTGAGAATATAATGTGAGTGCACGTCCTAACATGTACTTTGCATTTAATGTTTTAAATGTTTTTAAAGCACTTGCAGGTTTTTAAAATATAACTCCACATTCGGGCTCTGACCCGTTTGCTTTTCAAATCTTTTTCTTTGTAAAACCATTTTAGGTGCCCATCCACAAGGACACCAAGCATAGGTACTCATTCAGGTGACGAGCTGTAGCTGCTTGTGGAAGCTACAGGGATTTGCATGTAGACGCTTCTATCTCTTTGGATTCCAGAGTCACTATCTATCAGTTGTAGGGCATGTTGCCCATTTCTTTAGAGACATCTTTTACATTTCAGTTTTCAGACTTTAGCATGTATAATCAGTTTATTTATTCCAGTTATGGGTTTGTAGTGAGGGGTTTCCTCCAGACTTTATTTACGCTATGTGATGATTATTCATTTTACTTCAGTATGGTGAATGGTGTAATCTATTTCTTCATTTTACTTCTTGCATGTTAATCAGACTTAAATTAAAATTTGGCAACTTGCTTTTTAAATACTAGGTGGTTAGTAATAATAAAATGTTTTCGACAGTGATGCTATTAACTGAGTCAACTTGGCATTTTGAATTAATTTTATAAAGGAGTAGCTACCCGGTATTTAATTAGTCGGGGTGTCACATTCCAGTTCCAAAATAGTTGTTTTTAATTCATGTGAGGCTTAACTTAACTTTAGTTTCCATAAGGCCAATAAGAGATAACTTTTTATCTCTGATAATCTTCCTAACTTCCTCTTATTTATGAGGGGAATTTAGGCCCCTAATATTCCATGTGGCTATTGTGATCATCTAAATTGCGTTGTCTCTCCCTTCCCTCTTGAGCTGGTGTGGTTCCTCCCATTTCTAGTCTTCATTTTCTTTTTCTGTTAGTCACCAAAAGATGTGGCATTTTTTCTTTGGTCATTAGGGCTCTAGATGTGGATCTTATTTTCCCCTAGCTCATCCACTGCCTTTATTTTCAAGACAATACTAGTTGCTTCAGTGTGGTAACGTAGTCCTCAATTATTTTTATTATGTTCCTCTCCTCAGTTGTTTCCCCTATGTCATTCTCCATCTCCTCTTGTGCAAGGATGGAAAAGTTATTCTGCTCTATGCTATTTTCCTCCATGATGTTGTTTTTTTCTTGGTTTTCTGTTAAGTCGTCCTCTTATATGAATGGTTCTAAGCTGGTTTGGGTGTTAGAGTACTTTGTTACTTTTCTCCAGCCATTCTCATCAGTCTTTCCCTTCTTATCATTAACTTTATTCTTGGACTCGTCATTTGTTGAGTCCTCAAATGTGGGGTTAGGCTTATTTACTCCACTCAGTTGACTTTGTGGCATTTGGCAGTGGTATGTCCAAAGGTTATGCATTGAATACAAGAGTGAGGCATTGATTGATATTCTACTCTAAACATTTATTGAGTTTCCATCCTCCAAAATGAGTTCAATTGATTTTGGGTATTTGGCTTGGGGTTGTATTTCAACACAAATTCTAGCATAAATTCCCCTCATCTGTTCTATAATTTTGTAGGCATAGAAGGGTACTCTAATTGCAGTGGCTATGTAGTTAAGGCCTTCAACACTCCAAAACTGTATTGGGACGTTATGGAACATAACCCAAATAGGTACTCTCTCAATGATGTCTTTAGAGAAGTTAAAATCAGCCTGACATTTCTCGAGGATGATTTTATTTCCCACAAAATGCCATGACCCATTCTTCGACACTTCATCTCTACATGATGTTGTGTCAAACTTGAAAATAAAGTTCCCAATGTCATTTGAGATAACTCTTGAGAGTCCATATTTGTCCCAAAGTTTGTGGGCAATGTTATTAACCAAGGTGAAAGGGAGCTTTTTACTAATAATAAAGCCCACAGTTGAACGTTCCCATTTAGAGTAGCCAAGTTTAGCAATATCTAAAGGAGGTTTAACCTAGACTTTATCTTCAAGAAAAGTTGGTTGGTGATGGGAAATTGAACTTGAGATCCTTCTTTTTTTCCACAACAAACCTCCATGTTTTGGTTACTGGGACCACATTGTTGCTCGATATAGGCATGAGGGGATTAGGAGTGGATTATATTATTATTATTATTATTCACTTCAGACATGGTACTATTTGAATATGTTTTATTTTCACTCTATGTCTGACTGCTACCATGATTACCCATGTTAATACCACTAGAGTCACGGGTTCCAAATACGTGTGACAGGTCAGTTTTCTTAGGTTTCTCGGAGGTAGTCTTATGAGGCTTCGTACCTCCACCTACTCCACCATTGGGGAGCCTGAACTATTTGATGTCTTCATGCGAGTAGCCTTTTGCTTTTGAGGAAACTCAGATAGACATTTTTCTCCTTATTAAGCTCGTGAATCCTTGACGTATATTAGGTGGCTCTTGTGATACTTTCATCCGAAACAACCATTTGTCCTTGCTTAAAGTCATCATCATTCGTGTCTTCAGTTGGAAGAACACCTTCATCAACATTAATGGCAGGACTACCATTCTTCTTGCCCCCAGAGTTTGGGGCAGGCATGCACTCATAGGGGACAATAACATCAACAGGGAAACCACCACATCATATGATTTTGTCATTGTTGCAATAAGCAATGAGGTAGTTGTTGTATTCTTAGGTACATTATTGCCTCTCATAACAGCATTGGTGGGGGTGCTTTAGCTTGGGCTAACCGTCACCGTCATAGTGTGGGGACTTTCACAGAAGCAGTCAAGGGAGGGGTTGCAGCCTTGATGGGTGAGGAAATAGTTTCCTTGCCTCTCATGGTAGTTGGCATCTTAGAGCTACCTCCACTAATAGGAAGAAGGCTAGGGGTTTCCATATGTGTAGCTAGAGGTAGAGAGAGGAGTTGGGGGGGGGGGGAGAGAGGTTGCATTTAGGTGGTGTTAGGAGGTATCCAATAGGATAAGAATCCTATAGAGAAGGGAGAGTATGGTTTTGTCTGTTGTCTTTTGGTTCACACCTAGTTGGTAAGTTAATAATGCATGTTTAGCATCGCATCGTTCATTATTAGTAGAATTGCACTTATCTTGCTCTCAAACCTAAAGTGAAGAGCCCTATAGGTATGAGAGACTTTAGGCCAATATCATGTTATAACACCATTTATAAGTGTATCTCCAATGTCATTGTCATTAGAATCAATCCTATGATGCCCCACTTCAATTATAGGTAGACTGCCTCTATCTATGGTAGATCCATTCCTGACAACATTCTACTGATGCAAGAGTCAATGAAGAATTACCACAGAGACCTTAATCCTCCTAGATGTAGTTTCAATATTTACATAATGAAGGAATATTATTTTGTGAAGTGGATTTTCCTCATTGAGTTGCTCAACTAAGTTAGTTCCCACCAGTTATGATTGCATGTATGTCACCACTGTTAGGTTTTTTATCAGTCTGAATGGTGAACTACATGGATTTTTTTAAATGTACTAGAGGGCTTAGACACGGAGACCCTCTCTTCAATCTACTAGGTGTGTGAAGAATGCCTTGGATTAATTCAAATATTTCTCTGGCCTTAGTCCCAATTTGACCAAAAGTAACCTTTATTATTTTAAAATTGATGATGTCGTGATGACCTCTAAGAATGCTAGAATTGGCATGAATGTGTTTCAACCACCTTTCAAATATCAAGGTGTGACTTTCATATCCACTTAATTAAAGTTTAAGGATTGAAAAATACTCATTGACAAAATAACTCAGAGAGTCAAAAGTTAGACCTCCAAGAATTTAATTTATGCCAGTAGATTACAATTGGTGAAGGTTGTACTATTTAGCACATGGGCTTACTAGGAAAGCCTCTTCATTCCCCCTAATAAAGTGTTGGATTCTATTAATGTTAGTGATTGGAGATGGCGATCCTCTACCACCTGGGACCTGTGAATGAAATCAAAAGCTCTATTATGCATCCTATTAACCCCAACATGGTTGACTCCACTTTCTATATTCCTGTTAAGTATGGAAGTTATACCATTGCCACGACTATGGAACCTTTATATACCAACTCCTCTTGGCCAACTGGAGTAACCTAGTCTACAATAAGCACAATATCCCCAAATGCTCATTTATTCTATGGATGGTGTGTAATGAGCCATCACTACTAAAGACAAGTTGCTAATGTGGGGGGGTTATTGAGAACAATGTGTGTGACATGTTCAACTGTTCTAATGAAAGTATCATTAATCTTATGGATGAGTGCCCTTATTCCATTGAGGTTTGGAATCAAGTACTTTATATGAATCAAATCAATAGTAACATGGGAAACTGGGATGTTAAAATTAAGGAGGCTGCCAACTTCAAAGGCAATTCATTTTTTAACAGGATGATAATATTATCATTCTCCACCACTCTATACTGCTTATGGATTGAGAGAAATAAGAGAATCCATAATAGGGGAGCCAAGTCTACTAATGCCTCACCGAAGGATATAGAATTCTTGATTAGATAGAAGGTGTTGAATTGGAAGAAAGCTTTAAGAAGATTTGATAATTGGATAACTTAGAAGTATTGGGGACTTTCTAATTCTTCCTTGCATGACTACTTAGGTTGGATTTCTTAAGGGTATGCCATCTATTCTTTGTACATTTTTGTTCTTTATTTATACATTTTACTTACCAAAAAAGATATGGTGTCCAATGGTTTATGGTTTACTTGGAACAAGAAGCAAGAAGGGATAGATAACATCCAACCAAGAATTGACCATGTGATTCATAATAATGCTTGGATCCTTCTCTTCCCTGAATCCTAGGCCACAGTCATACCCCATGGAATCTCTGACCACTGCCCAATTTTTACCTCCATTTCTCCCCCTGAGCCTAGAAAACTAAAGCGATTTAATTTTTGGACAGGTCACGTTGACTTTACGAATGTTCTCCTTGACTCTTGGAATGTTGATGACAATGGCAACCTTATGAACAAGCTCAGTAAGAAACTTAATAGACTCAAATCCACTCTAAAGAGTTTTAATAAGAAGTCTTACAGTCAGAATTCCAAGAGAGTGGACGAGATCGGTCTTGATGAGTTTTAAAGAAGACTGGATCATGATGGTACTAATGCTAAGCTCCAAAGGGTTATCATGTATGCTAAATTAATAAATGTTGAGATGGTTTCAGTTGGGTGATCTGAAAAATGGTTTCATTCAGAAGAAGGACAACTCGAATAGATCCATGAGTAAAATTCTTAGCATTATTAATGATAATAGGGTGAGAGTGAAAGATAACTAGAATGTAGCTAGAGAAGCAATGGATTTTTACATCAATGTTTTGGGTACAAGTTACAGTTTTAGAGATCCCCATCCCATTCTTAATGAAGTTATTTCCAAGAGGAATAATGATGATCAAGATAGACTTTTGGTTACCCCTATAACTAAGGATGAGATTAATAAGGCTATATTCTCTATTGGATCTTACAAAACTCCAGATCCTGATGGATAAAATGCTTACTTCTTTAAAATGAATTAGGATGTGGTTGGTAAGGAGGTCCTTGAGGTTATTTCCTTTTTCTTTTCTAATGGCCACCTCCTCGGACAATGGAATTGCACTTCTCTTGATCTTATCCCCAAAGTTCAGAATCCCAACAGTATGAGGGACTTTAGGACTATCTTTTGTTATAACACTATTTATATAATTATTGCCTCTAGGATCAAGCCAATCCTCCCCTGCCTCATCAATGGAAAGCAAGCAGCCTTTGTGGAAGGCATATCAATAGCTTATAATATTTTTCTACTGCAAGAAGTTATGAGAAACTATCACACAGAGAACTTTCCCCTCCAAGATGCACTTTGAAAATTGATATTTTAAAGCCTGTGATACAGCCAATTAGGAGTTGTTATTAACTCTTCTCCACTACTTTGGGGCTCTAGTAATTTCTTGGATTAAAGATTGTATCACCACTGTTAGATTCTTAGTGAGACTCAATGGTGAGATACATGGTTTCTTTGATGGTAGGCAGGGTCTGAGACAAGGTGATAACCTATCCCCTTACCATTTTTTTCTAGTGATGGAATCCTTCCCTGGCATTCTTGATAGAGCGTGTAGCAATCCCCTTTTCAACTTCCATTCGAAAAATAAAGACATCTCCCTAAATCACCTATGATTTGATGATGATCTGATTGTTCTAAGTGGTAGTGATGCCACTTCTTGTGAGATTATTAAGAAAGCTCTTAATGAATTCAATAATATTTCTGGCCTTTAAGACAATCTGACCAAAAGTAATCTCTTTACTTTTGGAACTGAGTAGAAAGGCATTTTGGAGATGGAGCATATTCTTTGTATCCCTCATAGTATTCCCCCATTTTTATATTTGAGGGCCCTCTTATTACCACCAGATTAAAGATGGATGATTACAGGAAATTCATTGATAAGATCACTAAGAGAATTAAGAGTTAGACTAACAAGTTCTCGAGTTATGCTGGGAGACTTCATCTCATCAGATAAGTTATATTTAGTATTCAGGTCTATTGGTCCAGCTTTTTAACTTGCCTAAGGGAGTGATTAAAGCTATATAACAGTTGACGAGAGACTTCTTATGAATAGGCAATGGGCGCATACAGGAGCTAAAATGGCATGTGCTGGCATATGTGAGTAAGGGTGAAAAGTAGCGCGTGTCAAACGCCGATCATTTTTTTCTATTCACCGCCTTAATACAAAAACCTAAACTTATGACTACACTAAAAAAGGGAGTATAGCAGCCAAGTACGGGTATCGAATCTATAGAGAATGATGCTAGGTTGTAATCGAATTATTATTTCAGGTATAAAAATGTAAAAGGTGATGAAAAGAAAAGAAAACTTCATCTAGGCATATAATTAAACTATACTAACAAAAGCGAATAAAAACTATAGGTTGCGTCGGATATCCCTCACCTCGAATTATTAGTTTAAAATGGTTACATGGGTCGACGAATTATTAAGACTTCGTCTCGTTTTGACAGTTAATTAAATCAAGAGTTGTCGCACCCCTAAATTCGCATAAAAGTCCAATAAGATTTTTCCATCAACAAATACCCCAAAAATTACGCATGCAAGGTCATAAACACGAAGCATACATGATATACCCCGTTAAATCTTCTAGGCGTAATAACTAAGATAACCCACTCGATATAAACCCGTAAACTCCATCACCAAAGCAACACATCAACCCTAGGTGAGTTCAATCCAACACAACCTAGGCTAATTTAACCTAGAAAGCATGATAAAAACGCTGTAAATCTACACTAGAAAGCATATAAAGAAAGGAGTAAATCTAAACTAGAAAGCGAGTAAAAATGCGATAAATAAATAAATACAAACATTGGAAACTCGGATTGATGAAGAAGATGGATGATAGTGTTATACACAACCGCGACGGGCAAACCCACTATATGGGTAAATCCTTGGAAGGAGAAAATGCCACACTCGCCAAACCCTATAAACCCTAGCTTCCAAACCCTTTCTTAAGGGAAAATGATCTATTATTACAAGATATCCTCTAAAAAGGAGATATGTCTTCTATTTATACTAAATTACATAAAAGAAATCAAGAAGAGGGAAAAATAAATGAAAAAGGGAATAAGTCCCAAATAACTAAAGAAAGAAAAAGGAAAATAAAATAGAAAATAAAATAGTAGCAAAAATGGGTCGGTGGAAACAGAACACCAGTCGATCCCAGCAAATGGGACTGTCTCGACTTTAGGCCAAAATAAGAAACACCGATTGATCGGGGGGGGGGGGCGAGGACGGTCGACCGCGCCTGCTAAAACTCGCGACCATCCCCGACTTTGCTGCCAAGGTGAAAACCTCCATGTACGATGTGGACAAAACCTAAAACAAGAATGATCCAAGCTCATGTGTGCGTGGCCCACTCTCGGACCATGACAATTGTCAAAACCCATGCCCAAAATGAAGTCCCAAATGGCTCAATCCAAAATCCACCAAAAATGGCCAAATCCATGGAAATAGCCAAAATGGGTATGAGCCAAAACCTGAAAGTGCGACCAAAGACCCGCTGCAATGTGTAGGACCCATGACCATGCCCCAATTTCGGACGAAAGGTACCAATTTCGAACGAAATCAAAACCTGAGCACAAACCCAAGCTTGGCAAAAATCGCCCATGGCTGAATTGGAGTGTGCTGCAAAATGAAAGAGAAAAGGACATGGAGGTCATTAAATAGATTGTTAATGAATAAATAAAATAATAAATAAATAAATTCTTATAATTCTTCCCCGATTAAAGGTCCGTGCTTCCTTCGTTTTGGACTCCGATTCGAGCACCGTTCGTGGCCATGCCAATCTTAACGCGAGGGCTACAAATTTCGTGAATACTTCGAGCAAAAATCCCGAAGTGTAAAATTACAAAATTGCCCCTAAACGTGTGAATCGTGACGAAACTTTATCGAAACGCGCCCAAACTTCATACTAAGCACTTTAATACCTATAAAAGCTCAATTATACCTCAAATAACATGTTAGCATATAAAACGGAGGTCGTCTGATTAACGGGCATAATTATAGACATTAAAGTACTCGAGGGGGCTAAAATGCCTAAGTTCAAGGGTAATGAGTGCTATGATTCGGGACGAATTAATATGCTACAATAATGAGGAGGGGTATTAAACATGAAGAACCTGGAGGTGTGGAATAAGGCTGCTATGATCAAGTCTTTGTGGAATCTCTATAGTAAAAAACATCTTTTGGATCAAATGGTGTAATGTTTAAAAAATCAAAGGAAAAGTATATGGGCATTAAACATTCCAAATGACACTACCTGGAGTTGGGGGAAGATTATGAAATGAAGACAAATTGGTAGACCTCTCATTAAATCAATTATTGTCAACGGGTTAACATTTTCATGCAGTATGATAATCGTAACCCCAGTCATCCACTTCAACCTCTCTATGGTGATAAAGTCATTTATGATGTCGCCAGTAACCACAAGTATAAAGTAGGCAATTTCATTCATGGCAATATGTGGAGATGGCTATCTTCAGTTACTTAGGAGCTGTTGGAAATTAGGAATGCTACCCTCCCCATAGTTAGGCAAGGTTCTTATAATCGAATGGTCAGAATAGTAGGTATACTATGTCTTCTGCTTGGGAGCACCTATCTCCTTCTCCCCCTAGTGTCAACTAGAGTAGGCCCGTTTATAGTAAGATCTGCATTCACAAGTGTTATTTCATCCTATGGATGGTTTAGAGAGGCCATATACACTAAAGACAAACTCTTCAAATGGGGCCTTATTGATAACAACCTTTGTGGGATTTTTAATGCCCATGAGGAATCCATTCCAGATATATTCTCTGATTGCTACTTTACCAAAGAACTGTGGAATGACGTACTCTACAGGAACTAATTGTATATGGATGTCTTCAGCAGAGATGTGGAGTTGAATCCAGCTCTCACCAACTATAAAGAAAGACCATCATAAAAAAGATTATATGCCTTTCTTTATCTTCTACTATTTATTATATTTAGTTAGAGAGGAATGGCAAAAGCATCAATAGAATCTTTAAGAACTCAAAGACAATTATGAATATGATTAAGATAATGGTCAAATCTAGAGTTCTAACTTGGAAGAAATCTAGAAGAAGCTATAATAACTAGATGGTATGTATGTATTGGGGTCTTCGTGAGTACACTTTTGATTCTAGTTAGTTTAGATTCTTTTATATTTGTTTGGTAGATGGTATAGTGTGTCATTCAAATTATGTTTATGTTCTCTGGCTTGAGGGGAATGCCCCTCATGTCTGTTTTACTTTAAGTCCATCCCTCTTCTCCATGTAAATGGTTTTCTTTCTTTAATATATAAATAATTTACCAAAAAAAGGATTGTAAAGTGCTAGATGGGAGGATTACTTATAGAATTAAACGTTGGACCACTAAAATGCTAAGCTATGTTAGAAGACTTCATCTTGTCACCTCTTTTATTTTCAACATACAAGTGTATAGGTCAATTATGTTCATCCTTCCTAAAGTTACACTTAAACCATTGACGATTTATTCTCTTAATGCTAAGAGTTGTGACCATTTATTCTCCCAATGCTCCCTCTCTAAAGAGATTTGGGAGGAGATTTACTTCAGTAATTTGACATACGAAGGGTTGGAAAGTGAGGAAGATGAAATAAACAAGGCTATCAGAGACTACAATGGTGATTCTTTTATTTTCAAAATTAGAATCGTAACATTCTCCACCATTATGTATTTCTTATGGCTGGAAAGAGATGAAAGAGTGTTCAATGGAATATCTAGAAGACCTACTGACATTATACATGACATAGAAACCATGATCAAGATCAAAGTGATGAAATGGAAGCAGAGTAGAAGATTTTTTTATAACTTGATGGTATGCAAGAACAGGAGTTTAGCTAAAACTATTTTGTATTCTACTTAAAAAAAACTTATTTTCCTTATTCCTATTATTTTGAGGCTTTTGTCTTGTTTCCTTAATACTTCTTAGAGGTTATTCCATCTCTATTTATATATTACTCTTTTCTAATACAATTTTTGTCCCAAATTTTTTTTTGACAACAAGGATCAATTATATGTTACAACTCCTCTAAAAACCAAGCAACTTTTATTTAGGCTCTAAATCTACAACTCCAAATACTACCGGTGTTGATGTAAAAAACTAGATCGCTCTAATTATTCAATAACAGATAAATAAATAAGACAAAGATTTTTAAAGTGGTTCGGCTAGGAATAAAGCCTACGTCCACTGTTATGTTATTGCTGAATGTTTGTGGAATTCTTGATTACAAGTTCTCTCAAGAAATTCCGGTCCCCTTGAATGAGGATGGTACATGGTATTTATAGCCTTTAGGCTGTACATGAAAGGTCCAATACATTAAATGATATACATATGAAAGGGTAATACATTTAATGCAGCGTGTGCGTCAAGAATATAATGAATAGTTGAACAGTTGTCCGTCTGGTAATTAATGATACGGCCGAGATGCAGTTCGGACCGCCTTAGTTGCTTGTTGATCAAGAGTTCCTCGGAGTGCTTAGAGTTCCTCGGTGTGATAGAATTTCTCGGTGTATTCTCGTTGCTCGGAAAGAAGCACGGTTGGTCGGGAAATGATCTTCCTCGCTGCTATTGTGCCATGTAGATTGACACGTGTCTTCATCTTATTCGTCCACATCAGCACATTAATTTTGGTATCAACAGAAGCCCCCAATGTTTCATATTTTGAACTTTGAAGAGTATGGAACATTCTTTCTCGGTATATGGCAATATTAAATGTACTTCCCGGGTTTCAGGGACATTGTATTCAAATTTCCTTCTTATTTCGCAATTTCCGCCTTTTTGATAAGCGCTTTGATATTCGTGCAAATTTTGTCCTTTTAGCCGCCGGAAGTTTAGTAGTTTCTTTTTGGTAATCATTTCTTTCGCCGCTTCCCAATGCAAAGTATTTAAACTTCTTTGGTAACCATACCGTCGTCTACGTTTTTCATTCTCTGCATTCAAGCTTTCTATTCTCTTCTTCTCTTGTGCGTTCATCCTTGTTTCCGTTCGTTGTCAACACATCTCCTTTCTTTCTGTAAGATCTTCTTTCTTTCTTCTGTATCTCTTTTATTCAATATGGTTTATATTGTGGAGTCTATTGAGAAATTCCGTTCTGATTTTTCCATTCCTTCGTGGGTAACTCTAGAGGTTCTTTCTGAGCCTTTAGATTACTTTCGATTGGCTGAGGGACATTGGTTCCCCAGTCTTTTTGTTGCTGAATGCGGTTTTTCCTTTCCACCAAACTCATTATGTCTTGAGTTTTGTCAATATTTTGATCTTGTTCCTGCAAAAATAGCCCCCAATTCATGGAGAATAATTAACGGGGTGCACAAATTAAATTTAACTCATGGGACTCGTATTGGGATCCCTGAAATTATGTTTTGTTATAAATGGGCTGTTCTAGATAATATTTATTATTTAAAAACTAGGTATTTGAATAGGGCTCTTGTAGTTAATCTCCCTGACTCAAATAGGGATTATTTTGAGCATGGGTTGGTCATAAAAAATTGGCAACATGCGCCTTTATCTGGGAATGAAGTATACAACGGTCCCAGATGCCCCCCATACGGCAACGGGATAGGTTTATTTTTCATTTTATTTTACTTATGAAATTATGCTTTCATCATGTTTGACAAAATGTATGACTGATATTCCATTATGTATTTATTTGCAGTTGATAGCAAAAGAAAAACTCCAAAAGAGTCAGAAGTGAATATCAAGCATTTGAAACTTATCTGGAATTTGCATAAGACCATTGCTGACGAGCATATTAGATCTGCTTCATATTTACTACAGTATAAGAGTTACACAACCTCTTATACTGCTCGCCCTGTTGAACCAGCTTCAACACCAGAAAGTTCATCTTCAGATTCTCATATCCCCCTATCTCAGAGAATGGGCAAGAAAAGAGCTCCTCCTGCTCTATTTGGTGAAACTTCTTCTGCTGTTGGAGCCCAGAAAGGCAAAATTGATGTCCCAGAGGGGACTAAAAAAGTAGATGCTGGTTCCTCCAAAGTTGCCGAGAAGCCCCCAGTGGCCCCGAGCAAGAAAGATGCTCCTGCTGATGTAATTGCCATCTCTCCGACCAAGACTTCTTCCTTGGTTGATGCTGCTGACCGTCCTTTGAAGAGATTGAGGAAATCATCCTCAGTTAATCTTGCTGGAACTGCATCTTCTCTACCCGCTGGTGGTAGTAGTGTTTCAAACATCCTTCTTCCGAGTTCTTCAATGAGCTCAGTTATACCCGAGGTTCTCGGGGTTGATGAAAAAATTCCTAGGGATACACTGACATCCCTAGCTGCTCGTCATCTTTCTTCAGTAAATTTCTCACTCCTTTGGTCTTTCTTTCTTTTTCTTGAATTCTTGTATTTGTGTTGACTTTACTGTTTTTCTTATCTTTCAGCTAGTGAACTGCTTCAATACCATCGTGAAGAAAGATCAAGTTATTAAAGCTTCCAGTTCCTCGTCCGATGTCGACGATGCTTTGTTGGGTTTAGCCCAATCTGTGAAGGAATCTCGCCAACAGTACATCGAGGAGAAAACTGTTTGGGAGAAAAAATTGGCTGCAGCTGAGGCTGATAAGATGAGGATGGCTGAAGCCTCCAAAAATTTGGAGGAGAAAGTTAAAGTTTTGGAGGTTAAACATCAGGAATCTGATGATAAATTGAAGAAGGCAGAAGAAGAACTATCTACTCTGCGAGATATCAAGGTTAAGAAAGAGGAATTGGAGGTGAAGCTTTCCTCGGAGAAGTCGAGGAGAAAAGTCGCAATCAAGAAACATTTCAGCGTTGGTTGGGAGAAAGGATGGGAGAGAGGGATAGCTGCAATGACGTCCCAAGTTCAATATGGGGAGTTGAAATACTTCCATGATGGTTGGGTAGCTGCTCTGCAAGAGCTAAAAGTCCAAGATGATTCTGAGCTATTCCAACGGCATCTCCCTGGTCCTCCTCCACCAATTGTGGAAGAAGAAGAAGATGAACCTGCCTCAGATGAGTCTTCTATGGCTATGGGCGATCAAGTTTCTGCCTCTCAACCCTCTACTACCGAGGACGTTTCTTCCATGCCTCCTCCTCCCGAGAAGATTCCTACCGATCAAGCTGTTATTACCACCGAGCAACCGAGCTCCTCGTCCCAGCCTCCCGAGAAAGTCTTGGGAGACAAGGAAAAGGTGTGAAGTTGTTCGGTAGCATTTCTGTATTTCCTTGTAATTGAACAATGTAACTTTTTGATGATCTAATATAATATATCTTTGCTTATCTCTGTTGTTGATAACTTGTTTTTGTTGATTGTTGTCTTTCTCTTGTCATTAGTTTGTTGCTAGAATGGAATTGATCTCTTCTCATGATACCGAGCTGATGCAGCAATGTCATCAATACTATAAGGCTGGTCATACAGATCTTAGTACATCGGAAATTGCTGATATCCTTGGTCATGGTGCTTCAGAGCAGGCTATTGAAGCTTATCAGTACTTGAAAGCTTTACTCGACCGAGTAGTGGCCAACAATGTCGCTTACTATGAGTTGATTGAAGAGCTTCATGGTTCCTTAGAGGATCTTCAAAATCAACACAACGAATCAATGGCTTCGTTGCATAAGGATTATGACAATAGATACCAGCAGCTCTCTTCAGAAACAGGCCACAAGAAGATCATTGCTGGGTATGACGTTAGGGAGAGGACCCTAAAAGGTGAAGTTGAAGCCTGTAGACAAATTGCCGAGATCCTGGAACAAGAAAATAATAATTTACAGAAAAAATTAGCTCAATATGAATCTGCTGCTTCATCTTCTACTGCATTAATACCAGTTACTGATGAGGGCTTCTCGTTCTTAGAGGTCGAAAATGCCAAACTAAGGCAAGAGCTGGAGGATTTAAGAAGATCTGCCATTTCTAGAACTGCTCGGGGACGAGGAAAAGGTTCTCGGGGGCGAGGAAGAGTCCTCAGCCAAAATGTTGAAGAGGCTCGCACTCAGTCTACGCTGGAAACTCAAGCATTCCAGTTGAAAGTAAAAGATCGTGCTCTGACTGAAATGTCCAATAAAAATCTGTCTCTGGAAGATCAGCTGGCATCAACGAAATCTGCCTTGCATAACAAGGATCTCTTTGCCAAAAGCCTTCATGAACAATTGGATAGATTAACCTTCCAATTCCATAAACAGCCAAGGGAATTCTGGATGGCAGGATATAATGAAGCTCTCGTTCATCTGGATGCTCGCATTGAACATGCTAATAATGAAGGTTACAAGCAAGGATGGTTAAATGCATTGGGTGTGTTAAAGTTGGAGCAAGGGCATTTTTTATGGGACTATCATGCTCCATCATTATTAGACTTGCCTGTACCACCTTTCAAATTGGATATGGCATGGATCCCAGCTCGTTCCATTCCTCGCAGCCTAATTTCAAAATACCTTGGTGATTATAGCCTTCATTCCCAGGTTGAATTATCTCGTCCTGAGCATCTTTTGGATACACCTTCTGTTATGAACGTCAGAATGCTCAGAGATGTTAATTTCATCAATTCTCCCCTTTGCCTAGAAGACCCTCCTGCCGGCGAGGAACCTGTTTCTAAAGCACAGGGCAAAAAACCAATAGAATAGTAATATTCATGTAACAATTTAGTACCTTCTTGTAACTTGTAATTTATTCTAGATTAATGAAAAGATTTTCATTTTCCGTTTGCCAATTTTGTTAGTCTTGTGTTTATCAAGCACATTTATGTATCTATGTATCTGTTAAAAAGATAACAATATTATTGTTCAATAAGCAACTTAATAAAAAGTTACAAGTATTAGTAATGTTTCTCGATCACTTAATAATAAAGTAATGAGTAAAAATGTTCAAACTGTTTCCAACCAACCAAGGTGGGTGAATAATGTTTGTCGACCAATTACAGTTGATGGGTTTTTTTATCCCCGACCAGCTATACTTGGTTCAATTATAAAAATGCGTCCAACCAACTAAGATCAATAATTTGTCCTCGCCGACCAACTACAGTTGTTAGGTTTTTATCCCCGACCAACTATACTTGGTGTATTTTTTGAACATTTTGTTCTTCAAAGAACTCATTGTAATAATATTACCTCCCGACCAACATAAGTTGTAATATGAGAGTATATTTTTATCTTACCAACCGTAGTTGATCATGCTGGTGTACACTTTCTGGCTCCTTAAAGCTTTTGGCTCCTTAGAGCATTTTTTGGCTCCTTAGAGCATGTCCTCCTAACCAAAGGAGGTTGGCTACTTATAGCACTTTTGCTCCGTAGAGCTGTCCTCCTAACCAAAGGAGGTTGGCTCCTTAGAGCACTTTTGCTCCGTAGAGATGTCCTCCTAACCAAAGGAGGTTGGCTACTTATAGCACTTTTACTCCGTAGAGCTGTCCTCCTAACCAAAGGAGGTTGGCTACTTATAGAACTTTTGCTCCGTAGAGCTGTCCTCCTAACCAAAGGAGGTTGGCTCCTTAGGGCACTTTTGTTGTGTAGTGTATTACACTAGTATTCCCCGAAAAATTTTCAACCAGAAAGAACATGGGGAAACATCCTCGTTTTATTCATAATGAAAGAAATGCTTTACATTTGACATCACTGATAATACTTGCGCAGGTGTTCAGCATTCCATGCGTTCTTAAATTCCTCTCCTTCTAGAGTTGTTATTCTGTAAGTTCCTGGTCGAACAACCTCTGTAACTCGGTAAGGTCCATGCCAGTTTGCTTCCAGTTTATTCTACTTCTGAATGACCTTCTTTAGCACATAATCCCCCTCTTTTAAATCACATTTCTTTACCCTTTTGTTGTAAAACAGAGCTGTTCGTTGTTGATAAGCAGCATTCCTAATGGTTGCCTCTTCTCTGACTTCCGCGAGCATATCCAAATCCATCCTTCTCATCAGATCACTGATCGGAGAATTGAAATTTAACACCCTGTGTGTTGGTAGGCCCAACTCGGCAGGTATCACAGCCTCACTTCCGAATGCTAGCATATATGGTGATTCCCCTGTTGCTGCTCGGGGAGTTGTTCGGTAAGCCCACAGAACTGATTGTAGCTCATTAATCCAATTTGATTTAGCGTCACTTAACCTCTTCTTCAACCCATTTAATAATGTTCTGTTCGTCACTTCAGTCTGCCCATTGCTTTGGGGATGGCCTAGTGCTGAATGAAACTTCAAGATGCTTGACTGATGACAATAGGCAGCAAATTCTTCATTATCAAATTGTGTTCCATGGTCTGTGATGAAAGCGTGGGGGAGACCATACCGACAAATGATATTCTTCCATATGAACTGATACACCTTCTCGTACGTCATGTCAATTAGTGGTTCAGCTTCCACCCACTTAGTAAAATAGTCTACTGCCACGACGAGATACTTGAACCTTCCTCGGGTCGTCGGCAGTGGTCCAACCAGATCAATCCCCCACATGGCAAATGGCCAAGGTGATGTTATGGGTGTCAACAATGCCTGTGGAGTTCTTCGGATGGAAGAAAAACGTTGGCACTTGTCACACTTCTTAGCATAGGCTATACAATCAGCTCTCATCGTCGGCTAGTAGTATCCCTGTGTCATCACCCTTTGCAGAAGAGTCCGACCTGCTACATGAGCTCCACAAGATCCTTCATGGATTTCTTCAATCAATTCTTGGACTTCTGATGGATGCACACATCTCTGCAAACCTGCCATAATTCCTCGTCTATACAAAACACCATTAGCTAACACATACCGAGCAACTTTATACTTCAATTTCTTGGCAGCTAGTTTGTCCTCCGGTAGTACTCCTTCTTCAATGTATGCTCTGATAGGATCCATCCAAGATGGTCCTAAATCAAGGGTAATAATCTTCACCGTCAGATCTTCTTCTATGCTCCGACTTTCTAGTACTTCAATTGGTATTGTTCTTCGCAGCTCGGTGCGCGTAGCTGATGCTAGTCGGGCCAATGCGTCTGCTCTAGCATTCTCCATTCTCGGTATCCTTACCAATTGAATAGCATCAAATTCTTTCAATAACTCCATCACTTTTGCATGGTACTTCACCATTAACTCTCCCTTCACTGCATATATTCCCATCATTTGATTCACAATTAATTGAGAATCACTGAAAACAATTACTTGACGTGCCTCCATAACTTTCGCCAAATGAAAACCTGCTATCATAGCTTCATATTCAGCCTCATTATTGGAAGCTTTGAATTGGAATCTCAAGGCATACTCCATGTCAATATCATCTGGAGAGTTTAAAACAATCCCTGCTCCACAACCAGCCGTGCAAGATGATCCATCTACATATAATCTCCATGTATGTAACTCGTCTTCAAATTTCTTATCTGTTAGAGTTCCTCGGCGAAATATCATCTGTTTTCTTTCATCATCCCCGGGTATCCTTCGTTCCTCGTCGATCATTTGTTCGCGCCCCTCTACCAACCGGAGTTGGTCGGGGTTTGAATATGATGATTTTTCTACATCCACAAGTCCTTTTACCAACCTTGGTTGGTTTGGATCTGTGTCTGTTGATCCTGTATCGTCCACAGGTAGGTCAGCAAGCACCTTTTGCTCCTCGGGGGTATCAGGGTATGTGAACTCTGCTATAAAATCTGCCACGGCTTGCCCTTTCAACGATGATCTGGGTTCATACACAATATCATATTCACCGAGCTCTATTGCCAAGTACATCAATCTTCCTGATTTTTCTGGCTTGTGAAGGGCTTGTCTTAACGGCATGTCGGTATACACAATGATGGTATGGGCCTGGAAGTATGGCCTCATTCTTCTACTTGCTTCAATTAATGCCAGTGCCAATTTTTCCAGCTTTGGGTATCTGATTTCCGCACCTCGGAAGGCCTTGCTTGTGTAATAAATTGGCTTCTGGACTCCATTCTCCAATCTGATCAACGCCGAGCTAACTGCATTTTCTGATACTGCCAAATACAAGTACAGCTTCTCTCCAGTTATTGGCCTAGACAACAATGGTGGGGCTCCCAAATACTTCTTCAAATCTTGAAAGGCTTTCTCACATTCATCAGTCCACTCAAAACTTTTTCGTAGTGTTTTGAAGAATGGGAGGCATTTATCAGTTGCTCGGGATACAAATCTGTTGAGTGCTGCAACTCGTCCGGTAAGACTCTGCACTTCTTTCTTCGTCGTCGGGGATCGCAGCCCTAAAAGAGCCTTGATCTTTTCTGGATTTGCCTCAATACCTCGTTGGTTGACGATGTATCCGAGGAACATTCCTTCTCGTACTCCAAAGGTACATTTCGTCGGGTTAAGCTTCATCTGGTATTTATCCAGTTGATCAAAAGTTTGACTCAAGTCAACCAAATGATCTGCAGCTCTCTTGCTTTTGGTGAGCATGTCGTCGACATAGACCTCCATATTACGGCTGATTTGTTCGGTGAACACCTTGTTCATCAACCGCTGATATGTTGCACCTGCATTTTTTAAACCAAAAGGCATAACATTATAACAATAAGTTCCCCTTGGGGTAATAAAAGAAGTACTTTCCCTGTCTTCAGGTTTCATTTTGATTTGGTTGTAGCCAGAATAAGCATCCATGAAGCTGAGTAGCTCGTGTCCCGAGGTAGCATCCACTAGTTGATCAATTCTGGGCAATGGAAAATGATCTTTTGGACATGCCTTGTTGAGATCAGTAAAATCAACACACATTCTCCATTTGTTGTTCTTCTTCTTTACCATCACCACATTCGCCAACCAATCTGGATATTTCACATCTTCAATGAATTGGGCTTTCTGGAGTTTCTCGACCTCCTCTTGTATGGCCTGGTTCTTCTCGGGACTAAACACTCTTGAAATGACCACATCCTTCATCCTCATTTTGATCACCAGAGGATCATCATGATGGTAAAGAACACCTGCCAGGTCGTTTTTTAAAAAACCAATCACTAGCTTCTCTTTGTTTACCTTCCTCGGACGATCATCCTCGGCCAGGTTTATTCGCTGAATGTATGAACAAGCTTGAGCCTCTCCGAGGTAAGCTTTTCTTTCTGCAGTAAGGTCTCCTCCTCCTGCATCTCCTCCTGTAATAACATTACAATCAAATGACCCAAAACGTATGGAAAATACCTCTCGTTCGGGTTTCCTTGGCTTCTTGGGAAGATCGGGGTCATCATCTGGATCCTCTTCATGGTCCCTCCTCTTTTTCTCCTATGCACGACGAGGAGATCTAGATCTCTCTCTAGTTCTATCATCATTCTTCCTCCCACTCTTGCGATCTACATACTTTGATAATTTTCCTCTTCGGATGAGTGTTTCAATCTCGTTCTGAAGGGCTATACAATTTTTGGTCATATGGCCATGATCTTTGTGAAACTCGCAATATTTGGCCTTATTCCTCAGGTCGGGATCTGTCTTCAGTTTCTCTGGCCACTTGATTTCCTCGTTATTACTGATTTCTTCCAAAACATGATTAATACCCACTTTCAATGGAGTATAATTATCATACTTCTTTAGGGCTTCCAACTTCATCCTGTTATTCTTGGAATGTTTGTCACCACCATTACCTTTCTGATCTTTCTTCTTAGAATTGTCGACCTCCACTTTAACTTCTTTATCCATATTCTTCTTCGCAGCCATAGCTTCCTCGGCATTCATGATTTTGGCCGCCTTTGCCATCAACTCCGACATATTTTTAGGTGGATCTTTGGCCAAAGTGTAGTACAGCTTGTTAGGCAGCAAACCACTCATCAGAGCAGTGATTGCTGTCTTTTCTTCATAATCTATGACTTCCAACTTTTCGTTATTGAAACGAGTTATGTAATCTCTAGTACTTTCACCTGATTTTTGTCTAACACTTAGCAAGTGTGCTACTCGCTTTACCGGCTTTGCTCCAAAACAAAAATTGCCAATAAACAATTCGGCTAACTGAACAAAGGTTGAAATCTTACCCCGAGGAAGATTATTGTACCATATCTGTGCAGATCCGGTAAGAGTTCCCGAGAATGCTCTACACCTCATCTCGTCGGGGATAGCGTAGATATCTGCAGCAGCTTGGTATTGTTCTATATGAAGTACGGGATCTGTCTTTCCATCGTACTTGGGAGTCACTACGGGTGCTTTGAATTTCGACGGTGTAGGGAAATCCATAATGGCTTGCACAAAAGGTGTTCCTTGAACAAAAGTTCTCTGTAAGGGGTTCCTCGCCTTAGCCATTTCTCCCAATCTATCCTCCAACCGTTGAATGGAACCTTTCCATGCTTCATTCCCTTCCTCGGGCCGCTTAGTCCGAGCAACTGATTGCTCTGACGTAGCTTCCTGAGATTTATCTCGACGAGTGGTTGGTCGTGATTGCGCAGATCCTTCTCTCAAACCTGGTGGTGGTCGAAAACTTCTTGATGGAGCCCTAGGTGGACTCATGTTCCTCCTTGGCCCTAACCGACTGAAAGGAGACACTCTGCTTAACCTTTCCAAAGCGCTAGTTCTCTCCGGAGAGAGAGTGATACGTTGATCTGTATCCGTAGCCCGTATCGATGAAGTTCGCCCAGGCTGATAAGAAGAATCATTAGACTCCTCATTGCGATATGACCCAGTACGTCTAGATTGCGATTGCCTATGATTACTCCTTTGCCCTGAATAGGTAGGTGCAGCGCCCTGAAGAGTTTGAATGAGTTGCCTCATAGATTCTTGCATGGCGGTTTGTCCTTGAGCCAGATTTGTCATAATTCCAGCCAGATCTGGGGATGCAGATGGATTTGGAAGATTTCCAGTATTTCCAACATTTCGATTACTGGATTCTGGATTATCTGCCATTGGTGATAAATGATTTTTATGAAAAACGATAATAACAGTCGTTTCCCACAGACGGCGCCAATCTGTTGATGTAAAAAACTAGATCGCTCTAATTATTCAATCACAGATAAATAAATAAGACAAAGATTTTTAAAGTGGTTCGGCTAGGAATAAAGCCTACGTCCACTGTTATGTTATTGCTGAATGTTTGTGGAATTCTTGATTACAAGTTCTCTCAAGAAATTCCGGTCCCCTTGAATGAGGATGGTACATGGTATTTATAGCCTTTAGGCTGTACATGAAAGGTCCAATACATTAAATGATATACATATGAAAGGGTAATACATTTAATGCAGCGTGTGCGTCAAGAATATAATGAATAGTTGAACAGTTGTCCGTCTGGTAATTAATGATACGGCCGAGATGCAGTTCGGACCGCCTTAGTTGCTTGTTGATCAAGAGTTCCTCGGAGTGCTTAGAGTTCCTCGGTGTGATAGAATTTCTCGGTGTATTCTCGTTGCTCGGAAAGAAGCACGGTTGGTCGGGAAATGATCTTCCTCGCTGCTATTGTGCCATGTAGATTGACACGTGTCTTCATCTTATTCGTCCACATCAGCACATTAATTTTGGTATCAACAACCGGGTATATCCCTACAATAGAAAGAAGAAAACTAATAGAATTCATAAAACATTTAATTTATTTGTACCTAAGATGTCACTTTAATAACCAAATTTAATGTTTTGCATTGATTCCCAATTTTACCAGTTTCACCAAGAAGAATTCCTTTGTAGTGCGAATTTAAGAATGCCTCGTCAAGAAATAATGAAGGCCTATGATAATTGAAGCCTTGAATTCTTGCATCAAATAAAACAAATAGTCTCCTAAAATGTCCATTGTTGGCATCTCAATCAATCTTTGGGAGCTAACAGGGTTTCTCAAAATTGCAACATTAATATACCATCGAGGTCTATAAAATAGCAATGATTGATCACCATATACTTCTTTATTTGCCTTCTCAACAACCCACCATGACAAAGGATAACCGATAATCAACCCATAGCTAGTGGTAAAAAGATTAATAATATCAATTGGATGTGTATGAGAATTTTAAAGAATCTGATATACAATCGCAATATCCATAATATAAAAGAATTGATTACCCTTTTCAACTCTACCATGGATAAACAATTTACAATTTGTTACAACCTTGAAGTCGTATTTTATTATTATCCCCTCTTTATCATTCTTTGTGTAGAAAAACTTGAACCCAACCTCAACTATAATCAAACACAGTGCTTTTTTATATTCACACATAGATCCTTTAAACTTTTGACCTACATGTGGTAGTCCATATGCCCAACTAGTCAATAGAAACACTTTTTCTTCATACAAAAAGAATTACCGTACCCTCACACTTCCAACAAAATGGTCAATGTTGTTAAAACTACTACTCTCTAACGCTTTTCACTCACGACTTCAAAATATATACTACAAATCCCATGCCAATCATAATAAAAAAATATGATTTTCAAATCTCCATCACAATAAGGTATGCAATATAGATCTAGGCAATATATACAAAACCGATACAAAATCACAACACAAATCTTTATATTATAAACATATACTTTAGACCAAAAAATTGAACTCTGTATCACCACAACACACTAAGAAAGAGGTTTATTCACCATATTTCAAAATCAATATCATGAAAAAATCCATGAAAATTTACACTCAATAAAACATTAATATTATCACATATATATTAACTCTCCTAATCATTTTAAGATACAATATAATTTATTTTACCTAAAACATCTCATAAGACCACCCAAACAAATCTATAAAAATACTATTTGACACATTTAAAAATTTTCTATAATATCACCATATACAATCGTACATATACAAAACTCAAAAGTAGCAGCCCCATCATTATCTTCATCAAATCATTTTATTATATCAGATCACCTACAAGTTTTGCAAAGGTATCATGATCCAAATGCAAGATTCATTCTTTGGACTTAGTTCTTTTTGCTTAGTTCTCGAAATATGATCAATCGAAGTTAGAAGCAAAGATTTTTATGTCAATTCCCAGCACTTACACCAAATACGTCCAGGTATCGGTGAAAACCATTAGATACTATTTTTATTTGCGAAGCATAATGGGCCTGTAATCATGAAAAGTAAAAATATAGAGGTAAGACTCGTAGATAGTACCAAAAAAGTCATTGTCATGAGTTCCACACTGACCTTATGATAATATGATCATAAAGTAGTTACTATATAAGAAAAACTCGCAATAGTTTTGATCTAAAGTAATATAGAATTTTTTTTTTAAAGATATAGTTATAGAGTTGATTATCAGCATGTAAAATATAATTATTTTTTAGGTAAATTAAGATTATATTAGAAAGAATAGAATGTCAAAGAGAGGGACTACATCCCAAACAAAACAAGCTACAAGACACAGCAACAATTAAAGCCTCCAAACATAACTACCAAGAAGATATAACAAAATACAAAAGATGCAACCCTAACTAGTTATGAAAATTGAAGTAAGGAAGGCCCCAAAGGTTGCAAGCCATCCAGTCAGAGTAGCTTATTCTAGTCTTCTTCCAATTGTGACCAATCTAAAACAATTTAGATAGTTCAAGGACCAAATTAAAACCTCGTTAATAGTTTAAGGACAATTTTGGAAATTAACTCTTTATAAAATAAGCCTCTATAACTACTGTAACAACGCGTATATTTTGACCTTAGGGTTGATAAATTCCTAACATTAAAATATACAACTTGTAAAAGCAATTTAAATATAATTCTCTGCATAAAAGTAACAAATAAACATGTGACAAATATAACAATACGACATGAAAGTCCTCCAACGTAAAACTAAAAAAGATGCCTCATAGCTATAAGAGAGAGAGAGAGAGAGAGAGAGAGAGAGAGAGAGAGAGAGAGAGAGAGAGAGAGAGATCTACAACTAAACACCAACTCAAAATACACATGCCAATACTAAGCCTCAATAATACAAGCCAAGTTCTATTCCAATATGACTGCCACCTAAACCTAAAGTTACAACTCACACGACTAAAAATAAAGGGTTGTAAAGACATAAGATGGACCTAAATTGATCTATGATGCTGCAGATATCTAAAAAGGAGAGTAGGGAGTAAGTACTAGCTAGAAGGGAGAAAATATATGCAGGTGGACCAACTCTAGCACCTGAAAATTTACCATGAATAAAATGTGTCAAACCCCTAGCAAGTCGCCAAGCTACGCAACTCAAAACAAATATATATATGAATGATTAATTCATAATTTATATTAACAGCAAAAATGACCTACCATGTGTCACAGAACCTCATAATACATAATTAACTCATTAATATAATTTATTAATTAACCTCTTAAGTAATTACAACGTAACCGACATGTGCCCCTCCTCCGCGACCATCTCAAGAAGCATGCAGTACACCCATATGAGACTGTCACACAACTTGTCGCCAACAGCTTCACAGTGTTGAAAAACCTATCATCACTCGTTACGTAGTGCCGAAAGTCCACAACACTATGTGACATAACAAAATCTTCGTAAGATCGTACTCCTTAAGTACAACCACATCAGAGTTTTCTCTCTCGGCATATACCCATAATCCACATTCATTATTTCATTCTTTATCAACGTAAACTTATCCCTTATCGTTACATTATCATTGTCCAATTACCCTACCCTTTGGGTTATTTTAATTAGATTACTCAACGAAGCATTATGTCATTACATAAAGGACTAAGAGGGATGATATTTCTAACGTGGAATAACTGATAAATCGAAACATTAATAAAAAAGAGGTGTTTTAATTAAAGGTTCTAATATCGTCACTCCTAGCCATCTCTAAAGTCCAAGTGTGGGATGTCTCATAAATGAAATCCAAACATGAAAACCCTGATACACTTCCGTTTAGATAGACTAGTTATTAAGATAATATAGCTAGTTGAATATTTATTGGGTGAATTAAATTAGGAGAATAAGTATCCAACTTCTATATTCAACTGCCTCTATTCAACAAAAGTCAACAACAACCATAAAACACAAGCCAATAGATGTGTTTATCCCATACTCCTTATAATCCATCTATTCGGTTAATTTATTTCCAACAACATAATAAAAGTAGTAAGGGGTTTACATTGAATTCTTATATAATTAAGTCAAATTCATAATTCCAAGAACGTTATTCAACACAAGGGATTCTTTTCACACTTCAAGAATATAAAAATGGGTAATCACTGATAATAAATCCTTAGGAGCAACTAAACCATATATAACATGCTTAAAATCTCATTAATAAGGCATTCATTACCAAATATATTACTCTCAATGCTAAAGGTATAATTTTACTAAGCACATGCATTTTAGAATTTAACCTCAAATAGTATGTCCAAATTACTCATCATATTTTCCAATAAATATCAGTCCAAGATTTAACGTCAAACCCTAAATGTCAAATTTCAAACATGGTTTCAATAGCAAAATATCTCACACTAATTAGGGCAAATTGTTAATATATATAACATATGAGCATAACCAGTTTCACTTAAACAAGATTCTACAATTAGTGTTTAGGTGATATTAACATATGCATATATAAAAGGAGAGGAGTTGATAGCAACTTGCCTAAAAAATGAACTAAAACTTGATTTAAGATTACGAGAAGTCGTCTTGAATATGCTAGTCTTGAAATCCTCTTGAAAAGCTTTTTTTGGTAAGTTAAATGTATATATTAAATAAGAATGGATACCAAGATCTAGGGGCATACCCCCTAGAAAGCCAAAAGTTGCAAAGGCAAAAAGGAGATTGGGCGTACCCAATTATAAAAGAGAAACCATCCTAACTAGTCATACGAGGAGGAATCAGGAAGTCCCCAGTACTTGCAAGTCATCCAATTATCAAATCTTCTGCTAGCTTTCCTCTAATTCATCACCTTGCATCTAATCATGAATTCAATCTCTTTCAACGGGGCATTAGGAGAATGGCATCCCTATTATGGAGTATATTATTTCTCTCAATACAAATACATTACACAGTAGTGGAGAGAGTTAAAATTCTCATCTTGTTAAAGAAAGAGTTGCCTTTAAAAGTATGGGTAGTCTCTTCAACCTCAACTTCCCAGCTTCCCATGTTTCTATATAATTGATTCCTAAAGATAAATTCCTTCATACATTAGTAGAAAATAGAAACTCGTCCATAAGATGGTTAATGCTTTAACTAGCACTGTGTCATAACTCACACACGTTGTTCTAATCACCCCCCACGTTATCAACTTATTTTTGTAATGATGGCTACCTATAGACCATCCAAAGAATGAATGAGCAATCGGGGATGTTTCTTTTGTTCCAGACCAAATTACACCTACTAGGCATTAGGACTTATTTTTTTATGGCTTCCATAATATTGGCAGAGGTATATCTCACATTCTTAGCATGAGTCCAATAAATGTAATCAAACATAATGGGGTTAATAAAAGGTAATATAAAGATTTTAATTTCATTCAATCCCTAGGTGGTAGAGGAAGGGCATCTTTACTCACTCCCACTAATAAAGTCGATAACTTTGGCCTTAGAATGGGTGGAGGGGACCAAGGGGGTGCCAGTTGTCTAACCACATAAAGGCGTCCTTCCCAATACCAATGATAGACTTGATGAGTGGCTTGTCAATATCTTTGAGTTTTAGTAATTTCATCTAGCTCTAGAGGCATCATTGGATATTGCAAGATCCCACATACTTCTATGTTTAATCTTGTATGTGTGGCGCCATTTCACCCATATGTTATCCCTCTTACTGCACATATTCCAGAAGTGTATAAGCATAGATGCTTTGTTACACATTTGTAAGTAATTGATGCCTAAACCACCCTTAACTTTAAGAGCACAAACATCCTTCCAATCCACCTTAGCACCTAAATATTTGAGTTCAGGGCCATTCCACAGAGAGTTTCTGAGAAATTGATCAATAGAATCCAACATTTTTTTAAGGAGAATGAAGTGGCTTTCCCAATATACCTATGTGCTAAATAAAAAAGCTTTCACTGACTAAAGTCTACTTGCATAGCTTAAGAGCTTAATGGTCCAGCTTTTGACTTACTAAGTAATTCAATCAATGAGGATTCTACAATACTCAAACTTCAATCTAGTGGATATAAGAGGCACACATAAGTATTTGAAGGGTGGATTGTCCACATTTAATCCCAGTCTAGCAGTCATGGAATCCAAAACATATTCATCAATTCCAAAATAATAAAGGCTAATTTTATTCAAATTAGGGCATTAGGCCTTCTTCAAACACTAAATAGATTAGACGTATCCATCGCATAGGATGATCAAATCATTCAAAAAATAGAAGTGGTTGATGTCAAGTTATTGACTTTTAGGGTGGTAAGTGAAACCAATATCAGAGCATTGCTTGTCAAGGATAATAGCAAAAGCTTCCATGACAAAGAGAAAAAGGTATGAGGATAGGGGATACCCTTGTCTGAGTCCTCTAGAGCTATTAAAAAAACCACGTAGCTCCTCATTGAGACTGATTGAGAACTTAGCAATTTTAGCACACTCCTCAATCCAATGGATCATATTGGAAGGGAAGCTAATTTTCTTGAGAATGTTAAACAAGAATTCCCAATTCACAATACCATAGCCCTTCAGGATGTCAATTTTTACAGTGCGTTTGGGAGATAAATATTAATGATAGTTCCTCATAAGTTCCTACATCAAGAGAATGTTGTCAGAAATTGATCCACCAGCAACAAAGGCAGCTTGTCTCTCATTGATAAGAAGGGACATAAAAGGATTGATTTTAGTATAAATAATCTTAGAGATACATATGTAAATAGTATTATAGAATGCAATAAGTTCAAAGTCCCTTGTATCACTAGGGATCCTAACTTTGGGAATAAGAGCTAGGGCAGTGCAATTCCATTCTCCAGCATGTGGCTATTGGTAAAAAATGGGACACGGCAACAATAACATCATCCCCCACCACATCCCAGTTATCTTTGAAAAAAAATTCATTATAACCATCACGTCTAGGGGCCTTATTAGAACCTATAGAAGATAACGCATTCTTAATTTCCTCATGGGAAACAGGAGCAACCAAGGCATCATATTGGTTCTGGTTCTGGTTCTGGTTCAACTTCTAGTCATGGTCACCTCAATTATTTAGCTTGTAGTGGTCATAGCAGTATTCAGGAGTAATGAGAAAAATAAAACTGCCTCAGCAGTAACAGCATTGGATCCCTTCACGATATTCTCGTCACTACTTATGATGGTTAGAGTCTTCCTTCTGGAGGTGTTCTTATTGACACACTTGTGAAAGAAGGAAGTGTTTCATATCCCCATAGTGAATCAATTTAATTCTAGACTTATGTCTGTAGTAGGTATCTTCATTGGATCTTAGAGTAGCATACTCTTTGACTACAATATTCTCATCCTCAATCATTTGGCCATTGTAGCCATCCATATTAACCTGACTTTGAATTGAGTGCATTTGGTCCCTCACCTCAATGATGCTAGTAGAAATGTTATTGACCTTTAGGATAGGCTTCAGTCTTTTCAACTTATGTAATAACTGAAGCATAGGATTACCCCTACACTCAAGAGTCCAGGAGTTATATGCCTCTCTCTTAATTCATCATGTTTCATCCAAAAGTTAAAGAATTTAAAAGTCTTGGGTTTCCTCTTAGCATCAGGCATAATATTTATGAGGATAGGACTATGATCAGATATGCCTGGGCAGAGGACACCTCTATTATGGAGTTTGTAGTTTATCTTGAAAATCTTGATTTGATTGGTTAGAAAAATTCCCTTGAATTCTTGTTTGAAAACCTTAAAATTGTCTTATATTTGACTTTGGAAAAATATTGCTTGAAATAGGGTTTAGGGAGTTCTAGGGCTTCTTTGTGAAGAAGGCAGCATAAAATAAGGGTTGCGTAAAAATTGAGTATTAAAATCGTATAAGAGGAAAAACATAATGAGTAATGTAGTGCTACCCACAACCCAGCCGCGACCGAGCTGTGGTGGCAATCATGGACCCCGCGATCAAGGTGGTTAGTTCAGCAATCGTGAATTTTTCCACAAGAAATATATAAGTACCATACTACCCCCAAGCCTTTTTAGAAATTACTTATGAGTCCTAACCAATTACTAACTCATTATTATTACCATATTAATTCGAATCTTTTTTAGTATCATAAAAAATAGTGAGTTAACCTTAGCCAAAATGCTCCTTCATATCTTCCTCTTCCTCTTCTAAACCTTCTTTCTTCCTCATCCACATGTCTTCTCCCTCTTCTTTGGGTGATAATTCTTCAATAGTACCACCAGACGCCTCTTTCTAGGTGGGGAAATCTTCTTCTTAACCTTTGGTTCCATATAATCTTGTTCCTATTCTAAGTGTGCTTGAGTCTGATAATGAAGCTTTGGAGGAGGGCCAAATCATGTCCACTAAAGAAAGCATCAACGTGTCTAGATTGCAAGAATTTAATGAAGAGAAGAAAGTTTACCTTGAGTTTCTCAAGAGTAAAGGTTTTAACTATAATGATATCAAGACTTTTAAAGCTTTTAATGGTGGTATGAGGCAACACAACTCTACTTTTGACCACTAAAAAGGAGGAAACCAACTAAAAAATAAACTTTCGTCCAATTTGCTACAGTATCCAGCATTGAAAACCATGTTAATAAGGTGGCTAAGTCTATCAGCGGTACAGCTACTGCAGTCCCTATGTTTACTTCTTCTAACTTGGATGAGAATATGGCTATAGATGGTATCCAATTCAACCTACCAAAAGATCCAACAGCCTCCAATATGTCTCTGTCCAACCCTGGACATGGTGAGGCTGGCAAGGCCGTAAAATCTTGTGATTAAGTAGTGGTTAAGAAGAGAAAACCAAAGTTTAAACTTACCTACCATAAACCAACTATGGTTGAGGATAGAATATAGGTTAACCCTCCACCTGAGGTGGCCAAACTTAGTTGTGCGAAGTGGGAAAGTAACTATGTTGGATCTTTTTTGGAAGAAAAGTCCCATTTACACTCATCAATAACATTGCCCATAAGTTTGGCCTCTCACAGGTAATAGTTCATGATGAAAGATTCTTCTTCTTCAAGTTTACTAACCAAATTTGTAAAGATAATGTGTTGGAGAATAGATTTTGGCACTTTATAGGCAACCCTATCATTGCGAAGAAGTGGCACCCAAATTTTAACTTCTCCAAAGACACTACTAAAAGAGTTCTAGTTTGGGTGTTATTCCATAAAATACCTATGCAGTTTTGAACCAAATAAGGGTTTAGTTGCATACCCAGTGTTGTTGGAATATTTCTCTATGCAGATAAAGTCACTGAGGATATGAAGAGAATTAGTTATGCTCGAATTTGTGTGGTGATAGAACCTAAAGCTACCTATCTAAAGTCATTAAATCTATTATTGGAGGATGGTTCCCCTACATGTGTCAAAGTTGAATATCGGAGTTTCCCTCACCCATGCTCTCATTTCCTTACCTTTGACCCACCATATTTAAGTATACCAAAGTTAAATGAGTTAGTATGTAGAAGAAAACCAATATAACTGAACATACCAATACAGTCATCTGCACTCCAAATGATGCTTGCAAGAAGGATGATTATGGGGAATGGGCCCAAGTTAGTGGAAGAAACACCAAGAAACCAAGTTTAGAAGAGAGGACTTAATGTACTCAGCAGATAGATAAGAATTCCAATTTTGTCCATGTTGGGGAATACATAAAGTCTAATGATAAGATAAGTAACCCCATTACTAGATACAAGACAAGTAAGCACAATGTTCATAAAGCTCGTGCACGTGTGCAATAAAGGAGGCAAAGAGTCTAACATATAGATAGTAATCATCAATAAGCAACGTAATGATATCCACACATTATTAAGCACACTATTGAAACAAAGTTATGTCTCAAAACAGATTTCAATTGTGATTAAAGTTAATCTATAATTTACCAAAAATGCTCCTCCTTCTCTCTAGACTTCCCTTGCCTAAACTAGCCGTTACCTCTCAGCTTGCTACCCTCCCCTCCTTCCTCTAAACCCTATGTCCTTCCCCGCTACTTCCGCCATGGCTGAACCCCCGACGTTGCCTAGCCTGGACAGGCATGAGTCACCCGTAGTTGCCACCCCAACCATTGATGCCCCTTGCGTTGGTAAGGATGATGTACGTAAGAATGGCCATGAGAAGGGTCATGATAATGACGTCTGGGAGTTCTTAAGAAGTAAAGGCTTCTCACCCGAAGATGTTGATCTCTTTTCCAAAGCCTCTGGTAGGGGCGGTGACGGAGAACGCTCACTGGCCGGTCAGGTGACATCATCTGAGGTCAACCCGGATAGGGGTGCTAATGACGGTGACGGCCAGAAAGGTTCCCAGATTAACGAGGTTATGGCTGACAAGTTAAAGTGTCAGTTGATAGTCGGAATGGTTCTACGAAGCTGGCTAACAAAAGCGGGGGTCCCAATGACAAGACCTGGAGCTCTGTTGCTGCTGAGAAGAGGAATACGAAACTCAGACTCACTTTTCACCAACCCTCTGTGGTTGACAACGTTGTCACTGTCATGCCGCCGGCTGAAGTGACAAAAGAGGGCCATGGAAGATGGATGAACAGCATGGTGGGTTATTTTCTTGGGAAAAAACTCCCATTTACTTTTGTCAAAAATATTGCTACGAGGATGTGGAGCAAGTTTGGACTGACTAAGGTTTTGGCTCACGATAATGGCTTTTTCTTCTTCATTTTTGAGGACCCTTGCCGTAGGGATGAGGTTCTTGATAATGGGCCTTGGCATTTTGCCGGCATGACCATCATGCTGAAGAAGTGGCAACCCAACTTCGTCTTCTGCAAAGAAAGCGCAAAGAAAATACCCATTTGGGTTAAGCTACATGATATCCCAGTCCAGCTTTGGACTGAGGAGGGTCTTAGCTACGTCGCAAGTTCGGTGGGTCTACCGTTGTACGCTGACGCCGTCACAGAAGAAATGAATAGAATCTCGTTTGCGCGTATATGTGTTGAGGTGGAAGCTAAGGAATCCTACGCTGACAGCATCAACATAGTCATGGAAGATGGAACTTATGCTCCTGTGCGTATTGAATACCAAGCTAAGCCACCTTCATGCCCGCACTGCCTTGAGTTTGGGCACACGCTTAATAAATGCTCCAAATCTAAGGTTACTATGAGTTCTCAGACTGCCCCTAATGAGGCTGCGAAAGCGCCGTCACAGGTGAACGCCGAGTGGAAGACGGTCAGCAGGAAGGGCACATCCAAACCCCAAGGGGCCTTTGAGACGGGGGAGACGTCTGGAGCTAGAGTTATTGAGGGAGGGGAGGGGTCTAGTGGAGCCCTCAAAGCTACACCGGACTCTATGGATCCTATTAACGTCTGGGCTGGTTACGTGGAGGATGCTATGATCCCAGTGGAAGACGGTGAGATTACCCCGGTTCCCATTGACCAACGTAAGGAATGTGTCCAGGCTGTAAAACCGTGTACTCAGATGCCTCATGTGGACCTACCGCTGGTTAATGCGTTTTTGGCGTTGGATGAAGAATTCGAGAGCGAGACTACTCCTGAGCCAAATGCCCTTGCCAGAAGAGTTTTGGCTGTTGACGAACTTGTCAATAAACAGAAAGGAGAGATGATTTGTATGGGGCATACTGGGACGAGAAGCAGGAAGAAAGGGAAGGGGAATAAAACCAAATGGTCAAGATAGGGTCTTGGAATATTAGAGGGCTTAATTCCCCTCACAAACAGCGGGAAGTGAATAAGATTATTAGAGACCATCAGCTTGACTTGGTGTGTTTACTTGAGTCCAAAGTTAGGTTTAATAATTTGAATATGGTTACGAGTAACTGCTTCTTTAAGTGGGAGTACTTAGACAATTGTCCTAGTGGAGGAGGTGTTGCTAGGGTCCTGGTGGGGTGGAATCCGGGTTGTGTCATGGTGACGTTGGTTCAATCTCACCCTCAAGCCATGCTGTATAAGGTGGAGGTTGGGGGGAGGAATGCTTGCTTTTGGGCTACCTTTATTTATGGAGAGAACCTTCCGAGTAGTAGACTCTCGCTTTGGGAGTTTTTGAGATCCAACAGTGTAGTCGTCAACGACCAACCTTGGGTGCTAATGAGGGACTTTAATGTTGTGAGATCCCATGACGAGAAGAAGGGGTTGCATGGCATTGATGAGGATGCAACGGATGCTTTTAACCAATGTATCTACGATATCCGTGTGGATGATATGACTACGCAGGGGTTATGGTTCACGTGGAATAAGAAGCAGGAGGGGGAGGATAAAATCCAATCTAGGCTGGACAGAGTTCTCCAAAATGATGCTTGGAACGCGGGGTTTCCTGATTCCCAAGCAACTGTGTTACCTCACGGTGTTTCGGATCATTGTCCAATCATTGTGGCTCTTTCCCATGATGAGCCTAGAGGTCCTAAACCTTTCAAATTCTTCAACTTTTGGACGTCCCATGCCGATTTTAAGGAGATACTTAATGATGCGTGGAACGAAAGAGTGAAGGGAAACCCCATGGCTAGACTGAGCATGAAGATGAGAAGTCTTAAGGTTAAACTTAAAGGGTTCAACAAAAATTTCTTCAATCATCTTTCTTCGAGAGTCAAAGAAGCCAAAGATCAGCTGGACGATGTTCAGGCTAGGCTGGATTCTGACGGGGGTAACACCAGCATGCAGAGGGATGAGAAGACCAAGCTATCCATTTACTTGGAGCTTCGTAATGCGGAGGAGTCTTTCTATAAGCAGCAGTCCAGGGTTAGATGGCTTCAGCTGGGTGATGGTAACAATGCCTCCTTCCACAAAAAGGCTAACCAGGCTAGGGCCAAAAGAAATATCGTAAGTGTTAATGACGAGAATGGTAACAGAGTGGAAGGAACCCAGAATGTGGCTAATATTGCTGTTGAGTATTTTAGTAACCTTCTTGGTAGTAGCAGCACCTGTGTGGACCCTGCTCCTGTTCTTAATGCGAATGTTTGCAAGAGAATTACCGATGAAGATAGAGCGGCTCTGACTGGGCCTTTCAGCGATGAAGAAATTAAAGGGGCCATGTTTGCTATTGGATCGGATAAGTCTCCCGGACCTGATGGGTTCAATGCGCATTTCTTCAAAGAGAACTGGGATGTGGTTGGGAGTGATGTTCTGAGGGCCATCAAATTCTTCTTTAGGTGTTGTTACATGCCCCGTCAGTGGAATTGCACGGCCTTGGCCCTCATTCCAAAGGTTACCACTCCCAATGGGATGCATGATTTTTGGCCTATTTCTTGTTGTAACACCATTTATAAGTGTATCTCTAAGGTTCTTGCCAATAGAATCAAGCCTCTTCTCCCCAACATCATTAGTCTGAATCAGGCTGCGTTTGTGAAAGGGAGATCAATTTCTGATAATATCCTTTTGCTGCAGGAGATTATGAGGAACTACCACAGGGGGCTTACCCCCCCCCCCCCCCCCAGATGCACCTTGAAGATTGACCTATTAAAGGCTTATGACACGGTGAGTTGGGACTTTCTGGTCCAACACTTGGGCTTCCCATCTAGTTTTGTTGGGTGGGTTATGGAGTGCTGCACGACGACCAGGTTCTCTATCAGCATGAATGGCTATCTGCATGGTTTCTTCGAGGGAAGGAGGGGGTTAAGACAGGGTGACCCTCTCTCACCCTATCTTTTTCTCCTGATTATGGACACCTTCTCCTGCATTATGGATAAGGCGAGTACGGACCCGGCTTTTACCTTCCACCCGCGGTGTAAGGAGATTGGTCTTCACCACCTTTGTTTTGCCGACGACCTGATTATTCTTTGTGGGGGGGACTTTGCCTCCTGTTCGGTTGCTAAGAAAGCGCTTGTGGATTTCTGTAGCATCTCGGGGCTCCTGCCTAACCCTAACAAGAGCAGTTTCTACTCTTCCGGTATTGACGAGGGTGGGATTATTCAGATTGGTAGTATGCTAGAGTTCGCTCACAGTAGGCCACCTTTCCAGTACCTTGGTGTGCCCCTCATTACTACGAGACTCAAGGGGGAGGACTGCAAGAGGCTGATTGACAGGATTACTGCTAAGATTAAGTGTTGGACCAATCGGTTTCTCAGCTACGCTGGTCGTCTTCAGCTCATTAAGTCTGTTCTCTTCGGTATACAGGTGTACTGGTCTAGTCTGTTCATCCTGCCTAAGAGAGTTATCCTTTGTATCGAGCAGCTTATGAAGGACTTCTTATGGACTGGGCCCGATTTGAAACACTCAGGAGCTAAGGTCGCTTGGAAGGACCTGTGTTGTAATCTTGAAGAGGGGGGATTGGGAATCAAGAACATTGAGAGATGGAATGAAGCTGCCATTATCAAACTCCTTTGGAACCTCAGCAGCAAGAAGGATGGTTTGTGGGTCAAATGGTGCAATGTATACAAATTAAAGAGGAGGAGCTTGTGGGCTATCAATATTGCTAATGACACTACTTGGAGTTGGAGGAAAATGATGCAACTTAGACACTTAACCAGGCCTCTCATCAAGTGCATCATTGGCGATGGCAACGGGACCTTCCTATGGCATGATAACTGGCACCCCCTTGGGCCCCTGCACCCCCTCTATGGGGATAGGGTTATTTATGACGCTGCTAGCAATCACAAGGCGTTGGTGGCTAATTACATCGCTGAGAGTGGGTGGAGGTGGCCCTCTACGATTACTGTGGAACTTCTTGAGATAAGGAATGCGGAGTTACCGGGTATTAGGCCTGATACCACGGATGAGGTGGTTTGGGTCCCGAGGCCACGCGGGTTCACTATTAGTTCGGCTTATGAGGCTCTGAGTCCGGGTCTCCCTGCCACCACCTGGCATAACCTTGTCTGGAACAAGAACAATATCCCCAAGTGTGCCTTCATTCTTTGGCTGGTCTGTAGGGACGCCTTGCAAATGAAGAATAAGCTCTTCAGCTAGGGCATCGCCGATAACAACCTTTGCTGCAGCTGCTCTAACGGAGTGGAGACTTGCTCTCACCTGTTCAACGAGTGCCATGTGGCCAGGGAGGTCTGGGAGGAAGTGAGATTCAGGAATCAGGAATACCCCTACAGACTGGGATGGGGAGATACAAGGTGCTATCTCCAACTATGAGGGGCCTAAGTTATATAATCGTATCAGATGCATTTCCTTTTCAGCAACTTGCTACTGCCTGTGGATGGAGAGAAATAATAGATTCCATAAGAAGACGAAGGATAATACTGGGGCCATTTTAAAGAAGATTGAGGAGATGGTGAGAGCTAGAGTCATGACTTAGGGGAAGGGGAGAAGAAGCTACGTCAATTGGATGGCTTGCATGAACTGGGGTATTCCAGAGAGTGCTCTGGAGTAGGATTGATTTTGGGTTTGTTTGGTCCTTTATCATTTGTTTCCTTGGTTTTCCAGTTGGGGTATGCCCCTCTGGAGGTTTGAGGGTTTTCTTCCTCTAATTTGTTCCGTTGTTTATACTTGGTTTTAATATACATAATTTTCCCAAAAAAAAAAAAGTAACCCCATTACTATGAAGGAGGTGATCATCCCTAAATCCCCTTTAGTGGTAACTTCTAATTCCTTCGATGCCTTTGAGAACATTTAATGTGAACATAAAACTCATCCAAAACTTTATGGACTTGCTCTGAGGGTCATAGTTTTGGATGATCTTGCAGATAAGAACATCTAGGTTATTAATCCCTCTAAACAGCTTACCAAGCAGAGTCACATTTATAGTGGGAGGGGTAAAAAGAAATCTACTTCTGATACGAGATGATTAAAGTGGCATCATGGAACATTCGGGGATAAATTCCCCCCCACAAACAAAGAGAGGTGTGAAAACTCATTAGAGATCATCATTTATCCTTGGTGTGTCTGCTTAAGACTAAGGTTAGGAGAAACAACCTTATGGTTGTCACGAATAGTTACTTCTTTCGTTGGAATTTCTTGGATAATTGCTCAAATGGAGGTGTTACCAGAGTAATAATTGGGTGGAAGCCCATAATTTTGAATATTGTATTGATCTCCGCTCACCACTAAGAAATGTTGAATAAGGCGAAGGTGATGGCTAGCAATACCACCTTTTTGCTTCATTTCTATATGGTGAATCAGCCTAATAATAAACACCACTTCTAGAACTTTTTTAGAGTGTTGAATAATATGCCTTGGATTCTAATGGGTGATTATAATGATGTTAGAATACACAAAGATAGTATCCAAGGCATAGACTTGAGAGCTACTAAAGACTCCAATATATGCCTCAATGAAATCAATGATGATGATATGGTGTCCAATGGTCTTAGCTTCACTTAGAATAAGAAGCATGAAGGTTTGGATAATATCCAATCTAGAATTAATAGAGTTATACATAATGATGCTTGGCTAACTCCCTTCCTAAAGTCCCAAGCAACTATCCTAACCCATGGAGTCGCTGATCGCCCAATCATCATATCCATATCCCCTCATGAACCTAGAATGTCTAAACCTTTTCATTTTTTTAATTTTTGGATGGACCACAATGATTTTCAAAATGTGTTGGTGGATTCTTGGAGCATAGAAGAAGTTGGAAACCCTATGTACAAACTTAGCAAAAATCCTAGTAAACTTAAAGCTAAGATTAAGGGCTCTCACAAGAAGTTCTACTACCAAATCTCTAGGAGGGTGTATGAGGCTAAGAAATGCCTTGACGACCTTCAGGGTAGATTGGATCATGATGGCTGCAATGATGAGATCCAAAAGGAAGAAAAAGAAATGGTTATTGAGTACATTGAGCTGAGGAATGCTTAAAAATTTTACTATAAGCAGAATTTTAGAGTTGAGTGATTTTAGTTGGGGGACTTAAATAGTGATTTCTTTTACAAAAAACTAACCCATCATAAGGCCAACGAGAAGATCCTTAGCATTGAGGATGATAATGGGACTAGAATTGAGGGTAGTCGAAATGTTGCTAATGTGGTTGTGGATTACTATAGTACATTTTTTTAATTAAAATGTATTATAAAATAGGAATATACAAGAAAATAGGCCAAACCTCACAACTGCCAAAAGGCAAAGCTACAAAAGAGGGTTGGGCATTCCCATCACCCTAACAAACTAGATAAAAGCATGAAGCCAACTAAACAATAAATAGAAATCAGAGCAGCAACAAGAAACAACACAACAATTCGATGTTAGCCTAACTCAAATTGCATCAAGGATTCAAGAAGTCTCCTTAGGTTGCAGGCTATTTAGTTTGAGTAACAGTCTTCTTCCAGTTGATAGCTCTGGTCTTCACCATTCCTTCAATGTATGTAATCAATCCATTACAAGATTTGGCACCTCTGTTATGAAGTCTGTTATTCCTTTCCAATCAAATGCAGTAAAGAGTGGAAGAGAAGGAGATGTTTCTTAACTTCTTGATAAATAAGTTGTTGGTCGTATGACCAATGTCATAGTTCAACTCCTCATCCCAATTGTCAAGCTCTATATAGCATTAATTTCTGCACATGATCTCATATCTTATATATATATATTAAGATTTGGCCCTAATTAATTTGAGATATTAATTATTAAAACCATGTTTGAAAATTGGTATTTAGGGTTTGAGGTTAAATCTTTGATTCATATTAATTGGAAAGTATGATGAGTAATTTGGACATATTTAAGGTTCAATTAAATTCCAAAAGCATGTTCTTAGTAGGATTGTAACATTAGCATTTAGAGTAGTACCTATGGTAATGAATACCTTATTAATGATATTTTAAGCATGATAATCATGGTCTAATTTCTCATGAGGATTTATTATGAGTGATTAACCCATTTTTATATTCTTAAAATGTGAAAAGAGTCCCTTGTGTTGAATTACGTTCATGGAATTTGGAATTTGACTCAATTATGTAAGAATTGAATGTAAGCCCTTTTGTATTTTTATTATGTTGTTGGAAATGAATTAATCGTGTGGACGAATTAAAATAAGTACGGGATAACATGTGTGGGTTTGTTGCTTTATGGTTGCAATTGGATTTTGTTGAACGGATGCGATTGAATATAGAAGTTGGCTAATTATTCTCCTAATTTAATTAAACTAATAAATATTTAACTAACCATATTTGTCTTAATGACTGCCCTATATAAATGGAAGTGTATCGGGGGGTCCTTGTTTGGATTTCATTAATGAGACGTCCCATGGATGGAGTTTAGAGACGGGTAGGAGTCTTTATTATTAATGTTTCCTTTATGTAATGACATAATGCTTTGTTGAGTAATCTAATTAGAATGATCCAAAGGGTGGGGTAATTGGATAATAATGATGTAACAATAAGAGATAACTTAAGATTAAATTGTGGTACATTAATAATGAATGTAAATTATGAGTGTGTGCCGAGAGAGAAAACTCTTATTTAGTTGTACTTGAGGAGTATGGTCTTCTGAAGATTTTTCTGTGAGTCCTAGAAGTGGGATAATGTCGAAAAGGATTTTTATCCAAACATTAATTGGTCGTGTATTAGCATATGATATTTATATGGGTTTACGATGCATTTCCATTAAAAATCAAGATATTGGGATGGGACTTGTGAATTGAACTCATCATGCGGTGTTGCGGAGTTTTGACACTACGTAACATGTGCATCGAGTGTTCCTCCACTATGAAGTAAGTGGTGATGGGTTGTGTGACGGTATTATATGGGCATAACACATGTTTCTTAAAATGGTCGGGAAGAATGGGTGCATGTCGGTTACATTCTAATTATCAAGAGGTTAATTAATAAATGATATAGCATATGAGAACAACAAATTTTACAAAAACAAGATTATATAATGAGATAACTCAAATCTCTAAGGGTTTCTTACACATTTTAATTCTACAATTAGTGTTCGGGTGAAAGTAACATGTTCATATATTAAAGGATAGGAATAGATAGCAACTTGCCTCAAAAGATTAACTTAAACTTTGTTTGAGATTAGGAGTAGTCTTGAAAATGCTAGGTTTGAAATCGTCTTCAAATCCTCTTGAAAAGATTGATTTGATTGATTAGAAAAATTCCCTTGAATTCTTGTTTGAGGAAAAAAGAAGCTTGATTTGATTGAGGAAAAAACGATTGTTTGGAAAAGGGTTTAGGGAGTTCTAGTGTTGTTTTGTGAAGAAGGAAACATAAAATAAGTGTTGGTGTGTAACAAAATATAATGAGTAAGGCAGTGCTACCTGCAACCTAACCGCGACCTGTCGCGGTTGAGGTTGTGGACCTCGTGGTTGCGAGTTGGGCGCGTACCTAGGTTTTGTGTGGAGGATACAAACCCTAGTAAACCCCAAACATACAAAACCCTACTTTTTCCACAATAAATGCATAAGTACCATACTACCCCCAAGCCATCCTAGAAATTCCCACGAGTTTTATTCAATTTCTAACTCATTATAATTAATAAATTAACTTCAATATTTTAGCCCATAAAACTTTATCAATATACTGAAACCTTTATAATTCCAAATTTCCCAATATCAATTATATAATAAATTCCAATTGTCATATAATTTATTAATTGTTTTTTTGGTAAATTAAATTGTATTAGAAAGAAAGAAGAAAGAATGTGCAAGAGAAAGAGGGCATATCTCCCACTGCCAAAAGGCTACAAAAGAAACAAGTAGAATCCCCAAAGCTTACCATTACTTATTCTAACACACAAACTACAAAATGGATCCAACATCAGTAGCATACAATAATAAACCAAGGCTGAAAAGCCAAAGGATGTCGTCCTAACTAAATATGCATTTTGGAGTCGGGGAGTCCCCATAAATTGCATATCATCCAATTATTATAACGTTTCTTAGTAGAAATATGTGATAGCCTTAGCTTTAACCATCCCTTCAATATCTCTGGCTAACATAAAAGTGGATTTGGAGTCATTATGTATTATGTATTATGTATTATGTATTATGTTGTTCCTTTCATTCCATATGCAATACACAACGGTGGAGAATGAGAGAGTCCTCAATTTGGTAAGGAATCTTTTACCTTTGGTATTTAGTCCTATTTATAATGATTTATTTGCCACCACTCTCATGTTTTTATTTTTTTAGTTGTTGGTCCCATATGGGACAAGTGTCATTGTCTATAAAAAGAATGATGGGTAGTTATAGGTGATTTTGGGTGGTTATTGGAGTTTTTACAATTTTAAAAATACATGGGAGTGAAGACTAAATACATATTTATAAATGGGACTAAAGTGAAAACGCCTAATCATCTTTATTGGTAGGGGATTTCTCTCCCCATGTTTAGTTTAGGAGCTAGATTTTGTTTAGCCTCTATGTTCTATCGTTGGCTAGTTGTGCTTGTGCACGAGGCCCTGGAGGGTATGCCCTCTTTGATGATGTAACACCTTTTAACTTTTTATATAAATTTTATTTACCAAAAAAACTATTGGATGCAACACAAGTCATCATTAGTGAACCCCCATGTAAATATTTTATCTTTGGTATAGAGTTCATATTTGCATTCTAGCCAAAAATGAAAGAACATTGGGGGATATTATTGTTGCCCAAAACTAGTCTAAACCACTCTGCCCTTGGATAGTGGTTTCTGAAGGATTCATAGGTGAAGAGGAGTAAGATCCATCCACAGCTAGTGTTATCTTCAACATTACGTGATATGGTAGGGAGAGGAGATTTTTTTGATTAAGTTCCCAAGTCATAGTTGATGGACAACTCCAATTATTACCATTGATGAAATGGGAAAGTTCGGTTTTGAGATTGTTACCAAAGTGGCTTACCCGTCGTACTATCTCGTATTTTGTGACTTTTAAATTAGTATTTATTAATTAGTAAATAAATTAATAAATGGGATTACTTATTACTTGTGTGAATTGGTAATAATACTAATATTCATAATTTAGCTGATAATTAAATTTTGCACGTGATGTGATTTTTGTGCCGCGTTTTATAAATAATTAATTGATGATATTAATTATTTGAGATTTGATTATGTCTGTTTATGCATGAAATAATTATGCGTGCATTTTGTTTATGCTGTGAGGTATTAAAGTGTGTTGTGAGGTACTACCGTTTGGATTAAACTCTAGAGTGAGACGCATGCCCAAATATGTGTTTTAGTGTTTTGGATTAGGCCTATGGGGTAGGTATACCTCTGGGCTAAGTTTTGGACTAGTTTGGATAGTATTTCGGGATCTTTTAGGTGCTGAAAATCAGGTCTGTTAGTGACCTGTGGGTTTAGAGTTATTTATGGGGTGTTAACTCTCATTAGTTGAAAACTTTACACATAAACCCTAGCTTCCGAACTGTATAATATGTAGTTGGTTTATGATTTCATTGTCATGTATATTTTATTTGGGTATCTAAGCATGTTTTGGGATTTAATATGCTATATTAATCAAGTTGTCATTAATTGGGTTAGTGTATTGGACTACTTATAGGTTTGTAAATTTGATTTCAAAATGGGGAATTTGTTGAAAATCTTTAAATTGATTTTGTTTTGGATATGATTCTGATGTTAGAAATCCTGTTTAGGACTAACTTATTTGTATGAATGAAAGCCCTATGTTAATTTGATGTTTGGACCTAAAATTTCATGTTTAGTTTAAATTAAATCAACTTAACGTAGAAGATGAAGTTAGGATTAAATTGGGATTTAATAAATTTAAACCTTAATTTGTGTCAAAATGATGTTAACCCTCGTAGAAACGAACTATAATCATAAATATATAGGTTTCTGAGTTGGATGTTGAGGTTATAGGGTAGTATTGAAGCTTTATTTCGGAATCCGTGGAGGTTGGGCCATTTTGCAGAATTTTTGGGCAAAGAAGACGAGTCGAAACCCATCGAATCGATCTGGGTCTGTACCGGTTCGATCTGGCCATGGGGTTTTGCTGAGGATGGGTCATTTAAAGGATTTTTCAATTTCAATTTATTTTAGGAAGATCCATGAGGCATTTATTATATATGTATTTTAACATATGTATACTCATAGTTTATATATGCGAACTAGGAGGCGATTTTAAATACACTTTTGAGATTTAATAGACCTTTGGTTTAATGGAAAATGTAGCGTTTGGGGATTGGGATGATTTGGGTATGCTTGAGAGTATGCATTCTCCTGTATTTATATATGAATTGTGTGTGTGTGTGTGTGTGTCAATCGAGGTTATCAAGGTTTTGATTAAATTGGTTATGACCGCATACTGCGCTCATGGATAATGATGCAGGACTTTGTGGAGGTTGATATTGACTGCATACCACACTCTTGGCCGGTGATGTAAGACATTAAGGAGGTTTGATATATTTTGATCATACATACAGTCAGTCTACGCCTCACGATGTGAGATGCGGATGACCCGATCTATCAGACGAGTATTGGTATGGGACTACCCGATGGTTTGATCGTATAGTTATCCCTATTTTGTGTGTGTACTTGTTTTAAATCCTTTACGCGACGGACTCATACGAATTATCCCTAATCTCAGGATTATCTCCAATCCCCCTCTACATTTGCCCCTTCGTGGAGGGATTTCTTGTGGGAATAAGAAATGCTTGCACGAAAACTTCTCAATCTGATGAACCTTCTCTCCGCGAAACAATTTTGGCCTTCTTTTCCCATTGGAACCACAACGATATAGTCTTTTGGAAAAAGTAAAATTCTCCCCGATGTATCTAAGCCGAAGCGGCATTCTCATTGGGGCTGGGGCGAAGGGGATATCACCGCTTTTTCCTCGTGCTGATCCTCAACCGTTCTAGCTTGAATATTTGAAATTCTTCCGAAAGGCCTAGTAAGCTTCTCAAATACTCGTTTGGACTCCTAGTAAATGAAAAACTTTTTCATGGTGCTTTTGCTATGTTCGAAAAACGTTTGGGCATGTGGTTTATTCTTCGTTAGAAGTTTATTGGATATGCCTGACAAAATCTTCTGGCGCTAAAACTTAAACTTATTTAGGAAGGCAGTACTTTTTGTTCCTCATGCGTCACTTCATTGATGATGTGGCGCTGTATTTTCAACTGCCAAAGTACTTCCCGAAGTGCCACGTGTTCATTTGAAATGATTATAGGCGGCCGCGCACGTGCGATTGTGGGAAAATCTAAATGCCAAACTCAGAAATTTTCAAATGGCCATATCCCAACACTTAACCCTTCTTTTCTCTTACTTTGCCTTCGTCTTCCTCAAGCTTCCATTTTACTTTAGAGAGAGAAAGTCTGTGAGAACTCCATTGTTATTGCTTTTACCTAACTTCTTTTTTCTGTTACCTTCTACACCACCACTTGTGATCATGTTTCTCCATTCTCATTCTTAAACCTTTATTGCTCAAAGCTTTTTTGTTACTGTATCATTATTTGACATGGCGTCCTCAAGCAACCCCATTATTTCTGCCGCCAGTGCTCTTCCTGCTGCCTCTACTATTGCCACCACCCTGGATGCCGCCCGCTAGGAACAACTAAGGTTTTACCGTCGATCACCTATTTTTGGACAAGGTGATGATTTTACTGGTGCCTGTAAGAGGGTCCATTTTTCTTCTAAGTTTGACCCTCTATTGTTGGGTGATGAAGACGAAGCTTCTACTGAGTGGGGTTTTCTCCCTCCTGAGGGGACTCTCCAATTTCTCTTGGAGCGAGGGGACTTCCCGTGGTCCCACATTGAGTTTGAAGCGCCCGGGGGTTCTCCTGCTCAGTTTGCTGCGTGGAACTCCCATATGCAGAACTCTTATGCTAAAATGCTCACCAAGATTGGGCTGCAACGGGCTAAGTGGTTTGGTGAGTTCACTCTTTCCAAGAATAATGTTGCCCTTCCTGTTCTAGTGTCTCGCTGGAACATTACCACCCATACATTCATAGCTGCGTGGGGTGAGTTCACCGTGACGTTGGAAGATGTGTGTGAGCTCCTGGGCCTTGAAGCAACAGGCCACGAGCCTTATACTGATGAGGCTTTGGATACCCAGGAGACTGCTGACCGTTTGGAGTTGGACCGAATATGCCGAAGCTGCACCAGTTCGTCGAACAAAGCCACCTTCACCCCACTTATCAATTATTTCTTCAAGGATTCTACCGAGGGTAGTTCTTCTGGAGGTTCCCCTAGTCAAGGTACATCATTGGAACTTCCTGCTTATATCCTTGTTATTATTTCCCGTTTTGTTCTACCGAGAAAACCCAACGATCAGCCTCGAAGGGACCTTATCAATATATCCCTTCGCTTAGCCCGAGGTACTAACCTTCCATTGGCTACAATCGCCTTGGGATCTCTCAATACATGGTTCGACAGGACCCTCTTCGACATGGAACGATCACTTGGTCATTATAATTTGGTAAATTTTGCCAACTGTGTCCTTCTGACGAGCTTCTCTATGTTCATTTTCCTACCGTAGTAGCCAAGATCAATCGTCCTCCCTCTAGGGAAAGAATTCTGCCCCCACGCTCCTACCTAAATCATAAAAAACTGAGTCGAAAGGAGTTGATCCCTGTGATTGATCGTTTTGAGGAATTTTTTATGAGACCCTACGAAGAGGACATCTTTGTTTACAACTGTGACTTTTTCCAACATGATGCCAAGTTAGTGGAGGTAGGCGCAGATATTGAAGATCCTTCGCTAGCCGTGGTTGTTCTGTTCTCCCCTGGGTATCTGCTTTCCTATACCGAGTGGGAATAAACTAGCGAGCACTATAATCCCAATCTATATAGCCACCAATTTGGTTTTGATCAGGGGGCTCCTCGCCCAGTTTTTCAATCATCAAACCCTAAGGTTTCTTTTAGCGAGGCATGTGTTTTCATCTACCGTTGGATGGGGAACAAGTTCTGCAATGGCTGGGCGAGTAACTATTCCCAGCAACAAAAAGCAAGGGGATGTGTCCTCTCTGTTCGCTACACGATATTGGCCGAAACAATTGGCTGATATTGCAGAGTTCATGGAGGGGGATCCAGTGTACCCTCCAGTTCTTCCCTTTTCTGTGTTGGAGCTGGGTTTAAAGGGAAAATCCATCCTTGGGGTTGAGTTCCCTATGAGTAAGACCCCTAAGGCATGTCCCACTGAGCTTCCTCCCCTTTGTTCCATGATCCCTACTACTACGCCCAAACCCAAGAGTGCTGCAGCCTCTAAGAAAGTTGCCCCTTTGACCAAAGCTGCTACCGATGAACCTTCAGGGCAGAAGGCAAAGAGCGGGACTTCTTCCAAGCCCCAGACTAAATCTCAAGCTCCTAAGGAGGCATTCCCCATTGCCTCCGTTCCTCCTCCTATGCCCGCAGAGATAGCTGAGGAGTTGAGAAGGAAAGTTCAAGCTGAGGTGGCAAGCATAAATGTTGAGTTCCAGTTGTTCCTCCACCGGGAACCTTCCCCATAATCCAAGTTGATCCCACCAAGCACACGGCGAAGAGGACAAAGACTTCAAATGTTCTTCGAGGTACTGGCACTGGTGCATCAGGAACGAGGAAGAAAACTCTGGGTACCAAGTCCCAGAGGAGACAAACTCCTGAGGTGCAATTATCTCCTACCCCCTCACCTGTCAGATCTGAGGTATGTATACTTGTTCTATTATCATTTCCCATTTGCTTCGGCAGAAAAAAAAAGTACATTTGCTTATGCATTTTGGCAACTTTGGTGCAGGAGGTTGAAGAAGAAAGTGCCAATCCCCCTAGCCCCCCCCCCCCCCTTCCATGAGCCCTTTTGTGGGGGGATGTTTTGGTGTTTTGCCACCCGATGTGACTTCTCCTCGTTCGCCCATGACCGGGCTTACCTATTCCCGTCGTTCAGCCTCTCAACGTGCAAGAGATGTTTCCATGGGGGGTGATGATGTCGACTCTGTGGGCGTCTCTTCGCAACTAAATACAACTCTCCCCATCCCTTATGGTTTATCTTCTCCCTCCAAGCTTCTTCTGCCCATCGTTCTAGCTGAAGAAAATAAGCCCGAGGTATGATTTCCTCTAATTTGTTTGGTATAACGTCCTTTCAGTCTCTCCCCTTTATTTATTTATCATACTAAACCTTGAGATTTTTGGGATGACCTAGGTTGAAGTGTCCTTATTGTTAGCCAACATTCCTCTTCCCACGGTGCTAACGAGACCCTTGACCACAATTCCCCTTTTCCGTACCATAACTAAGGTAAGTGACGTTTAGAGGCTTCTCCGTTTTTTTTGGTTTATTCCTCTTCTCTTTTTTTTTCTCTAACACTGAACTTCATGTTGCAGCTTTCTCCCAATCTTGCTCCACCTTATCTCGAAGGTTTGCAGACGTATAAGTCCAAGGTTGGTGCTTCTACCCCCCGTGGTGGTTTTTCTGCATCCACCCCTGTTGAGGCCTCATTTGGCAGCCCACCATCTTCTCCCAGTGAACAACCCATGCTGGATTTGGTCCCCTATGTTGGTGAGGGAGTTTTTCCTGCCGTTGAGGCTTCTGCAACCAGGGATCCTATTGTGGCTTCTGCAGTAATGAGCCCGCCCCCAACGGTTCCTGCCCCTATGGCTGCTATGGTAACTCTCGTTCTTACCCCGATCGTGACTGAGGTATTTTCCTTAATTCTATACATTTTTGTCAAAGAATTTTTCTCAAACTCCCCTATAACGGTGACTTAACAACGAAAACACTTGTTAAGTTTTTTTTCATAAACTCCACCTACAATAGTGACTTAACAACGAAAACACTTGTTAAGTTTTTTTCATAAACTCCACCTACAACGGTGACTTAACAACGAAAAACGCTTGTTAAGATTTTTTCATAAACTCCACCTATAACGGTGACTTAACAACGAAAACACTTGTTAAGATTTTTCATAAACTCCACCTATAACGGTGACTTAACAACGAAAACGCTTGTTAAGATTTTTCATAAACTCCACTCATAACGGTGACTTAACAACGAAAACACTTATTAAGTTTTTTCCATAGACTCCACCTATAATCGGTGACTTAACGATGAAAACACTTGTTAATATTTTTCATAAACTCCACCTATAACGGTGACTTAACAATGAAAACACTTGTTAAGATTTTTCATAAACTTCACCTATAACGGTGACTTAACAACGAAAACGCTTGTTAAGATTTTTCATAAACTCCACCTATAACGGTGACTTAACAACGAAAATGATTGTTAAGATTTTTCATAAACTCCACTTATAACGGTGACTTAACAACGAAAACACTTGTTAAGATTTTTCATAGACTACACCTATAACGGTGACTTAACAATGAAAACACTTGTTAAGATTTTTCATAAACTTCACCTATAACGGTGACTTAACAACGAAAACGCTTGTTAAGATTTTTCATAGACTCCACCTATAACGGTGACTTAACAATGAAAACACTTGTTAAGATTTTTCATAAACTCCACCCATAACAGTGACTTAACAACGAAAACACTTGTTAAGTTTTTTTCATAAACTCCTTACTTTTCTTATCTCAGGTTGCACGAGAGACCTCTCCACCCGTTCTTTCGCCTATTGGCTCACCTCATCGGGAACCTGTCGTCTCGAAAGATTCTGTCCATGCTGACCAAGGTTCCACGATCGGTGCTGCAGCGGAGAGTGAATCCAGGTGCGAGCTTCCTCTGCCGGATTTAGCTCCTCATGCATTCTGCTTAATGGTGCTTCAACATTCTCCCCAAATGTCTTCCACTCATCGACTAGTGATCGAGCAACTTATGAATCACCATCCTAAAACCTTCTCAGTGGATTGCTTACGTTCCAACATCTCTGTCATGTGTTATAGGCTGCAAGGCATGGCTACCGTTGTTACAGAAATTGCTATCACTCCCACTGCGACCGTTACCAGACCACTCCTTTACCAATTTCTTGGCTATTTGAAGGAGTTGGGTCGTGACGGTTTTCGTTTTAACTGGCTTATATCGTACTTAAAAACTTTGAAGAGCCAATAACTGATCAGGCAGAGGGAATTATTGCGGAAGCATCAGCAGGACCAACGGGCTGAGAAAGCCAAGTTAGCCGAAATAGCACCCCTTCTAGAAGAAGTTGATAAGGAGGTGGATGATGCCGAAGAAGCTTTGCGCCTGGCTAAGCTGAATTGAGCAAGACTCCTCATTGAACGTGCACAAGTACAAACGAGGTTGGAGGTTTCCATCAATGCCCAATAGTCTTACGCTGCAGCTTCTTCGGGCCTTCCTGGAGATTTTTTCTCGTCTTCAGACCTATGGTTCCTCTTAGGCTAGTCAACTCTTGTATATATATTTTTCTCTTGCTTCTTTCTATGTAATCCTTGGGCAGTAGTTCCCAATTTTATAACGCTCTATCATTTACAAATGAATGAAAAATGTATATTTTCCCATTCATCGGCATGTTACAACTGTTTTATAAATTTCTATATCTCTGTAGCTCTTTCACTCTGTTCAAGTCATAACTAAAACTTGTATATTCATAACAACGGCTATTTACAATCATGGTTCAAATTTAATTGTCTACACATGATAAACCTTTAGCCATTTATTGTTAATTTTAAATAGCTTGTCTTCCTTCATTCTAGAAATTAAGCAATAGCCTGAGTTGTGAGCTTCTTTTACAACAAATGGTCCCTCCCAATTGGCTGCAAACTTCGGTAGAGGAAGCCCCCTGATGTGTTTCACTGCCGCTTTCAAAACGAGGTCCCCCTCCGTGAACTTCCTGGGCCTTACCAAGTTATCATATGCCCTAGAGAGCTGTTTCGTGTACATTTGAAAGTGTTGCATTGCATTATCTCTGTGTTCGTCTAATGCTTCCAACTGCACGTGTCTATTCTGAGGGAGAATGCTGCTTCGTAATGTATATCGGGCAGAGGGAACTTCTAGCTCCACTAGAAGGATTGCGTCCTCCCCATAAACAAGCGAGAACAGAGTGTACCCCGTGGGTTTTCTCTTGGTTGTTCGATAGGCCCATAACGCAGCTGGTATCTTGTCGTCCCATGATCCTGGGAAGTCCTCCATCACCTTGGCCAGAATATTAATCAATGTTTTGTTAGTTGCCTCGGCTTGATCGTTTCCCTTTGGGTATGCCACCATTGCAGTATGGTGCATAATGGAGTACTTATCCGTGAGCATCGTTACTTCTGAGTTGACGAAGGGTGTCCCATTATCTGAGAGAATAACCTTTGGGATCCCAAAACGACAAATAATGTATTCTCTAATGAAGTTGCTCACCACCCCAGCCGTTGCCCTTCTGAGTGGTATTGCCTTAGCCCACTTTGTAAAGCACTCCATTGCAACTAGTATCCATATCTTCCCCCTCGAAGGAGGATGTATTGCCCCCACCAGGTCAAACGCCCAAGTGTGAAAAGGGTAAGGCGTTGCCAGAGAATGTAAGTCCACCTATGGGGCATGGATCATGTTTCCATGTAGTTGGCAAGCTTTACATTTTCGAATGAACTCAGCAGAATATTTTTCCATCGTTGGCCAATAATACCCCAACGTCATCAACTGATCATACAACTTGGCCCCTCATATGTGAGTTGGATCGTGCGCCTATTTGAGGACCTCAGTTGCCTCTTTTTTCGTGATGTAGCGCAGTGGTTTGTTGAAGTATCCTCTTCGGTAGAGCTTCCCTCCCTGGATATGGAACCTTGGGGCCCTTCGTTTTAGTCCCATTGCATCAATTTTTTCTGTTGGGATAAATCCATCTTGGATGAAGTCGATATAGGGTTGCCTCCAGTCGGCCTGAGTTTCAATGAAATGACATTCAGCTGCTTTGAAGAAAAGCTGACACTTATCGCACCTCCGTTGTAGCTCCGCCGCGTCCTGCTTCATTCTAGGACAAAAATATCCCTCTCTTTGAATTTTCCAATACAGAAGTACCTCAATTGTTTCGCAGTGTTCCTCATGTGTTTTCTTCAACCTTCGCTCTGCTTCTTCTGGGCTAATACATCTTGATAACCATCCCCTGCGTTTCTGAAGTAGATATTTCCCTGGTTTGTAAAATATTGGGCCAACTCTCTTAGCCCCTTGCCCCATTGCCCCTTTGCCAGACTCTAGCTGCTTCCTAATCTCTCCCCTCCAATCCGCATCCTCCCCCATTGGTAGCATTGACTGCACCACCGAAGGAGTTGTTCTTCGTTGGATCGTGACGATAGTTGTATCACTCCTCATGGCCATTTTCTGGGCAGTAGTTGCATACGTATCTGGGTGGAGATTCATTCTGGGATGTCTTTTGATCTTAGTTTGATGGAACTGACTGAGGAGTCTTTGAATGATCGTTCTGTATGGTGCTAGGTTCATGTGCTTCAACGTATATTCTCCATTTACTTGCTGGATCACTAAGATCGAATCACCCTTAATGCAGAGTGAACGAATTACCCTTCGAAGAGCCTCCAGTAACCCTAGTACCAATTCCTCGTACTCTGCTTCGTTATTGGAATAAGGGAAATCTAACTTGTAAGAAAGGCAAATCTATTCCATTCCTTTTGAAAGAATAACCCCTGCCCCTCCCTTCTTTTCGGTCGAAGATCCATCGAACTGCATCGTCCACTCCTCCTCAGTTGCATCCAGATAAATGGCTTATAGGTCATCTCCTGGAATGTCTTCTTTAGGTGGTTTAAATGTTCCCAATGGAAAGGTTGCCTATAGATCGGCATACGCCTGGCTCTTGATCGCGCGAGGAACTACACACTTTAAGTCATATTCTGAGAGGATGAGGAACCACCTAGCTGCCCTGCCAATTAATATAGTTTTTGCCAACAAGTACTTAATAGGATCGCATTTAGTTACAATATGAATTGTAAAAGACAGCATATAATGCCTAAGTTTTTGTGCTACAAAGACTAAGGCTAAACAATGCCTTTCTAAGCTGCTATATCTAATCTCTGGCCCATGTATGATTCTACTGAGGTAGTAGACTGGTCGTTCTTGCCCATTAATTTCCTGTGCCAGCAAAGCTCCGACGGACCTAGTGGTAGGTGTGAGATATAACTGCAACGGCGTTCCTGCCCGTGGGGGAACCATGGTCTGTGGTGAAACCAGCAGTTTCTTCAACCCAGCGAAAGACTCCTAGTGAACCTCTTCCCACCTGAACTTCGTGCTCTTTCGCAACAGTTGCATCAGCGAGTGTGTTACTTCGGCCAATCCAGGCATAAATCTCCTAAGGTAGGAGACTTTACCGAGGAAGCTCTTCAACTCCCTTGCCGTTCTAGGACTTGGCATTTCCAAGATCGCTCGCTGTTTGTCCTGGTCCATTTGCACCCTTTGTCGATCAACCACAAAGCCCAAGAATTTCCTACGCGTTACTTCAAAAACACACTTCAACGGGTTCATCCTCAATTTATACCTTCTACAACGAGAAAACACCTTCCTCAAATCGCTCAGGTGGGACCCCTCCTCCTTTGATTTGATAACCAAGTCATCCACGTAGAATTCCACAAATTTGTGGAAGAAGTTATGAAATATGGCCATCATCGTTCTCTGGTACGTCACCCCAGCGTTCTTGAGGCCGAACGGCATCACCCTGTACATGAAGTTACCTAACGGCGTTCTGAATGCCATTTTCTTTGCGTCCGAGGGGTCCATCTTGATCTGATTATACCCCACATACCCATCCATGAAGCTATATATCTCATGACCAGCTGTCGCGTCTATCAGGCTATCGATGGAGGGTAGAGGGAACTCATCTTTAGGACAATCTCTATTCAAATCTCTGAAGTCCACACAGATCCTTATCTGGTTTTTGTCCTTCTTTCCCACTGGGACAATACTGGATAGCCAGAGTGGGTGTTGTATCGGTATGATGAACCCTGCCATTAGCAGGCACTGGACCTCCTCTTTAATCTTCAGATTCAGCTCGGGCTTGTACGTTCTTGTGTCCTGTTTCACTGGAATGGCTTAAGGCATTACCTTCAACCTGTGGCAGCTTAGTTCCTTATCCAGCCCTTCTATTTTCGTGTATTTCCATGTAAATACATCTATAAACTCCCGAATCAATTCGACAAAGGCCTCTCATTTCTGATTGCTGAGATCCTTTGAGATGAAGATGGGTCTTGGATCCTTTCCTTCTTTTACCAGGTTCAATTGCTCCAACTCTTGTGCCTGTGGCTTTGGCTAATTTTCCATGTAATCTGGTTCCTCGATGACTTCTTCCATGAATTCCTGTATGCTAGAATTGTCTATCACCATGAATTGCCCCCTAGATCTACCAAAAAACATTCATATGTCGGGTCAACCTCATCCTCAGTTTCTTCGGTCGCCTGATCACACCGTTACAATCGATACACCACCTTTCCTTCCTCGATAATGACTTTCTTGCACTGCCTGCTGGTAGTGGTGATCGCCTTTTTCTTCTTCTCTCTAGAAGCTTTGGCCACTTTTTCCCCTGAGAACCGACTCAGCACGCTCTGTCGTTGGACCTCATGCTCTATCGGGTCCACTCTGGGCCTCATTCTATCTTTAAGCTGCTTCGAGACACCTTGGGGACGAGGGGCCACCTGGTGAGCTTCTTCGGCCATTTCCCTTAAACCGCTTGCAACCGCCTTCTTCTACTCGCCCAAGGGCCCCATCCTTTCTCTGATCGAGGGAACCCAGGCTCCCTCTATTCTTCTTGTCAAGATCCGAACATCTTCTTCTAACTCTGTGTAAAACGCTGCGTCCACCAAGTGAGCTTCTTCAACAATGAAGGGCCTCTTTGTGGCCCTAATGGTCACCTCTGTGCCCTTGACATTCTCTTTAGCACATTGGTGATATGTAGAAGGAACTAGGCCTTGGTTGTTCATCCACACCCTTCCTATTAGTAGATGATAGGAAGTTACACTCTCTATTACGTGGAACTTGATATGGGAACTCAGATTTCCCATTACAATCCCAACGTTACGTACCCAATGGACTTGGAAGATTGATTATCGTACCCTGAAATCACCAAGGGCATGGGAGCCAGCCTTTTTTCTGGAATATTGGTTGCATGGAAGGAGTTGATTGGCATGATATTGATGGAAGCTCCCCCATCCATAAGAGTACTTGCGAAGCTAACTCCGTTGACCCTGGCGGTCACATACAATGGCCTGTTGTGAGGGAACCTTACAGCCCTATCTGTGTCGCTGAAGGTTACTTCTGACATAAACCTTCTCACCATCCTGGCCATGGGTCCCTTCCATCTCAGCGAAGGGACCGCGTTCTTTTTCAAAATATCAAGTATCGCCTGGGTTATCTCCAGCCTACTCTCCTTTGGAATCCCCACTTGTTCGAAGAACCAAGTGAACTTCGGGGATTTTGAAACTGCCTCATATTCTAAGGTTGGGCCTACCTCTTCGCTTTCAGCATCATATACATCCTCCGCATCCTTGGCGCTTGCTTCATCGTAAGCTAACAGGACGTTAGCCATTCCCCTGGTGCAAATCTCCAAAGCTTCCTCGTACTCCTCTCCTTCTTCTCTCTCCGCCTTTTCATCATAGGCCACCATGAGATTGGCCCCATGCACTGGTAGTTGGTTGTTGTTGACGTTTTATGGGGGGATCTGCAACGTTCCCGCCTTCATGTACTTGTCAATGATTCTTCTTAGCGTGAAATAACTCTCTGTTGGATGCTGGATCTTCCGTTGAATATGACAATATTTAGGATCCGCCTTCGTTGCAGCATCGGGTTCTTCCATCGAAATGCCTTTTGGTTCATAAACTGTTCCCCCTTGGACCATCGCGTTATAATAACTCACAGCCTCTTCTATCATGCAAGGAAACGGTTGTGGGTCTTTTCTATCTCTTCCAAACTTCCTCTTATTGTCCCTCTTCGGTGCTTTGCCCCTATCTTCCCCCTCGGCGTACCCTACCCATGGGGGCTGAGACCTCCCCCCTGCGGGTTGCATCGGCTGCCTGAACATCATGGGTGCTACCAACGGATTGGGTCGCACCACCAAAAAGATATTTCTCGCCACTTTTAAGAATGCCGCAAAAGTTCCCTCGCGCATCTCGTTGATAAGATGGCAGATGTATTCAGGAAGCAGTCCCTCAGCACAAATCTGTAATAACTTGGACTCTTTGGCCTCCTCCCTTACATCTAGGGACCTTTCCCTGAACCTTCGAACATAGGCCACCACCTCTTCCCTAGGTGTTTGTTTCTCCCTACCAAGTTGGGTCAAGGTGAACTCATCTTCTGCCAGAAAGAACTTTTGGACAAACAATACATGCATCTCCTCCCACGTAGAAATGTTATTGGGAGTCAAAAGGGAGTACCGGGTGTATGCCTTATCGGTTAGGGATTTGGAAAACTCCCTCAATCTAAGCTTCTTATCATTACAATGTGCTCCCAAGTGTTCAATAAAACACTTAACATGCTCCTTCGGGTTCCCACCTTTCCCTGTATATTTTTCAAAGATAGGGGGAATATAGTCCTTTGGGTAAGGCTCATCGTTGTATTTCTGGGGATAAGGTGTTCGAAAGTCATCATAAACTGAATCCACCTCACCAGAGGATTATGAGGAAGCTTGCATGAACTTCAACATCTCCTTCTGTGTCTCTTTTCTCATTACCTCCATGGGTGATGCCACCGGGCAACCAGCAGCGGGGCCACGGGCTAAGTGCCCGTTGCAACTGAAACGAACGTTATCGGTGGTGTTGTCAAAACACCTGAAGTTCCCACTGCTGGATTCACAATAGAGGGTACGCTTACTGGGATCGTTGCAGTAATACCTGCACCTGGTGGGTCCATTGGAGCTACCCCTGGTGTTACAAAAGCTAATCCTCCCAGCATAGTTGAAGCTACTGGGGTTTGCAAAAACTCATTAAATTTGCTCATGAGGAGCGCCATCTGGGCGGGTACCAAACCCGCGCTCGTGGAAGGTTGTGTTGCCCTCGGAACGCCTAACGTCGTCGGAACCGGAGGCACCTCCACTCGAGGAGCCCCATCCCTTAGGGCCTCTTTCTCCCTCGCGGCTTGTTCTTCATTATGTTGGATATCATCAAAGTTGAGTCTTCGAGTAGCATTATCTTGCGCCATACTCCTTACTTAGGACAATGCCTCCCCAGCAGAGTCGCCAAATGTAAGAGGGAACTTTAGATCGTATATGGAGGCGTAACCCCTTTTGAGTATGGTAATGATAAGTTAATTAGCCCAAAACTTTAAATTAGTAATAGAATATGCCAACACAAGCCTAATGAAGATGAAGCTCGATTTAAACTCACAAATCTCTCGTGTATAACTTAGAAAAGTAGTAATGGAATTTTAGAAGTAGCTCAGCTAGAGGGAGAGGGAAGTAAGCATCCTAGATACACCTTAGTAGGCTGGTAGAAACACACCCAAAACACCCTATTTCTCTCTGTCAAGTATTAAAAGCTCCGTTATTAATAACAATGGTTAGTGGATGAAACTCTCTCGTCTATAATAACTCTCTCTAGCAATAACTCCTTGATTCTTAAAAGAACATCCCCTCCTCAAAGGTGGTTGGGGTCCTTAAATAGCCCCCCACACCACCCCCGAGGCAACTCAGTCGTTTAAGACTATGAAAGACATCCCTCACACTTTATGTCACAACATTAAAGGCCTGATGCACTAGTTGTGTCCCCGTCATAAACATTAAATGCCAAGACATGCCTTTTGCCTAACCACTGTGTGTCAGGGGGGCTGTTGTTGCAGAGGTGGCTCACCAACGGCCTGACAGCCCCAAATATCACGATGGTTTGCTGAAGTGAATGTCTGACATTGTTTAGCTGGCTAGTGACATCACCTACAGTAGATGTGACATTAAAAAGAGGGTTGTTTGGTTCATGACTCAACGCTCGATGGAACTCCAAGCTTCTCCGCCTGAGGTTCCACGGTCAGGGTCCTTCGGTATTTTACCAGGTGTATCTAAGATGATCAGGACAAGCCCCAACGGTGCCTTACTTCTTAATCCTCCAAACTAAGTCCCTCTAAAGTTCCCACGGTGAGGTCGTTCGATAGAGCATGAAAGCTCTCCCAGGCCCTGCCAAGCCTGGTCTCTCGCGAGTACCGTTCGACCTCACACAGGTTCATTATTCTCATTACATCATTACAATCATTATAGCTCATATCTAATACAAACAAAAGATACAATATGACTAAGTAATCAGCAAGCTAAAGTATGAGTTGCCACACCAAGCTGCCTCGCTTGAGCTGTCACGCTGTCTTAATCCCAAACACTGTTGCCAATGGGTGGATCATCCCTAATCTCAGGATTATCTCCAAGCCCCCTCTATAATAAGAGATGGTCCCTTGATGGTAGATGCCTTCATGTGGTTTTTACGAGACTTATATTGATGTATGATATACTATGGACACTTTAATTAAAGTAAAATCTTTTCTCATCTAATAGATGTATAAGATGGTCCCCCAACTATAATGTTAAGAGACTCTAAGATATCAATGAAGAGAAAAATGTTTATTGGAACTTCAATAGAAGTAAAGTCTTTTCTCATGAAGATATTCTTATGTTCAGATTTGCGAATGGTGAGTTTTCTTCCAACGAGTGAAATGTTAGGGATAATGCTACAATGGGGAACAGTGGACCTATGGTATCTAAAATAATAGTAGAGGAAGGTAACATCTCTAACCTGGGGGGAAAGTCCGGAAAATATAACGTATAAAACATTGTTCATTATACTTTTGCGATCACGCCTAGGTATAAAGGTGAGTCTAGCTTTTCACCTCAGAAAAGGCAACTGAATTGGACAAAGGTGGATTCCCAACTACTCAACAAGATGAAGTGATAGTACCTAATGCAACCACAAAACCTAGTGATGAAGTGAATTCGTAGAGGTGAGTGGTGGTTGAGAAGAGAGTTCTAAATATCTGGCTAACTTACCACAAACCCACAATCGTGGACTTAAATATTCAGGTCAAAACCCTAGTGGAGGTGGTTGTTAAAGGTTATTTTAAATGGGAGAAAGAGTAAAAAACCCCCTTATTCTCTTATTAGCATTGTATCTCATGGACTTTGGGACAAGTATGGACTCTTTTATATTATATTTCATGATAATGGTTTTTATGTTTTCATGTTTGACAATTCTACCACTAGAGATGAAGTTATTGACTATGGATTATGGCACTTTGTTAGAACCCAATCATTTCACTAAAGATGTCACCAAGAAGATGCCTATTTGGAACAGATTCCATAACAATCTAGTTCAATATTAAACTAAATAAGGTTTAAGCTACATTACTAGCTCCGTGGGAGTCCTTTTATACACTGACACTATCACTATAGAGATGAAGAGGATTAAATATGCTAGGATATGCATTGAGATTAAAATAAGTAAGAATTATCCCAAAACTATAGATGTGGTTATGGAGGAGGGAACTACTATTGAAGTGAATGAGGATTATCGAGAGATGCTACCATCATGTGATCATTGTGGTACATTTGGACATTCATACCTTAAATGTAAAAAATTGAGAAAGTTTAGGTTGATAAGGAAAGTTAATAGGGAAATATGTATATGAATTATGTGGAAACTGATAAGAGTGATGATAAAGAGTAGTATGGTTGGACTGAAGTCACTAAGAGAACCTCAAGCACACAATATACAAGTGAGGAAACATAAAAGATGGCATCTAAACCTAATAATGCTTTGGAGTCTACTCCAAAACAACGCTAGATAATTGATAAAAACAGTTTTTTTATTATAGATGAGGAAGATGGATAAGATAGGGTTATTGAAGTTTAAGATGGAGAGACCACACCTTAAAAATAAAAGATATTGATGAGCTAGCAGGTAAGGAGGACCACATGCAGACTGGAAAAGCTCAAAATTAAGGAAATCCTATTTCTAACAGCAAGAAGAAGAACCATAAGGTTGGTATTGGGAAATCCCACACCAAATCTGGAGGTAAAGACAAAACCCCCATTTTAGATGATCAAAATAGCCACATGGAATATTAGGGGTATCAACTCACCCCACAAACAACAAAAGGTCGAGAAAATAATTTATACATATAAGTTATCTCTAATTTTTCTCATAGAATCCAAAGCGAGATTAAATCACTTTCCATTCATTAAAAGCATTTGTTTCGGAACTGGATATTTCCCATAACTGCCCCACCTCTGGTGGGGTAGCTAGAGTCATTATGGGATGGGATCCCAACATTTTATGTTGATGTTAACTCTTCACACCATCAAGCTATCTTTTGTAGAGTTAGTTTTATAGGAATATGTAAGCATTTTTTTGCCACATTCATTTATGGTATAATTTTCTTGTTGGTGGACTCACTCTATGGAGATTTTTAAGAAGTACTATTGTAGCATTAATAGGAATGACGGATTCTCATGGGGGAATTTAATATGATTAAAAGATAGTATGAAAAAAGAGGCACTCTTGGCATTGACCATAGGGCAATTAAAGACTTTAACAAGCGTCTTTGTGATATTGACATGGCTTCTAATGGATTGTATTTCTCATGGAATAATAAGAGTGAAGGTGGAAGTAGTGTGCAAACAAGAATTAATAGGGTATTTCATAACTTCTACTGGAGTGTCTCATTCCCAAACTCCGAATAAAAGTCCCATCATCACAACCATTTTCCCCCTCATTATTAGTAAGCCTAAACCCTTCAAATTCTTTGACTACTGAATGAAACATGAGTCCTTCAATGATATTCTCGAAGATTCTTGGCATTTAGACTTCACTGGTAACCCTATGACCAAACTTTCTACAAAGACCAGGAGACTTAAACCACACCTCAATCAGTTGAATAAGATATTTTTATTCCAACATTTATCAAAGAGTGAAAGAAGATAAGATTTATCTTGGCTTCCTCCAAACCAACCTTCATAGAGATGGGACAAACACTGAGCACAAATTGGAAGAGAAAGAAGTGATAAAAAAGTATGGCATGCTTAGATTAATCGAAGAATCCTTCTATAGACAAAATTCAAGTATTAGGTAGTTGTAGCTAAAAAATATGAATAATGCATTCTTCCACATGAAATTTAAGGCAAACACTTCTAGAAAGAATATTCTCATCATCCAGAATGATAGAGGACATGGTGGAAGGGTTAGATGTTATAGCTAATAAGGCAGTCTCATTTTTACTTCTTATCTTATTCCTACTGGGGGAAATAAGGAGAGGCCTCCTTCTTTCGATAATGTCGTGGTCAGGAAGATGACCAAAACTCAACATATTTGGCTTAATTGATCTGTTAACTAATAAGGAGATCAATAATGTTATGTTTTCCATAGATTCTGATAAAACACCTGGGACAGAAGAAGAATTGGGAGGTGGTTGGAGAGGATGTAATTAATGGCATTAATTACTTCTTCTCCAGAGGTCATCTCCCTATGGAGTGGAATTCTACATACCTTGCTCTTATTCCCAACGTTAGAAACCACACTTCCATGAGAGACTTTAGACATATCCCCTACTACAATAACATTTACAACTGCTTGGCCTGGGTCAACTGATCAAGGGCAGCCTTTCGTTGATCCTCAATTACCTTGGCCTTGTCCTCCATAACCTTAATATTGTCCTGTCAGGTGATGATACGCAAAAATTGCATATTTTATCCTCCGAACAGACGCATTTTAGCCCCCTCGGGTATCTTATTCCCTATATTTATGCTCGTTAACCAGACAACCTCATATTTATACGTTAACATGTTTTGCAGGGGTTAATTGAGCTTTTATAGGTATTTGGATGTTAAGTGTGAAGTTCGGACGCATTCCGCTCGATTTCCGTACGCGATCGCACGTTGAAGGACATTTTATTCTTTTCACAGCTTGGGCACCTGGCCCAACATCTACACAGAAGTTGTAGCCCTCCTTGCAAGCTTCGCGTGGCCGTGAACGGTGCATGATTCTGATTCAGAATGAAGAAGTTACAGCGATTTCAGCGGACGGGAAATGCATTCAACCAAAACAGCAATGCAGTGTGATGTTACCTGCTTGATCGATCGATCGACGATTTTGGTAGATCAATCGATCCTTCTTGACAGTGGGATATTTTGTTCACCATCGATCGATCGACGATTTTGGTCGATCGATCGATGCCCTGTTTTCAGGAGATATTTTGCTTTTCTTTTCTTTCTTCTTTTCTTTTCTAATTTAATTCCATCTTACTATAAATAGCATATTTTGTTGTAATAACAGAGGGGAACATTTTAGGATAGATTTTAGGTTAGGGTTTGGAGGTTGAGAGCTCATTCTTCTTCCTCTCTTGGTTTGACACCCATTTGGGTTGTAAGTGTGCACTATTCATCTTCCCTACCAATTTAATATAATTTTTTCCATTAATTCTTGCTTTCTAGATAATTTACATGCTTTCTAATTTAGGTTTGCATGGTTTGATTAATTGCTTTCTAGTGTAGATTTACCACGTTTATTTACCGCTTTCTTCACCGTGTTTTTAAAATGCTTTCTAGGTAATTTAAATTAGGTTGTGTTTGAATTGAACTCACTCGGGTTAACGCGTCGCTTTTCTTGGTGATAGTGTTTATGGGTCTATTTTGGGTGCGTTGTCCTAGTTATTATGCCTAGGAGATTTGGCGGGGCATATCATGTATGTCCCATGCTTACGATCTTTCGCGCATAATTTCCGGGATATTTGTTGACGCCAAAATCTTATTAGGCTTTTATGAGGATTTAGGGGCGTGACAACCTTGATTTAATTAACTATCGAAACGAGACGCATTTGTAATAACTCGTCGACCCATATAACCATTTTATACAAATTAACCCGGGTGAGGGATATTCGATGCAACCTATAGTTTTACCGCTTTGTTAGTCTAGCTTCAATACCCTCGCCTAGAATAATCTTTCCCTTTCATGCATCTTTTACTTTTTAGTTTTTAAACACCTTTTCCACTTTTATTTCGGAGTACTAAATGACTTGAATTCTAGCATCTCGTCCCTGTGGATTTTCGATACCCGACTTACCGTTGTGCTTGACTCGCAAGTGTAGTTGTAATTTAGGTTTGTATATTGAGGCGGTGAAACCAAAATAACGATTAGCGTACTTACACTCATCCCCGTTTCTAGGGATGAGTTTGTTTTAGACTTTATTTGATTTCACCCTAACTTACACATTGCTAGTCCCTAGGTATGAAATAGGATGCAACAAGAACTACAAGAAAACCAAAAATAGGAGATAGTACAAAAGTATGGTATAAAAACAAAAGGCCACTTTCATGGGAAATTCGATTGCATTTAGCGTATGCAATAAGTCGTTAGACCCCTAGGCACCCTAGTTGATGAATGTCATCTCGTGAGGGTTTTCAGGGATGGTACCCACAAACATCACATGGTTTCCTCAAAATAAGCCCAACCCAACATGCGACAAGCACAAAAATAGCGAACGAGATTTCATACGCATTATTAGCACATTGAACGGATTCAAACAAAACTCCAAATCATTAACATTATAGAATGCATCTCATAGAATTGAAACCTTAAAATGTGGGAGGGGAGCGAGCACATACGAAGTGTGATTTGGCGAAAAACTTAAATAAACCGGATAAACGTTAAAAGCAACCATACATTCAATCCTCACGGGCATTACACTCATCAAGCGAATTCACTCGAAACAGGGAGGTAACACACGGAACAAGCGGGCATAAAGAGTAAATATAAATGGAAACTAGGCCGCACACATGTCACAAATGAAGAACGCTATATATAAACTGAAAAATTATAATCTCAATGAAAGGATACCGCACACTAAAAGAGGTGAAATGCATTTTCATAGATTATCAAAACTATTTAAACCTTTGAATTACATCAACCTAATATCACAAAGGACTTTAATAGGGTTTTAATGTAGGTTAGGCTATGGTATGAAATGAAGGAACATATGTACGGATTCAAAATTAAACCTAAGTTAATTTTTATAACAAAATGCTCCCGCTTCTCTCTAAAAAACCATCAGCCAGACTTTACCCAAAAACTTCCACCGCCTTAACCTACCAATCGACCTCCGGCCACCTTTACCTATAGGCTACCATGAACAATCTACCTCCGGCCATTCGTGGTGGGTGGGCTCGTAACCCTAACCCTTCCCAAACGCCCTCGCACATGGATGGGAACTCCCAGAGGCATACCCCCTCTCTGGAAGTTGCTAGATTTGTTCCTTTTGATGCAGTGAGATTCCCCACCAATAGCGGCCTGGAAATGGAGTCTAGTCCGATAGATATTCAAGGTTCTAATGACAAGGAAGAAAATGAAGAGGGTCAAATTGTTGCCTTTGAAGATACGATTCAAGACTCTAAGATTGTAGAGATGTACAAGGAATTCATGAAGCATAAGGGGTTCTCATATGAGGATGTACTGCAACATGGAAGAGCCATTAACGAAAGCAGGGACTCCACCAATACTGGGGTTGGAGAAAAGAGAGGGTTAAGGCAAGAAGCAGGGGATTGTAGTGGTAGTGGACCTATTCCATGCTCCCCAAAGAACGTAGCTGTGGAGAAATCTTGGAAGGATGTTGTTGCCGATAAAAGATACCCCAAGCTTCGACTCACATATCATCCCCCATCCATTTCTGATAACAGGATCACTGTGGCCCCTCCAGTGGAGATTGCAGCGAATGGATATGCTAAATGGGAGAATAGCATGGTGGGCTGCTTTCTGGGAAGGAAATTACCTTACACCTTAGTTTGCAATATAGCACATAAGTTATGGAACAAGTTTGGCCTCAAGCAGGTTGTGGGTCATAACAATGGTTTCTATTTCTTTATGTTTGATAATGCTAATATGAGGGATGAGGTAATTGACAATGGCCCATGGCATTTTGTGGGGAACCCAATTATCATCCAAAAATGGGCTCCAAACTTCTCTTTCAGCAAAGACTCAACATCTGTGATTCCTGTTTGGGTCAAATTTCATGACATTCCTGTCCAGTTATGGACAGAGGAGGGGCTGAGCTATGTGGCTAGCTCAGTTGGAATACCTATGTATGCTGATACTATAACTGAAGGAATGCAGAGAATCAGTTTTGCTAGGATATGTGTTGAGTTAAAAGTCATGGGAGAATACCCAAGGACCATTGACATTAAAATGGAGGATGGGTCCATTGCTGTGGTTGCAGTTGAGTACCAAGAAAAACCTCCATCGTGTATCAAATGTGGCATTTTTGGTCATGACCTCCTCAATTGTCAGAAGGCCAAGAAGGCATGGGTGGCAACTAACAACAAAGAGATAATGTATCCTTTCAAAAGTCAGACTGAGATTCAGAAGGCCTTAGAAGAGGAATGGACCCAGGTGCATTACACAACCAATAAGAATCACAATGACAAGAGGGCAACTAAACCAAAAGAAGGTCAGGTTGAGGAAGGGATCAATCTAGTTCCTAATGCCTGGAATGATCTAGTAGCAGGACTGCCTGAGGCAGTTACTAAGCCAGTGGTAGAAGCAGGGGATAAGAGCATAAATTCCCCTAATCCATTTGATATTTTGGAGACTGAGAATGAAGATCCCCTTTTGTCCACTCCTGCCCCAGCTGGCTTGGTCCTTAAGATTAAGGCAGTTGATGAACTTGACAAGGGGCTGGAAAGGGGAGGTGACAAAGGTGGAGGAAATGAGTTACCTGGGAGTAACAAGAAAGGGAAGAAGAAATCAGGTAACAAAGTTAAGAAGTTTAGATGACCAGAATGGGTACATGGAATATTAGGGGCCTTAATGCTCCCCATAAGCAGGTGGAGGTGGTTAAACTAATAAAGGATAATAGACTAGACCTTATCAGTCTTGTGGAAACAAAAATTAGAAGGAACAATATGGAGACTATTAAAAGTTCTTGCTTCTACCATTGGGAGTACATCCATAATTGCCCCACGGATGGGGGTGTGGCTAGAGTGATTGTGGGCTGGAACCCAAATATTCTGAAGATTGAGGTGATCTACACTCATAGACAGGCCCTGTTCTGCCTTGTTAATATCATTGGTACCAGATACTCCTTCCATGCTACCTTCATATATGGGGAAAACCTTCCTGAGCAGAGGAGATGCCTTTGGACTTTCCTTAGAGAAAATAAAATGGTGGTTAATGATGGGCCTTGGATACTAATGGGGGATTTTAATGTGGTCAGATGCCAGGAGGAAAAAATGGGAGTTTTGGGTATTGACAGAGCTGCTGCTGAGGAGTTTAATGATTGTCTGAATGAGCTAAATGCGGATGATATGGTCAACAGTGGGTTATGGTTCACCTGGAATAGGAATCAGAGGGGTGACAATAATGTTCAATCGAGGATTGATAGAGTCATACACAATGATAGGTGGGCTGCTCTCTTCCCTAATTCACAAGCTAGTACCCTTCCTTGTGGAATTTCGGACCACAGTCCCATTATCACCATTATGGATAACACTATTACTTGGAGACCTAAGCCTTTCAAGTTCTTCAATTTCTGGATGAATCACGATGAGTTTATGCCTACGATCATCGAAGCTTGGGATGTTGTTGTGGATGGGAACCCAATGCAGAAGCTCTTCAAGAAGCTGAATAGAGTCAAGGCCTCCTTGAAGCACTTTAATAGGAAGTTCTTTAACAAGATTTCAGCAATGGTTGCTGATTCCAAGTCGAAGCTTGATGCTATCCAAAGTGAGCTAGACAGAGATGGTGCCAATAGGGAGAAGCAGGATGCTGCTAAGGCTTTGAGAATCAAATATGCTATGCTTAGGAATGAGGAGGAGTCTTTCCTCAGACAGAAGGCTAGAGTTAAGTGGCTGCAGCTGGGAGACCAAAATAATACTTTCTTTCATAAGAAAGTGAATCAAAATGTGGCTAGAAGGAAAATTTTGAGCATTGATGATGAACATGGTGTGAGAATTGAAGGGAAAGAGCAGGTGGCTGGTGAAGCTGTGAAATTTTTTGGGAACTTGCTAGGGCAAAGGTCGCGATGTATTGATGCTAACACTGTTTTGGGGGAGGTGATTAAGAATAAACTCACCTCCAATCAAGCTGAGTTATTGGAGAGAGAGGTCACACATGAAGAAATCAAAGAGGCTATGTTTGGAATAGGGTCTGACAAGGCCCCTGGTCCGGATGGCTTTAACAGCTATTTCTTTAAAAAGAATTGGCAGCTGGTTGGGGAAGAGGTGTGTGAGGCTATCAAATTCTTTTTCGATAATGGGAGTTTCTTCAACCAGTGGAATTGTACCAGCCTGGCCTTGATTCCTAAAGTTGCAGCCCCTAGAAGTATGAGGGATTTCAGACCTATTTCGTGCTGCAACACCTTGTACAAATGCATCTCCAAAGTTATAACTTGCAGGCTTAAGAAGATGATGCCTGACCTCATTAGTAATAATCAGGCTGCCTTTGTTGAAGGCAGATCCATAGCTGATAACATCCTGCTATTACAAGAGTTAATGAGAAATTATCACAGGGACTCTAGCCCTCCTAGATGTGCAATTAAGATTGATATTCTTAAAGCCTATGATACAGTGAGCTGGGACTTCCTGATGCAGCTTTTGACTCATGTTGGCTTCCCCCCCAAAGTCATTGGGTGGATCTCCAAGTGTGTGACTACTACCAGGTTCTCCATTAATCTGAATGGGGAACTGAATGGGTTTTTTCATGGGAATAGAGGGCTCAGGCAGGGAGACCCTCTCTCTCCATATCTTTTCTTGCTTGTGATGGAGGCTTTCTCTGGGATTATTTCTAAAGCTGCTGATTCAAACCTGTTCAGTTATCACCCTAGGTGCAAGGAGATGGCCCTGACTCATCTTAGTTTTGCCGATGATATTATTGTTTTTGCTGGTGGGGACAGGATGTCTTGCAGCATTGTGAAGGAGGCCATATCAAATTTCAGCTCCTTAACTGGGCTTATGGTCAACATGGAGAAAAGCAGCCTATTCACTGCTGGGGTTAATGAGGATGGGATTCAGGAGATCTCCTCTATTCTGGGAATTCAGCACAGCTCCCCTCCTTTCAAATATCTGGGGGTTCCTCTCATCACAACTAGGCTGAAGAGGGAGGATTGCTCTCACTTGGTGGAAAGGATAACTATGAGAACCAGATGTTGGACTAATAAATTCCTGAGTTTTGCAGGTAGGCTCCTCCTTGTGAAGACTGTGATTTTCAGCATCCAAGTGTATTGGGCAAGCATTTTTATCCTGCCCAAGAGTATCATTAAAAAAATTGAGCAGATTATGAGGAATTACTTATGGAAAGGGGATGAAGCTAATAGCAAAGGGGCAAAGGTTGCTTGGAAGGACATTTGTGTTTCTCTGGATGAGGGGGGGCTAAATATCAAGTGTCTTGAGACTTGGAACAGAGCAGCTATGGCTAAGCACTTGTGGAATCTATGCAGTAAGAAGGACAGCCTTTGGATCAAATGGTGTAACATATATAAGATCAAGGGAAGAAGCATCTGGGCTCTGAGTATCCCAAATGATTCTTCATGGAGCTGGAGGAAAATCCTCAAGAGCAGAGATAAGTTTAGAAGCAAAATAAAGACCATCATTGGGAATGGAACTCTTGCTTTTATGTGGTTTGATAATTGGCACCCTAATGGCCCGCTGCACCCCTTGTATGGGGGAAACATTGTGTATGACTCTGCTAGTAATCTTAAAGCAAAAGTTTCTGATTTTATCCACCACTTGGAGTGGAGATGGCCTTCAACTGTGACTTGGGAGCTGAATGAAGTTAAGAATGCTATTCTTCCTACTATTCAGGATGCGAATGATAAAGTTGTGTGGCTGCCCTCTAATAATGGGAAGTTCACCATAGCTTCTGCCTGGGATCTTTTAAAGGCACATAAGCCTATGGTTAACTGGAGCAAGTTTGTGTGGAGTAAGGTGTGCATCCCTAAATGCTCTTTCATTACCTGGATGGTGGTTAGGAGGGCCACCAACACTAAAGTTAAGCTTCATGAGTGGGGGGTTTCTATGGATGACCTGTGTGAGTTATGTGGGAATGAGATGGAGACATATAACCACTTGTTCACTCAGTGCAGCCTTAGTAAAAGTATATGGCAAGAGGTGTGGCTAAGAAACCAATGCTATAGGGATACCATGGATTTAAATAGTGAGTTGGATATGGCTACTACTAACCACTCTACGAAGACTCTATGTGATAAGATAAGATCCTTATCCTTTACTACTACTATCTATTGCATTTGGTTGGAAAGGAATGCTAGATGCTTCAAGCATGTCTCCAATACACTTGACTCCATTGTGAAGGGCATTGAAAACATGGTTCGAGCAAAAGTGCTTACTTGGAAAAAGGACAGAAGGAACTACGCAAACTGGATGGCTTGTATGTACTGGAACATTCCTGAAGATAGGCTTCTGTGCTAAGGATTAGTCTAATATTGGGCTCTTTTTTGTTTGTTGTGGTTGCCTTGGGGTATGCCCTGGGGTTTTCTTTTTCCTTTGTTAAGGTTTTTTCCTCTGTAAATTCTTAGTTTTTTTATATACTCAATCTTTCCCGAAAAAAAAAATGTACGGATTCAAAGTGTTTGGGATGAAAACTCGGTATAATGGGAAAATGGGGCAATATCAAAAGTTGGAAAACAAGTTCCAAAACGGCACTAGATATATCAATGGGAAGAGTAATCAAAGCTTATTGAACAATATACACAACATTTACAACTTTCTCTTTGTGACACCCCGACTAATTAAATACCGGGTAGCTACTCCTTTATTGAATTAATTCAAAATGCCAAGTTGGTTCAGTTAATAGCATCACTGTCGAAAATATTTTAATGATTACTAACCACCTAGTATTTAAAAAGTAAGTGCCAAATTTTAATTAAAGTCTAATTAACATGCAACAAGTGTAATAAGGATAATAACACCATTCATCATAATGAAGTAAATAGAATAACCATCACAAAACGTAAATAAAGTCTGCAGGAAAAACTCCTCACTACAAATCCCACAACTGATAAGTAAACTGAATGCTAAATCAATACATGCCAAAGTCTGAAAACTGTAATGGAAATGTAACTCTAATAGAAATGGGCAACATGCCCTACAACTGATAGATAATGAATCTGGAATCCAAGTGATAGAGGCGTCTACTAGCAAATCCCTGTAGCTTCCACAAACAGCTACAGCTCGTCACCTGAATGAGTATCCTATGCATGGTGTCCTTGTGGCTGGGCACCTAAAATGGTTTTACAAAGAAAAATAGATTTGAAAAGCAAACGGGTCAGAACCCGAATGTGGAGTTATATTTTAAAAACCTGCAAGTGCTTTAAAAACATTTAAAACATTAAATGCAAAGTATATGTTAGGACGTGCACTCACATGATATTCTCACCTCTCGTCTAACTGTGCACTCCTAACGTAAGTACCCATCTACAACGACACAAACCACTAGCTAAGTGCTATCATATCTAGCTAGACTGACATAGGTCCTACCCTTATTACTTGGTTCTATTAACATTATAACGCTCGTAATTAAGTAGGGGTTTAACGTAAACTCAGATGCTCAATATGCAATATATATCACTATCAGTTAACTCTTTATATTTCTCGAAACAATACCGTAATTATATTCACAACATTAACATGAAGGTTCCCATTAATTAAGAGTATATTATTCACATCATAAATAATATAAGCACCCCGAGAACTAAGCTGTGGTGCACACATACTCTGCTATCCATCCCGGTACATCACGTACATAAGGATTACATATTCCGAATCTCTCAGGAATAGCTCACAGATAACAACATCACAAATAATGGAGGCGAACACAGTCACATCACATGGGTCACGCACATACCTACGCTCCCACGATCAGCGGACTTATTAATATCCCAATAAGTCTTTCTATGACCTATGTTCATCAAGGTAACCAGTCTAAATCCGGGCAACACAAGGATTAGAGTGCCCTAAGCGAACGCAAACCTCCCGTGATAGCAAGTATGGTAGGTATGTCATACACACAATTCATATACCAATACTAAGTAAACACATATCTTAGTAATCCCGTAGTTTAATCGTAGTACATATCGCATTCTCGTACTAACTTATAATTATCGCAATTTATACTATTCCGGTTTATCATCATACGCGCCATAATTTATTCTCACGTCGTAGTAGACACTCACGTCTCAACCCAAACCGTCCATTTAATATAACTCTCGTATATAATTTCCTTCTCATAAATACCCAAAAGTCCCAATTCTATCATTACATCATCATTGGAATGTTATCTATATCCTTGAACAAGTTTACGGGACTCCAAAAGTTAAAACAGTCTGAAAAGGTCCAGACTGTCAACGCGTTAGAAGTCTCGTTCGAACGAGACTATTCGAACGAGATTCCTCTGTCAACTCGTTAGAAGTCTCATTCGAACGAGACTGTTCGAACGAGATTCCAGTTCGTTCGAACGAACTGTACCTTCTAACGATATCTCGTTCGAACGAGATTATCGAACGAAGTTCCCTTTCGTTAGAAGCGACTGGTCAATTCTTTAGAAGCTCGTTCGAACGAGTTCGTTCGAACGAGTTCGTTCGAACGACCTGGGCAGGGGCTTCTAACGACCTGCCAGTTTCGTCCCAGATTTCTCTAAGTTTCGTTTTTCACCATTTATACTCCTCAAATCTCTTATAAACTAAGTCCCAAACAATCGTTTTAAGGTCTCTAAACAACCCTAAACATATTATAATCACATCCTAACACGTTTTGAAGGATTAATCCATCCTAACATCAACCAAATTTACAAATCTCTAAACTTTTTCCCAATTTATCAAGATAATGAACCCTAACTTTTTGAATCATGAATTAATCCAATATAAATCCGTTTTAATTTCTTCCAATCATAAATATCATGAGAATAATCATCTACCTATCATTCTACATGCAATTCTCCTCAAGATTTCAGGTTCTAAGCTTCAAAATACATGGGTTTTCATTATCTTTCAAGAACAATTGATATTCTTCAATTTTCTAACATGGAAGGAACATTCTACGAATTTAAATATAATTAAAACACTTGCCTTGATTGTCTCTGAGTTTGGATGATGGTTTGATAGAGCTTTTCTGTAGAATTTCTTCTCTCTCCAAGCTTCTTCTCCAATGGTGGCTTAAGGTGGCTAGGGTTTTTCTTTGGGAAAGTTGTAAACCTAATGATAGCCTCCGTAGCTTAATGGGTTAATATGGGTTGGTTAGTGGGTTTAGTGGGTTAAATCCACATCAGATTAAAACTCCCAATTTTCGTCACTTTTAATTCCTCAAAATGTAAAATTACCAAAATACCCTTTATGATGCCGGTATGGCCTAAAAATACCCCGGAATCCAAACTACACCCCCGGCTAGTGTTTTCTGACTATCTCGACCCTTCCGGACGCGTTGGCGCACTCAAAATGACCATACGGATAATAGAAATAAAAATCACTTTTATAATTAAAATAATATACCATGACGCGGCGGTCACACGCGTCTCAACAAAATTCTCAAATTGCCGTATATAAATCTCACGACAAATTTCATAATTCCAAATTCATATATAATCATATATGCACATAATCAAATACCAACTCGCATCTCGTTAGTATTTATAACCCGGATTAATTTCCAATTAATACGCATTTAATTAATTAATCCCAAAAATAAATATAGCCAAAAGTACGGGGTATTACATACTTCCCCCCTAATAACTGAATTTCGTCCCGAAATTCGAAACTAGAAAGTACCTGCTAAAAATAACTCTGGATAACGTTCGCGCATCTCATCCTCGCGCTCCCATGTGGACTCCTCGACATTGTGATGTCGCCACTGAACACGCACTAACGGAACTATCTTTGACCGCAGTTTCCTCTCGCTTCGGTCCAAAATAGCAATTGGCCCCTCCTCGTAGGAGCTATCCGGCTGGAGATCGATGTCCTCCACAGCAATGTGAGAATGAGCCAAATTATCTCTAAGGTATTTCCTCAGCGAGGAAATATGGAACACATCGTGAATCCGATGCAAATGCTCCGGTAACCCGAGTCTATACGCAACCGGTCCGATCCGCTCAATAATAGAAACGGCCCCACATACCTTGGCGCCAACTTCCCCTTCTTCCCGAAACGCATAATCCCCTTCATAGGAGATACCCTGAGCAAAACCTGGTCCCCTACTTGGAACTCCCTGAAAAATCTCTTCGCATCAGCATAACTCTTCTGCCTGTCTTGAGCTACCCGAATGCGACTCTGAATCAACTCAATCCTTGCCGAAGTATCCTGAATCACTTCCGGCCCAAGCAGTTTGTTGTCCCCCACCTCTAACCAACATGCTGGGGAACGACAAGGCCTACCGTACAATGCCTCAAACGGAGCCATGCCAATAGTGAACTGATAGGAGTTGTTGTAAGCAAACTCCACCAGTGGAAGGTACTACTCCCATCCACCCCCAAAGTCAATAATGCACATGCGTAGCATGTCCTCCAACATCTGGTTTGTGTGCTCGGTCTGCCCATCGGTAAGCCGTACTCAACCGCAATTCCGTGCCCATGGGCTCCTGAAAACTCGCCCAAAACCTCGAAACAAATATCTTGTCTCTGTCAGACACGATATTTAGGGGCACACCGTGAAGTCTCACAATCTCTGAAATGAAGAGCTGGGCATACTGTCCCGCAGTGTAGTCAGTCCTCACGGGTAAAAAGTGAGCGACCTTGGACAACCTGTCCACAATTACCCAAACGGAGTCGTGACCCCTCTGCGACGTAGGCAACCCCATGATAAAGTCCATGGATATGCTCTCCCACATCCACACCGGGACCTCCAACGGCTGTAGCAATCCTGCCGGTCTCTGATGATCCACTTTTACAAGCTGACAAGTGGCGCATTTCGAAACAAACTCAGCGATATCTCTCTTCATACCGCTCCACCAATACTGGCGTCTCATGTCTTGGTACATTTTGTCCCCTCCTGGATGTACCGCGAACCGTGAGCCGTGCGACTTTGCCATCACATCGTGTCGCAATTCATCCCCTTCCGGAACTACCAATCTCCCATTGAAGCATAATCCCCCGTCTGAGCTAACGGTATAGGACTCGGCTCCCTCTGCTAGTAATCGAACTATCTGCTCCTGACAGAACGAGTCATTAGCCTGTGCCCGTACTACCTTCGTGACAATCTGCGGTGTAACGGTCATCACACCCATGAAAGATCGGGCCACTGCCTCCTGGTGTCCCAATTCCTTCCACTTAGCCTTCCACACCTCTGCCACCTCATCTGCTGGCCTACGGTTCAACGCGTCTGCTACCACGTTAGCCTTCCCCGGGTGATACTAGATGTCGAACTGGTAGTCCTTCACAAACTCAAGCCACCTTCGTTGCCGCATATTCAATTCCTTCTGCGTGAACAGATACTGTAGGGACTTGTGGTCCGTGAACAGTTGGAACTTCTCCCCCAAAAGATAGTGCCTCCAAATCCGTAGGGCAAATACCACTGCCGCCAACTCCAAATCATGCGTGGGGTAATTCTTCTCATGAGGCTTAAGCTTACGGGAAGCATAAGCTATGGCCTGTCTCTCCTGCTGTAATACACCTCCCAGTCCTTGCAAAGACGCATCGGTGTAAACCAAATACTCAACTCCCGGTCTCGGCAATGCTAACACAGGTGCTGAGGTCAATTTGTCCTTCAATTCATCGAATGCCAACTGACAGGCATCACTCCAGATGTATGGCACACCCTTATGAGTCAGATGTGTCAAAGGACCTGCTATCTCCGAGAAACCCCGAATAAACCTCCTGTAGTATCCTACCAGACCCAAGAAACTACGAATCTCAGTCGGTGTCGTGGGCTGTCCCCACTCCCTCACCGCTGATACCTTCCCCGGATCAATAGATATTCCCTGGTCAGAAATAATGTGTCCCAAAAACTGGACTTCCTTCAGCCAAAACCCGCACTTCTCATATTTTGCGTACAACTCGTTCTGACGAAGTGTCTGCAAAACCTGCCTCAAATGCTCGGCGTGCTCCTCCTCTGTCTGAGAGTAAACCAGAATGTCATCAATGAAGACAATGACAAACTGATCTACGAAATCCCTGAACACTCTGTTCATCAAGTCCATAAACACTGCTGGAGCGTTGGTCAAACCGAAAGGCATAACCCGAAACTCGTAAGAACCATATCTCGACAAGAACGCAGTCTTCGAGACATCCTCCTCCCTGATACGCAACTGATGGTATCCCGATCTCAAATCAATCTTTGAGAAGAAAGAAGCTCCTCTCAACTGGTCGAATAAGTCATCGATTCGCGGCAACGGATACTTATTTCGTATCGTGACCTTATTCAATTCTCGGTAGTCCACACACAATCTCAGTGAACCGTCCCTCTTCTTCACAAACAGAACTGGAGCGCCCCAAGGTGAGGTACTCCTGCGAATAAAGCCCTGACCTAACAGCTGCTCTATCTGATCCCGTAACTCCCTCATCTCAGCTGGAGCCATACGGTACGGTGCGCGTGCTATAGGTCTCGTATCCGGTAGCAAATCTATAACAAAGTCTATCTCTCGACTGGGGGGTAAGCCTAGTATCTCCCGAAACACATCCGAATACTCCCTAACTACTGCGATAGAATCTAAAGGAATCACTACCTCCTTAGAGGTATCCTCCTCAATGTAATACAGATGAGCGGTCGATCCTCCCTCTGGGCGAGGCATCGCCACTATAAACATCTCTTGCCCCGGAATGGCAAAAACAATGCTCCCGCTGAAGCAATCAATCATGGCCCTATAAGCTACGAGCCAATCCATACCGATAATCACATCGTGAACATGCATATCTAATACTAACATGTCTGTAGGTAATACCAAACCACTAATCTCTACCCCCACTCCCCCGCATATAAAGAAAATAAGTGACCCACTTCCCAATGGTGAGTCGACACACGTCACTGTGCTCTCTGTCGTAGCTAACAATCCTAAAGCTTTCGCGAAGTGTGTAGCTATAAAACAATGTGTAGCACCCGTATCAAATAACACCCGACCCATAGTGCCATGGATAGGAAACGTACCCTCAATCGCGGGCGGTGCTTGTGGAACTGCATCCTGGTGGACGTTGTAGACACGTCCGTACTGTAGCTGTCCCTGATGAACTGGGACTGCTGGAATGGGTGGCAATGCTGCCATCTGTGGCGGTGCGGGAAGAGCGGCGGGAAACATAGGTCTCTGTGGCTCCTGGCGAGCACCCTGCTGCTGCTGCTGTGGAGCCCTGCCCCTATCAGGACAATCCTGTCGCTTATGGCCAGTCTTGCCACAAACAAAGCACTTTCCTGGGAAGTTCCCTCCTCTCTGCCCCTGCTGTCCCCGGCCCTGGTGGCCCTTACCGTTCCTCCCTTGGCCCTGCTGGCCCTGGTGAAACTGCTGCCCATCTGCCCCTGTTGGCCCTGATGGCCGTTTGGACCCTGATGGCCCTGACGGAAACCTCCTTGTCCCTGTCAGTAGTTCCCTGATCGGAACCTCTTACTATCCCCTTGCTGGGAGCCCTGCTCATTCTGTCTCTGCCCCTGACCAGATTGTGCCCCGCTGGCACTATGTCCTCCAGTCCTGCCCTGATGGCTTGACTCCCCCGACCTCTTGCCCTCGGCCATATGAAAACGGTGGTCCTGGCAGTGTAACAATGTAGCGTTAACCACATCAGAATAGGTGGCCAACGATAGGTTCCCTAGCAGATGCTGACGGATCCTCCAAGTCAACCCATCGGTGAACTTCTCAATCTTTTTCTTCTCTGTTGGTATCTCATCTGGAACGATATTCAACAGATTCGTGAACTCGGCCTCATACTCGGCCACAGTCTTACTCTCCTGCTTCAGACTCATCAATTTCCTCCTCATTTCCGTGTGAACAGCCGACGGAAAGTATTTGCGGTCAAATCGCACCCAGAAGTCCTGAATAGTGAGAGTATCCCTCTCCTCTATGGTGGTAATAGACTCCCACCACTGTAGCGCAGATCCAACTAGCTTGAAAGTAGCTAGCACCTGCTTCTGGACGTCTGTGCACTCATACATCCTTAAGTGCCTCTGTATATCCTTCCTCCACTGGCTCGAGACTACCACATCTGAGCTACCTGCAAACTCTGGCGGATGCGCTTTCTGAAAAGCGTCACGTACACGCTCCCAAGCAGACGGGAATGCATTTGCCTGAACTGGCGCGGCAACCGGCGCCTGCGGTGGTGCCTGCTGAACAGCGGCAATTGCGGCATTTACCGCTTGGGCTACTATAGCTGCAACCTCAGCGGCGTTCATCATGCCCTGAACTGGAGCGGGCTGGGGTTCGGGCGTTGCATCCCTGGGAACTCGTCGTGCACGTCGTGGAGGCATCTGAAATGAGAACAAAGTTTATAAGTTCGCTGTTTATAAACTTAAGATAGCTGAAGAACGAAGCATACACAAAAAGAGTACAACAGTCCTAAAATATAGGGCTCTATATCAAAGAAACTTAGCGGAAACATAATAAGCCGTCAGATCCTAAAGGACACTAGAACCTGATGCTCTGATACCACCTGTGACACCCCGACTAATTAAATACCGGGTAGCTACTCCTTTATTGAATTAATTCAAAATGCCAAGTTGGTCCAGTTAATAGCATCACTGTCGAAAATATTTTAATGATTACTAACCACCTAGTATTTAAAAAGTAAGTGCCAAATTTTAATTAAAGTCTGATTAACATGCAACAAGTGTAATAAGGATAATAACACCATTCACCATAATGAAGTAAATAGAATAACCATCACAAAACGTAAATAAAGTCTGGAGGAAAAACTCCTCACTACAAATCCCACAACTGATAAGTAAACTGAATGCTAAATCAATACATGCCAAAGTCTGAAAACTGTAATGGAAATGTAACTCTAATAGAAATGGGCAACATGCCCTACAACTGATAGATAATGAATCTGGAATCCAAGTGATAGAGGCGTCTACTAGCAAATCCCTGTAGCTTCCACAAACAGCTACAGCTCGTCACCTGAATGAGTATCCTATGCATGGTGTCCTTGTGGCTGGGCACCTAAAATGGTTTTACAAAGAAAAATAGATTTGAAAAGCAAACGGGTCAGAGCCCGAATGTGGAGTTATATTTTAAAAACCTGCAAGTGCTTTAAAAACATTTAAAACATTAAATGCAAAGTACATGTTAGGACGTGCACTCACATGATATTCTCACCTCTCGTCTAACTGTGCACTCCTAACGTAAGTACCCATCTACAACGACACAAACCACTAGCTAAGTGCCATCATATCTAGCTAGACTGACATAGGTCCTACCCTTATTACTTGGTTCTATTAACATTATAACGCTCGTAATTAAGTAGGGGTTTAACGTAAACTCAGATGCTCAATATGCAATATATATCACTATCAGTTAACTCTTTATATTTCTCGAAACAATACCGTAATTATATTCACAACATTAACATGAAGGTTCCCATTAATTAAGAGTATATTATTCACATCATAAATATACAATATAAGCACCCCGAGAACTAAGCTGTGGTGCACGCATACTCTGTTATCCATCCCGGTACATCACGTACATAAGGATTACATATTCCGAATCTCTCAGGAATAGCTCACAGATAACAACATCACAAATAATGGAGGCGAACACAGTCACATCACATGGGTCACGCACATACCTACGCTCCCACGATCAGCGGACTTATTAATACCCCAATAAGTCTTTCTATGACCTATGTTCATCAAGGTAACCAGTCTAAATCCGGGCAACACAAGGATTAGAGGGCCCTAAGCGAACGCAAACCTCCCGTGATAGTAAGTATGGTAGGTATGTCATACACACAATTCATATACCAATACTAAGTAAACACACATCTTAGTAATCCCGTAGTTTAATCGTAGTACATATCGCATTCTCGTACTAACTTATAATTATCGCAATTTATACTATTCCGGTTTATCATCATACGCGCCATAATTATTCTCACGTCGTAGTAGACACTCACGTCTCAACCCAAACCGTCCATTTAATATAACTCTCGTATATAATTTCCTTCTCATAAATACCCAAAAGTCCCAATTCTATCATTACATCATCATTGGAATGTTATCTATATCCTTGAACAAGTTTACGGGACTCCAAAAGTCAAAACAGTCTAAAAAGGTCCAGACTGTCAACTCGTTAGAAGTCTCGTTCGAACGAGACTATTCGAACGAGATTCCTCTGTCAACTCGTTAGAAGTCTCGTTCGAACGAGACTGTTCGAACGAGATTCCAGTTCGTTCGAACGAACTGTACCTTCTAACGATATCTCGTTCGAACGATATTATCGAACGAAGTTCCCTTTCGTTAGAAGCGACTGGTCAATTCGTTAGAAGCTCGTTCGAACGAGTTCGTTCGAACGACCTGGGCAGGGGCTTCTAACGACCTACCAGTTTCGTCCCAGATTTCTCTAAGTTTCGTTTTTCACCATTTATACTCCTCAAATCTCTTCTAAACTAAGTCCCAACAATCGTTTTAAGGTCTCTAAACAACCCTAAACATATTATAATCACATCCTAACACGTTTTGAAGGATTAATCCATCCTAACATCAACCAAATTTACAAATCTCTAAACTTTTTCCCAATTTATCAAGAACGTGAATCCTAACTTTTTGAATCATGAATTAATCCAATATAAATCCGTTTTAATTTCTTCCAATCATAAATATCATGAGAATAATCATCTACCTATCATTCTACATGCAATTCTCCTCAAGATTTCAGGTTCTAAGCTTCAAAATACATGGGTTTTCATTATCTTTCAAGAACAATTGATATTCTTCAATTTTCTAACATGGAAGGAACATTCTACGAATTTAAATATAATTAAAACACTTGCCTTGATTGTCTCTGAGTTTGGATGATGATTTGATAGAGCTTTTCTGCAGAATTTCTTCTCTCTCCAAGCTTCTTCTCCAATGGTGGCTTAAGGTGGCTAGGGTTTTTCTTTGGGAAAGTTGTAAACCTAATGATAGCCTCCGTAGCTTAATGGGTTAATATGGGTTGGTTAGTGGGTTTAGTGGGTTAAATTCACATCAGATTAAAACTCTCAATTTTCGTCACTTTTAATTCCTCAAAATGTAAAATTACCAAAATACCCTTTATGATGCCGGTATGGCCTAAAAATACCCCGGAATCCAAACTACACCCCCGACTAGTGTTTTCTGACTATCTCGACCCTTCCGGACGCGTTGACGCACTCAAAACGACCATACGGATAATAGAAATAAAAATCACTTTTATAATTAAAATAATATACCATGACGCGGCGGTCACACGCGTCTCAACAAAATTCTCAAATTGCCGTATATAAATCTCACGACAAATTTCATAATTCCAAATTCATATATAATCATATATGCACATAATCAAATACCAACTCGCATCTCGTTAGTATTTATAACCCGGATTAATTTCCAATTAATACGCATTTAATTAATTAATCCCAAAAATAAATATAGCCAAAAGTACGGGGTATTACACTCTTTCTTTTTCTTTTCTTCTTTTTCTCACTTTTTTCTTTTGTTTTCTTTTGATTTTTGCTTTCTCTTTATCATCATTTTTTTCTCTTCTTTATTTTCTTTACTTATCAAACTCTCATATGCCTAAATTACAACCGACAGCACAACCACATCATACAATCCCAAGTAACATTCCAAACAATGGAACGAAAAGTGTATGTATGGTTTATAACTCAAATTTAGAGTTGGTTATGGGAATGGGGTTATGAAACGAAAGGCTAATATTTAGGCTCAAGGGGGTTAATGAGGGTAAATATATAAGGGTGAGGTCAAGGCTAATATGAGTGATATAACAAAGATGGCCTATGATCATTTCATAAAGTTTACGCAATTCTCGAATCAAAATAATATATGAAAATCATGATCAAGTAACACATTTCAAGTATGAACTCAATTAATGAACGGTCAAATGAAAGAATAGTGAGATTACCGATGAATTAAACGTTTCAATGAGAAAATAATAGTGTATACACTCACAAACGACGAAAGGTACAAAGCTTACTCGGTGTAAGTATATACAATGCAACAAAAGATTACCGAGTTATAAAAATCTTAAACCAAATTAATAGAACGATAAAGGTGCATGTGCTCATGGGATTAAAGTTTAATTCATGAAGTTATTCATAATATCAATAATCGAGAACTAAAGTCTAATAACTTCTAAAATCAAGAACATGCATCATTGGGTTGTCAATTGCATCGGACAATTATTAAAATTTATCATCGAAAACAAAGGCAAAATGTCCAATAAAGGAGAAAAAAGAAAGAAAATCTTTTTGAATTTTTCTAAGAAAAGCATACTAAGTAACTAGCATTTGAGCAAAAACATGGACTAAATAAAGAAATGGATAGAATATCCCACACCCCCTAACTTAAAACTTGACATTGTCCTCAATGTGAATTAAGAACTAAGTTAAAGAGAGGAAAATAACGATATTACCCAAAATGGAGCGATTTTCGGAAAGTGCGAGTCCGATGATTCTACAAAACAAGTTAGTAACAAGCATAGCAAAAATAAATAACAAAAAGTTAACTAATTACACTAAACTAAAATAAAAAGAAAGAAAGAAAAAAACTAACTATGTACAACCTACCATTTAGACTCCTAACTAACTATAAACTAGAAGTTTAAATTTTTGAGGGTCCACCCAAACAACATTTTGACTTTAGAAGATTAGTGGTGGACCTTCCCTCTCATTCATGCCTCTCGAAAAATAGGAATTCCATTCAAACGACGGAAGGCATATGGGTGGTGGAAAAGGTGAACCATCCCCAGTTAAAAATTTGGGAAGAGGGATGGGGGATTTGGATAGGACGGGTGACGAATACACTAGCGGACCAAAAAAAATTGAATTTTCTCCCAAAGATTTAGCAAGCGAAATGGGAGGTGGCGCACATGAGGTCAAAGATGCCTTCATAGAAAGCAAATCGAGCAAGTACTCCTCATCGGTGAAAGGGTTGAACGTTTTAAAGTTCGGTACCGATTCATCGGGTACTTGTGATGGTGTGATAATAGAGAGTGAAAATGGGGATGAAAGAAATTCAAACTCATGAAATGAATCATCATCGCATGAAGATTGAGTTTCGAAGGAAATAATATCATTTTCAATGAAATGTTCTTCTTTGGGGGCCAAAGAAGAAATCATTTCATTGCAAATAGATATTACGTCATTTTCATCCTCACTTTCAATATCTATTATGCAATGGGCAAAGTCTAGAATGGTTTGTTCTAAAGTAGGCATAAGTACCTCATTTGGTTCAAAACATTCTTCGACTTCGAAAGTCTCAGAAGGAAAATCGTCGTCGGACTCCAAAAGTAAATCCAAGTCATGTTCCCACGAACAATTTTCTTCCCGATAACGATTTTCAAGTTTCTCATTTTCATACATAAGCAAGCCCTCACCGAATGTCATAGGTCGAGGTGCGGATGCATGAAAATGGGAACTTTGAAAATTACCATCGGACTTAAACGAAAACTCATTATTATAGGAATTTTGAAAACTATTCGAATTCTTTTCAAAATGCCTATTATAAGGAGGTAAAGGCCCAAAATCATTGTCATCATCATCAAAATTCCAATAACCTAAGTTTTGACTTTCGTTATACTCGCCCAAAGTCATATTTGAATTTGTTATACTTTAGGATTTTAAGTATTCGCCGAAAGTCATAGGTTTACGGGAATTTTGAGAATTATAACAATGATTACCGAAAGAATTGGAAAAAGACATGCTTACCCCAAAAATCGATCGAAGTGGCGGATTCCACAAAGTAAGTGCGCACGGGAAAAATTCGAGCGTTTCTAAGTGCTCAAATGTGGAATTCTTGCAAAAAGACTAGAAAATAATACAAATAGAAAGAAAATACTATGAAATACTAAATCAAATAAAGTCTAAAACAAACAAGTTCCCGGCAACGGCGCCACCAGGTTTGTGCTTCTCTCTCCAGAGCTTCCTAAAATGCTTTCAAGGAATTATGCAATCCCTCAAAAGCTTCCTCCACATCAGCCAAGGAGGACCTTAGGTGGTCCTCTTTCTCCAGCATTTGGTTAAAGTCTACCAAGAACTACAAGTAAATGTGTATGTTACATCAGTTTAGAAGAAAAGCATCAAACATTAGTAAATATCAACAAAAGGGTTATGAATTTACTAAGGCCGGAGTTTTGGCAGCCCTCTCAGTTAATCGGGCTCTGGTCATGGGGGCTGCAGTCGACCTATCCTCCGATAAAGTACCGGCCTTTATTAAGTCCCTAGTAAAATTAGGGTTGATCACCACAAAGGCATCCTCAATTATGCCTTACTCAGTAGCAAACTTTTCGGCCATCTCAACAGATTTAGCCAACTTAGTGGATTTTTTGGCTGGTTAATGGTCTCTGGGTAAACCTTTCTTTAACCTCTTGTACTGAGGTTATTCAATTCGGGCCTCCTCAGTGGTAAGAGTTTAATGTCTTCTCAATGGCCTGAGACCTCTTATTAGTAGTGGTGGTTTTCTTAGCAGCAGGGGCGGGAGATTTGGTCAGCAAGTTGGGGATTTTTCTTTTCACCATATCGGCTGTAAGAGAATTGGGGATGGTGGTGATATCAAAGGATTCAAAAGACGAGAAAGTTCTTCCTTGGGTAAGCTCTACTCCACCTGACTCTGCAGTTGAAGAAGTGGATGCAGGTTCCTCATCCAATTTAAGGAGTGACTGAGGCAAGACCAGTGCATGTCGGGCAACAAAGGAAGTAATGGTACTCTTGTACTCTAATAAGATAGGAGTTACTCAAGGATGTTCTTTTCTTGCCTTTTGATTAATGCCCCACAAGTACTTGAGGTCGTTAATGTTCACCTCACCTTCCTTGGGACACTTCTTTTTGCTTTCCACATCAACAATATAACAAGACAGTTAGTCAGCAAATCTTTGAAGAGATAATAAACCAAAGAAATTTAAGAATAAAGTTATGACCTATGCCATGCCCTTCCTAGGGGCATGTGACACCCCGCCTAATTAAATACCGCGTGATCAGTCCTTTATTAAATTATAATCAAAGTGAACGGTTGGTTCATTCTCAGCATCACTGTCAAAAAATAAATTTTCCAATTTTAACACCTTAATATTTAAACTAAGTGTCAAAACTATTTAAACCTTATTCCCATTTTATTTAAATCCAATTATAAAACCTTTGATAATTAACAGTTTAAGAGTCACACAATAATAGTAAGAATGTAAATGATCATTCAAGAATTTAACCATTAATAGTAAATCCCGACTTCAGAACACCAAAGAAAAACATTCTGACAGTAATAAATCCCAAAGTAAAGATACTGAAAGTAAATGAATTACAATTCCTCACAAAACCAACTAAATAATGAAAAGGGCGACACATGCCCAACTAGATAAAGTAGAGCTAGAAACGGAATCAATAATGAGGTCGTCTAAGCACAAGGCCTGCAACTCCCACAAAAGCTGCAGCACGTTCCATATCCAGAGAATCCTAAGCCTGACGCCCCTGTGGCTGGGCCCCTGTAATACATATATATATATATATATATACATATATATATATATATATATATATATATATATATATACATATATATATATATATACAAGAGAGGAGAGATAACAGTAAACGGGTCAGAGCCCAATTTTAAAACAGTTTAAAATTTTAGTTTAGCAAGTATTTAAAATGTTTACTGGCTAATGCAACAACATATCAGTAACGACACTCTCTTGAGAAAGTCTCACCTCTCTTCTAGTGTGCACCCTACCGTACTATTAATCCCAAAAGATTAACTTAATTCGAATTCCTCATTAGATTCCATGCCGATAATTTCTAGGACTAAGATAATTAAATTCCAGAATTTAAGGTTTTCACATAACTCTTATTTGATTAAAAAGTCTTTCAACAGTGTCACAACATTTCAGCCATATATAATAAAACCACAATATTTATCCATTAATTAACTTCTTTTAGTCTCAGTAGGAAGTTACAAATTTCAAGACTATATACATATACATTAATTACCCATATATACTACTGGCACCCCACATATTATTATTTATGGTGCTGGCATACTCTGCTATCAAGTCCCCGTATCATTCGTACTAAGGGAAATACTAGTTCGAAATCACTCTCGAACTGTATTAATACAAACAAATACAAATTAAGGCGAAGCATAGTTCCAAGTCACTAAGAGGTCAGCACATGCCCTCACGTCTCTTAGGACCGTCTGACTATCAATCAGATAGCCTGTACCAAGGATTTCTATGTTCTAGGGTACGAGTCAATATCCCCCATAAAAGTCCCATCAAGATAAGACTGTCCCAGCGCGGAAACCTCAGCGATAGCAAGTAGCGTGGGCATGATTTGTTTACACGTATATAAGATAGATGATCAATCACAGAGTCATATAGATATATATAACTATTCGCATTCATAATTTAGGTACGTCCATGGCCCAACATTATATTATTCCAGTCTTAGTACATTTTAATTCGATTATTTCTTATAACGGACTTATTCATTTTATTTTGGAAATTTAATTTATTCCAACTCACTTCTCATCTCTCGAAGTATTCCCTTTACCTAAGTACAATTTCAGTAGGCCCTCACTTACCTTCTAATCCAACTCCCAGATATTTCGATTATTAAGTCTATGCACGTTAGATTTCTTAGGTATGAATATTTCCTCGTTTACCCTTCATTTTCCCATTTCATTAAAGTTCCACTTAACGGGGTTTATCTTGACCCTACTGGTCCTTTTTATGTTTCATTATGTCCTAATAACATTAATCAAGGTTTATTACGCATTTACTCGGATTAAGTCAACACAAGGAAAAATCTAATTTTCCCAGAAGGGGTCGATCGATCGATAGAAAGGGGTTGATCGATCGATCAAGCAGGTATGGCGAAAACTACAGAATACCAGTTACGGAAATTATCATCCAATATCATCCAAATCCAAGTCTTTAACTCCCAAACTCCCAAAAATTTATACCACGAGCATTATAAACCCAAATGAACAATATTCTACGTAAGGCATGCGAGTTTTCATCAAGTATCATGAATTAAAAGGGCCAAAATCTATATAAATCTCATGAACCCTAAAAATTTCTTTAATTTAGTTTTTCTCATTTTTTTTCCAGAATTTCTACTTCTATCCCAATGTAAATTCGTGGTTCAACCTCTACATGTGAAGGGAATTTCCAGAATGATGTTTATATCTCTACAACATGCGATTTTAAACCTCCAACATAGGTTTTCTTTCATAAAAACTCATCCTAATCAACCCTAAACTAATATGAATGAAGCATTAACTAAATTAAGCAAGATAAATACTTACCTGGAAATTTATGTTTCTGATTTGTGGATGAAATCAGTGTGGTGGTGATCCTCGTTGCGCGATCTAACGTTTGGAGGTGACGGCGGTGCAAACGGAGGAGTTCTTGGCCTAGAACTCCTTGGTAAGCTCTTCCTTTCCTTCTCCAATGGCCGTCTTTTATTTTTGGTTGTGTTAAACCTAGAAGACAACCCTAAGCATCTGATATAACCTAGAAAATTCGTAGGTTTCCAAGCCCAAAAATACAAAATGCCTAAAACACCCTCACGGGGTGTTAATTAAGCCTAAAAATGCCCCGAGACCCAAATTAAACCCCAGGGTACATTATTTTGACTATCTCGACCCTTGGCGCACTCGAAATGACCATACGGGTGACTTATAATTTATTCACTTTTATTAATCAAAATTTAGTCCTGACACGACACGGGCGCGTCCCGACTTAAATTTTCAAAATTGTCATTTTATTCACTCGTGACATTTAATAGAACCAATATTATATATTACTTTGCTCATTAGTAATATTCAACAAGTTTTCAATAATTACTAACTCTCGCCACGTTAGTAATTAAAAATAATTAATTTTCGGATTTATATTAAATTAATAACTCACATCAAATTTAATAAATCCCCAAATTTAGAAAGCATAAAAATACGGGGTATTACAGGGCACCTGAGACTAGTGTATTTTACCCCCTCAGGAAGGCGGCATATTGCCAATTTTTTACAATAACACCATAATCCCAGTAATGTTTATTGGAATCTGGCAGGTTGACCACGAAAGCCCTATTGGCTTGTCTAGTCTTCAAATAATAGGTATTATCCCCAATGATTCCCCATTTGTAGCAAAACATCAATTCAAGGATCCAAATATGGGTCTCATAAATCTCATTCAACCTACTCACTCCATTCACCACCCTCCATGTGTTTAGAGCTATTCTTACTGGAACGACATCGAAATATTGGCAGAATCGAAGAACAAGAGAGTTTGGGGGAAAAGTAATGCCACACTCTGCAATAAATAGAGTGGGAATCCAATTACCCTTAGCTAAGAAATAAACGTCAACAAGACCATGAGCAATATCTAGACCTACCCAACCAAGAATTTTCTTTTTTTCTTTTTAAAATTCCTCTAAGGAATTATCATTTAGGGTATAGACCATGACTAAAATACAAGAAAATCAAATAAAAGAAGGGAATGATAGCTTGCAAAGAACGAAAAGTAATAGTAGAATTGAAAGACGACGGTAAATAGCAAGAAGCAAATAGCGGGAGAAGAAAAGCTTGAGAAATAAGAGATAATCTAAAGTGTAGAAGGTTTAAGGTAAGTGAAATGGAGGGAATTTTTTGTCCTTTTACAGGTTACCTCGAGAATAGGGATGAAATGATTGACTACATGAACGTTTGAGCTACTGTCAGTTGCATGCTTCCTAACGCGCAAAAGGACCAATATGCCCTTTGGAGGTTCGAAAAAGTTTGAATTAATTACAAAAATGCCATTATCAACAGTGCTAGTGAAAATTTTACCAGTCCGGGAGGTCAGCTGCCGACCAACTCTCAGACATTATGCCGAGCAAATTTTTGAACGTATACCCCTTGATTCCGATCAATCATCAAGTATGGAGCATTGGGGGCTTATGTTGTATATAAAAACTACTCTCCTACGTGGACCAATGAAAAGTAGACACTTGCTCTCCTACGTGGCCATTCAGCTATCTTGATCAACATCAGAGACACCTAATCAGTTGGAATGTCGATCAACTCCCAGAATATGAACCATCAGGAATAACAAAGGTTAGTCTGATCGAATAGCGACCAATACTGAATGTCAAGAGTCTCATTTATTGTATACAGATGTAAATGCATGGAGATATAAAGGTATTCCATTTTTAGGGTTTCAGACCACTATAAATATATAATCTCCCTTAGCTCAAGGGGACGACTCAATCAATCACAAGCACACCATACTGAGCTATTGTAACCACCAGAAATAATACCAACAGTGGATGTAGGCTTTTTACAACGAACCACTTTAAAAATCTTTATCTCTTGTGTGCTTGTTTAGACTGCTTTTGTTTATTTATTTGTATTTATAAAATTGGACCCATTCCATTTTTAGACATCAATTCGTGGCGAAGTTGGATGGAATCTGATCCTTTTGATCATTCCTAGAAAAGATAAGATTATTGCGTTTGGTGCGAGGTTAAGTTGTATGAAAATGTGCCCTCCATGGAATCAGATTATTTCCTTGGTGGGTAAGTGAATGTAATCAAAATCCATCCAATGTAGATGAAATTCTTACTTTCCCATGAAAATCGTTACAAATAATATTTATGAAGACAAAAACTCCCATAAAATATTAAATTATAAAAACTACCAATAAAATCAAATGCTTATTTTGTGAAGATAATTTTGTTATGTCAAATTTTATTAAATTTAAAGTCAAATAAATTTTATTTAGGCACTTTTTTCTACTCATGTAATAACTTATTTGATCAACTTACAATATAATACATACATAACTATGGCAAACTATTATATTTGTTAAATATTAGAAATTATTTTTAAAAACATATATGAGTTCATATATGTGTGTGTGTGTGTGTTTGTGTGTGTGTTAAAGGGTAATATTATTATTATTATTATTATTATTATTATTATTATTATTATTATTATTATTATTATTATATATTGTATATTTTTATATTACTTTCCATATATAAACCAAACATAAAATTTTACTTCTCAATAAAAATTCATTAATTAATCAAATATAATGAAAAAAATTTAATTCTAATAAAAAAGTTTAAAAATTACTTTTTCAGTAATCAAAATTCATCCCACATATTATCACGTACCGAATAGTAGGGGTGGTCATGGGGTGGGCCTGGGTAGGTCCGGTCGGGCTCATGTCGACCTTATAAAATTATGAGTTATCCTAAGTCCGCCAAGGCCCTGATCGGGCCTTATTATGTAATCTCAAGCCCGCCTAGATTTGAAAGCTCTTTACCTAGGGCCGTTGGCCAAGCCGGGATACTGTTTTTTTTTAAATCAAAATTTAATTTTTCTTAATCAAAGACATTTTTTAATTCAACGACCTGCTTTTTTTTTTTAATCAAATACCTTTTTTTGCTAATTAAAAGAACTTTTTAAAAATGAAAATACCTATTTTTTTAATCAAAGACTTATTTTTTTAATTAAAAATCTTTTTTTAAATGTATATGTTACAAAGTCTATATATAAAGTTCCCTACTCTATATGAAAAGACTTGGTATAAGTTTTTATATTTATAAAAGTTTCCCACTTTATATATTTATGTTATGCATGCATGAAACACATAAAATATCATACATAAGAAAGCAAAAATGTCATGCATACATTTCGACATCCACATCCCTATATATATATATATATATATATATATATAAAATTCCCGGGCCTCGGACCGGCCATGCCTCATCGGGCTTAAGAATTTATGCCCAAATCCATCCGAAAAAATATTGAGCCTATAAAATTTTGTCAAGCTCATTTTACCGACCTATTTACCTTATTCAAACCCTATTTTTTTATTGAACCGACTTTACAATCAGATTTTAGGGTCTACCTTTGCTCAACACCATGGTCTAGATGAATGAGAATCTGCCTATGATTCGAAAATCCAGACTCAAGAAGAAATGCCACAGAATCTGGGTATAAATCTTCCCATTTCTTAGTGAAAAAAACTTGATAGAGTTTTTTTTGCACAAATACACACGTATATCGCCCGTTTTCCCGTGTAAACAATCTTTTAAATCGCAATCGCGCTAGGGCAAAGGGCGCTCCCTCCTCCTAACTCCTTCCACTTCTCCCAGGGACAGGGAGGCTTGACCTTCGGGGAAGAAGTCCGTGGGACCCCTCCTTCTGGGCGTCTAGATAGTGAAAGGTTATCCTTTTGCAACGCTGGAAGCTAAGCAAAGTCACGAGGCTGGCTAACTCCGCTCGAGCAGAGCTCAGGCCCGGAGGTGGTGGCTGAACTCGCCGTGAATCTCAAATCTATGACAACCCCTACCGAATAGAAAAAAAATCAAAACTCAGGTAAAAGATCTTTTGAAAATTACGTTTTGAATAATCAAAATTCCTCCGAAATGTTATCGCGTAGAAAGGGGTAAAGTGTTTGTTAAGGAAACACCGCTAAGGAAGCGAGTGGCTTGGCCACCAAACGAGCGCGTGATACGTGTCATTTGTGTTTCTGCCTATAAATCATGATCTACTTCCAGTCCATTATTCTCACTCGTCTACTTGATCTGTTTTAAATATCTACTAGTTTTCTTCTCATCTTGTAAATCCCGAACGAGATATTTTTCTAGCCAAAGAAGATGTCAACAGCCACCTGCGTAGATATTATCTTGGCCATCATCCTGCCTCCCCTTGGTGTCTTTCTTAAGTTTGGCTGCCATGTCTCTCTCTCTCTCTCTCTCTCTCTCTCTCTCTCTCTCTCCACGCACAAATACACACGTTAACACTTACACTTGGTATGTTATCTTAGAAAAAAACACATGTTATCTCAAAATCAATGAATACAAATCTTAACTTGTTGCACAAAACATGTTGTATTTTCGGGGTTTGTGATAGATTTTTCATGAGAGAATCTTCTAAAACGCATATTATGAATAAACCCAATTCAATAAGTCGATGCTGGTGCAGGTGGAATTCTCGATATATGAATAGAAATGTATGCAGTTTAAAATTCGGTTTTGATTTTGATGCAAAAGTTAATGTTGGTACAGGTGGAATTCTGGATCTGTTTGTTGCTGACCCTGTTCGGATATCTCCCTGGAATTCTTTATGCCATTTATATCATTACCAAGTGAAGTAACCAATCAACTCTTCCACGGTACCTTTTTTACCATTCCTAATTTTCTAATTTCTAATTACCTTTCACTCCACGGGATTACCGCGCACGCGCACCACATATTTGCTTCTATACGATCGTATCGTATATTTTCCAAAACCCCAATTTCTTTTCCGTTAAAACAAAGGGATCTTCCAATTAAATCTCATTTATATTAAATATTTTTTAATAGATTTTATCGCAATATATTTTTTTTGATAGGTCCTATTTGTATATATAGTGAATATCCACTGTATGTTTATAAATAGGACCTATTGGAATAAAAAAAAAAATCATGAATTTGATGAAACAAAAATAAAATGTTAGGATCTATTGAACTACCTACTTAGTAAATGGGACTAATTAGTAAAAACCCCTAAAACAAAAGCCTTAATGTTATCAGTATTTTAACTGTAATACAAACATATCATTTCTAATTACAGCATAAAGAAATCAAACATTTTCAATTTTTGAAACAAGTAACGTCACTTAGGCCTCTCAAAGGATTCAATTTTATCTAAATTCCAATCTGAATTCCATCCATCTAAGCGGATATGAATCATTCCCAAAATCCGATTATTCAATTACTCGTTTATTAAATGGAGCGGATTTCGATTCATATACTCTGATCCGTTAATAATTCGATTCGATTAATATTTTTAATATAAATTATATAATATATTTTTAATTAATATATATTGTAATTAATAATATTTTAAACATATATTGTAATAGTTCTTTATTTCATTATGTTTTTTTTAACATTTGCAAAATAAAGTTATGAAATAAGAGTTCAAAATTAAAATGTTGTAAATCAAGTGGCCAAAAGTATATTAGATTGGTTAATCGGATCGGATCCGAATCGGTTTGATATGAACGGATATGGATTTGGATTTGCCTGATTCGATCTGTCGGATAATCGGATCAAATCCGAATTCGTTTAACATTAAAGAATAAGGATTTGGATTTGCATAATCCGGTCCGAATTCGATCCGCTTACTAGCCTAACGTCACTATCAGAAATTTCCGTGATAAATTCTCTATAATGGAAACTCGTAGATTATAATAAATAATGGCAATTGTACAATCACGTCACATCCTTACTCAGATGTTAGTTGTTTTTTAATTAAATTTAGAGCTAACAAAGAGATTTTTAATTCAATGGAGAAAATAAGGAAGAAGTATGTAAATAAAAATGAACTTTAAATGGTGTTATAAAAGAAGTAATTACATTTAAATAAAAGGGCATATCCCGAATAGTCCCTCGAATATTTTTTTATTACACGTTTAGTCCAAGCCTTTTTATTTTGTGATTTAAAAAGTTATTCACCACATAAAAATACTATAAAAAAAAAGATACACGCAAATTCATTTACCCAACTCCCTTCACCCTTCACCCTTCACCCCCAATCCCACTTCCGGAGGAGCTTTGGCAACTTTGGTAGGGTCGTTGGAGCTCCGACTCCGGCAGTGGGTGGTGGGGTGAGGGTGAGGAGGTGCCGCTAGCGCGGACCATTAAAAATAAGATAATATTGGGTGAGTGGGTGTTTGAGTTAAAACTAAAAATAGGCGCCTTTTTAATATATATATATATATATATATATATATATATATGTTGGGACTATTTGATAATTAACCTCTAAATAAAATGGTCATTTGATAAAAAATCTCTTAACATATTTTTAATTAATTTTTAATACAAATCTATTTATTTTGTTTCAAAGAATCTATCATCATCTAAAATACTCTCAAAACACTCTCCTAAGAAAAATTTATTACAAAAATAGACGGATTTTTCCAAACAAATAAAATAAGTGTAATTTAAAAATAAAATGTTGATTTAATATTGATTCCACAATCCCAACACCAGCACCTCGGCACAAAAAACCAATAATAAATAAATAATAGTGTGTAGCTTGGCAGGTGGAGAGGAGATGCGAGGGAGGGGTCATCAAGTCTTTTCTTTCCTGTTAAATGAGGAGCCCGGTTGCCATAGGGTGGTGGAGATTGAGATTATGTGGGGTCTTTCTTATCTATATTCCTTCATTTTAGGTCTTGTTACCACTTTAAGTTTTAGTTAATTTCGTCTATATTTATCTGGCCAGTGTTGAACTGGTGGATGGGGTCTTGTGATTGTGAGCTCATCACATTTGTAGTGTCTTATTAAGATCATCACATTTGTTTAAAGTTTGTTTAGATTCGTGTGTATTGTTTGGATTCGTGTGTATTGTGAACGTTATTAATATACTTGAATATTTCAACTTTGTATCATATATTTGTTTTAATAGTTGCAGAAATATCTTATCATGTCGGCACCCTTTGCTTCTGAGTTCACTAATTGCCTAAAATATCTTCCCATGTCACGAGTATTGGTTTTTGAGTGCAATTATTTGGTTGGTGGGATTTTGAGGTGGTTGATTGAGCAATATCTACATTATAACTCTAATACGATAGTATTAGAGTTATATATATTGTCTAAATGTCATTTAATGTTAAACTCCTGTTCCATACTAAGAAACATGTTGAGGATGGTAATTTCGTCCATTTTATACCAAGAGACCTGTTTGAATTCACAGTATATGAATATTTTATTAACCATCGTCTAATAAAATTGTAATATCGTCTGCTAAACTCCCACCGCCATAAATACCCCACCACAGTCAATGGCCTATCACCAAAAATCCCGGTACACTCCATTCGTCACCATTAATAAACCCCGCCAACATCAAACGTTTTGCTTTTTCTTTGGGGGGGGGGGGGGGGGGGGGGGAGGGGTTTTGGGGATGGAACCAAGTATTCAAGTATTTAGTTTTTCCCATTTTTGGTTTGTTTTTTCCATTCTAAACTTTGCTTCTTACCCTTTTTCGAATATAACTTTGCTTCGTACAATACCTTGGTTCCGTATCTCAAAATACATAGTTACTCATGTTCGCAGATTAGATCCCATGTTTCAGTCCCTAAATGTATATGCAAACACTTCAGTATTCGGCACGTGGATCTGCAAATACCCAGCACGTGAATCTGCAATAGTCATACTCTGATTCTGTTTTATCCTTTTTTCCTCTTTTATGCGCAAAATTATATATTTTAAGAGATTTCTTCTTTTCTCAGCATACTTAATGCACTTATAATTGATAGCATACCTATCCTCTTTTGCAGTGAGGTAGGTGATTGCCATTTTGTTCCTTACTCTTATATTTTGATTGCTTTATTGGTGAACTATGTATTAATAAGAATTATGAGTGTGGTTTCATTTGACTAAAGTTTGTTTTGGGGTATTATTTGGGCTGAATTGAACGTGAATATATTTTCCATTATCAAGCAATCTGCCATTTAATTAAGTGTTGTAATACTATCATAGATTTCCACTATTAGTTTTTGTAGTAATTTAAGTTAATATTGTTTCATTTGAATCCGATGTGAAATGATAAAAAACTTGACATTTTTTTTCCTATTATTATTTTTTATTTATGACCTCTCTAATGTTTTTCTTTCTATTGTTTAACCAAAAATGTTCACAATCATATACTTTTGAGATCTTTTAAAAGTTGGATAAAGATAAACATATTGTTTGCTTCACTATTGACTATTGTATTTTTTCTTTCTGTCATCAATGGACTTATGACTTTTAAGGGTAATATTAATTAAAAAAAGAGACAAAGAAGGGAAAAGTATTTAAAAATAAAAGATAGAGAAGAAAATCCATACACCATAATTTAGTTCCTAAATGTGAAGAGTATTAGCTTATGACATGCAATAATTTCACGATAAATTTTTACAATATAAACATAAGATGCAACGTTAATTTGTCTCACAAATGAGATTAAGATTTAGGAGAGAAAATATCAATAAGAATGTAATCCAAGAATCTTGTGTTAACAAGGTGGGTTAATTGGAATTAACATAATAATAATTTGGGGCATACCCCAAATAGTCCCTCGAACTTTTTTTAATACACATTTAGTTCGAGCCTTTTTATTTTGCACCAAAAAGTCCTTCACCATGTCAAAAAGGTTTTATCATGCCGGTGGCGCGGACCTTTAAAGATAAGAGAATAAGGGACTTTTTGGTATAAAATAAAAGGATTGAACTAAATGCGTATTAAAAAATATTTGAGAAACTTTTTGGTATTTATCTCGATTGTTCAAGTTAATGTGTGTGTGTGTGGGGGGGGGGGGGGGGGGGGGAGGTTGTTGAGGTGATTTTGGGTGTGAGTGTGGTGGTTTTGTTAAAAAAATTATTTACGAGTAGTTTACAGTTTGTTGTTCCATTTATAAATTAAGTGTATCAAGTGAATTATGGGCAACTTTTTGTAAAGTTGTATGATTTTTCATTTATTTAAAAGAAGACATAATTTTATATCGTAATTGCATATTTCTTTAATTGATTATTTTTTGTCGGTACAGACTTTTATAGAAAATAGTTATATAAGTTTTTCAAAGACACCCTAAAGTCATAATTTTTCACATAACATGTTTTTAAATAGTCGGGTTATTACCTAGTTCATGCGATAAATTTCTATTTGTTCTATTTGGTGATTGAATTGGTTGAATTTTCTTTGATTTCTTAAATTTATTTATGGGAATTGAAATTTATTTTAAGTAGCCTCTCAACCTCAAGGGTAGTATGCAATAGTTTCATCAACTTTCTCTCTTTAGTCATTTATGCATACATAATCTATTTTACAATTTGTATTATTTGTTATATTTATATACATTTTTAACTACATTATTGTAATGGCACCCCAACAAATAGCTTAATATGTCATGCTACTTTTATAGTTAGTTCTTTATTCGAGTATTTTAATTTTTTTGTTATATTTTTAACAAATATTGTAGTACGCCCGCGCATCGTGCAGGTTATATGCTAGTTTACAAATATAATTACATAGCTATGAAGATTGGTCAATCGTTGATTCGAGGAATAAATTTAAATTTATTTTTGTATTACTAGTTCGTTCGTACATAAAATGCACGTGTGATTAGAGGTATTGAAAAAGAATTGAATTTTGTTCATATTAAATGGAGTATTAACCAAGTCTTTCGACCCAATGGTATAAGGCTGTCTCTGAACAGACTTAGGGTCGGCTGGGTTTGCTTCCCAGTTCGACTCCCGCGCACTGTCAAAATAATGCTTGACCAGCGGAAGCCACGAATCGCGAACGAAAATTAGTCGAGGTGCGCGTAAAGCTGGTCCAGACACTACGTGGTATGCTACCAAAAAAAATTGGATTGATCAATTTGTTGTTGATCACGAGATTGTAATGACATGTTATTAGATTTTTAATTTATAAAACATGCAAATAAAAAGTTGGGTTAACACACTTTTGATAGGAAATAAGGGGATTGACATAAGAATTTTTAGATAAATAAGGGATAAAAGTAACCAAGTTGTAATATTTGGCTTTTAAGAATAATGTTATAAGCCTTAAAAAAATCCTCCAAAACCTCTTCCAAAGTGCATTAAATGCTTGGAGATGTATTAGAAGCATTGTAATGGAAGTTAATTATTCTATATTAATTAAATTATTAATGGCAATTTAGTGATTATAGATAATTGAAGAGGATAATTATGTCTAAAATTAAATATTTGAGTTTATTAAAGTAAAGGTAGTGTGGATGTCAATGTAGGAATATTGTATGGAATGACTTACACAACCTTTGTTTATAAGATGTAACTCCATTACTCGAGTAACGTGAAAACCATGGGAGAGGGGGACTAATAGAAGGCTAAGAGGGGAAATACTTAGTGTCATTTAGACATCAGCTCCATATTACTTTGTTTATGCTTAACTCCCACTATGTTCATCTCTTGGACTTCACCTAAAACTATATAAATACTTGTAAAATCACAAAACATTCTCGTAAAACATAACACTAAATGTATTAACAATACTTTTAAATTGTTGAAGTACAAGAAAAGAAAATAATGGGGACCAAACTCAATATGATGAATCCCCTGCCTTGAGTAGGCATTAGAAACTAGTTTATAATTACTCAAATATTATTGGTAAAAAAATTACTAATAAATCTTCAAAATTATGTAAAGTTAAATCATAAATTAGAGTCCGCGTGAATGGAAATTAACGAGGAATAAGGGATAACACTTTCCATCATCCCCTCCCTAAGACTCCAACATTTCCCCTTGCACATTTTTTTCTCTAAAGGTTGTGGATTATTAAATAAATTGTAAAATTATCTTGCAACCCCAAACTCTGACAAATTTCACCACGAACCCAACAGAATTCTCATAATCACCCGTATAAGCACCACATATTCAAGATCATAAATTAACTTCATATTCAAAATGACGTCGTCAGAGGGTCTATCCTCATTACCCCACACACATTCAAATTTAGAAATCTAACTTCGAAAAAATACTTATATCAACAATTTTCATGAAAATACAAATTAAAAAAGAACTCTAGAAAAGAAGTTGTCCAAAGAACAATAAACTAGACACAATTTAAGTGATCACCAATGGACTCCTCAAATTTTCATGTCTAATCAAAGTTAGTAATGATGTTCTAAAAATCCCCCCCATGGACTAATAAAATTTTAACAACCGTTTTTCAATAATGAAATAGGTGGACCTGACATCCCAACCATTACCCAACATCAAATCCCTTTTTATCAATTTATCTCCTCTCCTTTAAAATAGTTTGTGAATTTCCACAATTTCAACTCTGGTGCCATTATCTCTATAAAAACCTTTGTAATCCTTTAGAGAGCGAGAGAGAGAGTCCCGCTCCTATTCGGACCTTACTTAAGGTCTACATATAGACGAGGACAAAATGCCTATGTTTTAATAAATTTAGTGTCGCAGAAAGTAACCGCTGACCTCTCTGTCACTTCACTAATCGATTGTAAGTTAGTAAATTTAATTTGATTAGTTAAGAAGTTTAAAACTAAAATAATTACAAACCTTACCCTTTCAATGAAGACACCTAGTGAGATGTGAAGAGAATTGGATCTATTTCCATATACAATTTCAATGTCTTAATAAAATTAAGATTGTTTTAATGTCTTAATTTTAAATACGCATATACAATGCGACTCTCCAACAAATGTCACTTAACACACATAATTTTTTCACACTTAAGTGTACCAGGTTGTGGCAGGTTATTTTAAAAAATTCGACCCAAAATGTTATAACCCAGTATACTTAAGTGAGGGGACAAGTTATTTTAAAAAACTCGACCCAAAATGTTATAACCCAGTACACTTAAGTGAGGATAATTGAGGTGTGCTCTTTGACAGGTGATGTGTGTTAGAGAACCTCGTCATATACATACATACATATATATATATATATATATATATATATATGTTAAAAAAACTTAGACACACTTTAACCTTAAAGTTTTCATACAATTTAATCATTTATATAACCTATATTACCAATATACTCTCCATAAAACAAAGTCAATATGGAATATAATTAGAAAGATAAAATGCTTAATTATTTTCCCTATCTCCATTACCACTAGAAGCACACTTAAAAATTTGGCATTACTAAAGAATTAAATAATATGCATTTTATTCATATGACCCAATAGGACTAGATTATTTTATTCCGTTGACCAAATATACTTTGAGTCTTGTCCTTGATGTCGTTCCGACAAAGCGTCATACAAATCATTCAACGAAATCCTCAACTTCATGCGTAACCTTTTTATACCATTGTTAGGAAGGTACATGGATACGTAGACTCGTACACATTTCACTCATATATGTTCTCTTTATTAGAAAATACTTTTTTTGTGTGTGTTAATATGGATCTTTGGACTTATTTATGAAATACAATAAAACTATATTTGAAAATTTTACAAATTGCATTTCATACAAGGTTGTTGAATTTTGTCGTAGGAGACTTTCACCACAGCGAGGCTTTCTATTGTTGCAGCGACAGTGTCTTGCTAGTTGCGCCTTGTTCCAGAGATTTTGTTCTTTAGCATGCCTTGTATCCTCGCAGCAATTCACTAAAGCACATAAAGTTCTTTGTAGCGAAACTCTGGCGATATGTGCCCATGAAGAAAGTCTGAACTATTATGCGACCTGGATTGCTTCAGGTTCTTCGCAGTGACCTTACAGCGACACATGCGCCAAAAGTTACTTTTTGAACTAAGATTGTGCACATCTTTCTTGGTACTCATGCAAACTAAAGATCTTCCTATATATTTTATACCTTTTACACCTTATCACCTCATGTAAGTCTACTTACCTACTTATACCCTCCTAGTTTCTCTTGTAAGCTTGAGTGGTATATGTAAGTGGGTTAGACTTCATTTTGTTCAAGAGTGTAAGTGTGATTTTGTGATTTCTTTGTGGACAAAATATTTTTGCTAAATCTTTTTTACAACCAGAATCATCTTTAAAGGAGAGAAAAATCTTTTAATAAAAAATTATTTTTGATTCTTGTATTCATCCAAGTTTTAAGTCTTGTTTTTATCTTTTATATATTCTTGAGATATTTTAAGTTTAAATACTTGTGAAATCTAAAAATATTTTGAAGTAAATTCGTTTTCTTTGAAATTTTTTCAAAAACTTGAACAAATCTCTTCCTAATTTGCTCTTGTGCTGTTTTTAGATTTCATATATCTTAAAGATATATTTTATGAGTGAAGCCATTATTTTTAGAAAACACTTTCACCTTAGGTCATCACATACCTAGAAAGTAGTATTACACTTCAAGGAGGCTTATCACCTTTGTTCCGAGCTTTGGAACACATAGTTCTCTTCAAACTCAAAACGAAGAAAGTTTCTTCTACTTTGAAGAAGATTATTTTTTCACTAGGACTTGACGGCATTGGTTACGAAACAAAACCGATCTCAGTTTTATAGCGTTCTCTAGCTGTGTAATATCCTGCTCTAATCTTTCATTTAAATCTTTGTGTAAATTATACTGAAGTAGGGTTGATGATAATTATACGAAAATTGTGGGTCAAATTGAAGAAAATAAAAGAATAACAAAAAGAGGTCGTTTTAACGACATAGGGATGTCGTTAGAAGCAATATCAAGTGTCGCGCGAAGGTCGCGCAAAGTAGGCCTTTAAACGAGATCCCACTGCATTACAGTCCCGGGTCGCGCGAAGCCATCCATCGAGCGAGATAGATATGTTATTTGAAAGACGTGCTTCGAAAATGTTTTTATGGGCAAAACTGGATTTTTGATCTTTTAAGCATTTTTTATAAGGATTTTTTGGGCCATTTTTGGGGGGTCTTCCATCATTTTGGGTTGTTCTTCCACCTCTTCCCACCACAAACCACCACTCCTCCAAAATAAATCAACCATAAACCACCATTTTCTTAGTGTATTCCACTATATTTGAACCATATATACCCATTTCCACCATTGTTGAAGTGGAGCTACGAATTTGTAAGGTGTTGATGGGAGTTTTCGGAGAAGATGAAGATGGAACTTTCATAGAGTTTGAAGTGGGTTTTGAAGGGCTTTTGCCTTAAAGCTTGAATGGAGCACAAATGAAGAATTTTGGAGGATGCATTTGGTAACCCCTTGAGTCCACCTTTTGGAGGTGGGGATTTCTCCTCCTACACTAACATTCTTTCCACCATTTGGAGCCTTTAGAGGTAAAAAAATCTATCCTCGGTGTTTAAGACTCGATTTGAATTATTTGTAGTCTTGTAGTTAGATTACATGAGTAGGGTGCATTTGATTAAATGATAAAAATCATGTGTAGTAAACAATAAATATTTTTATGGAATAAAAATGTTGGAAAAATGTTATTTTGATTGGAAATAAAGAATCTATAGATGGTTCAAAATCTTGAAATATCAAAAGTTGGTATTTTATGAAAATGGTGTATTTTCTAGAAAGATTGATGTTCAAAGTTTTATGAAATAAAATATTTGAAGATGATGATTTATTTTGTTAAACATTGCCGAAATAATGTTTTAAAGTTTCTTGCAAAAATGTAAAGTTCATGAAAATGGACATTTGTTAAGTTTGAAGAAATAAAATGTCTTTTATAGCTTGAAAGTGTATTTTTTAAAGTATGATGAATTTCTAAAAGGAAATGTATGTTTAACCCATTAATAGAATTTTAGGATTACAATCCATCTTCTCATGCATATAAACTTGTAGTATTTGGAAAATGAATATATATGCAAGATTAAAGAAGGTTTTGTTGGGTTTAAACATGAAATAAGAAAAAGTGAACATTCTAGTCTTCAAATTATGTTAAAATGGGATTAAAGGTGTGATAAACTTATAGTTGTAAGACAACATGTATTGATAAAAAGAAAATTATATTTTCTTATAAAAGTAATCTGTAAGTGTAATTAGTTTTCATAAATAAAGAAGTAAAGAAATGTCTAGTTTGGAAAAATGGTTATTGATGGTGTTGAATAAGTGTTAATGGTTAAACATTGAAAAGTTGGGGTGTATAAGTTAATAAGGTTGTAAAAAATTAACACTTATGAAATTGGATAGAAATAATGAGATGAAGGTGTTTCTAATTAAGAATAATATCACTCCAACGTTAAAAGTGTGTTAAAACACTTGAGAAATTAGTGTGGGAAACTTAATAGTATTTTGAAAAAATTGACACTTGCGAAAATGGAGTAAAAGATGAGTTTGGAAAAAAATGGGTAAGATGATAATTTTACTTAAAGTGGAACATTTTTATGAAATAAAAATGTTGAAAAAGCTGTTACACAAATTGGTCCTAGATGAATATGATTTTTGAAATAAAATAAAGGTTAGAGTGTAAAGGACATGAAATGATAATTTCAAAGTGTAACACAAGTTCCCTGGGTTTTCACCTCAGCTGGGTAAAAGAAAATGTGGAATTATGTGGACATTTGTAAAATGTTAAAACACACGTAAAGAAACTCGGATGACACCGAAATAATTAAGGAGGGCCCGAAACCCTAGGGTGAAAGACCCGAAACAACTGTCCAGAGCATATAGTGTGCATAGCCAGTGGTGTGAATAAGGAACATGTCAAGAAATGGATTGTGTGGTGAAACGTGTTAATGCAACCTAACTAGAATGAATTGATGAATGTTCCGATAAAGGTTAAAATGGACAAGTAAATGTGAAATTGATTAATGTCCATGAGGTAAGGAAAAAGGTAAAGTAAGTGGGTATATGGGTAGTTAAGCAACCTAAGTGGTTGAACCCATAATTAACACAATAATGTATTGTAAAAGGTTTTCAAAATCTAAATGAGAATTTTCTAACACGGTGCTCGCGTGTGTTTGAAAGGGTGATTTTCAACGAAAATACTTATGTTGATTGGTTGAAATGAAAAGGGTAATTTTGGTAAAGAAATGTCAAAATGAGAAAAAGGAAATCTTTTATAAGACTAAGGTGAATTAATCTGGATTAATGAGGTTTTCGAAAGTAAATTGTCTCATGCATTAAGTATATGTATATGTATGTGTATAAAAGGTAGTTGCATGTGCATGTAAGTATAACGTGTTAGAGTCTTCTTTCTACCGTTCGTTTTTATATTATGTTTGTATATTTCCCACTGAGCATTTGGCTCACTCCCTCACTTTGTTATGATAGGTTAGGTGCGGTTTTGTATTTTGAGGGCATTATATAGGTAAGTATTTTCTTTTATATTACGTTAGTAGCTCTGTATGCTTAGACATCGGGGTGCTCCCCATTAATTGGAATCGCATTATATAGGTTGCAGGTTAAACAAGTGAAATTGGAATCTCGTGCTCCCCACATAGTTTAACTCGAAATTGGAATCGCATGCTAAACAAGTGAAACGTTAATTAAAAAATAAAACTGGACTAGCAACATTATATAAGTTGTTTCATTGCACTTCACACCTAACGCTCAGATTGGACCGGGTTGACTACGGGCAATGAATAAATCTGGTTCGGGGAGTTACAAATGGTATCAGAGCCCTAGGTTCAAGGTTCCTTTTGAGAGTGACGTGGTGAGGTAAGTATTGGATCTTTTGATGTAGGTGTCGGTTTGGGTCGGCCTTTCTAGCTTGGTGATGGTTTAGCTCATGTCCTCTACAATAAAGTCAAAGAAGTTAACACGACAAGTAGGTTAGTGCCAAGTGGCACACGATCAAGTTGATAGTTATTAATTGCTCGCACTTCTGATTATAATTGTTAGTAATTTACGGTGTCCATACAAGCCAATAGTGGTGACACCATAGTTATTAGTGTGAGGTGCTTATATTCCAATCCTTAATGATGTAGAATCCTTTGAAATGTCAATATAGTGAGATGACGCCCATTGGGCAGGTGGCGCAAATTGCGTGTGGTCAACGATAGAGGTTGAGGGTTAGGGTGTCGTGACTAAGCACTGACCATTGGTAATTAAAAGGTATATAGCCCTTAGGTGGGGCATTTACGGGTCATTAACGTCGACGGTGTAATTAGGCAAATTCGATCCTTGGGTATCACACTTGATGGTAGTCCAGTGAATATATGAAAATTTGTAGGCTAATAGTGGAAACACCGTGGTCCTTTGCGTGAGATGTATTGTGTGGTAACTTTGATGATGAGAGTAGCCTTGATAGTGGCAGCAGTAAGTGGTGTTCTTTGCAACCTAGTTGTAAAGGTTGTATATTTCATATATGAAGACTAGATGACTCGGTGGCATTTATAAGTATTGATTCTGTGGTGAAAATGTATTAGGTCCTTTGGTTGAGGACTTGGGTTTAGTGTATCTTGATTATAATGTGGTATTGAGGAATGGGATCTCATGTGGCATTTGTGGTCTAGGCCTTGATGTTTATAGGCAATACTTGACGTCCCGTATCTTAACAAGATCTGTATAGTCGTGTTGGCTTGCAGGTTAGCACACGGTATGATGTTTACATAATATGGCAGTTTAGTTGTCGTGGTTAAACATTCATTGAGGATTAGATGAGGCAGACCTTGAGGTTTATAGGTTGTGGGTGACATCCTGTATCTTGCCATAATCCTTAGTAGCATTAGTTGTGGATTGGTACATGGCTTATAGTCACAGCCGTTTGGATCAAAGATAAGATTATTATCTAAGTGTAGAGACTCGTTTTAACCGCCGAAGTAATGGCTAGGTGCGAGGTAATTCTAGTGTGAGAGTAGTTTATAGGCATTTTGGGGTGCCTATTCGACAAATTATGTGTGGCATCGTTGAGGATAAAGATCGAACGTCATGACGCCTTGAGGTGTTTGATGGTTAAGGTACACTATATGTAGAATCTCATAGATTAGTATATTTGCGAACACCGAGTAGTTACGATGTGGGTATTAAAAGGTTTGTTGAGCGCACCTACAATGATAAAGGTAAGGATGATGAAATATTGTCGGGCCTTGAGAACGGTTACATAAAATGTGTTTAGCATCTTTAGGAGACCAGTTAAGTTCGCAAGGAAGGAGCATCAACATCCTAGTAATGATTCTGTTGAAGGTTAGGTTATGATCCCAGATTGTTGGTCGTATAGTGTACGTATTGGGTGTGGTTTCCCAAATCGACACGGATGAGTAGTATAATCCCTAAGGTAGGGCGATAGCTTGTGTCGTTATAGGAGTGATGCTCATATGCCATGGAGTGACTAGTATTGGTGTTGTGATACTCGATTTCAAGATGTGATAGGAAATGTATTAGAGACTCGGGGTGATGACGCCATGTGGAGACTTGCATATGGCAACCGACGTGGGCTGACATCAAAACACGATTATAATATCGACATGTGTCGACGGTATATGCTAGGGTAGCCTTAGCAAGGTAAGGACTAGTTCTTGGCACAGCTTGCTAAGCTGGTACGGAATAGAAGATGTATCCATGTGTGATATATACTACCCTTAGAATGCAAATGGCGACGGGTGTTTCCGTCACGTGAGTTCTGTTTGGGGAGAGCCCGGAAGCAAGCTTAGTGATAACCTCGTATGGTCAAAGGACACGACAAGGTGAATGCCTCGCTTGAACTAAGTAATGCCTATGGGAGTTTGGGATTTCAATCGCGATATGAGAGGGCAAACAATAACCTAAGCTTAATAGATCGGAGACTCTGTTGCTAGAAAATGGACAAGGTTAATGTACATAATAGTGTGAGGCATCTGTCAATGGGAATGGTTCACGTACACCAATGATGTGAAAGGGTAGGGATTTAATTCCAATGAGAGACCGATTCGTATATTGCTTTCGTGTTACGGGAATGAATGGTTGTGATTTGATTCATCATGGCTGGTGACCCAAGCCAGGGTATGTGGCTAGGATTAGTGATCGGTAAGAACTTTGAGAATGAGCGGCATGACTTCAAGTATATGGCGTAGGTTCGCTTTCGTAAATCATAGTCGTACGTTTATAGGCAAAAAATTTTGGGACGGTTACTTGTTACTTCTAACACTCGTGTGTCCCTTTCGGGTTTGGTAATGAGGATTCGGTATTCTAATATATGTGGTGACTCAGATTGGTGCTATGTCATAGTATAACACGGTTGGTCTAAGTAGAGTGTGGTGGACTGGGTATGGTCAATGCAGCTCGGTAACTGGGTGCGCCCTATTTCAGGTATTCTTACTATTTCATAAAGTTTTGTGTACGGGTGGTTGTGCTTTTGACCACATGATTTTCTCGTAGTACTAATCTTTCTTAGGATGAGTGTCCTTCTGATTGGCCAACACGGAAGTCAGTGGCTCTGGTTACAAAGGGCAGGATAATGACTTGAGGATATAGTATAGTGTTATAAATCGAGGAGAACTTAGCATGCAGTGTACTTGCCACGGTGAGTGGATGAAAGTGAGGACATAACGAGTGCTCAAAGGTGAGACACCTAGGGTAGTATTGTAATGCCCTGACCCGAATTTCTGGGTTACCCGTGGGTCAACCCAGTCCGAATCGAGTCGTTAGGTGTGAAGTGCAATGAAACAGACTAAATAATGTTGCTAGTCCAGTTTTATTTTAATTATCATTTCACTTATTAGCATGCGATTCCAGTTTCGAGATAAACTACGTAAGGGACACATGGGGATCACCTCGAAGTCCAACTAAACAGGGTTATTAACGTAAACATAAACAAAATATACTTACTTGTAAAATGCCCTCAAATTTTAGAACCGCTCCCAACCTGCCATAACAAAGTGGGATCGTGAGCCTATGCCCTGTGGGATTTATACAAACAGTATAGAACGAACGGAATAAAGGAATACTCACGCGCTACAACCACATGCATGTGAAAATATGTACATATCTACATAGATATACCTTTGCAAATACATATTCCAATGCATTAACCAATTATTTTTTAAAACCTTACTTGCCCAGATTAATTGACCTTAATCTTATTAAAGGTTTTTCTTACTCATACTTAGCATTCCCACTTTATTTAACGCACCCGGTTCAACACTTGAAACCAAATCACTTAATTTATCAAAACCCATTCCTTTACCGAAATTTACCTTTTTATTCATTTGAACGTACTTTAGTATTTTCATTGAAATCATCCTTTCAACACACACACGTGTCGTGTTAGAATATACTTATTTAATTTTCAAAAATCCTTTGCACAACACATTCCCATGTTAAATATGGGTTTAACCATTTTGGTTACTTAACCACCCATTTATCAACTTCCTTTAACCCTTTTTCATTACTTTATGGACATTAATTGATTTACGCATTTACTTGTCCATTTCACCTTCTTCGGAACATTTATTACAGTCATTCAAGTTAGGTTGCATTAACACATTCTATTACACAACCCATTTCTTGATATGTTCCACATTCCCTTTATCTTTTTCTCGGAATCTTCCAATACCGTATACTTACACGGGCTCTGCATCGACAGCTATGCGCTCTGGCCAATGGTTTAGGACTTTTCACCTAAGGGCTCCAGTCTTTTCTTGCTTTATCTCGGGGTCATCTGAGTACCTTTAATGTGTTTTAACATTTTATAAATGTCCAAATCATTTCTTTTTTACCCAGCCGAAGCCAAAACTCGGGACTTTACCTCCCCAATTTGTGTTACAGTTGAAAATTTATCATTTTGTGTCCTTTATACTTCAACCTTGATTTTTATTCCAAAAATCATATTCATTTAAGACCACTTTGTGTAACGCCCTTTTCAAATTTTTTTTATTTCATAAAAATGTTCCATTTTAAGTAAAATTACCATTAACCATTTGTTTCCAAAATCACCTTTACTCCATTTTCACAAGTGTTAATTGTAATACCCCGTATTTGTATGCTATATTAATTTGGGGATTTATTAAAGTTAATGTGAATGAATTATTTAATAAAAATCCGGAAATTAATTATGTTATAATTATTAACGTGACGAGAGTTAGTAATTATGGGAAATTTGTTGAATATTACTAATGATCAAAGTAATATATTATATTGGTTATATTGAATGTCATGAGTAAGTTAAATGACAATTTCGGAAATTTAAGTCGGAACGTGCTCGTGTCGCGTCGGGACTAAATTTTGATAAATAAAAAGTGAATATTTTATAAGTTACCCGTATGGTCGTTTTGAGTGCGCCAACGCGTCCGGAAGGGTCGAGATAGTCAAAAAAGTGTACCCGGGGGTGTAGTTTGGGTCTCGGGGCGTTTTTAGGCCTAATTAGTACCCCCGGGAGCGCATTTTAGTCATTTTACATATTTGGGTAATTAAACCCACGAAAATCAGCAACCTATATCAGCCATTTAGGTTAACTATTTAGGGTTAGAATATTCAGAACCCTAGTACGACCATTGGAGAAGAGAGGAGAAGGCTCTCAAGGCAATTCAAGGCCAAAAAGTCACCTGTTTGCACCGCCGTCACCGCCAACGCGTAGATCGCGAGACGGGGAATGCAACCACACCGGATTCATCTACAAACCAGACTTCTGAAAATCCCAGGAAAGTATTTATCTTGCGTATTTTCGTTGGTGCAATTTTCATATTAGTTTAGGAATGATTAGAGATGAAAAATATGGAAGAAAACCCAATTTGTGATAGGAAAATCCATGTAGTATTGATTTATATGAAAATTCTGGAAACCTTGCCATGTAGAGGAATGTAACCACGAAAATTTGATAATTATAAGAAGGAATTTCTGAAGAAAATTGGTTAGAACCTCTTTAAGAGAATTTTAGTGTTCTTGATAATTAATTAATTTTTGGGGCTGTTAATCCTTGATTAAATGATAGAAATACCCATGCCTTACGTTGGAAACATCTGATATATTGTTATAATGTTAGTAGTAGCATTTTGGGACGTTTGGGTTTGGAAAATATGGATTTGGATGAAGAAAAGTGTTAGGACCCGTAACTGCAAAACTGCAGAAATCGCAATACCTGCTTGATCGATCGATCGAGCATAGAGCTTCGATCGATCGAAGGTTCGATCGATCGAGCCCCAGACCTCGATCGATCGGCCCCTCCTGGCAGACTCCTTTTTCCCTTTTTAAATGAGTTAAATTCAATTTATTGTGAGATAATTCTTAGGCATCCTTAATAAAATATTTTGGGAGATAGGGAAGACTAGTAGGACATGTGAATAAATTTTGGGACCCTTGATGACGGGCTAAGATTGTATTTTGGGATAATTACATAAGGGTCGGTGAATTTATGATTTAAAGAGAGAGACTCGTAAGAGAGTTACTTTGGGACAAATGTATACCTACTGAATTTTATAATTTAGAGAATAAAGCCATGAGAGTTGTGTGGTACGTTGGAATAATACCGAATCCAGGTTAGAAACGAACCGTTATAAGTGTTTACTAAAATATGATAATATGGATAAAAGTCGTAATTACGGGATTTGAGAATATACCTAATATGGATGTGATAATATTAGTATAGTTATATGATTGTGTATGCATAAGCTATCTATGTGTGAAAATCATGCCCACGCTACTTGCTATCCCTGAGGTCTGGGACAATCTTATCTCGATGGGACCTTTATGGGGGATATTGACTTGTACCCTAGAAGATAGATGTCCTTGGTACAGGCTATCGACGTGATAGTTCAGACGGTCCTAAGAGACGCAGGCATGTGCCATCCTCTTAGAGACTTGGACTCTATTCTTCGCCTCAATTTTGTTTGTGTATGTGTTAATACAATTCGAGAGTGATTCCGATTGTATTCCCCTTAATATGAGTGATATGAGGTTTTGGATAGTAGAGTATGTCCGCACCATAGTTTATTTGGGGTGCTGTTATAATATATATATTATACGAGTAGTTAATATATATATGAAATTCTGAAATTTGGAACTACCTACTGTGAATTGATATGTAGGATATGGTTGATGACTCAAATTCTAAATACTTGTTTTGAGAAAGTATAATATGACACTGGAAAACTTTATTGACTAATAAAGTTAAAATGAGAACTTTGGTTATTAATTGAAATATTCTTTTCAAACACTTGTATCGTTAAAGTTTGAATCCTGCGAAATACCTAAGATAAGTTAAATCATTGGGGAAAGATAGTGTGTTATATGATGAAATAAACCATTAGGAGGGTTAGTGCGATAGGAGTGCACATTAGAAGAGAGGTGAGAATTTCTCAAGAGAGTGTCGCACTAATATGTTGTTGCATTGGCCTGTATCAATTTAAATACTTGCTAAACAAATTTTAAATCATACACACTATCGGGCTCTGACCCGTTTCTCTTTCTTCCTCTCTCTTGTATATATATGCATATATATCAGGTGCCCAGCCACAGGGGCGTCTTGCTTAGGATCCCTTGAAAGGAACGTGTTGCAGCTTAGGTGGGAGTTGCAGGTCACTTGCGTAGACGGCTATCTTTATTGACTCCACTTCTAGCATTCTCATTTATTGGGCATGTGTCGCCCTTTCCATTATTTCATTGTTATTGGGACATTTGTATTTCAGTTATTTCTAGTATTGTCACTATGGGATTTATTCAGTTTGAATGGTGTTACTTTATATTTCGCATGTTGACATTCGATTGACGAATGTTTTAAATTAATTGGATTGTGTTCCAGGTTTATTGTGGTGTGATTCTTAATTGTTGAAATATTGTTAATAAATAAATAAATCATTTTCTTTAAATAAAAAAATTTGGAAAGTAATGTTTAAATATGGTTTTGACACTTAGCTTAATTATTTAGGGTGTTAAATTGGAAAGTTTATTTTTACGACAGTGATGCTAAGAATGAACCAAACTGTTCACCTTGATTTAATTTAATAAAGGAGTGATCGCCCGGTATTTAATTAGGCGGGGTGTCACATTAATTTGCCCAAAATATTATCAAGTTACACACACCAACTCCTTAAGTGTTTTAACCCTTTAACACCCTTTTATACTTAGAGTAATCTTTTACTTGATTGGACACACTTTTTACACCTTTATTACCTTTTAATTCCATTGGTGTTAATGTTTCACAATATTAGTAAGTTACACTCACTAACTATTCCATATTTACCCATTAGAAATTAATTAGTACTTTTTAGCTACGTTCATATTTCTTTGCTAAATATTCGCACAATAAATGCTTATCTCCAAATATTTTATAAAATACTTGACACCAATATTTCTAGGATCTTAAAATATTTACTCATTGTCTAATTTCAACAAAATATCATTTTCAATAAAAATCTCATTTATTTGCCAACATTTTATTCCATAAAATATTTTTTATCAAAATTACTAGAAAATATGCAATTTTCATAAATATCAACTTGTATTATTTCAAACCTTGAAATAATTATTCATCCTTTATTTTTAACAAATAACCCTCTTCTCAACATTTTTTTTCCATAGTATGTCTATGGTCTGATCTGGATATGAGGAAAATTGGGTCTAAGGTAAAGGGGAGTGATGTCTGCATGCCAAAAACTGAAAGGGGTCTTGGTATAAAGAACTCAAATGATTGGAACATTGCAGCTATGTTCAAGCACTTATGGAACTAATGCAGCAAGAAGGAAATTATGTGGGTTAAATGATGCAACACCTACAAGCTGAAGGGAAGATGTATGTGGCATATTCAAACACTAGTTGATGCCTCTTGGACTTGGAATAAACTTATGACACTGAGAGACAAAATCAGACCGTTCATCAAATATGTCATTGGCAATGGGCACAACACCTTCATATGGCATGACCATTGGCACCCTCTAGGGGCTTCTCTGGAGGAAATATGGGGAGAGAACCATCTATGATGCTGCGAGCAACCATAAATCCAAAGTGGCTGATTTCATTACAAATGGTGTGTGGGCCTGGCCATCAACTATTACTTAGGGAGATAAATGAGAGAAAATATGTTGCTTTATCTCCCATCTCTAATAGGGAGGACAGTATCTTATGGGTTCCCATGGCAAATGGATGCTTCACCATCAACTCTGCGTAGAATTCCATTAGGCAGCATCACAACCCTCATGAATTGTCCCATTTGGTTTGAAAAAGTAGTAATATCCCTAACTGTGCTTTTATTTTATTGTTAGTCTGTAAGGATGCTATCAATACAAAAGATAAAACTCTTGCGTGGGGCATTTCACAAGACAATATGTGTGTGCTTTGTGCCAATGTAACTGAGACTCGAGATGATTGATCCTCATCAAATATCATAATGTCACCAAAGAATTCATCAACATGGGTTATTACTATGTCAGGATTCACAACCTAGGTTTCTTTAAACAATCTTGGAACATGGCTAGCCTAGGCTAATGCTATTTCCCCACTCCTCGATACACATATCAAGGATAATCACTTTACCACATAGTTCGACCTGACCGATACCTCTCACGAGACTTTTATGCTGACCTAGGGTCACCTTGGGTACCTCTCACGAGACTTCTATACCACAACATGCATATACACCAGCGATCATCTTTTCGATCTTCAACATTTTGAACAAAGTGCAACACTATCATCTAATGTTTATCAGATTCCAATATTCATAATATTTTCAAATCACAACCTAGGGACACACGACCAAGTTCTAACTACCCATATTGGCTAACTAACAAAACATGTTAACATAAAGCAAACAAGTAACTATATGCCACAAACATGAGATCATGCGCACACATAGACTGGGTAGAATGAAGGTGCATATAAAGAAAGCATGCTCACATACTGGGATGCATCAACCACAATTAGTCTAGGCCGCATCATTACTGAGCTAACGTAGTGCTATTCCCGAATCAAAACTGATTAACAATTTCCCATTACCGGGATCACATGAGGTACAAGAAGTGCAACGAATTAGGCGATTGCCACACCCAAGGGAACAACCGAATTTCGATAATGAATTGAACCATATAAAGTTTGAACCCACGATGTATACTTAAAGCCTCCAACTCTTATCGCTACTTGTTAAGTACCATGGTCTTGCCAGGAATCCTAGCTTGGCCTCCTAACCCTAACGAGTTTTACCAAGAACCATCCGTCCATGCCGAACGGATGGAAGACAATATAAATTTCTCCGGGGAGATGAAACGCTAAGCTTCCCTCCTTAGGACTAATGCCACCTATCCATCACCGATAAGGATAACGATCCTAATTCAAGGCGAAGTTACTTCTTCTGTCACTCATCATTAGTTACCTACCTTCCATAGCTAAGCCTATAAAATTTCAAATGCGGTAGCTAACCTCAGTTATCGAGATCATTCTCATCAAGTGAAACATGGCGCTCACATAATTTTAACATTTAATTCATAAATCATCGCCACCGCTTTTGGTATTGTCTACATGATCCCAAATCATAATCATTCTAATGGCATCTCAACTCACAAGCATTACTCATGCCCAATGATTTCCCTCAACGGAGTCATTACTAACCGTACCGGTAGCACACGTAGGTGATATAATCAAGCTTAACGCTTTAATTCTAGTGCTACCTTTAGACGCCATGACGGATACCATCGTGTTCTAAGCCACCCAGGTCCATCACTTAGCATTGATTAGATTATTTTCGAAGTCTTCCTCGAAAGTCATATTGTGACACATGCCTATAAAATCCCTAGCCCTAACTCCTTGGAGCCGTCACAAGTCAAGATGATTTAATCGTACTATAATCATCAATGGTCTACCATCACCCGTGTAAACTTTAGTACAATAATGATTCCTAATGCCTCATGGGTGATGATGTCAATCTCAATTATCTCTTTGTACAACTTACACGTCTATTACAATAAACCACAAGTCATATAATGAACTGTGCTACACAACCTTGATTCACTATTACTAGGGAATGACTATCACTCGCATTAATATCTCATCAGATAAACCTTAGTATATACCTCCAAGGGAATTTCAATACGATTTCATAAGCCTATATCCTTTAATCCTCAATGAGTGCTTAACCACTATAAGCGAATTACCTTATCATGCAAACCTCACACCACATGCTAGTCCACTAATTAACACAACTATATATATATATATATATATATATATATATATATATATATCGAATTGGTAGGATAAGGGAAGCTGGGTATTACCTATGAATACTAAGGCTAATGCCCATGAACGCCACAAGGGATCCTATTTATCAATGACATGCTAAAACCACCAAACTATAAATTAATAACATCTAATGTTTTGGTAGGACAAGGGACGTCGGGTATCGCCCAAGAGGAGGTCCACCCTAACAACGTCACAACGAGTCCTATATTAAAACATCGCAACCTAATTGCTTAATACCAAGTTACCCCGATTATCTAAGTTCACTCCTAGTTTACCTCAATCATCAGAATTATCTAAACCCACATTACAATCAAGGTACATAAGTTGAGATGCACTAACCCAAGTTTCCCAACGAATGGACCTAGTACTTCCTCACCCAAAACTAACTCATGTAATTACATTTAAACCTGAGTCCTCAACCAAAGAACTAATATGATCTCACCACATTTCAATACACATTAATGTCCCAACTGTTTTGTCTCTAAATATGAGCTACGCAACCTTTACCGCGAGGTTGTAGCAAATACTATTCCTTGTCTCCACTACAAGGCTACTCTTACCACTAAAGTCAACTCAAGACACCTCTCACACAAGGATTACGGTGTGGCCACTATCGACATACACAACTACATGTGTTTACGGAAATACTATCAATTGTGATATTACCCCAAGGATCAAATTTGTCTAATTACTTCACTGTCGTTAAATATCCATAAGCGCTGCATCTAAGGGTGATACGCATATACTTCACTCACAAATCATTTGTGCCTAGTCAAGACAGCCCCATCATCCACCTCTACCGTTGAATATAAGCAAATCGTGACACTTGCCCAATTAGCGTCACTTCATTCTATCGACATCTCAATTGATTCTATGTCACGAAATCTTAACGGAAGCACCTCACACTAACAACTACGGTGTCACCACCATAGGCTTACATGTACACCCGTAGATTACCACAATTCTAATTAAAAATGCGAAAGCGATTAATAACCATCAATCTAGACGTGTGCCACTTGGCATTAATCGAACTTGTTGTGCTAACCTCTTAGACTTTACCGTCTAGAAAATGAACTAAATCGTCATTAAACTAGCATGACCGGGCCAAACCACAATGATGTCGAAAGATCCAATAACGACCTCACCATGTCACACTCAAAAGGAACTTTTAACATAGACCTCTGATACCATTTGTAATTCCCCGATCCGAATGTCTAGGTTACCTGTGGGTCAACCTAGTTCGAATCGAGTCGTTAGGTGTGAAGTGCAATTAAACTACCTAAATAATATTGCTAGTCCAGTTTTATTTTAATTATCATCTCACTTGTTAGCATGTGATTCCAATTTTGAGATAAACTATGTAAGGGACCCATGGGGAGCACCCCGAAGTCCAATTAAACAGAGCCACTAACATAAAATAAACAAAATATACTTAACTGTAAAATGCTCTCAAATTTTGAAATCGCTCCCAACCTGTCGTAACAAAGTGGGGTCGTGAGCCTATGCCCAATGGGATTTATATAGACAGTATAGAGCGAATGGCATAAAGGAATACTCATTCACTACAACCACATTCATGTGAAAATATGTATATATCTACATCCATATACCTTTGCAAATACATATTCCAATGCATTAACCAATTTGTTCCGAAAACCTTACTTGCCTAGATTAATTTACATTAATCTTATTAAAGGTTTTCCTTACTCATACTTAGCATTCCTACTTTATTTAACGCATCCGGTTCAACACTTAAAACCATATCACTTAATTATCAAAACCCATTCCTTTACCAAAATTTACCTTTTTATTCATTTGAACGTACTTTAGTATTTTCATTGAAATCACCCTTTCTACACACACACTTGTCGTGTTAGAAAATACTTATTTACTTTTCAAAAATCCTTTGTACAACACATTCCCATGTTAAATATGTGTTTAACCACTTAGGTTGCTTAACCACCCATTTATCCACTTCATTTAACCCTTTTTCATTACTTTATGGACATTAACAGATTTATGCATCTACTTGTCCATTTCACCTTCTTCGGAACATTTATTACATTCATTCAAGTTAGGTTGCATTAACACATTTTATTACACAACCCATTTCTTGATATATTCCACATTCCCTTTATCTTTTTTTCGGAATCTTTCAATACCGCATACTTACACGGGCTCTGGACCGACGGCTATGGCACCATATGCTCTGGCCAGTGGTTTAGGGATTTTCACCCAAAGGATCCAGGACCTTATTGCTTTATCCCGGTGTCATTCGATTGAGTACCTTTAATATGTTTTAACATTTTACAAATGTCCAAATTATTTCCTTTTTACTCGGCCGAGGCCAAAACCCGGGACTTTACTACCCCGATTTGTGTTACAGTTGAAAATTTATCATTTTATGTCCTTTATACTTTAACCTTGATTTTTATTCCAAAAATCATATTCATTTAGAACCACTTTGTGTAACACCCTTTCTAAAAAAAAAATTATTTCATAAAAATATTTCACTTTAAGTAAAATTACCATTTTACCCATTTATTTCAAAAATCACTATTGATACCAAAATTCACCACCATACGTGGACCAATTATAATCCAGCACATGTCATCCAATGTGGCACAAGTCCAAGTCAGCATGATACAAATCCCTGATCAACAAGGCAGCCCGACCAACAGAGATGACAGACTAACATGGGAGTCTGACCAACAGGGGATACCAACCAACTGGGAAGACCAACCAACAGCCGAAAGTTTAACCAGTATGGCCAATGAAGCGCCAACAGTCCTATGTTTAATTCTCATTATGTATTGATGTAAATGCCTAACAAATGAAGGCATTCCATCCTTTCACATGACAAATCTCAACGACCCTCTTGGGCTATAAATACATTGTAACACCCTCATTGCAGCGGGTCAAAAAATAAATCAAGTCAGTCGAGCAATACATAATAGTGGATGTAGGATTTTCCATTGAGCCGAACCACTTTAAAAATCTCTTTGTCTAATCTGTTTTTACTTATTTATTTATGACCAATTAATTAGGCATAGTTTACTTTTTGCATCAACAGATTGACGCCGTTTTTGGGAACGTATTGCTAAACGTTTTCACTAATTTATCACACATGGATGATATCACTGAAACAAGTACCAGAAATGAGGCAATTATGCCTAATCCCTATACCCCTCCAAATAACAACGACTTAACTGGAATTTTAGCTAGCCTGGCTAAAGGTCAAGAGGCTATGCAGGATACAATAAGATAATTGCCCCAAACTCTTTAAGCTGGAGTTCTTGCGCAGTCCAATCAAAGGAGTATGCCACCACCGCTGATAAGGAGTATTGAGCATACCCATTCCAGAATGTCAAGAGACCCTTCGTACCGTACTGAAGAAACTTCTTTTATCAGGATTCCTAATTCCTCTTATGGACAGTCCCTCATTCCAGAAAGATTGAGTGCCTTAGAAAGGCTAAGTAGGGCATCTCCTTTCAATCGTTTGGGATACAGGGGAAATTCTCTTCGGGTTGCATCGAGAATTACTCGAAGATCAAGAGACTTAAAGGAAAGTTCAGCCCAATTCAGATCGAACACCCGACAAACTTCTCGGTCTAGTCAAAGAGAAGGTTCGCAAGAGGAAAGCTCAGCACAATCAGTTGGTAGGAATAAAAGAGTTTCCACCAACAGATCTGGTGCTGGCAATGATGCTTGGAAAGGATCCATTCAGCGTTTGGAAGATAGATTAGGAGAAATGGCCAAGGCTAAGAATCCTCTCTAGAGAAGTTTTGGTAAGGGATCTCACTTTATGAAAACCATTGTAGATTTCCCTACACCAACCAAGTTTAAAGCTCCAGTGGTCACTCCCAAGTATGATGGGAAGAATGATCCAGTCCTTGATATGGAATAATACCAAGCAGCGGTTGATATCTATGATGTCCCTAATGAGATGAGGTGCTGGGAATTCTCAGGAACAATCACTGGATCTGCTAAAATATGGTATAATAGTCTTCCTTAGGGGCATATTTTTAGCTTCCAATAACTCGCCGAGCTATTCATTGATAATTTCTGCTTTGGATCCAAACCAGTGAAGCGAGTAGCTCATTTTCTTAGTGTGAGACAGAAGGTGGGAGAAAGTACCGGGGATTACATCACTCGTTTTAACAACGAGAAATTAGAGGTTATCGATTATGAGGAGAAAACTGCAATCACTACCCTCATTACTGGTTTTCTCCCCGACAAACTATATTATACTTTGGCAAAAGATCCCCTAAAGACGATGATAGAATTGATGGCCAAAGCAGTAAAGATTATGAACGCCGAGGAAGCTATGGCTACTAAAACGAACTCAGATGCAAAGGCGGAAGCAAAGTCTAAAGGGAAGACGGATAAGAAGGAGCACATGAATCACAATGAGTGCAAGAATTTGAAAGTAAAAGCAAGCCTTGACCGGCTCAGAAAATTTACCAATCACATTCCTTTTACGGTGGATATACATTATGTTTTGGAAAAAATCAAGCACAACAATGATTTGAGTTGGCCTGAAAAGTTGAGGTCACCTGCTAATAATAGGGATAAGTCCAAGTATTGCAAATTTCATAAAGATTATGTTCATATGACCAACCGGTGTATTGCTCTCCAGAGTGAGATAGAGGCACTCATTCGAAGAGGAAAATTACACAGATTTATTGATCAGCAGGCTGGTGGAAAAGCTGGCGATCGAGGTAGAAAGAGATATAAATCACCTATTAAACCTAGAGAAGATAAGAAAAGGAACCATGATGATGATCCAGAATATGATCTGGATCTCCCCAAGAAGCCTAGACAATCTGAACACGAGGTATTCACTCTCAGCTTTGGATCCTTTGATTGCCATATAATTACAGGTGAAGATGCAGAAGGAGGAGATCATACAGCTGAAAGGAATGCTTACCTCAATGAGGCTCAAGCTTGTTCCTACATCCAGCGAATCAACCTTGCCGAGGAAGATCGACCAAGGAAAATCAATAAGGATAAACTTGTAACTGGCTACTCCAAGAATGATCTATCTGGAGTATTATATCCTCATGATGATCCTTTAGTGATCCCAGGATGAAAGATGTGCTGGTAGCAAAAATATTAGTGGATAATGGCAGTTCGACACACATTATGTTTTATCCTTGTTTTGACAATTTGGATTTAAAAAATTTCCAACTGGAGCCTTACCACAGGACCCTTATTGGATTCTCTGGTGAGAAGGTATTTCCATTGGGAATAATCAAGCTAGATGTGTTGATCGGGACATGGTCGGCGAGCAGGACTGAGAAAGTGAGATTCTTTGTAATGGGCAAAAATGTTCATTCTGCTTACAACATGATCATGGGAAGAGTAGGTTTGAAGAAATTTGAAGTTGTACCTTCTACTATCCATCAATGCCTGAAGTTCCCGACCAACTTTGGAGTTAGAATAGTAAAAGGAGATCCAAAAGTAGCTCGGGAGTGCTACTATTCATCTGTCGAGGAGTAAGATATGGTAGAAGTAAAGAGGAAAATACCACTTATCAAGTGGATATGTCTGAGCCAAATAGCGAATTTGAGGTTGAAACCTTAGATCTAAGAGATGAATCATAGCTTGTAAAAGGCCAGGTGATGGAGGCAATATAAAGCATCATTCTGGACGATGATATACCAGAGCAAACGACTTAAATAATAGCATCATTAGATCCGGTTCTTAAACAGGAGTTGGTGGCCTTCTTGAGATAAAGAAAGTAGGTGTTCGCATCCATAGCCACGAATATATGCCTGAAATAGACCCAAATTTCATGTGCCACGAGCTTAATGTTAATAAGGAGGTTAAACCTGTAAAGCAACGAAGAAGAGTTTTCAGCCCGGAGAAGAACCAGGCTTTACAGGAAGCAGTGGAGAAGCTTCAAAAATCTTCCTTTATTGAAGATGTAAAGTACCCAGACTGGTTGGCCAACGTAGTTATGGTCAAGAAGAAAAATAATAAGTGAAGGATGTGTGTAGATTTTACTGAATTGAACAAGGTGTGCCTAAAGGATCATTTTCCTTTGCCAAGAATTGACCAACTGGTGGACGCTACGTCGGGGCACGAGCTGCTGAGTTTTATGGATGCATATTCTAATTATAACTAGATCAAAATGAAGCCAGAAGACAGAGAAAGTACTTCCTTTATTACTTCCCAAAGAATTTATTGCTATAATGTTATGCCGTTTGGTTTAAAAAATACACGTGCCACTTACAAAGACTGGTGAACAAAGTATTTGAGGAACAGATAGGTAAGAACATAGAGGTGTATGTTGACGATATGTTGATGAAGACCAAAAAGATGCTGATCATATTGCCAATCTCAGCCAGATGTATGATCAATTGGAGAAGAACCAGATGAAGTTAAACCCGACCAAATGCATCTTTGGAGTTCAGGAAGGAATGTTCCTCAGGTCTATAGTAAATTAAAGGGGCATTGAAGCTAATCCATATAAGATCAAGGCATTGATAGAAATACAATCCCTGACTAGCAAAAAGGATGTTCAAAGACTAACAGAGCCTGTAGCAGCACTCAACAGATTTATGTCCCGAGCAACAGACAAATGTTTACCATTCTTTAAGGTGCTCAGAAAAACTTTCGAATAGAACGATGAATGCGAAAAATCCTTCCTGGAATTGAAGAAGTATCTGGGAGCACCCCCACTACTCTCCCAACCAGTGTTGGGAGAAAAGATGTATTTGTATCTGGCTGTTTCTGAATCAGCTGTTAGCTCTGCCTTGATCAGGGAGGAAAATGGAGTTCAAAAGTCAGTTTATTACACTAGCAAAGATTTTTGAGGATGAAGAAGTTAGATATACCAGGATGAAGAAGTTAGCATTAGCCTTAATTGAGGCTAGTAGAAGTGTGAAGCTGTATTTTCAAGCTCATACCATAGTGGTATACATTGATATGCCATTGAGGCAAGATTTGCATAAGCTAGATAAATTCTGAAGATTAATGTACTGGGCTGTGGAGTTAGGGAAATGTAATCTTGTATATAAACCAAGGTCTTCTTTAAAAGGCAAAGTTGTGGTGGATTTTATTACAGAATTGACTTACCCAGAGGTTCTTGAGCAACAAGGGACTCCTATCGAGCAATACTCAGGAGTCAGCAGACCTATTAGAGATACCCCTGACTAACTCTATGCAAAAGAAACTACAAAAGAAGCCACCACCGACCAACCAAAACCCTCCAGTGGAGTATAGGAGATGAAAAATAAATATGAAGAGGTAAAGGATAAAATATTCCATTAAGGGATTCTGACAAACTAAGTGTTTGACAATAATATTCCCATATGGAGTCTGCATATTGATGGGTGGTCATCCTGTACAACTGGGTGTGGAGCAGGAATCATCCTCAATACTCCTAATGAAATAGATATAGATTATGCTCTATAATTCCAATTTCAAGCCTATAATAATGAAACAGAATATGAAGTTATGATTGTTGATCTAAATCTAGCCAAATCACTAAATGCCGAGCAAGTTGTAGTATACAGTGATTCACAGTTGGTGGTAAATCAGGTGTTGAACTTATATGCAGCTAAAGGAGAATTGATGTCCAAATACTTAGCTAAAGCTCTGAAGCTAATCACTACTTTTCCTGTTGTTCAAATGATCATAATTCCAAGACTGAAAAATACCCGAGCAGATGCACTTGCTCAGTTAGCTTCAGTAACTAGAACTGAGCTCTAAAGAACTATTCCTCTTGAGCTACTTACTAATAGGAGCATTGATGAAGATTCGATGGTTAATTTTATTACGGTTGACATGGGGCCATCTTGGATGGATCCTATAAAATCTTATATTGAAGATGGAATTCTACCAATCGACCTACTTGCAGCTAAGAAGTTGAAATACAAAGCAACGAGATATGTGCTAGACAACAGTGTGTTATATAGGAGAGGATTGACTGCTAGTCTGTAATGTTGTGTGCATCCAACTGAAGGAAAAGATTTGATTGAGGAAGTTCATGAAGGGTCCTGTGGATCCCATGTAACTGGGAGAACTTTATTATGAAGAATCAACACAGGGGTACCACTGGACAACCATGCGAGCAGATTGTGCAGCTTTTACCAAGAAGTGTGATAAGTGCCATAGGTTTTCCAGCGTACGCAAGTATACACAATCTCTCCTAACACCAATCACTTCACCATGGCCTTTTTCTATGTGGAGAATTGACTTGGTCGGGCCACTGCCAACCACCCAAGGAAGGTTCAAGTACCAGGTTATAGCTGTTGATTACTTCACTAAATGGGTGGAAGATGAACCCTTGATCGATATGTCATATGAAAAGGATTATCAGTTTATTTGGAAGAATATCATATGCAGGTATGGCTTGCCCTATGCCCTTATCACTGATCATGGCGTATAATTTTATAACGACGAGTTTGTTGCTTATTGTGCCCAATCTAATGTTCAAAAAATTCACTCTGCTCCTGGCCATCCTCAAAGCAATGGCCAAATAGAGGTAACGAATAGAACTTTGTTGAACGGATTGAAGAAAAGGCTGGAAAACGCTAAAGGGAATTAGATCAATGAACTGCATTCTGTCTTATGGCTTACTGAACAACCCCTAGAATAGCTACTGAAGAAACTCCCTACATGTTAGCATTTGGTACTGAAGTTGTAATTCCTACCAAGCTAGGCATACCTACTCACTGAGTTCTTAATTTCAATACCCCAGTCACTGACTTAATTAGAAGGCTGGACTTAGACATGCTAAAAGAGGTATATGAAGATGCAGATCTAAGGAATGAAGCCTATCAACAAAGGACTGCATGTTTCTATAATAAAAGGGTGAAGTCGAGCAACTTAGAAGAAGGTGATTATGTTTTGAAGAAGGTGATTCAGAAGAATAATAAACTTGAAGCCAATTGGCATGGGCCTTATCGCATTATAGCAGTTATCCGACCAGGCACATATCGAATTGAGACTTTGGAGGGTGAAGAATTCAAGAATTCCTAGAATGCAGAACACCTGAGGAAATATTATCAGTGATGTAATCATGTTGTACTCAGTTCATATCAATATTAATGAGAATATGATTTCCCCAAAATTATTATTTTTCTTTTCAGAGTACTAGTGCTATGCACTACACTGCAGATGTGTGAGAAAAACACCAAAAATGTTGGTCGGCATCAACAAAGGCACCAACAATGTTGGTTGTCAACACAAACTACCAACAAAATGTTGGTCGGTATCAACAAAAACACCAACAATGTTGGTCGGCATCAACAAAGTCAACAACAATGTTGGTTGTTGACACATAAAAACCATGCAAAGCAAAATTATAAGTCCCAAATGCTTAGTTAATGAAGACCTGGATGAACAATTTTCATCTAAACTGGGCTAAAAGATGGACAAATGTTCCACTCATGCCTAGGAACTAAGGTAACTAAGGCAATTACCTAAAAATTTAGGTAAATTAGTAGAACCATGGTGATGCATTGGTAATTGCTACGATACTTAGGATAATCCTAAGAGTATCAATAGAACATGTGAAAAACTACAGATTGACAAATCGTCTATCAAAAATTAGAGATTAACTAAAAGTTGATCCATTCACAGTCAAAGACTATGAAGATATTCATATACAAAGATTGACTAAAAGTTTATCCATTCACAGTCAAAGATTGAAAAAATAAGCTGGTCAAAACTTTTTATTAATTCAGTTGAATGATTACATATTATTGTTTGATACTAAACATGCAGAAACAAAATACAAAGCCTTATTCTACACGTCATTTCCCTTCAGCCTTAGAGACAGGATCCATGCCAGATGGAGGATCATCCAAAGTATAAGGAGAGTTGATGAAGTAAAAATCCCGAGGCATTTTGGTATTGTTACTACTAGGATGATCAAACAGATGAGGAGTTCGAATGATATCTAGTTCATCATGTAACTCGTAATCTTTTAAGTACTTCAAAATCAAGCATTGAGGAATACGGTGATTAAATTATTCAATTTTTGGATGGATCATAGCGACTTTTATCAGATTCTTAGTGAGTCCTGGCAGGATGATGGTGAGGGGAATCCTATGGTTAGGCTGAGTAAGAAACTGAGTAGAGTTAAATCGAGGCTGAAAGATTTCAACATGAAGTTTTTTAGCAACATCTCAGGTAGGGTGAAGGAGGCTAAGGCATTACTGGATGAGGTTCAGACTAGAGTTGATACTGATGGGTGCAATAATGAGGTGCTCCTGGATGAAAGGGTCAAACTTCACACGTATTTGGAGCTGAGGGAGGCGGAGGAGACTTTTTCAAGCAGAAGTCTCGAGTTAAATGGCTCCAGCTGGGGGATGGTAATAATGCTTTCTTTCACAAGAAGGCTAACCAGGCTACTGCCAGAAGGAAGATTCTTAGTGTTTTGGATGACCATGGTGTGAGAATTGAGGGGAGTCAGAATGTGGCTAAGGTGGCTGTTGATTATTTCAGCAACCTCCTTGGCACAACCAATCCCTGTGTGGACCCATTTCATATTCTTGATGATGTGGTGTGCAATAGAATCACGGTTGATCAGGAGGATGCTCTGGAGGCTCCCATTACTGAAGAGGAGATCAAGAATGCCATGTTTTCCATTGGTCCGATAAAGCTCCTAGGCCGGACGGTTTTAATGCATGTTTCTATAAGAAGAACTGGGACGTGGTGGGGGGAGATGTGATTGATGCCATTACCTTCTTCTTCCAGTGTAGTTACCTGCCCAGGCAATGGAATTGCACTGCTTTGGCGCTTATTTCGAAGGTTACTACTCCCTCTGGTATGCATGTTTTCAGGCCCATCTCTTGTTGCAACACCATCTACAAGTGTATCTCCAAAATTGTTGCTGAGAGGATGAAACCCATCCTCCCTTCCTTCATTAACCAGAGCCAGGCTGCGTTTGTGAAGGGTGGATCTATCTCTGATAATATCTTATTGCTTCAGGAGCTTATGAGAAATTATCACCGCGAGCTTACCCCTTCTAGGTGTACCCTCAAGATTGATCTTCTCAAGGCCTATGATACTGTTAGCTGGGAGTTTTTTCTCAACCTTCTTGTGCATATTGGCTTCCCGTCTATGTTTGTTGGTTGGGTGGAGGAGTGTATTACCACGACTAGATTCTCTATCAGCTTGGATGGGCGTTTACATGGCTTCTTTGAGGGGAAGAGGGGGTTGAGACAAGGTGATCCTATTTCTCCTTTCTTATTCCTGCTTGTTATGAATACTTTCTCTTATATTATGGACAAGGCTTGCCTCAATCCGGAGTTCAGTTTTCATCCTAGGTGTAAGGAGGTGGGCCTTAATCATCTTTGCTTTGCGGATGATTTAATCATTCTATGTGGAGGCGATCCTGCTTCATGTAACATTGTGAAGAGGGCTATTGTGGCCTTCTCTTCGATCTCTGGTCTTCACCCCAATACTAACAAATCTAGTTTCTATTGCTCTGGGGTCGATGTCGATGGGGTGAACAGGTTAGGGGAGGTTTTTGGTTTCTCCCATAGTTCCCTTCCCTTCATGTATCTTGGGGTACCTCTTATCACTACTAGACTTAAATCTGGGGATTGTGAGAAATTGATTGATAAGATAACGGGGAGGATTAAGTGTTGGACTAACAGATTCCTCAGTTTTGCTGGGAGACTTCAGCTCATCAAATCGGTCTTTTTTGGTATTCAGGTCTACTGGTCTTGCCTGTTCATTTTGCCTAAAAGGGTTATTAGAAGAATCGAACCACTTATGAAGGACTTCTTGTGGACGGGGTCTGATTCCAGACATACGGGGGCGAAGGTGTCTTGGGATGATCTGACGTGCAACCATGAGGAAGGGGGGTTGGGCATTAAGAATATGGAATTATGGAACATAGCTGCTATTCTTAAGCTTCTTTGGAACCTCTGTAGTAAGAAGGATTTCCTATGGGTCAAATGGTGTAATGTGTATAAGATCAAGAATAGAAGTATTTGGGCCATTAATATTCCAAGTGACTCTTCCTGGTGCTGGAGGAAACTGATGCAGTTGAGGGAGGTGGCCAAGCCTCTTATCATGTCCAACATTGGCAATGGCGAAGATACCTTTGTGTGGCATGACAATTGGCATCCGTTAGGTCCTCTATATGATCGCTATGGGGGAAGACTTATTTACGATGCGGCTAGCAATCATAAAGCTAGAGTGGCCGATTTTATACATGGGGAGAGGTGGAGGTGGCCTTCTTCTGTTACTTGGGAGCTTTTGGAGATTAGGAATGCTGAGCTGCCTGTTATTCGCCAAGGGGTTAGTGATGAGGTGGTGTGGAATTCCCGTCGGGGTGGATTCCATTGGGTCGGATTTTACGGCTCTTACTATTGTTCGTCCTGTGTTCAATTGTCACAAGTTGATTTGGAACTTCAATAATATACCAAAATGTGCTTTTAGTTTATGAATCATATGTAGGGATGCTCTTCATACGAGAGATAAATTGTTTAGCTGGGGTATTTCCAACAATAACTTGTGTTGTACTTGTGGCGAGGAGGTGGAGAACCGGTAACACTTGTTTATTGAATGTAATATTGCTAAAGAGGTTTGGCGCGAGGTCAGATTTAAGAACCAGGAGGTCAGAGAGGCTTTTAACTGGGAGGGTGAGCTGGGGTTTGCTAATTCCGATTATGTGGGCAAGAGCTTCTATAATAGACTTAGGTGTCTATCCTTTTCCACCACCATCTACTGTCTTTGGATGGAGAGGAATGCGAGATATTTCCAAGGAAAGGCCAAGAATAGTGATATGATTGTCAGAGATATTGTTGCTATGGTCTGTGCGAGGGCCTCAAAGTGGAAGAACAATAGGAGAAGCTTCACCAACTGGATGGCATGTATGAACTGGGATATCCCCGAATCAGTGTTATCTTAGTTGGTTTGTTTGTGTTTGGTAGGTTGTGTCCTTTGGGGAATGCCCCTAGGATTGTGGTTCTCCATTGAATTTTGTTTGTAAGTAGCTTTTCCGTGTTCTAATATACATAATTTTCCCAAAAAAAAAATCCCGTTAACAACTAACTTGAAAGGAAGATTGTCAAGCTCGAGCAAACCTGGGTCATACCAATCCCACAATGAACTGTTCTGATCTACCTTCATCACTATCAAAGCTTTTGTACAACCCATTTATAAGCCTCATTCTTAGCTTGTTGAAGCCTATTAGCAAGATGCCCCAAAGCTTCATTATACCCGTCTATCCAGACTTCCCTAGGTTGCTTATGGAATTGAAAGGTTAATTTATCAACCTGAGAATGAAGCTTCTTCAACAGTCAATCCTTAGCTTGTAATTGGGAAGATTGGGTGGATATTTATTTAGATAAAGTCTACAACTTCTAGGACATCTCAGTAATAGCTCGGTCTTTAGCTTTTACTATGCAGCTTGATTGGCGAGGGCCGGTTGGGTCATAACTTCCTCTGTGGTACCTCGGCCAGGCTTATTTTTTGCTCGAGAAGAGGATGTAGACTTAATTTTTTTAAGGCTTCCAAATCCTCCCTTAATGTTGCATTTTCAGCTTCTAAAAAGGAGCAACCCTCGTTGGTAGTAGCAACAGCAGCTCTATAGGCAGACTTCAAAAGATTTAATTCATCCCTTAAATTATTATTCTCCTCCTCCAAGAGTTTGACAATAGTTCTAGTTCTTTCAACTTCAAACTTAAGTAAAGATTCCTTTTTATTATAAACAGAAATAAAGTTATGAAAACCCCGACCTACACTTAAGCTTCGATATTTCTTCTCGTAGCTTTGATGTAACAGGGCAGTGGATTCTTTATACTGTTCTTGGAGCTCTTCTATCATCTCATAGCAGGCAACATTATTTGCTATCGCCCTATCAAGTAAGTACTTCAAATATTTATAGGATGCTTTAGCCTGCTCTGATACATCATCACCAAGCAACTTAATAATTTCTTCCTCGGATAAGTTTGTATGACCAGCTTTGAAAAAAGCATTGCACTTCGTCAGTAGCTCGATATCATTGAAAGATAGATGTTCCATCTTCGCTATAAACTAGAAAGAAGAAATGATCACCAATCAACAACAAGAACAAAAAACAGGCATAATCAACGAGAGACGAGAAGGAATAAAATATTTCTTTTATTGGTGATGAAGAGTTTTGGTACAATAAAAGTAAAGAAAAAGAAACAAAAAAGTAAAAGGGAAAATATCGAACAACTTTACTCCTTCTACCTATCATTCTCAACCTTATTATCCTACTCGAAAGAAGGGGTTACAGACTAGAGTTGCTCGGTTGGAGGAAGAGAAGACTCAGTGATTTAAGGTTGATCGGCAGTAACTTTAACCACTATTTTAGGTTGGTTAGCAGTAGATTTAACCACTAGAGAAGACTTTTCAGAACCAACTTTATCTTCAATATCATCCTCAATGACAGGAGGAGGACCACGAGTATATCTTTGAAAAAGTTTAGAGCCTTCAACAATGTTTAACTCCTGGAGAGAAGTAACCCAACCATCTCCAAAATGTGTTTATTTTGCATACTTGAGTAGAAGCAGTAGAAATGGCTTTGTTCCAGCCCTTGTCCCAACCAGCACTGAAGGATTCCTTTATAGTAGACTTTCGCTTAGACCTTTCAGAGGTCACAAGCTCCTCAACAGTCTTTGCCTCGAGCTCAGCTTCTTTAGCCCTGCGCTCAACTTCAAGGGCATTTCCCACAGATGTCTACCGAGCAGTTTCAGTAGTTTTCAATTTTTCCACCCAAGTATTTTTCTCAGTCTCCAAGGCTTGCTGAGAATCGATTAAAGACTTCTTCAAGCGAGCTAAAGCTTCATCCACGTCATTTGAAGAAGAAACCCGAATTGCACCATCCTTCTACAACATATTATTGAAATGCACCAAGAACTATAAGAGAAGAAAATCAAGTTAGTATATGAGAAATATAAATACAACAGAATCAAGAAGATAGAAATCATTTACTGACGCAAGGCTCTGGGCACCCAATTCGTAAACCTTTACTCGGGGCAGCATGGCATCCACTCCCCTGTGGTTTGGAAGAGTTCCAAACTTGATAAACCTCCTGGCCAAACCAGGAGTAATAACTGCTGGAGGACCAGCATCAGAAGAAGGTAATTCGACCAAGGTCTGTTGGTCGGTCACCTGTTTGACCTGCTTTTCTGTAAGTTCTCTCCTAAGTCTTCTCAAAGGAAGTTCATCACCTTTGGGGGCTGGGGGTTCTTTCATGACATCCCCTGTCTCCTTCTTGACCCCTTCAGCAGGTTTTTGGGAACCAGAATTGCTACCACGAAAAAATCAGGAAACTTTCTCTTCTTCATGATATCAGAAAGAGGAATATCTGAATTAGAAGTATCTTCCTAATCAAGATCAATTACTAGAGCAGGAGAAGCTGCACGTGTGGCAATGAAGGAAGAAATGATATTTCTGTATTGAAGCAAATAAGAAACAGGCCTAACGTGCTCCTCGGCAACCGTCTTATGAAGTCCCCAGATGAACTTCGATTCTTTTAAGTTTCTTCGCTCTCTTTAGGGGACTTTCTCTTTCGGTCAACCGAAGTTAAATTTACAAAGCAACAATCAATATGGCATTTTATCAAATATAAACAGAGCAAAAAATTATTAAATGCAGAACAACCTATCCCGTTGCCAAAGAGAGGATATCTAGGTCCTTGATATTTAACACCTCCATTTAAGGGAGTATGTTGCCAATTTTTTACAACTACCCCGTGATCAAAATAATCCCTATTGGAATCAGGGAGGTTAACTACTAAAGCCTTACTAACTGTCCTAATTTTTAAATAAAAAGTGGTGTCACTAGTTACCCATTTATAACAAAACATTATTTCTGGAATCCTTATATGGGTTCCATAAATTTGATTTAACCTATATACTCCATTCACCTCCATCCATGTGTTACGAACTACTCTAGCAGGTACAACGTCAAAATATTGACAAAACTCCAGGCATAGGGGATTGGGAGGAAATGTGAACCCACACTCAGTAATAAAGATGGAAGGGAACCAATGGCCCTCAGCAAGAGAGAAAAAATCGGAAGGAAAAGTGGGATGTTCCAGTATAACCTAAGACAAAATGTTAAAGTCGTTCCTGAACTTATCACGTGACTCAATAGAATAAATCATGATGAAGAAGCAAAGAAGAAGAGAGAAAATATCTTACAAGGGTTTAAGGATTCAGTAAGAACTGAAGATAGAAAAGAAAACGATCGCACGAAAGTTCAAATAACACAACAGGAGAATCAGAATTGGAAGATAGAAGATGATCAAAGTTTTACCTCCCTTTTTATAAGTCTCCTCGAAACTGAGAAAAGTAATGATTAAAGAGAACGACGATTGAGGTTACGGCGGCTAACAAGAGAAAAGACGAAGATACCCCAGAAATGCTGGCTAAAATTTAAAATATTTATAAAATTACCATTCGCGCTCAAAATTGTTAACTAACTGGATAAATTTCATAAGTTTGGAAGGTCTACAGCCGACAAAGCAACCCGAACTACTGCTAAAGCATAATGTTCCACACTTTCGCATCAACTCAAAGTATGAAACATTGGAGGGTTCTGTTGATACCAAAATTCACCACCTTACGTGGATCAATTACAAGCCAGCACATGTCATCCAATGTGGCACAAGTCTAAGTCAGCATGATACAAATCCCTGATCAACAAGGCAACCCGACCAACAGAGAAGATAGACCAACATGGGAGTTCGGCCAACAGGGGATACCAACCAACTGGGAAGACCGACCAATAGCTGAAAGTCCAACCGGTATGGCCAATGAAGCGCCAACAGTCCTATGCTTAATTCTCATTATGTATTGATGTAAATGCCTAACAAATGAAGGCATTCCATCCTTTCACATGACAACTCTCAACACCCCTCTTAGGTTATAAATACATTGTAACACCCTCATTGCAGGAGGACTGAAAAACAAATCAAGGTAGTCAAGTAATACATAACAGTGGACGTAGGCTTTTCCATTGAGTCGAACCACTTTAAAAATCTCTTTGTCTTATTTTTTTTACTTATTTATCTATGATCAATTAATTATGCCTAGTCTAGTTTTTTGCATCAACAATCACCTTTTACTCCATTTTCACAAGTGTTAATATGTCCAAAACACTATCAAGTTACACACACCAACTTCTTAAGTGTTGTACCCCTTTAACACCCTTTTATACTTCGAGTAATCTTTTACTTGATCAGAAACACTTTTAACACCTTTATTCCTTTTTAATTTCATAGGTGTTAATACTGTGTGATGTTATCATATTGAATAAATAATCAATTATGTAGTAAAATCCCCCAAGTAGGGAATATGAGCACTGAATACTTTCTTGGCCTTGAAGTATGATGGTCTTGCTAGAAAAGATAAGGCCGAGGAAATGACTTCCCAAGAGCTTTGCATGTTTGTGTTTTCATACTGTCTTGATTCTGATATGTGCCCTTGATCGGCGTATTTGACATATGGAGCCCCCAGTTGGGCTTAGGAGACTGAATAATAATAATGTTGCCCGAGCATTTGTCAAGACTTAATAGAGTGGTCCAATAATGAGCATGATTGAGCATAATATATTATTTTGCATCGAATATCCATTCTAGTAAGAAATCCATATCCATAATAAAAGCGTTGAGAAGTCTAGATAAATAATAAGAGCGTCGACCATCTGTCAGGCTTAATGAGAAATCCAGATAAATAATAAGAGTGCATACCATCTATCGGTCTTAATGAGAAATCCAGATAAATAATAAGAGTGTCGACCATCTGTCGGGATTAATGAGATATCCAGATAAATAATAAGAGAGGGGATCGATTGATCCTGCATTGTTAGAGAATAATAGATTTTCACGGCATTCTTCTAAAGCAGAGGGAAAAAATGGCTTTATTCTTGTACTTTTAGTGCCAAGCAATAATATATAATCATTAATGAAATGAATGAAATATTGGATCAACTTATCTCATCAATCTCTGTATATGAATGGATCGGCGATTTGTCAATCTGTAGTTTTTCACTAGTTCTATTGATACCCTTAGGATTATCCTAAGTATCATACCATTTACCAATATATCGCCATGGTTCTACTAATGTACCTCAATTTTTAGGTAATTGCATTAGTTACCTTGGTTCCGAGGCGTGAAGGGAACATTTGTCCATCTTTTAGCCCAGTTTAGATGAAAATTATTCATCCGGGTCTTTAATAGTCAGGCATTTCGGACTTACAATTTTGCCTTGCTTGGTTTCTTAGGACTTATGATTTTGCCTTTTGACCAATCATTTGTTGGTTTGTTGATGCCGGCCAACATTTTGTTGGTGGTTGTTGATGCCGGCCAACATTTTGTTGATGGTTGTTGATGCCGACCAACATTTTTTTGGTTTGCTGAATATATATATATAGAGAGAAGAATTTTTTCGACCAACTATTCGTTGGAGATAAAATATAATGATTGCTCCAGATCTCCTCAGAGATGAATATATGATAATAAGTATTTCGCCGAGCTCCATGCTGAGATGAATATAGAATATGCATCCGAATAGAGAATGATTCGTTCTTGAGCATATATCAGAGCAATTAAGAAAATTAATATTGCCTGGCTGATCTGTTGAGGTAAAATTGCTTAATGCTGAGCAATGATAATATTTTCCAGAGCATAAAAATATGGCCGAGTAGCTAGTCGTCGAGATTGAATCTTGTACCTATGGAATTTAATAAGTTGCTCGGACATCTGTGGAAGGTAGATAAAAATTATCATGAGAATAATTTAGTCAGCCAATATATGATATATATCTGATCTAAAATTGGGGCAATATAAATAAAATAATATTTTTTGTATCAAACATGTGTGTCATGCCGAATATGTGAGGCTTAAGCATATTTTTATCAATTATGTAAATGATATAAAGACTAATTCATCAATTTTAAATTTTTGTGGATTCCAACAAATACTAAATATAAGTTAGTTTTTAGCATGAAATGTGAAACATAGGGATTTGGTTTAAGAAATCAAAACATTAAACAACCCCAATTGATTTTAACAAAGTTAAATATATTTAAGTCACAAGCATTCAGGTGAGACCCAAACGTCCCCTGTGCTCTAAGATATTATCGACGAACAGGTCAGATATTATCGACGAACAGGTCAGATTTGTAAAAAATGTCGCTGATAAGAATTAGGTGTTGCCGACCAGATGCTGAGCAAAAATTAGATGTTGCCGACTAATATCAGGTGGTCGGAACCTTGTCCATATGTTAAGCTAATACCATTTTGTCGCCGTCGGTGAGTCATATGTGGTCGGGAAGCTCCCGACCTGTGCAAATCTCCATTTCAGATCATAAGAATGTTACCAAGCAGTGTTTGATGGCCTCCAACCTGTAAAAGATGACTCCGACCAGGTAATAAATGCGGCCGATCAATTATCTAAAACCCATCTCTGTCGATCAATGAATCTTTAATCAATATTTTGCCGATCAACAAAAGATGTTCAGGTATTACAGTAGTAGCCAACGAATGTATAGTAGGTTCTGACCATGAATAGTTGTTGTCGACCTACTCCGATAAATAATAGATCTGTGTTAGATGGTTACCGACCAACAACAATGCGCCTGGTATCTGTGTGGTATCGACCAACAACAACAGTCTGGTCGGGAAGCCTCCGACTTGATGTGGCAAATAATGGCTGCGTATTTGGTGGTCTCTCACCACCAACAATGTTTGCTGAAGGGTTCTTACTTGATTTTTAAATAGTTGGTCTGATATATATACCTTCATAAGAATTTATATCTGATTGCGACTGAAATCAGAAGATTTCATGATGGAATGTATATCTGATTGCCACTTTGTGTCTGTAAAATGTTGGAATTCGGAGGATTGATTGAAATCGTACAGTCGTCTCTGCCTTTTCGAGTCACCGAAATTATATATTGATGGTTAGTGATAGATCTATCAAACAGGTGATTTTAAAATTACCCATCTTCACCCAAATAATAATTTCTCCACTTTCATATTCCCTCCATGTTGAGATTTCCCTGTAAGTTTTGTTAAACTGTCGAAGAAATACCAGATCTCTGAAACAATACATCAAATCATTTATTGTATCCTAGATAATACTTCAAATATCTTGAAGAGAGAGAGAGAAAGAATTTATATCTCCAGCAAATCATTTATTGCACTGAATCCATATATTCTGAAAATCAAGAGATAATCTTGTTGAATCCACGATTTTTAGAGAAATATTCATCACAAATTGTACCCGGAGTCTCAATTTCTTCTGATAATTCGAATTTGATGACTGGGATACACATGAGAGTCAAACAAATATATATTCTTGACTCGTTGATGACTATATCCTTCAACTATCAGAAAAATTTACGGAGGCATTAGCCCCATAATTGAAATTAGATCCGTAATCCATATCAGGAGGTGGATGTCCCCCATTTATGTTTTATCAATTCTCACTCAATAATGAAAATTATCTTGTGATTCACACAATTGATAGATGGATTAAATTTGAATGGTCACTTTATCAATACTAGTAAAATGAAACGATGTGTACATGAAAAACACTTAATCGTTCTGAATGTTTATCCCCATTATAAAGTTTAAACTTGGGAATCAAGTAAAAAATTATGATTCCAAAATCTTACTGTTTTGCAGATTTCCAATAAGAATTGATCCAACATTTTATGAATATAAAACCATGACTAGATCACAAGGAATATATACAACATATGATTGGATCGAAAGATGTATATATAACATATAATTGATTATGAGCAGAGATAGAGAAAAATTAGCTTGTGATGATGATCTTCATCTCTTCTAATAATAAGGAAAGAGTTTTGTGTCTCGTCCCATAGACGGCGACAATCTGTTTATGACTACAAATAGCATCCATGTTATTATATAGACATCAACAACAGATAAAATGAAGTTATGAAGATGATGATTGGAGATGAAATGGTGATCACATCAAATACATAAGAGACAAAAGTTTTTAAAGTGGTTCGTCTATGAATAAAGCTTACATCCACTGTTCTTTTATTCCCAGAGATTTATAATAGCACAATACAATATGGTGAGAATGATTGAATTATTCTCATGTCTTGAGAGAGATAGATGTGCAGAGAGATAGAGAGAATGAATTGCTTTCTAAGGATGAATTAGTTGCCCATTTAGCAAAGGTAGGGGTTGTATTTATAGTGATGGGAGTCCAGGAGATGGAATGTCTTTATATATTTAGACATTTACATTTATTTACAATAAATATGACTGTTGTCCATCTAGGGTTCAATGACTGTTGATTGCTCTTATATAATGACTTTTGGCCTTCTGCATGGTTTGTCTTCTGTAGGTTGGTTGGCTGGTACGCCGACCAACTCTCCTCGGGTGCCGACCAAGTGTCTTCCGTGTCGAGCAAGTATGAATATTGCCATGTAGGATGACAGGTGTCCCTTTCTTATTGGTCCACGTAGATGGGTAATTTTTGGTGTCAACAACAATATTAGTAAGTTACACTCACTAATTATTCCATGTTTACCCATTAATACAAAATTAGTACTTTTTAGCGACGTTCATATTTCTTTACTAAATATTCGCCAAATAAGTGCTTATATCCAAATATTTTATTCCATAAAATATTTGACAACAATATTTCTAGGACCTTGAAATGTTTACTCATTCTCTAATTTCAACAAAATATCATTTTCAGCAAAAACCACATTTATTTGCCAACATTTTATTCCATAAAATGTTTTTCATCAAAATTACTAGAAAATATGCAATTTTCATAAATATCAACTTTTATTATTTCAAACCTTGAAATAATTATTCATCCTTTATTTTTAACCAAGGTTCTAAAAAACGCGGGGCATGATTGAGGTGTGGAGGCCAAGCCTTAAGCCTTAGAAGCCTAGGCGGGCCTAGGCATAAAAAGGCGTGAAAAGGCGTTTAGGCCTTCTTAATATATTTTAATATTTTTTAACCATAACAAGGCTATTAAAATACAAAAATTGCACATATCATAAAAATGTCTGAATATATGCAAATTAAAATACTATCTGATTATTTTGGATAAGATAATGGTCTGGTTTATAAATAAATTCTTTAAAAGGCGACATCGTTTCACTAAGGCATTGTTGTTTTTAGAAAAAAGTGTGTCGTAAGGGTTTTACTAAGAATAAGGCGTGAAAATCGTAAGGCGAGGCGTTTCTCCTAAGCCTTAAGCCTAGGCGGGTTTTTTAGAATAGTGTTTTTAACAAATAACCCTCTTCTCAATATTTTTATTCCATAAAATGTCTATTATCTCTTTCCACCAAGTTTATACTAAATATCGATTTCTCATATTTTTATTCCGTAAAATGTTTATTTTCAGATTTAATAGAAAACACACATAAATAATATTTTCTAACATTTTTTATCCCATAAAAATGTTTAAATTTCAGATTTAGTAGATAATACATAATAATATTATTTTCTAGCATTTTTATTCCATAAAAATGGCTAATTTCATATTACTAAAATACATCATTTTTCTTATATTCCTACTCTTAATCTTACATAACAAAGACTACAGTATTTATCCAACAAAACCTCAAATGTCAAAGAGTAGGTTACCCACCTAAATGGCCTCAAGAATGGTGGTGGTGATGGTGAAGATGGGTGACTCCCCACCTACAAAGGTGCCCCTAATAAAGGGAGTCCCCAAAGCTCCACCAACAGTCCTCCATAGTAGCTCTAAGAAAACACCATTAAAAATCCTCTACAAAACCTCCATCAAAACATACTCATCTTCTTACCCTAAGAATGCCCTCATAAAAACCCCAACAGCACTTCTCTATGTACATATTTCGTAGCTTATATTTTAACATTGGTTAAGGTTAGATATTTAGTGTGAGTGTAGTTATTACACTAGCAGGAAATAGTGGAAGATAGATAAAAGGAGAGAGGGAGAAGTCTTCGAGAGTTTTGGCAGTGGGGTTTTCGGAACCCACGTCTCTTTTTTCTTATATGCAAGAGCCAAGTTACAAAACCCTAACACGCCCAACATTTCTTCTACTAAATCTCAATCGTGAGGCCCAAGGCTAACACGTGGTATATGATCAACGGTTAGGAGATTGACAACGTTTGTGGGGTTGGGGCTATTCAAATCCTAGGTTTCCATTTCTCAAATACACGAATATGCACAGACCCACAGTTAATAACCTTTCCCATTCCTCCATCGGACATCCTGAACCGAATATACTGACCAACGAATAAGAGGGTGAGAACACATAAGGGTCGAACTGATCCGACATCGTTCGAATGAATTATGGCGTTGTTCGAGCGACAACCTTTGTCGTTCAAGCGATAGAACCTTCCATGTCTCTCAGATTTATCACAATAGCTTTAAAACCTCATAAGGAGATTCCCCATTTATGTAAATGAAATAATCGAGCCTTATAAAATGACAAATTCCTTAGCTTAATTTAGTCCTTCTTTATTCCTTTCACATATGACCCAAAAGTTTCCTACTTTATAGAAAGGACTATATAATTTTAATTAATCAAAAGCAATAATTCCATAATCCATACAATCTAAAATTCGTTAATTCTCTTTACTTAATCCGATTTGTTATCCACGATTTTCCACAATTATAATTGATTCTCCTTATCTATAATCCATACATAATTTCTTAATTTACCTGGGCGAGGTTTTACAAATATTAGGGTCATTTAAGTGACGTAGCGAAAGGTGTAAGCTGGACGCACGGTGATGATTTGGTAAGAATATTACTCCTTGGAGTGAGAAAGTAATATAGTATGGTTATTAGAAAGCTCATGCGAGTTGTGTAGTCAGGATAGCCTGAAAATTTATGCGGCACATGATGTATGGTACTAAAATAAAATTGATTTTGATAACGAATACGATGATTGGTTGCATTACGATTCACGTCGGGTGAGCGTCGATCGCTAGAGTGGGTTGCCTGTAGAGGCACCAGTATGCCTTGGGTGCTATCATAGGTGGTGCTAGAAATTGTTTGGACATGATCATCAAGTGAGTGGAGACTCGTAGTCGATAATGTGACGTTCATAGTTAGCGAGATGGTGAACGTTAGAGCATATCGCATGTTGGTTATTTGGTAACTGGGTAATCTTAGTATTGAGAACTTCGATAATTTTGTCTTGGAGGATTTTTATGGCTTAGAATAGAAGTTGGTGAACCCCATAAGCCTAAGGATTAACGGATCAAAAATTTTGGAGATGAAATTCCCCAAGGAGGGAAGTTTGTAATATCCTGCTATAATCTTTCTTTTAAATCTTTGTGTAAATTATACTGAAGTGGAGTTGATGATAATCATAGGAAAATTGGGGTCAAATTGAAGAAAATAAAATAATAGGAAAAAGAGATTGTTCTAACGACATAGGGATGTCGTTAGAAGCGAGATCAAGTGTTAGGCAAAGGTCGCACGAAGCAGGCCTTCAAACAAGATTCCACTGCATTACAGTCCCAGGTCGCACGAAAGTTGCGTGAAACCATCCATCAAACGAGATAGAGATGTCGCTCGAATGAGGTTATGATGTCTTTCAAACGACGTGCTTTGAAAATGTTTTTATCAGACTGGCCTTGTGCACTGTCACATTTCTGGCCCCGGATTTGGTGTGCAGTCAAACTCAAATGAGCCCAGAATGGGCAAAACAGGATTTTTGATCTTTAAGGTTTTTTTTATAAGGATTTTTTGGGCCATTTGTTGGGGGAATAATTCAAGCAAAGAAAGAGAGGGAGAAGGGTAGACTTCCACCTTTTGGGTTGTTCTCCGTCTCTTCCCACCATAAACCACCACTCCTCCACCATACATCAACTATAAACCACCATTTTCTTAGTGTATTCCACCATTTTTCAACCATATATACCCATTTCTACCATTGTTGAAATTGAGCTATGAATTTGTAAGGTGTTGTTAGGAGTTTTTAGAGAAGATAAAGATGGAACTTTCATGGAGTTTGAAGTGGATTTTGAAGGGGTTTTGCTTAGAAGCTTGAATGGAGCATAAATGGATCATTTTGGAGGATGCATTTGGTAACCCCTTGAGGCCACCTTAGGAGGTGGGAGTTGCTCCTCCTACACCAACATTCTTGCCACCATTTGGAGCCTTTAGAGGTGAAAAAATCTATCCTTAGTGTTTAAGACTCTATTTACATTATTTGTAGTCTTGTAGTTAGATTACATGAGTAGGGTGCATTTGATTAAATGATGAAAATCACGTGTAGTAAATAACAAATATTTTTATGGATTAAAAATGTTGGTAAAATATTATTTTGATTGGAAATAAAGAATCAAGACATATTTCAAAGTCTTGAAATATCAAAATTTAGCATTTTATGAAAATGGTGTATTTTCTAGAAAGATTGATGTTAAAGGAACTCAGACGACGTCGGGATAATTAAGGAGGTACCGGAGCCCTGAGGTAAAAGACCCGAAACAACTGGTCAAAGTATAAGGTGCGCATAGCTAGAGGTGTGGAGCTCGTTGAAGTATGTGGTTATTGGAATATTTCAAGAAAAGATAAAGGAATAAGGAACATGTCAAAAAATGGGTTGTGTGGTGAAATGTACTAATGAAACCTAACTTGAATGAATTAATGAATGTTCCGATAAAGGTTAGAATGAACATGTAAATGTGAAATTAATTAATATCCATGCGGTAAGGAAAAAGGTAAAGTTAGTGGGTAAATGGGTAGTTAAACAACCTAAGTGGTTGAACCCATAATTAACACAAGAATGTGTTGTATTTGGTTTTTAAAAGCAAAATGAGTATTTTCTAACACGGTGCTCGTGTGTGTTGAAAGGGTGGTTTTCAACGAAAATACTAATGTGGATTGGTTGAAATGAAAAGGTAATTTCGATAAAGAAATGGCTTTCATTCAAAGCTAGTGTAGTTGTTACAAGTATTTAACCGTGTGTGTAAATAAAAGTGAGAAATGTCAAAATGAGAAAAATGAAGTCTTTTATAAGATTAAGGTGAATTAATCTTGAATAATGAGATTTTTGGAACTAAACTATTTCATACATTAGGTATATGTATATGTATGTGTATATATATGTATACAAGGTAGTTGTATGTGCACCTAAGTATAATGTGTTAGAGTCTTCTTTCTGTCGTTCGTTTCTATACTATGTTTGTATATTTCTCACAAGCCAGTTGGCTCACTCCTTCACTTTGTTACGGCAGGTTGATGTAATACCCCGTACTTTTGGCTATATTTATTTTAGGATTAATTAATTAAATGCGTTTTAATTAGAAATTAATCCGGGTAAAATACTAGCGAGATGTGAGTTGGTATTTAACTATATTGAGCATATATGATGTTATATGAATTTGGAATTATGAAATTTGTCATGAGATTTATATACGGCAATTTGGGAATTTTGTTGAGACGCGTGTGACCGCCGCGTCATGGTATATTATTTTAATTATAAAAGTGATTTTTATTTCTATTATCCGTATGGTCGTTTTGAGTGCGCCAACGCGTCCGGAAGGGTCGAGATAGTCAGAAAACACTAGCCGGGGGTGTAGTTTGGATTCCGGGTATTTTTAGGCCATACCGGCATCATAAATGGTATTTTGGTAATTTTATATTTTGAGGAATTAAAAGTGACGAAAATTGGGAGTTTTAATCTGATTGGGAATTGACCTACTAAGCCACTAACCAACCCATATTAACCCATTAAGCTACGGAGGTTATCATTTAGGTTTCCAACTTTCCCAAAGAAAACCCTAGCCACCATAGCCACCTTTGGAGAAGGAAGCTTGGAGAGGGAAAGAAAGAGAAGGAATTCTGCAGAAACCTCTACAGAAATCAACACCAAATTCAGAGACAATCAAGGCAAGTGTTTTAATTATATTTAAATTCGTAGAATGTTCCTTCCATGTTAGAAAATTGAAGAGTATCAATTGTTCTTGAAAGAATATGAAAACCCATGTAGTTTGGAACTTAGAACTTGAAAATCTTGAGGAGAATTGCATGTAGAATGATAGGTAGATGAGTATTCTCATGATATTTGTGATTGGAAGAAATTAAAACGGATTTATATTGGGTTAATTCATGATTCAAAAAGTTAGGGTTCATGTTCTTGAAAAATTGGGAAAAAGTGTAGAGATTTGTAAATTTGGTTGATGTTAGGATGGATTAATCCTTCAAAACGTGTTAGGATGCGATTATTATATGTTTAGGATTGTTTAGAGACCTTAAAACGATTGTTGGGACTTAGTTTAGAAGAGATTTGAGGAGTAATAATGGTGAAAAAATGAAATTTAGAAAATCTGGGACGAAACTGGTCAGTCGTTAGAAACCATTCCCAGGTCGTTCGAACGAACTCATTCGAACGAGCTTCTAACGAATTGACCAGTCGCTTCTAACGAAAGGGAACCTCGTTCGATAACTTCGTTCGAACGAGATCTCGTTAGAAGGTACAGTTCGTTCGAACGAACTGGATCTCGTTCGAACGAACTGGATCTCGTTCGAACAGTCTCGTTCGAACGAGACTTCCAACGAGCCGACAGTGGAATCTCGTTCGAACAGCCTCGTTCGAACGAGACTTCTAACGAGCTGGCAGTCTGGGCCTTTTTGGACTGTTTTGATTTTTGGAGTCCCGCAAACTTGTTCGAGGAGATAGATAACATTCCGATGATGATGTAATGATAGAATTGGGACTTTTGGGTATTTATGAGAAGGAAATTATATACGAGAGTTAAATTAATTGGACAGTTTGGGTTGAGACGTGAGTGTCTACTACGACGTGAGAATAAATTATGGCGCGTATGATTATAAACCGGAATAGTATAAATTGTGATAATTATAAGTTGGTACGAGAATGCGATATGTACTACGATTAAACTACGAGATTACTAAGACGTGTGTTTACTTAGTATTGGTATATAAATTGTGTGTATGACATACCTACCATACTTGCTATCACGGGAGGTTTGCGTTCGCTTAGGGCCCTCTAATCCTTGTGTTGCCCGGATTTAGACTGGTTACCTTGATGAACATAGGTCATAGAAAGACTTATTAGGATATTAATAAGTCCGCTGATTGTGGGAGCGTAGGTATGTGCGTGACCCATGTGATGTGACCGTGTTCGCCTCCATTATTTGTGATGTTGTTATCTTTGAACTATTCCTGAGAGATTCGGAATATGTGATCCTTATGTACGTGATGTACCGGGATGGATAGCAGAGTATGTGTGCACCACAGCTTAGTTCTCGGGGTGCTTGTATTGTATATTTATGTTGTGATTAATATACACTTAATTAATTGGAACCTTCATGTTAATGTTGTGAATATAATTACGGTATTGTTTCGAGAAATATAACGAGTTAACTGATAGTGATATATATTGCATATTGAGCATCTGAGTTTACGTTAAACCCCTACTTAATTACGAGCGTTATAATGTTAATAGAACCGAGTAATAAGGGTAGGACCTATGACAGTCTAGCTAGATATGATGTCACTTAGCTAGTGGTTTGTGTCGTTGTAGATGGGTACTTACGTTAGGAGTGCACAGTTAGACGAGAGGTGAGAATATCATGTGAGTGCACGTCCTAACATGTACTTTGCATTTAATGTTTTAAATGTTTTTAAAGCACTTGCAGGATTTTAAAATATAACTCCACATTCGAGCTCTGACCCGTTTGCTTTCAAATCTACTTTTCTTGTAAAACCATTTTAGGTGCCCAGCCACAAGGACACCATGCATAGGATACTCATTCTGGTGACGAGCTGTAGCTGGTTGTGGAAGCTACAGGGATTTGCTTGTAGACGCTTCCATCACTTGGATTCCAGATTCATTATCTATCAGTTGTAGGGCATGTTGCCCATTTCTATTAGAGTTACATTTCCATTACAGTTTTCAGACTTTGGCATGTATTGTTTTAGTATTCGGTTTATTTATTTCAGTTGTGGGATTTGTAGTGAGGAGTTTTCCTCCAGACTTTATTTACATTATGTGATGGTTATTCCTTTTACTTCAGTATGGTGAATGGTGTTATTATTCTTTATTACACTTGTTGCATGTTAATCAGACTTTAAATAAAATTTGGCACTTACTTTTTAAATACTAGGTGGTTAGTAATAATAAAAATGTTTTCGACAGTGATGCTATTAACTGAGCCAACTTGGCATTTTGAATTAATTTAATAAAGGAGTAGCTACCCGGTATTTAATTAGTCGGGGTGTCACAGTTGAGTGCGGTTTCATATTTTGAGGGCATTATACAGGTAAGTATTTTCTTTTATATTACGTTTGTAGCTCTGTATGCTTGGACTTCGAGGTGCTCCCCATGGGTCCTTCACGTGTAGTTCGACTCGAAATTGGAATCGCATGCTAAACAAGTGAAACGGTAATTAAAAAATAAAATGGACTAACAACATTATATAGGTTGTTTCATTGAACTTCACACCTAAAGCTCGGGTTGGACCGAAATTACTATGGGTAACCCATAAATTCGGACTGGGACGTTACAAGTTATTGGCGCTCTCTCCGGAGGCTATGGTGGGAAAGACTGTCTAGTCGGCTATAGTGTCGCGAGGGTTGTAAGTATATTTCTTCTAGTTCTCTCAAAGAACAATTGAAAGAGTCAACCATATTAAGAGCTCTTAAAATAATTTATTTGCATTATTTTTTTCACTAATCATGTTCATAAAGTTAGATTTTAATTTCTTTGGTGGGTTATTAACCTTAAATTTCAAATGTAGCTAATAGAAAATATTGTATTTTGAGGTTCATTATGTAATATTCTCCCCACCCAAAATTTGAACAATCAAAAGAATTACTCCCTTGATCAAAATGATAATAGTAAAACTAGATTAGAGTACATCTTCTCTACACACACAATGAAATAAAATGAACAATATTAAGCAACATCTAAATCTCAAAACTCCTAAAAAAGGTTATAACCTAGAACGGAAAGAGTGAATTTGTACCAAGACGAAAGAAGTGCTAAACTTAGGGCCTAACTCGAACACCTAAAAATTTTCAACGATAGAAATGAGTCAGGCCCATGCAAGATAATGAAGCTATGTAACTCAAAATAATCAGATATGTAAAGCATAACTCCATAGTTGTTTATCCTATAATAAAGCATGATACATATAAACTAGGATCTCAAAGTCCATTTTAATTACATTAAGTTTAATAACTTATTAATTTAGTCATAACCGTATCCGATCTCATCTCATCAAACTAAGGCCATCATCATGCAGTATGCACACATAAAATCGTCACCATATTCAGTCCTTCTGCCAGTAGCACAGGGCCACTATTACATGTGACTCACAAATAATAACCATTCCTTATCCAGTTCAATCCTCAAGCTGATAAGCGTCACCATCATAGGGTACGCATGAATAAAATTTGTTAAACATCCAGTCCTGTCCTCATAAGAGGAACATGGTCACCATCACATGTAATGCACACATAATGTGTTCTCGGCTCACATTATTATTATATTCCAAATTACTTATTCTCTTTTAAGCATTCTTTTACAAGATTCATAATTATTATCTCATTACACCAAGCTACATTCACTCTATCCATAATGTCCCCAAACCGATGGGCACCTATAATTCAACTCTCAAGCATTTACATTTTTCTTTAGCGTTATGTTACAAAGTACTCATTATATCCCGAATACGCATATATTATTCTCATAGGAATTCACAATTCTTGCTTTCAATTTCATGTAAGACCCCGTATTTTTGTGTCATTTATTTATAATTTATTAATTGAGATATAAATTACTAAATGAGATTAATTATTACTTGTGTGAAATGGTAATAATAAAATGCATAATTTATATGATAATTAAACTTTTCATGTTATGTGATTTTGTGTCGCATGTTCTAAACTAATTAATTAATGACATCAATTAATAATCTGATTTCCTGTTTGGAGATAGTGTAGAGAATCTCCGTTTGATCCGTATTGGCTTAATATATTGAGAATAGAATCCATGTTTAGGATTGAATTTCTTTTTTTTTTTTTTTGGGGGGGTGGGGGGGGGGGGGATTGTGTGTATCTTAGAAAAAAACATGTACACGGGACTGAAAGAGAACCTCCAAGGCAATACCGGCACGAAGGGCATACCCCAAAGGCCTCAAACGATAAAGAAAAATAGCAACTGTGGGGCATACCTTTGCAGTTACAACCAAAAAAGACTACTTATGTTGATCACATCTTGCCATGAAAGATGTTAATTAATGGTATAATTATTTAATAAATTGAGTTCATATAATTGTTATGTTAAAGTTGGGATATTAGACACTATGATTCTATTTAGTTTTGACATATTCATGTGAGAAAATTAATTTTGTTTCCATAGGAGCAATCGAAATTTAATTTGGATGCAAAAATAAAGATTTTATGGTTCATTAATTTCAGACACTAATTACATAACTAATCAGAAAAGAAATGGGGAAGAATGGGTACACCCGCCATAATGGGTTTGAGGCCCACTACAGCACCCATATGTGTCCGCTATATGGGCCTGTTCCTCTTAGAAAATATGGCGGTTTGGGGAGTGGCCTTGGATGGATGTTTCATTCTGTATTATTTTTTTTCTTTTCTTTCTTCTAGATTAGTTTCTTTCTAGGTGCAGTGATTCTAAGATTTCTTGTTCATAGATTATAGTAGGGATTTCTAGTTTGGGTAAATATATTTATAAGAAATATGCATATACATAAATATAAATATAGTCTATAAGGTGATAAATTAAAAGAACCTAAAAGTGGCGTTTTTAATTCGGGTTTTGAGATTTAATAAACCTTTATTTAATTGAACAATTCGGTGACGAGAAATGGGATAGTTTTGGGTACGCTTGAGAGTATACGATATCCTGAATATATATATATATATATATTATGTTGTGTGTGTGTGCGTGTGTGTGTGTATTGTGTTAATGTGAGCATACCATATTTAGATCATGGGGAGTTAATCGGCCAGGTCTTGATTTAAACAGATTCGAGACTGTGTACCGTACTTTTGGTTAATGAACATGTGTGACAGAGGTCATTATATATTTCATCATACGTTTAGTTGGTCGTCGCCTCGCGACATGAGGCGGATGATTGGATCAATTGAACGGGTTTTGGTATAGGACTAGTCAATGGTGTGATTGCATAGTGATCCCCTATTCCTTTTTGTGTGCATGTTTTAAATATGTTCGGTGAGGGACTCCTACGAGTTTACCGATAGAGGCACAAGAAGGTCCGAAGGTTGATGTCTTCATGTGGTTATTATGAGACTTATAATATTGTACGATATAGTTCGATTATGGACACCTTAATTAAAATAACAGTATGTCACGTTAATGTGTTATGTTATGAGATAAATGTATCATACTATTCGGGTGACATGGGTAGGGATCGGTACTAGGTTTTGTAGTTTACATGTTTAGTTAGTTGCACCTAGATGTGGTGTATTGATACGCTAGTCTAGTGATTGAAACGTATTGTTAATTATTCACTAGGTTGGGAAACTTGTTTAGTTATTTCACTCGTGAAGAGGGGTGAGGTATCATGTGAGTATCGACAAGATGGCATTTTTATCATGAATGAGTCGCATGATTATTACTGCATCGATATGGTGAGATATTTCTTAAAACTTTCTGGGTTCTGGCCTAAAATACATAAAATGTTCTCCAGTCATTCTTAAACAGGAGCAAGAGGGTTAAGCAGAATAAGACTTGCAACTTCATCACTATCTAGTCATTTATTTTCATTCCTAGATTAGGTTGATATTTTCTTTCAGTTTCATACTTCAGAGATTCTATGATCCGTATTGGTCCCATTTATTTATTTATTTGAGTTTATTTATGGGAGTTAAGACCATATTATTTATTTATGTTGCACAACGGGACATGTAGTCATTCTAGAATTTATTTATTTCATTGCAGGTTGTGAGTGGTTTATATTTAGTACAGTTATTATTATTGTCTTGAAGCTGAAAATTATATAAATTGATTAATGCACATATCTTCGATGTATTAAAATGACCAATCAACACGTGAGAAAATAGGGGGTTGTTATATTTCATAAGCTACTTTTACCAAAAAAGGAAAATCCTACGTTAGCATGTTCATAGGCAAAGAAATAAAATCATCCTTTAATGATTAATTAGTTTATTCTTACTAACATGTGAAAATTTTGGGGAAACCTAAATAACTTTGTCTAATTCCATCTTAACGTGTTATTCAATACCAATACACTCCAATTTAAAATTCCACCACTTAGAATTTTAAATTGGAGTGGATTGTTGTTAAATAACGTATTAAGATGGAATTGGACAAAGTTATTAGGTTTCCACTATGCCTCAATCACCTATGGTTAACATTTTCAATTCTTTTAAGGCTATTAAAAACATTGATGGGGATGGTGAAATCACTTTTGTTCCCTAAGGCCTTGCTTTGAGAGTCAGGTCTATGGATGAATTAGTGGGGAAGAACATTCAAGATGCTAATACCATTTTAATTAAGGCGAAACTTGTGCTTCAAAAGGTTCATAATAGTAGTGGGAAGGGGAAGAAGAAGGACATTACTAGGAATAAGAGATGATTAAGTTTCCTACATGGAATATTGGGGCCTTAATCCCCCCCCCCCCCCCCCCCCCAAGCAAGGTGAAGTATGTAAACTAATTAGAGATTACAAATTGGATCTCATAAGTTTGGTTGAGACTAAGGTGAGAAAAATTAATATTCTAAATGTGAAGAATAGTTGATTTTTCCATTGGGATTTTTTGCATAACCCCTGGATGGGGGTGTTGATAAGGTCTTAATTGGGTGGAACACCGACATTTTGTCTATTGTGGCTATCTACTCCCATAACCAGATACTCTTTTGTAAAGTGGAGCTTATTGGGACTGGTGTTGACTTTTTTGCTTCCTTCATTTATGGAGAGAATCTCCCAAAGAATAAAAGACTTTGTGAAATTTTCTTAGAGCCAGTAATGATATTGTCAACTCTAGCCCTTGGGTTTAATTGAAGACTTTAATGCTATAAGAAGTCAGGAGGAAAAGAGGGGGATCAACAACATTGATGAGTTGGACAATTAGGAGTTTAATATAACACCCGATTTTGTAAAATAATAAATAATCAAAATTACGAAAAATTCACGTTACGTAAAGTTTTCATGGTTGTAAACATGGGTAAAAATAAACTTAAAACTAAAATAATTTTTTTGGGTAGACTCAACACTTTAAATAAATAAATAAAAACATACATATTTGGTGCGAATCGATTCGGCACCTATAGAATGCCTATATTTATAGGTTGTCAGGTGTGAAACTTTTTGGAGTGTTTTTGGACGGTTAGCTTTAGGTTTTGACCACTTTATAGCTATCTTTGGACCCTTTAGGCAGTAGGATAGCAAACCTTAATGGGTAGGGGATGTAGGGTGTCTTGTAGGGGGCTACTTACTCTATAACCTCCCTTATATGCTCAATGAAAAATATGAACTTAGTCCGATTAAAAAATACACATTATCTCCACCATTTCAACTCACCAAGAGCTTGCTTATTCTCTCTATAGTTCAATCATACTATCCCACACAATTATCCTGCCATAATCAAAGGTTTCCAAGAGTTATAAAATAATTATTTTGGGTGTGAAAGAGGATTGTTAGAAGAACTAAAATTTAGAAAGTTTGAGCTTATAAAGTTTTTTTTTTCAACATCTTCATTAAAGTTATTATATTTGAGAGGTAGGTGTTCTACACTATTTTCAAGTTTGAAATCAAAGCATGCTAAATATATGTACATATGCATGACTACTTATGCTTATTATCACTACATATGAATATATGTTGAAGAATGTGTGATAAAATGGACAAAAGTTTGAGTTTGAAGAAGACAATTTTCAGAATGTTTAAATTAATTATTTCTTTCATAAATGATGTTAAACTTGTTGATTTCATGATAAAATGTTATATTGAACTTATGAAAAAAATTATAGGATGATTTTGTTGGGTTTTATTAGTATAAAGCCATACTTTTATCAACATAAACTCGTGTAGTTGGGATAAATGGGTTAAGTATGTCGAAGTATATTAAAATGAGCTTTTGAAAATGAAATGACATACTTGAAAATTTCAGAATACCAATCACGTAAAATGATATAATTTATGTAAACAAAGTTGGAGAAACTTGAAGAAAATGAAGTAAATGGGTTCTAAGTATAAAAGTGTATGGGTATTCAAATGTGTAATATTACAAAGTTAAGTCTCAAGGAAAAACAAAGAACGAGGGTAACAATGAAAAGTTATTAAATTGTAAGACAAGTCTTGAAATGTCAAAAGTAGAGTTTTGGGGTCAAAAGTATGATTTTATGAAAAGTTTGGACTAAGTAGTAGCTTTTGTAAGCATAAGTATTGTTTTGAAAAGTTTGTTTCATATGGAATAATATAAACACATAAAATGATATGAGTGAACAAGTTCAAAATATAAGTCTTGAAGCACAAAATTGTCATTTATGTCAAAATTGATATTATGAGTAAATTTTCCAACTAAAGGACTCTAGTCAAAAGAGTTGGATTTTGTGTAGTGAAAACTCATGTTTTATTAAGTAAAGATGAAATAAATATTTTAAAAACAAGTATATAAAATGCAAGTTTATAAGTGTACGTGAATAGTGAAAAATGTATTAAAGTGCATAAATGGGTATTTTGAACTCAAAGGTTAAGTTTCACGAGAATTGGTAAATAAAGCTATTTTCAAAGATGAAATGTCGAGTTAAAGGTAAAATGAATATGAACTTTTGATAAAGTGTGAAACTTGGAAAATTACGTGTTGGGACTAGTCTCGTACAGGGTATTTGGCCTCATCGGCCGATAAAAAGGATAAAGACATAAAAATGGGTAAGAAAGAAAGAAAGGAAAAAGGGTTACAAAGATATAATAAGTAAAAGACACTCAGAGGTAACCAGGAAATTTAAGGAGGGCCCGGATGTCCGGGTAGCTACTCCTTTATTAAATCAATACAAAATGCCAAGTTGGTTCAGTTATTAGCATCACAGTCGAAAACATTTTAATAATTACTAACCACCTAGTATTTTAAAAAGTAAGTGCCAATTTTAATTTAAGTCCGGTTAACATGTAGTAAAAGAATAGTGGAAGAACAACATAATCCATTCACCATAACGAAGTAATGAAATAACCAACAAATAATAATAAGTCCGGAGGAAAACTCCTCACAACAATCCCACAACTGAAAACAAAATGACAAGTCTGAATCCTGAATTAATTACATGCCAGAAGTCCGAATAACTGAAATAAATGAAATGCCTCTAAAAGAAATGGGCGACATGCCCGACAACTGATAAATCGGAATATAGAGTCAAGATAGATGAAGCGTCTACAAGCAAAGTCCTGTAACTTCCACAAGCAGCTACAGCTCGTCACCTGAATGAGGATCCTAAGCATGGTGTCCTTGTGGCTGGGCACCTAAAATGTTTTTTTTACAAAAATAGATTTGAAAGCAAATGGGTCAGAGCCCGAAAGTGGAAATCATTTTAAAAACAGCAAGTGTTTTAATAACATAAAAACATTAAATGCAAAATACATGTTAGGACGTGCACTCACATGAAATTCTCACCTCTCGACTACATGTGCACTCCTAACGTACCGTACCCATCTAAATGACATACATATCTAATCAAACCGTAATAAGTTCTACCCCTTACTACTCGATTCCCATATTACATTCTAGCGTTATCAATTAAATAGAGGGATTTACTTAAACTCACATTCTCAATTAGTAATACAATTCACTATCGATTAACCCGTTATGTTTTCTCAAAATATTACCATAATTATTTTCACAATACCAACATGAAAGTTCCCATTAATTAAGTGTATATTATTCACGTCATAAATATACAATACAAGCACCCCGAGACTAAGCTGCGGTGCACACATACTCTGCTATCCATCCCGGTACATCACGTACATAAGGATCACGCATTCCGAATCTCTCAGGAATCGTTCTCAGATAACAACATCACAAATAATGGAGGCGAACACAGTCACATCACATGGGTCACGCACATACCTGCGCTCCCACGATCAGCAGACTTATTAACATCCCAATAAGTCCTTCTCTGACCTATGTTCATCGAGGTACCAGTCTAAATCCGGGCAACACAAGGATTAGAGGGCCCTAAGCGAACGTAAACCTCCCGTGATAGCAAGTATGGTAGGTATGTCATACACATAAAATCAATACATATACTAAGTATGCACACATCTTAGTAATCACCATAATATATTGGTGGTACACTTCTCATTATCGTACCGACATATAATGCTACACAATTTATATGTTCCCGATTAATATAATAATTTAGGCCGTCAATAGTTCTCTCATCGTAATAGACACTCAGGTCCTACTTCATAATTTCCCTTAGGTTCAACTACACTTCTAGGTTTTGCTCCTCATTATATCCCAAATATCCCAAATATATCAATTAATCCACAAGGAAGTGTTATCTCTACATATAAACAAGGTTATGGGACACTAGGGATCCAAACAGGCTAAAAAGCCCAAACTGTCAGCTCGTTAGAAGTCTCGTTCGAACGAGGCTGTTCGAACGAGAGTTGGTTTGAACGAAGTGGGCTTTCTAACGAGGTCTCGTTCGAACGAAGTCATCGAACGAACATCACCCTCGTTAGAAGTCAAAGGTCAACTCGTTAGAAGCTCGTTCGAACGAGCTCGTTCGAACGACCTGGGCAGGTCTTCTAACGAGTGGCCAGTTTCGAGCCCAGATTTTCCTAATCTCGTTTTTCCAACTTCTCTTCACCTCTAACCTCATCTAAACATTAATCCAACGATTGTTCAAAGCTACTAATCATCCGTAAGCATATTTAGGTCATATACTAACGCATGATGTGGGGTTAATTCATCCTAACCTCATTCAATTATCAAATCTCTTCATATTTCCCCCAATCTCAAGAACATGAACCCTAGAAGTTTATAAATCATCAAAGAGTCTAATTAAATCCGTTTTTATGGTATAAAAGATGTATTTTTCCTCTGACTAATCATCCTAACATTGTTCTACATGAAATCTTCTCATAAAAATTATAAATCTCTACATCCAATTCAATGGGTTTTTATCATATTCCAAGAACAATGAAATTCTGCCAATTTCCTACGCATGGAAGAAACATTATTTGTAAAAATGAAATTCAACCACTTGCCTTATGTGTATCTCTGATTTTGATGTCGATCTGATGAAGTGTTCTCTCTCTCTCTCTGCAGAATTCTCCTCTCCTCTCTCTCTACAAGCCTTCTTCTTCCAAAGTGAATGGTGGCTAGAGTTTTTGCCTTAGGAACTCTTTGGAATAATTCTAATAACCCCCGTAGCCCATTAAGTCTTAAGATGTGGTTAGTGGGTTTAGTGGGTAATTACCAAGTCAGCTTTTTAATTCCCAATTTTCGTAGGTTTTAATTCCCAAAAATTTAAAATTACCAAACTACCCTTATACGTTGCCGGCATTGCCTAAAAATGCCCCGGGACCCAAACTAAACCTCCGGCTAGTGTTTTCTAACTATTTCGACCCTTCCGGACGCGTTGGCACACTCAAAATGACCATACGATTAATAGAAATAAAATTCACTTTTTAATTAAAATAAATATATTCCTGACGCGACTGTCACACGCGTCTTCAACAAAATTTCCAAATTGCCGTATTTCAATCTCACGACAAGTTTCATAATTCAAAATTCATATATAATCATATATGCACATTATAATCAAATACCAACTCGCATCTCGCTAGTATTTTAATCTGGATTAATTTCCAATTAATACGCATTTAATTCAATTAATCCCATAAATAAATATCACAAAAATACGGGGTATTACATACTTCCCTCCTAATAACTGAATTTCGTCCTTAAATTCGGAACTAGAAAGTACCTGGTAAGAACAACTCTGGATAACGTTCGCGCATCTCATCCTCACGCTCCCATGTGGATTCCTCGACATTATGATGTCGCCACTGAACACGCACTAACGGAACTATCTTTGACCGCAGTTTCCGCTCACTTCGGTCCAAAATAGCAATCGGCCCCTCCTCGTAGGAGCTATCAGGTTGGAGATCGATGTCCTCCAAAGCAATGTGAGAATGAGCCAAATCGTCTCTAAGATATTTCCTTAGCGAGGAAATATGAAATACATCGTGAATCCGATGCAAATGCTCAGGTAATCCAAGCCTATACACAACCGGTCCAATCCGATCAATAATAGGAAATGGTCCCACATATCTCGGTGCCAACTTCCCTTTCTTCTCGAAATGCATAATCCCCTTCATAGGAGATACTCTGAGCAAAACCTGGTCCCCCACTTGGAACTCCCTGAAGAATCTCTTCGCATCAGCATAGCTCTTCTGTCGATCCTGAGCTACCCGAATGCGACTCCGAATCAATTCTATCCTCGCTGAAGTATCCTGAATCACTTCCGGCCCAAGTAGTTTGTTGTCCCCCACCTCCAACCAACATGCTGGGGAACGACAAGGTCTACCGTACAACGCCTCAAATGGAGCCATGCCAATGGTGAACTGGTAGGAGTTGTTGTAAGAAAACTCCACCAGTGGAAGGTACTGCTCCCATCCACCCCCAAAATCAATGATACTCATACGTAGCATGTCCTCCAACATCTGGTTTGTACGCTCAGTTTGCCCGTCGGTCTGCGGGGGGTACGCCGTACTCAACCGCAATTCCGTGCCCATGGCCTCCTGAAAACTCTCCCAAAACCGTGAAACAAATATCTTGTCTCGGTCAGACACGATATTTAGGGGCACACCGTGAAGTCTCACTATCTCTGAAATAAAGAGCTGGGCATACTGTCCCGTAGTGTAGTCTGTCCTTACGGGTAGAAAATGAGCGACTTTGGTCAACCTGTCCACAATTACCCAAATGGAGTCGTGACCTCTCTGTGACGTAGGCAACCCCGTGATAAAGTCCATGGATATGCTCTCCCACATCCACATCGGGATCTCCAATGGCTTTAGACGTCCTGCCGGTCTCTGATGATCCGCTTTTACTAGCTGACAAGTGGCGCATTTAGAAACAAACACGGCAATATCTCTCTTCATCCCGCTCCACCAATACTGTCGTCTCATGTCTTGGTACATTTTGTCCCCTCCGGGATGTACCGCGAACCGTGAGCCATGCGACTCTGCCATCACCTCGTGCCGCAATTCCTCCCCTTCCGGAACTACCAATCTCCCATTGAAGCATAATCCCCCGTCTGAGCTAACGGTATAGGACTCGGCTCCCTCTGCTAATAATCGAACTATCTGCTCCTGACAGAACGAGTCATTTGCCTGTGCCCTAACTACCTTCGTGACAATCTGCGGTGTAGCGGTCATCACAGACATGATCGATCGGGCCACTGCATCCTGGTGTCCCAACTCCTTCCACTTGGCCTTCCACACCCCTGCCACTTCATCTGCTGGCCTAAGGCTCAACGCGCCTGCTACCACGTTAGCCTTCCCCGGGTGATACTGGATATCAAACTGATAGTCCTTCACAAACTCAAGCCACCTTCGCTGCCGCATATTCAACTCCTTTTACGTGAATAGGTACTGTAGGGACTTGTGGTCCGTGAACAATCGAAACTTCTCCCCCAAAAGATAATGTCTCCATATCCGAAGGGAAAATACAACTGCCGCCAACTCCAAGTCATGGGTGGGGTAATTCTTCTCATGAGGCTTAAGCTTACGGGAAGCATAAGCTATGGACTGACTCTCCTGCTGCAATACACCTCTAAGTCCTTGCAAGGACGCATCGATGTAGACTAGATACACAACTCTCGGTCTCAGTAATGCTAACACAGGTGCTGAGGTCAACTTATCCTTCAACTCATCAAATGCCAACTGACAGGCATCATTCCAGATGAACGGCACACCTTTACGAGTCAGATGTGTCAAAGGACCTGCTATCTTCGAAAATCCCCGAATGAACCTCCTGTAGTATCCTGCTAGGCCCAAGAAACTACGGATCTCTGTCGGTGTCGTGGGCTGTCCCCACTCCCTCACCGCGGATACCTTCCCCGGATCAACAGATATCCCCCGATCGGAAATAATATGTCCCAAAAACTGGACCTCCTTCAGCCAAAACCCGCACTTCTCATACTTTGCATACAGTTCGTTCTGACGTAGCATCTGCAAAACTTGCCTCAAATGCTCAGCGTGCTCCTCCTCTGTCTGGGAGTGAACCAGAATATCATCGATGAAAAAAATGACAAACTGATCTAGGAAATCTCTGAACACCCTATTCATCAAGTCCATAAACACGGCTGGAGCATTGGTCAAACCAAAAGGCATAACCCGAAACTCGTAAGAACCATATCTCGATAAGAACGCAGTCTTCGAGACATCCTCTTCCCTGATACGCAACTGATGGTATCCCGATCTCAAATCAATCTTTGAGAAGAAAGAAGCTCCTCTAAGCTGGTCGAATAGGTCATCGATTCGAGGCAACGGATACTTATTCCGTATCGTGACCTTGTTCAACTCTCGGTAGTCCACACACAATCTCAGTGAACCATCTCTCTTCTTCACAAACAACTCAGGGGCACCCCACGGTGAAGTACTTCTTCGTATAAACCCCTGACCCAACAACTGCTCAATCTGATCTCGTAGCTCTCGCATCTCTGCCGGAGCCATGCGGTACGGTGCGCGTGCTATAGGTCTCGTATCTGGTTATAAGTCTATGACAAAGTCTATCTCTCGACTGGGGGGTAGGCCTGGTATCTCCTGAAACACATCGGAATACTCACAGACAACTGGGATCGAATCTAAAGGAATCACAACCTCCTTAGAGGTATCCTCCTCTATGTAATACAAATGAGCGGTCGAGCCTCCCTTTGGGCGAGTCATCGCCACTTTAAACATCTCTTGCCCCGGAATGGCAAAAACGATGCTCCCACCGAAGCAATCAATCATGGCTCTATAATCCGCGAGCCAATCCATACCGATAATCACATCGTGCACATGCATATCTAATACCAACATGTCTGCAGGTAATACCAAACTACCAATCTCTACCCCCACTCCCCGGCATATAAATAAATAAGTGACCCACTCCCCAATGGTGAGTCTACACATGTCACTGTGCTCTCTGCTGTGGCTAACAACCCTAAGGCTTTCACAAAATGTGTAGCTATGAAACAATGCGTTGCCCCTGTATAAAAAAAACCCGACCCATAGTACCATGGATAGGAAACATACCCTCAATCGCGGGTGGTGCCTGCGGAGCTGCTGCCTGGTGGACTTTATAGACACGTCCATACTGTAACTGCCCCTGTTGCACAGGAACTGCTGGAATGTGGCTGGTAGTGTGGCACCTGGGCTAGAGCTGGAGCTGGGAGAGCAGGTGGAAAAAGTGGCCTCTGTGGCTCATGTCTAGCACCCTGCTGCTGCGGGGCCCTGCCCCTATCAGGACAGTCCTGGCGTTTATGGCCAGTCTTGCCACAAACGAAACACTTCCCCGGGAAGTTCCCCCCTCTCTGTCCCTGCTGCCCCCGGCCCTGGTGGCCGTTACCGTTCCTCCACTGGCCCTGCTGAAACTGCTGTTGACCATTCTGACCCTGCTGGTTCTGATGGCCGCTCAGACCCTGATGGCCCTGCCGGAAACCTCCTTGTTCGTGCCTAAAATTCCTTGACCTTAACCTCTTGTGATCCCCCTGCTGGGAACCCTGGTCACCCTATCTCTGCCCCTGAATAGACTGTGCCCCACTGGCACCATTTCCCCCGGTCCTGCCTTGATGGCTGGACTCTCCTGACCTCTTACCTTCAGTCATGTGAAAGCGATGATCCTGACAGTGCAACAATGCAGCGTTAACCACATCAGAGTAAGTGGCTAACGAGAGGTTCCCTAACAAGTGCAGACGAATCCTCCATGTCAACCCGTTCGTAAATTTCTGTATCTTCTTCTCCTCTGTCGGTATCTCATCCGGAATAATATTCAGAAGATCAGTGAATTCGGCCTCATATTCGGCCACAGTCTTACCCTCCGCTTGAGGCTCATCAACTTCCTCCTCATCTCCGTGTGAACAGCTGACGGAAAGTACTTGCGGTCAAACCGCACCCAAAACTCCTGGATAGTGAGAGTATCTCTCTCCTCCACGGTGGTAATAGACTCCCACCACTGCAGTGCAGACCCCACTAGCTTAAAGGTAGCTAGTATCTGCTTCTGGACATCGGTGCACTCATACATCCTCAGGTGCCGCTGAATGTCCTTCCTCCACTGACTCGAAACTACCACATCGAAGCTACCTGCGAACTCCAGAGGGTGTGCTTTCTGAAAAGCATCACCTACACGTTCCCAAACAGACGGGAATGCATGTGCCTGAACTGGCGCGGCTATCGGCGCCTGAGGTGGTGCCTGCTGAACTACTGCTAGTGCGGCATTTACCGCCTGGGCCACAATGGCTGCAACCTCGACGGCATTCATCGTGCCCTGAACTGGTGCGGGCTGTGGTTCTGGCGCTGCATCCCTGGGAACCCGTTGTGCACGTCGTGGAGGCATCTGAAATAAGAATGAAGTTTATAAGTTCGCAGTTATAAACTTAAAATAGCTGAAGAACGTAGCATATACAAAAGAATACAACAGTCCTTAAATATAGGGCTCTACATCAAAGAAAGCTCAGCGGAAAACATAATAAGCCGTACAGATCCTAAAGGACACTAGAACCTGATGCTCTGATACCACCTGTGACACCCCGACTAATTAAATACCGGGTAGCTACTCCTTTATTAAATCAATACAAAATGCCAAGTTGGTTCAGTTATTAGCATTACAGTCGAAAACATTTTAATAATTACTAACCACCTAGTATTTTGAAAAGTAAGTGCCAATTTTAATTTAAGTCCGGTTAACATGCAGTAAAAGAATAATGGAAGAACAACATAATCCATTCACCATAACGAAGTAATGAAATAACCAACAAATAATAATAAGTCCGGAGGAAAACTCCTCACAACAATCCCACAACTGAAAACAAAATGACAAGTCTGAATCCTGAATTAATTACATGCCAGAAGTCCGAATAACTGAAATAAATGAAATGCCTCTAAAAGAAATGGGCGACAAGCCCGACAACTGATAAATCGAAATATAGAGTCAAGATATATGAAGCGTCTACAAGCAAAGTCCTGTAACTTCCACAAGCAGCTACAACTCGTCACCTGAATGAGGATCCTAAGCATGGTGTCCTTGTGGCTGGGCACCTAAAATGTTTTTTTTACAAAAATTGATTTGAAAGCAAATGGGTCAGAGCCCGAAAGTGGAAATCATTTTAAAAACAGCAAGTGTTTTAATAACATAAAAACATTAAATGCAAAATACATGTTAGGACGTGCACTCACATGAAATTCTCACCTCTCGACTACATGTGCACTCCTAACGTACCGTACCCATCTAAATGACATACATATCTAATCAAACCGTAATAAGTTCTACCCCTTACTACTCGATTCCCATATTACATTCTAGCGTTATCAATTAAATAGAGGGATTTACTTAAACTCACATTCTCAATTAGTAATACAATTCACTATCGATTAACCCGTTATGTTTTCTCAAAACATTACCATAATTATTTTCACAATACCAACATGAAAGTTCCCATTAATTAAGTGTATATTATTCACGTCATAAATATACAATACAAGCACCCCGAGACTAAGCTGCGGTGCACACATACTCTGCTATCCATCCCGGTACATCACGTACATAAGGATCACGCATTCTGAATCTCTCAGGAATCGTTCTCAGATAACAACATCACAAATAATGGAGGCGAACACAGTCACATCACATGGGTCACGCACATACCTGCGCTCCCACGATCAGCAGACTTATTAACATCCCAATAAGTTCTTCTCTGACCTATGTTCATCGAGGTACCAGTCTAAATCCGGGCAACACAAGGATTAGAGGGCCCTAAGCGAACGTAAACCTCCCGTGATAGCAAGTATGGTAGGTATGTCATACACATAAAATCAATACATATACTAAGTATGCACACATCTTAGTAATCACCATAATATATTGGTGGTACACTTCTCATTCTCGTACCGACATATAATGCTACACAATTTATATGTTCCCGATTAATAATAATTTAGGCCGTCAATAGTTCTCGCATCGTAATAGACACTCACGTCCTACTTCATAATTTCCCTTAGGTTCAACTACACTTCTAGGTTTTTCTCCTTATTATATCCCAAATATCCCAAATATATCAATTAATCCACAAGGAAGTGTTATCTCTACATATAAACAAGGTTATGGGACACTAGGGATCCAAACAGGGTAAAAAGCCCAAACTGTCAGCTCGTTAGAAGTCTCGTTCGAGCGAGGCTGTTCGAACGAGAGTTCATTCGAACGAAGTGGGCTTTCTAACGAGGTCTCATTCGAATGAAGTCATCGAACGAACATCACCCTCGTTAGAAGTCAAAGGTCAACTCATTAGAAGCTCGTTCGAACGACCTGGGCAGGTCTTCTAACAAGTGGCCAGTTTTGAGCCCAGATTTTCCTAATCTCGTTTTTCCAACTTCTCTTCACCTCTAACCTCATCTAAACATTAATCCAACGATTGTTCAAAGCTACTAATCATCCGTAAGCATATTTAGGTCATATACTAACGCATGATGTGGGGTTAATTCATCCTAACCTCATTCAATTATCAAATCTCTTCATATTTCCCCCAATCTCAAGAACATGAACCCTAGAAGTTTATAAATCATCAAAAAGTCTAATTAAATCCGTTTTTATGGTATAAAAGATGTATTTTTCCACTGACTAATCATCCTAACATTGTTCTACATGCAATCTTCTCATAAAAATTATAAATCTCTACATCCAATTCAATGGGTTTTTATCATATTCCAAGAACAATGAAATTCTGTCAATTTCCTACGCATGGTAGAAACATTCTTTGTAAAAACGAAATTAAACCACTTGCCTTATGTGTATCTCTGATTTTGATGTCGATCTGATGAAGTGTTCTCTCTCTCTCTGCATAATTCTCCTCTCCTCTCTCTCTACAAGCCTTCTTCTTCCAAAGTGAATGGTGGCTAGGGTTTTTGCCTTAGGAACTCTTTGGAACAATTCTAATAACCCCCGTAGCCCATTAAGTCTTAAGATGTGGTTAGTGGGTTTAGTGGGTAATTACCAAGTCAGCTTTTTAATTCCCAATTTTCGTAGGTTTTAATTCCCAAAAATTTAAAATTACCAAACTACCCTTATACGTTGCCGGCATTGCCTAAAAATGCCCCGGGACCCAAACTAAACCCCCGGCTAGTGTTTTTCTGACTATTTCGACCCTTCCAGACACGTTGGCGCACTCAAAATGACCATACGGTTAATAGAAAAAAAATTCAGATTAAAATAAATATATTCCTGACGCGACTGTCACACGCGTCTTCAACAAAATTTCCAAATTGCCGTATTTCAATCTCACGACAAGTTTCATAATTCAAAATTCATATATAATCATATATGCACATTATAATCAAATACCAACTCGCATCTCGCTAGTATTTTAATCCGGATTAATTTCCAATTAATACGCATTTAATTCAATTAATCCCATAAATAAATATCACAAAATACGGGGTATTACACCGGAGCCCTACGGTACGACTTAATGCTTAGATCCAAAACCACTGATTAGTAGCATATTCTGACATGATGGGAGTCGGTGAGAGGCTGAATAATACTCATGGATTAGTATCCCAATTAATCAAGTGAAAAGATGATTGTGAGCACGATGCTCATTAATGTACAGACAATTTTATGAAATAACTTGAAAGATGTGAAATCAAGTTAATGGTTAAATTAACGGGATACGAGTAGTATTAAAATAAAGATTAAGTCTGAGTGGGCTCATTTGTGACACCCTGCCTATTTTATTCACGGGTGATCAGTACTTTATCAATATAACCAGGAATCTTATTTGGATTCTTAGCATCACTCTCGAAAACTTTTTAAATTACTAATCACCTATGTTGAATTAAGTCGGGCTGTCACAGATGGTATCAGAGCATCAGGTTCTAGTGTCCTTAGGATCTATACGACTTACTACGATTTCAGCGTAGCGTTCTTTGAAAGGATTGTTGTATTCCTCTATGTATGCGCACTTACGTTCTTCTGTTGATTACTTTGCATTGGATTACGAACTTATAAAAACTTCAATCTCATTTCAGATGCCGCCAAAGGGAACTCATCGAACGAGAGCAAACACTGGGGAGGGAGCCCCACAGGGATATATTTTAGTAGTTGAGGTGGCCGAAATTGTGGCGCAGGCTGTTAACGCGGCAATGACCATAATGGCACAACACTTTCCTCAGATTCAGCCATAGCCACTAGTAGCACTAATTGTTCAGGCCCACCGGCGGCCATCTGACTGGAAGAGTGAGGGAAGCATTTCAGAAGGACCACCCACTAGAGTTTCAGGTAGCTCAGATGTAGTCATGTCCAGTTAGTGGAGTAAGGATATTCAATGCCACATTCGTATGGTTGAGTGCAGTGACACTCAAAAATAGTTCTTGGAAACATTAAAGTTAATGGGCGCGGCTTTATAGTGATATGAGTTTATGACCATAGCAGAGCAGAGAGGTGTGATGATCATTGGGGAGTTTTAGGTGCCATTTGATCGTAAGTATTTCTCGTCCGCTATGGAGATAGAGACACGACGAAAGTTTCTCAATGTCTATCAAGAAGACCGGACCATAGCGAAATATGAAGAAGAGTTCATTCGTTTAGCACACTTTGTGAAGGATAAGGTGAAAACTCAAGAGAAGAAGATGCGAAAGTTTATGGATGGAGTTTCCCGGAGGATTCGACAACACTTATTGGGTAATCCAGCATTGGAGACATACACTGAGGTTGTCAATGCCGCTTTACTTCATTGCCAGGACTAGTGCTTCCACGTGAAGGGGAGCAAAAGAGTAAGTGAGACCAGTCAGACTGGTAAGGTAGGTGGTAACGGTGCCAGTGGGGTACCACAACAATAGGGACATGATTTTTAAAAGGGGGATCAGGCCAAGAGATTTAAATCTGGGAGTTATCGACCCGACGGAGGTTTCAAGCAGGGACAACAAGGTCCTCAGTAGTAGCAGCAACATTTTGTTCCTCAGAGGCGCTAGGGTCAGGGCAGAGACAAGAAGGTTTTTTTATAGTTGTTTTGATTGTGGAGAGACGGGATACAGGAAGAGCGATTGCCCAAAGTGAGATAGAGGAAAACTACAGGTTGAGGTACTAGATGTATAATCATTGTAGTAAATCTTGGGTCAGTTCCGACGCGAGAATTATATTTAGGAACCCGTCGACCAGGCAAGGCAGATGGCAAATGAAGGTAAATTTTTTATTTTATCCTTATGAGTATGAGGAAGGTTTTGGATGACATGGGTGCGTCACAGTATAAATAGTAATACTAAAATTCGTGGGTGAGTCGGGTTTAATGGGTGCGTTGGCAATATCAGCCTTATAATTAAAATGTATTTACCGTTGGGTAGTGGTACTCTTTAATGTCTATATTGTGTTTTAAATTTTTCTCCTTTTGAGAGTTATGAGAGTAAAGCATATTATTATCTTGTGTAGTGACCGATTAGCAAGGATTTGAACGGTAGTGAATAGTTATGGTATAAATATCGTACTTGATATATTATTTTACAAGGTATCACTTGAAAGAGGGTTGAGCCTGCATATATATTGTATTGTATAGTAGACTTATGAGAGTATAGTTGTCTCATTACATTTTATCCCGGTGTGTGAGGACTTTTACTGATGTGATTCAAGGTATATCAAGTTTAACACTGAGTGGAGAGGTTTAGCTCATTATTGATTTAGTGCTAAGAACTTAGTGATAGTGATAACACAGTGTTATATTTACTCCTTGAGTGATGGGGAGTGAATGATTTAACTTATGTGTCAGGGATAGTATTTGAGGTGTCTTAGTTATATGCTTTGGACCCATGGATGTTGATGACCGACAATGTTAGGTAATAGTGTATCGAGGGGGGTTCCTTGTTTGGATTTCGCTTGTGAGACATCCCACGCATGAACCTTAGAGAACGTCGAAAGTTGGGAGATGTGTGGTCTTTAGAACATGGATCTAATACACAGTTATTACACTAATGTGTTGTTAAGAGTTAAGACCATGAGTTAAGAGTTATTTTATGACTTAAGGCTAGTAGGAGTCGAGTAGTATCTGCGCAGTTATGCACGGGTGCATGGGTGCCTTAGTTGTTTGGATTTTTAGTATTGTCCACAGTCAGAAGATGTGGAAATGTATGTTTAACATTAGAGTAAATAAATAAGGGAGTTGGCACATGGGGATGTTGGAGCTTTCCCCAATAGAGGAAATACTTTAGTCATTAGTAGATAGGCTCATCGTAGTGGAAAATGTTGGACAAAATTTTTATGAGTTGTGTAGTTGCCAAGGAGAATTGATCGATAAATGATGGAGTATTTTGGTATAAGGTAACTAAAGAGAATTGGTCACTAGTTTAAACGCTAATGTATAGACAATCGGACTGAAGGATACCGTTAGTAGAGATATAACAGGAACAACATAACGATTTCAACTTTAGGAAGAGGCGAATGTTGTGCGAGGTTATATCTGAAGCTTTTAAGCACCGGACTTATCTAAATTTCGAGGATAAAATTCCTATGTAAGGGGAGAAGTATGTAACACCCCATATTTCTAAGTAAAATGGAATTTAATTAATTCAGTTATTTTAAATTACATGTGTGTCATAATTTAATTGGATTAAATATTATGTGTTGATTAAAATATTAATCGGGAGAAAAATGATTAATGATTATGGAATATAATTACTAAGTGAATAGTGATTTATTATTTTGTGTCATAACGAGTGGTAGTGACGTGACTGTGTTAGATCTCAATCGGGAATCGCGTGTAGATTATTTGAGGTTGAGATAGGATATTATTGTAAAGTGACTCGCGACCAGTTTTTTTGGAGATCATTCATTCTTTAAATCTTCATAAGATTTAGAGCCCAACTTGTGGAGATCAGTTTTTTTGTCCTGTTTTGTTTATTTCTCCCTCTGGACTAGCTTCTTATTCTTCGCCTCATTTTCCAAAAAAAATTTCACACTCTACTTGCATTTCAACATTTAGAGGCACTATGCTTTTTAGAGCCAAAATATCAAAGCTCGATGCCCCCTTCATCTGCCGAAGGTTTCTTCGGTATGGTCTCAACTATTCAACAATCCAGGAAAGAACCTTATTCTTTGAACGATTGGGAAATGAAAACCGCTTCCAGACTTGATCATATATGTCATCTTTGATGGCTTGATCAATAAGTATATAGTTGTTTGCTCCCCCGAATCCCACATTCATTTTTCTTATGTGACAAACAGTGGGCTTTAAATCTCAACAAGTCATTTTATCACCTGTGGAGTTATTCCCGAGAAGGGAGAACCCAGTGGGATTCTTTTCATTTGAGTGGGAGGTGTCGGGAGCACTGTATGGGGGTGTTGAAGCAAAGGATATTTATTTCCCACTCGTACTTGGATTCGTATTTAGAGTAGTGTACTGAACCAATGGGGAGTTGTGAATTTCTTAGCAATTGGTGGTGAGAATTCTTCTTGTTGTGCACGAGATGATGATCCTCATTAGGGTGTCATCTCATCACTTGGTAAATTTTGTCCGTTGCAGCACGATATTATATACGAAAATAAAAATTAATAAGCAACTAAATAATTATAATAATATGAAATTATAACTAACTAATCAATTTATGACTATATATCTATCTATCTTTTCAAAGTAAGACTTTAAAATATGTTCAATGTGTTCGATCTCCATCCATTAGGTATTAGTTTTTAAAAATCTATAGACTTTTTCACGTGGCCAACTAAGAGTAAGCGTATCTATTATTGAGGGTAGATATTCGTGACAATGACTCAGAATCCCATCCTCTTTAACTTATTGGCAATATTCAATTTAACATGGATATGTCGCGAGACATCACAATCTATGTCAATGCTCTCTGTACGTAGTTGTATTCATAACGTATGAGTTCTTTTTTTCTTCCTTCTCTAACAACGTAAGAAAGGTCAGGGTTACACTGGGAATACCTACGTCGAATATATTCTTTATAGCGTCATCCCAACTTTCTGGCAACGAAAATCGAATACGATCGAACAGGTACTCTTTCTGAAAATCAACTCCACGTTTTGTAAGGTAGTTAAATTGCTCGATCTTCTTATTCCCATACCTATAAATAGGAGAGTACCCTCTATATTGTGAGCACTAATAAAAGCGGTATATGTGCAGTCTAATTGCAACCTCTCGTACTCTTGGTGCTAGTTTCTATCACCGTTCCTCATTTTCCCCCCAAAAAATATACGAGATCATGAATACGAGTCTTATAAATAAGGGCTCTAATTAAACAATAATTATTCATCCTTTTTCAACATATCCAAATTAATTTTATCTTATTGTAATATATGAGTTATAGGGGTATATTAGTTTGATTAAAGTTTTGATTCATCACCATCCATCTCTTAACCCCATGCGTATTGGATCTCACCGAGGTGAAATCTAAACAATAACCTACCGTAAGTATTAAGACACATTTTATTAGGGTTTATTATGAGAGAGTTTGAATATATATATATATATATATTAGAAATGAGGGGAGACAACCCTCTCCAAATAGCTTACATCAAAGACATAAGGAAAAAATCAACATCTAACTCTAATGTATGGACAGTTAGAATAATCCATCTTTAATGCAGCTCTGATTTGGGATTTAGAAGCTTGATAATTATGAAGACTTGACAATTTTGATTAATTAACTCCTCCTTTGAAAATAAGTCAGCAATAACATTTTCCTCTCTCAAGCAATGAGAACAAGAGAAGACAAAATTGTAAGTTAAAGCTAAGATCTTCTTTACCACTAATCTAATTCTCCAAGGGACTTTCAGACATTTCTTCTTCAAATAGTTGATGAGTAATTAAGAATCTGACTCCAGTTAAACATTGAAAAACCATCTTTTAACATATTGAATGAGGCCATCTCTAATAGCATAAGTTTCTACAAAATTATTCGAACCATGCTTGTAAAATGAAGACAACCCCAAAATGAATTTACCTTTTTGATCTCTCAGAATATCACCAATACCCATGTCACCTTGAGAGTTGCAAGCTTCATCTGTGTTTAACTTGATTGGATGTTTTTTAGGCTTATTCCAATAAACGATAGAGGATCTAGGATTTTTAGGAATAGAATTCTTCATGTTAAACAACTTTGCAGCTTCTGAAGGAATGGAGTTAATAAGACCTTTAAAGGAAAAATTTTGGGCTACGTCTTTCTCTCTAGAGGTAACTTTTGAAAGAATAAAGTTTATGTTCATTTTGTGGCCTTCATAAATAGACTTGTAGAAGGCAAGATTTTATGAATCCATTTAGAAATATCAGAATTACCTCAGTGCAGCCACTATTTGATGACGATGTCATTGTTTGATTTTGGAGAGAAGACATAACCCAAAAAAGAGGCAACTGATTTCCAGACCTTGGCAGATATAGGTCCTATGACAAAAAAATGCTTAATGGATTCTTTACAGCAGTGACATTTGGAGGCAAGGTGAACACCAACTGTTTGGAGATTAGAATCAAGAGGCACACTATTATTTAATATTTTCCAAAGAAACATAGAAATGTTTGGAGGAACTTGATAATCCCAAATAAATTTATGGTAAATGGAGGCATTTTGGGAGACCTGGCCAACCTATAAGCAGATGCAAATCAAAAGGAACCTGAACATGATTCTCTCCATATTAACTCTCCATCTATTTCTTTCAGAATAATCCAATAAGCAATTCCAAGATGATCATATTCTTTTGTAAGTCTTAGATTCCATATTAAAAGTAAGTATAGGATTCTTAGCTCTCATGAAAGAAGAGCAAAGAGTATCACGTGACTTTAATTTCCAATCTATTTTCAAATTAGAAGCATAAACTATAGAGTTCAAATTTTTAATACCCAAACATCCTTCAACATAAGGGAGACAAATATTTGGCCATTTAACCCAATGGAACTTCTTACCAAAGTCCTTGTGCACAACCCAAAGAAAAGATCTAATAATCTTATTAAGAAACTCCACTGATTTCTTCTGAGGATTAAGTGAAAAAAAAGAATATAAAGGTCTTGCATTAAGAACAGAGCTGATTAGAGTGAGCCTGCCTCCCATACTAAAAAATTTTGAATCCCAACAATTAATTATTGAAGCCACCTTGCTAATAAAGCCTTCAAAATGAATTAATTTAGCCTTGCCTTTGATCCAAGGAAAACCTAGATACTGAATAAGTACCTTCTCAAACTTAAAACAAGTAGCCTCATATATAATAGAAATTCTTCTAGGGCAGGTCTTTCCACCAACAATGAAGCAACATTTATTAGTGCTTAAAAGCTGGCCTCTTTGCAGCTTAAATTTGGAGAATAATATCAATCCAAGCAATCCAACGTCATTATCCAACAACCAATACTTATCTCATAAAAACACATACCAATACTCATAATATCTCACTAAAGTAGGGTTGTTTCTCATTAAATTAGGGTTTATGGTAATTTCTCAATAAATTAGGGTTGAGTGAATAGAGTATTTTTTCACAAATTTATTTTAAAAAAGGGGAAAATTTTCCACTAGTTAGGGTTTAAGAATTAAAAATCTTTAATCGAGTTTAAGAATTGAAAGTTTGGGTTTCTCAATTAATTAGGGTTTATTGCAAATTTTAATAAGGGTTAAACATATACACACATGCATACACAAACACACAGCATATACTCTCTCTCTCTCTCACAAACACACACATAGTGATATATATACATATATACACACGTTTATATACACACACAGTATACACATAAATACACACATATACACATACACATAAACACACACACACACACACACACACACACATATATATATATATATATATATATATATATATATAAAGAGAGAGAGAGAGAGAGAGAGAGAGAGAGAGAGACCTTTGAGATTGAGAGAGAAGAAGCTGGAAAGAGAGAGAGGGAGAGTCTGCTTGAATATGATGAAATGGTTTTGGGGATTTATAAATAAGGAGCCTGGACACGGCCCTGATCCATGACCACTTTTTTTTACATGTCACCATCCGTGACCATCAAATTATAATAGGACTCATCACATTCCTCAGCCGTGACTAAGAGGTGTGACCAATTCAAAATGGCCACGACCTAAAGTTATGACCCTAATTGAGGGAAATTTGGCAATGGTCGTGGTTGTGGTCACGACCATAATCCGCTACCACTGTTGGAAGGAAATTTGGCGCGATTTTGTCACCATGATTATCACACCAAAATGGTCATGGTCCAAAGCGATGACCCCATTGGAGTGAATTTTGGCAAAGGTCATGACCATAATTTGGGACCGCTGTTAGAGGGAAATTTGGCACAATTTTACCTCCATGATGGTTACGCCTTGGTCATAAATTATGGTCGTGACCCACCATGGTCACGGCTAAAGGCTGTGAACAACTCCAGCCAGGAACATAGCATTGTATGGTCATGGTACTGGTCACACATTTACTCGATGTAGGCCATGACTAGCTAGTCACGGTCTTGGTTCGTGACAAGGATGTCGTGACTATTAGACTAATTTAGTTTAGTAGTGAACTCCTGTGACACCCCGACTAATTAAATACCGGGTAGCTACTCCTTTATTAAATCAATTCAAAATGGTTGGTCCAGTTAATAGCATCACTGTCGAAAACATTATAATGATTACTAACCACCTAGTATATAAAAAGTAAGTGCCAAATTTTAATTTAAGTCTGATTAACATGCAACAAGTGTAATAAAGAATAATAACACCATTCACCATAATGGAGTAAATAGAATAACCATCACACAATGTAAATAAAGTCTGGAGGAAAATTCCTCACTACAATCCCACAACTGAAATAAGTAAACTGAATACTAAATCAATACATGCCAAAGTCTGAAAACTGTAATGGAAATGTAACTCTAATAGAAATGGGCAACATGCCCTACAACTGATAGATAATGAATCTGGAATCCAAGTGATAGAGGCGTCTACAAGCAAATCCCTGTAGCTTCCACAAACAGCTACAGCTCGTCACCAGAATGAGTATCCTATGTATGGTGTCCTTGTGGCTGGGCACCTAAAATGGTTTTACAAGAAAAGTAGATTTGAAAGCAAACGGGTCAGAGCCCGAATGTGGAGTTATATTTTAAAAACCTGCAAGTGCTTTAAAAACATTTAAAACATTAAATGCAAAGTACATGTTAGGACCTGCACTCACATGATATTCTCACCTCTCGTCTAACTGTGCACTCCTAACGTAAGTACCCATCTACAACGACACAAACCACTAGCTAAGTGACATTATCTCTAGCTAGTCCGCCATAGGTCCTACCCTTATTACTCGGTTCTATTAACATTATAACGCTCGTAATTAAATAGGGGTTTAACATAAACTCAGACGCTCAATATGCAATATATTTCACTTTTAGCTAACCCGTTATGTTTCTCGAAACAATACCGTAATTATTTTCACAACATTTACATGAAGGTTCCCATTAATTAAGTGTATATTATTCACATCATAAATATACAATACAAGCACCCCGAGAACTAAGCTGTGGTGCACACATACTCTGCTATCCATCCCGGTACATCACGTACATAAGGATTACGTATTCCGAATCTCTCAGGAATAGTTCATGAATAACAACATCACAAATAATGGAGGCGAACACAGTCACATCACATGGGTCACGCACATACCTACGCTCCCACGATCAGCGGACTTATTAATATCCCAATAAGTCTTTCTATGACCTATGTTCATCAAGGTAACCAGTCTAAATCTGGGCAACACAAGGATTAGAGGGCCCTAAGCGAACGCAAACCTCCCGTGATAGCAAGTATGGTAGGTATGTCATACACACAATTCATATACTAATACTAAGTAAACACACGTCTTAGTAATCCCGTAGTTTAATTGTAGTACTATTCTCATTCTAGTACCAATATATACTTTACACACTTTATACGATTCCGGTTTATAATCATACGCGCCATAATTTATTCTCACGTCGTAGTAGACACTCACGTCTCAACCCAATCGGTTCATTGATTTACATCACTCGTATATAATTTACTCCTCATAATAACCCAAAAGTTCCAATTCCATCAATACATCATCAAAGGAATGTTAACTCTACCCTCGAACAAGTTTACGGGACTCCAAAAATCAAAACAGGCCAAAAAGGCCCAAACTGCCAGCTCGTTAGAAGTCTCGTTCGAACGAGGCTGTTCGAACGAGATCAAACTGTTCGAACGAGATCCAGTTCGTTCGAACGAACTGTACCTTCTAACGAGATCTCGTTCGAACGAAGTTGTCGAACGAAGTTCCCTTTCGTTAGAAGCGACTGGTCAATTCGTTAGAAGCTCGTTCGAACGAGTTCGTTCGAACGACCTGGGCAGGGGCTTCTAACGACCTACCACTTTCGTCCCAGATTTGTCTAAATCTCGTTTTTCACCATTTCTACTCCTCAAATCTCTTCTAAAATTAGTCCCAACGATGTTTTAAGTTCTCTAATCATCCTAAAACAAGCTAAGGTCATATACTAACATCTTTTAAGGAATTAATACATCCTAAACAACATTAAATCACAAGTTTCTACATTTTTCCCCAATTTTCTTCAAGAACATAAACCCTAGATTATTATCATCATAAATTCCCAGAATTTAATCCGTTGTTACATCACATAAATATGAAATCTCTGAATTCAATCTTCAAACAACGTTTCTACATGCAAACCTATACCCAAAATTAAACTAATAACTTCCAATTTCATGGGTTTTCCTTTAACTCTTAAATAAGATTGATTATCAAGATTTCTAACATGGAAGAAGCATTCACTGCATAAAGAATGTAATTTAAATCACTTGCCTTGATTGTCTCTGAATTTCTCTCCCTCTCTAAGCTTTCTTCTCCAAAGGTGGCTATGGTGGCTAGGGTTTTCTTTGGGAGAGTTGGAAACCTAAATGATAACCTCCGTAGCTTATTGGGTCATTAAGGGTTGGTTAGTGGGTTTAGTGGGTCTATTCCCAATCAGATTTACTTCTCTAATTTTCGTCATTTTTAATTCCTAAAAATACGAAATTACCAAAATACCCTTTATAATGCCGATATGGCCTAAAAATACCCCGGGACCCAAACTACACCCCCGACTAGTGTTTTCTGACTATCTCGACCCTTCCGGACGCGTTGGCGCACTCAAAACGACCATACGATTTAAAGAATTTAAATTCACTTTTATAATCAAAATATTATACCGTGACGCGGCGGTCACACGCGTCTCAACAAAATTTCCAAAATGCCGTATATCAATCTCACGACAACTTTTTCATAATCCAATATTCATATAAAAACATGTATGCACATAATCAAATACCAACTCGCATCTCGTTAGTATTTTATCCGGATTAATTTCCAATTAATACGCATTTAATTGATTAATCCCAAAAATAAATATAGCCAAAAATACGGGGTATTACAACTCCAAGTTTCCTTTTGTGAGTTGTATGCAAAAACGTTGAGAGTGAAGAAGGATGACCTGAAGTTGGAAGATACGTTGAAGGAACGTGACATAGGAAATAATGATAGTATTTTTATTAAGGATCTTAGGACACGCGAGAGGACTCTTCGAGAGAAGCTAAATTATGCTAAGGGTGAGAGAGATAGCCTTCAAGGTTTATTGGAGGTTATAAAAAATAGCTTTTAGAGTTTTAGGTGTCTAGGCGATTACTCGAGTCGAGGATATTTGTGCTTGATAAGAGGTTGAGAGATTCGAGTATGGTCAAATTTGACTTGGAGTCTAGGTTAGAAAAGTTGGATAAGATGTTAGGCACCGTCCAAATCAAAGATGACGAGCGTGGAATTGGCTTCGATGATCATAATTATTCCATTACCCAAGCCAAAACGATACGTTTGAAAAAGTCAATCGTTGCTAGGAACGTTGATAAAGGTCAACCATTAGGTAACATCCCTCATTGTGTTTACACTTCCACTCATTACGGTAGGAAAGGTCTCCTCAAGAAATTTTGCTATGATCTTAAAAACTGTCATAGGAAGTCTAAGATTAGAGTCACTAAGGTTCCAAAAACCCAAGAGAATAACATTACACCTACGCGGATTGGGAAATCCGATTTGGAGTCTTACATATTAGACTTGCTGATTCTCGTTTTCTTGCATATGATACATCACATGCTATATTTAATGGTTGATTGCATTCGCATGTTTACATACGCTAGCTTTTGTATTTCATGACATATGTGTTTGTTGGTTGTATGTTGTTTGAGTCTTTTGTAATTTAATTTACATTTATTGAGTCATATTCAAAAATACAAAAAGTTTTTATTTGTCTTTTGAGTTAGTTTCTTTTTAAAATTGGTATTTTCTTTTTGAATTTTTTTAAGAAAAACTCTTAAATATTTTTATTTTTTTGTGTATTTTTAGTTTTACACATTCAGTGTGTCATATTGGTGTGCTTGAATACAATTCATTTAGTGCTATCCGTGTGACTAGGACATTTGATTATGATTGTTAATACTTAGATTGTTCTTAATTATGCTTGGATGGGGTTGTTTCGACTTTGATTCGCTTAATGGATTCGCTTTGTATCTGCACACACATGCACGAGCTCTTTGAATGTTAACTTCACATGTTATATTTGAGCTATGTGAGATGTTCTCTCATGAATATTTTCATCTGCATATTTTGTGACTATGGGGGATTTGTGCATGTAAGAACCGTTGCCCATGAGATTGTTTGAGTTTTTTTTAAAAAATATGAAGGTGCACGGGAAAGGGCTACGAAAAGAGAAAATCTCCTTTGTGGAAAAACCACCATTGGCAAGAGCCTAATATAAAAGATTTAAAGGTAATAAAAAATAGAAAAATCGCCAAGGACAAATTAGTTTATTTTGTTTTATTTTTAAAAGTGATAGCTTCAAAAGAATTGAGAGGAGATATAATATGACATATGTTTATCTTTTGAGGATGTTATAGTTGAAGATCAACGGGTCTGTACAATGAATCCTAATTATACTTATCATGTCAGGATGATATTAATTTGTGGAATCATCAATATCCTAAGCTTGTGTGTATTGTGCTTGTTTTTTCATAGAGTTCACTTTATCTTGTCCCTTAATCTTAGTTTGATAAAGTTTTTCGGTCAAATAGAACTCATTGAACATGTTTGAGTGTTTGGGTCATAATTCATTTGTATCTAGTTCACACCTATTCATTCCATTCCACATGCTTAGACACATTGATACTATGCTAGTTTGTAAACCTTATGTGTTTGTTTTGATTTTCGAGGTTGTTTATACCTATATATATGTGCCGATATTTCTTTGGTATATTTTTCATATTTTATATATGGTATCGTTTTTGAGTCTCTGCAGTTTGCATTTAAGTCATGTTTACCATATGCTTTATCTTTGAATTTTATATGGCATGCCATATGATCAAATTGATATCTCCCATTGTGTGCATTGAAATTTCATATCTCGTGTTGATAATTTCAGAAATGGTATCATACTTCATTGTTTATTCATATTGGTACCTTTTGGGATCGAAATTGAAATGGTTGATCATTGTTTGAATTATTTGTGCTCGAGTTGCCATGTTGTGTTTGTTGCACTTAACACTATTGCATGATTTTATTCCTTACTCCCTATTTCTCTTGGTATATCATATGTTCACAGATTTAGCGGGAGTTTTGGTTTATGAGGGATAAATAGTTTGATACTTTCTTATTTGTCTATTCTTAAACAAAAAATGTGAGAAATGGCATCTTTCCGTCCATGATTAGGATATATTTATCTTAGGGGAAGACATCTTATTATGGTTGATATTGTTAGACATAGTTAAAATTTTATTTATATATGGATCTTATACTTGTTATATTCTCTTTTCATCTGAAGGTGTGTTTAAGTGTGCATGTTTACAACATGCGATAATGTTTTTCAAAAATCTAAAGATACTAAAGGCATGTGTCCATCAAGTGTGTGTAATCTTTTTCCTTTTGGGATTGAGGATTGAGCCTTTTTAGGATCTTGATGGCCCATTGGTTTTTTATTTTTGTTTTGTCCTGGAATAACCAAAGGGGGAGATTCGTAAGGACAAATTTCCAATCGAGTTAATTTGTTTGTAATTGGCTTAATTCTGGACCAAACATTTGAATCATAGGTTAGGCTTCGTATTATCGATCTTGTAAGTCTATGACATGATTGATGAAGACATAGTGACCAAGCTTCAAAGTTGGTTACGTAACTTGTTGTATTTTTCCTGCTAAGTTTGTCTTCATATTTACCGAGGATCTTGTAAGGTATGGATGCATTTTGAATATGGTCCTTGGATATATTTTTGGGTGTTTGTTTTTAAACAAAATCGTTTGGAACGATTTTTTAAAACTATTTTTAAAGAAGATATTTTTTTGGTTATAAGTTCGTTGGAACGAAGCTAGACATCGTTAGAATGAGATGAAGTTTTTTTCTCGAACGAGTTTAAGTTCTCGTTAGAACGAGATGGGTCTTTTGTTGGAACGGACATTTAATGAACATTAGATGATGCCTCTCTGTTTTGACATACTTGCACTCGTTAGAAGATCATTAGATGCTCATTAGAATGAGAAAGCCTATTCATTCGAACATACTTAAGTTTTGTTAGAACAAAAAACGCTTCTCGATCGAACGAACTATGCATTTACGTTCGAACAAAACCGCCTCCTTAAAATTTATGTTTTCTCTATTTAAGGCGTGTTGGACTCAGTTGTTTCAAGAACTTTTGGCGAAAATCAATTCCATGCATGTTTACCAAAGTTTCAAAACCTCAATTACCATAGAGAGCTCAACCTGCCTAGGTGTACTATGAAGATTGACTTGATGAAGGCTTACTACACTGTGAGTTGGGAGTTTCTGTTCACTTTACTTGTTCATCTTGGCTTCCCCGCTGCTTTTATTGGATGGATTAGAGAGTCTGTCACTAATACCATGTTCTCAATTAGCCTAAATGGGCACCTTTATGGTTTCTTTGAGGGTAAGAAAGGATTGAGACAGGTTGACCCCCTTTCACCCTATCTTTTCCCACTTGTTATGGATACTTTCTCCTACATCTTGGATAAGGCTTGCTCCAACCCCATGTTGACTTATCACCCAAGATGCAAGGAGGTGGGGCGTAACCACCTATGTTTTGCGGATGATGTAATTTGAGTGGGGGGGGGGGGGGGGGGGGTACATCCCCTCCTGTACTATTGTGAAGAAGGCTTTGGATGATTTCTGTAGCATTGTTGGCCTTAAGCCCAACCTGTGCAAGAGTAGTTTCTATAGTTCAGGTACTGATGAGGAGAGAATCATGCAGATCAAGGATATCCTTGGCTTCACTCATAGCTACCCTCCCTTTTTGTACCTGGGTGTCCCCCTCATTACCTCCAGGCTCAAGGGTGAGGATTGTTGTAGACTGATAGACAAGATTACTGGCTAGATTAAGTGCTGGACTAATAAGCTTCTTAGTTACGCTGGTAGATTACAACTTATTAAATCTATTCTGTTTGGGATCCAAGTTTACTCGTCTAGTATTTTCATTTTGCCCAAGGGGGTTATCAAAAGAATCGAGTAGCTAATGAGGGACTTTCTTTGGACGGGGTCTGATCTAAATCACTTGGGTGCTAAGGTTACATGGAAGGACCTTTGTTGTAGCTATGAAAAAGGGGTTTGGGAATTAAAGATTGCGAGAGATGGAATGTTGCAGCAATTTTGAAGATGTTATGGAATCTCAGTAGTAAGAAAGACTGCCTGTGGGTTAAGTGGTGTAATGCGTACAGGTTGAAGAAAAGAAGTATGTGGGTTGTCCCTATTGCTAGCGACTAGGCTTGGAGTTGGAGGGAGATTATGCAACTAAGACATTTGATCAGACCGCTCATCAAATGGAACATTGGTAATGGGGAGGACACTTTCTTATGGTATGACAATTGGCATCCCTTGGTCCCGTTGCAACCTCTTTTTGGGGATAGGGTTATCTACGATGCCGCTAGCAATCATAAGGCCCTGGTGGCTGATCACATTGTGGAGAATAGGTGGAGATGGCATGCTGCGGTTACCTGGGAACTTCTGGATATCATGAATGCGAATTTTTCCCAAATTAGGCAGGATAGTGATGATGAGGTGGTTCGGATCCCCAACCCAAGTGGGTTCTCTATCGGTTCGGCCTATGATGAGATAACTTCTAGTCGCCCCTTATTAGTTGGCATAAGATCGTGTGGAACAAGACTAATATTCCCAAATGTGCCTTTATTTTGTGGACGATTTGTAGGGATGCGATTCACACCAAGGATAAGCTCTTTAGCTGGGGCATTACTGAGGACAACTTGTTCTGCTGTTGTTTAAATGGGGTTGAGTCCGTTGGCCATGTCTTCAATGAGTGTCATGTTGCAAAAGGGTGTGGAAGGAGGTTAGATTCAGAAATCATGAGTATAGGGACACTATGGATTGGGAAGGTGAGATGATTCATGTATCTTAAATTATAGTGGTCCTAGCCTTTTTAACCGTATTAGGAACATCTCGTTTTCTACCACTATTTACTGCCTGTGGATGGAAAGAAATGCTAGACTTTTCAAGAAGGTGAGTATGAACACTGAAGCCATTGTTAAAGAGATTGAGGTTATGATCAAAGCAAGGGACATATCATGGGAGAAAGGAAGAAGAAGATTTGAAAACTGAATGGCATGCATGAACTGGGGAATCCCGGATAGTGTACTCGATTAGGTTTTGGGTTCTGTTTTTTTTTTTGTTTTTTTGCCCATTGTTTTGTCTTTTGTCCCTTTGGGGTATGCCCCATAGGATGTTCTTAGGGATTGTTTCCCTTTTTGTTTTGCACTTGTTGTAGTTTCGCTTGTTGATATATACATAATTCCCCCACCCCCCCAAAAAAAAGATCCAAGTTTCCATATTCGTATGCTTTGAGATCTTTTGTATTGGGCACTAAATTTTATTTCTCATCATCTTGTATTGAGAACTTATTTCGTGTGGTGGACTCCTTACTGGTTTGATGTGTTGCGGTGGAGAAGCGGTGTTCCTTGTTCTGATTCCATAGACGGTTATTGAGCCTCATTGGTGGATACCGAGGCGTGCGTAGATTCATTCATTGTGGCAGCTTATATGGGTGGACTCCTACGTTTCACTGTGGAGGGGAGGTTGAAGATAGAAGACCATAAAGGCTTGCGGGGGCGACGAGTCGTTGAGTAAGTCTAGTGTCTAGTCTTTATAAAACTTTATCATAGTGATCTGTTTAGCTGGGCCATCCGAGGTTTTTCCCTATATGGTTTTCCTCGTACATTGACGTGTTGTGGATGATTTATTGATTTTATCTTCTTATCACCTAGAAGCATGTTTTAGGTTAAAAAGATAAAATTGGGTAAATCGATTGTTTTAGAACAAACGGTTCAAATTTGGGGGACAATTTTAATTGGGTTTAATTTTTTCAAAGTTTTGATCTTTAAAATTGAAAAATATAAAAATAGAATTATTGTTTGTGACCATCCATGCCTAAGCACTATTGGGCATTCTCAAGTTATAATCATGAGTAAAGTCTTGGGGGAATTTGTTATACCCAAAATATGGGACATATTATTAGCCACTGATGACACACATCCCCATTGAGGGTAGAGAGTGAGGTCGTCATGACTCAGCAACTGCTCGGCTATGTACAATGAGGGCAGTTCAAGTTTGAAGGTGCTCGAACATGTTATATCTTTGCTTGTTTGAATATCATTACTTAGCCCTGTTAAGGTAAGCATGTGCTAGAGGATAACATGACGTCAGCAAGAACTCACAACATGCACACGAGTGGGGAATAATAAAATTCCCACTCCTATGGGAAATGACCTCCTAAGTATCCTCGTACATTTTTTGTAAAAGGTACACATTCCCAACCTATAAGGGCATGACAATTGTCCCACTATACTCTCTCTCTCACTCTAATTTTTGTCATAATATAAAATAGCACACCATCCCTCGTTAAGGGGGATCGAGTACATACGGTTATGCTGCTAAACTCAGGGGTGAACTTGAGAGATTGTAACCATCCATGAATTTTTCCCATTGAAACCAATACAATCATAACTACACCCATGGACGTTGGAACCATTTCGAGCCGAACCATGTAAACTCGATTTCCTGCTTTTTCTCTCATCTTTTCCCTAAATACTTGCTCTAGATTAGTATAACATTGATATATATCTCTTTATCTGTTATGGTTTAAGATTACTGTACTCAAGCTAAGGCCCTAATCCATACACTAGTTTTATACGATAACAGAAAGGAAACCAAGAATCCATAAAAAATCATAGCATGGCGAATTTCGTTTTAAAGATAAAGTGTTTCACACATGGCTCAATCTAAGTTTTGACACTTATATAAATCATTGATTGCAAGGAAACACAATTTCTTTTCAATCAATTATGTTCGAAGTATATTAAGTTCATGTTTAATGATTTCAATTGTCTATGATTTTATGTAATTAATAAATACATTTTTTACTAATATTTTCCAACAAAATATCCCCTTTACGAGTACTATGAAATTTTCAATGCAACGAGCGCTTTATCGGGATTCATCAATCGCCTATTGATATTGAGTGACAACATAGACACACTAGAGCGTGACAGATGCATGTGGCCATGTTGGATGTATACATGGGACATTCACGTATTTGCAGAGCGCCTATTTATGAGCGTTATGGGTGTAAAACGGACGAATAAGGAGCGAAACTCATATTATCCATTATATGTATATGTTTATAAGTGCACGATCCATTTCATTATTTGTATCCACTTGGATAGTATACACTACTATCCTTATCCTTATCCTTTCAAATTTTTTGATTTCGAATAATATCTGTATCCATTTATATTGTTTAATACATTGTGTTTATCGAATATTGATTTGAACTTTCCTAAATTTTGACAAAATATTATAAACGACATTATAAATAAGGTAACATAGTTTATTAAGGATGATTATAGAAAAAGAGAGAATGAAATAGTAAGAGGCTTAAAACAACTTGATATCGGGTATATAAGGGTTTAAAAAAACATTTTGGTGAAGAAAAAAAATGGGTTCGACTTCACTGCATTGGCAACACCACTATCTATAAGTCGTTGTAAATATATGAACTGAATAATATCTTGAGTTGTAGTGACTTAAGACAACAAAATGATCAATCTAAAATAGAGGCATAGTGTGTAAGATGGTATCTAAGACAAGAGAAGAAGGCATATAATTTTCTTTATTGTGTTTATACATTAAATAATTAATGGTTTAAATTCTTTGCAAAAAAAGTTTGGATAATTAATTTCAATATATATATATATATATATGACAGATAATGTTATCCGTGATGGATACCTTAGTATCCATATCCGTGTCCTTTTCTTAATGTTAAAATCTTGTATCTGGATACTAACTCCGTGCACATCACACTCTTTCGAATTTTTATTCAAATAATTTTTTGCAAAACGGGGGTCCGGATTTTTGAATATCCGTTTCACCCCTAATGAGTGTAAACTAGTCGAGTAGTGAATCCGGACAATGTGATGGTCAAACTTGGTTTAAGAAGCATAAGACACTTGTAATTTTGTTTAAGTTCACCTATGAATTTATAGTATTTTAGTATATTATTGACAATCGAGGAAAAATCTAGTTGCATTAAAATAAGAAAACGAGTTTAAAACTATTGCTTTACTTATTTATTCAAGGAGCTGATCTCACACAAGCTTTTTATTCAAATGAAATGAGTCGAATTCGAGCAACTCGGTCTATTTAACTATAAAACTTTTTGGGTGACTGACAAAGCTCCATTTGTACAATATTCTAAATGAGTTCAAACAAATTTATATAAAAAATGGTTTAAATTTCATATTTACCAGTTTTTACGGGATCTACATAAGGAAATATTTATTTTTCATTAAATTATAAATTGTCTACTATTTTTTAGTTTTATTGGTGCTACATAAAGCCATATCACACTATATTTAAACACAATTGTACAATATGCTATAAAGATTACACATATGGTATTTATTGGAGTAATTTTTATGGCCTGCGTGTAATTAGCAACAACCAATTTGAAAATTAATTTTCAAAAGTTTAATCATATGGATACTAACTCCGTGCACATCACACTGATTACAAATATTTTATGATAAATAGATAAATATTGTTAACCCCAAGAGGTTCACTCGTGACTAAGCGGCTTGTACTCCTAAGGTCATGAATTCTATTACCCATGCCAACATAAACTTGAGATCAAAGATTGCATAGAGTAATCTCTATTTTACCAATCTTATTGGAGCGGATGTAGTCTGGGATGGATAACCAAAAAAAAAAAAAAAAAACACTTTTAATCTGAAATGGTTGAGTAGAAAACAAAGTGCACATTGATTAAAGTTGGAAATGTGTATGCGGTTGTAGGGTCTGGTGATGGTGACAATTCAAGCTCATTCCCCTAGTTTGCAACCGGAAGAGTGTGGAGGAAAAACAAGCTGTATGAAAGGTGGAATGGGAGTGATGTTCATGTTCTACACCTCGCTATCATTGCTGGCATTAGGGTCGGGTGGGGTTAGAGGGGCTCTCCCGGCACTTGGGGCTGAGCAGTTCGATGAGAGAGACCCCCAGGAGGCCAAGGCACTGGGGAGCTATTTCAACTTTCTCATGCTGTGCACCACTGTGGGGTCGTCGGTGGGGGTGACGGTCATAGTGTGGGTTAGCACCAACAAAGGATGGTGGCATGGATTTTTTATCACTCTCGTTGCTACCACAATTGGTTTCCTGGTGCTTTCACTTGGATATCCATTCTATCGTCTCCAACTGCCTGGTTACAGCCCTATCATAAGGATTTTGCAGGTTCTCTCTCTCTCTCTCTCTCTCTCTCTCTCTCTCAAGTATGCAGTTGTAACAATCCAAGAGGTCGGTCCTGCACGTCTCTCTTTAAAATATCCTTATCACCCATGTTTACGGCGCAATTGTTTTATGTTGGACCATACACATGCTGTGCTGTGCTGTTGATGAATGCCATAAATATGCATGTAACTTTATAAAGGAGCGCAATTCTCCTTATCAAACACATTTCCATCCCTCTTTCAGGTTCAAGACCAGCATGACAATACATTGAGAGTTACCCCCAAACCGATCCCTTACTAACATGAGTCACACATGACAACACGGGGTCTATATTGAGTTTTTCTTTCTTTTGATAAAATCAAATTCTAAAAATATATTATGATTCAAGAATATGCTTAATTAAAATTTTGGAATTATTTTCATTCAACCCCTTGTATTTTTTTAAATCCAAAAATTATTTCATTTGTTTTTTTATAACACTATAAACCTCCCATGAGTATTGAAAAATGGACAAAAAATATAATTATAGACTCTTAATCTCAGACATGTATTATGTTGAAATCTTCAGTGCCACGTCATTTTAAGTTGGAAATCTGTCGTAAACACTTTCCTTGGATTGATTTTATTTTGTCTTTGATAGGTTGTTGTTGTGGCAATTAAAAATAGAAAGTTGTCACTACCAGAGAGCTCTGATGAATTGCATGAAATCAATGAAAAAGAATGGGTTGCCATGGACCCAAGAGTTTCTCACACTACTCAATTTAGGTGAAGCTACTTCACCCTCGCCAAATGGTTCTTGTGCTTTGTACATGGAATAATAATCTCTAAATGTGATACGTGCATAAAATGTGAAGTATTATACGTGCTAAGACAATCTCCAAGGCATTGGACAATGTAACATAATGTTATATTTTACAATACTTTCGATAGAAATGAGACCCCAGGGCATTAAAAAATAATATTTCACAAAAAAAGGGGTAAATTTGAGAGCAAAATTTTCTGAAATTCGTGCATGATTTGAACTGTCGCACTAGCATTTTTCTTCGTCTTTTAGTGCTTTTCAACATTTTTTTCTTTTCTTTTATTTTTCATCATTCACGCAGGTAGATTGTTGTGGGAATGTTTTTTTATATTATATTGCACATTCCTTTTCCTCAATGCTATGGATTCTTGATTTTCACATCCTTTCTAATCGAGAAAAATAGCATTGGCGCACTTCGATCAGGTAAAATGCCCAATGCCCTAGATATGGTCTAACAGACATTTTGTTTTCTATATTTCCATGTGTGTTATACATTTAAAAAAAATATTTTTAAAGCACTATTAAACAATATAATGGACATGACTCAAATCCCCTAAAATAAATTATTGGAAAAGTTACATAAAATCTCAAATTTATTATATGAGTGTAGGCCAATATGTTGGATAATAATGAGAATTTTGGAGCAAATATTGGTGTGAATAACTTGATAATAAGACCAGAGTAGTTTTAATTACATGAATAAATTTCTTAATATAATAAACATAAGTGGCATGATTATATAAGAGTTGACTATACATAGCAATTAAATGGTTGTATTTAGAATTGACACAAGGCTCCATGTGTTTCAGAGGTAAAACTATTTCATCATAGTTAATTGAAATATTTCCCTAGAGGCTGCTATATCCTTAATAGCAGGTTGGTTAAGCCTACGACCGAAATGGAAACCGAGCATTTCGTGGATCATAAATGTTGAATCTCGTCTGAATCATCATTTCAAAGATATTTATTTGTTTCACGTAGATCTAATAGCATCCCTTACAAAAATTATTACTGCAATCTTTAAATTTAGAATTTAGCATATGCAAATATGTCTTTTGTTATATATTATTGAGTTATTTTTAATATGAGTTACTATTTGAATTATTAACATTTCTAAAAAAATAAAACATAAATAAATTAGTTTGATGCACTAGCAATTAGATTTATAGATTTGGCTATATTTGTAGGTGGCTGGACAAAGCTGCAATCCATAACAAGGATTCCCAACATGCCAACACCCCATGGACAATTTGCACAGTGACTCAAGTTGAAGAAGTGAAAATCCTAACAAGGATGTTGCCTATCATAGGCAACACTATCCTAATGAACACATGCTTGGCCCAACTCCAAACATTCTCAATCCAACAAGGTAACATGATGAACCTCTATTTAGGATCCTTCAAAGTTCCAGCCCCATCAATCCCTGTAATCCCCCTAGTATTCATGTCCATTCTCATCCCCATTTATGAATTTGTCTTCGTCCCCTTTGCCTGTAAAATTACAAATCACCCATCAGGTATCACCCAACTCCAACGGGTCGGTGTTGGGCTTGTCCTCTCGATTGTGTCCATGGTCATAGCAGCCATTGTTGAGGTAAAGAGAAGGACCCACGCGGTTCAAAGTCCATTAGAGAAGCCTATTAGTCTTTTTTGGCTCTCTTTTCAATATGGGATATTCGGGATTGCGGATATGTTTACTCTCGTGGGATTGCTCGAATTTTTCTATAAGGAAGCCCCCATCGGGATGAGGTCACTATCGACGTCATTCACGTGGATTTCTCTCTCATTCGGCTATTTCCTAAGCACCGTGTTTGTAAATAATCATCAACTCCGTGACCAAGAGGATAACTTCGAGCAAGCAAGGGTGGTTGTATGGCGAAAACTTGAATACTAACAATTTGAATCTCTTTTATTGGTTTTTGGCCATACTTAGTGGCTTCAACTTTCTCAACTATTTGTACTGGGCATCCTGGTACAAGTACAAAATTGAGGATGTTGGTATTTCCGAAGTCCAAGAGGATGTATCAAAGAAGACAAATGGAGGTTCCTCTTATCTACTAATAAGAAATGTAACTTCTAAGGATCAAGAAGATAAAGTTGGTTCTGAATAAGAATACAAAAGCTAATAAATCCTAAAAACATACATGGGCCTACCCAATGGGACTTTTTCTCTTTTCTCTTTTCCCTTTTTTTTTTTTTTTTTTATCTTTAGTCATTTGGGATTTGTTTATGTGTGATGTTATCTATATTCTCTTTGAATGATCTCTATGAATGAGCATATTAGTTATGACTAGAGATCTTGATTTTATTTACTCAAATAGTCAATATGTTCTTGTATAATAAGAAATGTAAAATTTTATATAAATGGAAATCATTCTCTAGAAAAATCAATTTTACATAAACAATACCGAAAGAATTGTACAAATGGTTTTTTAAAAGAACAAAAACTGACTTTTCTCTCCTCTTTCATCTAGGTAATGTACACTTGATAAAACAACTAAAAAGACATCTTATACTTAGCAAATGTTACTCCCTCATTAGGATGAAATATTCCAACAAACTTCTCTTTCGTTTTTTATTGATTGAAAAAAAAACTTTTGAATATATTTTATCAACTTTTTTTATATATAAACTAAAATAGTTTTTTTTTATAGTTTTTTTATAATTTTTTTTATAAATAAACAGTTTTCTAACATTTAAAACATTTATTTATAAAAATCTTAAATAGTTTTTTAAGGAAAAAAATTAAAACTTTCTTGTATTTAAAAAAAAATAAAAAGTTGAAAACATTTTTATGACTAAAGAGTTTTAGAAATGTAAATATTAATATATATACACTCAACTCAACAAAGTTTTGTTTTTTCAAATGTTTTAGAATAATTAAAAAAACCTTTTTTATAAAAACAAATCCATTTGCTAGTGGTTCTCTTGTGCCATGCTTTCAAAACAATAATTTAGATGTACCTATGAAGGTTGTATTCTATTTGTTGCGTATAAATTCATTAATTATTTATGTATTTTATAAAACTCTAATAATGAATTCTATATTAATTATAAATTCATTAGTTATAGATTCATTAACTATTTGGATTTACTTAAGAGCCTACAATTTTTTCTAGGTTTATTGGTATTCACGTGATGAAAAAAATTGACGCCGAAATCTTGAAGGTACATGTGTGGTTAACCTACATTTGTGGTTTGTTTGAAAAAAAAAATAAAGGGCAGTGCCTACCGGCTTCGCCGGTTTCAAGTACTAGTTATATACACTGGAATCTTGCGTAATAGGCCAGATTTCATCCCTCTGATTGGGAAAAGGTGTAAAGAAGTAAGGGCCCGTTTGGTTATGTCTTCAGAAAACTCTATTTAAACACTGTTTTTAAATCATTTTTTTGAAAACTTGACAAAATTGGCAAACATATATATATATATATATCATAAATGCCTCAATATATCATGTATTTTTATGTATATTTATGAGGTATGTTGGGGAGTTTAACTATATATATATACATACATAATACAAATGTATACATATATATATAAATGTACATACATATATATGAATATACATGTCCATATAATGATATTACAATAAAATTATATACATACATGAATGATAACATTTTCTAATACATATGTGAGATATATATATATTTTATTTTATACCATACATTAAAAATACATGTGTAAAACTATATATAAGTATCATGTATCTATTGATAATATTATTTAACATATGGATCTTAGTATATTATATAATTTAATAATATAAATATACGTAATTTTATGTATACACACACACACACACACACACACACACACACACACACACACACACACACACACATATATATATATATATATATTTTTTCTTTATAAGAATTACACACATATTAATGTATTATGTATGTAAATTATATATTAAGGTATAAATGCATTAAAATATTAAGAATGAATAATTCTTAGTTGAAAAATAAAAAACAGAAGTTGTAAAATACAATTTTGTTATTTTCTGAAAAACTTGAATATAACACAGAAATATTATAATTCAGTGTTTAAAAATAGGTGCACTAAATGTAATTTGTTATCAGAATTGTATTCAAACATAGAAAACAAAATTATAGTTGCAGACCAAACATGCCCTAATTAATTAAGTTCCTCACCAGTCTGTACAAAACCTGTTTGTACGAATAAAAATGCTCGAATGAAAAAAGGGTCGAACCACAAGTATTTCACACACACTTGGCATGGGTTTGAGACTGATCATCCTCAGCGACTCCGTGCCTTACATGACACTAGCATCATGCAACAAAGAAAACAAGCTCCAAGGGTTAATCCCAGCTGGGTCCATTAGGCGATTCCTTGGAAACTTTCTTTGTAAATAAAACAAGAGTGTTTTTTAGGAGACCTTCAAATTGTACACAAAATAAAAATATGTCGATGTGTCAAACATGTATTGGTTAATGCCGCTAGTGCGGACCCACAAACATAAAAACTCCAACCAATACCCATGTGACACATCACCGGATTTGAGCTTTGTGTACAATTTTGAGAGTCTCCCTATTTATAAAACAAAGATAATTTTCTAGTCATTGTTAATGTTTATAATTTTTGGTACGTATCCTCATTTCGAGTCTGAGTGGATATAAAAGTAGATCATTCCCTAGTCATTGTTAACTTTAAACTTATCCTGGAACTTTCTATGTTTTTAAAAATACAAATTCCTAGATTTTTTATTTTGATAAATGTAATATATTAAACCTAAGGCAAATCCCAACAAGTATTACAAAGAAGCCCATACAAAGAAAAACACTAAGGCCCAAAATAAAGCCTAACTAAAACCCAATAAACAAAACAAAGGTCCCAACGGACCAAATGCATAAGAACTACAAACAAATGTTTCCAAAAAAACCACAACCCAAACCACAACACTACATCTTTTAACAAAAATAACGACCCAACCCAAATAATACATTAGAAACATGTATGGACCACAAACCACCTCACCACACTGCCATGAAAACAATCACTTGAAGCTGCCTCCATTTTGCCTAATAACTAATATGCATGTACAAACCATGTCTTCCACGTACACTCGACCAAAGTAAAGATACCAAACCACCAAAATCAAACCATATTTGTAGACACAAATGCCTAGATTTGTTCTTCCCAAAGTTAAAATGCTAACTGGGGATGGTTCTGTAATTTGTAGGATTGTCTACAAAATCTGAAAGGGTTGTGTTAAAGGCACACTCGAGATTTTTTGCTGCCACCACCTCCTAAAAAAATAACTGTAATACCTTAACAAAACCCCGAGGCTCTACTAAGAATAAAATAAAGTACCAATCCATTTAATTATTCCCACTTACTATTAATCCAAATTGTTGCATCAAAGATAATAGTAAAATCAGTATTTGCACAAGTCCTAAAAATACATAAATTTAATAGTGATGAGTGTGAAGCTCAGTAGGTTGAATAAATGATCTAAATTTCCTACACATACTTGTTCATGTACAATATAACATATGTATACAAATAAAACTAGACACCAAGTATTGTAATCATACCTAGAATATGGAACGCTGATACATAAGTAATGTTATGCTTAGAGTATCTCCATTACCTAATAAAAGGATTTTTTTCAGTGTTGGTATAAATGATATTTCCCTAATGTTTGGCTATAACAAGATCCCCTGAATCTATCATCACCGTGTATACTTACACTTTCCAAACCCCATGTTCAAAATTCTTGCCACACATCCCTCTGTATGGCCCAACTATTGTGTACTCTGATACCAATCATCCTCGTGTCACACTATGGTCATCATAAGAAATATAGATAAAATATCAAGTCATGATGGTACTATTTCATTGTCTAACAAAATGTCTTATAAGTCCATATGTCACCATGACGCCGGCTTACAATATGAAAGGTAATTGAACAACCTAAATAACTAGTGGCTTATTTGGCTAAGGGTTGTTTGGCATCCTCTAATAATATACATATATGATCAATCCATCAAATTATCTTCCATCAAACATTACGAAATTATACCCAGTTTTTACATCGACATATATCATCAAATCATTTAATGTAAATCCAAAATTTACTTGATATGCTTTAAAGCATATTATCTAGATGGAGCATCAGTTTAATTAACATAAATTTATAACACATAACAATGTAACATATATCTTGAATATGTACATAATAAATGGTGATGGTGTTTTGGTCTCCCTAACTAAGGGTGAGATTAAAATTTGGAAAACTATATCGGATGGTTCATAATCACACTAACAAGAGAAATAAGTGGCAGAATGGGATGGGCCGTTATAGTGGAGTATGGACCACTATAACGGACCGTTAATCCTATATGGCGGCTAAGGTTAGGCTAAGGAACGCGTGCTTTTTTATAAGGAGGTGAGTCGTGCTTTTTTCTCCCTTTGTTTTATTACGCAGCCCCCATTTCTCTCTTTTCTCTTCAAATCTTCTCAAAGACCTTTTGTCCTCATTTTTATATGTAATTCAACCCTTAAACCTCCACCCAATTATGTATTCCTAACCATTAAATTATATCCTTCAATTTTATAGAAAAATTATAAATTTTTGGAGACTATTTTGGGGCAACAAGTGGGTCAATTCTAAAGGGCTTTTGCAAGGGTAATTTGAGACACAATTCAACCATTTTCAAGGAGGATTTTCTTTACAATTTTTTAACACTTTTGGGGATTGATTTCTTCAATTAAGGCAAGGTAACTATACACTCTCCTTTCATGTCATAAATAATAATTTTTGCCTAAATTATAAAAATTGTGTACAGATACTTATATGTTATTCTTGTATCAATCACACCTTAAAAATTTATATATTTTTATAACTAAATGAACAAACCAAATTGATGGAATAATATATTAGACTAACTTAATTTAATCAATATATTTGAATTGGATTTGAGATTTGTAATACAATTAAAATTTCAAGTATGAATTCATACCATAATTGAAATCTCTTGTTTTCGATTCTCTTTTGATATAAAAATAGGATTGCACTCTTAATTCAAATTTAGAGTAGTTGTGCACTTGCAATCTTAATGCAATATTTATATAATTAAATTTCCACCAAACACAAATTCAATTATTATCAAATTTTAATCTGATTAATTTGGTTTGCAAGTGATGATTGATCCAAACACACAAAATTAACTACGCATGCCTAAACAAACATGAGGAAAAATCCCTAAAAAGGGAAAAACCTATTTAAGTACTTTCGAGTTTTACAAGTGGCAATCCACCCTCAATATCCACAAATCAGCCTTTGTCTTCATTCAGCAGTGATCCCCTCGAGAACCACAAGGTCAACAGTGAAGAATGTCTCTCCACAATCTTCAGATATGAAATACTTCAGGGTTTCAAACGGATTCACACATATATTGGGGATTAAATTTTTGAATCAAAAGGTTTTTTAAACCTAAACAAAATGAGGACTTTTGTAGTAGGTATGCAGTTTTTTTTTTTCAAAATGTCTCTGTGAAAAACCGTATGAAGCAGGTACTTATAAGTCAACACAAAATTTGAGGTAGCGTCATTCGTTTGAACGAAAACAAGTGTCGTTCAAACGATAATAGAATTTTGTTAAAACAAAAGAAAGTTCGTTAGAACAAAAACACTATCTCGTTTGAACGGGATTAGAATGAGCTTCAGATGAGGCCAAACAGTATGCCCTCATTAGATACACATTTGATAAAATGAATAAACGGGGCTTCTAATGAGTTTGACATCTCATTTGAAAGAGAATGACTTCTCGTTTGAATAAAGTTAGCAAATTTTGAAAAAAAATTCAAACATAAAAAATTCTCCCCGATAAATGAAACTCATGTAATCTCACTCGTAATTTATTCTTCCCATTTTATTTTGTTTTAAATAGACAAGGAGTAGAAAGAATAGCATGAAAATGGAGAGCATCACTAATAAAAATAAGATATCATCACAAAAAAGTATATGAATGAAAAACATGCAATGATAATCTCAAAGGCTACACGAAATATTTTTGAAAATTTTCAAATTTTTCAAGTATAAAATTTAACAAAGACAATACACCACAAAGAAACACGAATCATGGAAACGGAATGTAGGGATATGAACAAATCCTATAGGTTAATCAATGTACACAAACATAAGACATGTGAACGAAGGATTGAGACACCACTAACGAAAGATCTCAAAGTCTACCTTAGGTGTAACAATGGTGAACTCAAGTAACCAAATCAACTAATCAAGACCGTATGTGATTTTTACACCAATGACGCCCAAAACTATGGAATGTCTTTCGATATTTTTATCGTACTTTCAAACCCATTGATCTTCGACTTAACTCCCTCGAAATCTCACATATTACAATTATTCTCTCAACTATTTTGAAGAAAATAATGCTCATTTTTAGCGAAGCATCAATGTTCAATCAATTCTCCTGACACTTATGTTTTTATGTGCTTTTAATCTTTTTGGCTCTTTCCATTGCAAATGGAGGCTTTTCACTCAATGTGAACATGTATTTCGTAACCCGATTCCATTGCTTTGCGGAAAAATGATTTTTAAATAAGAGCAATGGTTCTTACACGCACAACTTTTATTATCTTATTTTCACATTTGGTTCATTTTTAAAAAAAATTTGAGATTAAAACACTTTGATCGACATGTGAGAAGTATGTGCAATACTCAAATAAGTTCGTGCTCGTGTGCAAAAAAGGAAATAATGAGTCAAACATGTATCAAGTTGTCATCAAATCACATCTTAATGATGTGACACCCCGACTAATTAAACACCGGGTAGCTACTCCTTTATAAAATTAATTCAAAATGCCAAGTTGGCTCAGATAATAGCATCACTGTCGAAAACGTTTTTATTACTACTAACCACCTAGTATTTAAAAAGTAAGTGCCAAATTTTATTAAATCTGATTAACATGCAACAAGAGTAATGAATAACTAAATAACACCATTCACCAAACTGAAGTAAAACGAATAACCATCACAAAATGTAAATAAAACCTGGAGGAAAAACTCCTCAATACCAATCCCACAACTGATAAGTAAACTGAAGTAAATAACTAAAAACTGAATACTGAGCAATACACGCTAGAGTCTGAAAACTGAAATGTAAAAATGTCTAATAGAATTGGGCAACATGCCCTACAACTGATAGATGCTGAGACTGGAATCCAAATGAGAGAAGCGTCTACATGCAAATCCCTGTAGCTTCCACAAACAGCTACAGCTCGTCACCTGAATGAGAATCCTATGCTTGGTGTCCTTGTGGCTGGGCACCTAAAATGGTTTTACAAGAAAAAGAGATTTGAAAAGCAAACGGGTCAGAGCCCGAATGTGTTATATTTTAAAAACCTGCAAGTGCTTTAAAAACATTTAAAACATTACATGTTAGGACGTGCACTCACATTAAATTCTCACCTCTCGACTAACTGTGCACTCCTAACGTAATTACCCATCTATATCGACCCATACTACTAGCTAACTGACGACATAACTAGCTAGACTGCCAAAGGTCCTACCCATATTACTAGGTTCCGTTTAGCATAACAACGCTTGTAATTAAATAGAGGTTTAACATAAACTCAGTTACTAAGTATGCCATAGATATAACTATCAGTTAACTCATTATCAGTCTCGGAACATTACCGTAATTATTTTCACAACATTAACATGAAGGTTCCCATTAAATTAAGCGTATATTATTCACATCATAAATATACGACACAAGCACCCCGAGAACTAAGCTGCGGCGCACACATACTCTGCTATCCATCCCGGTACATCACGTACATAAGGATTACCTATTCCGAATCTCTCAGGAATAGTTTACCGAAAACAACATCACAAATAATGGAGGCGAACACAGTCACCATCACATGGGTCACGCACATACCTACGCTCCCATGATCAGCGGACTTATTAATATCACAATAAGTCTTTCAATGATCTATGTTCATCAAGGTACCAGTCTATATCCCCCCCCCCCGTAGGCACACAAGGATTAGAGGGTCCTAAGCGAACGTAACCTCCCCCGTGATAGCAAGTATGGTAGGTATGTTATACACATAAACTATATACTAAGCATTCACACATCCTAGATATCACCATTTTAATAAGGTATTTTCTACATCATTATACCGTTATACCAAACTTATATATTTCAAGTCTCCCGTTGATATAAGGTTAAATTGCCGACACGTCTCACGCCGTAAGCCCTTATCCTTAAAATCTATCTTAAATAGACTATTAAGTTCCGATTATTCCCAAATATAACATCTTTATTCTTAAGGCCTTTACTTCTGCTCTAAACCTTATTTCATCAAATTACACAATTTTACACTATTAACCCAAACGTTACCTCACTAACGAATTTCAATAATCTAGAATAATTCCTCGAATTGTATTTAAATTAAAGTTCACTATAATACTCACACCTACTGGTCTTTCTTAAGGGTGAGGGTATTCATCAGGTCTCCAAACATATTCTCCGAGGGTTTCCACCATTAAAATCAAATTAAGGAATATTTCACTCATTCTGGGAAGGTCGATCGATCGACCTATGAATGTCGCTCGATCGATCTAGTCGATCGATCGACTTATGAATGTCGATCGATCGATCGAACAGGTATGGCTACGGACTGCTTCGTTTTGCAGATTTTAATCCATCCCAAAACTAATTTCTAACGTATGATTCTCAGATATAACGTCATAGTAATGCCATATAACAATCCTACAGTATTACTAACGTCCATAAATCAATAATTCAACATCTAAAGGCTACCTATGGATCGATCTTCATAAAAACCTAGTTTTTTTCCCAGATTTTCTCAAGAACATGAACCCTAACATAATATCATCATCAAATCCCAGAATTTAATTCGTTTTTCTTTCACCCAATCATGTATTCACATCAGATTAATCGTCACCAACTAGTATACATGCAATTTATCCTCAAAATTCAGACCTAAGTTCAATTAATCATGGGTTTTTCATTCATCTTCCAATAACAATTATAAATCTTCAATTTGCTAACATGGAAAGAACATTTGCTGAAGTTAAACATAATTAAACCACTTGCCTTGGTTTGATTTCGAATTTGGTGTTGATTTGGTGAAGAATCTCTGCAGAATTCCTCTATCTCTCTCCTTCTCCAAGCTCTCCTTCAATGGTGGCTCAAGGTGGCTAGGGTTTGGTTTGAAGGAAACTTATGAAAACCTAATATAATAAACCTCCGTAGCTTGTTGGGTTAATAAGGGTTGGTTGGGTCAATCCTTATCAGATTATAACTCTCCATTTTCGTCACTTTTAATTACCCAAAAATACCAAATTACTAAAATACCCTTTAAGTTGCCGGTATGGCCTAAAAATACCCTGGAACCCAAACTATACCCCCGGCTAGTGTTTTCTGACTATCTCGACCCTTCCGGACGCGTTGGTGCACTCAAAACGACCATACGGGTTATAGATTTTTAATTCACTTTTATTAATAAAAATTTATACCGTGACGCGGCGGTCCCACGCGTCTCAACAAAATTTCTAAAATGCCGTATATAAATTCCACGACAAATTTTATAATACCAAGTTCATATATAATCATATATGCACATAATCAAATACCAATTCGCATCACATTAGTATTATTAACCCGGATTAATTTCCAATTAATACGCAATTTAATTAATTAATCCCAAAATAAATATAGTCAAAAATACGGGGTATTACATACTTCCCCCCTAATAACTGAATTTCGTCCCGAAATTCGAAACTAGAAAGTACCTGCTAAAAACAGTTCTGGATAACGCTCGCGCATCTCATCCTCGCGCTCCCATGTGGACTCCTCGACATTGTGATGTCGCCACTGAACACGCACTAACGGGACTATCTTTGACCGCAGTTTCCTCTCGCTTCGGTCCAGAATAGCAATTGGCCCCTCCTCGTAAGAGCTATCCGGCTGGAGATCGATGTCCTCCACAGCAATGTGCGAATGAGCCAAATTATCTCTAAGGTATTTCCTCAGCGAGGAAATGTGAAACACATCGTGGATCCGATGCAAGTGCTCCGGTAACCCAAGTCTATACGCGACTGGTCCGATCCGCTCTATAATAGGAAACGGCCCCAACATACCTCGGTGCCAACTTCCCCTTCTTCCCGAATCGCATAATCCCCTTCATCGGAGATACCTTGAGCAAAACCTGGTCCCCTACTTGGAACTCCCTGAAAAATCTCTTCGCATCAGCATAACTCTTCTGCCTGTCTTGAGCTACCCGAATGCGACTCCGAATCAACTCAATCCTTGTCGAAGTATCCTGAATCACTTCCGGCCCAAGTAGTTTGTTGTCCCCCACCTCCAACCAACATGCTGGGGAACGACAAGGCCTACCGTACAATGCCTCAAACGGAGCCATGCCAATCGTGAACTGATAGGAGTTGTTGTAAGCAAACTCCACCAGTGGAAGGTACTGCTCCCATCCACCCCCGAAGTCAATAATGCACATGCGTAGCATGTCCTCCAACATCTGGTTGGTGCGCTCTGTCTGCCCATCGGTCTGCGGTGATAAGCCGTACTCAACCGCAATTCCGTGCCCATGGCCTCCTGGAAACTTTCCCAAAACCTCGAAACAAATATCTTGTCTCTGTCAGACACGATATTTAGGGGCACACCGTGAAGTCTCACAATCTCTGAAATGAAAAGCTGGGCATACTGTCCCGTAGTGTAGTCAGTCCTTATGGGTAAGAAGTGAGCGACCTTGGACAACCTGTCCACAATTACCCAAATGGAGTCGTGACCCCTCTGCGACGTAGGCAACCCCGTGACAAAATCCATGGATATGCTCTCCCACATCCACACCGGAACCTCCAACGGCTGTAGCAATCCTGCTGGTCTCTGATGATCCACTTTTACAAGCTGACAAGTGGCGCATTTCGAGACAAACTCAGCGATATCTTTCTTCATACCGCTCCACCAATATTGCCGTCTCATGTCTTGGTACATTTTGTCCCCTCCGGGATGTACCGTGAACCGTGAGCCGTGCGACTCAACCATAACATCGTGCCGCAATTCTTCCCCTTCCAGAACTACCAACCTCCCATTGAAGCGCAATCCCCCGTCTGAGCTAACGGTATAGGACTCGGCTCCCTCTGTAAGTAATCGAACTATCTGCTCCTGACAGAATGAGTCATCGGCCTGTGCCCGTACTACCTTCGTGACAATCTGCGGTGTAACGGTCATCGCAGACATGAAAGATCGGGCCACTGCATCCTGGTGTCCCAATTCCTTCCACTTAGCCTTCCACACCTCTGCCACCTCATCTGCTGGCCTGCGGCTCAACGCGTCTGCTACCACGTTAGCCTTACCCGGGTGGTACTGGATGTCGAACTGGTAGTCCTTCACAAACTCAAGCCACCTACGCTGCCGCATGTTCAACTCCTTCTGCGTGAACAGATACTGTAGGGACTTGTGGTCCATGAACAGCTGAAACTTCTCCCCCAAAAGATAGTGCCTCCAAATCCGTAAGGCAAATACCACTGCTGCCAACTCCAAATCATGCGTGGGGTAATTCTTCTCATGAGGCTTAAGCTTACGGGAAGCATAAGCTATGGCCTGTCTCTCCTGCTGCAAAACACCTCCAAGCCCTTGCAAAGACGCATCGGTGTAAACCAAATACTCAACTCCCGGTCTCGGCAATGCTAACACAGGTGCTGAGGTCAATTTGTCCTTCAACTTGTCGAATGCCAACTGACAGGCATCACTCCAGATATATGGCACACCCTTACGAGTAAGATGTGTCAAAGGACCTGCTATCTCCGAGAAACCCCGAATAAATCTCCTGTAGTATCCTGCTAAGCCCAAGAAACTACGAATCTCCGTTGGTGTCGTGGGCTGTCCCCACTCCCTCACCGCTGACACCTTTCCCGGATCAACTGATATCCCCTGGTCGGAAATAATGTGACCCAAGAACTGAACTTCCTTCAGCCAAAACCCTCACTTCTCAAACTTTGCATACAACTCGTTCTGACGAAGTGTCTGCAAAACCTGCCTCAAATGCTCGGCGTGCTCCTCCTCCGTCTGAGAGTAAACCAGAATGTCATCAATGAAGACAATGACAAACTGATCTAGGAAATCTCTGAACACTCTGTTCATCAAGTCCATAAACACTGCTGGAGCGTTGGTCAAGCCGAAAGGCATAACCCGAAACTCGTAAGAACCATATCTCGACAAGAACGCAGTCTTCGAGACATCCTCCTCCCTGATACGCAACTGATGGTATCCCGACCTCAAGTCAATCTTTGAGAAGAAAGAAGCTCCTCTCAACTGGTCGAATAGGTCATCGATTCGAGGCAATGGATACTTATTCCGTATCGTGACCTTATTCAACTCTCGGTAGTCCACGCACAAACGCAGTGAACCATCCCTCTTCTTCACGAACAACACAGGGGCACCCCACGGTGAAGTACTCCTCTGAATAAACCCCTGACCCAACAACTGCTCAATCTGATCCCGTAGCTCTCGCATCTCAGCCGGAGCCATACGGTACGGTGCACGTGCTATAGGTCTCGTACCCGGTAGCAAATCAATAACGAAATCTATCTCTCAACTGGGTGGTAAGCCTGGTATATCCTGAAACACATCCGAGTACTCCCTGACAACCGGGATCGAATCTAAAGGAATCACAACCTCCTTAGAGGTATCCTCCTCTATGTAATACAGATGAGCGGTCGATCCTCCCTCTGGGCGAGGCATCGCCACTATAAACATCTCCTGCCCCGGAATGGCAAAAACAATGCTCCCGATGAAGCAATCAATCATGGCCCTATATGCTACGAGCCAATCCATACCGATGATCACATCGTGAACATGCATGTCTAACACTAACATGTCCGCAGGCAATACCAAACCACCAACCTCTACCCCCACTCCCCGGCATATAAAGAAAATAAGTGACCCACTCCCTAATGGTGAGTCGACACACGTCACTGTGCTCTCTGCCGTAGCTAACAATCCTAAAGCTTTCGCGAAGTGTGTAGCAATAAAACAATGTGTAGCACCCGTATCAAATAACACCCGACCCATAGTGCCATGGATAGGAAACGTACCCTCGATCGCGGGCGGTGCCTGTGGAACTGCAGCCTGGTGAACGTTGTAGACACGTCCATACTGTAGCTGCCCCTGCTGAGCTGGGACTGCTGGGATGGGTGGCAATGCTGCCATCTGTGGCGGTGCAGGAAGAGCGGCGGGAAACATAGGTCTCTGTGGCTCCTGGCGAGCACCCTACTGCTGCTGCTGTGGGGCCCTGCCCCTATCAGGACAATCCTGTCGCTTGTGGCCAATCTTGCCATAGACGAAGCACTTCCCTGGGAAGTTCCCTCCCTTCTGTCCCTGCTGTCCCCGGCCCTGGTGGCCGTTACCATTCTTGCCTTGGCCCTGCTGGCCCTGATTCCCGTTCTGCCCCTGTTGGCCCTGATGGCCGTTTGGACCCTGATGGCCCTGACGGAAACTTCCCTGTCCCTGCCTGTAGTTCCCTGACCGGAACCTCTTATTATCCCCCTGCTGGGTACCCTGCTCAGTCTGTCTCTGCCCCTGACCAGATTGTGCTCCGCTGGCACCGTGTCCTCCAGTCCTGCCCTGATGGCTAGACTCCCCCGACCGCTTGCCCTCGGCCATATGAAAACGGTGGTCCTGGCAGTGCAATAGTGCAGCGTTAACCACATCAGAATACGTGGCCAACGATAGGTTCCCTAGCAGATGCTGACGGATCCTCCAATTCAACCCATCAGTGAACTTCTCTATCTTCTTCTTCTCTGTTGGAATCTCGTCTGGAACGATATTCAACAGGTTAGTGAACTCGGCCTCATACTCAGCCACTGTCTTGCTCTCCTGCTTCAAACTCATCAGTTTCCTCCTCATCTCTGTATGAACTGCGGATGGAAAGTACTTGCGGTCGAACCGCACCCAGAACTCCTGTATCGTGAGGGTATCCCTCTCCTCCGCGGTGGTAATGGACTCCCACCACTGCAGCGCAGATCCAACTAGCTTGAAAGTAGCTAGCACCTGCTTCTGAACATCAGAGCACTCATGCATCCTCAAGTACCTCTGCATATCCTTCCTCCATTGGCTCGAGACTACTACATCTGAGCTTCCGGCAAACTCTGGCGGATGCGCTTTCTGAAAAGCGTCGCGTACACGCTCCCAAGCAGACGGGAATGCATTAACCTGTACTGGCGCGGCAACCGGCGCCTGTGGTGGTGCCTGCTGAACAACGGCAATCGCGACATTCACCGCTTGAGCTACTATAGCTGCAACCTCAGTGGCGTTCAATATGCCCTGAACTGGAGCGGGCTGGGGTTCGGGCATAGCATTCCTGGGAACTCGTCGTGCACGTCGTGGAGGCATCTGAAACAAGAACAAAGTTTATAAGTCTACAGATAAACTTTAAAATAGCTGAAGAACGAAACGTACACACAAAAAGAGTACAACAGTCCTAAAATATAGGGCTCTATATCAAAGAAAACGTAGCGGAAACATAATAGCCGTACAGATCCTAAAGGACACTAGAACCTGATGCTCTGATACCACCTGTGACACCCCGACTAATTAAACACCGAGTAGCTACTCCTTTATAAAATTAATTCAAAATGCCAAGTTGGCTCAGATAATAGCATCACTGTCGAAAACGTTTTTATTACTACTAACCACCTAGTATTTAAAAAGTAAGTGCCAAATTTTATTAAATCTGATTAACATGCAACAAGAGTAATGAATAACTAAATAACACCATTCACCAAACTGAAGTAAAATGAATAACCATCACAAAATGTAAATAAAACCTGGAGGAAAAACTCCTCAATACCAATCCCACAACTGATAAGTAAACTGAAGTAAATAACTAAAAACTGAATACTGAGCAATACACGCTAGAGTCTGAAAACTGAAATGTAAAAATGTCTAATAGAATTGGGCAACATGCCCTACAACTGATAGATGCTGAGACTGGAATCCAAATGAGAGAAGCGTCTACATGCAAATCCCTGTAGCTTCCACAAACAGCTACAGCTCGTCACCTGAATGAGAATCCTATGCTTGGTGTCCTTGTGGCTGGGCACCTAAAATGGTTTTACAAGAAAAAGAGATTTGAAAAGCAAACGGGTCAGAGCCCGAATGTGTTATATTTTAAAAACCTGCAAGTGCTTTAAAAACATTTAAAACATTAAATGCAAAGTACATGTTAGGACGTGCACTCACATTAAATTCTCACCTCTCGACTAACTGTGCACTCCTAACGTAATTACCCATCTATATCGACCCATACTACTAGCTAACTGACGACATAACTAGCTAGACTGCCAAAGGTCCTACCCATATTACTAGGTTCCGTTTAGCATAACAACGCTTGTAATTAAATAGAGGTTTAACATAAACTCAGTTACTAAGTATGCCATAGATATAACTATCAGTTAACTCATTATCAGTCTCGGAACATTACCGTAATTATTTTCACAACATTAACATGAAGGTTCCCATTAAATTAAGCGTATATTATTCACATCATAAATATACGACACAAGCACCCCGAGAACTAAGCTGCGGCGCACACATACTCTGCTATCCATCCCGGTACATCACGTACATAAGGATTACCTATTCCGAATCTCTCAGGAATAGTTTACCGAAAACAACATCACAAATAATGGAGGCGAACACAGTCACCATCACATGGGTCACGCACATACCTACGCTCCCATGATCAGCGGACTTATTAATATCACAATAAGTCTTTCAATGATCTATGTTCATCAAGGTACCAGTCTATATCCCCCCCCCGTAGGCACACAAGGATTAGAGGGTCCTAAGCGAACGTAACCTCCCCCGTGATAGCAAGTATGGTAGGTATGTTATACACATAAACTATATACTAAGCATTCACACATCCTAGATATCACCATTTTAATAAGGTATTTTCTACATCATTATACCGTTATACCAAACTTATATATTTCAAGTCTCCCGTTGATATAAGGTTAAATTGCCGACACGTCTCACGCCGTAAGCCCTTATCCTTAAAATCTATCTTAAATAGACTATTAAGTTCCGATTATTCCCAAATATAACATCTTTATTCTTAAGGCCTTTACTTCTGCTCTAAACCTTATTTCATCAAATTACACAATTTTACACTATTAACCCAAACGTTACCTCACTAACGAATTTCAATAATCTAGAATAATTCCTCGAATTGTATTTAAATTAAAGTTCACTATAATACTCACACCTACTGGTCTTTCTTAAGGGTGAGGGTATTCATCAGGTCTCCAAACATATTCTCCGAGGGTTTCCACCATTAAAATCAAATTAAGGAATATTTCACTCATTCTGGGAAGGTCGATCGATCGACCTATGAATGTCGCTCGATCGATCTAGTCGATCGATCGACTTATGAATGTCGATCGATCGATCGAACAGGTATGGCTACGGACTGCTTCGTTTTGCAGATTTTAATCCATCCCAAAACTAATTTCTAACGTATGATTCTCAGATATAACGTCATAGTAATGCCATATAACAATCCTACAGTATTACTAACGTCCATAAATCAATAATTCAACATCTAAAGGCTACCTATGGATCGATCTTCATAAAAACCTAGTTTTTTTCCCAGATTTTCTCAAGAACATGAACCCTAACATAATATCATCATCAAATCCCAGAATTTAATTCGTTTTTCTTTCACCCAATCATGTATTCACATCAGATTAATCGTCACCAACTAGTATACATGCAATTTATCCTCAAAATTCAGACCTAAGTTCAATTAATCATGGGTTTTTCATTCATCTTCCAATAACAATTATAAATCTTCAATTTGCTAACATGGAAAGAACATTTGCTGAAGTTAAACATAATTAAACCACTTGCCTTGGTTTGATTTCGAATTTGGTGTTGATTTGGTGAAGAATCTCTGCAGAATTCCTCTATCTCTCTCCTTCTCCAAGCTCTCCTTCAATGGTGGCTCAAGGTGGCTAGGGTTTGGTTTGAAGGAAACTTATGAAAACCTAATATAATAAACCTCCGTAGCTTGTTGGGTTAATAAGGGTTGGTTGGGTCAATCCTTATCAGATTATAACTCTCCATTTTCGTCACTTTTAATTACCCAAAAATACCAAATTACTAAAATACCCTTTAAGTTGCCGGTATGGCCTAAAAATACCCTGGAACCCAAACTATACCCCCGGCTAGTGTTTTCTGACTATCTCGACCCTTCCGGACGCGTTAGTGCACTCAAAACGACCATACGGGTTATAAATTTTTAATTCACTTTTATTAATAAAAATTTATACCGTGACGCGGCGGTCCCACGCGTCTCAACAAAATTTCTAAAATGCCGTATATAAATCCCACGACAAATTTTATAATACCAAGTTCATATATAATCATATATGCACATAATCAAATACCAATTCGCATCACATTAGTATTATTAACCCGGATTAATTTCCAATTAATACGCAATTTAATTAATTAATCCCAAAATAAATATAGTCAAAAATACGGGGTATTACAAATGACTCCACACATTATAAAGCACTTAACTCAAAACATTATAAAACAACCACGTGGATATGGAATGATTTTGACTCGGACATCTTTAATGTTCGTCCACATAAGGTGTAAAAAAATTAGAAAACTCTTTTTTGGATTTTTCAAAACTTTTATCAAAAATAAAATCTTTTTGTCTTTTTCACTTTTTCTTAAAAGGAAATCGAAAATCTCTTCGACTTTTTCAAAATTTTCAAGAAAAAAAATCTTTTTGAATCTTTTGAAAAATATATCAAAATGAAAAAACATATATATACAATGGTAATATAAAATAACAATAGGAATAAATGAAAATAATAATGCAAATCATTTTATACTAGATAACATATCCAATCTCAGTCAACATTGCAAATACCTAAAGATGTTCTAAGATCCTCAAATCGAAGTGCATCTAAAAGTTTCGTGAAAATGTCGGTTAAGTGACGATCGATGCTCACAAAGCTCAAGGACATGACCTTCTCCTTAACTAGGTTTCGAATAAGGTTCTTGCACATCCTAATGTGATTTGTGCGCGAATGATGGACTGAATTACGTGAAATGTGTATGGCACTCGTAGTATTATAGGAAATAGTCATCGTGCCTTATGAAATGTCGTAATCCTCTAACGTTTACTTCATCCATAAGAGTAAGAGTTGCGTACAACAACTCCCGGCGTCTATATACTCAGCCTCTACCGTGGAAAAAGATATGGATTTTTATTTCTTGCGCATCCACGAGATAAGCACACTCCTACAATAGAAACACCCACTCGAAGTGAATATACATCCATCGATATCCCAATCGGCATCCGAATAGACGGACGAACGTTCATCGCTATTAAAGTAATACCAAATACCGTATGATAGAGCCCCACTCACTTATTTGATTATACATTTAAGAGCGTGTAAGTGTGACTCTTTCAAGGATGCCTAATATCGCTCATAGACTTCAACACTAAAGGCAATATCGGGACGACTAATAGTATACTACCTATCATACTCTGATATAAGGTTTTCTCTATGTCGTTGCCTAAAGTGTCTTTGCTAAGCTTTATCGATGTACTCATAGGGGTGAAAGAGTTCTTAGCGGAATCTAGACCGAACTTCTTCACAAGGTCTCTTGCATATTTGGATTGAGATATGACTATCCCATCCTCAAGCTGACGAACCTCGAGACCTAGGAACAATGTAAGATCACCTACCATGCTCATATCAAACTCGCTCTTCATCTCCTCCATGAAAGCGTGAGCACGTGGATCCAAAGACTATGTCATCCACATAGACCTGGGCAAGCAAAGTAGCTCCACTCTCTCTCCTCACAAACAACGTCTTATCTACTCCCCCTCTTTTGATGCCGCTAGCTAAGAGATAGGAAGTAAGCCTCTTGAACCAAGCACAGGGTGCTTGCTTCGAACCGTACAGGGCTTTCTTAATATAGTAGACATGTCCTGGGTGCTTAGGATCTTCAAACCCTTTTGGTTGTTCCATGTAAGCCTCCTCCTATATATTGTCATTCCAAAAGGCACTCTTGACATCCATTTGATATAACTTGAAGCGTATATGACATGATATGGAGAGTAGTAAGCAAACAGACTCAAGCCTAGCAACAACATCGAATGTCTTCTCAAAGTCTACATCCTCGATCTGTGTTTAACCTTGAGCGACCAACCTAGCCTTATTGTTAACTATGGTACCCATTTTCATCAACTTTATTCTTTAAAATCCATTTGGTACCTATCACGTTAGTATTTCTAAGTCGGGGGACTAACTACCAAACATTTTTCTTTCTAAACTGAAGAAACTCTTCTTGCATAGCCGATATCCGATGCTCATCCTTTAGTGATTCTTTTACGTTCTTGGGATTGACTAGGGATGTGTAGCACAGATAGCTAGCAATATTTTTTAGTTGAGCACGAGTCTTGACACCTAGTGTAGGATCACCAACTATAGTAGAAGGGTCATGACTCTTTTGAACCCAAGATGGTGTCTCCCCCTAAAATAGAAATGGGGTCCACCGTGGTAGCATGAGGAAGGATGGGATGGTCACCAGGGGTGCATCATCCTCACACTGTGGGCTAGGAGCAGCAAATGTTGGTGGCTCGTCATCTCTAATGTTGAAGTTTATTGAATCCATAACCTTAGAGCTAACCAGATTATAAACCTGATAATCCCTAATCATCGATGAATATCCTAAAAGTATCCCCTCACCGCTTCGAGAGTCGAACTTTCCTATGGGATCTCTATCTCACAAGATGTAGCATGTACTCCTAAAAGACCCAAAAATATTATAGGTTGGGCTTCTTCCTTGTCCACAACTCATAAGGAGTGTGAAGTGTGTACGGACAAAGATATACCCTATTCACTATATGGCATGTGGTGCTCACCGCCGCTGCCCAAAAACATCTAGGCACGATTCTCCCAAGAAGCATGGATCTAGCCATTTCTTGTATCGTCTAGTTCTTCCTCTCAATAATTTCATTTTGCTGAGGAGTACGAATGACCAAAAACTCATGTTTTATGCCCACTCCATTATAATATCTATCCACTTTCTCTTCTCTAAATTTAGTGACGTAGTCACTACGCGTCCGACTAATGGTGACACTATATTGGTTTTGTAGGACACGAAACTTGATTTTAAGGAACTCAACCTCATCGAACTTTGCTCGAAGGAATCTTACAATCGAGTATTTAGAAAAGTCATCAACCATCACGAGAATGTTACCACCTAAGATATTTGAGCGAGTAGGAGCCATAAGATCCATGTGAATCAACTCCAAAATAGAGGAGGTGGTAATGGTATTCAACTTTTGATGGGAACTTCAAATTTGTTTACCTTGTTGGAAAGATCCATAAACCGAGGAAGTTGGTTTCTCAAGCGATGGTAAGCCACGAGCTAGGTCCTTTTTCACCAATCTATTAATATTTCTAAAGTTCAGGTGACCTAACAGTTGATGCCAAAGGTCCATAGTGCGGACCGTGGCACTGTTGCACACAAAAGAGGACTTAGGCACAATCCCATAATAATTATCTTCCAAACTCATGCCTTGTAGTAAAAGTTTACTGGATTGATCATAAACATTGCTTTCAGACCAGTCAAACTTTATCGCAAAGTTTGTGTCACACAGTTGTCTTATGCTAATCAAGTTCACTTTAAACCCTTTCATGTACAACACATCATCTAGCTTAGGAAATTTGAGTATCTCAATACTACCACGTCCTAAAATGATATATCTACTCCCATCTCCAAAGGTGACTTTACCTTTCGTGCGATCCTCAAGGTGGGTAAAAAATGAAATGTCACCGGTCATGTGCCAAAAACACTCACTATTAATATACCATTGGGAAGTATTTTGAGCCTTTAGAGAAACATGAACAACAAGGGATTTTTTGTCTCGCCTAAGTACCTAAGTGCTGGTAACTTTTTTATTTTCCCTTATTGTTGTTGACTCTAGTCGATATGTTAGAAGCGTCTTCAAATTGGAAAGACATTCGTTGAAATTCTTCCATTAAATTATGCGAAGCCGCAAATATAAATTCAACTTGCTCCCTAAGACTAGAAATTTGCTAAAGTGGAGTACGGGAGTATGTGCACAACTAGTTCTACCTATTTGATAGCCAAAATCTCTAAGGTGACCTCTTTTTTCGCAAAAAGTGCAAACATAGATAGGTTTGGGTCTACCTCAGTTTTCTTTTCTAGGTTAAACTCTTCTAAGTAGGTTAGGCCATCTAGGTTGGCTAGGTCAAAGGCCATAAAGGTCCATCAGAAACTCGAGAACCGGATAAAGTGGGCTATGGGAAGTGGATGGACTGTCATAACCTATTCCTTGTCTCTCGACGTCACCTAATGAGGGGTTAAGGAACATCTCACATTCGAGATCTTTCTCGAGTTGGGGTACAAGGGCTTCAAGTTTCTCACGAGTCTCCACATATGCTTGGAGATATCTCATAAGAATGGCCACTTTGTTGGTTAAGTCCCCATTCTCTCTCTCAACTTAAAAAAATCTCTTTCCCAAAGCTTGTCTCCTCGAGGACTCATTCTCTCTCGCCTCTCTCAACCCTTTCTCTAGTGCTAAAACTGTCATAGCTAACCTTTTGTCTTGTTTCTTCGTCTTAAAGGACTCAGTGTAAAAATCAACATAGGCACACTGAAGGTCACTCTCGCTCTCACTTAAGACATTCTCTCCCTCACTCTCCTCGGAATGACTAGACTCATTATCGAGATGTTCATGTTTAGTAACTTCCTCATCATCATAAGGTGCACTAGATGCACTAACATGACTAGCCATAAATGTGGTGAAGTTACATACACGCGGTGATTCTTCTCCCGAACTCACTGACTCGACCTTGCTATCACTAAGCGTGACGTTTAAGGTAACTTTGCCTTTCCCTTGACGTTTCAATCTAGTTGAACGCTCGTGATCTTTGAGAACCTCTCCCTCACACTCATAACATCTCTCCTTGTCTTTGAGAAATCTTTCTTTTCTTTTTCAAAATTTTTCTTTCCCGATTTATATTTTTTATCTTTCTCAAAACTTTTCCTATCTTTGGAAGTGTTTTGCTTTTTGAGTTTAAGAAATTTCTTGAATTTTTTAGCAAAAAGGGCCAAATCATCTAAATCAGAATCGAATGATGCTTCCTCTATCTTTTTAGACACTTGCTCTCTCCTTTTATATTGAGATTTAAGTGCAATACCTTTATATTTAGGCTTAACTATTTTTCGAAACATATCTGTCTCGTATATTTGAAGATCTTCTACAAGTTCTTCTAACCTAAGAGTGTCTCACAAATTAAGAATGGTAACCCTAGGAATAAAACATGCAAGAAGCGATCTCAAGATTTTCTTAACCATTCGCGTCTCGGGTATTTTCTCACCTAAATTGAAACTTGAGTTAACTATGTCGAACAGTCTTGCATAAAACTCGTAGAAAGATTCAAATTCAAGCATAGTGATTATTTCAAATTGTGTGGCGAGATTCTGCAGCTTAGAAGCTTTAACATAATCGGTACCCTAGTGAGTGAGTTGGAGGGTATCCCGGGCTTCTTTAGATGTGGTGCACGCCATAATACCGCGAAACTCGTTAGGGGTGACGGCTCCATAGATGGCACTCAAACTGTGGGAATTAAAGTTGCTCCATTTAAATTTTTCCTCTGTCCACTGAGATACATGTTTAGGGCTGACAAAATTATCAACTGCGATAGTGGAAGGATTCAAACCTCTTTCACAAACTATCCGAACACGTTCATCTATGGCCTTTAAAGTAGACCTCATCCTAGCTTTCCAATATGCATTGTTGGTACCATCAAAGATGGGCACTCGATTATAAAAATTCTCCATTAAAATTTGATATGTCAAAGATCTACAATTGTTCAAAAAAATGGATATCAAAGAAAAAATAATTTTGCAGAAAAAGATCACACAATAGTTTAGTGCAACAGGCTCTGATACCAATTTGAGAGTGTGGTTGCGAGCTTAATAGAATATTTATATAATTAAATGTCCACAAAACACAAATCCAAATTATTACCAAATTTTAATGTGATTAATTTAAGTTTACATGTGATGATTGATCCAAACACACAAAATTAACTATGCATGCAAGAGCAAACAAATATGAGAAAAATCCCTAAAAGGGGCAAAACCTATTTTAGCACTTTTGAGTTTTACAAGAATGCTGCTTACAAAAACTCTAAAAAATACGGCTCAGTCTTGAGATATCCACAGGTGGCGGTCCACCCTCGGTATCCACCGATCAACTTTCGTTTTCCTTCAGCAGTTATCCCCTCAAGAACCATAAGGTCAGCAGTGAAGAATGCTTCTCCACAAGAGTAACTTCAAATACGAAATACTAAGGTTTCAAACGGATTAACACATATATTGGGGATGAAATTTTTGAATCAAAACAGGTTTTAAACCTAAACAAAGGGAGGACTTTTGCAACAGGTATGCATTTCTTTTATTTGTAAAAAGTCTCTGTGAAAAACTGTACGAAGCAGGTATTAATAAGTCGGCACAAAATTTGAGGCCGCATCTTTCATTCGAATGAAAATAAGCATTGTTCGAATGAGTATAACATTTCATTAAAATGAAAGAAAGTTCATTAGAATGAAAACACTATCTCATTTGAAAGAGCTTCAAACGAGGCCAAACAGTACACCCTCATTAGATGCATGTTCTATAAAATGAGTAAACGTGGCTTCTAATGAGTTTGACATCTCGTTCAAACGAGAATAACTTCTTGTCTGAATGAAGTCAGCAAATTTTGAAAATCTTTTAAACATAAAAGTTGCTTTGTTTTTATTAAAAATATATCCCAATATAAACATAATTAATTCTGAACTCCAAATTTATTAATAGATTCATAATGTGGAGATCATCTTGAATCTGGAGATGTTGGAGAATCGGTTCTTCGTGATGGCTTGAGTCATATGTTAACGGGATACGCCAAAATCTATGTAAGCCTAAGCTATGAGCAAATGACAAAAATTATGCTCTTACAATAGTGTATTGAGTACGTGATGGTTTCTCCTATTAGTTAGTATATGGAATTGTAATTTAGAGAATGACTAATAATTTGAGGAGTTCGTTGAGATCAATTTCACATCTTACTTGGAGTTCTAGTTCCCTCTTTTCACCATATTATACCTAATGTTAAAGAATTGAATATTCCCATGGATAATAAAAAATTATAAATCCTTTAGAATTATAAAAGGGTAATGCATTGATGGGTATTGGTTGTTTGGACTGGATTTTGGGTATATATAGAAAACTCGTGATGAAGAATATTCATCGCATGAATTCTAACATTCTGATTATTAAGACAAAAATTCTATGTTGAGATTAGCCTTAATGAATAGTACATGCGTTATGGCCCTTACATATAAGGGGAAGATAAAAATGATTAAAAGATGGGAGCTAATTCTAAATTAAAGAAAGATATTTCTTAAGTATCTTTAGGTTAATACTATGGGTCATGTATAGTTATCGTTCTATGTTGCATGACTCTGGTTAAAGTCATGGTCTTGCTATATTATTTATGTTTTATGGAGGAGGGCAAATGGGTGTGTTGATTATGAATTGAGGGCAGAAGTGTGTGCTGGTTTATTATGTCTGCGCCAACTAAAAAATGAGGACTTGCGTGCTAGTGACCTTGGCATAAATGGGGGATAGTAAAAAATTATTTAGTGTACTAGTGTCGCCTCAATAAATGGGGGCTAGTCCCGGTTTATATATATATATATATATATATATATACACACTAGGATATGCCCATGCCTAAAGGTACAACGATATTCGAAAAAGCTAACATAATAAAAACAAAATAAATGTTGACCCAACTTACTTTTAATACAAATAGATTAATTTTTTTTTTAAAAAATGGACAAAGCTTCCCTTATTTATAGTACTATCTACCTGTTTAGAGTATAAAAAAAATACTTCAACAGCCAAATAAAAAGTCATTAATGAACCTTGTATAAACTACGTCATCTATTTTACAGTATTCCACATAAACTCTATGTGGTGCAAAACCTAGCAATTTAAATAAAATTGGGCATAATCTCCTCTACTTATAGGACCACCCACCTATTTAAGGTATAAAAACACTTGAACAATGAAATAAATAGTGACTCATGTCACCTATTTAACAATTCAATCCAAAAACTAACAATTAAAAAAAAACGACAGAATTTCATTTGTTTATAGGACAATTCGCCTTGTTTAAAGAAAACAAATACTAATAAATATATTATTACTTTATAACGGACATCATATAAACAATTAAAAAGAACTTAATCCATCACGGATTATAATTCACGCCGCAACCAAATAACTACGCAGATTAGCCATTTTTTCCACTGCAATGTTTCATTCCTTAAAGGTAGACACTCCTTTGCAATTTCGAGTTGTCGGCATTTTGCTGAAAAAAATAAATTGAAAAATAAAATATTAGTGCGACAATTTGAAAAACGCACATAGATTCAATGACTAAAAACCAAACCATATCCTCGTAACTAATTTATTAAAATAATTTCAACATAACACATGAGATAGAATGGATATGAGATTGGAGCATGAACCATTATGAGGGGCATCATATTTTGTGCTCTAGAATATTATTTTAAAAGCTCATAAAAACAATATTATAATAATGGAAAAAGTTGGAAACAAAAATATAGTGGGAGAGGTAATGACACTGCATAAGTCATGTTCACAATAAGCCACAAAGACACATAAGTAGTAACATACCTAGGAATATTGTGAATCTTCCAAATAAGCAAAAAAACAAATTCAACGATGATCTGAAAAGAAAAAAAATCATGAAATGAAAAAAAAAATAGAAATAATAAATTCATTTAAGAAATTAATAAAGCGTGACATATGAACAAAGATGAAAAATAAAGCAAACATAACAACTATCACATAACAATGGTATTATCTACATAAGAATTAGTTTCTATTGGGCCTACCGTATATGTACAGGTTCGGTGCAGAACTTGGTGGTGTTGTATTTGACACAAACATAGGGAGTTGTCTTAAAATCCATTCAGCATCTTTCAACTTGCTACACAAACAAATATAACTTCAAGGATTTGGCTTTGGGAACCAGAAACTGACAACTACTATGACTGTTACGACTTCATAAATAAATATACAAAAAAATCAGTGCAGTCTAAAACGACTACTAAACCAACTCTAAAACAACAACTAAACTAAGTTTAAAACAACAACAAAATCGAGTCTCAATGCTATCTATAAAATAACTTTAACTCATAACAACCAAATCATAAATCTGCAGCAAACCAAATGAAAAAAAATCATATGAACAAATAGATATTAAAAGAAAAACCAAACGTAGGAATCACAGCAAACAAAAATCATATGAAAAAATAGATATTAAAAGAAAAACAAAACATAGTTCAGGTCTGTCATGAGAAATACTGTGCGCGTATAACCTGTAATGTCACTTTTGAGTCATCTAAGGTGCCCTTATTTTCCTTTTCATTATAAGCAATGTAAACACTCTCTTCTTTGGATTCAACCTCTTCTCCAATGATTCGGCCCTTAGTATATGAATTCAACATTGTTGCTGAATTCAAACAATCATTTTGACCATCAATAACATCTTGTCAAGCACCATTATCATCATGAAAGATATGGTGAACCGCATTTTAATCTTTTTCCTTGAGATTCTTCTCATCGTTCTCTGCTTCCTTAACGAAAGTTTCCAGCTCCTCTGGGTCACATTTTTCATGACCTGTGCTCACAATTATGTCATATGTAAGCCAAAGTTTCCATTCGAAACATCCTACATATTGGATTATTATTTTGAAGAATTTAAATTCAAAGCCTACAAATTAATAAAGAAAACATATTGTAGACCATGATTATTGAACACATGAACTCGAATGAAATAAATACATGTAAATTCTCATAAAGGCATGCGATTATTGTATGGAGAGGATTAATAAAACTAATTTTTGAAAGAACCTTTTATAGAAAGGCATGTGTGTTCTGGTGCTAAGCGAGTTGTCGTATTTTCTGTCAAGTTCAAGCCCAACTTTGCGACCAATTCACCTTTTATCTTTGTCATCATGGGCCTCTCCCACCTGTGTAATGGGAAATGTTTTCTCCATTGGTAGTTTCAACTTCCTAGACTCAGATAGCCTTAGGATCTCATCTTATCCTTCAGCGCCTGCCCTCAGATAGCCTTCGGTATTGTAACTATTTCTTCAATAAGATGGTTGTAGCTGTAGGAAGGCGAATGGTTGCTCTGTACCGATCAGTCAATGATGCAGCCTCCCCTTGTAATGTCATATAGTGACCACCTCTCTTCAAAAGATTAATGCCTACTCTTTTGGTTTTTGGTACACCTATTGTATCTAAGACAACATCAAATTGTCCTTTAATTGTTACTTCAAGATCCTTAGAAGTATAATAAATAGTCTGCTCTGCACCAGCTGCCAAATGTCATGGATTACTTAAGTTTTATGTTATGTACAAACCGTACAAATGTCAAGGCTTGTTCTTAAAACACACGGTGGTGCAGCGGGTGATTCTACTTGTGTGTGCGTGACAAAGAAGGAGAGATAAATATGTAATTGTCAAATTAGCCTAAACTAATCATATAAGATAAAACTTAATTAAAGATAATTAGGCTTTTACATATTCTCTAATTTTCTCTCTTATATTCTGAAATTGGACTACACTTCTGTAGGAGATTCTTCCCACAATAATTATTGCAATTGCAGGAATGCCCCAAAAGTGTTACGAATGCAAAAAAAGAAAAATAGAGAACTATATACGTGGTTCGACCATGAGACTGGCCTACGTCCATGGGGGTAAAGGGGGAGTACTTTTTATTAGAGAAATGGGATGGCAATAGCCGGAGTGCTAGTTTTGCTAGCTGAGAGTTTAGTCTATTGTGTGTTAGTTATAATTACCTTATAATGTGGGTAAGATACACCCATTTATAGACTTAGTGTACCACGCTTGTAGGCTACTTCGTACTTAACTCTATCTATAATGATCTTATTAGATCTGATCATATCTAAGCCATCATATCCAAGTACTCCGCATGACCTCCTTCCGTAATTCGCCATATGTTTGGCCACGTGGCTCAGACCATGTGATCTTAGTTAATCTTATCCTTTCATTTGCCCCCAAGATGGGGGGGGGGGGGGATTAGTTGAAAGCACCGATCGACCTTACCTTGATTTGTTATATGAGTGTTCCACCTACCACGTTATTCGACCAGACTCCTTGGATTATTTATCTACCACGTGTATATCAAATTTGGAGCTATTTTTATATGCAGTTATTTTTGGAGGCGCGCGAAGTAGTGCAGTTTGCGCACATATTTCAAACATCGGGATGTGTGTCCAACGTAGGGGTGAAATCGGTACGGTATGGTCGGTAACGACCCCTTACCAATACCAAAACCACATTCTATATGGTGAAACCGTACCGTACCAATTTACCGACCGGTACATCAAAACAAAAACCAAAACCAAACCGACCGGTTTTTCGGTATTTTCGAATTTTTTTGGTTTCGGTAAGTTCGGTTTCAATTCGGTTTTTTCCCGGTAAATACCAGAATTTTAAATCGGTTTATGCATTCGGTAAATCTGGTATATATTTTGATATACCCATTTCTAGCTGTTACAATTTTTAGCATTTCTAGTTGTTTGGAACAATTAGAAACATACACAAACAGGTACAATTTCTAGCATTTGTAGCATTTGGAACAATAGATTTAAACAGATACGAGACCAAACTATAACCGATTTACTTTAACACTTAAACCAAATACTCAAATAAATAAATTTAAATTCAAAGAGAATATAAAAACTCACTCATGAGAAATGAAATAAATAGAAGTAGTATGATACCCAAAATAATTTGACACTGCACAAAAAGTTTGGTACTGTATTTCGGGACGGTAATTTTGGTACGATATCGGTACGGTAAATTCCGTAAATCGGGTTTTTGTATCTAAAAACCAAAACCAACCAAATTTTTGACGGTATTTTTGGTTTCGGTAAAATCAGTTTTCGATATTTCATAATACGAAACCAAAACCATTTTTTTCTGGACTAAAACGGTATGGTACGGTAAAACCCCGTACCGATTGCACCCCTAGTCCAACGTCATCAGTATAAGTAATGATGGAATGTGAGTGCATGACATGCTTTCCTAAACATTGTGACGACTTTGAGGAGATGCCTCTCCAGAGAGTATAAGGGTTTTCAACCCTTATACCTTGTGGGACACCCCGCCTAATTAAATATCGGGTGATCAGTCATTTATTCAATTTAAAACAAAATATCCAGTTGTATCAGCATTTGCATCACTGTCAAAAAACTTTTTATTAAATACTAATCACCTAATATTTAAAAAGCCTCATGTCAAATTTTATCTTGAATTAACAATCAACCAAATAAATGAATAAATAAACATTCATCATCCAATACAATCTCATAAGAAATTAATTGACAAGGTGAATTAATTGAGTCTGGAGTAAACACATATAGAATAAAATCCCACTACAATAGTCTGATATGAAATAAAGCTTAATAATTGAAATAAAAACAAATGTCAGATGTAACAATCTCTAAACAAGAATGGGCAACATGCCTTGACTGATATAAAGTGCTCCAAATGAGTCAAGGATAAGTGGAGGTGTCTAATACCAAGGTCCTGTAACTTCCACAACAGCTACAACACGTCAAGTAATGGGAACTCTAAGCTTGGTGTCCTTGTGGCTGGGCACCTGATGCAATATATACACACACACACACACACAAAAGGAAGAGATTTGCAAGAAACGGGTCAGTGCCCGAGTTGAAAATAGTTTTAAAGCAGCAAGTGTTTAAATTGCATTAAACAATTAATATTATATACATGTTAGTCACGTGCTCTAACTTGAGATTCTCACCTCTCAACCATTGTGCACGCCTAACGCATTCTCCTAACCCATCCTAATTACACCATCCCACCTAAGTAGTTGAATGAAGTCTCTTACTATTATGCCCAAGTCATTGTGCCCACCCGTAACACCTGAATAATACATTCTTGCATTTCCAATATTGATTAATCGAATTCAAGTATCACATTAATCCCTTGAGCTTTCACGTACTTAATATATTTTTGACATCATTATCATCATGTTCTACTAAGCAACACAGTAGAATAAGCACAAGTATATATATATATATATATCACCGTTATAATATATACAAATATCGCAACCCACATAGGCTAAACTAACGGTGCGTACATACTCTGCTATCAAGTCCCGGTACCTCACGTACATAATAAGGACTATAGATTCTGAATCTCTCAGGAATCGTAATAAAACAAATCAAACACAAACTGGAGTCAAACATGGACCACGATGTAATGGCTCACGCACATACCTACGCACCCATATAACCTGAACTTATCCACTCACAGATAAGTCCTTCTTTGATCCCATGCTGTGAGGTACCAATCTATAATCACCCCCGAAGGGATCCTTAAGACAAGTTTGTCCCCTTCGAGACCTCCCAACGATAGCAAGTATGGTAGGTATATCATACACATAAAAATCCATACAATAGGTATTCACACAACCTAAGTATTTATACGTTCAATATTGGTATACATACATCCCATATTACAACTCTCACACATTGTATTTATAATCCGTATATCATACGTAAAATTTAATTAACGTCATAACTCTCCTCGTATAAATTCAAGTACCTTTCCATATCCCAAAGGTTTATAACGTCACCCAATTTTTTTTCCTTAGGTTAATTTAGTACTATAGTGTCCCCCTACTGCTGGTATTAACCCTAAGTCATCATTCATCTGAATTAAACCCCAATCCATCAAATTTCCAATCGTAATGCATTCGAAGAATACTCGTAAAGTTTCCCATTCGATACATAATGAAACTTTCTGACCTCCCCTAAGTCCCCTTATATTCAATTAATCAACATTAAGGGTTCTTAAAAGTCAGGGTTGGATCGAAACTTAAAAGGAAAAACATGTCACAAATTGCAGGGGTGTCGATCGATCGATCGACATTATTGAGTCGATCGATCGATCCATTAGATATTGGCCTACGATTTCTGCATAATTTTGCCTACGGGTTGCTTCAATTTTAAACCTCAAATCATCCATTACAATGTCCCAAACGCCCAAATAATTATACTAAATGTTACACCAACATAAATACATAAGTTCTAACGTATTAGAATCATCAAATCATCATGGGGCATAGTTTTCTTGGATTAAATTATGAATATTTCTTAAAAACCCTAGTTCCTCAATCTTTATTCAAGAACAACATAAATCTCAGATTTAATTCGAAATTCCCAACTCTTAAATTATGATTTCTTTTTTTCCCCTATATTTTGAGAAGTTTATCTACATGCAAAACCTACCCATATTCAACATTAAATTCTTCAAATTCATTAAATGCGAATTATTCAAGGTTTTCTCCAATTCTAAACTACCATGGATAATATATGCACTAAATCATTGTAAGATAAATAAATTTCCTTTAATGGAAGTTCTGATCCTTTGAAGAAGATGGTATTGGGGACGATCCTCTCTTTTCGATTTACGCGTGGGTGGTGACGGTGTTGCAAACAGTGTACCGGTGGTGACTCTAGGCTTGAAAACCTCTTCTTCTTCCTCATCTCATGACCTTATTAGATTTTGTGAATTCTAACCCTAGAAGGAAACTCCTCTCATCTGATATAACGTTTGAATTTTCGTTGGTTTACTTACTCCAAAAATTAAAGTGACCGAAATACACTCTCGGTGTGCCGGTTTGGCCTAAAAGTGCCCCAGGACCCAAACTAAACCCCCGAGTAGACTTTTCTGACTATCTCGACCCTTTCAGACACTTTGGCGCACTCAAAATGACCATATGGGTGAGTTATACATAATATAGTTCTATTCCATTAAATTTAATCTCGACATGGCTGACATGCGTGTCCCGACTTAATTTCCATAATTGTCGTATTATTCACTTGCGATAATTTTAATAAATTCATAATCGCATATTACTTTACTCACTAAGTAATATTCACATGATTCACATCAATAATACTAACTCTCATCACGCTAGTAAATATCTATTTAAATTCAGATTAATCATAAAATTATTTCTCATAATTTAATTCAATTAATCCCATAATTAAAATTATTAAAATTTATGGGGTATTACATACTTCCCCCCTAATAACGGAATTTTGTCTCGAAATTCAGAATATAAAGGTATACCTGGTAAGAATAACTCTGGATATTTATCACGCATCACATCCTCGTTCTCCCAGATAGACTATTCGACATTGTGATGCCACCACTGAACACGTACAAACGGTACTATCTTCGACCTCAATTTCCTCTTTCTACGGTCTAGGTTAGCAATTGGTCCCTCCTCGAAGGAACTATCAGGATGTATATCAATCTCCTCGAAAATAATATGAGTGTGGGCCAACTCATCCCAAAGATTTCTTCTCCACGAAGAAATATGGAACACATCATGAATCCTATGTAAGTACTCCGGTAGCCCAAGTCGGTAAGCCACTGGCCCAATTCGCTCAATAGTAGGGAATGACCCCACATACAAGGGTGCCAACTTCCCCTTATTCCCAAATCGAATTATCCCCTTCATAGGAGATACTTATAGCAATACTGGTCCCCCACTTTAATTCTCAAAAGAACCTTTTTCGCATTGACATGGCTCTTTTGTCTACCCTAACTAGTCCGTATACGACTATGTATCATCTCAATCCCGTCCGAAGTATCCTGGATTACTTCGGGCCCAAGTAGCTTGTTGTCCCCAACCTCTAGCCAACACGCTGGAGCAGGACGAGGCCTACCGTATAATTTCTTGAATGGAGTTATACAAATAGTAAACTACTATGAGTTATTGTACGCAGACTCCATCAGTGGAAGGTACTGCTCCCCACCTCTCGTAAACTCGAAAATACACATACGTAATAATTATTCCATCATCTGATTAGTCCTCTTAGTTTGTATATTCGTCTGTAGTTGATGGGTCGTACTTAATCCCAACTCTGTACTCATTGCCTCCTTAAAACTCTCCGAGTAATGGATTACCAATCTTGTCCCCATCAGACACAATATTGATTGGTAACTCATGCAGTCTCACTACCTCGGCGGTAAAAATCGCTTTTATTACCTTACATTAAAATATTTCATCTTTGTTTTTACCAATACTACTTGGTGAGTACTCCATGCCTTATCATCTTTGGCCAACACTTTCCCATTCTGATGGGTCTTACATGCTAACGTCTATAGCCTTTTTATATACTAGCAAAAGGTCCCCTCCTTCCTAGGTGTTGACTACTCCCCCTTTGAAACCTTAGACTCCCTTCATGGGAACAATTATACCCGACTACCCATGTCAGACTTCCGCATCTTCAATTAATCTTGATGTAATCCTCGTCATGTTACTCCTATGTATAGAGTAGCTCTTGATTACCCTCAAAATTTTAAAATGTACATTTTCTGTACTTACTAGCACTATTATTAACCTTATTCGTTTACTCTTTCATTTCTGGTGTCACACCTTAATATAATCTCGTTTCCCCACGTCTCATTTGTCACTAGTTTACAAATACATCTACGTACATATAAAAATTTTCCACTTCTTTTCATCGCGAAAGATACCTAAAATCTCAACTAACTAGGGCGTCCATACACCCTGTATCCCGTGCATTTATGCACAAATTCACTAATTATAATATTCTTATTTCTTATCAAATCTTATATACTTGGCCGGGTCATATAGTGAGGTTCAAATCAACTTCCCCACTAATCGTAAATCAATTTGTCTCTAAGTTTTCCCACCGATTTACTTGTGTTGTAACGTTCTACATTATTCCTCACATAATCACTACACGACTCTACCTGCCTGAAATTGCAATGTAAACATCAAATCCTATTTATAACTACATATACTTATAATAACTAAGGTATTAAGCTTGTGTTCTAAAGGCCCGAACCTTTACCAACTTCCGACCTTTGCTAAGTTTCATGCGTGGTATATCTCGCAAAATGATATCCAAACAAGGAACCCCCCGATACACTAACATTATCGGTCGTTGAGATTCTTTAGGCCCTTAGTCAACAGTACGCACACTAAAATTTCGTTTCTTAACATAAAAATCTACTCATCCACGCTCGTGATACAAATGACAACACACATTACCGTGCTCTTATTAACACTAGTTTCTGAACGCGAATAAAACACGAGCCATATTCCTCTACCTAATAATAAACCAGTTTATCCTGAATCATATCAGTAAACATCCTTAATCACCGGGATTACATATAACAAGATAACATACTTACCGAAGTCTATGATACAATACCGTGTATACACACACACACACACGCTCAACCAACATTCAGGTGATACCTCTAAAAATAATATATTTCATCTTAGAATAATGAACATGATAGTCTTATCACATAATCTACTACTGCTCATACCCTCGGTATTCAGTTACTACAAAGGATTATAATAAATTTCTACTTTCATAATTCTCAATAGTAGTAAAAATAATTTACATGCTACAAACATCCCCCTAGTGTACACACCCGCTCCTCATACAGGTGACACCAAACATCCCGCTACTAAACGGTAAACATATTCATAGCCTACTATCCCGACTCACAACTCGAAATTTAGCGCTAATAATCAAATATAATAACTCATCCATGCCAAAAAAATCTATCCTGTACTCGTATGGATGAAGTAAAATTCTATTTTCCGTTGTCTGGTCACGGGTCCCTGAGCATAACTCTCGTGCCAGATCCAACCCGTGACTTACTGTTATAGTTTTATATTCAAGATCGCATCTTCTAGTTACCCCTTGCCTCGATCAGGGTAATATTTTTTCCCGTGGCCTATCACTTTGCAACTATATTAATTTCTAGAAAAACTCTCTTATTTTCGTTCTGGCTTATTGGCCTTCCCTGCCATTCCCTCAACCCTAATGGTCCCGAGGAATAATTATACTGCTATTACTATTGAGGAACCTGTTGGCCCTACCGAGTTTGCCACTCTCCGGCTAGTCACTTTCGGATCTAAATCCCTTAGTGATGTTATTATTCCAAAAGTTTCGCTCCCATTATTATAATCTACTGGCATTATTCTTGTCTACATCCTAGCCAGTTTTTTCTCACCTTCTAGATGTAGATAAGTTTTACATAGGTGGCCCTAGTCCCTATAAGTAGGAAACTTTCCTGGTCCATTCTCATATTTATAGCCCCACTGGCCATGTTGGTGTTTCCTTCTATTGGATAGAGTAGTCTTGACTCTGATTGCTACTCTACATTGTCCCTTTGGTTCCGCTAGCCTTCTGGAACTCGTCGTTGGTCTTAATGGTCCTGACTGATTCCACCGTCACTTGATAGAAATTTGACTGGTCTAAAACATTCAAATGGGTCCCTTACTAGGTAAACCCTTCTGTGACGCTTCACTAGCACTGTTAAATCCAGTCTTGTTCTTAGGTTAGATTTTCTAACCCTATTGTCTCCTTCTTCTTAGAAGTTTAATGTGAACTTATACACATGTGATCCAGACGATGTCAACATAAGTTATCCTAACCAGATTTCCCTTTCGCTCCTGTGAATCCTTCCTACGGGTCCATTTTTTATCTACGAACCCTTTATCATTCTCCGTATCCCCTTCGTCAGGTACGAAGTTTGCTAAACAATTCATCGACTCTTTCATGATTGGTCACCATCTATCTTACTTTTGATAGGTTTCCAAACTCCAATCACATCTCTGTCAGAACGAAAGAGGGAAGACTTTTCAATCACTTCTCCCAAATCCTTCAATTCAGTTTATATCTACTTCTTATATTGGATGACCAACTCATATCACCTTAATACTTCTCCTAAGAGCAAGGGTTGTACCTTAAATTTTTAGTCCTCGGTGTCGTTGGACTACACCCTACACAATTATCTGTGGATTAACTCCATCCGTCGGTCAATCACACTACCTCTCCTTCCCGACTCCTTACAGGTGACTCTTCTAAAGAGTCCTCATGATTCTCCCCTACCTACAGAACTGGGTGAGTTTGGAATTGTACCATTGTTCTCTTATGATGATGCTTGGGGAAACTACTGTTTATTATTATAATCGTCATTTGTTCCGACAATATTTATGGTGACTTCTAATGCGTTTACCATTTCCAAAATAGTCCATGGTTTCTGCTGAGCTCTTCCCATCGTAATCCTTCTAACGTCCTTCGCTGGTCGTTCTGTATTGTTCGATGTACCATGCCCAACCGAAATCGTATATGAATCACCTAAACTATTCTTAATAGTAGGAGAACGTAAGTCGCATATGTATAGGAATACAATAATCATAAAATAAGGTTCTATATTAAAAAATGCTACGCTGAATCGTGAAAAGCCGTACAGATCCTAAGGACCCTAGAACCTGATGCTCTAATACCACATGTGACATCCCGCATAATTAAATACCGGGTGATCAGTCATTTATTCTATTTAAAACAGAATATCCAGTTGTATCAGCATTTGCGTCACTGCCGAAAAACTTTTTATTAAATACTAACCACCTAATATTTAAAAAGCCTGATGTCAAATTTTATCTTGAATTATAAAACAACCATATAAATGAATAATTAAACATTCATCATCCAATAGAATCTCATAGGAAATGAATTGAGAAGGTGAATTAATTGAGTTTGGAGTAAACACATTCAGAATAAAATCCCACTACAATAATCAGATATGAAATAAAGCTTAATAACTGAAATAAAAATAAATGTCTGAAGTAACAATCTCTAAACAAGAATGGGCAACAGGCCCCGGCTGATATAAAGTGCTCTGAATGAGTCAATGATAAGTGGAGGCGTCTAATACCAAGGTCCTGTAACTTCCACAACAGCTACAACACGTCAACTGATGGGAACTCTAAGCTTGGTGTCCCTGTGGCTGGGCACTTGATGTAATATATATATATATATATATATATATATATATATATATAGAGAGAGAGAGAGAGAGAGAGAGAGAGAGAGAGAGAGAGTCAGGCTCTCCAACATACCTCCTATCAACATACCCATTTTTTAAAATAGTAAAAAAATAATTTTGAGATGATATTTTTTATATGAGTTCATGATATTTCAATGTGCTCTTGTAAAAAAACTCAACTGAAAATAATATCTTTTGTTATTTTTAAAAAATAAGTAAAAAAAGGACAGCTTTTACCCTATATAATAGTCAGATTTTTTTACCTATTTTTTTAAAAATAACAAAATACATTATTTTGAGCTGAATATATTTATAGGAGCAAATTGAAATATCAAAACCCATATAAAAAATATCAACTCAAAATTATTTTTTTTACTATTTTAAAAAAATAGGTATGTTCATAGGTATGTTGGAGAGCCTGACTCTCTCTCTCTCTCTCTCTCTCTCTCTCTCTCTCTCTCTCTCTATATATATATATATATATATATATATATATATATATATATATATGGGTTTGGGTGCGATTTGGTGGTGATTGGGCTGTGGCGGGAGTGGGGTGGTTCTTGGTTTTGCGTTTGTGTTGCTATGGTGGTGATGGCCTTTGTTTGGCCGTAGTTCGTTGTTGTGGTTGTTCACGATGGGCTTGTTCAGTGGGTGGTCCTTTACCGGCTGGGTTTGGCTTGTGTTGGACCTTGGTCATAGCCGCTACTACTCCTTCCACCTTCTAGTCCTTTACCACCTGCCACTTTTTTGGCCTTTCCCCTTCCCTGTCGCAACCTCTTTGCTATGCTTCATGTTAGATGTGGATTGGGTTTTGGTCTCATTTGGTGGCTCCTCTCACTGTTATCAGCTTGATCGACTGGTGACCATCGCTGTGGCGAGGGCTTCTTGCCGGTGATTGTGGGGTTGATTTCCAACCCCTGGTGGTTTCGTTCTGAGAAGTTTTCTCCATTTCTTCTACTCCCCCCTTACTGTCCGTGTGGTTTGTGATTTTGGAGCGCTATTTTGGGGTATGGCTGTTCCTTGTGTTGCTCACCACCGGAGCCGGTTCCGGCATAGTTTGATGGGATTGGCGGTATGTGGAATTGGCTTGGAGTGATGCACTGTGGCCGGGGTTGCGATGGTTGATTCTCGGGTGCTATGCCCAATGATTATGGATCTTCTGGTCCGTGGATCAACATGTTTGGGTCCTTCGGTTGCTTCTGTTGCCGCCAGGGCTAGTGGCTTGTCTGCGTTACCACTGTTTCGGTTGCGCTTTGCGGGTCGGGTTATGATTTGGATGGTTTGGCCATCCGGGTTTTCAAGGAGGTGGGTCATGGTGTCCACTTGGTTTTGGTGGTTTTATTTCTGGTTGTTTGTTTCGGCTATTTGTTTTTCCTTGGATACAATTGTTTTGTTATTCATGCTGCCCTTGTGGCTTTTGTTACCTAGGCCTAGGTACTTGTGTTTTGACTAGTTTGTTGTTCCATTGTTTTATTGTTGGCTAGCTGCGCATGTGCTCTAGCATACGAGGGTATGCCCTCTTGGATCTTGTAACTATTTCTTTTCAATATACTTTAATTACCGAAAAAAAAAAAAAATATATATATATATATATATATATATATATATATATATATATATATAGAGAGAGAGAGAGAGAGAGAGAGAGAGAGAGAGAGAGAGAGAGAGAGAGAGAGAAGGAGAGAGAGAGAAAAGATTTGCAAGAAACGAGTCAGAGCCTGAGTTGAAAATAGTTTTAAAATAACCAGTGTTTAAATTGCATTAAATAATTAATATTATATACATATTAGTCACGTGCTCTCACTTAAGATTCTCACATCTCAACTATTGTGCACGCCTAACGCATTCTCCTAACCCATCCTAGTTACGCCATCCCACTTAACTAGTTGAAGTAAGTCTCTTACTATTATGCCCAAGTCATTGTGCCCTCCCCTAACACCCGAATAATACATTCTTGCATTTCCAATATCAATTAATCGAATTCAAATATCATATTAATCCCTTGAGGTTTCACGCCCTCAATATATTTTTCACATCATTATCATTATGTTCTATTAAGCAACACAATAGAATAAACACAAGTGTATATATATATATATATATATATATATATATATATATATATATATATATATATATATATATACACACAAATACTGCACCTCATATACGAAACTAATGGTGCATACATACTCTGCTATTAAGTCCCGGTACCTCACGTACATAATAATGACTATCGATTCTGAATCTCTCAGGAATTGTAACAAAACAAATCACACACAAACTGGAGTCGAACATGGACCATGGTGTAATGGGTCACGCACATACCTACGCACCCATATAACCCGAACTTATCCACAAACAAATAAGTCTTGCTTTGAACCCATGCTCTGAGGTACCAATCTATAATCACCCCCGAAAGGGCTCCTCAAAACAAGATTGTCCCCTTTAAGATCTCCTGACGATAATAAGTATGGTAGATATGTCATACACATAAAAATCCATACAATAGGTATTCACACAACCTAAGTATTTATACGTTCAATATTGGTATACACAAATCCCATATTACAAGTCTCACACATTGTATTTATAATCCGTATATCATACATAAATTTAATTAACGTCATAACTCTCCTCGTATAAATTCAAGTACCTTTCCACATCCCAAAGGTTTACAAAGTCACCTAAATTTGTTTCCTTAGGTTAATTCAGTACTATAGTGTCCCCCTACTGCTGGTATTAACCCTATGTCATCATTCATCTGAATTAAACCCAATCCATCAAATTTCCAATCGTAATGCATTCGAAGAATACTCATAAATTTTCCATTCGATCCCATACATAATGATACTTTCCGGGCCTTGACTATAACCCTACTGACCTGCCCTAAGTCCCTTTATATTCAATTAATCAACATTAAGGGTTCTTAAAAGTCGGGGTTGGATCGAAAATTAAAAGTAAAAACAAGTCACAAATTGCAGGGGTGTCGATCGATCGAAGAAAGGGGTCGATCGATCGATCAGTCGATCGATCGACATTCTTGAGTCGATCGATCGATCGATCCATCAGATATTGGCCTACGATTTCTGCATAATTTTGCCTACGGGTTTCTTCAATTTTAAACCTCAAATCATCCATTACAATGTCCCAAACTCCCAAATAATTATACTAAATGTTACACCAACATAAATACATAAGTTCTAACGTATTAGAATCATCAAATCATCATGGGGCATAAATTTCTTGGATTAAATCATGAATATTTCTTAAAAACCCTAGTTCCTCAATCTTTATTAAAGAACAAGATAAATCTGAAATTTAATTCAAAATTCCCAGCTCTTAAATTATGATTTATTTTCCCCCTATATTTATCTACATGCAAAACCTACCCATATTCAAGATTAAATTCTCCAAATTCATTAAATTTCAATCATTCCAAGTTTTCTCCAATTCTAAACTACTATGGATAATATATGCACTGAATCATTGTAAGATAAATAACTTGCCTTTAACGGAAGTTTTGATCCTTTGAAGTTGATGGTATTAGGGATGATCCTCTCTTTCCGATTTACGCGTGGGTGGTGATGGTGTTGCAAACGGTATACCGGTAGTGGCTCTAAGCTTGAAAACCTCTTCTTCTTCCTCCTCTTATGGCCTTATTAGATTTTTTGAATTCTAACCCTAGAAGGCAACTCCTATCATATGATATAACCTTTGAAATTTCGTTGGTTTACTTACTCCAAAAATTAAAATGATCGAAATACCCTCCCGGTGTGCCGATTTGGCTCCGGGACCCAAACTAAACCCCCGAATAGACTTTTCTGACTATCTCGACCCTTCCGGGCACTTTGGTGCACTCGAAATGACCATATGGGTGACTTATACATAACATAATTTTATTCCATTAAATTTAATCCCGACACGGCTGACACGTGCGTCCCGACTTAATTTTCGTAACTGTCGTATTATTCACTTGCGACAATTTTAATAAATTCATAATCACATATTAATTTACTCACTAAGTAATATTCACATGATTCACATCAATAATACTAACTCCCATCACGCTAGTAAATATCTATTTAAATCCGGATTAATCATAAATTTATTTCTCATAATTTAATTCAATTAATCCCATAATTAAAATCATAAAAAATTTCGGGGTATTACACCTTGGAACTTTCACCAGTTGCCAAGGTAATCCAAACTTTCACTCTTTTTCTATATCCAGTGTTCCCACTTCTTCTTCATCTTTTTCATTTTCTTCATTTGCCATGTCTAGGCATTTTAGAAAGTATGAAGTTTCTTCAGCCTACAACTTTCAGGAATTCCGTGATTAATATAGAATCATGATAACGTTGTCTTGAGAGTCTCCCTTGAGGAGGAAGACATATTTGATATTCTCCATGAGGAGGTGGCTTTCTTGACTGTGGAAATACTTGAGGGGGTGCGGTTTTCCATCCACCCATTTCTGTTAAGGGTGCTGTGTTATTACGGAATACTCCTTGCCCAACCAAATGGAAGTTTCTTCCATATTGTAATGGGGACAGTGTCTGTAAACCAAATTTACGGCACCAACCTTGGTCTTGAGGAGATTAGGTATTGTTACGACCTGAGGTCTTCCCCAGACACCGGACGTTACCATTTCCAGGCCTAGGAAAAGACCCGTAATTTGGTCATTTATTTGACCAGATCCAAAAACAACATTGACAAAAATATCATTGTGGTTTCTGGGGCAATTTATGATGAAGGCTATGTTGGGCTAGGGGTTCACACCATAAAGGGGCATCTGGTTGGTCGCCCACTAGTAGTTTATTTTTTATTTTTTTTGTTTATACCTATTATTGATCGATCTAACTTTTTTGCTTGAAGATTGCTTTCTGAACACTAAGCCTTCACATTTTCAAGTAAATCTCAGAGATATAGAAATAGCTTAGAGAAGACCGACCCCGACAGGAGGAGTTCACCCCACTATAGAAAGACCTACGTCCTCCTCAATTACTAGCTTACCTACTACTCCCTCTCCAATTTCACTGCCATTCTAGTTGGTATCCCAATCATTTAGATTGTTGAACAAAAAGTCCCTAAAAATCCAAACCCTGCCGCTCCATACGTGATCTCCACTGAATCTGATTCTAGTGAGAGGGAGGAGGAGTAAGAGGAAGAGGAAGGGGAAGGGGAAGAGCAAGAGGTAATAGGAAGAGGAAGAAGAAGCATAGGAAAATAAAAGAGAGGAAGAGGAACATGAGGATTTTCAATTGATGTTGGACGACTTTTATCCCCCTTTTTTTTTACGAGATGAGTGTGGTTGGTCGACCTTAGAAGGAGGTAGAAGCTGAGGAAGATTTTTATTTTCAAGACTTTACTTTCCCCCCAATACCATCCTCTTTAGACAACATGAGCACCCGAACCACGAAATCGATCGACCTGGCAACTGCCTGAGATAACTTGAACAAACAATTGACTTCCAACATGCAGGGAGGTCGAGATCCCTCGAGTAGTGACCAGAGGAAGAGGAAATTGGTCTCCCTAAGGAAAAAAAATTCCCTTTTACTTGAGCACCAGAGGGCAGAGGCCGAATATACTAAGAAAAAGCAGATCAATAAAACTTCAATCGGTTGTCGTTCTAACGCGCCCCCTCCATCCAACTGACGAGCGATTATTAATGAAGCCGATCAATGGAAACGGTGAAAAGGCCCTTTAGTGCATAATTTAGGTAAAAACAACTATTTCAATTTTAGTTAAATCCAATTTTAACTTCTTAAACCCTAAACATGCATCTAAGTTATTTAATCCATTAAACAATTAAACCATGCGGTAAAAGAAACAATTTCAGGAAATTTCGCGGAAAACCTTTTTTATTTCACTATGAACAGTAACTCACAACTTACAACATAGAAAAATATGAAATGAATCTACTGCAACAAATCCACATAGACATGCAATCTAACTCAACAAAGGACTCCCGCAAGAACCCTCAAGAATCGCAACTCTCATTTTCAGCAAGGTATACCCGGAAGCATCCCCAATGACCTCAGTTAATGTAATCAATGAATGAATTGTGTTTCAGTAAACCCGTTCAAGACCACAAACTACAGAATCGAGTAATTTTATCTTAAATAAACTCTGGATGATAAAAAACTCTATGGGAATTTTCAAAACTGTTACGTTATGTTCTAAAAAGCGTCTATCCAGTGTGGTATTTTTTTCTGAGCAAAAAAGAGTCCAATAAAAATAAAATACGAAAATCGAGGCGGCAGCTCGTTCGACCGACATGCCATGTCGTTAAAACGAGATACGTTGTCGTTCGAGCGACAACTAAAAATGATTTTCTTTTTGAATAACTTCCTCGAATTTTTAATAATTAATTTGACTCAGAAATATTTAAAATACGTTTTCACAAATATTTAATTCCCAATTTTCAAACATGAAACTCATCCATCATTTAATGAAAAGTCTAAATCACATCAATTCTTTTAAGTATTCATACCCGTGTGATCAAGAACAAATAATGCAACTTGACTTGATTTCTTCTTCAAAGCTTTCAATTGCAAATTCTTCAATCTTGAACTGTCGTAGGCTTCAATTAAACTTAAATTAAAACTCCCCTAGACTCAAATTATTTTGTCCGGAATTAAGCCAATTACAAACAAATTGACTCGATTAGAAATTTGTTCCTACAAATCCCTTTGGCTATTCCGGGACAAAACTAAAAAAAAATGCTATAAGACGTAAAACATATCCTATCCCATTGTTGGTGTAAAAAATTAGATCGTATCTAATTATTCAATCACAAATAAAATAAATGAAACAAAGAGTTTTTAAAGTGGTTCAGCCTTATAAGAATGGCCTACGCCCACTGTTATATTATTGCTAAGTGTTTAGGAATTCTTGATTACAAGTTCTCTGAAGAAATTCCGGTCCCCCTACAATGAGGATTGTACAATGTATTTATAGCCCTGAGGCTTTAATGTGAAAGGGTAATACATTAAATGATGTACATATGAAAGGGTAATACATTCAATTCCCCTTAAGCGTGTGCGTCTGAATGATAAGCATTTAATGAACAGTCAAACTGTTGGTTATCCAGCTATTAATGCTTTGTTTGAGGTGCAGCTCGGACCGCCTAAGCTTCTCGGTTCTCAAAAGTTCCTCGGAGAGTTCTTGTTCCTCGGAGCGTATGAGTTCCTCGGGGAAGCAGTGTTCCTCATTGTGGTATGGTTCCTCGGAAGTGTTTGTTGTGGCCACGTAGATTGCCACGTGTCTTCACTTTATTGAGCCATGTCAGCAGACTAAATTTGGTATCAACAGAAGCCCCCAATGTTTCATAGTTCGAAATTTGAGGAGTGTGGAACATTCTTTCTCGGAATATGGTAGTCTTAAATGATCCTCCTGATTTTTAGGAGTGTTCCCTTCGTATTTATTTTTCCTTCCAAATTTGTAGAATCGGGATTTTTTGAATTTTTATGCCCGCTTCGATTCCCGCGCCCCTTTTCGTCTTTTTAGCCGCCGATAATCGTAACCGTCTCTTTTTGTAATCATTACTTTTCCTTTTCCCAAGGTAGGGTATTTAAACGCTGTAGAAAATCCCATCGTCTTCTACTTTTTCAAATTTGTATCTTCGAGTTTTCCATCGTCTCTTTCTCTCCTGTGTATTCATCTCTTCCATCGTTCGTTGTCAACAGATCCACTCTTTTTCTGTAAGATTTTCTTCCTTCTTCTTCATTTCTTTTATTCATCATGGTTTACCCTATTGAATCTCTTGATAAGTTTCGCTTTGATTTTTCTATTCCCTCCTGGGTTGTTCTGGAAGAGCTTTCTGAGCCTTCTGATTATTTCCGTTTGGCTGAGGGACATTGGTTCCCGAGTCTCTTTGTTGCTGAGTGTGGATTTTCTTTTCCACCAAATCCCTTATGTCTGGAATTTTGTCAATACTTTGATGTTGTTCCTGCAAGAATAGCCCCCAATACATGGAGAATAGTTAATGGGGTTCATAGATTAAATCAAATCCATGGAACTCGTATAGGGATTCCAGAAATCATGTTTTGTTATAGATGGGCAGTTGGTGATAACACCTTTTATTTAAAAACTAGACTTTTAAATAGGGCCTTAGTAGTCAATCTCCCGGATGCCAATAGGGACAATTTTGAGCACGGGGTTGTCATGAAAAATTGGCAACATGCTCCTTTATCTGGAGATGAAGTGTATCAGGGTCCCAGATGCCCTCCTTATGGCAATGGGATAGGTTATTTTTATTTTATTTTATTGATTTTTAAATTATGCTTTCTCTATGTTTGATAAAATGTGCCACTGATATTTCAATGTTTATTTATTTGCAGTTGACAGTAAAAGAAAGTGTCCAAAAGAAGCAGACGTTAATATAAGACATTTGAAACTTATCTGGAATTTGCATCAAAGTGTTGCCGATGAGCACATTAGGTCGGCTTCATATCTGCTGCAGTACAAGAGCTACACCACTTCTTTTACTGCTCGTCCGGTGATAAGCGAAGTAGAACCACTACCAGCTTCTACCAGTTCCTCGCCTGAGTCACACGTTCCTTTAAGTGAAAGGATGAAGAAGAGAAGACCTCCCACCCTTTTCGAGAAGCCTGCCTCTGGTGCTGGAGAGACCAAAAGAAGTAAACACGATGTCCCAGAAGGGATAAAGAAAATTGATGCAGCTCCTCCAGCTGCTCCTGCGAAGGTTGCCGAGAAGCCCCCAGTGGCACCGAGCAAGTCTATTGCTCCAGGAGAAGTGATTGTAATATCACCGACCAAGAGTTCCTCCTTGGTTGAATCTATTCCTGCTCCTCTGAGGAAGCTGAAGAAGAGCTCCTTGGTCAATTTGGCTGACACTGTCTCTCTGCCCCCGACTAGTGGAGTTCCCACTTTTGTTCCCCTGAGCTCTGCCATGAGCTCGGTGAAGATTTGGATCATTCCCGAGATCCAAGGCATTGAAGGAAACCTTTCTCGGGACATGGTCACCTCATTGGCTGCTCGCCATATTGCTTCTGTAAGTCTTGTTGCCTTTAATTTTTCATTTTTCCCTTGTTATATCTGTCTCTGACTTGCTTTCATTTTCTTTTTTCAGTTGGTGAGCTGCTTTAACACAATTTTGAAGAAGGGTGAAGCTATTAAAGCTTCAAGCTCCTCGTTTGGTGTAGAGGAAGCTTTGATAAGTTTGGGGCAGTCTCTGAAAGAGTCTCGCCAGAAATATGCTGATGATAAGGCAACTTGGGAGAAGAAGATTGCCTCCACCGAGCAGGAGAAAGCTCAAGTTGTTGAAGTCTCCGAGGGGTTGGAGAAGAAAATAAAGGACTTGGAAGGGAAAAATAAAGAGCTTGAAGGGAAGCTAAAAAATGCTGAGGAGTTTGAAGATAAACTCAAGGTTGCTGAGGAAGAATTAATCCAACTTCGGGATGTAAGTCGGCAGAAGGAGGAGGTTGAGAATAAATTGAAGACTGCTGAAAACCTTCTGTCCGAGAAGCTTTCCTCGGAGAAGTTGAAGAGAAAATTAGATGTGAAGAAATCTTTCAGCGCTGGCTGGGACAAGGGGTGAAACAAGGGATTAGCTGCCATGGTGTCACAAGTAGAATATGGAAGCCTTACTTTAGGGATGGATGGGTCGCTGCTCTACAGGAGATGAAAGTGGATAAAAATTTCGAACTCTTTCAGCGACACATCCCTGGTCCCCCTCCAACTCCTGAAGACTTAGAAGAGGATGAAGCTTCCTACAAAGAGTCTTCCATGGTGATGGGAGATCAGGTTTCTCTTCCCCCGACTATCCAGCCCGCTGTCAAGGAACTTCAACTACCTGCAACTTCCTCCGAGCAACCTCCAGCACTTCCCCAACTACTATTTGCTCCATCCGAGCAACCTACTTCCTCGTCTCATCCTCCCGAGAAAGTTTTGGGAGACAAGGAAAAGGTGTGGAGTTGTTCGGATTTCTCTATTTTATTTTTCTTTAACAAATGTAACATGTAACTCTGAATCTTGTACTTCTGACCTTTATGATATAATAAAACTTGAGCTTGTGTTTTTTCATACCGTTGTCTTTTCTTCATGCTCTGTTTTGATTATTGATTACTGCTTTTTCTTCCTCTACTAGTTTCTGGCAAGGATGGAATTACTATCTGCTCATGATACCAAGCTGTTGAGGCAATGCAATGATTATTTTAAGGCTGGTCATACAGATCTGAGTGCAGCACAAATTTTCGACATCCTCGATCAAGATGCTTCGGAACAGGCGGTTGAGGCTTACCAATACTTGAAGACCTTGCTTGATCGTGCAGTGGCCAACAATGTGGCTTACTATGATATGATCGAAGATCTCCAAGGCATTCTTGAAGACGCAACAATACAAAGAATCCACTGCCCTTTTGCACGAGGGGTATGAGAAGAAGTATCAGCAACTCAATGCTGATAAGGAGTACGAGAAGCGTTTTGCTGGCTACGATGTGAGGGAGAGAACTCTGAAGGGTGAGGTCGAGGAGTGCAGACAAATAGCTGAACTATTAGAGCAAGAAAATAACAACCTGCAAAAATAATTGTCTCAGTTGAAGTCCGCAGCTTCCACTTTAAATGCCTTGATCCCAGTGACTGATGAGGGATTCTCGTTCTTGGAGGTCGAGAACGCAAACTTGAGGGACGAGTTGGAAACCTTGAAGAGGTCTGGCCCTTCTACACCTTCTCGTGGTAGAGCAAGAGCTCCTCGGGGATGAGCAAGAGCTGCTCGGATTCCTGTCGAGGAACAGCGGACTCAATCTGCCTTAGAGAACCAGGCCTTCCAATTAATGGCAAAGAACCGGGCATTGGCTGAAATGTCAAAGAAGATCAGGGACCTGGAAGATCAGCTTTCTGCGCAGAAGTCTGTCTTGGAGAATAAGGAACTCTTCATCAAAAATCTCCACGAACAGCTGGAAAGACTGACATATCAGTTCCACAAATAGCCCAGGGAGTTCTGGATGGATGGGCACAACGAGGCTCTCTATCACTTGGACGATCGTATCCAGAATGCCAATAATGAGGGCTACAAGCAAGGCTGGTTGAATGCCTTAGGTGTGCTGCAACTCGGACAGGGTCATTATCTGTGGGACTACCACGATCCTGGGCTGCTCGACCTACCCGTGCCACCATTCAAACTGTATATGAGTTGGATCCCTTCTCGGGCAATTCCTTAGTGCTTGATTTCCAAGTATCTCGGCGACTACAATCTCCATTCAAATGTCGAGATATCTCATCCCGAGCACCGCCTAGATCGACCATCCGTGATGAATATCAGGATGTTAAAAGATTTGAACTTTATAAATTCTCCTCTTGCTTTAAATGATCCGCCTGCTGGCGAGGAACCTGTTTCAAAAGCAGAGGGGAAGAAACCAATAGAGTAGGAGTTTTGATGTAATAGTTAGTATACATTTCATTATCAATGTAATTTATTTTTGAATTTAATAAAAAACTTTCATTTTTGTTCGCAATCTTAATTGCTATTGTCTTGTAATTATAAAACACTTTACATCTGTGCATGTGTATCTGTTAAAAAGATAATAAAATTGTGTTATTTGTTGACCAACTTATTGTCGAGTAGTTTGAATTTGTGGTAATTATTTGGCAAAAATAATGTTTTGTTTCTCGACCAACTTAGTAAAAAGTTACGAGTATAAAAAATGTTTAAAATGTTTCCGACCAACCAAGGTCGGTAAATTTTCCTTGTCGACCAACTACAGTTAGTGGGTTTTTATCCCCGACCAGCCATAGTTAGTAGATTCTTTTTCTCAACGAGCAACTTTCGTACTTTTTGGAATAATTTTACCTCCCGACCAACTCAAGTTGGCATTTTTGAGAATATATTTACTTCCTAACCGACATAAATTGGCATTTTTAGGAATACTTTTATTTCCCGAGGAACATATAGTTTTACTTCCCATAGGAATACAAGTTTTATTTCCCGGAGGAATACAGGTAGCTTTACTTCTCGGAGGAATATTGGTAGCTTTACTTCCCGGAGGAATATTGGTAGCTTTACTTCCCGGAGCAATATTGGTAGCTTTACTTCCCGGAGCAATATAGGTAGCCTTACTTCCCGGAGGAATATAGGTAGCTTTACTTCCCGGAGGAATATTGGTAGCTTTACTTCCCGGAGGAATATTGGTTTCTCGACCAACCTTAGTTGGCGTTTTCGAGAAAAAAATTGAGTAGTCTGAGTTTTGCCGAGTTTTACCGAGTAGCACTAGTATTCCCCAAAAAACTTTCAATAAAAAGAAAGAATTCGGCAGAATATCTTCACTTTATTCATTACTGATAATACTTGCGTAGGTGCTCTGCGTTCCATGCATTTTTAAACTCCTCCCCTTCTAAAGTTGCTATTCGGTAAGTTCCTGATTGAACAACTTCTGTAACTCGGTATGGTCCATGCCAGTTTGTTGTGCTTTTGAATCACTTTCTTCAGCACATAGTCTCCTTCTTTCAGGTAGCACTTCTTTACTCTCTTGTTGTAGAACAAAGCAGTTCGTTGTTGGTATGCAGCTTTCCTGATGGCTGCTTCTTCTCTAACTTCCTCAAGCATGTCTAAATCCAATCTTCTCATTAAGTCGCTGACAGGGGAATTGAAATTTAGTACCCTGTGTGTTGGGAGGCCCAACTCGGCAGGTATAACAGCTTCACTTCCAAACGCTAGTATAATGGAGATTCCCCTGTTGCTACTCGGGGAGTAGTTCGATAAGCCCACAGTACTGACTGTAACTCGTTGATCCAATTTTCTTTCGCATCGTCCAGTCTTTTCTTCAAGCCATTCAGCAGCGTTCTGTTTGTCACTTCAGTTTGTCCATTGCTTTGAGGATGGCCTGGTGCTGAGTGGATCTTCAAAATGTTTGACTGATGACAATAGGCAGCAAACTCCTTGTTATCAAATTGTGTTCCATGGTCTGTGATGAAGGCATGAGGAAGATCATATCGATAAATGATGTTCTTCCAAACAAATTTGTACACCTTGTCGTACGTCACATCGATGAGAGGCTCAGCTTCTACCCACTTAGTAAAATAATCCACTGCGATGACGAGGTATTTGAACCTTCCTCTGGTCGTTGGCAGTGGGCCAACCAAATCTATCCCCCACATGGCAAATGGCCAAGGGGAAGTGATGGGTGTCAACAATGCTTGTGGAGTTCTTCGGATGGAGGAAAAGCGCTGGCACTTGTCACATTTCTTGGCATAGGCTATACACTCATCCCTCATCGTCGGCCAGTAGTATCCCTCATCGCTGGCACTTGTGGAGTTCCTCGGATGGAGGAAAAGTGGAAGGAATTGGGACACCAGGATGCAGTGGCCCGATCTTTCATGTCTGTAATGACTGTTACACCGCAGATTGTCACGAAGGTAGTACGGGCATAGGCTAATGACTCGTTCTGTCAGGAACAGATTGTTCGATTGCTAGTAGAGGGAGCCGAGTCCTATACCGTTAGCTCAGACGGGGGATTACGCTTCAATGGGAGATTGGTAGTTCCAGAAGGGGATGAATTGCGACACGAGGTGATGGCAGAGTCGCACGGCTCACGGTTCGCGGTACATCCCGGAGGGGACAAAATGTACCAAGACATGAGACGCCAGTATTGGTGGAGCGGTATGAAGAGAGATATCGCTGAGTTTGTTTCGAAATGCACCACTTGTCAGCTTGTAAAAGTGGATCATCAGAGACCGGCAGGATTGCTACAGCCATTGGAGGTCCCGGTGTGGATGTGGGAGAGCATATCCATGGACTTTATCACAGGGTTGCCTACGTCGCAGAGGGGTCACGATTCCGTTTGGGTAATTGTGGACAGGCTGTCCAAGGTCGCTCACTTTTTACCCGTAAGGACTGACTACACTACGGGACAGTATGCCCCAGCTCTTCATTTCAGAGATTGTGAGACTTCACGGTGTACCCTTAAATATCGTGTCTGACAGAGACAAGATATTTGTTTCGAGGTTTTGGGAGAGTTTCCAGGAGGCCATGGGCACGGAATTGCAGTTGAGTACGGCGTATCATCCACAGACTGATGGGCAGACTGAGCGCACAAATCAGATGTTGGAGGGCATGCTACGCATGTGCATTATTGACTTTGTAGGTGGATGGGAGCAGTACCTTCCACTGGTGGAGTTTGCTTATAACAACTCCTATCAGTTCACTATTGGCATGGCTCCGTTTGAGGCATTGTACGGTAGGCCTTGTCGTTCCCCAGCATGTTGGTTAGAGGTGGGGGACAACAAACTGCTTGGGCCGGAAGTAATTCAGGATACCTCGGCAAGGATTGAGTTGATTCGGAGTCGCATTCGGGTAGCTCAAGACAGGCAAAAGAGTTATGCTGATGCGCAGAGATTTTTCAGGGAGTTCCAAGTGGGGGACCAGGTTTTGCTCAGGGTATCCCCAATGAAGGGGATTATGCGATTCGGGAAGAAGGGGAAGTTGACACCGAGGTATGTGGGGTCGTTTCCTATTATTGAGCGGATCGGACCGGTTGCGTATAGACTCGGGCTACCGGAGCATTTGCATCGGATTCACGATGTGTTCCATATTTCCTCGCTGAGGAAATACCTTAGAGATAATTTGGATCATTCTCACATTGCTGTGGAGGACATCGATCTCCAGCCGGATAGCTCCTACGAGGAGGGGCCGATTGCTATTTTGGACCAAAGCGAGAGGAAACTGCGGTCAAAGATAGTTATGTTAGTGCGTGTTCAGTGGAGACATCACAATGTTGAGGAGTCCACATGGGAGCGCGAGGATGAGATGCGCGATCGTTATCCAGAGTTATTTTTAGCAGGTACTTTCTAGTTTCGAATTTCGGGACGAAATTCAGTTATTAGGGGGGATGTATGTAATACCCCGTACTTTTGGCTATTTATTTTTGGGATTAATTAATTAAATGCGTATTAATTGGAAATTAATCCAGGTTATAAATACTAACGAGATGCGAGTTGGTATTTGATTATGTGCATACATGTTTTGATATATGTATTTGGCATTATAAAAGTTGTCGTGAGATTTATATACGGCATTTTAGAAATTTTGTTGAGACGCGTGGGACCGCCGCGTCACGGTGTAATATTTTGATTATATAAAGTGAATTTAACATCTATAAACCGTATGGTCATTTTGAGTGCGCCAACGCGTCCGGAAGGGTCGAGATAGTCAGAAAACACTACCCGGGGGTGTAGTTTGGATTCCGGGGTATTTTTAGGCCATACCGGCAACTTAAAGGGTATTTTGGTAATTTTACATTTTGAGGAATTAAAAGTGACGAAAATTAGAGATGTAAATCTGATGTGGATTAAACCCACTAAGCCCATTAACCAAACCATATTAACCTAGAAGGCTACGTAGGTTATTAGAAGAGTTTTCTAAGTTCCCAAATCAAAACCCTAGCCACCTTAAGCCACCATTGGAGAGGAAGCTTGGAGAGAAGAAATTCTGCAGAAAAGTTCTACCAAACCTACACCAAAATCAGAAATCGAACCAAGGCAAGTGACTTTATTCCATTTAATTTCAGAGAATGTCTCTTCCATGTTAGAAATTGAGGAATTTTAATTGTTCTTGAAAGATGAATGAAAACCCATGTAGTTTGGAGTTTAGAACTTGAAAATTTTGAAGAGAATTGCATGTAGAATGATAGGTAGATGATTTCTCTCATGATAATTGTGATTAGAAGAAATTAAAACGGATTAAATTCTGGGATTTGATGATGATATAAATCTAGGGTTCATGTTCTTGATAAAACTGGGAAAAAGTATAAAATCTTGTGATTTAATGATGTTTAGGATGCATTAATGTATTAAAAGATGTTAGTATATGACCTTAGCATGTTGTAGTATGATTAGAGGACTTAAAACTCTGTTAGAACGAACTTTGGAGAAGGATTGAGGTGTTAAAAATGGTGAGAAACGTAACTTAGAAAATCTGGGACGAATCTGGTAGCTCGTTAGAAGCCCCTACCCAGGTCGTTCGAACGAACTCGTTCGAACGAGCTTCTAACGAGTTGACCAGTCGCTGCTAACGAGAAGGGATCTCGTTCGATATCTCGTTCGAACGAGATATCGTTAGAAGGTACAGTTCGTTCGAACGAACTGGAATCTCATTCGAATAGCCTCGTTCGAACGAGACTTCTAACGAGTTGGCAGAGGAATCTCGTTCGAACAGTCTCGTTCGAACGAGACTTCTAACGAGTTGACAGTTTGGTTCTTTTTGGACTGTTTTGATTTTTGAAGTCCCGTAAACTTGGTCGAGGATATAGATAACATTCCGAGGATGATATAATGATAGAATTGGGACTTTTGGGTATTTATGAGAAGGAAAATTATATACGAGAGTTATATTAAATGGACGGTTTGGGTTGAGACGTGAGTGTCCACTACGACGTGAGAATGTATTATGGCGCGTATAATTACAAACCGGAGTAATATAAGTTGTAGATATTATAAGTTGGTACGAGAATGCGATATGTACTACGATTAAACTACGGGATTACTAAGATGTGTGATTACTTAGTATTGGTATATGAATTGTATGTATGACATACCTACCATACTTGCTATCACGGGAGGTTTGCGTTCGCTTAGGGCCCTCTAATCCTTGTGTTGCCCGGATTTAGACTGGTTACCTTGATGAACATAGGTCATAGAACGACTTATTGGGATATTAATAAGTCCGCTGATCGTGGGAGCGTAGGTATGTGCGTGACCCATGTGATGTGATTGTGTTCGCCTCCATTATTTGTGATGTTGTTATCGGTGAACTATTCCTGAGAGATTCGGAATATGTAATCCTTATGTACGTGATGTACCGGGATGGATAGCAGGGTATGTGTGCACCGTAGCTTAGTTCTCGGGGTGCTTATACTGTATATTTATGATGTGAATAATATACACTTAATAAATGGGAACCTTCATGTTAATGTTGTGAATATAATTACGGTATTACTTCGAGATATATATAGCGAGTTAACTGATAAGTATATATATTGCATATTGAACATCTGAGTTACGTTAAACCCCTACTTAATTACGAGCGTTATTATGTTAAGAGAACCGAGTAATAAGGGTAGGACCTATGATAGTCTAGCTTGATATGTTGTCACGTAGCTAGTAGTCTGTATCACTCTAGATGGGTACTTACGTTAGGAGTGCACAGTTAGACGAGAGGTGAGAATATCATGTGAGTGCACGTCCTAACATGTACTTTGCATTTAATGTTTTAAATGTTTTTAAAGCACTTGCAGGTTTCTAAAATATAACTCCACATTCGGGCTCTGACCCGTTTGATTTTCAAATCTTTTTCTTGTAAAACCATTTTAGGTGCCCAGCCACAGGGACACCAAGCATAGGATTTTCATTCAGATGACGAGCTGTAGCTATTTGTGGAAGCTACAGGGATTTGCTTGTAGACGCTTCTATCTTTGGATTCCAGAGTCACTATCTATCAGTTGTAGAGCATGTTGCCCATTTCTATTAGAGACATCTTTTACATTACAGTTTTCAGACTTTGATTTGTATTGTTTTAGTATTCGGTTATTTGTTTCAGTATGGGATTGTAGTGAGGAGTTTTCCTCCAGACTTTATTTACACTATGTGATGGTTATTCGTTTTACTTCAGTATGGTGAATGGTGTTACCTATTTCTTCATTACACTTGTTGCATGTTAATCAGACTTGTATTAAAATTTGGCAACTTACTTTTTAAATACTAGGTGGTTAGTATTAATAAAATGTTTTCGACAGTGATGCTATTAACTGAGCCAACTTGGCATTTTGAATTAATTTAATAAAGGAGTAGCTACCCGGTATTTAATTAGTCGGGGTGTCACACCATCCAAGATGGTCCTAAATCAAGGGTGATAAAGTTCATCGTCAGATCTTCATCTATACTCCGACCAGCCAACACTTCAATTGGGATTGTTCGTCGTAGCTCGGTACGAGTAGCTGATGCTAATCGAGCTAGGGCGTCTGCTCTCGCATTCTCCATTCTCAGTATTCTGACCAGCTTAATAGCAGCAAATTTTGACACCAGCTTCTTTGCCTTTGCGTGATATCTGATCATTAATTCTCCTTTGACTGCATATACTCCCATCATTTGGTTTACGATCAATTGAGAATCATTGAAAACAATAACCTGCTGCGCCTCCATAATTTTTGCCAAACTAAGACCGGCAATCATGGCCTCATACTCAGCCTCATTATTGGAAGCTTTAAATTGGAAACGTAAGGCGTATTCCATGTCGACCTCGTCTGGAGTACTCAAAACTATCCCCGCGCTACATCCTGTAGTGCAAGATGAGCCATCTACATATAGCCTCCATATAGGTAACTCGTCTTCAAATTTCTGATCTGATAGAGTTCCTCGGTGAAATATTTGTTGTTTCCTTTCATCTTCCCCTGATATTTCTCGCTCTTCGTCGATCATCTTTTCTTGCCCTTTTACCAACCGGAGTTGGTCTAAGCTTGTGTTTGATGATCCTGTAACATTCACAGGTTGATCAGCGAGCAACTTTTGCTCCTCGGGGGTATCAGGATAGGTGAACTCAACTATAAAATCCGCTACAACTTGCCCTTTAAGTGATGATGTGGGTTTATAAACTATATCATATTCACCGAGCTCTATTGCCTAGTACATCAATCTCCCTGATTTTTTTGGTTTATGACTATAGTATGAGCCTGGAAGTATGGCCTCATTCTCCTACTCGCCTCAATCAGCGCCAGTGCTAACTTTTGCAGCCTTGGATATCTGATCTCTGCTCCTCGGAAGGCCTTACTTGTGTAGTAGATTGGTTTTTGTACTCCATTCTCCACTCTTATCAACGTCGAGCTAACTGCATTCTCCGATACTGCTAGATACAAGTACAATTTTTCTCCCATCACCGACCTGGACAACAGTGGAGGTGCTCCCAAGTATTTCTTCAAGTCTTGAAAAGCCTTCTCGCATTCATCATTCCACTCAAAAGTCTTTCGGAGTGTCTTGAAGAATGGGAGACATTGATCAGTTGCTTGTGATATAAATCTGTTGAGTGCTGCTACTCGTCCTGTAAGACTTTGCACCTCTCTCTTCGTCGTTGGAGATCGCAGCCCTAATAGAGCTTTGATCTTTTCAGGATTTGCCTCAATGCCTCGTTGGTTGACAATGTACCCGAGGAACATGCCTTCTCGTACTCCAAATATGCACTTCGTCGGGTTCAGCTTCATTTGGTATTTATCCAGTTGATCAAAAGTCTGACTTAAGTCAGCTAGATGATCGGCAGCTTTCTTTCTCTTTATCAGCATATCGTCAACATAGACTTCCATATTGCAAATGATTTGTTCAGCAAAGACCTTGTTCATCAGCCGCTGATATGTCGCACTTGCATTTTTTAAACCAAAAGGCATAACATTATAACAATAAGTTCCCCTAGGGGTAGTGAAAGAAGTAATTTCCTTGTCTTCAGGTTTTATTTTAATCTGATTGTAGCCAGAATAAGCATCCATGAAGCTCAGCAGCTCGTGTCCCGAGGTAGCATCCACCAGTTGATCAATTCGTGGCAATGGAAAGTGATCCTTTGGGCAGGATTTGTTGAGGTCGGTGAAGTCTACACACATCCTCCACTTGTTTTTTTCTTCTTTACCATCACCACATTGGCTAACCAGTCTGGATATTTAACATCTTCAATGAAGCAAGCTTTCTGGAGCTTCTCGACTTCCTCCTGTATAGCTTGATTCTTCTCGGGGCTGGACACTCTTCTTCTCTGCTTCATAGGCTTGATCTCCTTATTCACATTGAGCTCGTGACATAAGAAATTTGGATCTATTCCGGGCATATCTTCATGACTCCATGCAAAAGTTTTCTTTCTGCTTCTTAGGAAAGTTATCAATTCCTGTTTTAGTGAGGCTTCCAACGACGAACCTACTTGAGTAGTTCCTTCAGGGTGCTCATCGTCCAGAATGATGTTTTCAGTAGCTTCCACCACTTGACCCTTCACGAGTTAAGACTCATCTCTAGGATCCAATGTTTCAATTTCTACACCTTCATCCGCTTGATAGGTAGTAGTCTTTTTCTGTGATTCCTCCAGTTCCTCTTGCTCGGCGAATGAATAATAGCATTCCCGAGCTACTTTCTGATCACCTTTCCAAACTCCTACTCCAAAATTTGTTGGAAATTTTAGGCATTGATGTACTGTAGATGGTACAACCTCGAACTTCTTCAATCCTACTCTTCCCATGATGATATTGTATGATGATTGAACATTGTTATCCATCACGAAGAAACGTATTCTTTCTGTTCGACAAGCAGGCCACGTACCAATGAATATATCCAACTTGATCGTCCCAAGTGGAAATACTTTCTCGCCAGCACAGCCGAGGAGGGGTCTATGATAAGGCTCCAGTTGAGATAACTTTAGATTTAAACTATCGAAGCACGAGTAGAACATGATGTCTGCCGAACTACCATTGTCGACCAGTACTCTTGAAATTATTACTTCCTTCATCCTCATTTTGATCACCAATGGGTCATCATGAGGATATAAAACACCTGCGAGGTCATTCTTTGAGAAACCAATGACCAATTTTTCTTCTGTAACACCCCGTATTTTTGGTACATTTAATTTAATTAATTCGGAGATTTTAAATTACTTAGTGTGTTGTAATTTAATGAATTAATTAGAACATAAATATATATAAATATTAATCTGGGATTGAATGGTTAATATTTAGGGAAAACTTATTTACTAAGCGAATAGTAATAATGTAATTATGTCGTCTAGAGTATTAATGACGAGGTATGTACTTATCGCATCCGAAAGTCGGTATAGACTGTATTAGGTGGGGGATAAGTATTTTTAGAAATTAACTCGGATGCAAATTCTGAGGGTACAGTTGAGTCCGGATGGGCCGAGATAGTCGAAAAAGTGTACCCGGGGGTAGTAAACAGGTCACGGGACGTTTTTAGACATAGCCGGGCCCACTCGGGGACATTTGGGTCACTTGGGCTTGGCCCATTAGTCAAAAAACGGGATTAAGTTAATTAATCTAATAAAAAGAAATAAGGGGGTGGCTGAACTTAATTAGAGAAAGCAAATTAAGGGTTAGGAAACCCTAACAACAGCCAAAGCCAAATTGGGGATCAAAGAGAAGCCATCAAAGGTCATCTTCAACCTTGGGATTTAGCTCCAATTCAAACTCTACGAACCTTGAGGCAAGTGGATAACTTGCAATAGCATTAAATCTGTTTTCGATTCATATTCATGTGTAGTGATTATGTAGAAATCCGTTTTTGGGTGTTAATGGAATGAATATGGGATTTTGAAAACTACAATTCTGATTTACGAAACTTGGGTGATGATTCTTGTAAAATATGATAATGGTGAGTTATTGCATATCTGATAAAATGTTATCTGCATATTTGGAAACGAATCTGATGATGAAATTTGGGGTATAAATGGACCTAGGGTTTATGATGAAACTTTCCCCAAATCTAGAAACTGGAGTAAAGGGACGAATTATTTATGTTGAGGAATATTTTGGAGATCCCTAATGAGTTTCCTAATATGTACAAATGCTAAAAGAGACTTAGTTTCAGTGTAGAAGGAAATTAGGGTTTGCAGATTTTCGTCCATGGCTGTCCGTCTTCGCGAAGAAGAAGAGTACCTGTTCGATCGATCGATCGACGCCATGAAGTCGATCGATCGACGGTCGGGAGACACGGACAGTTCGCCCAGTTTATTTATATAGGATGAGATTTATATAAAAAGTTGTTATGCAATTAATTATTGTTGAGAAATTAATGCATGGGGTATACCAAATTAAATGTGAGTGAATTAATTAGGAGATGGGAAGGGAAATTTGGATGACACGTCAAAATTGGTTGAGTGACATCAAGGTAAATTATATTACGTAGTAATGGACTAAGAAATTTAGGGTCGGGATTTAGACTCGGGTGAGGTTAATTCGGGCTATGAGATTTAGTCCAATTAAATGGTGAGGGCAACATTAAAAGTAACTGAATTTATTAATGTGCTATTATTAATAATTCGAGTTGGGTAATAACCTCATAATAAAAATGGAATAGGCTTGTGTCACGGGTTAGTACACGGTGTAGCTGGAGCATTTTTATGTATGTATATGTATATACGGTGTGTGATAGTATATATATATAGTGTATGCCTTAATATCAGTGGTTAGATATTATTATACTCTAGTGCTATAGGGGGAGGTTACGCGCAGTGGATGAATCCCCTAGCTTGAGGAGTAGGGCGAGTAGATTCCCAGGTCATAGCGTCCGTTGCAGGGGGTGAGGGGCATCTCACTTTCCGGGAAGGAATATGACCGCCTCCAATCGTATACTAAACTAAGTTAGTGAGCGATTCTAACTTGGATAACTAGGATATGTGAATATACCTAGTGTACTAGCACTTTAGAGAAATTATATCCGGGGAGTACTTTTACTCGGGTGGATATTAGTGGTTTATGTATTCCAGTATGTGTGTGAATGCTGCAAAATTCTAAGTATATAATTAGGTGATTATTATATACGGGCTAAATAAATACAAGCATGTGTTGTTGTATATGTATAACGAGTGGAGTAGTTATATGAATTAAAAAGGGAAATGATTTAACTAAGTTGATGTTACTAATGACTTAAAAATCATAATCACATTTTACTCAGGTTAGAGTAGGGGAGGAGTATAAGGAGACTTTAATAATTATCTAGTCATGAGATAGATAACTAGGTGATAATTAAAGCGTTAGTGGTGCACATTAGAGGAGGGGCAAGGAAGTTCTCAAGAGAGTGCGACACTAACTAAAATATGAAGAGCATGCATATTTATTATTACTGCAAGTTAATCATTTGCTAAATGTTTTCAAATGTTTTGGGTACTAACCCTTGCTATAAAATTTTTTTAAAAACCTTTTAGGTGTCCAGCCACAGGGACGCCTGACTTGACTTAATTCCAGGAACTCCGTTGCTGCAGCATATGTGGATGTTGCGGGACCTTTGATAGAAGCCTCTTCCTTTCATTCATAATGTAGAGACTCATTATTATTTATTCGAGCATGTCGCTCACTTTCCATTTATTTGTTTCTTAGATTGTTGGAATTTTATTCTTGTCTTTATGGGATTTATTATTTGGACCGATGGTTTATTCGGTTAATTATTTTACTTGTGGAATGATTAGTTCAATTATCTGTGATGGTTATATTGCTTTATTTTCCGCATGGGTTTTAGTTTAATTAATGAAAGATAAAAATTGACACCAGTCTATTTTTCTCACTTAGGTGGTTAGTAATTTAATAAAACGACAGTGATGCTAAGAATGGACCAAATGAGAAACCTGTTCTAACTTGATTTAGGACTGATCACCCGGGATTAATTAGGCGGGGTGTCACAGATGGTATCAGAGCATCAGGTTCTAGAGTCCTTAGGATCTGTACGGCTTTCTACGTTTCAGCGTAGCGTTCGGTTGTTGTAGAGCCCTATTATTAGGACTGTTGATTATATTTTCCGCTTGTGAGATATCGTATTCCTGCTATTAATTTTTGTATAAATTGTGTACTTATACAATTCAATCTATTTCAGATGCCGCCAAAGAGACAGAGAGCGGAGAGGGCTGAGGCTAGAGATGAGGTGAGGGAGGCTCGACAGGAGCCACAGGTACCGCCACCACCACCACCGCCCGAGTTGATTTCCACCACTCAGGTGGCAGTGATAGTGGCCCAAGCGGTCGAGACAGCGATGCGAGCTATGGCAGCTCATTTTTCACAGCCCCAGGCACCGCCTCCATTGGCTCCAGCAGTTCAGGCTCCAGTGGGACCACCATCTTGGCAGCGAGTGAGGGAGACCTTTCAGAAGGGTCACCCACCTGAGTTTCGAGGTAGCACCAATGTGGTTGAGGCTTGTGACTGGAAGAAGAACATTCAGCGCCATCTGCGCATGTTAGAGGGTACAGAGGTGCAGAAACAGAAACTGGCTACCTTTCGTCTGTCAGGGGCAGCCTTACAGTGGTGGGAGTCCGTAACCACCGCCGAGGAGCGGGATTTGATGCCGATTTCTGAATTCTGGGTGCGGTTTGACCGCAAGTACTTCCCTCCAGCAGTAGAGTCTGAGATGAGGAAGAAATTCAGCGAGTTGGTACAGGGTGACAGGTCAGTGGCAGAATATGAGGAGGAGTTCACCCGTTTGGCAAACTTTGTGCCAAACGAGGTGAGCGATGAGGAGCGGAAGAAGTCCAAGTTCATGGATGGTCTGTCTTGGAGAATCAGGCAGCACTTGATTGGAAACCCGGCATTGGTGACCTATACAGATGTCGTTAATGCCGCACTTATACATTGTCAGGATCATCGTTTCCACACTAAGGGGAACAAGAAGGCAGGTGAGCCGAGCCAGCAGGGCAAGGCGGTCACTAGTAGTGAGACGAGTGGCACACAGCAGCAGGTCATCATTCAGCAAGGGAATCAGGCTAAGAAGTTTAAGCCTGGTGGGTTCCGACCGGGAGGACAAGGGTTCAGACAGGGGCAACCAGGCCCTAATCAGCAACAGCAGGTTCCTCAGGGCCGTCAGGGCCAAGGAAACAACGGGGGAGGCCAACCGGGCCAGCAACGTCAGGGCCAACGGCAGGGTGACGACCAGAAACGCTGTTTCTCCTGTGGCCAGCCAGGACACTTCTAGAGGGAGTGCCCGCAGAGGGGCAGAGGCCAGCAGCAGGGTGCCCAGCAAGGGCAACAGGGTCAGATACCACCAGCAGCACCAGCACCACCCGCCCCACAGCAGCAGGGGCAGATGCACTACGGGCGTGTGTATAATGTTCGGGATGTTCCCAATCCTCCAGCACAGCAGACGCTGCCCGCGATCGAGGGTACGTTCTCTATCCATGGCACTATGGGTCGGGTATTGTTTGATACGGGAGCCACTCATTGCTTTATAGCTACACATTTCGCGAAGGCTTTAGGGTTGTTAGCCACCGCAGAGAGCACTGTTACGTGTGTCGACTCACCGTTGGGAAATGGGTCGCTTATATTCTTTATATGTCGGAGAGTAGGAGTGGAGATTGGCGGTTTAGTTTTACCTGCGGACATGTTGGTACTAGATATGCATGTTCATGACGTGATCATCGGTATGGATTGGCTCACTGACTATAGAGCCATGATTGATTGCTTCGGTGGGAGCCTTATCTTCGCCATTCCGGGACAGGAGATGTTTGTTGTGACGATGCCTCGCCCAGAGGGAGGCTCGACCACTCATCTATACTACATTGAGGAAGAAACCTCGCAGGAAGTGGCAGTTCCTTTAAACTCTATCCCTGTAGTGAGGGACTTTGAGGATGTATTCCAGGAGATACCAGGATTACCACCCAGCAGAGAAATCGAATTTGTTATAGACTTGGCACCGGGAAAGAGGCCTATTGCTCGGGCACCTTACCGAATGGCCCCTTCAGAAATGCGAGAATTGAGGGAGCAGATTCAGCAATTACTGGGTCAGGGTTTTATTCGGCGGAGTACATCTCCGAGGGGTGCGCCGGTGTTGTTTGTGAAGAAGCGAGATGGGTCACTCCGATTGTGCGTGGATTATAGGGAGCTGAACAAGGTGACGATACGGAATAAGTATCCGTTGCCTCGGATTGATGATTTATTTGACCAACTGAGAGGGGCGTCTTACTTCTCCAAAGTCGACTTGAGGTCAGGGTATCATCAACTGCGTATCCGAGAAGAGGATGTTCCTAAGACCGCTTTCTTGTTGCGGTATGGATCGTATGAGTTCAGGGTGATGCCCTTCGGGCTCACTAATGCACCAGCAGTGTTCATGGACCTCATGAACAGGGTTTTCAGGGAGTACCTAGATCAGTTTGTCATCGTGTTCATTGATGACATCCTAATCTACTCGCGTACCGAGGAGGAGCACGCAGAGCATCTGCGCCTAGTTTTGCAGACACTGAGGGATCATCAGCTCTATGCCAAATTCGGGAAGTGTGGATTCTGGCTACGGGAGGTACAGTTCCTTGGTCACGTCGTGTCAGATCAGGGTATTGCAGTGGATCCGGATAAGGTGTCGGCGGTGAGGGAGTGGGGACAGCCCACGACACCGACCGAGGTGCGCAGTTTTCTAGGATTGGCCGGTTACTACAGACGATTCATTAAAGGATTCTCTAAGATTGCAGGACCTTTGACGAATCTGACTCGGAAAGGGGTGCCTTTCAAGTGGGATGATAGTTGTCAATTAGCGTTCGACGAGCTAAAGGACAAGTTGACATCTGTACCAGTGCTGGCATTGCCAAAGGGAGGGCTAGAGTATCGGGTTTACACAGACGCATCCTTACGGGGTCTTGGGGGTGTGCTCCAGTAGGAGGAAAGGGCTATAGCTTTTGCTTCCAGGAAGCTAAAGCCCCACGAGAGGAATTACCCCACTCACGACCTAGAGTTGGCAGCGGTCGTTTTTGCTTTGAGGATATGGAGGCATTATCTTCTAGGAGAACAGTTTACTCTATTCACGGATCACAAGTCACTTCAGTATCTCTTCACACAGAAGGATCTGAATATGAGACAAAGGCGGTGGCTAGAATTCATGAAGGACTACCAGTTTGATATCCAGTATCATCCTGGTAAGGCCAATGTAGTAGCAGACGCATTGAGCAGAAGACCGACTGGGGAAATATCGGAGGTATGGAAAGCGAAGTGGAGAGAGCTTCAATATGAAGACGACGTAGCAAAGGCTTGCATGTCGGCTTTGTCCATCACACCCGAGATCATTATGCGGGTTGTGAAGGCTCAGGCAGAGGATCAGAATTGCCGGGATAGGGTGGGCTAGTTGTTAGCTGAGGGAGCGGAAGGTTACTCGATTAGCTCAGAAGGAGGCCTACGTTTTAATGGGAGGTTAATGGTGCCAGAGGATGAGGATTTAAAGCACGCAGTTATGACAGAATCCCATGGTTCGAAATTTGCAGTACATCCCGGTGGGGATAAAATGTACCAAGATATGAGGAGGCAGTATTGGTGGGCAGGGATGAAACGGGACATAGCGGAGTTTGTTTCGAAGTGTGCCACGTGTCAGCTTGTTAAAGTTGACCACCAGAGGCCATCAGGGATGCTACAGCCGTTAGAAATTCCCGTGTGGAAGTGGGAGAGCATCTCCATGGACTTCATCACAGGGTTACTGGTATCGCAGAAGGGTCACGACTCCATATGGGTTATTGTGGATCGGTTGACTAAGGTAGCCCACTTTTTGCCGGTACGCACAGACTTTGAGACGATGCGTTATGCACAGCTATTCATAGCAGAGATTGTTAAGCTGCATGGAGTGCCGATAAATATCGTATCCGACCGAGACAAAATCTTTGTTGCCCACTTTTGGAAGAGCTTTCAGGAGGCAATGGGCACGGAGTTACGCTTGAGTACAGCGTATCACCCACAGACTGACGGACAGACTGAGAGAGTTAATCAGATGCTGGAAGACATGCTCAGAATGTGCATTTTGGACTTCGGGGGAGGATGGGAGAAATATCTTCCTTTGGTAGAGTTTGCGTATAACAACTCTTACCGATTCACAATTGGGATGGCACCGTTTGAGGCACTATACGGGAGACCTTGTCGTTCACCCGCTTGTTGGTTAGAGGTGGGGGACAACAAACTCTTGGGGCCGGAGATTGTCCAGGAAACATCTGCTAAGATAGAGTTGATTCGAGGAAGGATTCGAATAGCTCAGGACAGGCAGAAGAGTTATGCTGATGCTTCTCGAAGACATGTGGAGCTAGAAGTTGGGGACCAGGTTTTAGTCCGGGTATCCCCTATGAAAGGGGTGATGAGGTTCGGAAAGAAGGGTAAGTTAGCACCGCGATACGTAGGACCTTTCCCTATTATTGAGAGGGTGGGACCGGTGGTGTATAAGCTTGGATTACCAGATCATCTTCAGCGGATACACGATGTATTCCATGTGACATCGCTGAAGAAATATCGAAGGAGCGAGAGAGCCTTTTGGCATATTCCACTCGAGGAGATCGACTTACAGCCAGACATCTCGTATGAGGAGAGGCCGGTAGCAATTCTGGATCATAGTGAGCGGAAATTACGATCCAAGGTTGTTCCATTGGTTAGAGTACAGTGGGGTCATCACAATGTTGACGAGTCTACCTGGGAGCGAGAGGAGGATATGCGGGAACAATATCCAGAACTTTTCAACGCAGGTACGATCTAATTTCGGGGACGAAATTCCTTTATAAGGGGGGGAGTATGTAACACCCCGTATTTTTGGTACATTTAATTTAATTAATTCGGAGATTTTAAATTACTTAGTGTGTTGTAATTTAATGAATTAATTAGAACATAAATATATATAAATATTAATCTGGGATTGAATGGTTAATATTTAGGGAAAACTTATTTACTAAGCGAATAGTAATAATGTAATTATGTCGTCTAGAGTATTAATGACGAGGTATGTACTTATCGCATCCGAAAGTCGGTATAGACTGTATTAGGTGGGGGATAAGTATTTTTAGAAATTAACTCGGATGAAAATTCTGAGGGTACAGTTGAGTCCGGATGGGCCGAGATAGTCGGAAAAGTGTACCCGGGGGTAGTAAACAGGTCACGGGACGTTTTTAGACATAGCCGGGCCCACTCGGGGACATTTGGGTCACTTGGGCTTGGCCCATTAGTCAAAAAACGGGATTAAGTTAATTAATCTAATAAAAAGAAATAAGGGGGTGGCTGAACTTAATTAGAGAAAGCAAATTAAGGGTTAGGAAACCCTAACAGCAGCCAAAGCCAAATTGGGGATCAAAGAGAAGCCATCAAAGGTCATCTTCAACATTGGGATTTAGCTCCAATTCAGACTCTACGAACCTTGAGGCAAGTGGATAACTTGCAATAGCATTAAATCTGTTTTCGATTCATATTCATGTGTAGTGATTATGTAGAAATCCGTTTTTGGGTGTTAATGGAATGAATATGGGATTTTGAAAACTACAATTCTGATTTACGAAACTTGGGTGATGATTCTTGTAAAATATGATAATGGTGAGTTATTGCATATCTGATAAAATGTTATCTGCATATTTGGAAACGAATCTGATGATGAAATTTGGGGTATAAATGGACCTAGGGTTTATGATGAAACTTTCCCCAAATCTAGAAACTGGAGTAAAGGGACGAATTATTTATGTTGAGGAATATTTTGGAGATCCCTAATGAGTTTCCTAATATGTACAAATGCTAAAAGAGACTTAGTTTCAGTGTAGAAGGAAATTAGGGTTTGCAGATTTTCGCCCATGGCTGTCCGTCTTCGCGAAGAAGACGAGTACCTGTTCGATCGATCGATCGACGCCATGAAGTCGATCGATCGACGGTCGGCAGACATGGACAGTTCGCCCAGTTTATTTATATAGGATGAGATTTATATAAAAAGTTGTTATGCAATTAATTATTGTTGAGAAATTAATGCATGGGGTATACCAAATTAAATGTGAGTGAATTAATTAGGAGATGGGAAGGGAAATTTGGATGACACGTCAAAATTGGTTGAGTGACATCGAGGTAAATTATATTACGTAGTAATGGACTAAGAAATTTAGGGTCGGGATTTAGACTCGGGTGAGGTTAATTCGGGCTATGAGATTTAGTCCAATTAAATGGTGAGGGCAACATTAAAAGTAACTGAATTTATTAATGTGCTATTATTAATAATTCGAGTTGGGTAATAACCTCATAATAAAAATGGAATAGGCTTGTGTCACGAGTTAGTACACGGTGTAGCTGGAGCATTTTTATGTATGTATATGTATATACGGTGTGTGATAGTATATATATATAGTGTATGCCTTAATATCAGTGGTTAGATATTATTATACTCTAGTGCTATAGGGGGAGGTTACGCGCAGTGGATGAATCCCCTAGCTTGAGGAGTAGGGCGAGTAGATTCCCAAGTCATAGCGTCCGTTGCAGGGGGTGAGGGGCATCTCACTTTCCGGGAAGGAATATGACCGCCTCCAATCGTATACTAAACCAAGTTAGTGAGCGATTCTAACTTGGATAACTAGGATATGTGAATATACCTAGTGTACTAGCACTTTAGAGAAATTATATCCGGGGAGTACTTTTACTCGGGTGGATATTAGTGGTTTATGTATTCCAGTATGTGTGTGAATGCTGCAAAATTCTAAGTATATAATTAGGTGATTATTATATACGGGCTAAATAAATACAAGCATGTGTTGTTGTATATGTATAACGAGTGGAGTAGTTATATGAATTAAAAAGTGAAAGGATTTAACTAAGTTGATGTTACTAATGACTTAAAAATCATAATCACATTTTACTCAGGTTAGAGTAGGGGAGGAGTATAAGGAGACTTTAATAATTATCTAGTCATGAGATAGATAACTAGGTGATAATTAAAGCGTTAGTGGTGCACATTAGAGGAGGGGCAAGGAAGTTCTCAAGAGAGTGCGACACTAACTAAAATATGAAGAGCATGCATATTTATTATTACTGCAAGTTAATCATTTGCTAAATGTTTTCAAATGTTTTGGGTACTAACCCTTGCTATAAAAAAATTTTAAAAACCTTTTAGGTGTCCAGCCACAGGGACGTTAGACTTGACTTAATTCCAGGAACTCCGTTGCTGCAGCATATGTGGATGTTGCGGGACCTTTGATAGACGCCTCTTCCTTTCATTCATAATGTAGAGACTCATTATTATTTATTCGAGCATGTCGCTCACTTTCCATTTATTTGTTTCTTAGATTGTTGGAATTTTATTCTTGTCTTTATGGGATTTATTATTTGGACCGATGGTTTATTCGGTTAATTATTTTACTTGTGGAATGATTAGTTCAATTATTTGTGATGGTTATATTGCTTTATTTTCCGCATGGGTTTTAGTTTAATTAATGAAAGATAAAAATTGACACCAGTCTATTTTTCTCACTTAGGTGGTTAGTAATTTAATAAAACGACAGTGATGCTAAGAATGGACCAAATGAGAAACCTGTTCTAACTTGATTTAGGACTGATCACCCGGGATTAATTAGGCGGGGTGTCACATCTTCATTTACCTTTCTCGGGCGATCCTCCTCAGCTAGATTTATTCATTGAATGTATGAGAAAGCTTGAGCCTCACAGAGGTAATCTTTTCTCCCGGAAGTAAGGTCTCCTCCTCCTGCATCTCCACCTGTTATAACATTATAGTCAAATGACCCAAAGCATATAGAAAATACCTCTCGTTTTGGCTGCCTTGGTCTCTTGGGAAGATCGGGGTCGTCTTCGGGATCAACTTCATGGTTTCTTTTCTTGTTCTCCTCTGCTCGATGAGGAGATCTAGACCTCTCTCTTGTTCGGTCGTTGTTTCTGCTTCCACGATCAACATACTTTGCCAGCTTTCCTCGTCTGATGAGTGTTTTAATCTCATTCTGAAGAGCTATGCAATTTTTGGTCATATGGCCATGATCTTTATGAAACTCGCAATACTTTGCCTTATTCCTCTTGTCAGGGTCTGCCTTCATTTTCTCTGGCTAGTTTAATTCCTCGTTGTTCTTGATTTCTTCTAGAACATGGTTGATATCCTTCTTCAAAGGAGTATAATTATCATATTTCTTCATTATGTCCCATACCGACCTAGTTTTTGAATGTTTGTCATTACCATTATTCTTATGCTCTTTCTTCTTAGCTTTATCACCTTCCACCTTGGTTTCTTTAGCATCCATGTTCTTCTTCGCAGCCATAGCCTCCTCGGCATTCATAATCTTGGCAGCTTTTCCCATCAGATCCGACATGGTTCTAGGTGGATCTTTGGCCAAAGTGTAATACAACTTGTTCGGTAGTAGTCCACTCATCAAGGCGGTAATCGTTGTCTTCTCCTCATAATCAATGACTTCAAGTTTCTCGTTATTAAAACGAGTTATATAATCTCTAGTACTTTCACCAGCCTTTTGTCTAACACTTAACAAATGTGCTACCCGTTTAACTGGCTTTGCCCCAAAACAGAAATTCCCAATGAATAACTCGTCCAGTTGAAGAAAAGTTGAGATATTACCCCGAGGAAGATTATTATACCATATTTGAGCAGATCCGGTAAGAGTTCCCGAGAATGCCCTGCATCTCATCTCATCTGGAACAGCATAGATGTCGGCTGTAGCTTGGTATTGTTCTATATGAAGGACGGGGTCAGTCTTTCCATCATATTTGGAGGTCACAGCAGGTGCTTTGAATTTTGATGGTGTTGGAAAATCTACAATGGCCTGGACAAAAGGTGTTCCTCGAACAAAGGTTCGTTGTAGAGGGTTCTTAGCTTTAACCATTTCCCCCAATCTATCCTCCAGCCTTTGAATAGAGCCTTTTCACGCATCATTTCCTTCCTTGGGCCTGTTGGTTCGAGCAACTGATCGCGTTGAGGTGGCTTCCTGGGATCTCTCTTGACGAGCAGCTGGTCGCGATTGGGTAAATCCTTCCCTTAAGTCTGATGGTCGTCGAAAACTCCTCGATGGGGCTCCAAGAGGACTTTTGCTCCTCCTAGGACCTAATCGATCGAAAGGAGATGCTCTGCTTAATCTTTCTAGTGCACTGGTCCTTTCTGGGGAGAGAGTGATACGTTGTTCAGTATCTGTGGCTCGCACTGACGAAGTTCGTCCAGGTTGATAAGGAAAATCTTCAGACTCCTCATTGCGATATGAATTGGCATGCCTAGTACGCGAAGAAAGCGCACGGGTATTTCTTTGAATACTTCGTGGTCCTGAATGGGTTGGTGCACCGCCATGGAGAGTTTGTATGAGCTGTCGCATAGTTTCTTGCATGACGGTCTGGCCTTGAGCCAGATTTGTCATTATTCCAGCCAGATCTGGAATATTTGGCGGAGCAGATGGATTTGGAGGGCTTCTAGCGTTTTGATTGCTAGATTCTAGAATATCAGCCATTTATGATGAATTGTTTTTGATGAAAAATGATATTACCAGTCGTTTCCCACAGACGGTGCCAATCTGTTGATGTAAAAAATTAGATCGTATCTAATTATTCAATCACAGATAAAATAAATGAAACAAAGAATTTTTAAAGTGGTTCAGCCTTATAAGAATGGCCTACGTCCACTGTTATGTTATTGCTAAGTGTTTAGGAATTCTTGATTACAAGTTCTCTCAAGAAATTTCGATCCCCCTACAATGAGGATTGTACAATGTATTTATAGCCCTGAGGCTGTAATGTGAAAGTGTAATACATTAAATGATGTACATATGAAAGGGTAATACATTCAATGCCCCTTAAGCGTGTGCGTCTGAATGATGAGCATTTAATGAACAGTCAAAGTGTTGGTTATCCAGCTATTAATGCTTTGTTCGAGGTGCAGCTCGGACCGCCTGAGTTGCTCGGACCGCCTAAGCTTCTCGGTACTCAAAAGTTCCTCGGAGAGTTCTTGTCCCTCGGAGCGTATGAGTTCCTCGGGGAAGCAGTGTTCCTCATTGTGGTATGGTTCCTCGGAAGTGTTTGTTGTTGCCACGTAGATTGCCACGTGTCTTCACTTTATTGAGCCATGTCAGCAGACTAAATTTGGTATCAACACCCATAAACCCAAAATGATAACATTATAGGATATGAACAAACACTGTAGAATCGACATCTATCTCTGAATGTAACGTAGAAATAAATATTTGAATCTCTGAAATATATACCTACACACACAAGACATAAACATATACCCAAGTGAAGAATGAAGGAACAAAAAAAATATATTAATAAAGCATAAATAAATAAACGATAAACTCCCCCTACATCACATATCTCTCCCCCTTTTGCCTGGAGTAGAAAAAATGTGGGACAGACAAACCAAATCTAGCAAGAATAAATGGATAGTAATAGCGTGAGTAGATAAACAAATCTAAGCATCAGCATGACAAGGATAGTAAAAGATAGCAGTAAATGGATAATAAGTAGAATCAACAAGACTGCATAATCAATAAGACTATACATCCATGCCATAAATACACAAAAATATGGATAAAAAGTGTCCATAAATGAAAGAGTACATCATATCAGAGAGAGAATAAATACATCATACATAAATAGTCTCAAATACAATGTATCAATAAACAACTAAACATATTTAGTCATCATCATCATCAGAATAGGTAGCTGTAATATGTCCTAAACCAGAAGAATCAGCTCCTCTGCTATGCTCTCTGCGCCACATCTCGTTAAAAAAATGTTGACATCCATGATTCGCTACGAGCACGGGCCTCGGCCTCTGCGTCAAATCTAGCCATCACAGCATCATTCATCCTGGACTGAGAAGTGACTTGTGACTGTAAAGAATAGAACTCCTCCTCGAAAGGGAATCTCGGTGCAGATGTGGAAGAACTAGGCTGAGAAGCATCAATTCTAGGACTAGTGGGAATTGCTGGTTGGGAAGATCATCCAACTCCTGAAGAAGCTCCCTCTGAGGGTGGAGGTTTAGCTCTCGCCTCGGCACTCAGATGACTCTCAGAACGAATAAGAGTGTTGTGATCAATAAAAGTAGGCTCGGAGAGACTCAAGTCATCCTCTAAGACAGGAACTCCAGTAGATGTTCAAATCCTAGAAATAAGGAGACCATAGGGGAGAGTAGTACGAACAGTGGTGGGACCGAGGATGGTAACCGATGACATCACTCTAAACATGATAGAGGGAAAATCGGTGTCCCATCCTCGAGATACAGTGTATAAAAAATAAACGATATCAAACCCAATCTGGGTATGCTTAACCCTAGGATAGATCAATGATTACACAAATCTATTAAGAATGCGAAAGGATGTGTAAAGCAGACGATGATACATAGTAGTGCTAGCTGGAGGGATCTCCCAAAAATAGTTCCAGAGAATCTCCTCAGCCAATGGAGTATCATCACCCATATGGGAAAAACAACGTCAAGGATGCGTGGAATCTGTAGCGTCGTGGCTATCAGATTGATTGTGACAAGAAGGGGAACGCCACGAACGATAGACTGAATCCCTGCACGAATAGGAGTTGAAAGAAAAAAGAACTCTCTGATAATGTTAGGATAGACTACCCCATAAGCCTCAAATAAAGGATCCCAACCCCTACCTACCATCCATCGAGGAATGTTTAACTCGACGAACGCAGAAACCACAAAAACTCCCTCCCTAACAACTGCACGAATATGAAGTCCGAGCACACAATAGTGCTCGTGCTCGACAATGGTCACCAATCTCACAGTAGAGTAGGAAGGCCGGTGAGTCTGAGCTCGTTGGGTGTGAGGGGACGTAGTAACCCATTTAGACGGCCAGATAGGGAACCTCGGCGTCTATGAGGCATAACTACCAAAAAAATACTGCGTAGAGTAAGGAAATATGGTGTAACAAATAACTCAACCTAGACAATTACGAACCTATCTCCGTACAAAAATCCAACCGAACCGTCGCATAAACTAACCACAACAACAACACAAACCAATCAAATAAAAATATGTATATTCCCCTAATATAATCCAGCAAAATGACACAGCGAGCGAGTACCCCCCCAACCCCCCCCCCCCCCCCAAAAAAAAAAAAATCCAAAGAAACAAATATATAAGAAAGATTTATAAAAAAAAATCTTGGATAAATTTGGAATATACACAGGGGCAAAAAAATGGCGCATAAACTCAACAGGAAGCCCCAAACCTGAAATTTTTGAGTATAAAACAGCATAAACCCCCTACACACCTGACTTAAATATTTTTTTTACAACCCAACAACAAAGTATGGGTGCTATGTGTTCTATTCCCAAAAATTAAAACAAATCCTAGCTTCAAACGAGATTTTTGATCCCAAATCAGAAATGAACATGAATAATACAATATTCAGTAGCAAAATGTAGTAAAAAGAGCATATTCGCTTCATTCACAATCTTGGAATCATAAATCCAACAACAGTAATCAACCAAAGCAACGGAAGCCAAAAAATACCTAGCACAGAGAAGCTCAAACTCTGTGATGAAATGGCGATGAGAAGTGTGACAATGGCAGACACTAGAGCTCCAACTAAAAAAAATGCGCGAATCTCAAAACCCCAAAAGAGTTTTTCCAAACATTAAATAACCTCAGGTATAGAGCAAAACAATGAGCAAACGAGTCAGAAAATGGAAGTAGAATCAGACCACGTGGTTAGTGTTCAACACTGGAGTAAACCGAGGCTTCGAGTATGAATAAGGGAGTTTTTTTTCTTTTCTTTTTGAAAAATTACAAAATATGACCGTTCTATCAAAGAGGGAAAAGGAAATAAGTACTGAAGTCGTCGCCTGAGCGATAAAAATAAGAAACCCTAATGTCGCTCGAAATCAAGTACAGTCGCTCGAACGAAGAGCAATGTCGTTTGAACGACAATATCGCACAATAGTGGGTCTCACTCGAACGATATGAGGGATTCTCTTGAGCGACATAACAAAACTAACATATCAGACTCAAAATATGATAAGGTTTTGCCCAGTGATTTTTTTTCATAAAAAGCCTACTGGAAAGCCAAACAGATCTAAAACTGACTCAAATCAGGAAAAATAAGAAACGATGTGAGTTACGTGCTAACATAGAACCTATGTGCTCAAACATGATTTTGGAGTGTATAGGCGTGAACTACAACAAATGAGTTGCAATATTAATACGTCAAAACGTTCAAGTAGTTCTAATTGATAGCGAAATATCATCAAACTTTATTTTAGCCATATTTGACAATTAAAGTGTGAGCTAAATGAGCTGAACAATCAAATATATACACAAATCCGAAATATTGACGATTCTACAAACAATAGCATCATGTTACGATTTTTCAACATTGAGATTCGTGGTGCAAACCCGTTTAAATATCCATCCGAACACCCTCAAATATAACATATTATTCTTTTTGGAATAAACGTAAGATAATTGGTCCATTTTTAGCATATGATTCTTTTTATTGCCTTTTAATTTTTTGGGGCTCTTTAAACGGTGGCTTTCATGACAAGTCAATTTTTCACTCTCACAGCCCTTTCCCGTGAACACTTATCATTTTTAAATAGCAATCCTCACGAAAAGTAATTAGATGCACACACCCCCTCCTTATGTTTACTTATGCATAGATGACAAAATTGAGATAAGAATGTCTCACCAAACTCAAATATGCAAGAGATATCAAACATTCATATAAACTCGTGCATGTGTGCTAAGATGGCACGTATACAAAGTCGAATCAAAATGCATATCAACTTCGAAAAAACCCCATTAAAGCAATGGTTAAGATCATTCTACGCATCAATAATTACGACCAAAAGTCCTAGCCACATGGATAATGAAAGGAAGGGGATCCAAGCACACTAATATGCCACGACAAACACGTAAACTCACGACACAAAAAAAATGAAAATCTTTTTGAGTTGTTCAAACTTTTTACCCCAAAAAAACTTTTTGAATTTTTAGTAAGACTCAAGAAAAACATACAACGAGATACAAGTCATAACACTAGCAAAAAATAAATCATGATGCAAATACTAGCAAATGACAAACCGACGAACATGCTTAACCGAAAGATGAAACATGGGGAGAACCACGGGCAATGACACACATGTCACCAAGTTTAATACCTAACGCCTCTAAATCCGATTTCTTAATCCAAGTAGGTGTGAAACAATGAGTGGGGATTCTGGGAACCGGAGCGGCCTTATTTTTAGACTTTCTAGGAGCATTTTTAAGAGATAAGCAAAACCATCAAAGATGACCACTCCTATCGCAATGAGTGTACGTGTAGATACGGTGGGGAGTGTTTTCTATGGGACGATTTTTCCTAACATTCTTAGGTGGATCTCTCTTAACGATCCTACGTGACTCTCTTGCTTGCATGGTTTTGACTTTGGGAACAGGTGCAACATGGTTATCGAAGCCAATACCGCACCTATGATCCTTGATTTGGACGGTTCCTAATATTTTGTCTAACTTTTCGGACCTAGCTTCCAAATCAAATTTAACCTTACTCGAATCTCTCAATCTCTCCTCAATCTCACCTATCCCCGACTCAAGTAAATGCTTAGATACCTCAAACTCAAGTAGTTCATTTTTCATAGCCACCATCAACCCTCGAGACTATCTCTCTCACCCTCAACATATTCTAGCTTATCTCGAATTTTCTTCTCACGCGCCCTAAGTTCCTCAATTAAAGTATTGGAATTATCATTTTCAATGGGACATTCTTTCAGTTTCGCTTCTAACTTCAAATTTTCCTTCTTTATTTTCAAGGTTTCTTCATATAACTCATTAAAGGAAGTTTGCAAGTCTCTCTTATCCGTACCCTTATCCTCACTCACCTCACTCTCACTGTCTAGGGTATCACAACCTATGACTCCGGAAGAATCATGCAAAAGTATGTCATCATCATGTGACACTTCGACTAATTAAATACCGGGTAGCTACTCCTTTATTCAAATTAATACAAAATGCCAAGTTGGTTCAGTTCATAGCATCATTGTCGAAAACATTTTAAAAATTACTTGCCACCTAATATTGAAAAAGTGAGTTGTCAATTTAATTAAATCCGATTAACATACAATCCATTTAAATTATAAACTACTAATACCACAACCACATCACATTCCCAAATAAATAACGATGGAATAAACTAAATCTGGAGGAATACACCTCACAACAATCCAAATACTGAAGTAACAAATACATGCCTGAATCATTAATTTAATTACAACCCAAAATATGAAATAAAACTGAGTAAATAAGGTGTCTCTAGAAGAAACGGGGCGACATGACCTACAAATGAATAAATCTGAAATAGAGGGTCAAGATCGAAAGTGGAGGCACTTACTGTCAAGGTCCTGTAACTTCTACAGCAGCTACAATACATCAACGGAATGGAACTCCTATGCTTGGTGTCCTTGTGGCTGGGCACCTAAAAGGTTTTACAAAAATAGATTTGAAAGCAAACGGGTCAGAGCCCGATTGTGAAAATAATTTAAAAATAGCAAGTGTTTAACATCGTTAAACAGTGAATATAAAGTACATGATAGTGTCTGCACTCACATGAGTTCCTCACCTCTCAACTAATTGTGCACTCCTATCGTACCCGTACCCATTCTAGTTATTCCCATATCTAACTAGTCCAATACAAAATCTAACATTGCTATACGATTCACAATTTAATTCCGGCATCTTCATTTAAACAGAGAGTTTTACTTTTCTTCAGAGTTTCCCATATTAGTAATACTAATTACTAGAGATCTTTCATTTTATCTTTACAAAACGTTGCTACTATTTATACTCACATTTATACATGACAGTTCATTTCAGTTAACAGTATATTATTCTCATCATCAATATACAATACTAGCACCCCGAGACTAAGCTGCGGTGCACACATACTCTGCTATCCAGTCCCAGTACATCACATACATAAGGACCACGTATTCCGAACCTCTCAGGAATCATTCTAAAATAGCAACAATCACACATAATGGAGGCGAACATAGTTCACATCACATGGGTCACGCACATACCTACGCTCCCATGATTAGCAGACTTATTAACTTCTCAATAAGTCTTTCTTTGACCTATGTCCTCGAGGTACCAATCTAAATCCCCCCGTAGGCACACAAAGATTAGATGGCCCTGATCGAACGCCGACCTCCCATGATAGCAAGTATGGTACGTATGTTATACACAGATAACTACATATACTAAGCATTCGCACATCTTAGATATCTCAAAATATTAATAGAGGTATACCTTTCGTTCTTATACCATCATTTAGTATTATACGTTTACAAGTCCCCGGTTTATGTACATTAAGGTTGTCAATTCTTCTCACTTCGTAATTAGGTACTTGTTTCCTAATCCAAAAATGTCCTCTGGTTTACTACAAGAATCTAAGTTTTACTCCTCAACGTACTCCAATCTCATAATTATACCCACTAGTCAATAAGGGAAGGTGATTACTCCATTAAATTAGTCTACGGGACATTTAAAATAAAAATCAGGCCTATAAGGCCATTCTGTCAACTCGTTAGAAATCTCGTTCGAACGAAAGGCTTCGAACGAACCACCAACTCGTTAGAAGGGATACTATCATCTCGTTAGAATCTCGTTCGAACGAGGTCGTTCGAATGACCTGGGCAGGTCTTCTAACGAGATGGCAGAATACGCACAGAAAATCCCAAACTCATTTTTTTCTTTATTCTCCTCTTCTCTAAATCCACCGTAAGACTATCCAACTACGTTTTAATGCTGGTAGACCATTTTTACTCATCCTAGATCATTCCTAAACATGCTTTTGGGGTCAAATCTTACAAATTAACATGCCAAACTCATAAATCCCCAAATTCTTGTTCCAAACCCTATGAACTTGAACCCAAAATTTAATTTCATAAAAAGACTCCTTATTAATCCGTTTTCAGATCATCAAAAGTTATGTTTTGTATATTAAATTCGTCTATAATCATCTACATGTAAATTCCTACCCAAAACCACAAGTTTCACAATAATTTCATTGGGTGTTCTTCATCAAAATTCTCAAGACATAAACAGTTTTCTACACCACACATGGAGGAAATATTCATTGCAAATAATGACATCAAAACACTTGCCTTAGATTTGTCTCTTCTGAATTGATGTTGGTGAATGAAGGCTGATTTCTCCCCTTTCTCTACAGAATTCTCCCAAGGATGGTGATGGTGGTTGGAGGTTTCTTTTGGAACCTCTTCAAACTCTCCCTTTAACTCCCGTAGCCCACTAACTTACCTAATGCTGATAATGGACTTAATGGGTTCATTAGTGATATATTATTTAACCCTAAAATTCGTGGGTTTTAATTCCCATATTTTTAAAATTACCAAAATACCCTTCTAGGTTGCCAGTCTGGCCTAAAAATGCCCCGGGACCGAAACTAAACTCCCGGCTAGTATTTTCTGATTATTTAGACCCTTCCGGACACGTTGGCGCACTCAAAATAACCATTCGATTGATAAAAATATAATTTACTTTTTAATTTAAATCATTTCGTTCCTGACACGACTGACACGCGCGTCCCAACTAGTGGGCCAAATCGTCCCTAAGATATTTCCTTATTGAGAAAATATGGAACACATCATGAATCCTATGCAAGTGCTCCGGTAACCCGAGTCTATACGCAACTGGCCCAATCCTCTCGATGATTGGAAATGGCCCCACGTATCTTGGTGCTAGTTTCCCCTTCTTCCCAAAACGCATAATCCCCTTCATAGGAGATACTCTGAGTAACACCTGGTCCCCCACCTTGAATTCTCTAAAGAACCTCTTGGCATCAGTATAGCTCTTCCGTCGGTCCTGGGCTACCCGAATATGGCTCCGTATCATCTCTATCCTTGCCGAAGTGTCCTGAATCACCTCCGGCCCAAGGAGTTTGTTATCCTCAACCTCTAACCAACATGCTGGGGAACGACAAGGTCTACCATAAAACGCCTCAAATGGAGCCATGCCAATGGTGAACTGGTAGGAGTTATTATAAGCAAACTCCACCAGTGGAAGGTACTGCTCCCAACCACCTCCAAAATCTAAGATGCACATACGCAACATGTCCTCCAACATCTAATTTGTCCGCTCTGTTTGCCCATCAGTCTGCGGGTGATATGTCGTACTCAGCCGCAACTCTGTACCCATGGCCTCCTGGAAACTCTCCCAAAATCGTGAAACAAATATCTTATCTCGGTCAGACACGATATTTAGAGGCACCCCGTTAAGTCTCACTATCTCTGCAATGAAAATCAGGGCATACTGTCCCGTACTATAATCTGTCCTTACGGGTAGAAAATGAGCAACTTCGGTCAACCGATCCACAATTACCCATATGGAGTGCTGACCCCTCTATGACGTAGGTAATCCCGTGATAAAGTCCATGGATATGCTCTCCCATATCCACATCGGAACCTCTAACGGCTGTAGAAGTCCCGCCGGTTTCTGATGGTCCACCTTTACTAGCTGACAAGTGGCACATTTAGAAACGGACACGGCGATATCTCTCTTCATCCCGCTCCACCAGTACTGTCGTCTCATGTCTTGGTACATCTTATCCCCACCAGGGTGTACCGCGAACCATGAGCCGTGCGACTCTGTCATTACCTCGTGTCGTAAGTCTTCCCCCTTTCGGAACGACCAGTCTCCCACTGAAGCGTAATCCCTCATTTGAGTTAACGGTGTAGGACTCGGCTCCCTCTGCTAGTAATCGAACTATCTGCTCCTGACAGAACGAGTCATTTTCCTGAGCCTTTACCACTCTCGTAACAATCTGAGGTGTAATAGTCATCACAGACATGAACGATCGGGCCACTGCATTCTGGTGTCCCAACTCCTTCCACTTAGCTTTCCACACATCGGCCACCTCATCTACTGGCCTACGGCTTAACGCGTCTGCTACCATGTTAGCCTTCCCTGGGTGATATGGGATATCGAAGTGATAATCCTTTACAAACTCAAGCCACTGACGTTGATGCATATTCAGCTCCTTCTGCGTGAATAGGTATTGTAGAGACTTGTGGTCTGTGAATAACCGAAATTTCTCCCCCAGGAGATAGTGTCTCCAAATCCGAAGAGCGAATACGACTACCACTAACTCCAAGTCATGAGTGGGGTAATTCCTCTCATGAGGCTTAAGCTTACGGGAAGCATAAGATATGGCCTGACTCTCCTGTTGCAGCACACCTCCAAGTCCTTATAAGGACGCATCGGTGTAGACTAGATACTCAACTCCCGGTCTGGGTAATGCTAACACAGGCGCTGAGGTCAACTTGTCCTTCAACTCATCAAATGCCAACTGACAGGCATCGCTCCAGATGAATGGCACACCTTTGCGAGTCAGATGTGTCAAAGGACCCGCTATCTTTGAGTAACCCCGAATAAACCTCCTGTAGTATCCTGCTAGACCCAAGAAACTACGGATCTCAATCGGTCTCGTGGGCTGTCCCCACTCCCTCACCGCGGATACCTTCCCCGGATCAACAGATATCCCTCGGTCTGAAATGATATGCCCCAAAAACTGAACTTCCTTCAGCTAAAATCCACATTTCTCGTACTTTGCATATAGCTCGTTCTAACGTAGCGTCTGCAAAACCTGTCTCAAATACTCCGCGTGCTCCTCTTCTGTCTGGAAGTAAACCAAAATGTCATCAATAAAGACAATGACGAACTGGTCTAGGAACTCTCTGAACACCCTATTCATCAAGTCCATAAACACGGTTGGAGCGTTGGTCAAGCCAAAAGGCATAACCCGAAATTCATAGGAACCATACCTCTTTAAGAAAGCAGTCTTCGAGACGTCCTGTTCCTTGATACGCAATTGATGGTATCCCAATCGCAAATCAATCTTTGAGAAGAAGCAAGCTCCTCTCAACTGGTCAAATAAGTCATCGATTCGGGGCAACGAATACTTATTCCGTATCGTGACTTTATTCAACTCCCGATAATCTACACACAATCTCAACGATTGATCCCTTTTCTTTACGAATAACACAGGGGCACCCCACGGTGAAGTACTCCTTCAGATGAACCCCTGACCCAACAACTGCTCTATCTGATCCTTTAGCTCTCTCATCTCCGCTGGAGCTATACGGTAAGGAGCACGGGCAATTGGCCGTGTGCCCGACGTCAAATCGATTACAAAATTTATCTCTCTACTCGGAGGTAGTCCAGGTATATCCTAAGATACATTAGCAAACTCACTGACAATGGGAGTCGAATCAAGTGGTATCACCACTTCCTTAGATGTCTCCTCCTCTATATAGTACAAGTGAGTGGACGATCCTCCCTCGGGGAGAGGCATCGCCACTAAAAACATCTCCTGCCCGGGAATGGAAAAAATAATACTCCTACTGAAACAATCAATCATGGCTCGGTACACAACTAGCCAATCCATACCAACTATCGCATCGTACTCAGTCATCTCTAATACTAGCATATCAACGGGTAAAGTAAATCTCCCTATTTCCATACCCACACCTCTACAAATAAGGGAAATCACGGAACCCCTACTCAACGGTGAATCTACACAAGTAATCGTGCTCTCTGCAGTGTCTAACAACCCCAAAGTGCATGCAAATCTCGTGGCAATGAAACAATGTGTGGCCCCCGTATCAAATAAAATACGCCCCATAGTCCTCTGAATAGAGAACATACCCTCAATAGCAGGTGGATCCTGTGGGACTGCGACATGCTAGAATTGATAAACTTGCCCGTACTATAGCTCTCCGTACTGGACTGGGACTGCTAGGATGGGTGGCAAAGCTGGCATCTGTGGTGCTGCTGGGAGGGCGACGGGAAACATAGGTCTCTGGGGCTCCTGTCGAGCACCCTGCTGCTGCTGCTGTGGGGCCCTACCCCTATCAGGACACTCATGTCACTTGTGGCCAATCTTGCCACAAATGAAACATCTCCCCAGAAAGTTCCCACCTCTCTGACATTGATGCCCACGGCCCTGGTGGCTGTTGCCATTCCTCCCCTGGCCGTTCTGGCCCTGATGAAACTGCTACTGTTGGCCCTGCTGGCCGTGCTGTCCCTGTGGGCCGTGCTGACCCTACTGGCCCTGACAAAAACCTCCCTGTCCATTTCTGAAACCCCCAGATCTGAACCTCTTAAAATCCCCTTGCTGGGAACCCTGATCTCCCTGCCTATGCTGACTCTGAGCAGATTGTGCCCCGCTGGCACCATTTCCCCCTGTCCTACCCTGATGGCTGGACTCTCCTGATCTCTTACTCTCAGACATGTGAAAGCGGTGGTCCTAGCAGTGAAGCAGTGCTGCGTTAACCACATCAGAATAAGTGGCCAACGAGAGATTTCCGAACAAATGCTGACGGATCCTCCAAGTCAACCCATCCATGAATTTCTGAATCTTCTTCTCCTCAGTCGGAATCTCATCGGGAACAATATTCAAGAGATTAGTGAATTCGGCCTCATACTCGGCCACGGTCCTCCCCTCCTGCTTGAGGTTCATTAACTTCTTCCTCATTTCAGTGTGAACGGCTGATGGAAAATATTTGCGGTCCAACCGCACCCTGAACTCCTGTATGGAAAGGACATCTCTCTCCTCCGGGGTGGTAATGGACTCCCACCACTACAACGCTGATCCTACTAGCTTAAAAGTAGCCAGTATCTGTTTTTGTACCTCCGTGCACTCATACATCCTCAAATGTCTTTGAATGTCCTTCTTCCACTGGCTGGACACAACAACATCGGAGCTACCTGCAAACTCCGGAGGGTGTGCTTTCTGAAAAGCATCACGAACACGTTCCCAAGCAGACGGGAATGCATGAGCCTGAACTGGCGCTACTGCTGGCGCCTGGGGTGGTGCTTGCTGCACAACTGCGAGGGCGGCATTTACCGCTTGGGCTATAATAGCAGCAACCTCTGCGGCATTCATGGTGCCCTGAACTAGTGCAGGCTGTGGCTCAGGCTGAGCATCCCTAGGAACTCACTGTGCACGTCGTGGAGGCATCTGAAATGAGAGTAAAGTCTTATAAGTTCGCAGTTATTATCTCAAAATAGCTGAAGAACGAAACATATACAAAAGAATACAACAATCCTAAAATATAGGGCTCTACATCAAAGAAAGCTCAGCGGAAACATAATAAGCCGTACAGATACTAAGGACACTAGAACCTAATGCTTTGATACCACCTGTGACACCCCGACTAATTAAATACCGAGTAGCTACTCCTTTATTCAAATTAATACAAAATGCCAAGTTGGTTCAGTTCATAGCATCACTGTTGAAAGCATTTTAAAAATTACTAGCCACCTAATATTTAAAAAGTGAGTTGTCAATTTTAATTAAATCCGATTAACATACAATCCATTTAAATTATAAACTATGGATACCACAACCACAACACATTCGCAAATAAATAACGATGGAATAAACTAAATCTGGAGGAATACTCCTCACAACAATCCAAATACTGAAGTAACAAATACATGCCTGAATCATTAATTTAATTACAACCCAAAATATGAAATAAAATTGAGTAAATAAGGTGTCTCTAGAAGAAATGGGGCGACATGCCCTATAAATGAATAAATCTGAAATAGAGGGTCAAGATCGAAAGTGGAGGCGCCTACTGTCAAGGTCCTGTAACTTCCACAGCAGCTACAGTACGTCACCGGAATGGAACTCCTATGCTTGGTGTCCTTGTGGCTGGGCACCTAAAAGGCTTTACAAAAATAGATTTGAAAGCAAACGGGTCAAAGCCTAATTGTGAAAACAATTCAAAAATAGCAAGTGTTTAATATCGTTAAACAGTGAATATAAAGTACATGATAGTGTCTGCACTCACATGAGTTCCTCACCTCTCAACTAATTATGCACTCCTATCGTACCCGTACCCATTCTAGTTATTCCCATATCTAACTAGTCCAATACAAAATCTAACATTACTATACGATTCACAATTTAATTCTGGCATCTTCATTTAAACAGAGAGTTTTACTTTTCTTCACAGTTTCCCATATTAGTAATACTAATTACTAGAGATCTTCCATTTTATCTTTACAAAATGTTGCTACTATTTCTGCTCACATTTATACATGACAGTTCATTTCAGTTAACAGTATATTATTCTCATCATCAATATACAATACTAGCACCCCGAGACTAAGCTACAGTGCACACATACTCTGCTATCCAATCCCAGTACATCACGCACATAATGACCACGTATTCCGAATCTCTCAGGAATCGTTCTCAAATAGCAACAATCACACATAATGGAGGCGAAGATAGTTCACATCACATGGGTCACGCACATACCTACGCTCCCATGATCAGCAGACTTATTAACTTCTCAATAAGTCTTTCTCTGACCTATGTCCTCGAGGTACCAATCTAAATCCCCCCGTAGGCACACAAAGATTAGATGGCCCTGATCGAACGCCGACCTCCCATGATACCAAGTATGGTAGGTATGTTATACACAGATAACTACATATACTAAGCATTAGCACATCTTAGATATCTCAAAATATTAATAAAGGTATACCTTTCGTTCTTATACCATCATTTAGTATTATACGTTTACAAGTCCTCGGTTTATGTACATTAAGGTTGTCAATCCTTCTCACTTCGTAATTAGGTACTTGTTTCCTAATCCACAAATGTCCTCTGGTTTACTACAAGAACCTAAGTTTGACTCCTCAACGTACTCCAATCTCATAATTATACCCACTAGTCAATAAGGGAAGGTGATTACTCCATTAAATAAGTCTACGGGACATTTAAAATAAAAATCAGGCCTAAAAGGCCATTCTGTCAACTCGTTAGAAATCTCGTTCAAACGAGTGTCGTTCAAACGAAAGGCTTCGAACGAACCACCAACTCATTAGAAGGGATACTGTCATCTCGTTAGAAGATTGTTCGAACGAGGTCGTTCGAACGACCTGGGCAGGTCTTCTAACGAGATGGCAGAATACGCCCAGAAAATCCCAAACTCATTTTTTTCTTTATTCTCCTCTTCTCTAAATCCACCCTAAGACTATCCAACTACGTTTTAATGCTGGTAGACCATTTTTACTCATCCTAGATCATTCCTAAACATGCTTTTGGGGTCAAATCTTACAAATTAACATGCCAAACTCATAAATCCCCAAATTTTTGTTCCAAACCCTATGAACTTGAACCCATAATTTAATTTCATAAAAAGACTCCTTATTAATCCGTTTTCAGATCATCAAAAGTTATGTTTTGTATATTAAATTCGTCTATAATCATCTACATGTAAATTCCTACCCAAAACCACAAGTTTCACAATAATTTCATTGGGTGTTCTTCATCAAAATTCTCAAGACATAAACAGTTTTCTACACCACACATGGAGGAAATATTCATTGCAAATAATGACATCAAAACACTTGCCTTAGATTTGTCTCTTCTGAATTGATGTTGGTGAATGAAGGCTGATTTCTCCCCTTTCTCTACAGAATTCTCCCAAGGATGGTGATGGTGGTTGGAGGTTTCTTTTGGAACCTCTTCAAACTCTCCCTTTAACTCCCGTAGCCCACTAACTTACCTAATGCTGATAATGGACTTAATGGGTTCATTAGTGATATATTATTTAACCCTAAAATTCGTGGGTTTTAATTCCCATATTTTTAAAATTACCAAAATACCCTTCTAGGTTGCCGGTCTGGCCTAAAAATGCCCCGGGACCCAAACTAAACCCCCGGCTAGTGTTTTCTTACTATTTTGACCCTTTCGGACACGTTGGCGTACTCAAAAGAACCATTCGGTTGATAAAAATATAATTCGCTTTTTAATTTAAATCATTTTGTTCCCGACGCGACTGACATGCGCGTCCCAACTAAGTTTCCCAAATTGTCGTATTTCTGCCTCGTGACAATTTAAATACTTTCAATACTCATGAAATATTAAATTTTAATATCATAATCAAATACTAACTCACATCTCGCTAGTATTTATATTCGGATTAATTCCCAATTAATTCTCATTTAATTTAATTAATCCCTTAAATAAAAATCAATAAAATTACGGGGTATTACACATCACTTACGTGATTAGCCACAAGGGTGGGAAGGTATCACTTACTAGCATAAAAATTTTCTTCTTCAGGGTCACTCTCACTAAGCGTGGAAACATGATTTATTAAAATTCTCCCTAAGTTTAGTGGGGCACTCATCTAACTTATGTCCAAACCCCTCGCAGCAAAGACACTTCTCTCAATGATCCTTTTAATAGAATTTTTAAGAGCATACTTCATGCGAGATTTCCAATTAGAAGTTTCAAACACGTGAGTTCTAAAATCATCAAAATTACCAAAAGGCATGCCTAAAGTCACGAGATAACAAATACAATAAAATAGTGCAACATGCTCCGAGACTAATTTGAGAAGGCCCTTTAGTGAGTACTTTAGGTAAAAATAACTATTTCAATTTTAGTTAAATCCAATTTTAACTTCTTAAACCCTAAACATGCATCTAAGTGATTTAATCCATTAAACAATTAAAGCATGCGGTAAAATAAACAATTTCAGTAAAAAAAACCTTTGGGGTAAAACCTTTTTTATTTCACTATGAACAATAAATCGCAACTAACATAGCAAAATCTTTAATGAATCTATCGCAGCAAATCCAAATAGACAAGTAGTCTAACTTAGCAAAGGACTCTCGCAAGAACCCTCAAAAACCACAACTCTCGTCTTTAGTAAGGTATACTCGTAAGCGTCCCAATGACCTCAGTCAATGTAATCAAGGAATGAACTATGTTTCGGCAAACGCGTTCAATATCACAACCTATAGAACTGAGTAATTTGATGTTGAATAAACTACGGATGATAAATAACTCTTAGGAATTTTTGAAACCGTTATGTTTTGTTCTGAAAAATGTCTATGCATTGTGGTATTTATTTCTCAGCAAATAAGAGTCCAACAAAAATAAAATACAAAAATTGAGGCGGTAGCTCGTTCGAGCGATATGCCATGTCATTAGAACGAGACACACAGTCGTTCGAGCGAGAGTTGAAAATGATTTTCTTTTTAAATAACTTCCTCGAATTTTCAACAATTAATTTTACTCAGAAATATTTAAAATAAATTTTCGCAAATATTTAATTCCCAATTTTTAAACATTAAACTCATCCATCATTTAATCAAAATTATAAATCACATCAATTCTTTTAAGTATTCATACCTGTGTGATCAAGAACAAATAATGCAACTTGACTCGCTTTCTTCTTCAAAGCTTTCAATTGAAAATTCTTCAATCTTGAACTATCGTAGGCTTTAATTAAACTTAAATTAAAACTATCCTAGACTCAAATTATTTTGTCCAGAATTAGACAATTACAAAAAAATAGACTCGATTAGAAATTTGTTCCTATAAACGTTAAAGGACCCCACCCCCTCCAGTGAATAGAAACCACCCCGTGGAGCCTTCTTCTTATAAGGGGAAGGAGCTTGTGATGGCTAGCGATTTGGCCTATAGGGACTTGGAGGTGGCCTTTTTCGTCTCCCAGGATGCCATGATGCCATCTGACATAACAGAGTTGAGGAGATTTACTTTTTAGAGGCTCCACAAAGAGGGCCTTTGCCATAGTGTGCTGGTAAGATCGTCTATTTTTTTTATAGTCCTACTTTTGTTAACAATTTTTGTAATACACATCTTTTTTGTGCAGAGCATGCAAGTTCAGCTTCCACCTACTGAAGTCATTTGAAGCCACTTCCAAGAAGAACACCAACCTTAAGTCCCAAATGGTCACTCAGGGCCGACGGGTGGAGGACTTGAGTAAAAATCTTAAGGAACAAGTCGATGCCAATGCCAAGGTGGTGGAGGAGGAGGTTGAACGAGTTCACCCTCATGGAGAATCTTATACTTTTAAAACTAAGGGCCCGAAGGGAAGAACTTGGGAAGCCGACCAGGACAAGGCCTTTGATGAAGACTATGATGTGGCCATCCGGGACATCACTTCCCTATTAGACTGCCACAAGTCATTTACCTTTAACAAAGGTTGGGTAGCAGGAATTAAAAGGGGAAAAATTAGCGAGGACGACCCTGCCTACGCTAAGCACCCTCCTTTGCCTAACCCCTTGACGGTCCTTCCTGGGGAGTTATCGGTCCCCTCCTTTACCGATCTTCCAGCCTCCAATCTCCTAGTCTCACCGATCTCCCTGCTTCCATTGATCTTCCTACTAAGGGAGCTTTTGGGTAGACTGGTCAAACTTGGACCTTTTTTTCTTGTATCTTTTTTTTACCTTTGGTGGTCTTTTTTGTAGACCTTGGGACCTTAATCATTAATGAAAAAACATCTTTTGTTTCTATTGTTGCTTTTTTTTATTATATTTTGCTTTCTATCCTCTTTGATTGCTCTTTACTTAACATGAGGCAATCTTAGGTGACAACTGTTATTTGGCTTAAATCACCATAAATGAATGACTAAATCAATCATTAAGCAACTTTTAACAAAGCAGTTGGCCAGAGCCACCTTTGACAACTAGCTAGATCAATCTTAAGTAATCTTTAGTAAATTAAGCAGTTGGCCAAGGCTATCTTAGACTGCTGACTGAATTAACCTCAAGTAGTTTTTTTTTTGGGAATTTAATTGTATATATAAAAAGACCAAAAGATATACAGAGGAAGAAACCCCTCACAGAACAAGAAAATCCTAGGGCATACCCCACAGGCAAACAGGCCAACCAGGCTGGAACCAAACAAAACCTAAACTAGAAGTTTATCTTCAGGGATGTTCCAGTACATACAAGCCATACAGTTAGTAAAACTCCTTCTGTCCTTCTTCCACGTGAGAGCTTTTGCTCTAACCATGTTTTCAATACCCTTGATAATAGAATCAAGGGAATTGGAGACATGCTTAAAGCATCTAGAATTCCTCTCCATCCAAATGCAATAGATAGTGGTAGTAAAGGAGAGGGATCTAATCTTGTCACAAAGGGTCTTCGTAGAATGGTTAACAGTAGCCAAACCCAACTCACTATTCAGACCCTGGCCATCCCTGTAATATTGGTTCCTAAGCATCACCTCCTCCCAAATACATTTACTAAGGCTGCACTGAGAAAACAAATGGTTATATGATTCCCTTTCAGTCCCACATAACTCACACAGGTCATCCACAGAAACTCCCCATTCATGTAATTTAACTTTAGTGTTGATGGCCTTCCTAACCACCAACCAAGTTATGAAAGAGCATTTAGGGATACAAACCTTACTCCACACAAACTTGCTCCAGTTGACCATAGGCTTATGGGCCTTTAAAAGCTCCCAAGCGGACGCAATGGTGAATATTCCATGATTTGATGGAAGCCATACAACAGTATCAGTTCCCTCGAGGATTGTAGGAAGAGTAGCATTCTTCACTTCATTCAGCTCCCATGTCACTCTTGATGGCCATCTCCACTCCAAATGGTGTATAAAATCTGACACTTTAGCTTTTAGATTGCTAGCAGAATCATAGACAATGTTATCCCCATAAAGGGTATGTAAAGGGCCATTAGGGTGCCAATTATCGAACCACATAAAAGCATGCTCACCATTCCCAATGCAGGTCTTGATTTGACTTCTAAACTTCTCTCTATTCTTGAGGATTTTCCTCCAACTCCATGAATAATCATTTGGGATACTCAAAGCCCATATGCTTCTTCCTTTGATCTTGTAAGTATTACACCACTTGATCCATAAGCTGTCCTTCTTACTACAAAGATTCCACAAATGCTTCGCCATAGCCGCTGTGTTCCAAGTCTCTAAACATTTAATATTGAGCCCTCCTTCATCAAGAGAAACACAAAGATCCACCCAAGCAACTTTAGCCCCTTTGCTATTAGCCTCATCCCCTTTCCATAAGTAATTTCTCATAATTTGCTCAATCTTCTTTATAATACTCTTGGGCAGAATAAAAATGCTAGACCAATACACCTGAATGCTGAAAATCACAGTCTTCACAAGAAGGAGCCTACCTGCAAAACTTAAGAACTTATTAGTCCAACATCTGGTTCTCATAGTTATTCTATCCACCAAGTGAGAGCAGTCCTCCTTCTTCAACCTAGTTGTGATGAGAGGAACCCCAAGATATCGAAATGGAGGGGTCCCATGCTGAATGCCAAGAATAGTTGAAATGTCCTGAATCTCATCCTCACTAATCCCAGCAGTGAAAAGGTTGCTCTTCTCTAAGTTGATCATCAACCCAGATAAGGAGCTAAACTTTGATGTTGCCTCCTTCACAATGCTGCAGGAAACAGTGTTCCCTCCAGCAAAGACAATTAAATCATCAGCAAAACTAAGGTGAGTCAATGTTATCTCCTTTCATCTTGGGTGAAAACTGAACAGGTCTGATTCTGTAGCTTTAGTAATTATCCCAGAGAAAACCTCCATCACAAGCAAGAAAAGGTAGGGAGAGATAGGGTCCCCCTGCCTGAGCCCTCTTTTCCCATGAAAGAAGCCCTTAAGTTCCCCATTCATGCTAATGGAGAATCTGGTAGTAGTCACACATTTGGTGATCCACCCAATGACTTTGGATGGGAAACCAACATGGGCCAATAGCTTTATCAAAAAGTCCCAGCTCACAGTATCATATGCTTTCAAAATATCAATCTTGATTGCACATCTCGGAGGTCAAGAGTCCCTATGATAATTCCTCATTAACTCCTGTAATAACAAGATATTATTAGCAATGGATCTACCTTCAACAAAGGCAGCTTGATTAATACTAATAAGGCCAGGCATCAACTTCTTTAGCCTGCAAGTGATCACTTTGGAAATACACTTGTACAAGGTGTTACAGCAAGAGATGGGTCTGAAATCCCTCATACTTCTAGGGGTAGCTACCTTTGGGATTAAAGCCAGAGCAGTACAATTCCACTGCTTGAAGAAACCGTGTCAAAGAAGAACTTTATAGCCTCACACACCTCTCTCCCAATGAGCTCCCAATTCTTTTTAAAGAAGTAGTTGTTAAACCCATCAGGGCCCGGGGCCTTGTCAGACCCAATGCTAAACATAGCTTTCTTAATCTCATCAAGAGTGACCTCTTCCTCCAGGACACAAGCCTGCTCAAGGGTTAGCTTATTCTTGATCACCTCCCCCAGGACAGCATTTGCATTCTCACACTGCACCCTATTCCCTAACAAGTTCTGAAAAAACCCCACAGCTTCAGTAGACACCTGCTCACTGCCTTCAATTCTCACACCTAGATCATTCTAAATGCTCACAATTTTCCTTCTAGCCCTGTTCTGGTTTACTTTCTTATGAAAGAAAGTATTGTTTTGGTCGCCCAGCTGCAGCCATTTGGTTCTAGCCTTCTGTCTAAGGAAAGACTCCCCATCATTCCTTAATTCTGCATATTTGATTCTCAACTCATTAGCAGCCACCTGCAGGACCATACTATCACCATCTCTGTCCAACTCACTTTGAATAGCATCAAGCTTAATCTTGGTCTCAGCAACCTGAGTAGAAATCTTATTAAAGAATTTCTTATTAAAGTGCTTTAAAGAGGCTTTAACTCTATTAAGTTTGCTGTAGAGCTTCTGCATTGGATTCCCATCCACCTCAACATCCCAAGCATCAATGATTGTGGGAGAAAAATCAACATGATTCATCCAGAAGTTGAAAAACTTGAAAGGTAATGGGCCCCTATTGATAGTGTTATCCACAATGGTGATAATAGGACTATGATCAGAAATACCACAAGGCAGGGTAATAGCTTGTGAGTTGGGGAAAAAAGCAGTCCACCATTCATTGTGTAGGACCCTGTCAATTCTGGACTGAACATTATTAACTCCAAGATGACTCTTATTCCAGGTGAACCACAGCCCACTATTAACCATATCATCAGCATTCAACTCATTAAGGCACTCATTAAACTCATCAGTTGCAGCTCTGTCAATATCCAAAATCCCTCTTTTTTCCTCTTGGCATCTGACCACATTAAAATCCCCCATGAGTAACCAAGGCCTATCATTGATCACCATCTTATTTGCATAAAGGAATGTCCATAAACACCTCCTCTGCTCAGGCAGGTTATCACCATATATGAAAGTCGCATAGAATGAGTTACTAGTACCAACGATATTTACAAGGTAGAAAAGAGCTTGTCTATGAGAAGCAATCACATCAATCTTCAAACTATTGGGGTTCCATCCCACAATTACTCTAGCCACTCCCCCATCCAAAGGGCAGTTGTGAATATACTCCCAATGATAGAAGCACATATTCTTGACAGTTACCATGTTGTTCCTTCTAATCTTAGTCTCCACAAGACTAATAAGGTCTAATTTATTATCTCTAATTAGCTTAACCACCTCCATCTGTTTGTGGGGAGCATTAAGACCCCTTATATTCCAAGTACCCATCCTGGTCATCTAAACTTTTTGTATTTGCTGCCCGAACTCTTCTTCACCTTGTTGTTGCTATTGCACACCTCTTTCCCATCCCTTCTGATGACATCTCCAAACCTCCCCTGATCAAGTTCATCCACTGCTTTAATTTTAAGGGCCAGCCCTGTAGGGGCAGGGGTTGTAACAAGAGGAGAGTCCTCCAAAACATCTAGAATACCAAACTGATTAGAGGTTGTAACCAAGTTTGGAGTATTCTCTCCATCTTCATTCTTACCTGTACTCACTATCTCACTAGTCATACCATCTATTTCCATCCCACTCTTGACTAAATCAACTGTTTCAACAGTTTTGGTTGGCTTATTGGCTTTAGTTTGCACTTTGGTCCAGCCTTCTTCCAAGGCCTTTTGAATCTCAGCTTGGCCTAAGATAGGATATACCTCTGCTTTATCAGTTTTTTCCACCCAAGCTTTCTTCCCCTTAGGACAGTTGATCAGGGCATGACCAAATATTCCACAATGGACACAAGATGGAGGTTTCTCTTGGTATTCCACTCCAACTACTGCAATGGATCCATCCTCCATGGTGACATCAATGTTATTTGGGAATTCTGCCCTGACATTTAACTCCACACAAATCCTTGCAAAAATAATTCTCTTCATACCTTCAGTAACTGTATCAGCATACATAGGAACTCCCACTGAGCTAGCAACATAGCTAAGCCCCTCCTCTGTCCATAATTGGACAGGTATGTTATGGAACTTCACCCAAATAGGTATCTTTGAGGTTGAATCTTTGCTGAAAGAGAAGTTTGGTGTCCATTTTTGGATAATAATTGGGTTCCCCACAAAATGCCAAGGTCCATTATCAATTACCTCATCCCTCATATTAGCATTATCAAACATAAAGAAATAGACACCATTATTGTGTCCCACTATTTGATTGATGCCAAATTTATCCCAAAGCCTATAGGCTATACTGCAAACCAAGGTGTAAGGCAAACTTCTCCCCAGAAAACACCCTACCATACTGCTTTCCCACTTAGCATAGCCATTTTTTGCCACCTCTGGAGGTGGGGAGACTGTGATTCTATTATCTACAATAGAGGGAGCATGGTAAGTAAACCTTAGCTTGGGCTGTCTTTTATCCGCTACAACTTCTTGCCTAGATTTTTCCACCTTGGACAGGGGAGGGAAGGCTAAGGGGCCATCCTTTTCAAAATCCATCATAGGATTCGTAGTCTTTACCTCCACTAACTTACATCCATCAGAGTATGAGACCTCATCTTTGAGTTTGGCACCTCTGAACTGTAAAATGTCCTCTTGAGTGAAACCTTTTTCTTCGAGAATTTTTTTATATACATCCTTTTCTTCATTTAACTCCTTAATTCTAGAAACATCAGCATTTGCCCTTGCAATGCTATCTTCCGAAGCAGATACTTGCCCCTCTTCAAGCTCCTCAGATTCGCATGCTTCTACATAACAAACACCTACCGGACCAGTCTTCATTCCACCCTCCAAACCAGGAGAGCATCTACCACGAATGGCCGGAGGTAGGGGAGGCATAGCAGATGGCGACTGGATGTCGGAGCTGGTTGATTTAGGAAGGCGGCGACTCGCCGGAGGGAGTACTCAATTTAGGGTCGTGTTTGGTTGGGGTTTTTTAGTGAAAAGGGAGAGCATTTTTCTCAAGTAGTTTTTAACCAATAAAGAAGTTGGCTAAAGCAATTTCAAGTGATCGGAAAAATTAACCCCAAGTAATTTTCCATGAACAAAACATTTGGCTAAAGACATTTCGAGTGATCGGCTGAAAGGACCTAGCTTTCCTTCAGATCGATCTGCTTCAAATCATACCCCTACTAGAAGTGGATTTTAGTTGACCTTTCCCAGGGTTTTTTTTTTGCCTCTTCTAGGCCGATCTAATCTAAATCATACCATTCCAAAGAGTGGGTTTTAATCAACCTCCCCCACATCGTACCGCTTATACAAGTGGGTTTTTTGCCCCTTCTAGGTCGATCTAATATACATCATACCATTCCTAATAGTGGATTTTAATCGATCTTTCCCAGACCGTACCACTTATATAAGTGGGTTTTTTGCCTCTTCTAGGTTGATCTAATGTATATTATACTACTCCTTAGAGTGGGTTTTAATCGACCTTTCCCAGATCGTACCACTTATACAAGTGGGTTTTTTGCCTCTTCGTAGCCGATTTAATCTAGATCATACCACTCCTAAGAGTGGGTTTTAATTGACCTTTCACAAGTCGTACCACTTATAGAAGTGGGGTTTTTGCCTCTTTTAGACTGATCTAATATAGATCATACCACTCCTTAGAATGGTTTTTTTGCCTCTTCTAGGCCTATCTAATCTAGATCATACCACTCCTAAGAGTACGTTTTAACCGACCTTTCCCAGATTGAACCACTTATGGAAGTGGGTTTTTTGTTTTTGCCTAAGGAACTTTACACAACTTAAGATAATTAAATGAAAATCATTTTATTGTGCATAAATGAAAGAGTTCAACTAACTGATTATCTAATGATAAAACTTTTTAAGGTTGGCATTCCATGACCTTTGGACTACCCTCCCATCTATTTCTTCTAAATGATATGAACCCCACCCCTTTTTGAAGGTATGCGGTAAGGTCCCTGCCAGTTCGGTGCTAGGTTTCCTTCTAATTGTTTCTTTGCGGTGGGCATAAACTTCCATAGAACTAAATTTTTGACTTGTAATTCTTTGACCTTGACTTTATTGTCATGTCATTTTTCCAATTTCTGTTGATCTAAGGTTGGTCTTCTTTCTTCTGCTAGGTCCAACTCAAGGGCAATTCGGTCATCATTCTAATCATCTTCAAATATCTTCGATCTGAGCATTGGTAGATCGATCTCTAGAGGAATTACTACTTTCATGCCGTATGTAAGGGAATAGGGAGTTTCCTTCATCAGCTTTCTTAGGGTCATCCTGTATGCCCAAAGAACGCATGGAAGTTCACCTACCCTCCATCCCTTAGCATTTTCTAGTCACCTCTTGATGCCTGATATAAGGTTTTTATTGGTGATCTCTGCCTGCCCATTGCATTGAGGGAAGACTACTGACGCATAGTAAATCCTGATACTGTATTCGGCACAAAAGTCCTGGAATGGATCGTTGTCAATATGGGTTCCATTATCGGTTACTAGTGCTCATGGAATGCCGAATATTGTGATGATGTTTTTCCAGACAAATCTTCTGGCATCTGGCTCTTTGATGCGAGTGAAAGGTTCAACCTTAACCCATTTGGTGAAGTAGTCGATCGCTATTATCAGATACCTACGATTTCTAGCTGCAGCTGGTAGTGGTCCTACAATGTCCATGCCCTGTTGGGCGAATGGTTCAGGGGCTTCTGAGAGGATTGAGATCTTCAGCAGGATTTTTGATCGCTGGTGGCATTTTCTGGCGAACTACATTGAATCCTTTTGCATATATGGCCACAAGTATCCTTGTGATGTTACTCTGTATGAGAGAGATCTCCCATCTGTGTGTCCTCCACAACTACTTTTATGCATTTCCTTTAAAATCCATTCGACTTGATCTGTGTGGAAGCATTTTAATAGTGTACCAATAAGTGACCTCCAGTAGAGCAACCTGTATGAGTTGAGGCAGAATCTAGCCGATCTAATCTTTAACTTGTGTGCTTATTTATCATCCGGGGGTAGGCCACCGATTTTGAAAAAAGAGATGATGGGATCCATCCATGATGGGGACAATTGCACTTAGAGGATATTAAGGTCACTCGATGTTTCTTCAATGCTTGACCGGTCCACATACTCCACCTCAATTGTTCTCTTCAGGCCGACTTCAATGGCAGAGGCTAGAGTAGCTAAGGCATCTGCATGGCTAGTTTCATTCCTTGGCAATTGCTCCATCGAGGTCGACTTGAACTGTTGGAGTAGTCCTCTAGCCTTGTTTCTGTAGGCTATCATCTTGGGATCTCTTGCTTCATATTCTCCATTAAGCTATTTTTTAATAAGCTTGGAATAAAAAAATACGATGGTGTGGTGAGAACCCACGTTGATCGCCCTTCGCAGGCCGAGCAGTACAACTTCATATTCAATTTTATTATTTGAGACTTTAAATCCTAGTTTAATGGATTGCTCAATCAGGATGCCTTATGGGATTAAGAAGATTGTCCCCCACTCCTGTGCCTTTCTCATTTACTAAGCAATCAATAAAGAGTTTCAATATTGCTCATTCTCAGCGACTAGTAATGCTTCTATGATGGGCGGAAACTTCTCCTCTCTTGGCGATGTTGAGTATTCTGCTACGAAATCTTCTAAGACTTGACATTTGATTGTTGTTCTGGGTTCATACATGATGTCAAATTGAGGCAGTTCAAGTGACCACTTAGTCATTTATTAGAAATGTCGGCCATTCTGAGGGCATCCTTCAAAGGGTAAGTCGTCAAGACGATTTTAGTGTGTGCATCAAAGTAATGCCTTAGATTTCTCACGGCGGTCACTAGAATCATCTTCTCTATGGGCATGTATCCATTTTCCACTTCAAGAAGAGTGGCTCACATAGTAGATACGTTTTTTCTCCCCGTATTGTGGACAAATCAGCGTTGCGCTTGTTGTGTGAATCGAAACGACCAAATAGAGATACATGTCTTCCCCTTCCTTGGGTGTTGACAGTAAGGGAGGAGATCTTAAATACTGCCAAATCCCTTATAGGACCGGATCGTATTCTTCTGTCCAGATTATGGGGCTTGACTTTTTCAAGGCATGTAAAAAGGGGCGACGCTTGTCAAAGGATCTTGAAATTAACCGGTTAAGGGACGCCATCATCCCAGGGATAACCTGAACGTCTCTAATGGTATTCGATCTTCTAACGTCCTGGAGTGATTTAATTTGGTTTGGATTTGCCTTGATGCCTCTCTGAGTAACCAGGTATCCCATAGACTTACTGGAGCTTACACCGAACACATATTTAGATATATTGAGCTTTATCTTGTACTCTTTGAAGATGTTGAAGGTCTTCGCAAGATCTTTTAGATGATCGGAAGAATAGCTTCTCTTAACGAGCATTTCATTTATATAAACCTTCCAAGTAGAGCCGATCAACTTCTTGAACATCTTAGTCACTAGCATCTGATATGTTTCCCCAACGTTCTTCAAGCCGAAGGGCATTACCCTATAGTAGTAAAGCCTTAAGGTTATTCTTAACGAGGTCTTCTCTTGATCCGGTCCGAACATGGGTATGGTGGTAGTCGGAGTATGCATCCATGAAGCTCATTTATTTATTCCCTTCTATGGAATCCACTAGTTGATCTATTTAGGGTATTGGAAAATTATCCTTTGGGAAGTGTTTCTTGAGGTCGGTAAAATTAATGCAAACCCTCCATTTGCCACTTTTCTTCTTGACAACAATGGTGTTCGAAAACCATTATGGAAATTAGACTTCTCTAATGGAGCGAGCCTAAAGTAGGTTGACAACCTCAGCATCTACCGTCCTTGCCTTTTCTGGTGCTGACTTTTTGGGTTTTTGCTTAATTGGCTTGACGCTTGGCTCCACATGCAATCGGTGGTAAGTGATCTCCGGGTTTATTCTCGGGAGATCGTAAGGCTGCCAAGCGAAAATGTTTACATTATCCTTGAGGAACCGAATAAGATGTTCGACTTAATCTTTGGGAAAGATCTTCTCTAGCTGTGATGCATTTAAAATAACCGAAACTAGATCCTCTAATGCGCATTCAGTAGAGGCCAACCGCGTCTCTTCAACCCCTAATCGAACTCCTTTTTGTTGCTACTAGGATTAGTCTTCCTCAGAATTATCTTCGCTTTGATTGTTCTTAAACTGAGACTGTTTTATCTTAATTATTGAAACAAAATAGCTTTGTGCGGCTGCTTAATCTCCTCTTATTTCTATCACCCCTTGAATAGTCACAAACTAGAGTTTCTAATGAATCAAGGAGGGAACGAACATCATGTCATGAAACCACCCTCTGCCTAGAATGGTATTATAGGGTGACTTTGACTGGATTACATGGAACTCAACCTCCTTATTAGCTAGGCTGATATTGACTGGCAGCTTCATTTTCACCAAGGGTGACTCGGCATCACCACTGAAACCTATCAATAGGCGCACGTGATTAAGGGTGAAAAGTAACGCGTGTCAAACACTGATCGTTGTTTATGTTCACCACATCAATATGAAAACATAAATTACGACTACACTCAACGGGTGAGTATAGCGGTAAGTCGGGTATCAAAAATCCACAGAGACGAGTTGCTAGAATTTATAAGGTTTAATATTCCTAAATAAAAGTGTAAAAGATAAATATGAACAAAAAGGAAAAGATGCGAAAAGGGAATATATTTAATCTAGGCGAGGGAAAGTAAAGCTAGACTAATAAAGTGAGTAAAAACTATAGGTTGAGTCGAATATCCCTCACCCGTGTTAATTAGTATAAAATGGTTACATGGGTCGACGAGTTCTTATAAATGCGTCTCGTTTTGACAGTTAATTAAATCAAGGGTTGTCACACCCCTAAATTCTCATAAAAGCCTAATATGATTTTGGCGTCAACAAATACCTTGGAAATTACTCACGCAAGGTCGTAAGCATGGAGCATACATGATATTCCCCGTCAAATCCCCTAGGCATAATGACGAGGACAACCCACTCGAAATAGACTCGTAAAACTCCATCACCATGGAAAAGAAACCAAATCAACCCTAGGTGAGTTCAATCCGACACAACCTAGACTAGACTATCCACTAAGCATGATAAACAATATAAATAAACCAACTAATTAAATTACACTACACAAATTAAACTAGACTTGAAATAAATAAATCATGAAATAAATCTAGGGCACAAAGCAAGAACAAGAGGTAGAAGACGAATAGTATAAGGAACTTACATTAATGGTGGATTACACAACAAAAATGAGTAGAGGGGAAACACTCCACAAAAATCCCCAATTGCTTTTAACCTAGAATTAAAAATATCTCCCAAATAAAAGCCTACAACATTCTATTAATACCCCAAAATAAACCCCCAACAAAACCAAGTCAAAAAACCCAAAATAAGTCATTTTTCGTCCATATCTGATGGGCCCATGTCGACCTTGCTTTAGGAGCCGGTCGACCTCGCTTTTGATAGCCCCCTTTTCCTCTCCGAACCTATTTTGACACGTTGCACGGAATTGGCCATAACTCCCTCATACGGAATCAAAATGAAGCATGGTCGGAATCGACGCGAAGCTAATTAAATTATCTACATGATTCTGTTTCGAAAGCCTCCAAATTATTCAGTATGAAATTACCAAAATGCCCTTGAAGTAGAAGAAAATACTAAAACCTTCCAGAAATGGCCATAACTTCCTCATTCGGAGTCAGAATAACGCACGGTCAGTGGTCACAGAAAGATAATTTGATGATATACATGTTGGTAACTTAATTACATACAAAATAGTGAGTTTGAAAATATTATATTTCCCTTGAAGTAGCTTTAGACGACGGAACTTCTCTGAAATGCAACCGAACCTCACTTTTAGCGTTCCAATATCTACAAAAGCACAATTAACCCCTGTAAAACATATATATATGTCCAAATCCGTGGTTTTTTGGTTAACGAGCATAAATATAGGCATTAAGAATGTAAAAGTGCTAGAATGCATAAAGATAAAGGGCGCAAATATGCAATATTCGTGATGTATCACACCCCCTAACTTAGACATTTCTAGTCCATAGAAGGAAATACAAAATGTATATATGCATGAAATATAATTGCCACTTTCGTAAGGAACATGATTGCATTTAGCACATGCAATAAGCCGTTAAACCGCTAGGTTACCCTAGTGGACGAGTGTCGTCTCGTGAGGGTTTTCAAGGATGAAACCAACAAACATCATATGGTTTCCTCAAAATATGCCTAAACCAACATGCGAAAAGTCCAATAATATTGAAAAGGATTTCATACGCATTATTAGCACAATGAACGAATTCAAACAAAAGTCCGCATGATTAACATTATCGAATGCACCTCATAGAATTGAAACCTTAAAATGTGGGATGGGAGAGAACACATGAAAAGTGTGATTTGGAAAAAACTTAAATAAATTGGGTACTAAATAAAGCAAGCATATATTCAATCCTCACAGGTATTACACTCGTCAAGTGAATGCACTTGAAACAGGGAGTTAACACGCGGAATATGCGGGATAAAGAGTAAATGTAAGTGGAAACTAGGTGGCACACATGTCACAAATGAAGAACGCTATATATAAAATGAAAAAATGTAATCTCAATGAAAGGATACCGCTCATTAAAGGAGGCAAAATGTATTTTCACAGATTATCAAAACTATTTCAACTTTTGAATTACATGTTCTTAAGATCACATAGGACTTTAATATGGTTGTATGAAGGGTAGGGTAGGGTACGAAACGAAGGTTATATATGTACGGATTAAAAGTGTTCGGAAATGTAAACTTGGAATAATGGGCAAATGCGGGAAATAATAAAAAAATCGGAAAACGATTTCCAAAAAAGGCATTGAATATAACAATGGGGAGAGTAAACAATGCTTATTGAACACTATACACAACATTTACAACTTTCTCTTTCTCTTTCTTTTCTTGTTTTTCTCTTTTTTTTTTCTTTTTTTTTTCTTCTTTTTCTTCTTTCTCTTTTTCTCATCTTTCTTTTCTTTACTTTTCTCACTCTCATATGCCTAAATTGCAATCGCAACACAACAACAACATTCAATCCCAAGTAATGTTCCAAACAAAGGTATGGAAGGTGTATGTATGGTGTATAACTCCAATTAGGAGTTGGTTATGGGATTTGGGTTATAAAACGAAAGGCTAATATTTAGGCTCAAAGGGGTTAACGAGGGAAAACATTTAAGGTGAGGTCAAGGTAATGGGTGATATAACAAAGATGTCCTATGATCATTTCCAAAAGTTTACGCAATTCTCGAGTCAAAACAATATATGAAAATCATGCTCAAGTAATTGATTTCATATATGAACTCAGTTAATAAATGGTCAAATGAAAGAATAGTGAGATTACCAACGAATTCAACGTTTTCAAAGAGGAAAGAATAGTGTATAACACTCATAAACGACGAAAGGTACAAAGATTACTCGATGTAAGTATATACAATGTAACAAAAGATTACCGAGTTATAAAAATCTTAAACCAAATCAATATAACAAGAAAAGTGCATGTGCTCATGGGATTAAAGTTTAATTCATAAAGTTATTCATAATATCAATGATATGAGGACTAGAGTATAATAACTTCTAAAATCGAGAACATGCATCACTGGGTTGTCTATTGCATCAGGCAATTATTGAAATTTATCATTGGAAATAAAGGCAAAATGCCCAAAAAAGGAGAAAAAAGAAAGAAAAATCTTTTTGAAATTTTTAATTTTCTACGAAAAGCATACTAAGTAACTAACATGTGAGAAAAAACATGGACTAAATAAAGAAATGGATAAAATATCCCACACACCCTCTTAAAACCTGACATTGTCCTTAATGTTAATTAAGAACCAAGTTGAAGAGAGGAAAATAATGATATTTTCCAAAATTGGAGCAATCCCCATAAGAACAAGTCCAAAGAATCTATAAAATAGGTTAGTACCGAGCATAGCAAAAACAAATAACAAAAAGTTAACTAATTACAAGTGGATAAATTAAAAAGGAAAGAAAAACTAAAGAAAGAAATGATAAAAAGTGAACTATATACAACCTACTATTTAGGCTTCACACGAACTGTACACTAGAAGTCTAAATAGCTGAGGGTCCACCGCTAAAACGATTTGACTTTGGAGGATAATCGGTGTACCCTCACTATTAAGCATGCCTTCCGAAAAATATGAATTCCGTTTGAACAACGAAAGGCATGTGTAAGGCGTAAGAAAGGAACCATCGTCAATTAAAAGTTTTGGAGGGATGATGGGGGATTTGGATTAAACGGGTGACAAAAACATGTGGGGAATGAGAAAAGTAGAATATCCTCCCAACGATTTAACTAGTGGAATGGGAGGTGGCGCACATGAGGTCAAAGATGCCTTCATGGAAAGTAACTCGAGAAAGTACTCCTCGTCGGTGAAAGGATTGAACGTTTTAAAGTTCGTCACCAATTCATCGGGTACTTGTGACGGTGTGATAATAGAGAAAGAAAAGGGGGAGGAAAGAAATTCAAACTCAAGAGATGAGTTATCATCACTCAAAGTTGGCATTTCAAAGCAGATAGGATCATTTTCAATGAAACTTTCTTCTTTGGGATCCAAAGATGAAATCATCTCATTGCAAATGGATACTACATCCGTTTCATCGTCACTTTTAATATCTATTAAGCGATGGGCCAAGTGAAGAATGGTTTGTTCTAAAGTAGGAACAAAGTCCTCATTTGGTTCAAAACATTCCTCGACTTCAAAAGTCTCGAAAGAGAAATCATCGTCGAATTCGAATAATAAATCCAAGTCTTGTTCCTAACAGCGATTTTCTTCCCGATAATGTTCTTCATACCTCTCGTTCTCAAGCATAAGCAAACCCTCACCGAAAGTCATAGGCCGAGGTACGGATTCTTGAAAATGAGGAGTTTGAAAATCATTATCGTCACTAAAGTTAAACTCATTATTATAGGAGTTTTGAAAACTATTGCAATTCGTTTCAAAATTCCTATTATAAGGAATTAGAGGCCCAAAATCATTATCCTCCTCCTCAAAATACACGCATTCCAAAGCTTGACTTTTGTAATACTTGCCCAAAGTCATTTTAAATGTTGCAATTTTTTGGGATTCTAAGTATTGACCAAAAGTCAAAGGTTTGTGAGGATTTTGAGAATTATTATAATGATTTCTGAAAGAATTGGAATAAGACATACTTACTCCAAAAATGGCTCGAAGTGGTTAATTCCACAAAGTAGATGCGAGCGCGAGAAATTTGAGCATTTCTAGATGCTCAAATGTAGAAGTCCTACAAAAATGTTAGGCAAAAAATACAAATAGAAAGAAAATACTATGAAATGCTAAATCAAATAAATTCTAAAACAAACTCATCCCCGGCAACGATGCCATTTTGATTAAGGGTGAAAAGTAACGCGTGTCAAACGCTGATCGTTGCTTTCTATTCATCGCCTCAATACAAAAATCTAAATTACGACCACACTCAACGGGTGAGTATAGCAGTAAGTCGGGTATCGAAAATCTAGAGAGACTAGTTGCTAGAATTTATAAGGTTTAATATTCCTAAATAAAAGTGTAAAAGATAAATAATGACAAAAAGGAAAAGATGCAAAAAAGGGAAATATTTAATCTAGGCGAGGAAAATAAAGCTAGACTAATAAAGCGAGTAAAAACTATAGGTTGCGTCGAATATCCATCACCCGAGTTAATTAGTATAAAATGGTTACATGGGTCAACGAGTTCTTACAAATGCGTCTCGTTTCGACAGTTAATTAAATAAAGGGTTGTCACACCCCTAAATTCGCATAAAAGCCTAATATGATTTTGGCGTCAACAAATACCTCGAAAATTATGCACGAAAGGTCATAAGCATTGAGAATACATGATATGCCCCGTCAAATCCCCTAGGCATAATGATGAGGACAACCCACTCGAAATAGACTCGTAAAACTCCATCACCATGGCAAAGCAACCAAATCTACCCTAGGTGATCCGACACAACCTAGACTAGACTAGCCACTAAGCATGATAAACAACATAAATAAACCAACTAATTAAATTACACTACACAAATTAAACTAGACTTGAAATAAATAAAGCATGAAATAAATCTAGGGCACAAAGCAAGAACAAGAGGAAGAAGATGAATAGTATAAGGAACTTACATTAATGGTGGATTACACAACAAAAACGAGGAGAGGGGAAACACTCCACAAAAATCCCCAAATGCTTCTAACCTAAAATGAAAAAAATCTCCCAAATAAAAGCGTACAACATTCTATTAACACCCCAAAATAAACCCCCAACAAAACCAAGTCAAAAAACCCAAAATAAGTCATTTTTCGTCCATATCTGATGGGCCCACTCGGCCTCGCTTTTGACAACCCCATTTTCCTCTCCGAACCTATTTTGATAGGTTGCACGAAAATGGCCATAACTCCCTCATACAGAATCCAAATGAAGCGTGGTTGGAACCGACGCAAAGCTAATTCCATTGTCTACATGATTCTGTTTCGAAACCCTCCAAACTATGCAGTATGAAATTACCAAAATGCCCTTAAAGTAGAAGAAAATACTGAAATCTTCCAGAAATGGCCATAACTTCCTCATTCGGAGTCAGAATGACGCACAATCAGTGGTTACATAAAGATAATTTGATGATATACATGTTGGTAAGTTCATTAAATACAAAATAGTGAGTTTGAAAATATCATATTACCCTTGAGGTAGCTTTAGACGATGGAACTTGTCTGAAATACAACCGAACCTCACTTTTAGCGTTCCAATACCTACAAAAGCACAATTAACCCCTGTAAAACATATATATGTCCAAATCCATGGTTTTATGGTTAACGAGCATAAATATAGGCATTAAGAATGTAAAAGTGCTAGAATGCATAAAGATAAAGGGCGCAAATATGCAATATTCATGATGTATCAGCACGTTAGTATCCAAATCCTTTACCCGATAACCAAGCTTGTAAAGCACTATCAAGCACATGATATCAAAGGAGCTTCCTTTATTTAGAGTACCCTTCTCATGTCAAAGTTTGCAATTCACAAGGTGAGGTCTAGGGCATCTTTATGAGGCAATTTTACGTTGACCAGATCATCGCCGATGAACATGATAACTCGATTAATATCTAGGTATTTTTTCCCTTCTGACTAGGACTGGCTTGGTTGGGTCCACATGGAATGCCTATTGAAAGTTGGTTGTTGCCCTCACCTTCTCTCTTAGCTTCTTGCCAGCGTGTCGGGTTGGTTCACTATAGCTATAGATGACGGTGACCAATTCTGTTTGTGGGAGATCCTCCTCCACTTTTTAGACCGCGTTAATCTTGGTTACTACTTTGGTTTCAATGTGATGATGTACTCCTTGAGATTCCTTACTTGTATAAGATCCTCTAGGTGTTTTTTTATATATCTTGCTATCTTCCGTGAGGTGCCTGTGGTATTGGAGATAACTGCATCTGGACTGGCGTCCCTAGCATTTGGGTTATCGACCATCGTAGGAGGACTTTTGAAGAAAGGCTTGCCCTTGATATGATGAATAAGCTTAAAGATGGGCTCTTTGAAGACTGTTTTGAGTGCCTTGTAGCTACTCTCACTGGCTTAAGGCTTGGAATGACATCTGGAAGCTTCTTCTTGGATCCCTTCATGGCTGAGAGTGGTTGGTTCCCCCATTTGGGGGCATTCTTCGACTCGTTCTTATTTTAATCGGTTGGTTAGGGGGGGCTGCACTGGAGATATCATCTTCTACGTTAGCGTATATCTCAATGAGGGGCATGAAATCATCCATCGATGAAGCTGGATTTTTTTATCAAACATTGGTAGAGATCATCTGACCGTTCCAGACTAAACTTGAAGAAAGTGATCACCAGTTGCTCATTATATTCGTTGATTTCATTGTATAACTCCCAGTACCTCTGAGTGTACTTTCTAAGAGCCTTTACTTTCTTCTTCTTTAGAGAGATTAATGTATCTACCTCCTTCACCACCCTTCTCCTTGTGATAAATTAAATTACGAACTGGTCAGTAAGCTCCCTAAATGTGCAAATTGACTTGGGGGAAGTTTCCCAAACCATTTCAGGCTAATATCTCCTAGAGTTGATTGGAATACCCTTCGCATTAAGGTGTCATGATATATCCAAAGGGACATGGTCTACCGGTAATGCCTGATATGATGAGTTGGGTCGGTTATTCCTTCAGTATGTTATGACTTATGCCATGGAAAACTTCTTTGGAGGTTCGAAGGATTCTATCTGTTGGTGAATAGTGAGGCTGCACCATACCCCAGTGCTTTTCTGGCCAGGTCCTTTGGGGTCCTGGAAATATTTAGGTTCGTCCTTCCTTACAAATCCTTGAAAATGAGTCCTCTTAGTTTTTCTATCTTTACTTGGTTCGACTATGGTTCAGAATGGGTTGGCCTGCTACTTTGGGCCGATTCCGTTGAACGGGATTAGTGATCCTATGGTTTATGGAATTCTTTTCAGGAAAATGACCATATTGGCAATAATGATGAATCATATAGAGACTTCTTGAACAAGAAGCCCTGCGAGGTTGATTTACTGGGGAGCGAGGTCCCCTCTTGTGGTGCTGTCGAGTACACGAATCTGAGGTATCACCCTCTAACTGTTGGGACGGCTATCAGGGTGCCCTCATGTGCTGATGCTGAGTACGTGAATTTGAGGTATCCCCTCTAACTGTTGGGATAGTTGTCTCCTCAGATGGGTGATCTCTTGGTCTCCACTGTTTAGCTTTTCTTCATAAATACTGGCCAAATGGGAGACAACATTCCCTTCTACTCGGTTAATGAACGACGTTCGATATCGTTAGCTGGGTCTAGATCTGGCAAGCGAACGTCTTTTGGATATTGAGGATTATTGGAGCAAAGGCATTTTCATCGGAGTTTGTTCCCTCCTTATGATGAGTATTTTGAACTGCATGTGACTCCTTGCTTGAGTGAGGTGAGATTGATTTTCACTCATAGTCAAGTTTTGAGCTTTCTCGACTTTGACAAAGATGAGAGCTTTGTTTCCCACTGGCGATGCCAAATTATAGGAGATTCTTTCCACAATAATTATTGGAATAACACGAATTCCCCCAAGGTGTAATGAATGCAGAAAAAGGAAAAGAGAGAACTATATACGTGGTTCAGCTATGAGATCGACCTACGTCCATGGCGTAAAGGGGGAATAGTTTTTATTAGAGAAAGGGGATGGCAATAGCTAGATTGCTAGTGCTGCTAGCTGACAGCCCATGCTATTGTGCACTAGTTACAATTACCCTCTAATGTGGGTTAGATCCTCCTATATATAGACTTATTGTCCCATGCTTTTAGGTTGATTTCTACATATGCCATCCTTTTGCAATTCTTCATGTGTTCGGCTATGCGACTCAGGCACTGTGATCTTAATTAATCTTAACCCTTGAACTTCATATGATTTTTATAAATTAACACTTGATTTCTATGTTAAATAGTTGAACTAGTGATAATTAATGATAACCCCCATGTTAGATTCACATGTTTTTGACATTAATGTTAAATCATATTCTAGTCTCATACTATTAGAAAATATATGTTGAACATCCATAAATGGATACCTAATTCTTGTTTATTAATGGAATATGTTAAATAAGTAGCCATGAATTCATAAGTTTGTAGTCTAGTTAATAGAAATTCTTATGCTTAAGAGAATTAAATTATGAATTTATAATTCACCATGTTGATCGTATTATGAAATTTATAAGGGTCTTATATACATTCTTATCCATGCTTATTTTATTCTAATGCATATAAATTGAAAATTTATGAAATAAAACCCCTTAGACCTTTCCTTATAAACTGGTGGATTTTTTGGGGGAAATTTTGTGTATAGAAGAACAAATAACCATATACAATGAAAGGAGGAAAAACCTCAAACAAAACAAGACAAGAAGGGCATACCCCTTAAGCCCCAACAATCCCTTTAAGGCCTAACATCCTAGAGGAAAAAATTGAAAGACGCTAAACTAACTAGAATTAATGGAGGACTCAAAGAGGCCCCAATACATAAATGCCAATTAGTTATCATCACTTCTCTTAGCGATGATCTCAATCTCCCAGGTGGCAACTTTATCTTTAACTATGATCTTAATCTCCTTCATAATAGGATCAAGGGATTTAAAGGATATATTAAAAATTCTGCAATTTCTCTCAATCCTTAGGCAATAGACTAAGGTAGAGAAGGTAAGGCATAAAATTTTGTTATTGAACTTGCCCCTTCTACAGTTGAAGATTTCAAACTCTAACACATTCTCTGGACTATGTGCCCTTTTATACACCTGATTCCTGAGCAGAATCTCATCCCACACTTCCTTTGTAAATATAAAATTAAAGAATAGGTGGCCAATGGCCTCCATGTGATTGTTTCATAATCCACAAAGGTTATTCTCCACTATCCCCCCAGCTAAACAACTTGTCTTTGGTATAAAAAGCCTTCATGCACACCATCCATGAAATAAAATAACACTTGGGATTTCAAGACTTGTTCCCTACCAATTTACTCCATCTAAAAATGGTAAGAGAAGGAGAGATGTGTTTCTAAGCCGAGGATACGAATAAACAACCATTTTGATCCAACTCCAACGACACTTTATCCTGAGTATCAGGCCTAATAGTGGGGAGAACAACATTTCTTATCTCAAGAGGCTCACAAGTAACAATTTAAGGTCAACTCCATTTATGATTGTGGGTGAACTCTTCCACCTTTACCTTATAATTGTTGGCAACATCATAGATTTGGTATATTACCATATAACGGAGGAGGGGTCCATTAGGTTGCCAATTTTCATACCATATAAATGTGTTATCTCCATTTCATATGATGGGTTTGAGGCCTAAAGTCCTCCCTAAGCTTCATAATTTTCCTCCAGCTCCAAGAAGTATTACTAGGAATAACCAAATGCTCATACCTTCGATTTTTTACACATTACACAATTTAATTCACAAACTATCTATCTTATTGTAAATATTCCTCCTATGTTTAGTCATAGCAACCTTATTCCACACTTCCAAACTCCTAATGTTTAGACCACCTTCTTTAAAACTGCAACAATGATGAGACCAGACAAATTTAGCCCAAAGTGCTTTAGCTCAAGGGCATTCCATAAAAAAATCTCTCATAATTTGCTCCACTTCTTTGATCACTCCCTTAAGAAGAATGAAAAGGCTAGACCAATAGACTTGATAATCTGGAGTCTACATGCATATCTTAAGACCTTATTTGTCCAACTTTTAACTCTGTTAGTAATGATATCAATGAGTTGCTTTCAATCAACTTTCTTAAGTCTGGTGGTCATGAGAAGAACCCTCAAGTATTTAATAGGAGGTTTACCATGGGTAATGCAAAGGATATTTTATAAGTCAATGATGCCTGCTTCACTTACACTAGCAGTATATGTATTTCTTTTATTGAGATTATTAACATGTAGTAGGCCAATCACACTACTAAAAAAATCAAGAGCATCTCTCATAATCTTACTCAGGTGGTTAATGGAGACATCTTTACTTTGGGGTGGAAGGAAAAAAGGGGGTTAGAACAAGATTTATCAAGAATGCCCAAAAAAGTCTCCATAACAAGAAGGAAAGGTAGGGGATAAGGGGTATCCCTGCCTAAGCCCTCTTTTACTTTCAAAAAAACCATTTATCTCACCATTTGGTTAATAGAGAACCTAAGGATGGTAACACACTCCTTGATCCAATTAATAAACATAGGAAGAAACCCAATGTGTTGAAATAATAAGAACTCATAGCGGACAATATCATAAGCCTTAAGGATGTCAATATTGATGGTACATCTAGGAAGGCCCAAATATCTATGATAGTTCCTCATTAACTTATGAAAAAGAAAAATATTATCAACAGCTGACCTCCCTTTAACAAAAGAATCTTGCTTATCATAAACGACTGGGGAATAAGAGGATTAACTCTGGCAGCATTGATTTTAAAGATGCCTTTGTAAATGGTGTTATGACAGGAGATATGCCTGAATTCCTTCATAAAATTAGGATTATTTACTTTGGAAATAAGAGCCATAGCAATATAGTTCCATTGTTTAAATATATCACCATAAGAGAAGAAGGAATAAATCGCATTAGTGACAACTTGGAAAACTATCTCCCAGTTCTGCTTGAAAAAGAAAGCATTGAAACCATAAGGACCAGGGGCTTTATCAGAGCCTATATATAACATAGCTAACTTGGTTTCCTCCTAAAAAATAGGCCTAGCCAACATGGCTACCCGAGATTTATCAATTTTCTTGTGAATAACATCATTGAGGAGAGAGTTTGGATCAATGAAATTATGACTGGTGCCAAGCAAGTTGGTAAAGTAGTCAATAGCTTCCTTAACAACATTCTCACTGCCCTCCACATCTCACTATTAGAATTATCAATGCAAAGAATCTTTTTCTAACTCTACTTTGGTTGGACTTTTTACGAAAGAAAGCATTATTTTGATCCCCCAGCTGTATTTGTTTATAGAAGGACTCTTTATCATTTATCAATTCAACATAATTAGAAACCATCTCTTTTTCCTCCTTTGCATCTCCTCATTGAATCCATATTGGTCTATTCTTGACTACAACACATCCAACTGGTGTTTGGCCTCCTTCACTTTCAAAGAAATATTCTTATAGAATTTCTTATCAAAGCCTTTATGAGATTTCACTATACAAAGCTTCTTGTAGAGAATAAATATAGGATTTCCACTATCATCAATTATCTAAGACTCCTCGAGCACATTTAAGAACTCATAATGATTCATACATCAATTGAAAATTTTGAAGGGAATAGGCTTTCTAGTCTCAGGGGGATCAATCATAGTGATTATATGATAATGATCCAAGATGCCATGAGGGAGGACAATTGCATGGGAATTAGGGAAAGAACTCAACCAAGATTTATTTAAAAGCACATATCAATTTTAGTTTAAATGTTGGCACCCCCACTTTGCTTCTTGTTCCAGGTAAACCATAGGTCATTGGACACCATATCATCAACATTAATGTCATAATACACTTATTAAATGTGACGCACCTATTCTGGGGGTCAGTGCGAAAAACCTTTTATACATTGATTCCATTTAAGAAAGTCCTCTTTTTAAATAAAATCCTGCTTTGACATTTCTGTGTCGTAAAATTCATTTAATTTAATTAATAAAATGATGTCAAACTTATGACATTAATAAGCCACTTGAAATAAAAGAGTTTCATAGAATAAATAATAATTAAAGAAAGCCTACATCATCTTGTCTTATTACAAACCAAATTTAAAATACTCAAATAAAGTCCAAATGATAAAAACCATTGTTTGATATTAAATTACACGTTCAAATTAAATAGTAAATAGAGCTCTACGAGCACGTAAATCCTTCCCTCTCTATCGCAATTTCCTTGTCTTTATCTTTTTCTGAAGTACTGGGGGGTGGGGGTGGAAAAGTGTGCGTTTAGTACAAGAAATACTAGATGAAAATACTTACAAAGGAATATCTATACATATAAAGTGCATTTTAGCAATTATAAAATCATCCTTCATTTGATTAGTGTTCTCATGAAAGATGTATCGTAACCATGAAATGTGCGTTATAACCATGTGACCCAGGCAACGATGTGACACCCTGCCTAATTTAATCACCAGTCCTTTATCAAAATAATTAGGAATCTCATTTAGTTCATTCTTAGCATCACAGTCGAAATTTTTTTAAATTACTAACCACCTATGTTAATTTAAGACGGTGCAAAATTTTATCTTTTATCATAACAACAACACGCGGAATAAAACAATAACCAAACCATCCACACAATGTAATAATCTGAACCAAGCACACAATAAATAGCTGAATAAAATAATACCGAATAATCCATCGGTTCCCAAAACAAAGTCCAACTACAAGTCTAAAGTAAATAAAACCAAGTGTGATAAATACTGAATAACTAAAATACTGCATAGTCTGAAGGGACAACATGCCCAAATGAAATATTAAAATGTAATCCTATTGAGGAATGAATAACTGAAGTGTCTACGTCAATCCTGCAAGCCTCCACAAGTGTTGCAGCTATGCATCCTTGGGATGAATCATCAAGTAGGGCGTCCTTGTGGCTGGACACCTAAAATTGTTTTTAAAAAAAGCATTTGACATGGTTCAGAGCCCAAAAACCTTTTGAAAATATTTAGCAAGCATTTATATCGCATTTCAAAAGAAGTTATTAGATACACATTGTTGATGTAAAATATTAGATTATCTCTAATGATTTAATCACAAATAAAAAATAAATAAGACAAGAGATTTTTAAAGTGGTTCAGCCTTGAAAGAATGGCCTACGTCCACTGTTTGTGTTATTGCTAACTGTTTGCAGAATTCTCGATAATGGGTTTATTAAGAAATTCCGAGTCCCCTGCTAATGAGGAGGTTACAATGTATTTATAGCCTTGAGGTTGTACATGCGAGAGAATATTACATAGCTGTCCAATAAGCGTGTACTAATAATCAGCATTTAATGCGCATTCAATCCTCTTAATTATCCGGTTATAAATGCTCTGTACGAGGTGCAGCTTGGACCGCCTAAGCTGCTCGGACCGCCTAAGTAGCTCAGCATACATGAGTTGCTCGGTACAATAAAGTTCCTCGAAGAACACTTGTTGCTCGGAGCGCCTGGGTTGGTCGGGGAGGTTGAGTTCCTCGGAGTCAAGGTGTTGTAAAAAATGTTCGCGGGTGCCATGTAGATTGACACGTGTCTCCACATAATCGGTCCATGTCAGCATACTAAATTTGGTATCAACAGAAGCCCCCAATGTTTCGTAGTTTGATGTTGAAGAAAAGTATGGAACATTACACTGCCTAAACTTTATGGATTTTAGACAATCGTTCGTTATTTATAGCCCCTTTTTGAGTGCATAGTATCAGTCTTTTTAAAGTATTTCGAATTTCAATAACCGATTCATGTTTCGTGCCTTTTTCTTCTTTTTAGCCACCGGATACGCAATCATCCATCTTGGTAATCATTGCTTTTCTCCATTCTCGAGGTAAAGTATTTAAACGCTTCAGAAAACTTGATCGTCTTTTACTTTTTCAAATCTGCATCTTTAGAACTTCTTCACTTCTTCTTTGTCTTGTGCGTTCGTTTCTTCCATTGTTCGTTGTCACCTGATTCATCTTTTTCCTGTAAGATCTTCTTCCTTCTCTTTTATTTCTTTTGTTCATGGTTTACCTTGTTGAGTCGCTTGATAAATTTCGTTCTGATTTTTCTATTCCTTCCTGGGTCATATTGGAAGAGCTTTCTGAACCTTCTGACTATTTTCGTTTGGCTGAGGGACATTGGTTCCCCAGTCTCTTTGTAGCTGAAGGTGGGTTTTCTTTTCCTCCAAACCCCTTGTGTTTGGAATTCTGTCAATATTTTGACGTGGTACCTGCAAAAATAGCTCCCAATACCTGGAGAATAGTTAATGGAGTTCATAGGTTAAACCAAATTCATGGAACTCATTTAGGAATTCCAGAAATTATGTTTTGTTATAGATGGGTTGTTAGTGATAGCACTTTTTATTTACAAACTAGGTTTTTAAATAGGGCTTTAGTTGTCAATCTCCCCGATGCCAACAGGGATTACTTCGAGCATGAGGTTGTTATGAAAAATTGGCAACATGCTCCATTAAATGGAAATGATGTGTATCAGGGTCCTAGATGCCCTCCCTATGGCAATGGGATAGGTTGTTTTTATTTTATTTTATTTTTGAAATTATGTTTTCTTTGTGTTTGATAAAATGCGTCATTGACATTTTAATTTTTGTTTATTTGCAGTTGATAGCAAAGAGAAATCTCCTAAAGAAACTGATGTCAATTTGAGGCACTTGAAACTTATCTGGAGTTTGCGCCAAACTGTTGCTGACGAACATATCAGATCAACCTCGTACTTATTGTTGTACAAGAGTTACACTTCATCTTTTACTGCTCGTCCAGTAATATGTGACATAGAACCAACACCAGCTTCTGAAGGTTCCTCTCCTGAATCAAATATTCCTCTCAGTGACAGAATGAAGAGAAGAAGAGCTCCTTCATACTTTGACAAATCAGACTCTGCCAATGTGGAGGCAAAGAGAAATAAGCAGGATGTCCCAGAGGAAGGGACAAGAAAATATTATGCACCCCCTCCTTCTGCTGCTAAGAAAATTGCTGAAAAGCCCCCTGTGGCTCCGAGCAAGGTTGTAGCTGTTTCTCCTCCAAGCGAGGTCATCGTTATATCACCGACTAAGACAACATCCTTGGTTGAGAATGTTCCTGCTCCCACGAGGAGGTTAAAGAAAAGTTCCTCGGATAAACTGGCTAAACCTATCTCTCAGCCTTTAACTGCTGGAAGTGGTGTTCCCACTTTTGTTGCTCCGAGCTCTGCCATGGGTTTTGTGAAGTCTTGGATTATCCCAGAAATCCAAGGTCTTAAAGACACTCTTTCTTGGGATAGGGTTACCACCTTGACAGCTCAACATATTGCCTCAGTAAGTATTACTAATCTAAACTTTCATTTTTCAATGTTCTATTCTTGTACTGACTCAAAGTTATTTTTCTTATTAGCTGGTAACATGTTTTAATACTATTTTGAAAAAGGATGAAGCTCTTAAAGCTTCGAGCTCCTCGGGAGGTGTGGAGGAGGCTTTTGTAGGTCTGACTCAATCTTTAAAGGATTCTCGTCAGAAATATGAAGAAGATAAGGTTGCTTGGGAGAAGCAACTGAAGTCCGTCGAGCAAGAGAGAGAAAAAGTTATGGAGGCCTCTCAGGAGTTGGAGAGGAAAATGAAAGAGTTTAAAAAGAAAAATGAAGAGCTTGAAGAAAAGATCAAGAATGCTGGAGAGCTTGAGACCAAGCTTAAAACAGCTGAAGAGGAACTTGGTAGACTTCGTGAAGCTGATCGTCAGAAGGTAGAGGTAGAAGGAAAGTTGAAGGCAGCCGAGGAACTTCTTACTGAGAGGATTTCCTCGGAGAAAACAAAGAGAAAACTTGTTGTTAAAAAGTCCTTTAGCGCTGGCTGGGACAAAGGTTGGAACAAAGGCCTAGCTTCCATGTCCTCTCAGTTGGATTTTGCTAGCCTCAAATTCTTCAGGGACGGATGGATTGCTGCTCTGCAAGAGTGAAAGGTCTCAGAGAGTTCTGAACTTTTTCAGCGCTATGTTCATGGTCCTCCTCCCTCTCCTGGAGAAGAAGAAGAGGACGAAGCTGCCTCTGAAGAGTCTTCAATGATGATTGGAGACCAAGTTCCTCCCGTTTCAGTTGTTCAGACTTTCTATGAGCAACTTCAGCCCACTAGTATTTCAATCGAGCAACTTTCGCTATCCTCCGAGCAACCAGCCTCCTCATCTCAGCTTTCCGAGGAAGTCGTAAAACACAAGGAGAAGGTGTAAAGTTGCTCGGGCTTTAATTTTATTATTTCTTTTGAATGTAATCCTGAACCTTTTACTTGTCTTTTGATGAATACAAATTTGAGTTTTTGTTATTTATGTTGACTTTTTTCGTCTTGCTCTGCTTTTATCTTTTATTAATCCTGTTTATGGCTTCTCTTTGCTAGTTTATGGACAGGATGGAACTCTTATCAGCTCACGATACTGAGTTGATGAAAAAATGTAATGAATATTTCAAAGCTAGCCATACAGATTTGGATGAGTCATAAATTTTTGATATCCTGGGCTCAGATGCCTCTGAACGAGCAGTGGAAGCTTACCAATATCTGAAATGCTTACTCGACCGAGCTGTTGCCAATAATGTAGCTTATTACGAGATGATTGAAGATCTCCAGGGTACCATCGAGGAACTTCAGCAACAATACAAGGAATCTTCTGCCCTTTTGCATCAGGGGTATGAGAAAAAGTATCAGCAACTAAATGCTGACAAAGGATATGATAAGTTAGTCGCTGCTTACGATTTTAAGGAGAGGACTTTGAAGACCGAGGTTGAAGAGCATAGGTAGATCGCAAAACTGCTGGAGCAGGAAAATAATAACTTGCGATGAGAGATATCCCAACTAAAAATCTGTAGCATCTACCTCGGGAGCCTTGGTCCCTGTCAATGACGAAGGTTTCTCGTTTGTGGAGGTTGAAAATGCCAATTTGAGAGACGAATTGGAAATTTTAAAGAGAATTGGACCCTCCACATCTGCTCGCGGATGAGCAAGAGCTGCTCGGGTTACTATTGAAGAGGCAAGAAATCAAGCATCTTTGGAAAATCAAGCAGTTCAGTTGGTTACGAAGAATAAAGCTCTGGCAGAGATGTCCAAGAAGATTCTGGACCTTAACGAGCAACTTTCCACACAAGGATCCGTCTTGGAGAATAAAGAAATTTTTGTGAAGAATCTCCACGAGCAGCTGGAAAGGTTGACTTACCAATTCCACAAATAGCCTAGAGAGTTTTGGATGGCTGGCTATAATGAAGCCCTCTACCATCTCGATGATCGAATCCAGCAAGCGAATAATGAGGGTTATAAACAAGGATGGCTGAATGCAATGGGTGTATTAAAATTGGAGCAGGGCCATTATCTATGGGGTTATCATAACCCTGGATTGCTCGAGTTGCCCGTGCCACCTTTTAAACTTGATATGAGCTGGATTCCTGCTCGGGCAATCCCTCAGTGCTTAATCTCCAAATATCTCGGTGACTACAGTCTTCATTTCAATGTTGATATTTCTCGCCCTGAGCATCTGCTTGATCGACCATCAGTGATGAATGTTCGAATGCTTCGAGATCTGAATTTCATAAATTCCCCTTATGCCTTAGACGATCCTCCTACTGGAGTAGAACCTGTTTCAAAGGTAGAAGGGAAGAAACAAATAGAGTAGGATTTTATGTAATAATTTCTACTTTCCACAGCATATGTAATCCTTCTTGTTTTGAATGAAAATTTTTGGTAATACATTTCTCACGTCATTTGTAATTTTACTTAGTATGAATGAAAATTTGTCTTTTGTCATTTCATTTTCTTCTAAATAATTTGTAGAATGTTTTTACTTGTTGGTTGCTTATTTCATTGCAGTGATTTATCAATCTTTGATCTTTATGTGATAAAACATCTTTTATCTCATGATCCTGTTTAATTTAAACAACTGGAGATGATTATAATTGGCTTACCGACCAACTAGAGTTTATTAAGATATTTGTTTCCGACCAACCGGAGTTGGTGAACTTTTATTCCCCGACCAACCGTAGTTAGGGGATTTTATTTATCCACCAACCATAGTTGGTAGACCGACCAATCGTAGTTGATGGGATTTTATTTATCGACCAACCGTAGTTGGTAGACCGACCAACCGTAGTTGGTAGGGTTTTATTTATCAACCAACCATAGTTGGTAGATCGACCAACCGTAGTTGGTGGGATTTTATTTATCGACCAACCGTAGTTGGTAGGGTTTTATTTATCGACCAACCATAGTTGGTAGACCGACCAACCGTAGTTGGTGGGATTTTATTTATCGACCAACCATAGTTGGTAGACCGACCAATCGTAGTTGGTGGGATTTTATTTATCGACCAACCGTAGTTGGTAGACCGACCAACCGTAGTTGGTAGGGTTTTATTTATCGACCAAGTGGACCGACCAACCGTAGTTGGTGGGATTTTATTTATAGACCAACCGTAGTTGGTAGACCAACCAACCGTAGTTGGTAGGGTTTTATTTTGAACTTGATGCATAGTGTGTAGCACTAATACTCCGAAAAATTTCAACAAAAGGAGAGAATTGGGTAAAACATTCAAAGCTTTATTCATATCGAAGAAAACTGCATTACATAAGGGTTGAACTACTGATAATATTTACGCAGATGCTCTGCGTTCCATGCATTCTTAAACTCCTCTCCTTCTAAGGTTTCAATCCTATATGTCCCTGGTCGAACAACTTCTGTCACTTTGTAGGGTCCATGCCAGTTAGCTTCCAATTTATTGTGCTTTTGAATTACTTTCTTTAACACGTAGTCTCCTTCCTTCAAATCACACTTTTTTACCCTCTTGTTGTAGAACAGAGTTGTTCGTTGTTGGTATGCAGCATTCCTGATTGTTGCTTCTTCTCTAACTTCCTAGAGCATATCCAAGTCTAATCTTCTCATCAAGTCACTGATAGGAGAATTGAAATTCAGCACTCTGTGTGTGGAGAGGCCCAGCTCGGCAGGTATAACAGCTTCACTTCCAAATGCCAGCATGTATGGAGATTCTCCTGTTGCTACTCGTGGTGTAGTACGATAAGCCCACAGTACAGAATGTAGCTCGTTGATCTAATTTTCCTTCGCATCATCCAATCTTTTCTTCAAACCATTCAGCAGCATTCTGTTCGTCACCTCAGTTTGTCCATTGCTCTGGGGATGGCCTGGTGCCGAGTGGATTTTCAATATGTTTGACTGATGACAATATGCAGCGAACTCCTCGTTATCAAATTGAGTTCCATGGTTTGTGATGAATGCATGAGGAAGTCCATGTCTACAAATGACGTTCTTCCATATAAATTGATACACCTTCTCATAAGTCATATCAATAAGAGGTTCAGCTTCCATCCATTTAGTAAAATAATCCACAGCGAAGACGAGGTATTTGAACCTTCCTCTTGTCATCGGGAGTGGCCCGACCAAGTCCATTCCCCACATGGCAAATGGCCAAGGGGATGTTATGGGTGTTAGCAATTGTAATACCCCGTATTTCTGTGATATTTATTTTATGGGATTAATTAAATTAAATGCGAATTAATTGGAAATTAATCCGGGTTAAAATACTAGCGAGATGCGAGTTGGTATTTGATTATATGTGCATATATGATTATATATGAATATTGAATTATGAAATTTGTCATGAGATTGAAATACGACAATTTGGAAATTTTGTTGAGACGCGTGTGACAGTCGCATCATGGTATATAATTATGATAATTAAAAAAATGAATTTTATTTCTATTATTCGTATGGTCGTTTTGAGTGCACCAACGCGTCCGGAAGGGTCAAAATAGTCAGAAAACACTAGCCGGGGGTTTGGTTTGGGTCCCGGGGCATTTTTAGGCCATACCGGCAACGTATAAGGGTAGTTTGGTAATTTTGAATTTTGAGGAATTAAAAGCTACGAAAATTGGGAATTAATATCTGATTAGGCATTAACCCACTAAGCCCACTAATACCCAAAAAGGCTACGGAGGTTATTGAGAGAGTTCCTAAACCACAAAGCCCTAGCCACCATTGTTACCTGGAGAAGAAAACTTGTAGAAAGAGAGGAGAGGAGAAATCTGCAGAGGAGAGAGATCCGTACATCAAATTCGTCATCAAATCCAGAGTTACCATTAAGGCAAGTGATTTAATTTCTTTTTTATAGAGAATGTTTCTTCCATGTGTAGGAATTGAGAAAAATCTGATTTGTTCTTGGGAGTTAATGAAAACCCATTAAATTTGGAAATAGAAATTACATTCTTGATGAGGAAATTGCATGTAGATTGGTAGTTGATGATTATTCTGATGATATTACAATTAGTGTGAAACCAAAAATGGATCTTATTAGACTTCTAGATGAATTATAAATTCTAGGGTTCATGTGTTTAAAATTTGGGGGAAATATGTAGAGATTTGGTATTTGAATGATGTTAGGATGAATTAATAACCCCAAACATGTTAAAATGTGACCTAAGGATGTTTAGGGACGATTAGGAACCTTAAACAATTGTTAGATTGAGGTTTGGATGGGATTTGGGTAGTAGAGAAGTTTGAAAAATGAAACTCAGAAATCTGGGCTTGAATCTGGTTGCTCGTTAGAAGACCTGCCCAGGTCGTTCGAACGACCTCGTTCGAACGAGCTTCTAACGAGTTGACCATTGACTTCTAACGAGGGTGAAGTTCGTTCGATGAGATCGTTCGAACGAGATATCATTAGAAAGCCCACTTCGTTCGAACGAAATCTCGTTAAAAGACTCAGTTCGTTCGAACGAAGTCTCGTTCGAACAGTCTCGTTCGAACGAAACTTCGAACGAGTTGACAGTTTAGGCTTTTTAGCCTGTTTTGATCCCGAGTGCCCCGTAACCTTGTGTATAGGTAGAGATAGCCTTTCCTTGATGAGTAATTGATATATTTGGGATGTTTGGGATATTATGAGGAGTCAAACCTAGAAGTGTAGTTTTAACCTAAGGGAAAATGTGAAGTAGGACGTGAGTGTCTATTACGATGTGAGCTATTGACGGCCTAATTAATTATATTAACCGGGAACATATAAATGGTGTAGTATTATATGTCAGTACGTGAAGAGATATGTACCAATATATTATGGTGATTACTAAGACGTGTGCATACTTAGTATATATGTATTGATTTTATGTGTATGACATACCTACCATACTTGCTATCACGGGAGGTTTACGTTCGCTTAGGGCCCTCTAATCCTTGTGTTGCCTGGATTTAGACTGGTTACCTCGATGAACATAGGTCAGAGAAGGACTTATTGGGATGTTAATAAGTCTGCTGATCGTTGGAGCGTAGGTATGTGCGTGACCCATGTGATGTGACTGTGTTTGCCTCCATTATTTGTGATGTTGTTATCTGCGAACTATTCCTGAGAGATTCGGAATATGTGATCCTTATGTACGTGATGTACCGGGATGGATAGCAGAGTATGTGTGCACCGCAGCTAGTCTCGGGGTGCTTGTATTGTATATTTATGACGCGAATAATATACACTTAATTAATGGGAACTTTCATGTTAATATTGTGAATAAAATTATAGTATTGTTTTGAGAAAACATAACGGGTTAACCAATAGTGAAATGTATTACATATTGAGAACCTGAGTTTAAGTAAAGCCCTCTATTCTTTGGCAACGTTAGAATGTAATATGGGAATCGAGTAGTAAGAGGTAGAACTTATTACGTTTTGGTTAGATATATGTGTCATTTAGATGGGTAATGTACGTTAGGAGTGCACATGTAGTCGAGAGGTGAGAATTTTAGGTGCCCAACCACAAGGACACCATGCATAGGATTCTCATTCAGGTGACGAGTTGTAGCTGTTTGTGGAAGTTACAGGACTTTGCTTGTAGACGCTTCATCTACTTTGACTCTATATTCAGCAGTTATCAGTTGTAGGGAATCTGGCCCACTCTTTTAGAGACATTTCACTTATTTCAGTTATCCAGACTTTTGGCATGTAATTATTCACGATTCAGACTTGTAGTATTATTTCCATTTGTTGGGATTGTTGTGAGGAGTTTTCCTCCGGATTTCTTATTATTATTGTTGGTTATTTCATTACTTCGTATGGTGAATGGATTATGTTGACTCTTCCATTATTCTTTTATTGCATGTTATCCAGACTTAACTTAAAATTTGGCAACTTACTTTTTAAATACTAGGTGGTTAGTAATTATTAAAATATTTTTGATAGTGATGCTATTAACTGAACCAACTTGGCATTTTGTATTAATTTAATAAAGGAGTAGTTACCCGGTATTTAATTAGTCGGGGTGTCACAGGTGGTATCAGAGCATCAAGTTCTAGTGTCCTTTAGGATCTGAACAGCTTATTATGTTTTCCGCTGAGCTTTCTTTGATGTAGAGCCCTATATTCTAGGACTGTTGTATTCTTTTGTATATGCTACGATCTTCAGCTATTTTAAGTTTATAACTGCGAACTTATAAACTTCATTCTTATTTCAGATGCCTCCACGACGTGCACGAAGGGTTCCCAGGGATGCGACGCCTGAACCACAGCCCGCACCAGTTCAGGGCACGATGAATGCCGCCGAGGTTGCAGCCATTGTGGCCCAGGCGGTAAATGCCGCACTAGCAGTAGTTCAGCAGGCACCAGCTCAGGCGCCAGTAGCCGCGCCAGTTCAGGCTCATGCATTCCCGTCTGCTTGGGAACGTGTACGTGATGCTTTTCAGAAAGCACACCCTCCGGAGTTCGCAGGTAGCTCCGATGTGGTAGTTTCGAGTCAGTGGAGGAAGGACATCCAGCGACACCTGAGGATGTATGGGTGCACAGATGTCCAGAAGCAGATACTAGCGACCATTAAGCTAGTAGGGTCTGCACTGCAGTGGTGGCAGTCTATTACCACCGTAGAGGAGAGGGATACTCTCACTATTCAGGAGTTTTGGGTGCGGTTCGACCGCAAATACTTTCCGTCAGCTATTCACACGGAGATGAGAAAAAAGTTGATGAGCCTCAAGCAAGAGGGTAAGACTGTGGCCGAGTATGAGGCCGAATTTACTGATCTCTTGAATATTGTTCCGGATGAAATACCAACAGAGGAGAAAAAGATATAGAAATTCACGGGCGGGTTGACATGGAGGATTCGTCAGCACTTGTTAGGGAACCTCTCGTTAGCCACTTATTCTGATGTGGTTAACGCTGCATTGCTCCATTGCCTGGATCACCGCTTTCACATGGCTGAGGGCAAACGATCGGGAGAGTCTAGCCATCTGGGCAGGACTAGAGGAAATGGTGCCAGTGGGGCACAATCTGTTCAGGGGCAGAGGCAGGGTGATCAGGGTACCCAGCAGGGGGATCACAAGAGGATCAGGTTAGGAAATTTCAGGCACGGACAGGGAGGTTTTCGGCAGGGCCATCAGGGTCCGAACGACCATCAGCACCAGCAGGGTCAGAATGGTCAACAGCAGTTTCAGCAGGGCCAGCAGGGCCAGTGGAGGAATGGTAACGGCCACCAGGGCCGGGGGCAGCAGGGACCGAGAGGGGGGAACATTCCGGGGAAGTGTTTTGTTTGTGGCAAGACTGGCCATAAACGCCAGGACTGTCCTGATAGGGGCAGGGCCCCGTAGCAGCAGCAGGATGCTCGACATGAGCCACAGAGGCCACTTTTTTCACCAACCCTCCCAGCTCGAGCCCAGGTGCCAGCTCTTCCAGCCATTCCAGCAGTTCCTGTGCAGCAGGGACAGTTACAGTATGAACGTGTCTATAACGTCCACCAGGCAGCAGCTCCGTAGGCACCACCCGCGATTGAGGGTATGTTTCCTATCCATGGTACTATGGGTCGGGTTTTGTTTGATACGGGGGCAACACATTGCTTTATAACTACACATTTGGCGAAAGCCTTAGGGTTGTTAGCGACGGCAGAGAGCACAGTGACGTGTGTAGATTCACCATTGGGGAGTGGGTCACTTATTTTCTTTATATGCCGGGGAGTAGGGGTAGAGATTGGTAGTCTGGTATTACCTGCAGATATGTTGGTATTAGATATGCATGTTCACGATGTGATTATCGGTATGGATTGGCTCGCTGATTATAGAGCCATGATTGATTGCTTCGGAGGGAGAATTGTTTTTGCCATTCCGGGGCAAGAGATGTTTGTAGTGGCGATGCCTCGCCCAGATGGAGGCTCGACCGCTCATTTGTATTACTTAGAGGAGGATACCTCTAAGGACGTTGTGATTCCTTTAGATTCGATCCCAGTTGTTAGGGAGTATTCTGATGTGTTTCAGGAGATACCAGGCCTACCCCCCAGTCGAGAGATAGACTTTTTTATAGACTTATTACCAGGTATGAGACCTATAGCACGCGCACCGTACCGTATGGCTCCAGCTGAGATGAGGGAGTTGCGGGATCAGATTGAGCAGCTGTTGGGTCAGGGGTTTATACGGAGGAGTACTTCACCGTGGGGTGCCCCTGTGTTGTTCGTGAAGAAGAGAGATGGTTCTCTGAGATTGTGTGTGGACTACTGAGAGTTGAATAAGGTCACGATACGGAATAAGTATCCGTTGCCTCGAATCGATGACTTATTCGACCAGTTGAGAGGAGCTTCTTTCTTCTCGAAGATTGATTTGAGATCGGGATACCATCAGTTGCGTATCAAGGAGGAGGATGTCTCGAAGACTGCGTTCTTATCGAGATATGGTTCTTACGAGTTTCGGGTTATGCCTTTTGGTTTGACCAATGCTCCAGCCGTGTTTATGGACTTGATGAATAGGGTGTTCAGGGATTTCCTGGATCAGTTTGTCATTGTCTTCATTGATGATATTCTGGTTTACTCCCAGACAGAGGAGGAGCACGACGAGCATTTGAGGCAAGTTTTGTAGACACTACGTAAGAACGAGTTGTATGCAAAGTATGAGAAATGCGGGTTTTGGCTGAAGGAGGTCCAGTTTTTGGGACATATTATTTCCGACCGGGGAATATCTGTTGATCCGGGGAAAGTATCCGAGTTGAGGGAGTGGGGACAGCCCACGACACCGACAGAGATTCGTAGTTTCTTGGGTCTAGCAGGATACTACAGGAGGTTTATTCGGGGTTTCTCGAAGATAGTAGGTCCTTTGACATATCTGACTCGTAAGGGTGTGCCATTCATCTGGAGTGACGCCTGTCAGTTGGCATTCGATGAATTGAAGGATAAGTTGACCTCAGCACCTATGTTAGCATTGCCGAGACCGGGAGTTGAGTATTTAGTTTACACCGATGCGTCCTTGCAAGGACTTGGAGGTGTATTACAGCAGGAGAGTCAGGCCATAGCTTATGTTTCCCGTAAGCTAAAGCCTCACGAGAAGAATTACCCCACTCATGACTTGGAGTTGGCGGCAGTTGTATTTGCCCTTCGGATATGGAGACATTACCTTTTGGGGGAAAAGTTTCGATTGTTCACAGACCACAAGTCCCTGCAGTACCTATTCACGCAGAAAGAGTTGAATATGCGGCAGCGAAGGTGGCTTGAGTTTGTGAAGGACTATCAGTTTGATATCCAGTATCACCCGAGGAAGGCTAACGTGGAGGTAGACGCGTTGAGCCGTAGGCCAACAGATGAAGTGGCAGAGGTGTGGAAGGCCAAGTGGAAAGAATTGGGACACCAGGATGCAGTGGCCCGATCATTCATGTCGGTAATGACTGTTACGCCACAGATTGTCACGAGAGTGGTAAAGGCACAAGCAGATGACTCGTTCTGTCAGGAGCTGATAGTTCGATTATTAGCAGAGGGAGCTGAATCCTATACCGTTAGCTCAGACGGGGGATTACGCTTCAATGGGATATTGGTAGTTCCGAGAGGGGAGGAATTACGGCACGAGGTGATGGCAGAGTCGCACGGCTCACAATTCGCGGTACATCCCGGTGGGGACAAAATGTACCAAGACATGAGACGACAGTATTGGTGGAGCAGGATGAAGAGAGATATTGCCGAGTTTGTCTCTAAATGCGCCACTTGTCGCTAGTAAAAGTGTATCATCAGAGACCGGAAGGACTGCTACAGCCGTTGGAGGTCCCGATGTGTATGTGGGAGAGCATATCCATGGACTTTATCACGGGGTTGCCTACGTCACAGAGAGGTCACGACTCCATTTGGGTAATTGTGGACAGGTTGACCAAAGTCGCTCATTTTCTACCCGTAAGGACAGACTACACTGCGGGACAGTATGCCCAGCTCTTTATTTCTGAGATAGTGAGACTTCATGGTGTGCCCCTAAATATCGTGTCTGACCGAGACAAGATATTTGTTTCACGATTTTGGGAGAGTTTTCAGGAGGCCATGGGCACGGAATTGCGGTTGAGTACGGCGTATCACCCGCAGACCGATGGGCAAACCGAGCGTACAAACTAGATGTTGGAGGACATGCTACGTATGAGTATCATTGATTTTGGGGGTGGATGGGAGCAGTATCTTCCACTGGTGGAGTTTGCTTACAACAACTCCTACCAGTTCACCATTGGCATGGCTCCATTTGAGGCGTTGTACGGTAGACCTTGTCGTTCCCCAGCATGTTGGTTAGAGGTGGGGGACAACAAACTACTTGGGCCAGAAGTGATTCAGGATACATCGGCGAGGATAGAATTGATTCGGAGTCGCATTCGGGTAGCTCAGGATCGGCAGAAGAGCTATGCTGATGTGAAGAGGTTCTTCAGAGAGTTTCAAGTGGGGGACCAGGTTTTGCTCTGAGTATCTCCTATGAAGGGGATTATGCGTTTCGGGAAGAAAGGGAAGTTGGAACCGAGATATGTGGGACCATTTCCTATTATTGAGCGGATTGGACCGGTTGCGTATAGGCTTGGATTACCGGAGCATTTACATCGGATTCACGATGTGTTTCATATTTTCTCGCTAAGGAAATATCTTAGAGACGATTTGGCTCATTATCACATTGCTTTGGAGGACATCGATCTCCAGCCTGATAGCTCCTACGAGGAGGGGCCGATTGCTATTTTGGACCGAAGTGAGCAGAAACTGCGGTCAAAGATCGTTCCATTAGTGCGTGTGCAGTGGCGACATCATAATGTCGAGGAGTCCACATGGGAGTGCGAGGATGAGATACGCGAACGTTATCCAGAGTTGTTCTTACCAGGTACTTTCTAGTTCCGAATTTCGGGACAAATTCAGTTATTAGGGAGGAAGTATGTAATACCCCGTATTTTTGTGATATTTATTTTATGGGATTAATTAAATTAAATGCGTATTAATTGGAAATTAATCCGGGTTAAAATACTAGCGAGATGCGAGTTGGTATTTGATTATATGTGCATATATGATTATATATGAATATTGAATTATGAAATTTGTTGTGAGATTGAAATACGGCAATTTGGAAATTTTGTTGAGACGCGTGTGACAGTCGCGTCATGGTATATAATTATGATAATTAAAAAAATGAATTTTATTTCTATTATCCGTATGGTCGTTTTGAGTGTGCCAACGCGTCCGGAAGGGTCGAAATAGTCAGAAAACACTAGCCGGGGGTTTGGTTTGGGTCCCGGGGCATTTTTAGGCCATACCGGCAACGTATAAGGGTAGTTTGGTAATTTTGAATTTTGAGGAATTAAAAGCTATGAAAATTGGGAATTAATATCTGATTAGGCATTAACCCACTAAGCCCACTAATACCCAAATACGCTACGGAGGTTATTGAGAGAGTTCCTAAACCACAAAGCCCTAGCCACCATTGTTACTTGGAGAAGAAAGCTTGTAGAAAGAGAGGAGAGGAGAAATTTGCAGAGGAGAGAGATCCGTACATCAAATTCGTCATCAAATCCAGAGTTACCATTAAGGCAAGTGATTTAATTTCGTTTTTATAGAGAATGTTTCTTCCATGTGTAGGAATTGAGAAAAATCTGATTTGTTCTTGGGAGTTAATGAAAACCCATTAAATTTGGAAATAGAAATTACATTCTTGATGAGGAAATTGCATGTAGATTGGTAGTTGATGATTATTCTGATGATATTACAATTAGTGTGAAACCAAAAACGGATCTTATTAGACTTCTAGATGAATTATAAATTCTAGGGTTCATGTGTTTGAAATATGGGGGAAAATATGTAGAGATTTGATATTTGAATGATGTTAGGATGAATTAATAACCCCAAACATGTTAAAATGCGACCTAAGGATGTTTAGGGACGATTAGGAACCTTAAACAATTGTTAGATTGAGGTTTGGATGGGATTTGGGTAGTAGAGAAGTTTGAAAAATGAAACTCAGAAATCTGGGCTCGAATCTGGTTGCTCGTTAGAAGACCTGCCCAGGTCGTCCGAACGACCTCGTTCGAACGAGCTTCTAACGAGTCGACCATTGACTTCTAACGAGGGTGAAGTTTGTTCGATGAGATCGTTCGAATGAGATATCGTTAGAAAGCCCACTTCGTTTTAACGAGCTCTCATTAGAAGACTCAGTTCGTTCGAACGAAGTCTCGTTCGAACAGCCTCGTTCGAACGAGACTTCGAACGAGTTGACAGTTTAGGCTTTTTAGCCTGTTTTGATCCCGAGTGCCCCGTAACCTTGTGTATAGGTAGAGATAGCCTTTCCTTGATGAGTAATTGATATATTTGGGATGTTTGGGATATTATGAGGAGTCAAACCTAGAAGTGTAGTTTGAACCTAAGGTAAAATGTGAAGTAGGACGTGAGTGTCTATTACGATGTGAGCTATTGACGGCCTAATTAATTAAATTAACCGGGAACATATAAATGGTGTAGTATTATATGTCAGTACGTGAAGAGATATGTACCAATATATTATGGTGATTACTAAGACGTGTGCATACTTAGTATATATGTATTGATTTTATGTGTATGACATACCTACTATACTTGCTATCACGGGAGGTTTGCGTTCGCTTAGGGCCCTCTAATCCTTGTGTTGCCCGGATTTAGACTGGTTACCTCGATGAACATAGGTCAGAGAAGGACTTATTGGGATGTTAATAAGTCTGCTGATCGTGGGAGCGCAGGTATGTGCGTGACCCATGTGATGTGACTGTGTTCGCCTCCATTATTTATGATGTTGTTATCTGTGAACTATTCCTGAGAGATTCGGAATATGTGATCCTTATGTACGTGATGTACCGGGATGAATAGCAGAGTATGTGTGCACCGCAGCTAGTCTCAGGGTGCTTGTATTGTATATTTATGTATACACTTAATTAATGGGAACTTTCATGTTAATATTGTGAATAAAATTATAGTATTGTTTTGAGAAAACATAACGGGTTAACCAATAGTGAAATGTATTACATGTTGAGAATCTGAGTTTAAGTAAAGCCCTCTATTCTTTGGCAACGTTAGAATGTAATATGGGAATCGAGTAGTAAGAGGTAGAACTTATTACGTTTTGGTTAGATATATGTGTCATTTAGATGGGTAATGTACGTTAGGAGTGCACATGTAGTCGAGAGGTGAGAATTTCATGTGAGTGCACGTCCTAACATGTATTTTGCATTTAATGTTTTAATGTTATTAAAACACTTGTTGTTTTCAAAATGTTTTCCACTTTCGGGCTCTGACCCATTTGCTTTCAAATCTATTTTTGTAAAAACCATTTTAGGTGCCCAGCCACAAGGACACCATGCATAGGATTCTCATTCAGGTGACGAGCTGTAGCTGTTTGTGGAAGTTACAGAACTTTGCTTGTAGACGCTTCATCTACTTTGACTCTATATTCAGCAGTTATCAGTTGTAGGGCATGTCGTCCACTCTTTTAGAGACATTTCATTTATTTCAGTTATCCAGACTTTTGGCATGTAATTATTCAGGATTCAGACTTGTAGTATTATTTCCATTTGTTTGGATTGTTGTGAGGAGTTTTCCTCCGGATTTCTTATTATTATTGTTGGTTATTTCATTACTTCGTATGGTGAATGGATTATGTTGACTCTTCCATTATTCTTTTATTGCATGTTATCCAGACTTAACTTAAAATTTGGCAACTTACTTTTTAAATACTAGGTGGTTAGTAATTATTATAATATTTTCGACAGTGATGCTATTAACTGAACCAACTTGGCATTTTGTATTAATTTAATAAAGGAGTAGCTACCCGGTATTTAATTAGTTGGGGTGTCACAGCAATGCCCAAGGAGTTCTTCGAAGGGACGAGAAGCGCTGACATTTGTCACATTTCTTGGCATACGCTATACAATCAGCCCTCATCGTCGGCCAATAATATCCATGCATTATTATTCTTTACAAAAGCGTTCAACCTGCTACATGAGCTCCACAGGCCCCTTTATGGACCTCTTCACCAAATCTTTCACCTCGGAAGGGTGCACACATCTTTGCAGACCTGTTATAATTCCTTGTCTATATATAATACCATTAGTCAATACATAACGAGCAGCTTTAAACTTTAGTTTCTTGGCTGAGAGTTTGTCGGTTGGTACCTTCCTCAATATATGCCCTGATGGGATCCATCCAAGATGGTCCTAAATCAAGGGTAATAAAGTTCATCATTAGATCTTCGTCTATGCTTCGACTAGCCAAGACTTCTATTGGGATTGTTCTTCGTAGCTCGGTGCGTGTGGCTGAAGCTAACCGAGCTAAGGCATCCGCTCTTGCATTCTCCAATCTTGGTATTCTAATTATCTGTATTGCTATCAGGCTTGATAAAACCTCCATTGCTTTTGCATGATATCTGATCATTAATTCTCCCTTGCCTGCATATACTCCCAGCATTTGATTTACGATCAATTGCGAGTCACTGAATACGATAACCTGCTCCGCCCCCATGGTTTTTGCCAGGCCAAGTCCTACAATCATAGCTTCATATTCAGCCTCATTATTAGAAGCCTTGAATTGGAAGCGCAAAGCATACTCCACATCGACCTCATCCGGGTTGTTCAAAACAATCCCTGCCCCACAACCTGTAATGCAAGATGAACCATCCACATATAGATTCCATATAGGTACCTCATCCTCAAATTTTTCATCGGATAAAGTTCCTCGGTGGAATATTTATTGCTTCATTTTATCCTCCTCTAGTACTTTTTGCTGCTCTTCCACCATCTCCCCCTGATCGTCAACTGACTTAAGTTGATCGGGGTTTAAATTTGATGATCCTGTAACATCCACAGGTTGGTTGGTATTCAGCTTTTGCTCCTCGGAGGTGTCAGGATAAGTGAATTCTGCGATAAAATCTACTACTGCTTGCCCTTTAAGTGATGACTTAGGCTCATAAATTATATCATATTCACTAAGTTCTACTGCCCAGTACATCAATCTCCCTGATTTCTCTGGTTTATGAAGAGGTTGCCTCAGTGGCATATCGGTACACACTACTATGGTATGAGCTTGGAAGTACGACCTCGTTCTTTTACTTGCTTCGATCAACGCTAGTGCCAACTTTTCTAGTCTTGGATATCTGATCTCTGCTCCTCGGAAGGCCTTGCTAGTGTAATAAATTGGTTTTTACACTCCATCCTCCATTCTTATCAATGCTGAGCTAACTGCATTCTCCAAAACTGCCAGATACAAGTACAATCTTTCTCCCATCACTGGCCTGGACAACAGTGGGGGTGCTCCCAAGTATTTCTTTAACTCTTGAAAGGCCTTCTCGCATTCACCATTCCATCCAAACGTTTTTCGGAGTGTTTTGAAGAATGGGAGGCATCTATCAGTTGCTCGTGATACAAATCTATTAAGTGCTGCAACTCGTCCTGTGAGACTTTCCACTTCCTTCTTCATCGTTGGAGATCGTAGCGCCAATAGAGCCTTGATATTTTCTGGATTTGCTTCAATACCTCATTGGTTGACAATATACCCGAGGAACATGTCTTCTCGTACTCCGAATATGCACTTGGTAGGGTTCAACTTCATTTGATATTTATCTAATTGATCAAAGGTTTGACCTAGATCAATTAGATGGTCAGCAGCTTTCTTGCTCTTTGTCAGCATATCATCAACATAAACCTCCATATTGTGATTGATTTGCTCTGCAAACACCTTGTTCATCAGCCGCTGATATATTGCACCTGCATTTTTCAAACCAAAAGGCATGACATTATAACAGTAAGTTCCCCTAGGGGTAATAAAAGAGGTACTCTCCATGTCTTCAGGTTTCATTTTAATCTGGTTGTAACCAGCATAAGCATCCATGAAGATCAACAGCTCGTGTCCCGAGGTAGCGTCCACTAATTGATCAATTCGGGGCAAAGGAAAATGATCTTTTGGGCATGCCTTGTTGAGGTCGATGAAGTCTACACACATCCTCCACTTGTTGTTCTTCTTCTTCACCATCACCACATTAGCTAACCAATCTGAATATTTGACATCTTTAATAAAGCAAGTTTTTTGGAGCTTCTGGACCTCCTCTTGTATAGCTTAGTTTTTCTCGGGGCTGAACACTCTTCTTCGCTGCTTCACAGGTTTGATTTCCTTGTTCACATTAATTTCGTAACACAAGAAATTTGGGTCTATTCCTGGCATATCTTCGTGGCTCCATGCAAAAGTTTAATTTCTGCTTTTTAGGAAGGCTATCAATTCCTGTTTTAGTGGAGTGTCCAACGATGAACCGATTTGAGTTGTTCGTTCCGGGTGTTCGTCGTCTAGAATGACATTTTCAGTAGCTTCCACCACCTGACCTTTTACGAGCTGTGACTCGTCTCTAGGATCTATCGTTTCAATTTCTGCACCTTCATCCACTTGATAGGTGGTAGTCTTTTTCCTAGATTCTTCCAGTTCTTCTTGCTCGACAGAGGAATAGTAGCATTCCCGATCTACTTTTTGGTCACCCTTCACAATTCCTACTCCAAAGTTGGTTGAAAATTTTAGGCATTGATGTACAGTAGATGGTACTGCTTCAAACTTCTTCAACCCTACCCTTCCCATGATGATATTGTAAGCTGATTGAACATTCTTATCCATCACAAAAAAGCGCACTCTTTCTGTTCGACAAGCAGGCCATGTACTGATGAACATATCCAACTTGATCGTCCCAAGTGGAAAAACTTTCTCGCCAGTAAAACCGGGGAGAGGCCGATGATATGGTTCCAACTGGGATAGCTTTAGGTTCAAACTATCAAAACATGGGTAGAACATAATATCTGTCGAGCTGCCATTATCCACCAAGACTCGCGAAATCACTACTTCCTTCATCCTCATTTTGATCACCAATGGGTCATCATGAGGGTATAGCACACCTGCGAGGTCATTCTTAGAGAAACCGATGACCAGTTTATCTTCCTCGGGCGATCATCCTTAGCTAGATTTATCCTCTGAATATGTGAACAAGCTTGAGCCTCATTGAGGTAAGATTTACTTTCTGCAGTAAGGTCTCCACCTCCTGCATCTCCACCAGTAATAACATTGCAATCAAATGATCCAAAACGGATAGAAAATACCTCACGTTCTGGCTATTTTGGTCTTTTGGGGAGATCGGGGTCGTCTTGATCTTCATCCAGGTCTTCTTCATGATTTCTCTTCTTATCTTCTTTTGTTTTTCGAGGAGATCTAGACCTCTGCCTTGCTCGATCGTTGCTTTTTCCACCATTTCGGCGATCCACATACTTGTTTAATTTTTCTCGCCTGGTGAGCTCTTCAATTTCATTCTGGAGAGCTATACAGTTTTTGGTCGTATGACCATGATCCTTATGGAACTCTAAATATTTGGATTTATCCCTTTTGTCAGGATCTGTCTTCATTTTTTCAGGCCAGTTTAACTTCTCGCTGTTATTGATCTCTTCCAAAACGTGGTTTATATCTACCTTCAAAGGAGTATAGTTTCCAAATTTCTTCAACTGTTCCATTGCTTGCTTTGCTTTTGACTGCTTGTTACCACCATTATTCTTCTGATCCTTCTTCTCAATTTTCTCGGCCTCAACTTTGGTCTCCTTAGTGTCCATGCTATTCTTTGCATCCATAGCTTCCTCGGCATTCGTGATTTTGGCTGCTTTTGCCATTAATTCTGACATGGTCCTAGGTGGATCTTTGGCCAAAGTATAGTACAATTTATTTGGCAACAATCCACTCATCAGAGCAGTGATTGTTGTGTTTTCCTCGTAATCAATAACTTCGAGCTTCTCGTTATTGAAACGAGTAATATAATCCCTGGTGCTCTCACCTGCTTTTTGTCTAACGCTTAGCAAGTGTGATACTCGCTTAACTGGTTTTGCTCCAAAATAGAAGTTTCCAATAAAGAACTCGGCCAGTTGAAAGAAATTTGCAATCTTCCCCCAAGGAAGATTGTTGTACCATATTTGAGCAGATCCAGTGAGAGTTCCTGAAAATGCCCTACATCGCATCTCGTCTGGAACAACATAGATATCAGCAGCTGTCTGATATTGTTCTATATGTAGAACAGGATCAGTTTTTCCATCATATTTTGGTGTTACCACTGGGGCTTTGAACTTTGATGGTGTGGGAAAATCCACAATTGCTTGGATAAAACGTGTCCCTTAGACAAAAGTTCTTTGTAGAGGATTTTTGGCCTTAGCCATTTCCCCTAATCTATCCTCCAACCTCTGAATAGAGCCTTTCCATGCGTCATTTGCCTCCTCGGGCCTGTTGGTCCGAGCAAATGATCGTGTTGAATTTGCCTCTTGGGATCTTTCACGACGAGCAGCTGGTCTGGATTGGGCAGAACCTTCCTTTAAATTAGACAATCATTGAGAGTTCCTCGACACCATCCTAGGGGGACTTTTATTCCTCCTAGGACCCAAACAATCAAAGGGAGAGACTCTACTCAATCTTTCAAGAGCACTGGTCCTTTCTGGAGATAGAGTGACGTTTTGTTCAGTATCTGTGGCTCGTACTGATGAAGTTCGGCCAGGGTGATAAGAAAAATCATTGGATCTATCAGTGAGATATGAATCGGCATGTCTAAATCGAGATTCCTCTGGGAGTAATGTTCGTCTAGTTCGTGAGGAAGGCAATTGGGTATTTCTCTGAATACTTCGTTGTCCTGACTGGGCAGGTGCTCCACCCTGGATAGTTTGCATGAGTTGTCGCATGGTTTCTTGCATGGCGGTCTGGCCCTGAGCTAAATTAGCCATTATTCCAGCCAGATCTTGGACACTTGGAGGAGTGGATGGATTTGGGGGGCTTCCAGCATTTCGATTACTGGATTAAGGATTATCAGCTATTGGAGATGAATTGTTTTGATGAAAAATGATAGTTTCAGTCGTTTCCCACAAACGGCGCCAATCTGTTGATGTAAAAAATTAGATTATCTCTAATGATTTAATCACAGATAAAAAATAAATAAGACAAGATATTTTTAAAGTGGTTCAGCCTTGAAAGAATGGCCTACGTCTACTGTTTGTGTTATTGCTGACTATATCAAGAAATTCCGAGTCCCCTGCTAATGAGGAGGTTACAATGTATTTATAGCCTTGAGGCTGTACATGCGAGAGAATATTACATAGCTGTCCAATAGGCGTGTATATCTGTATGATAATAATCAGCATTTAATGTGCATTCAATCCTCTTAATTATCCGGTTATAAATGCTCTGTACGAGGTGCAGCTCGGACCGCCTAAGCTGCTCGGACCGCCTAAGTAGCTCGGCATACATGAGTTGCTCGGTACAATAAAGTTTCTCGGAGAACACTTGTTGCTCGGAGCGTTTGGGTTGGTCGGGGAGGTTGAGTTCCTCGGAGTCAAGGTGTTGTAAAAGATATTTGCGGGTGCTATGAAGATTGGCACGTGTCTCCACATAATCGGTCCACGTCAGGATACTAAATTTGGTATCAACACACATGTTAGTTCCACATACACTCTCTTGAGTTTCACACCTCTTAACTTTAGTGCACACCTAACGCATCTTATCTAACTATGCTACCTATCCTAACTAGACAAATGTATCTAATTAACCACAAAAGGTTTAGCTCCCCCATACCACCCATACTATACACCACTAAAAATCTAATAACTAAAATCAATTGCACATTATTATTGAACCCGTTATTAAGTTTTCTATACTTAAGTTAGTTTTAGATATACACTATCTATCTTTCCTACCATTATATAAGTAGAATACACACACATTACGATAACACCATTAATTAAGGTCCCCTCACTTAAGTTGCTTTTAGATATACACCATCTATCTTTTCTACCATCACACATAATTAAAATAATCACACTTGTATATATTTATCACAATATAATATATACAACTGTAGCATCCCCTCTAATGACCATTGTGATGCATGCGTACTCTGCTATCAAGTATATGTACCTCTGTTACCAATGAAGGATTACCGATTCAGAATGTCTCCTCGAACCATAAATCAAATCACATACAATGGAGGCGAACATAGTTCTAAGCCTTTTTGCTATGCATATATATAACGTACCCAAATGACACACCGGTCCCACTAATACATTGTACATAGTGACGCGCCCTAAGTTCTATGTTCTGGGGTACAAATGCAGACCTCGCTGGAATCGCCAAGGTATGATTACCCTCTGCGCGAAATCTCCTGTGATAGCAGGCTGCGTAGGTATGTTCACACACATAACAAATCACATCATAAGTATTCTCACAACCTATATATATATATATATATATATATATATATATATATATATATATATATATATATATATATATATATATATCAGCATAGGTATACACACAACCTATAATATGTCCCGTATGTAGTATTTATATCTCTTGAATAGTCGACATACTAATAATTTACACATTTCATTATTATTCCCATATTTTTTTAATATCACTCACTACCCGAAGGGTCCCAACTATTCCTTACGTTATTTTAGTTGTTTATTTATTACTATACTATTGGTTTCAGTCTTAGGTTATTATTCACTCTTCCCATAACCCCAAATTGTAAATTTTTTATACGTCTCTCAATCGGTCAAACATCGTCGGTCCAAGTCCCAATTTACCCTTATTAAGAATAACCAAACCTTAATCATGTACTTACTGACCTCCCCTAAGTCTTTAGACCATTATTTAAGCCATCCCAAAGTTTTGTCATAATTTATTTCCCGAGGAATTAACCAAATAAAAATTCTGGCAATAACAGGTCACCCGAGCCGATTCTGGTATGCTGGCGAACCGGTTCTGGTGGGTGTCTGAACCGATTCGAAACCCTTGACAGATTTCCATCTTCGCTATTATGGGTTTCTTCCATTGAAATTCAATCATACCTCTATGATAAAATACCAAACTCCCTTACAAGATCATCAATCATCAAATATAAGTGTAGGAATGATTTCTAACGTAGATAATACATTAAATCCTTAAGAAATTTACCCAAGTACAAATTTAAATCTCAAAATTCTCAAAATCCTAATTTATGGTGTTCTTCAAGTGAAATCATCAAAATACCCGATTTCTTTCATTATATTCATCACATAACACCTGATTTTCAATCCTCTATATAAAGGGATTTATTCTAAATGCATTCCTACATCAAATTATGGATTACCCCCATCCAATTCCCAATAATTCATCAAAAACATGTAGTTGAAACCTTACACTAAACCCTAGACTACATATGTAATATAATATGCTTAAATAAATCGCAAGATAAACACGGCCTATGCAATAACAGGTCTAATTTCTCTTATAAGATGATGGGGTTGATCTTTCCTTGCTTCGATCTCAATTCCGATAATGTAGTTGGTGAGAATTGGTGTGGAATGGCCTAGGTCTCTCTTTTCCTCTCCTATGGCCTCTTTTCTCTCAAACTTGTTGTAACCCTAGCCTCTAACTTAAAGGGGCTGTATAACCTTTCAATTTTTGGAGTTCCTTCTACCCTAATTTCCCAAATGATCGAAACACCCTTACGTGGTGTCGATTTAGTCTAAAATCGCCTCGGGACCCAATCAATACACCCAAGTATACTATTTTGACTATTTTGACCCATTCGGAATAAACCATGACCTCGAACTCACCATCCATATGCCCACAGGCATGAAAGGTGAAGCTTCTTCAACAACTCTACTACTTTCTGGATTTTCACCCAGAATTCCTGGAAAAACAGAGTATTGTGGCCCAGGAAACATAGCAATAACAAGAGTTGTAGAAAAGGTGGATCTAGAGTTGAAAGAACTAAGTCCAATGGTGGAGCCAAGGAATAAAAGAGGATTCAGATGGAAATTTGCGATCGGACAATTTTAGACCCACTAAAACAGATTTGAATTGGATCATGGATCACCTTTTTCTCATAACTGGGTATCCTAGATTTTAGGAGAAAAATAATGATAGGAAGCAACGATGGTCTTGTTGTGTTTCCCACAGCGACACCAATCTATTATTGTATAAAATTGGTCTATGGATTAGGGCCTTAGCTTGACTACACTAATATTAAACCATAATAGATAAAGAGATATACATCAAATTTATACTAATCTACGTCAAGTATTTAGGGAAAAGATGAGAGAAAAAGATGGAAATTGAGTTTACACGGTTCGGACGAAAATAGTGCCTACGTCCATAGGTGTAGTTATGATTGTATTGGTTTAAATAGGAAAAGCCATAGATGAAGGATGGTTACAACCTCTCGAGTTCAACCCATAGTTTAGAAGCATAACCGTGGGCAAAATATCTCTCGATCCCCTTTAACGGGGGATGGTGTACTATTTTATATTCCGTCAAAATTGAGAGTGAGAGAGAGACAGAGAGTATAGTGGGATAGATTTCATGCCCTTTGGGCATGTTCACCTTTTACAGAAATGTAGGAGGATATTCAAGAGGTTGTCTCCCACTCATGGGAGTCGATATTTTATTATTCCCCACTTCTGCGTATGATGTGAGTTCTTGTTAATGTCATCTTATCCTATGGCACATGCTTACCTTAACAAGCTTAAGTAATGGAATTCAAATAAGCAAGGATATAACCGGGATGAGCACCTTTAGACCTGAGTCGACCTCATTGTAGATAGTTGAGAAGATGTTGAGTCATGCTAACCTCACTCTCTGCCTCAATGGGGATGCATGTCATTTTCTAAGTGGCTAATAATATGTCCCATATTTTGGATATAACACTCTCCTAAGACACATAATCTATCAATTATAATAAATGGACTCCAGATTATAAGAACTTGCGAACCCAAAATAATGCCAAAAATCTCTTATAATGATGATGCCTGACTCTGATTTTTTATATCAACAAAAATGAACCCAAACAAACATATAAATAGTCACCAAAAAATCTTTACGAGGATTTACAATGTCTCAAAAGGGGTAGTGAATTATTTAAAATGGTTAATTAAATCCATACTACTCATTAAACAAATAGGTCGGACAACCCCAAGAAATGATAAAATCCAATACATAATTGTAAGGAAACATTCCAACATTATTTGGCCCAAACAAATTTATTTCAAGTTTTAAATCCATGGCACGAATGGGCGCTAGTGCGCGCATGTGAGTTCAAAGTCTTTTTTTTTGTAAATAAAATACATTAAAAGGGAAACAACTCTACAAGGGAAGAGAACCAAGGCAACTAGGAACATGCTCCTAGGCCAAAGAACCCCCACAACAAAGGGATAAAGCCACCAAGCCAAAAAAATATAGCAATTGGGGTGGGTCACATCCCACCCCACACAAGATCAATAAGCAATCAAAACCAGCCCCCAAGAGAGTAGGCTCAAAGGAATCAAAGGAACAACATGGACTCAGGCAACCCCCATTGGTTGCACACATCTAGTTGGTGTAGTTTCTGCAAGTACTCTTCCAGCTAATGATTATGATCTTCATCATGCTTTCAATGTCTCTGAAGAGATGGATAGGAGCTTTAGCCCCTCTATTGTGGAGCCTACCGTTCCTTTCCATCCAAAGGCAGTAGATGGTAGTAGTATAAGATAAGGTCCTGAACTTGTTGAGGAAGGTATTCCTGTTGGCATACTCCACAACCTTCTCCATATCCCTCTCCCAAGAAGTCATGGTCCTACAACACTGATTCCTATAGAGAACCTCCATCCACACCTCCTTGGCATAAGGGAAATCGACAAGGATGTGGTTGAGAGTCTCAAACCCATTAGAACACAAGTTACATCTATTATTGTCCACAATCCCCCAAGCCATAAGTTTGTCCTTGGTGACAAGACTCTTACAGCAGTCCAACAAAGAGATGAAGGAGCACTTGGGAATATTGGCATGGTTCCACACAAACTTAGCCCACTCCACAATGGGGTAGTGACTATATATGGATTGGTAAGCTGTCATAGTAGAAAACATCCCAGAAGAAGAAGGAACCCAGGAAACCTTATCCTCAAGGGTCGAGATAATAGGAAGTGGGCCAACCTGAATGTCAATGAGCTCCTAAGTAATGGAAGAGGTCCATCTCCATCTATTACCACAAGTGAAGTCAACAACTTTGGCAGTGGAGTTACTTACAGCATCATAAATGGTCATATCCCCAAATAAAGGTTGTAGAGGGCTAAGAGGATGCCAATTTTTGTGCCACATAAAGGTGTTGTTTTCATTGCCAATGATGGACTTGATGAGAGGTCTCAATGCCTCCTCATTTTCAAAATTTTCCTCCATGTCCATGAGCAATCACTAGGGATAGTGAGAGCCCAGAAGCTTCTTCTTTTAATTTTATAAGTATGGCACCATTTGGCCCAAAGGCTCTCTTTGTTACTGCAAATATGCCATACGTGTTTCATCATTGCAGCCCTATTCCACTCCTCAATGCACTTGAGACCACCCCCTTCAGATTTAGGTTTATAGACTTTATCCCAAGCCACTTTGGCTCCACTATGCTTCAAATCAGTGCCATTCCAAATGAAGTCACTGATCAGCTGATTAATAGACTTGATAACCCCTTTGGGCATAATGAACAAGCTGCCTAATACACCTGTATACCGAAGAGGACAGAAAGGGCCAGTTAAAATCTGCCAGTATAGCTAAGAAGCTTGTTGGTCCATCTTTTAATCCTAGCAGTAAGTCTAGAGATAAGATCTTTGCAGTCCTCATTCTTTAATTTGGTAGAGATCAGGGGAACTCCAAGGTACTTGAAAGGGGGTTACTGTAGTTGGAAGCAAATAATGGTAGCAAGGTTATGGGCCTGATGCTCATCCATCCCCCCACAGTATATGTTGCGTTTATCCAAGTTAGGGCAGAGCCTAGAGATGAGGGCAAATTATTCAATAGCATGGTTAATGCACTCAACAAATTGTTCATCTCCTCCATAGAAAGTCATCAGCAAAGCAAAGGTGGTTAAGCCCAATATCCTTGCACTTAGGGTGGAACTTGAACCCCATATTGCTGCAGTGGTCCAAAAGACAAAAGAAACTTTCCATAGCTAGAAGAAAAAGGTAAGGTGATATACGATCACCTTATTAAAGACCTCTAGAGCCCTTGAAGAATCCATGAGAAACACCATTGAGGCTGATGGAGCACTAGGCAGTACACACTCCTTAATCTAGGTGATCATGATCTGAGGGAGGTTGACCTGCTTCAAAACATCAAACAAAAATTCCCAGCTCACAGTGTCATAAGCCTTAGTGATGTCCACCTTTATAGTGCATCTAGCTTCACGAGTGTTTCTGTGATAGCTCCTCAAAATTTCTTGTAGAAGCAGCACATTATCAGCTATAGACCTCCCCCTAAGAAAGGCAGATTGCCTTTCACTTATAAGGTGAGACATGAGGGGCTTGATCTTATTAGCTAAGATTTTAGATATACACTTGTAGAGGGTATTGTAGCATCCAATAGGTCTGAAGTCTCTCATAGTTGAAGGGTTAGGGATATTAGGAATAAGGGCAAGAATGGCACAATTCCACTGCCTGGGCATTTTACTAGTGAGAAAGAAATGCATCATAAACTTGGTCACCTCAGTGCCAACAACATCCCAGTTTTTTCTTAAAGAAAGCAACATTGAATCCATCAGGATCAGGTGCTTTATCAGAGCCAATGGAAAACATGGCCTCTCTAATCTCCTCACAGGATGGTATGGATGTGATATCAGCATCATGTATTGGAGTGAGGTTTTCAACCATCAGGTTTTCAATGTTGAAAGGCGTGTAAATGTTCACGTCATGACAAGAGAATAAATATTGGAAAAAGCTGACAGCTTCAAAGGCAACAACATCACTGCCCTCAATGACATGGCCATGAGAATTTTGGATCATGAGGATCTTTCTTCTAGCACAATTGTGGTTGACTTTTTTGTGGAAAAAGGAAGTGTTCATATCCCCCAGTTGGAGCCAATTAATCCTAGCCTTCTTCTTGAAGTAGGATTCTTCAATAGCTCTAAGGTGGTTGTAGTAGGTTGATAACTCAGCGTCATCCCTTCACAGGTCTGAATTTCTTCCATTATTTCCCAAATTGGACTAAATCTTATCGAGGAGAGCTTTAGCTTCCTCAACTCTAATAGAGATATTGGAGTAAAATCTCTTGTTCAGGATCTTGAGAGGGGTCTTAAGCCTTCTAAGTTTAATGGAGAGGATAAACACGGGGTTCCGAGTGCACTCAACCTACCAAGACTCATTAAGAATCTCCCTAAATGCAGCATGCTTCATCCAAAAGTTATAGAACTTGAAAGGTTTGGGTCTAGCATTCATCGAAAGTAAGGAAGTGATCACAATGGGGATGTGATCAGAAATGCCTTGACAGGGAAGGAGGCACTCCACGCATAGTTCTGAAGAACTCTATCAATCCTAATTTGAATGCAAGCAGAACCCCCACTCTTGTTGTTCCAAGAGAACCACAGCCCTGTGGAGTTCATGTCCTCATCTTGGATGTCCTCAATCCAGGTGTTGAATTCCTCCATAGTACTGAAGTCAATCCCCAAATTTCCATTCTTCTCCTCCTGGCTTCTAATAAAATTGAAGACCCCCATAATGATCCATTTCTGGTTGAGGGTGGAGTTAAAGTTGCATCTGAGGAAATCCCATAAAGCAAGCCTATTGGCAGGTAAATTATGGCCATAGACAAAAGTTGCAAATAAACTCTTATTTAATCCCACAATACTGACCTTACAGAATATAGCTTGATTATGGAGGTCACAAACATCCATCTCAAACACATTAGGATTCTAAGCTAAGGTGACTCTAGCCACACCACCATTAGCTGGGCAGTTGTGGACCATATTCCAGTTAAAGAAACATTTATTCTTGACAACATTCATATGGTTAAGTCTAACCTTTGTCTCTATCAGACCAATGAGATCAATGTTATTATCTCGCATGAATTTCCTAACTTCATCCTGCTTGTGGGGCGAATTGAGGCCCCTAATATTCCAAGAAGCTAGCTTGAACATCTTGTCTTTGGGTGCACTCCTCCTCCCTTAACATCATGTTATATCTTCACCATACTGGCATTTCCTTTCTTCTTTTGTTTCTTCTTCTTACTTGTAGACTTACTTAAATTAGGTTCACAGATAGATAAGTTTTTATCCATAACATCAATGGATTTCACCTTTAGAACACTACCACTAGAGGCAGGGTGGTCTCATCTTGTGATATCTTCTTTATTCCTTCATGCCCATTGGCATCAGTGTTTTCTGTAGCTCTATAGTCTTCTACCACATCTAGAGCTAGAATGGCAAAGCTATCATGTTCAGTAACAACTTTGGCTACAGAATGAAGGTCATCTTTTCTGTGGTTGTGTTCTACACCTTCCTGAGGAATGCCCTTCCATTGAGCCCTAACTTTAGTGACTATATTCCATTCTTCCACCGGTGTAGTAGTCCCAGTAGAGGTAAAAGGCTTGTGTAGCACTAGAACTTCCTTTTTGTGGTTAGGGCAAGCACTGAGATTGTGACCAAACACAAGGCAATTTGGGCATGATGGAGGTTTAACTTGAAACTCCACTCCGATGGGTACACTAGCTCCATCCTCCATAATAACATTAATGCTATTAGGTAAGTCTCTTTAGCATCAGTGTGAATACAGATATGAGCATAAGTTATCCTGTTCATCTCTTTAGTTATTACATCAGCATATAAGGGGAGTCCCACAGAGCTGGAAATGTATCTAAGTCCCTCCTCAGTCCAGAGTCGGACTGGTATATCGTGGTACTTTACCCAAATAGGAATTTTCTTCATCGTGTCTTTACTGAAGTTGAAGTTAGATTGCCATTTCTTGAGTATGATAGTCATACCGACAAAATGCCATGGGCCATTATCCAAAACCTCATCACACTGAATAGGGCTATCGAACATGAAGAAAAAGAACCCATTATCATTGGCAATGACCCTAGTCATGCCATATTTTCCCTAAAGACTTGTTGCCGCATTATTAACCAGAGAGAAAGGGAGTTTTTTTCCTAAGAAGTACCCCACCAAGCTATTCTCCCATCGCCCATGGCCTTTACTGACAACCTCAACTGGTGGCTTAACAATGATGATGGAGTCAACCAAAGATGGTTGGTGAAAGGTTAGTCTCAGTTTGGGTTTCCTTTTCTCTGCAGTCATCGAGCTCGACGTTTTCTCCACACGTTCCATGTTGTGTTTTAGGTTACTAACTGGCATGGTAGGTAGGGTAGTGTTTAAATAACTTTTAGGTAAATATTTTGCACCCAACCCATCAGCTGACACCTTTTTGCTTATGTTCGTACCCTTGAGCCCATTGCCTCTGACAATATCAGAATCGACTTTGTACTCCACCGCCCTCTCCACCACCAAAGGTGGATGAACGCCTCCCTCTTTCTGGTAGTTTGAGAGTCTAAAATTCTTCACATCTTCATGGGAATATCCTTTGCTTAAGATTAAATCCCTATAAATATCCTTTTCATGGTTGAGTTCCTGGATCCTCGTAACGTTCAAGTTAGCTCTAGAGATGCTAGCATCAGAAGTAGTGATTTAAACTTCTTCGGGTTCTTCTTCCATGACCATGCACTCATCCAAGGATGAAGGTGCAATTTGGATAGGAACAACAATCACATCATAAAGCAAAAATGCTAGACGAGGGGAGGGGTTAATCTTACGCGATGTAAATCCTCCTCATTTAAAGGCTTGAGAAATCCCAAGGGCTCCAATCGCTTAAGCCATTTTTTGTCAATATAAATACTTCCCAATTGACATATTTTTCTATTTGAGAGAAAGTTTTTCATATTACACTTACAACAAGTTTCTATGGTCCAAGTGAGTGCTTGAAGACAACATTTGCAATTCAATAATTAATGATTTTGAATATGTGAATATATCACATTAAACTACTCGTGGAGTACAATCATTCCAACCAAAAACACTCCTGAAAGACTTGTTCTTCCCACCTTAAATAAGGTTCAAAGTTGACTACTAATCTCATGAAAATAAGAAAATTATATCATATTTATCATTGATGGTCTTTAGTTTATTTGGTAGGGATAAAAACCAAACTTGACACATTATTCAATAAATGAGTTCTAATAAAAGTGAGGGTGCAAGTTCCATTGGTATATAAAGTACCAAATACATCTCCAAACTCATCCACCATATTATGTATCATTTTAATAAAGTATTTTACTCCGTCATTATTACAGTACATGTAATACCCCGTCATTTTAGGTGATTGGATTTAACTATTTAAAATTGATAATTAAAAAGATTATTTTTGTAAAAATTTGAATTATGTAAGAAGGATTTAATATAAATTGAATTCGGTGATTTTTGGTGAATTAAATGAAATTTTGTGCATTTAATTAATGATTAGTATTTTGGTATTTTATTGTAAACCTAAGGGTTATTTTGGATTTTTTACATTTTTTTCTTGATTTACAAATCTCAATTTTTAAATTTGTATCACACGTAAAACTTGCGGGTTAGGTTTTACAATGGTGGAATCCGAATTGGATTAGAAGTATGAGATGATAAATATGAGAAAATAGGCCAGGAGAAAAGAGAAGATGGAACAGAAAGAGAGAGAACAAGAGAAACCACAAAATATTAGAAGAGAGATCTGAGAGAGAAGGGGAGCTCTCATGTGGAACCACTATCGAACATTTATTTTCTTTATAAGTTTACTCTCGAACGTAATATTTTGGATTTTCATACACACCCAAAATTCAAACAAATACTTACAGATCCTTAAACATCAAGCCGAAACAAAATTATTCTTTATCATTGAACCTGATTATGTAGGACTTTTGCTTGAAGTTTGAAGATGGCATGAACATTAAAGTTATTTATTTTCATGAGACTAATGTAGCGGTACACTCGTATTTTTTTTAAATACTTCTTTTTAGGCAAGAACATCACTATTGTTCTCTTTAAGTATTATTTGATTTGAATATTGTATAAATAATAAATACGTATGTTTTGTTATTAAAATCAGTAACTTTGTTGGAGAAAGTGATAACCTCATTAAAAATCTATTTTTATAATTTTTTAAAATTATTTTTAACTCTTGGAATGCCGCATGCTTAGATTACCGTACATTATTATTTTGGGGTTTGGGGACGAATCACATGTTCAATAAATTATGTATTTTGATGGTATGTTTTGGTTTATAAAATCACGTAGATGACTAATATGATGTACAATATTTTAATTTATTACTGAAATCATTAATATACGTGTTTTAAGCAGTTTATGATTTAATTATATTAATTATGACTCATTTTGAAATATTGAATAAGGATAACTTGGTGATGTATTTTTTATAACTTGTACCTCACATGATTAGACTTATTTATCGTGTATGAAATCGCAAATGTATATTGTGAAATAAAAGAATTATAATGTTGGATTAAGGATGTAATTAGTATAAAAAATGTGTATGTTAATAAAATAGCATGGTTGGGATGTTGGAATTTTATACGTTAGTTTCACTTTCACCTTTGTCATTATCATGTTACTTTATAGGTTTGGAACTAGTGATAGGCGTATAAATTATTGTTGACGCTTTCTAGGTATGACACTAGAGAGTATTTCTCAGGTATGGGAGTAGGTAGTACGATGTTATGTTATTTTGCTCTAGTCATGAGATTAAGTGATGATTATGTGTTAGATATTCTTACTAGGTAAGGTACAAGGTGATGCTTATGGTTTGGTGATCTCTAGGAATGGGACTAGGGAAGCTTTGTAGTTGTGATGCACGGATTATATTTTGGGGCTAGTTGTAAATTACGAAAACATAATTACGGATTAATAATTAATAGCCAGGATAATAAACATGTAATAGAGACGAGTTTATGTGAATCATTGTATATGTGGCTATCCATTATGATGTTTGCAGGACCCATACTACCTTGACTACTTTGGCAATTTGTGTCGGCATCACAAGTATGTGTAGTCTCTTCTGTGATCTGAACATTACGATGATTGAAGAACCTAGGCTAATTGGCTATAGTGACATGTTTTGTGAGGGAAATATAAAGGTATGTGCGGTGTAACGAAAATTAGGCCTACAGGCTATAGTGGTATTTGTTGATTTGATGATATAAGATGTTGGGCAAACCATGAGTATGTGTAGGGCCAATCAAAATGTAAACAGGCTATAATGGTGGTGCATTGATTATACAATAAATTTTGAGAATGATAATTATAATTGAGTAAGATAATTGAAAGAGATTTAATTGATGTTAAAATAAATATAATTAGACTTGGCTAGTGAGATGGTTTCTTTTATGCGGGTAATTATTGTAGTTTTATATTACTCACGTCGTTATTATATTTCTTCGTTAATTAAAATATTATATTGTGATATTTAACCCTTATAATGCATATGACTGGATTGATGTCTAATATTTCGGAATAGTATATGGTATTCTTGCGGTGGTACCTGACCCGCCGTTGCTGACTAACTTTTTAGGATAAGTTATTGGGTAGATGTATAGTTTTGGAGATATCAGACTTGCAGCTGAAAATTTACTAATAGTGAACTAGTTTAGTTTCCTTTCCAGCCGTTTATTTATAAGACAGTTATTTTGAGATTTGGTGGGTCATTTGACTCCACATTTGTTTATGGTTTTCAGTTAGATATGTTTTATGTAGTGGACTTTATTTCATTTGAGATTTATTATTAGATTTTAGCATGATGATGGAATTTATTATGGTGAACGAATATATTATTAATGGATTATCTCAATTTATATTTCTAGAAAAAGTTATGAATGTCTCATATTTTTGTCACATGTTAATAATTGTATTTAATTTTAATGAGCTGTATATTCTAGTATCAGAGTCTGGCCAACTTCAATAACAAAATATGTTGGTTCTTAAAATTGGTATCAAAGCATGGTCTTAGGTCTCGAGGGGTTTTAGGCCGTTATAGCTTATGTATTACCGATCTTAAATTTCGCTTGTTGATTTTAACTCCCTAGGCTTTGGGTCTAGCTTACATGGTAGTTTTGTCATTGTAGAGAGAGGGATTTTGTGTTAGGGCCATTTTGGGCATTAAGGTTAGAGGTAGTGACTTGAGTTGAGGAATCATTAGTGTTAATATTAGAGATGATATTGATGTTGGGTATTTGAGGATTTAGAATTTAGGATAAGACTTCTGAGGTACAATATAGGTGTGGTTAGTGGGATAGCTGGGTATAATCCTTATTTTTTTAGTTATGCCTTATATATATGTGTATATATAGCTATGTTGTATGTGTGGGGTGTGTGTTCGTGGGATCGGGTGTATGGGCGCCCAAGTCGCGGCATGCCATGGGTAGATACATATGAGCCTTACTTTTATCGTGTGATGGTACGTATGTTGGTTGGGCGTATATATTATTTGTGTGGATTCACGTTATGACATTTACGCTTTAGATATTATCAATGACATAATTCATGTGTTAGTGGGGAATATTATAATACATTGTACCTTGTATTTTTAAATGATCGAATTTAATTTATTAAGTGGGATAATTAAAAAGACTATTATTGTCAAAATTTGAATTAAGTTAGAAGGATTTAATTTAAACAAAACTCGATGATTTTTGGTGAATTAAATGATTTTTGGTGCATTTAATTAACGATTTAGGAATTTGGCATTTTTGTTTAAACACAATGGTTATTTTGTAATGTTTACATTTTTTCTTGATTTATAAGTCTTGACTTTTAAGTTTGTATCACGAGTAGAATTCATGGGTTAGTTTTCACTCGTAGTTACCAAATTGGATTAGGACTTTGAGATGATAAATATAAGAAAAGTGGTCAGGAGAAAAGAGAAGGTGGAACAGAAAAAGTGGGAACAAAATAGACAAGAAAAGAGGATACGAGGGAACCTAGAGAGAAAATGGGAGCTAGTGCTTGGAACCACTATGGCGAATGGGAGCTCATTATAGCTGGTAGTACCACTGCTATAGCGCCTTGGTACCCACAGCTATAGCAGGTAGGTTAATGAGGATTGCGACTAGGTTTTGGTTAGGTTGTTTTGAATGGGAATTTCAGGTGATTTTGTTTCCTGGGTTAACACGACTCTGGAACCCTTATTTTAATTATATGTTCACTCTAGAGCCTCATATTTTTTTTATATTCATACGCACACCAATGACTCAACCAAACACTTACAATTCCTTAAACATCAACCCTATACACAATTATTATTTATTTTTTAACTTAATTATGGTGGAGGCCTTATGCTTGGAGTTTGAGGATGGATCGAACATGAAAGTTGCTTATTTTCACAAGACTAACGCAACGTATACTCGAATTTTTTAAATTACTTATTTTCATGAAATAATAGCATCATTCTTCTCCTTAAGTATTATTTTATTTAAATGATTCCTATACATTTAACAGGCATATTTTCTTGATACGATTAGCAACTGAATTAGGAAAAGTGATAACCTAATTATAAATATATTTTTATAAATTTCTGAAATTAGTTTAACACTTGGAATACCGCATGCTTAGATTACTGTACCTTATAATTTTGTGTTATTGGGACAAATCATATGTTAAATCAATTATGTAATTCGATGACATGTTTTAGTTTACAAAATCACGTAGATGAATATGATGTAAAATGTTTTAATTTATTGCCAAAATTGTTAATACACGTGTTTTAACCAGTTTTTGATTTAATTATATTAATTATCACTCATTTTGAAATATTAAATGTGGATAAATTGATGGAATATTTTTCATAACTCGAATCTCACATGATTAGACTTGTTTATCATGTATTGAATCGCAAATGTATATTGTGAAATAAAAGAATTATAATCTTAGATTAAGGATTCAATTAATGTAGAAATTGTGTATGTGAATAAAATAACATCGTTGGGACATTGAGATTTTGTACGTTAATTTTACTTTGACCTTTGATATTAGTATGTTACTTTCTAGGTATGGACTTAGAGAGTAAGCACATTAATTGTTGTTAATGCACTATGTATGGGACTATGGAGTGTGCACTTGTACGTTTGGGTATTTCCTCGGTATAAAACTAGGTAGTACGTCATTGTGTTGTTTTACCCTAGGCATGAGACTAGGTGATGGTTATGTGTTAGGTATTCTTCCTAGGTGAGATATAAGGTGATACTCATGGTTTGGTGGTCTCTAGTTATTAGACTACAGAAGGATTATAGTTGTCATGCCAAAATTTTATTTCTGAGCTAGTTGTAAATAACAAAAACATGATCATGGAAAGATCATTAATATATAAGATTATTATTGAGTATTAAGATAGATTTATGTGTGTCATTTTATGTGTGGTTGTGGTTATTCGGGCCATTATGATGATTATAGGACCCATACTGTCTTGGCTACTTTGATGGCTTATGTTGGCGTCATGAGTATGTGTATTAATTTGTCTTGTGTGGGTCAACAATTATGATGATTGAAGAACCTAGGCTAACTGGATATAATGACATGTATTGCGCGAGAAACATCATGATATGGGCAGGATAAAAAAAACTGGATCAACAACCTATAATGGCATTTTTGGATTTGATGATATGAGACGTTAGGCGCATTATAAGTATCTGCAGGGCTAATCTAAAGTCAAACTACCTATGATGGCGTTGCATCGATTATATGATAAATGTTGAGAATTATAATTATAATTGTGTAAGATAATGGGAAGAGATTTAATTTATATTGAAATAAATATAATTAGACTTGGGTAGTGAGATAGTTTAATTTATGTAGGTAGTTATTATAGTTTTACATTGCTCGCATTGTTATTATATTGCTTCGTTAATTAAAAATTCTATTTTGATATTTAACTCTTATAATGCCTATGACTGAATTCATGGATCCTATTCGGGAATAGTAGATGGTATCCTTGTGGTGGGCCCTGACCCGTCACTGTTGATTAAATTTTCAAGATAGGTTGCTGGGTAGTTGTATAGTTTTGGAGATAACAGGCTTGTAGTTGGAAATTTATTATTATTAAATAGTTTAGTTTCTTTTCCAACTTTATATCAATGAGATAGTTATTTTGGAATTTGGCGGTTAATTCGGCTCCACAACTTTTATGGTTTTCAGTTAGAGATATATTATGTAGTAGACTGTATTTCCTTTGAGATTTATTATGGAGTTTAGCATGGTGATGGATATTATTGTTGTGAATGGATTTATTATTGTTGGATTATATTAGTTTATATTTTGTGGAAAATATTTTGAATATCTCGCAATTCCATCACAAGTTAAGAACGATATTTAATTTTAATGACTCTTATATTCTGGTATCGGGGTCTTGCCAGCTTCAATTACCAATTATGTGGGTTATTATAGTTGATGTCTGAGCGTGTTCTTAGGTCTCAAGGGTTTTGAGTCCGCTATGGCTTCTACAATTACGATCCCTAATTCCGTTTGTTGATTTGTAGTGCCTAGGTTTTGGATCTAGTATACGTGTTAGTTTTGTATTTGTTGAAAGGGGCAACTTATGTCGTGGCCATTTTGGGCATTGAGAAATCATTGATGTTGATATTAGAGATATTAATATTGGCTATTTTAGGTTTTGGAATTTATGATAGGACTTTTGAGGTAGAAGTTTGGGGTGGTTAGTGGTGTAGCTGGGTATGCTCCTTATTTTTTAGTCATGCCCAATATAAATAGTAGAGATATTTATATCTATGGGTACTTCAATCGTGACATACCATGGTTAGGCATAAACGTGAGCAACACTTTTATCGTGCGATGCTACGTGTGTAGGTTAGGTGTTTATGGGTCTATATTGTTTGTGAGGATCCATGTTACGACGTTTATGATTTAGCGAATTTCGAGGACGAAATTCATGTGTCAGTGGGGAAGATTGTAATGCGTTGTATTTTTAAGTGCCGAATTTAATTAATTACATGGGATAATATAATGTTTATCGGAATTTGATTGAAATTGGAAGGATTTAATTTAAATTGAATTCGACAATTTTTGTTAAATTAAATAGATTTTTGTGCATTTTATTAATGATTTAGTAATTTGGTATTTTAGTCTGAACCTAGGGGTTATTTTGGAATTTTTACATTTTTTCTTGATTCATAAGTCTTGGCTTTTGAATTTGTGTGACGAGTAGAACTTGTGGGTTAGCTTTACCCTGGTAGAACCCGAATTAAATTGGGAGTATGAGATGAGGAAAACAAGAAAATATGCAAGGAGAAAAGAGAAGATGGGACATAAAGAGAGATAACAAGAGAAACAACAAAATAGGAGAAGAGATAACTGATAGGTAGGGGATCTCGTGGGTGGAACCGCTATGGCGGGTGGGGAGTCCTTTGTAGTGGTGGTACTCGCTATAGAGGGAGGGTTAATGAGGATTGCGATTGGATTTATGTTGGGTTATACCACATGGGAATTTCATATGGTTTCGTTTCATCGTTTAACAAGACTATGGAACCCTTATTTCCTTTATAGGTTAACTTTGGAGCCTCATATTTATTATTTTCATCCTCACACCCATAACTCAACTAAAAACTTACAGTACCTTAAACATCAACCCTAAATCTTTTTTTTTGGTAAGTAAGAAATGTATAAATAAACAAAAGTAAATACAAAAAAAAGGAGGGCATACCCTCCCGATACTAGCGCACATTTGCAAACTAGCCAACGTAGAAACACAAGCCAAAATACATGTAACCCGACCCAAGGGTGTGTAAACCCTAAACAATCCAATAAAACAGAAAATAAAGTAAAACAAGCATCTACTACAAGGAGACAAAACAATCCCCAAAGGAAAACAAAAGCAATAAAACAAAACTATTCGTGGCCATAAGCCCAAGCCCCTAAGTGGGCAGGAAACAAGCCCAATCCAAAAGGACCAACCAACCGCTAAAGACTGAACTGATCCAAAATTCCAACCCAGGTTAGCACCCAGGAACCAATCGAATCCAACAGGATCAGCCATGACGATCACCGGAGAAGCACCACAAAGGGTGGCAGGAACACAATAAAACAGTCCAAACAGGACACATATCCAATCATGGGGAGGCACCGGAGCAAGCAGGGTGGCCACCGAAAACAGGCCAGACCTGATGCGAAGCATTAGCGTCGACAAACGGCAACAAGCAAAACAACTGGGAAAAAACCCAGAACCCAAACAAAACGCCGAAGGGGACATTACATCGTAAGAGGGGGCATATCACCAGTAGCCATAGAAATCACAGCCTCAAAGAAGTCGACATAGGTGCGAGACCTTTCCCCAAATCGCACAAAAAAACAAACCATACCACAACACTCCTCCAAAAGAACACCCATGATACACACCGAAAAAAAAACTCTACATAGGGCCTGACATGAAGAACACTGCCCAGAGTGGCAGTCCTAGGCAAAGGAAGATCAGGAGTGGAGACCACTCCTGAACATAAACACCAAAGGGGTTAGGAAAAACCCACCTCAACCAAACGCCGGAAAACCACCATAACGGAGAACAACACGCGCGATTCTACATGAAGCAAGTAAAGAAAAAAAGATAATAGCTTAAAGGATAGTGATCGAGACCAACGGCCAGCTCAAGAGAAGGAAAACCAGTGATAATGAGGGGACACCACCACAAGGGGGAAGCTTTCTCACAAACCAAATCTGACTTGAAGTAAACAAGTATAAAATATCAATTTAGAAAGGATAATCGAACCACCCGTATGGGGAAAGGGGTAGATGATCGAAGGAGGCGGAGGGGTTATGTGGCGGCTGGGGAAAAGGGGTCTCTAGTAACCCTAACATGAAAGTTTTTTATTTTCGCGAGACTACTATTTTTGAGTAAAGAATATCGCTATTATTCTCCTTTAGTATTATTTGATTTAAATATTACCTAAACATTAAATACGTATATTTTATTTATATGATTAACAACTTAATTAGGGAACATGAAAACCTAATAACAAATTTGTTTCTACAAACTTTGATTCGGCGTAAATATTTCATATATATCACCTTAATTTTGGTTCTTTTATTATCCTATGGGGTGTAAATATAGTGTATTTATCCCATATCCACGATACAAACCCCTTTTGACGAGTTTTTCTTGTTTTGTGTATTTCTCGTGTGTTTTATATGTATTTCATGCAAGTAAATGTGGTAGAGAAACGAAAAAAGTGAAAAAAAACCAAGGAAATGAAGTTGAAGGGAATTTTTATAACTTTACAATTTGGACCAGGATGGGGAGCCTAAAGTTGAAGAGCATGACTTCAAGAGAACACTAGAAGAAACGACACCCAATTACAAGCTATGATTAAGAAGTTATGAGCATTTGAAGTTGAGAACATTCCACGGGCAAAATCGTAATTTTTCTGTCAAGTGAACCGGTTCACCTGCATACCCGAACTGGCTCGGATGAACTGATCATGAAAGTTGTTGTTTTTAGTTAGAGTTTGAGTTAGTTTAAAACATTTGGAGAAGCGGGTATCCATGGAATTAATTCGTAATTAGATTTAGAATAGAGAACTTTTAACCTAGTTTTGAGAGATTTTGGAGGCAAGGATCATAGGAGGGAAGAAGATCAGCAAAGATTATTCCTTTACCATTATTTTTCACTTTATCCTTCAATATAAGTATTTATTCCTTTAATTTTTTTCAATATCCATGTTTTCCAAGTTATAGTTATGATTCCTCCTACAATAGTGACTAAATACATGTTTGTTTGCATTCCATATGTCATCATGAATCCATGCAAAGTAGAGTCCATGCTTAAATTTAGATTTACCTTGTCCGGCTAGGTTTTTAGCAGGTGGGGATACATGAACCCAACCTAGGTGTTATGGATAGATATAAAACATGACTGAATTAAATAAATAGAGGCTTGATACTTTGTCGGTAGAGTATTGTAAGCCTTTTAACTTCGTTTGCTGTAGGTAACTGGAGTGTTTAAGGTTGCGATATGCGTGTCAACAATTTTGTCATTCGCTTTAGATTTATTTTTAATTATGTATTGTCCAAAGTAAAATCCTCATATACGTAGTTCTTAGATTAATTTAAAGTTTTCTCTCAATTATATTTGATTATTAAAAATTTTATATCAGACATAATTACTAACGGGTTGTTATAATGTATTCCAATCCCATTTTTTGCATATAGTTTTAATTAAAAAGGTTTCCATACTTGCATACTTAGTTAATTCCCATTTATTAATTAGGTCACATTAGTTAATTAGACTTTCTCATAAAATCATCACCTTTTTTCTTCTTTTTCGTGAGTCAGTCATTAGGTTTTAGACACCTTTCTTAGTAGTCGTTACATTCCACGTCTTAGTCCCTACGTTCGATACTCGATTTACCGAATTATTACTTGAGAGATCGACTTTTGAGTCATAATTACATGCATTAGAGACACAATTATTTAGTCATATCAAGTTTTTGGGACCGTTACCGGGGACTAGGTAGACTTACTAGGTTAGGTCGAATTAATCTAAAAATTTGACTCTAATTTATAAAAAACAAAAAAAAAAATCACAAAAAATAAATAAAAAAATAATATGAACAAAATGATATTCTCTCAAAATCCTTTCATGCAAAATCCTCAACAAACTCCTCAATATACCCCGAATAGAATTCCCAAGAATCTTATAGTTGAGTACGACCCCGATAATCCACACACCCTACGCGTTTTGGGTCATACCTCCTACACCGCCCACCTCCATCACGAGTCACAATACGAGTCACACTTCTAGGTCATCGAGTGAGGATATAGAGTCCTTAAGAGAGAGTGTGATGTCTGATAACGCTATTTGTGGTATGGGTGAGGGTGAGGGTGAGTTACCATACCTCCTTATAAGAGACCGCTTACATCCCGAGTGAACCGTTGCTCCGGGATGCATTATATTCCAATATAACACAGGGAAATTCCACTTTCATAATGGGATGATTCAGATTCTTCTCACATTTCATGGTCTGGAATCGAAAAAACCATACCTTCACATTCACGAGTTCAAAGAGGCATGCAAAACTTTTAGCGATCAAACGTGCACCGAAGACATCATTCATCTCAAACTTTTTCCCTTCTCCTTACAGGACAAGGCCAAGACTTGGCTATGGTCTTGGGCACCAAACTCAATTGGAATGTGGAGAGATGCAAGCTAAGTTTCTCCTGAAATTCTTTCCCTAATGTCGAACCAATTCCATAAAATCTCAAATCCATACATTTAAACAACAAGAGAATGAGCCCTTAAATATATGTTGGGAGCAGTTTTACGAGTTACTTAATATGTTCCCACACTATGGTTTCAAGAAATAGAGACTCGTCTCCTTTTTCCATCACGGGATAAGCTTAAGTTCCAAACAACTCGTTGAAACCATGTGCTCTAGGGAATTTCTAGGGTTAGACGCGGATGATGCCGAGCCTCACCTTAAGTATGTCGCTGAGACTACTCAAGCATGGGACACATTCGATCTAAACACCCAAAACCCAGTCTCGACAAATGTCCACAGCTCCTTTTATGTCCGGACTCTACCATTTGGACAGTGAAGCCGAGTTGAAGGTTCAAATCAACCAACATGCCAAGCGGTTGGAAGACGTAGTCGAATTGAGAGGACGAGAAACATCTAACTCCACTCGAGCAGTTATTGAGGAGGTGTGTGCAATTTGTGGGGCAGGACATCCAAAAAGAAATGCCCGACAATACTCGCCTACAAAGTGATGCTCCAAGAGAAAGAGGAAGCGGTAGGAGCTTTTCAGGGTAACTCTAATGTCCTACACGGGAATTCTTATAACCCGTCTTTGGGTTTTAGTTACAGGCAACCAAACGCTGCAATGAACTCGAGCCACCTCTCATGTATTTCCTACAAGCCCCTCCCATGCAATCCCTACCTCCCACACCATATATCACCCCACACGGTAGAAATCTCGAGGACACTTTAAACCAATTCATACAAACTCAGTCAGCAATTAGCGCTCAAAACATCCAAAAAAATTCCGACTTAAAGGCATCATTGTCTAAGTTGCAACCTTTCCTAAGTGCCCAAGAGAAGATCAAGTTTCTTGCCCAAGGCCAAAGATCATTTCAAGGTCAAAACTATGTTAGATCTAACCCCGATAAAAATCAAGATCAATGTAGTGCGATAACCACTCTATGTAGTGGAAGAGTTGTTGACTTTTCACCTCCTCCACACGACGAACAAAATGACAAGGAGATTTCGCCCGGCACGAAAGAGGCCGAAGACGTCCCCTTGAGAAAGAGTGGTAATGATGACACAGTCAGCTCCGAGGTGGTTGTGAAGCCTCCCATTGATTCTCCATACCCTCAACTATTAGTACCCCACTCTAAAGAGACCATCCGTGATGATGTCCTAGACTTTCTTAAGAAAGTAAAGATTAATTTACCTCTCCTCGAGACCGTAAAGCAGGTTCTCTCGTGTATGCCAAGTTTCGTAAGGACTTAAAGGTAAAGAAAAATGTGTTCTTAGCACAAAACGTCAGTTCGGTACTATTGAGTGACCTCGCACCAAAATATAAAGATCCGAGGTCACCAACCATTTCGTGCATCATGGGGAAGAATCGAATTGAGATAGTTCTAATAGATTTAGAGGTCAGTGTTAACATTTTCCCCTATTCCATCTATAAGAAATTAGATGTGGGAGACCTTAAGACCACTAATATGATTCTCCAACTCATGGATTGTTCCGTGAAGATACCTCGAAGGATCTTTGAGAGGATCATCCAAGTTGACACTTTATACTTCCCGACAGATTTTGTCATTTTGGACGAGGAGCCCTCTGCTCTCCCGAGTAATCATGTTCCCATAATACTTGGTCGCCCATTCTTAGCTACGGCTAATGCATTGATTAATACACGCAATGGGTAAATTCAAATCACATTCGGGAATATGACTCTCAAAATGAATATCTCCAACATCACAAAGCACGAGGGTGATGAGGGCAAAAATGCGAGAGACATACCTTATAGAAGAGACAACGAATGAGCACACTGAGGAGAATCACACGAGAGAACCATTAGGGGTATATGTTGTTACGACAAATGATAGTAAAAATTCTGACGTCGATCAAGAGGTAGAGGAGGCGTGTTTAGAGACTACTATTAAGAGCGAGAGTGCGCACGTAGGCGCGAATGAAAGAGAGAGACGTGATGAGAGTGATAAAGAGTATTTGGAGATGGAGGGAGAGAGAGTTAGGAGAGCCCAAAACACTTTGAGAAAGAATTCGGGGCAGTGGATGAGAATCTTAATGTAGATTTCCAATCATTATTTAACTCATTTTGTCACCTAGAGGAGAATGACTAGAAACATTGAATAGATGAATTCTTTCTTTGTGACCATCCAACCATGCCACTTGAGTTCTCGGATGCGATCGAGGAAAGGTTTAGTGTTTCATTTGATTTAGAGCCTGATCCAAGAAATCTTGAGTGTAAGGGAATCTTGATTTAGAATGTCCTTCCAATTTTCACCGAGATATTCTCTCCAGGTCGGGACAAGTTTGCTGCAATTCGATTGGGCACCACGATGATATCATTCTCATCAATCATCACGAGCTTTGAGATGTCCTACATAACTATAAGGACGATCCCCACTTATTTTGACTATTGGTTTACGATGTGAGGAAGAGAGCATCGGACCCCGTTCACGGGGTCGGGTGAGGTTCAGGAGAGCGAGAGAGGTCGTCGCACCCCTAACGCATATGGGGTGCATATTTGTTTTATATTACTACGTCATGTTAGGTTTCGAGTAGTTTAGAAGTCTATATAGGTCGCGAGATAGGAAGGGTTTGAGCATTATGTTGAGTTTTCACGCATGGGAGAGCGCAAGGGCATTTCGAGAGTGAGGTTGAGGTGCCCCAGAGTTCCGAGTGTTTAGGGAGGCTTAAGATACATTAGAGAGGAGAGATTGAGGGTTGGAACACTTAGAATAGGAAAAAAAAACATGGCATATTTGAGGTTTGAGGCAGCAAGTTTGACCGAATTGCATGCCTAACTGGTTCGCTTGCATACCTGAACCGGTTCTGAGTACCTGCTCCAGATCCCCCCCTTTTGTTTTTCCCAACTAATTCATTCATATTTCAATCCCCTTTCACCCCTGATCCGGCACCACCATCCCCTCGCAATAGCTCTTATGTTGTGATGTTTTATTGCTCCTTCCTTATGTAGTTATTTTATGTTTTATCGTTTTATCATTGCAAGAACTATGTAATTTGTCCTTTATCACCTAGTAATAAATTGTAGAAAAATGAAAAAAAAATGCATTTTAAATATTTGCTTGTTTTAATAGTCGCACTTATTAGTTTTTCTTATTTAGATTTTAGTCATTTTGATTGAGGAGAATGCAAAAGTCTAAGTTTTTGGGGGAGGGGGTGACAAGTGCGTCTTTTAGAAAAACTTTACAAATTTTTAAATGCCCCCAAAAAATTGAAAAATGTCAAAGGGTTTTAAAAAATTAGAAAATTTTAAAAAATTCCAAAAAAGTTAAAAATTTTGAAAAAGGTCAAATATTTTCCTTCAAAATAAATAAAAATTGGAATTTAATTTTTTTTAAATATCACTAAAATTTTGTTCAAAGTCTTGAATTCTAAAAATCAAGAGCACTAAGCCGAAATTGACCAAAGATTGTAATTGAGCTAAAATTGACAATTTTATAAATAAATATGGAGATTAATTAACCTGGTGAGATTTCAAGCCCTTCAGTTTTGTGAGTAATTAAATCAATCATAGTTAATGGTTAACTCAACGTTCGTTTCAACGTGTGAAAAAGTTGTTAAAATTCTCTAATTTTTTTGTCTTGATTGGTTACAAAAAACGAGTGAGAAGTTGTCTTGAAAAGCGCATTAAAAATATCTTTATATGAAATATAATCTCGAGACACATATGGTAACATAATTCATAATTCAGATAAATGAAGTTAGGCCATCGTTTGTTACCCAAAAATATGAGCCATAAAAATTAATGAGAAATATTCCTCTTGCTATCCATTTTGAGCCTAATAAAAATTTTCAATTTCATATGATCACCCGAAAAACCCATTTAACTCGGAGTTGCGAAAATAAAAGTCCACCAAGCAAGTCCAAATGGTGAAATAAGAAGGGTCAAGAAAAAGAAAAATGCTCAACAAAAATAGTAAAAAAATAGAAAAATATGAGAATTTTTTGTTGTTGTTAATCGAGCAAATGCTCGAAAATGCACCAAGGGACATTGTAAGCAAAATTTTCCAACTCCAAACTTCCTAACCATTCCCATATTACCCATCAAATCTTATAATCCGAGAAACGAAAGCAAAATTAATTACCGTGTGGAGAGCCTAAGACACAAAAAGATAATAAGAGGGATTAATTGGGGTGAATAAGAGGTGATATTTCCCATTTTCCAATGACCGTATTCCAATGATGAGATGTTTTCACCATAAAAAGTCCGTCTTTCAAATTTGTTTGCAGGAATTCGTGTTCTATTATATTGACTGTTATAAATCACGTACATTGAGAGAAATAGTCACATTCCAGGAGATTCGTTTGTGAGAGTATCCCGTGAGCATTTGAATCAAAACAACTTTTTAAAAGTAATGTAATGATCAGTCGGTGGAAATTAGCGGTTTGATTTTCGGTTTCACACACACACACACACTTATGGATTGAGACTCTTGAACAAATATTTATCGAGATTATTTTTAAGGAATTTAAATTGCACAATTTTTAAATATTTTGATATTTTATTTGAGTCATATGAAAAATGAATTTTGTGGATATTTTCACTGTAAACTCTCACGACACATCACTCATCCTGCTAGGGCAACCTAGCGGTTTAACGGTTTATTACATATGCTAAATGCAATTTCTTGTCAGCGAAAAAGGTATTTCATCCCAATAAATTATTCTAGAAGTGCTTAGACCATACTATAATTATTTTACATTGCTTGAAACGATCAAATATCTAGGTTATAAGGGTTTGATTCGGCGTAAATGTTTCATATTTATCCCCCTAATTTCGGTTCTTTTATCATCCCGTGTGGTGTAAATAGAGTGGATTTATCTCATATCCATGCTACTAACACTTTTTGGTGAGTTTTTCTTGTTTTGTATATTTCTCGTGTGTTTTGCAGGTATTTCATGCAAGTAAATGAGGGAGAGAAATCGAAATAGTGAAAGAAACCAAGGAAAAAAAGTTGAAGGGTATTTTTGTAATTTTACAATCTGAACCTGGATGGGGGAGGAATTGTTGAAGGGAATGACTTCATGAGAACACTTGAAGAAACAACAACCAATTATGAGCTACGACTGAGAAGTTATGAGCGTTTGAACTTAAGAAGAATCTAGGGTCAAAACTGTAATTTTTCTATCAAGTGAACCGGTTCGCTTGCATTCCCGAACCAGTTAGAATGATCTGAACGTGAACGTTGTTGTTTTTAATTAGAGTTTGAGTTAGTTTAAAAACACTTGGAGAAATGGGTATCTAAAGAATTAATTCGTAATTAGATTTAGAATAGAGAACTTTTAACCTAGTTTTGAGAGCTTTTGGAGGCAAGGAACATAAGAGTAAAGAAGATCATCAAAGATTATTATTTTACCATTATTTTTCACTATATTCTTCAATATAAGTATTTCTTCCTTTAATTTCTTTCAAGATTCATGCTTTCCAAGTTATAGTTATGATTTCTTCTACCATAATGATTAAATACATGTTTGTTTGCATTCCATACGTCATCATGAATCCATGCAAAGTAGAATCCATGCTTAAATTTAGATTCACCATGTCTAGCTAGGTTTTTAGCAGGTTGGGATACATGAACCCAACCTTGGTATTATGGATAGATATAAAACAACGGCTGATTTAAATAAATAATTAGAGGCTTAATACTTTGTCGGTACGAGTATTGTAAGCCTTTTAACTTCGTTTGCTGTAGGTAACCGGAGTATTTAAGGGTACGATATACGTGTCGATAATTTTGTCATTCGCTTTAGATTTATTTTTTACTATATATGGTGCGGAGTAAAATCCTCATATACATAGTGCTTAGATCAATTTAAAGTCTTCTCTCAATTATATATTTGATTCTTAAAAGTTTTCTATCCGACATAATTACTAATGGTTTAGGGGAGTGTATTCCAATCCCATTTTTTTTCATATAGTGTGAATTATAACGTTTTCATCCCTGCATACTTTGTTAATTAGCATTTATTAATTAGGTCGTATTAGTTTAGACTTTCTCATAAAATTATCTCATTTTCTTCTCTTTTTCGTGATTCGGTCATTAAGTTATAGACACATTCCTTAGTAGTCATTACATTCCACATCTTAGTCCCTGAGTTCGAACCCGGTTTACCGGATTATTACTTGAGCGATCGGTTTTTGAGCTGTAATCACGCGCATTAGAGACAAAAAAATTTAGTCGCGTCAAACTTCTAAAGTTAGTTTTAATACTTGGAACACCACATGCTTAAATCATTATACCTTGTTATTTTGGGTTTTGGGGACGAATCGTATGTTAAATAAATTATGTAATTCGATGATCTGTTTTGATTTATAAAATCACATAGACGACTAATATGATGTATAATATATTAATTTATTGCTAAAAAATATTAATACACATGTTTAAACTAGTTTATGGTTTAACTCGACTAATTATCACTCGTTTTGAAATATGGGTTGTTGGGACCCATATTGTTTAGTCTACTTTGATGGTTTGTGTTGGAATCATGAGTATGTGAAGTGTCTAGAGTAGCCCAACCATTACGATGATTGCGAAACCTTGGATAATTGACTATTGTGACGTTTATTGTGTGGGAAACATCACGGTATGTGCGGGCTAACACAAATCGGGCCGATGACTAAATGATGTTTGTGGATTTAATGAGATGAGACGTTAGGTTCACTATGAGTATGTTATGGGCCAATTAAAAGGCAAAATGGTTGGTGTTGCATTTTTTTGTGATAGGGGTATACCTTTGGAGTTAAAAAGAAAATTTTATAGGGCGGCTATTAGACCCACCATGTTATATGGGACAGAGTGTTGGGAAACCAAAAAATAAAATGTGCGGAAAATGAGTGTGACGGAGATGCGAATAATAAGATGGATTTGTGATAAAACTCGAAAGGATAAAATTAAAAATGAATAAATTTGTGAAACAGTAAAAGTAGCTCCTATTGAAGATAAATTGAAAGAAAATCGACTTAGATGGGTTGGACACATTAAGCGTAGACCAACTGATGCTCCCATAAGAAAGAGTGATTTAGTTAGTATTTATGAGAACACAAGAGGTAGAGGGATATTATAAAAAAGTACATGATATCATGTGATTTAACCGAAGATATTGCACTGATAGAATGAAATGGAAAAATAGGATTCATGTAGCCAACCCCAAATAATTGGGAAAATGATTTGTTGAGATGAGTTGAGAACAAAATGGAAAGAAGTTTAATTAATATTGAGATAGACATAATAAGACTTAGGTATCGAGCTAGTGTCTTTTCTGTGGGTAGTTGTTATAATTTTGCATTACTCGTATCTTTATTATATTTTTTTGTTAATTAAAATATTCTACTTTGATATGAAACTCCTATAATGCTTATGACCGGATGTGTGGATCCTATTTGAGAAGAGTAACTGGTATTCTTATGGTGGTCATTAACCTATTGTTGTTGACTAACTTTTCAGGATAAGTTTCTCGGTATATATATAATTTTGGAGATAGAAGACTTGCAGTGGGAGAATTACTATTATTGCATCAATTTAGTTTAGTTTCCTTTGGTATCGTTTATTTATGAGAATATTATTTTAAGATTTGCTGGGTCATTCGACTCCACCGTGGTTTATGGTTTTCAGGTAGAGAGATTTTATGTAGTAGACTTTATTTTATCTCAGATTTATTATTAGAGTTTAGCATGGTGATAGAAATTGTTATGGTAAATGGATTTATTATTATTGGATTATCTCAGTTTCTATTCTGTTTAAAAAAATTTGAATGTCTCATATTTCTATCACTTGTTAAAAAATATATTTAATTTCAATAAAAAATGTGTGGGTTGTTATGGTACACTACAACATTTATTGAGGATGATTTAATGGACATATTTTGAATTGGTATCATTATTCTTTTGTATATATATATATATATATATATATATATGTGTGTGTGTGTGTGTGTGTGTGTGTGCGCGCGCGCGCAAGAGAGAGAGAGAGAGAGAGAGAGAGAGAGGGAAACTATTTGTCATTCTCAAGAGTGAAATTATTGATTCTCTCCTACGATTGTTGACGTAGTTATAATTGAATGAATCCACATTAAAACAATGTGTCTATTTTTGTTGTATTTATTCTATTTCCATATATACTTTTGTTTATCTTTAGAGTTCTTATTAGGAATATAAAATTATCGATCATATCATGGTGAACATGTTACCATATTTACTAAAGGGGCAATAGATAATAAATCCCTTAAATGTTTATTTCTATAGGATCAGTCCAAGTGATAATCTTGTTGGTATCTTGAACTTATAAACTTTTTAATTAATTAATGATAAGTCCAAACAATACAGTTACACTTATTAATGTATATATAATTACACTTAATAAATAGATACAATTATAATTATAACTCTATCAATATTAATAAGTGTAGTTGTATTAACATTAATAGGTATAATTGTATCTATATTCGTGTAACACGTGTACATGGGCGGATCCGCAAAGGGGCGGGGTGGATGTGCCCCTTGAGATTTTTGAAAAAAACTGGAGTGTCGAGTGTTGAGGTGGAAAGTTAAAGGTGATATATTAAAGTTTTTCGAACCTATAGGGGAAAAATGGAATTGCTTTGTTTGAATATGAAGACTAGGGGTGGAAGCGGTACGGGCTTTTACCGTACCGTACCGTTTTGGTCAGAAAAAAAATGATTTTGGTTTCATATATTAAAATACCAAAAACCAGTCTTACCGAAACCGAAATTACGGCAAAAAAGTTGGTTGGTTTTGGTTTTAATATTTAAAAAACCGATTTACCGAAATTACCGTACCGAATTTTATGAAACCAGAAAAACCGTACCGAAATTACCATACCGTACCGAATTTACCGAAACCAGAAAAAAAACGTACCAAAATTACCATGCCGTACCGAATTGACCAAAATTACCGTACCGAATTTACCAAAACCAGAAAAAGTTGGTTTTGGTTTTAATATTTAAAAAAGTTGATTGGTTTTGTTTTTGGTTTTGGGGGACTTTTAGTGTTGTTTACCGAAACATAAAAAATCGAAACCAGAAACAAGAAAAAACCAGAATTTACCGAAACCAGAAAAAAACCGAAATTATCGAAAAAATCGAAATACCAGCCGGTTTGATTTTGGTATTGATTTTGGTGTACCGGGTGGTAAACTGGTACGGTTTGGTTTTACCATCTAGCGTTTGGTTTTGGTATTGGTATCTACTATTTACCGACCAAACCGTACCGCTTACACCCCTAATGAAGACCTAAGCTTATCCTTTTCATATCATTACCGCATCTAGCCGCTGGTTCACAACTCCGCCGCTCAGTCATTATTGCCCAACCCTCCCCTTCTCCTCTTCGATTGTCGTTTCTGTAGGCTGAAACCCCTCTCCTCCGGTTAGTCTTTGTCCTTTGATTATCAGAGAAATCGTTTCATCTCCTCCGCCAACAGGTTTTATTTCACATGTAGGTATTTGTTTTTTTGTATTCATAGTTATATATTTTACAATACTATTTGGTTGATATATTTTTATTTTATATCCACAATATGTTTAGGTATTGAAGTTATTTGGCCATTATGAGTATTGGTTAGGTTTTAGCCCTGCGCAATGCGCGGGCCGTTTGTAGAGCTTCTTTTATGGCGTATTTAAAATTACCTAAAATGTCATACGTAACGGAGACTGCCATTTGAATGGCAGGTCTAGAATATGAAACATCTCAGTATATGTTTTTAGGAAGGCATTAAAGCACAAATTTGCATATTGAAATTGATCTAGGTACTATGTTTGAAGCCAAAATTAATATTTAAATATTTTGTTAAAAAATAATATTTTTAATATATATATATATATATATATATATATATATATATATATATATATATATATATATATATAGAGAGAGAGAGAGAGAGAGAGAGAGAGAGAGAGAGAGAGAGAGAGAGAAGTGACATCTCGTAATTTTAACTATCGATTAATCAGAAATAGTAACTTCTTCTAATTTTTTAAACATGATTCATCATTATTCAAAACAGTTCTAAGAATTTGAATTTGTTGTGATTCAATAGCTTCCGAAGATCAAAAGAACAAGTCAGTCAAATTTTATTTTACAATTTATGGCAAAAAGTACAACTATAAAATGAAGAAAAATTGATTTCAAATGAAATGGTTGACGCCATGAGGGTTTGAATTTATTATGAAAACTTAAAAAATAAAAAGATGACAGTAAAAGAGAAAAAGGGCCATTGCACTTTATCTTGAGTAAGTTGCCAGGAGGAAAAATAAGGAATGCCATTTAATTTCTCTTTCTCTCTCTCTCTCTCTCTCACACACACACACACACATACACACACACACACACAAACTCACACCCACTTTCTATTGCTATCTTATTCAGAAATGGAATGCCATGAATCCATAACCTATTTCATTCACAAACCTAAGAGTTGAAACCTACATTATCAATTCAAACCCAAAATACATAGAATCACAAAGACAAATACATATCTATGGCACACATAGCTCGTACAAATTCACATTCCGATACAAATAATTAATCTCTATCTTGACTTTATGCCAAACACGGTGAAGCTTATATTCAACAAAAAGAATTAGGATTGAAAGCAGAAAAAGAATCCATATGTATATATATATATATATATATATATAAGAAACACTTGAAAAATAAATTTGCAATTGTTTTTCTATAACCTATTGTTCGATGAATCTTGAGTTTTTAATTTTAATTATATCGAATAATGTGGTGGGTTGAAATTCATGCATCAATAAATAATGAAATAAACACATGTTTAAAATTTTTAAACAAATTAAAAATAAATTAATTTCTATGATGTTAGGAAACAATAAAAAACCATAAAAAAACTAAGGTAGGCTTTAAAACATGAACAAATCTATAAATAAAAACCTGTTATGAGCTAGGTATTTAAAGAGTGGAAGAAATCTATAAAAATGCATATATATAGACATATTGATTATAAACTTAAACATGCTTAAAAATAGTGGGGTGGTGATTCCAAAATCCAAAGTAACATGAGAGGAAAATTTTAAAGCTTGGCTCGTATACACGATTTATTTCTTTTCTATCATGAACTGAATATTTTGATTGGAGAGAAACAACACAATTTTCTGTGCATCAATCATCATCGAAAGTGTTGTTAATAGGGCGAAGAATAAAAATGGCAAATGACATATTTTTTTTTGTTTCCTACCAAAGAAAGAGAAGGGTATGCTTTATGAAGGGAGAAGAAAGAGAGAGAATAGGAAAAGGTGAAGAGGAAAGGGTGTAGCATGAAAAAGTTTATTTTGGTTTCACATTTATGGGAAAACATGGCGTCATTTCAATTGTGTGCAGTGAGAGAGAGATCAAGAGACAACTATTTTACATGCATGAGTTTTAGAGTGAATTACTAAGAGTGATATTTATTAGAGAAGTCACATGGCGATGCAGCAATTGGGGACACCATTTATATATATATATATATATATAGAGAGAGAGAGAGAGAGAGAGGATCTCATGCATACCCAGTTTGCATATTCTTCGTACAAATCATTTTTTTAAAATAGTAAAATATAATTTTGGGCTGATTTTTTTATGGTTTTTAAACATTTCAGTAGGACAATAAAAAAATCAACTCAAAATGAATTGTTTTGATATTTTAAAAAAATCGGTCAAACTTTATTAGTTTTTAAGTTGTTAAAAACTGACAAAGTTTAACAGATTTTTTTAAAATACCAAAAAAATTCATTTTGAGTTGATTTTTTTACGGTCCTAATGAAATGTTTAAAAGCCATAAAAAAATTAGCTCAAAAATATTTTTTTTACTATTTTATCAAAAATGGTCCACGTCAGCGGTATGCAAACTGGAGGTATGCATGAGAACCTCTCTCTCTCTCTCTCTCTCTCTATATATATATATATATATATATATATATATATATATATATATATATATATATATATATATATATATATATACATATATATATATATATATATATATATTAGATTTGGTATGGTATGGTTGGTTGCTACTTGAAATTAGTTAGATAATACACCATAGATGTTTATTTAGTATTGTTAGTTAGGACATAAAATTAACTAGTTGATGTTTTTTTTTTCAGTAATTAAATGTATTAGAAATAGAGAACCAATATACAAAGCCAAAAGGCCAGAGGGTCAACTAGAAACAAGCTTCTAGAGACCACAAACACAACGCTTAGTCATACATAAGAGAATTGGGTAATCCCCATAAGTTACACGTCATCCAATTGGAATAGGATCTTCGAACCTTCTTCCATCTGGTAGTCTTACCTTGCACCATCTCCTCAATGTTCCTTATCACCTTGTTTGCAGTAGAATGGCCCCTGTCGTGAAGTCTGCAATTCCTTTCATGCCAGAGACAGTAGATAGTGGCAGAGAAGGTGGTGGTTTTAATCCTAGAATTAAGGTTCCCCCCTTTACTATCAGCAGCAGCTCTTCTTAACTCATTCTCCCAACTCTCCACAGCTCTATAAGATTGGTTACGAAATATAATCTCATCCCAAACAGTTTTGGAAAAAGGGCAATCCATTAATATGTGCTTGATAGTCTCAATGCCCGAGTTGCACAGCATACAAGTATTATTATCAACAAGCCCCCAATCCATGAGCTTATCTTTAGTCACTAAAGCCTTACGGCAAGCAAGCCAGAGTATGAAAGAACACTTGGGAATGCACACCTTGTTCCGAACTAACCCATGCCAATGAGACTCATTGCCCCTTGGACAGATGGAGACATACGCAGAGGAAATGGAGAAGTTGCCAGTCCTATTAGGAGCCCAAGTCACTTTATCAGTGGTCAGCGGATAAATAGGAGGCAGGGGAGAGTTCTTGATGTCATTCAATTCCCATGTAGTGGAAGTAGGCCATCTCCAAGTGAACCCATTAATGAAGTCAGAGACCATAGCCTTGGAGTTGCTAGCTGCATCATAAATAGTTCTGCCCCAAACAGAGGTTGAAGAGGGCCAAGATGGTGCCAATTATCATGCCACATAAAGGTATTCCTACCATTGCCAATATTAACCTTAAACAAAAGTCTACAATCCTCTCTAGCTTTGAGTATTTTCCTCCAACTCTAAGAAGAGTCTTGAGGAATGGGGATTGCCCATATGCTTCTACCTTTAATTTTATAGGTATGACACCATTTGACCCAAAGACTATCCTTCTTGTTGAAGAGGTTCCAAAGGTTTTTCATAATTGCAGCCTTGTTCCATTGAGTCAAGCTTTTTATCCCCAACCCTCCCTCCTTTTTAGGCATGCACACATCATCCCATGCCACCTTAGCACCACTGTGCTTGAGCTCAGGACCAGACCAAATGAAGATAGAAGACCAATAGATTTGGGAGCTAAACAAAACAGAGGTAGCAAGCTGGAGTCTACCTGCATAGCTCAAGAATCTAGTGGTCCAGCTCTTGACCTTGTTGGTGATATTATCAATAAGAACCATACAATCCCCATGCTCGAGTCTGGTTGAGATGAGGGGAACACCTAAGTACTTGAAAGGGGGTTGTTGATGGGAGAAACCCAGGGCAGAGGACATAGCATTGATAGTAGCAGTATTAACTCCAGAACAGTAGAAGTTACTTTTGGAGAGATTGGGGGAAAGCCCACTGATTCCAGCAAATTCAGTAAGAGAATCCTTGATACACTGAACAGAGGAAATATCACCACTGCAAAACACCACCAGGTCATCAGCAAAACACAAATGATTGATGTTATCCTCTTTGCACTTGGGATGAAAGGTAAAGGATGTCCTACTAGTGTGCTTATCAAGAGTACTAGACAGAGCCTCCATAACAATAAGGAAAAGAAAAGGAGAGAGGGGATCCCCTTGTCTCAACTCCCTTTTGCCTTCAAAGAACCCATTCAGGGACCCATTCATACTGATAGAGTACCAAACAGAGGAGATACAAGCTTTAATCCAATAAATAAATCTGGTAGGGATGTTAATTTGGGCCAGAATGTCAAGAAGAAAATCCCACTCCACAGAGTCATAAGCCTTCATGATGTCAATCTTAACTGTGCACCTCGGGGGGCTTGAGTCCCTATGGTAGTTTCTCATAAGCTCTTGCAGCAGCAGGATATTATCAGTAATGGATCTCCCATGAACAAAGGCAGCTTGACTATTGTTAATGAGGAGAGGCATTAGAGGTTTAAGTCTAAGGGTGAGAATCTTAGAAATGCACTTATAGATAGTGTTGCAGCAGGCTATAGGTCTAAAATCAGCCATAGTGTTTGGGTTAGGAGTTTTGGGGATCAAGGCAAGAGAGGTACTATTCAGAGTCTAGGCATGTAGCTATGGTTGAAGAACTGAAGAGCAGCAGCTATCACATCATCACCCACAACATCCCAATTTTTCTTAAAGAAACCAGCACTATAACCATCAGGCCCAGGGGCTTTGTTGGAAGCAATGGAAACCATAGCATTTTTAATCTCAGCAGCAGTAATAGGGGCAGTCAGGGCATGGCAATTAGAAGGATCCAGCTTTCTCTTCATCAGCATAGGAGGGGTAGTAGCACCCCTCCCCTTCCTCCCAAGAAGATTGGTAAAGTAATTAATGGCCTCTCCATTAACAGCCTCAACACCTTCAATAACATCACCTCTAGCATTTTGGATACATAAAACCTTTCTTCTAGAGGTGTTAGCTTTGACTTTGTTATGGAAGAAGTTGGTATTCATGTCTCCAAGCTGCAGCCAGTTGATTCTGGCTTTTTGTCTGTAATAAGCCTCTTCAGCAGCACGAAGAGAACAGTACAGCATAGAACAATCCTGCTCCTCAGTTCTAAGCAAGCTGTTAGAACCATCACTGTCCAGGTTAGTTTGAATGAGGTCTAGCTTGCCTTTAGTGATCCTCACTCTCTCAGAAATGTTGGAGAAGAACTTGTGGTTAAGGGACCTAAGCAGAGGCTTGAGTCTTCTAAGCGTATGCGAAAGGTTGGCCATAGGAAACATATTGCAGTCTACACTCCAAGAGGTCTCAAGAATGGGCCTAAACTCAGAATGTTTCATCCAGTAGTCAAAGAACTTGAAAGGCTTAGGCTTGCTGATCTGGTTGAGGAAAGTAATGACAATAGGGAAATGATCAGAAGCTCCAGGGCACAAGTAATTAGCATTGGAATCAGGGAAAGTTACACTCCATTGAGGGTTGTGCATCACTCTATCAATTCTAGTTTGGGTGCACTCCATGCCTTTACTTTTATTGCTCCAAGAGAACCAAAGGCCATTAGATAACATATCATCCATCATAATGTCAGAAAGACAATTATTGAAGTCAGCAACAGCCCTAACATCAATCCCCAGCCTGCCACGTTTGTCTCATTGCTTCTCACAGTGTTGAAATCCCCCATAATAATCCATTGGCTATTAGCAGAGAAGCTGTGGTTTTGTCTCAGAAAATTCCAAAGAGGGACTCTATCATTAGAGAGATTGAGCCCATAAACAAATGAAGCAAAGAAGAAATTACTAATTCCCCAAACCTTTATCTTGCAAAAAATAGCCTAGTGGTGGGAAAGAAGGATTTCCACATCAAACTTGTTGGGGTCCCAGGCTAAGAAAACTCTAGCCACACCCCCATTGACCGGGCAATTGTGACAGTAATTCCAGTTCCTAAAACTGCTAGAGGCCACATTGGCAATATGGCTTCTTCTAACTTTTGATTCAAGGATACACAAAAGACTAAGGTTATTATCATGGATCAACCTTTTAACTTCCTGTTGCTTGTGAGGGGAGTTCATTCCCCTAATGTTCCATGAAGCAATCTTGGTCATGAGTTTAGCTTTTTGTTACCCCCCTTCCTCTTCTTCTTCCCCTTAGTTGAATTAGGAGTGACATCATACTTGTTTTTATTAGCGATCTCATCCACAAGTTTGATTTTGAGCACAATACCAGCAGGCAGAGGGGTGAGATCATCATTGTGTTCCTCCATGTCCTTATCCATCAGAGCTTCAAATGAGTTGGAGGAGGTGGCTCTAGGGAAATTAGGCTTGGGATTGGGGTTGTTACCTAGGTTAGGCTTGGTTAAAATTGTTGGTTCAGTAACAGCAATGGGACATGGTTCCTTCTGGGCAGCTTTAATCTTGCCAACAACTGGTATCCACTCCTCAAAGATGGGTTTCACTGTTAATTTAAGAATGCTTTCCCCTTTCAATCCCTTATCAATCTTAGTGCACTTTGCAATGTTATGGCCAAACACAATGCAATGACTACAAGAATGAGGCATAGCTTGGTATTCAATTTTGATCTGAGTAATTTCCCCATTTTCCATTTTTAGATCAATGGAGGTAGGGTACTTCTTTTGGGGCTTAATTTCAACACATATACGGGCATAGTTAATTCTCCTCATTTCTTCAGTGACAGAGTCAGCATAAATAGGCACACCAACTGCGGATGCAATATAACTAAGGCCCTCTTCAGTCCAGAATTGCATGGGAACATTATGGAACATGACCGAAACAGGAACTCTAATAATGTCTTCTTTAGAAAAGTTGCAGCCAGGATACCATTTCTGCAAGATAATGGCATTACCAACAAAATGCCAAGGACCATTTTCCTCCACCTCATTCCTACCATCCTGGTTGTCAAATATGAAAATGTAGTGGCCTTGGTCATTAGCTATCACCTTGTTTAGCCCATACTTATCCCAGTATCTGTGGGCAATATTCTTAACTAGGGAATAGGGAAGAGTTTTGCCAAGAAAGAATCCCACACTCGCACATTCCATCTGGGAGTAACCAAGCTTAGCCACATCAATCGGGGGGTTAACTTGAATCCTATCATCAACAATAGTAGGCTTGTGGTATTTGAGATTAAATTTTGGCTCCTTCTTTGGTTCATTCCTGTCAGTGATAACTGTCTTCCAAGACTTGATTGGTTGCTTCAGTACTTCCTTATTTTCTCCAGTTTCCTTCTTTGTTCCATCAGTACTTCCTTTGTTTACCCCTTCCTTTGAATGCTTCAATGTTGGGCTAGCCTTATTGTTAGAACTTTTATCAGTCTGTTCATCCAGAGTTTTCATCGAATACCTGGCGTGCATAATGTCCTCATGAGTAAGTCCAATACTTTGGATGAATTTGGCATATGCCATTTTCTCCTTGTTCACTTCTACAGCTTGTCATCATTGGGAGTAGCTTCGTAGTGGCCTTCATCAGTTCCAAGTTGCCCATCTTCCATTTCCACCATATCAGTAGCACAACCATCTTCAATGAGGGAAACCGAGTTAGTTAGATCAGGTTGAATAGTGGAGGGCACTCCAGCAACCGAAGTGGAGGCATCCGTAGTACTGGACGTACCAACAGCACCAGGAAGGATGCTCTGGTTGGTCTTAATGCTAGGGTTAGGTTTAGACATGGCTGGTTAGATGGATGGTGTTTGGGGAAGGGAGGTGTGTTTGGCTAAAAGGTTTCTAGAGAGAAGGAGGAGCATTTTTATGATATGCCACTAACTAGTTGATGTTAATATTGTTTGTGTATTGTGAATATTGATTGAATGTTGTTTATGCCGCGAAATTAATTTTATGTATTGTTATTATTGATTGATAGTTGTCGTTTTCGAATTATAAATACTGATTGAGAATTGTTATAAAAATAAAGTGCTTGAAATTAATTAGGTGAAAATTTAGAATTCCATCGGCTACTTTGGGTTGTAAAACTCAAAAGCTTTTTTTTTAGGGGGGGAGGGAGTTGGCACTTAACATAACTCCGCCCCCTGAACTAAAATCCTGCTCCGCCATTGTATGCCTATACTTGTTGAAAAAACTAAAAAATATTTTTAATTTGTCTTTATCGTTAATTTCTAAAGAGTCTAAGGATTTATCACCATGTTTCCATTTACTAAAATATGAAAGTAATAAAAAAAATTCATATTAGTCTCCTAAAATGTTTTAGTTAAGAGTCACACTATTGCCACTCTCATATACAGCATTCCCCCACTTCACCTTTATATTGAATGACTATTACCCTTCAAATCCATAAACCTCTCTCTCTCTCTCTCTCTCTCTCTCTCTCTCTCTCTCTCTCTCTCTCTCTCTCTTTATATATATATATATATATATATATATAATAACAACAATTTCTTTATTTATTATTTTTTTTATAAAAATTAAAAACTACTTTGATTATAAATAAATTGTTTATTATAGAAAACTGTTTTTAAAAAAATTGTATAAAAAATTGTTTAAACTTTTTCTAACTGTTTAAAAAAACATGTCAACGTTTTTTTAAAATTTTAAATGGTTGTTTTTTAAATTTAAACAATGATTTATACAACATAAAAAAACTATTTTTTTTGCAAAAATAATCTGTTCAACCCTTAAAAATCTGTCTTTTATATATAAAAAACTGTACATTTGATTTAAAATTATTTTATAAAAAGAATTAACATTGTTTTCTATAAATATAAATAAAACACTCCAAAAAAAGTTAAAATATTTTTTTTACTAAAAGTCCTATTAAGAAAATGTTTCGTTAAAAAATAAGAAAAACATTTCAACTATTTTTTTAAATTCAATTGTTGGTTTTAATTTTTTTTATTAAAACTAAAACAATATTCTATATAATACAAAATCTATTTTTTACAAGAATAATTGTTTCAACTATTTTTCTAGTATTTTATTTGTATTTATAAAAAAAGTGTTAATATTTTTTATAAAATAGTTTAAAATAAAATGTACAAATTATTTATTATATAAAAGATAGATTTTTAACAACTAAAAACGTTTTATTTTTATAATCAGTTTTTAAAAGCAATACTTGAATTAGGAAAAAACTATTGAAATGCTTTAGCTTATTTTTCAATGAAATCAAAATTTTAACATGCCTCTTTTGTTAAAAAAAAAACTGTTTTAACTATTTTTAGTGTTTTATTTATATTTATAGAAAATAGTGTTATTTTTTTATAAAATAGTTTTAAATCAAATGTACAGTTGTTTACATAAAAGACATATTTTTAACAGTTGAAACAGTTTATAATTGTAAGAAAATTTTCTTTATATCATATAAAACGTTGTTTTAGTTTTTTTAAGAAGTTTTTAAAAAAGGGCTTTGTAGATTTAGGGCCTATTGTAATATGCATTATAGAAATAGGACAACAAAGATTGCATTTATAATCAAGCTTTCGGTAACCTAACAATGCTCTCCCTTTTCTCTACCCTCTATCTCCTCTCTATCCATGGCACCCACCCAAACACCGCCCCCCTCACCTACTCTCCCTCCACCCAGTGACCCGATGGCTGCTCTGGCCAAGCTTGTTGGTGGAAAACCCCTACCACCCCCTTCTTTTTCTACTCTTCCTTCTGCTATTCGTGGGAATGTGGTTTCCCAAACCCCTTCCCCTGTGCTGGATGTAACTGTGATTCTACTCAATGATACGACCGCTGCCCCTAACCATCCAGTTATTTCATCTATGGATGAGTGTTGGGACAAGGATGACGACACTATTCAGGAGCTTGAACATAAAAGGAATATCTTATGAAATTTCCTTTTCAGCAAAGGTTACTCTCTAGAAGACGTTTAGAATTTCAAGCTCTCTTCTGACCCGAGAATGGGTGGGGATCAACCTTCTAAAGCAGCGGAGATGGCGGTGGGGTTCAAAGATGACCGGAGAATGGGTGGGGATCAACCTTCTAAGGCAGCAGAGATGGTGGTGGGGTTCAAAGCTGACCCTAGCATTGTCAGATGTGCTGGGCTCAAGATTACGGAAGTTGGTTTAAAAGAGTCTGATGTTGGAAAGGGTTCAGAGGATTTAGCCATTAAAAGTCCAACCTCTACCCTACCTGCTACTATATCATCTAGTAATCGAGGGAAAGACAAAGAAAAAGAGACGTTGGGAACGTCTCAAGAGAACAACATGGTACGTAAGGAGAAGACTTGGAGCTCAGTGACAGCAGGTAAGAAGAAACCAAAACTTAGACTTACATATCATCAACAATCTATGGTGAACTCCACCATTACTCTCATACCACCTATCGAGGTTGCCAATATATGTCATGGGCAATGGGAAAATAACCTGGTTGGCTACTTCTTAGGGAAAAAAACTCTCATTTTCCCTGATTAACAATGAGACTACAAGACTTTGGGATAAGTTTGGAATGACCAAGGTCATTTCCCATGATAATGGGTTTTACTTCTTCATGTTTGATAACCTATTGCGGCGTGACGAGGTTCTGGATAATGGGCCCTGGCATTTTGCAGGCATGTCCATTATCCTTGAGAAATGGCAATCAAATTTTAACTTCAATAAAGACACCTGAATAAAATTTCGATTTGGGTCAAATTCTATGACATTCCAGTCCAATTGTGGACTAATGAAGGGCTTAGCTACACTGCTAGCTCTGTGGGACATCCTTTGTACGCAGATGAGACGACTGAAGAAATGAATAGAATCACATATGCTCGTATCTGTATAGAGGTTGAAGACAAAGAGACCTACCCTAACAGTATCGATGTTATTATGCAGGATGGTGCTAGTGTCCCAGTCAGAGTGGAGTTTCAAGCCAAGCCTCCCTCTTGTCCTAAATGCCTTGTGTTTGGCGACAACCTCAATACTTGCCTAGTTCACATAAATGATGACCAAGCGCTAACCAAGGGCTCCAATACCAAGGTGACTAATCCAACGACGAAAGAATGTAAGCAGGTTACTAAAGCCATGGCTTTAGTGAAATGCAATTTTCGGGAAGAAGATGACCATTGCCATAGACATGATGAGTTACCTACTGTTGCCAAAGTAATACCTGAACATAACAACTTTGCCATTATTGCTATTGAGGAGGATGAGGATCCGACAGCTAGTGGAATGAATGATGCTGAAGGAATAGAGGAGATGTCACAAGAGGAAACTACCCCTGCTCCGTGTGATATAGTACTCAAGGTGAGAGCCATTGATGAAATGGATAAAAACCGCTCTATTCGTGACCTTAACAGAAAGTCTGTCGTCAAGAAAAAGAACTTAAAGAAGAAAAGAATGAGGTGAGAAGTCCTCTTGGTTTGTTGTTGTAGCTCTCACCCTTATGTTGGGGATTGTTTTGTATTGATCCTTATGTGGGTGTTGGGTTATGCCCTACTCCTCTGTTTTCGTTTGTTTTCCCCCATGGGGGTATGCCCCTAAGGTTTCGAGGAGTCTCCCCTCCTCTAGCTTGTAATTAGTTTTTTGTCTTTATATACATAACTTTTCCAAAAAAAAACATTGCATTTATAATTTTAGTCTCTATTTTTTAATAAAGCCGCTGGTCGGACCCACATCAATAAAATGTCGACCAATCATAGAATGCCACGTCAATCCATAATTTAAAAATAGGAACTAAAAGTGCAAACCAAATGTTTTTTGTCCTATATCCATAATTGATATTATTTTAGGCCCTAAAATTATATAGACTATTTTAAAAACTACAATTAAAAAGTTTTTTTGAAATGGTTTTTTTAACAGTTATAAAAGTTTAAACGATTTTTACACAAATTTTAAAAAAACATCTATGATAAATAATTTTTTATAATCAAAACACTTTTTAATTTATATAAAATCTTTTTTAATAAATAAATAAATTATTGTTTATACATATACTTGTATGATTTTTCTCCCTTTTTATCTTACATTAAAGAAAAAAAATGAAGAATGGGTTTTGAATGAGTAAAAAGAATTTGTTGATTTTAAAGATAACATAGTCATCTAATATGTAATATCTAATATCTAAATATAATTTTAGTGTCTCCTCTCTGAGAATTAACACGTGTACAATAGCCATTACTCTCCTCCCTAATCTATTATCTATATATCTATGTATTACTCTAAAATGCTATTTGTGTCCATGATGCTGCCCGTTCCTCTTCTTCCACCCATTCCTTTTCTCTAATTAATGTCAAATTTGCCATCCATTCCTCTTCTCTAATTACATTTAGAAAAGTCACATCAACATACATCCAATAGAAAAGGAAAGGAAAAACAAACTTTTTCACTCCCTGCAATTAATTCAGTCTCTTTTCCTCCTTGAAATTCCAAGGGTCCGTCTCCTCTCTCACCGGTACACTATAAATTGAACCATCTCGCCTACCGAGTTAAAACCTAGAGACTTAGGCCCTGTTTGGTTGTTCCAAAATTGTAAATTGGATCATTAATAAATTGTTCCATTTACAAATTGACTCATTAATTGTGTTTGGTTTCATTAATAAAATGATTCATTAATTGTCCCATTTTAGCTCATGTGCAAAATCTGAAATTGCATCATTTCACAAAAAATGTGAAATGAATCAATTTGAAATAGGAGTCACATTAAGTTCATGTTCCCTCTCCCCCTTCTTCGTCCCCTCCCCCTCTCCCTCTCTCTTTCCCTCCCCCTCTCTCTTGATTTGTTTTTATATTTTTTTCATAGAACCTTAACATCATTTTCAGTTATGGGTTGGGGGAATCTATCTTGGGCTTGAATTTGACGGATAAGAATGTCGAGAGGTATGCCAACAGGTCGAAGTAGAAAGCAAAATAAAGGAGTCTTATTTTTTTTTATTAGTATTAACTTCTTTGTGAAAAGTAGCATTTGCTTTCATAATAGCAAAGCCCCAACAACATCACATAATATTCCCCATCTTCAGCCCATTAGTTGACAAATACTATCAGTAAGCTGGAGAAGGATTGGGACTCTTATATTTGATGAAATGTTTTTTTAAAGTTTGTTTGTTTAGAGTTGGATGTGATAGTTTCGTTATCTTCATTGGCTTTGGCAGGCTTGAAAAAAAATATGTTTTCGTCTCCACATAAAAGTCGAGTAAAGAAATTCCACCTCCAACATCTCATGCAAAAGTACATATATCCCTTCCATATTTTTTACTTTTTACTTATTTTTCGTGCCATGCGATAATATAATAATATAAAAATGATGTCTCTAAATGTGATATTACCACGTGTTTCAGAATTAATGCATTGAAATCTCTCAGAATACAAAGTCGAAAATAAATAATTAAGGTACAACTAATGGTAATTCAGACTGAGATGTGGGTTTATTTAGTGATAGGTATAGTATATGTTGGCCTGTTTTAATGGAAGTGAGGTATGCTTCTGTGTTTCATATGATTATCTTTTAAATATAAAATAATGTATTCATTTTTGGATTGCGAAATCATTTTTGTGCTTTGATATATGTTTGCTATTTTTATTTTGCTTTATTGTCTTAAAACACAACTTCTAATTGTTTGTCATTTAGACGTTCAGTTTATCGTGTATTCAACACCAAGTCATTGTAGTTTTTCAAAAAATAGAGGTTAAATTATAATTTATTTAAAGTTCATTAAGTGTCTAAATAAAATATTTTGAAATATATATGATAGTAATTATCATAATTATATATGCTTAATGAAGAAGTCTCATTTTTCTTTCTATCTATTATTAGTACTTATATAATGTGTCAAATGGACATAAAAATATAATTATGTCTTATATAAAAAAATGTCTCTGGATGTTTAATGTATACTAATCATATAATAATCATCTTTACTCAAAAAGTATAACTATATAGTTAATTTGTAATTTTAAAATATTGGCATCTTCGTTTGTTCCAAACATTTTACTCATTTTCTTCACTTCATATTAATATTAATTTAAATATAAGAATAATAATATATATGTTGCATATACTTTAAAAATAAAATTATAATATGTCCGCGCATCGCGCGGGATTTAAAACTAATTTTATATAAAAATGGAATGGATAAATGTCGTAGAAGAGAGAGAACACTGATAGTCCTTAGTTAATAGGGAACGTACACATTGGCTCCGGAAAACAGGAAGTGAGTGTATAGGTTAGTTTTTTTTTTTTTGGGAAAAATTATGTATATATATCAACAACTGCAACTACAACAAGTACACATAGGGATGAAACCCAGCGCCTCCCCTAGGGGCATACCCCAAAGGAGAGAAAAAACAAAACAACTGAAAAAAAGGTACGAGAAGCCCCTCACCCCGCAGTCCCCTAATCAAGAGCACTCTCCGGGATACCCCAGTTCATGCATGCCATCCAGTTCTCATATCTCCTCATCCCCCTTCTCCACTTAGCGACTCTCGCTCTAATCATAACCTCGATATCTTTGACAATGACATCTGTGCTTTTGGCCACATGCTTAAAATGTCTAGCGTTACGCTCCATCCATAGGCAGTACACAGTAGAAGAGAAAGAAATATTCCTAATACGAATATAAAAACTATCCCCACTGTAGCAAGAAATAGCATGAGTCATCTCACCATCCCAATCCAAAGCCTCTCTGTATTCCTGATTCCTGGTTCTCACCTCCTCCCAAACCTCCTTAGCAACTGGACACTCATTGAACACGTGAGGTATGGACTCAACCCCATTGGAGCAGCTGCAGCACACGTTATCCTCAGAGATGCCCCAATTATGGAGCTTGTCCTTAGTGTGAATAGCGTCCCTACAAATCATCCAAAGAACAAAAGCACATTTAGGAATATTAGTCTTATTCCACACAATATTATGCCAGGGAGCAGGTGGGAGGGTGGGGGACATCTCATCATAGGCTGATCTGATAGAAAAGTCCTTCTGGTTGGGAATCCAGACCACCTCATCAGCAGTTTCATGCCTAATGCCGGGCGATGCCGCATTCCTAATCTCCAGGAGCTCCCAGGTAATCCCCGTTGGCCATCTCCACCTGTCCTCAACAATGTAATCAGCAACCAAAGCCTTATGGTTACTAGCAGCGTGATAACACGGTCTCCAAACAAAGGATGAAGGGGCCCCAGAGGATGCCAGTTATCGTGCCAGAAAAAGGTATCCCTGCCATTATCGATACTCCATTTGATGAGAGGTCTGATCCGATGTCTCAACTGCATCATCTTCCTCCAGCTCCAAGACGAATCGCTGGCTAAGTTAATAGCCCACAAACTTCTTCTCTTCAACTTATACACGTTGCACCACTTGACCCAAAGGCAGTCCTTCTTGCTACAGAGATTCCATAGCAACTTCATGATGGCCGCCTCATTCCACCTCTCGATGCTTTTGATACCCAGGCCACCGCTCTCAAAGCTAACACAAAGATCATTCCAAGCCACCTTGGCCCCCGAATGTTTGAGATCGGAACCCGTCCATAGGAAATCCCTCATTAGCTACTCAATCTTCAGAATGACCCCCTTAGGTAAAATGAATATACTGGACCAATATACCTGGATCCCGAACAATACGGACTTAATAAGCTGCAATCTACCGGCGTAGCTAAGGAGCTTGTTAGTCCAACACTTAATCCTTCCCTTGACCCTGTCGATAAGCCTACAACAATCCTCCTTCTTGAGTCTTGTGGTGATGAGAGGAACCCCGAGGTACAAGAAGGGGGGGTTGCTATGGCCAAAACCAAGAATATCCCCGATCTGCGCAATCCGATCCTCCTCCAAACCGGTGGTGTAAAAACTACTCTTACCCAGATTGGGCGTGAGCCCCGCAATGCTGCAGAAATCATCAACCGCCTTCTTCACAATGGTGCAGGAAGGAATGTCCCCCCCACATAGAATTATCACATCGTCGGCGAAACATAAGTGGTTAAGCCCCACTTCCTTGCACTTAGGGTGATAGGTAAACATAGGGTTAGTGCAAGCTTTGTCCAAGATGCACGAGAGAGAGTCCATCACCAAGAGGAAAAGATAGGGAGAAAGGGGGTCACCTTGCCTCAACCCTCTCCTTCCCTCAAAGAAGCCATGCAGGTGCCCATTCAGACTGATAGAGAAACGAGTGGTAGTCATGCATTCAGTAATCCACCCAACGAAAATGGCCGGGAACCCCAGATGAGTCAGCAAGGTGAAAAGAAAACCCCAGTCCACCGTGTCATACACTTTCATCAAATCAATCTTCAAAGTACATCTAGGCGGGCTAAGCACACGATGGTAGTTCCTCATAACCTCCTGGAGAAGAAGGATGTTATCAGAAATAGATCTCCCTTTGACAAAAGCAGCCTGACACGGATTGATCATATGTGGGAGGATAGGCTTAATCCTGTTGGCAAGAATCTTCGAGATGCACTTGTAAATGGTATTACAACAAGATATGGGTCTAAAATCATGCATACCGCTAGGGGTGGCAACCTTCGGAATAAGAGCCAGGGCAGTACAATTCCATTGCTTAGGCAGATAGCTACACCTGAAGAAGAACTTTACAGCCTCGGTGACGTCGTTCCCCACCACCTCCCAGTTCTGCTTAAAAAAGAATGCATTGAAGCCGTCAGGTCCTGGGGCTTTATCCGAACCAATGGCGAACATAGCCCCCTTTATCTCCTCATCATCAATGGGCGCACACATCTTCGCTGCATCCACATCACTGACTCTTTTCTCAACATTCGCATCCAGAATGGGAGCAGGGTCCGCACAAGTGCTACGATAGCCCAGAAGGTTGCGAAAGAACCCCACAGCCGTATTAGCCACCCCCTGAGAGACCTCGACCCTCACCCCATTCTCATCCTCAATGCTAATAATCTTCCTCCTAGCAGTAGCAAGATTGGCCCTTTTATGGAAAAAGGAGTTATTCCCATCCCCCAAATGTAGCCACTTTACTCTAGACCGCTGCTTATAGTAGGACTCCTCGGCGCTTCTGAGATCCAAGTAAACCGTCAACTTCTCTCTCTCCTCCAACTGGAAGCTCAAGTTGCTCCCATCGTTGTCAAGTCTAGTCTGCACGTCATCAAGCAACCTCTTAGCCTCCTCCACCCTCCTAGAAATCTGACTGTAGAACTTCTTATTAAAGTCTTTGAGGTTCAACTTCAGTCTACGCAATTTCTTACTCAATCTCACCATGGGGTTACCCACATCGTCCCCGTGCCAAGACTCGGTCAGAACATCCTGGAAGTCAACATGGCCCATCCAAAAGTTGTAGAACTTGAACGGCTTGGGCCTATTAGGCTCCCTGGGAGCAAGCAAGATAATGATCGGGCAATGATCCGAAACACCCTGAGGAAGAACAGTCGCCTGAGACTCCGGAAAGTGGGTACTCCACGTGTCGTTATGAAGAACCCTATCAATTCTCGATTGGACATTGTTCCTACCCCCCTGACGCCTGTTCCACGTAAACCAAAGCCCATTCGTAGTCATGTCGTCAACCTGGATATCATTAATACACTGGTTGAAAGCTTCCGTAGCACCCACATCAATGCCATGCATCCCACTCTTCTCCTCACTGGTTCTCACAACGTTGAAATCCCCCATAAGAACCCAAGGCTGCCCCTCCGTGCTACCCCTATTGAGCTCGAGAAACTCCCAAAGAGACTGTCTCCCGTGAGCAAGATTTTCCCCATAGATGAAGGTCGCAAAAAACTCTCTATTACTACCACAAACCTCCACCCTACACAGCATGGCTTGAGGGTGAGACTGGACCAGCGTAACCGCCACACAACTAGGATTCCAGCCGACAATCACCCTGGCAACACCCCCCCCTAAAGGGCAGTTATCAATGAGATCCCAATGTAAAAAACAATTATTTTTAACATGACCTAAATTCTTTTTCCTAACTTTAGTTTCCACCAAGCAAACGATATCAAGCTGCTGATCAATTATTAACTTACTAACTTCCTTTTGTTTGTGAGGGGAATTGAGGCCCCTAATGTTCCATGACCCAATCTTTAACATCAAGTTTTGCTCCCTTCCCCTTTCTCCTGTTCTTACCACCGGATTGGTTTACCTTAGTCATCTCACCCTTGTGCTTGAAAGCAAGCTCATCCACGACCATTACCCTCCTAGCAAGCGCCGACGGTTCCGGAGTTGCCTCAAACTCGTATTCATTGTCCACGGCGCTAAACTGGTTGGATAACCGTATCGTGGGAGAGACCACGCTAGGGGCAGCCCCCTATCCTTCTCAGTACTCCTAATCTCGTCCTGATCCTTAACCATCACTCCCGACGGTTCTCCTATCTCCCGGCCAGAGGTAGTCACAGGGATAGGCTTCTTCTTTACCTCAGTCCATTCTGAACCTGCATGAGCTTTTGTCTTCTTAGTACCCGCTTCCGCATTAGTTTTCGGAACAGTGCTTAGCGTGCATTTACTGATATTGTGGCCAAAAACTAGGCAATTAGGGCACGAGGGTGGTTTGGCTTGGAACTCAACACGCACCGGTACAGTTGCTCCGTCCTCCATAACAACGTTGATGCTACTAGGGTATGTCACCTTTGCTTCCACCTCAATGCAAACTCGAGCGTAAGAGATCCTATTCATCTCCTCCGTGACAGCGTCGGCAAACAAAGGAGTTCCCACCGAACTCGCTATGTAGCTGAGTCCCTCCTCCGTCCACAGTTGGACGGGAATGTCGTGGAACTTCACCCATATGGGTATCTTCTTCACAGTATCCTTATGAAAGCTAAAGCTAGCATCCCATTTCTTCAAAATAATGGACATCCCCGCAAAGTGCCACGGGCCATTTTCCAGAACTTCGTCCCGTTGTGAGGGGTTATCAAACAAAAAGAAGAAGAAACCATTATCATGTGCTACAACTTTGGTCATCCCAAACTTGCTCCACAATATGGTGGCAGCGTTATTCACGTAGGAGAAGGGAAGTTTATTCCCCAGAAAATAACCCACTAAGCTGTTCCCCCACCTTTTATGGCCACCGGTAGCAACAGCAGCGGGAGGCGTTACCGTGATGATAGAACCCACAACAGATGGCTGGTGGTAGGTGAGACGTATCCTAGGTTGTTTCTTTTCTGCCGCTACAGTGCTCCACGTCCTATCGTTGTGCCTCGGCAGTTGTTGGGAAGACAGTCCCGTCTGGAGAGTTGGGGCGCTCATCAGATTAACTGACAGCTTTTCCGTGTCAACATCAAACTTACAAATCCCCGTACCATTGAGCCCAGAGCTCGTACCAACCCCTCCATCTGATCTACATTCCTTAGTTGCGTCAGCAACACTCAAATCCAACACCTCACCCTCGTTCCGCCCCTCAGATTGGCGTTTGTCGTTAACGTCGACGGCCGGGGAACCATTCCCATAGTCCCTGCACCCTTAACTTTGCTTAAAATGGCCTGGCCGTGGGCCCCGGTGCCGGCGATGAGAATCAAAACAGGCCCAGAGGTGGGCGGTGAAATAGGAGGTCCCATTACAACTCCTAACCCCCCAGGGTTGTCAATGAGGTCAACAGCTATTTGGCCGTCTTCAATCTCTTCGAAACCAGCCACCACCTGAGTAGGCCTGGCACGTCTGTCACCTGAAGTTATGACCGTGGTTACCATGGAGGATTAGATAGAGTGAGTAAGGTAGGAAAAGGTGTATAGCAGGTGACGGGAGGCGTTTTGGAGCAGGATGGTTCTAGAGAGAAGTTGGAGCATTTTGGTCCTTCTTGAGGAACTTGATTGCTTACAAGTAGTGTTCCGTGTATAGGTTAGTTATTCATACCAGTATTTCAACGACTCCAAAAATGAGACATGTATGGAATCTGTTAATGTTAGTGTCGGAGATGAATCCCCCAACAATGGAGAGCAAGAAAGTTGAACCCATGAAATTTGTGAGGGTGTTTGCAGATCCCGCCACGTTGAAATGCAACTGATTGTAGAAGTAAAGCACCATGCTCACCATGTTCGCAATGAAACCCATGTTCTCAAATGCCACCAGCCCTATATTATATATATAAAACTCCAATTTTAACTTAAAACGTACATGCACATATGGGTATTGAATATATATGCTTACCATAAATGAACGTGGAAGCTCTAAATCCACCTTTATTTTGTTTATTAGTCCGTAGGCTCTTGATATCGCAACATAATACCATAGCTTTCTCCCCCCCTGTATGCACATGATGATACAAAATCAAGTTAGAGAGAGGGCTTCTGTAATCTAATGTCTATTTAGGGTAGGCTTACAAACTTTGTCTACAACGATGATGGCATCAGATTGATTGCCATTTGCTCTCTGTCTCTTCTCGCTTCTATATATTTGTACACTTGTGTCATGATTAAGATGCGGCAGGTAACCACAACTCACTTTCACGCCAAATTTGGCATCCATTATCAACAACATCATCAAATGACTATGGTGAAAGGGCACTATTTATACTTGTCATCCACACTTTTTATCCATTCAGTCTCCTTTTCTTACTTGATTTAACTCGAATTACTAATCAAATTTAATAAGCAAAATTCCAAGTTTTGTTCACCATCAACGACATTATTTATACTTGTCATCTATTTTTTTTAGATTATTTCACTTTTGGTCATCCATTTTAATCTAACATTATTCATTTTGTTGTATCAGAAATCGAATAAGTCAATTGCTAAAGTTCATACAATCGCACATCATCATATCCTTCAATTTCACAAATTATTGTCTAATCAAATATAGGAATTGTTTAATGGGTTAATAGGATTCGGCACAATGAAAAGAGAGAATGCTCTCTAAAAATCTTCACCTTCATCAATGGCTTTTTATGCAAATATTCTTCGGCATGGAGACATTTCTTTAAAATTCCTCATGCTAAAAATCTTCAAAATATCTCTCAACACTTTGCAAACCTTTCGGAACCTTCTATCATAATAACAAACTTGACATCAAAATTTCAAAGGAGATTTACCAAGATTCAATACAAAGTTGTCGAACCAGACTTTTGGGGCATTTGTTTTGGGAAAAGAATCACACAACAATTACTATTGAGAGCTTGAAGAATGCTCTTTCATCAGTTTGGGATCCAAAGGAGACATGGAGACTTATTCCTAAAGGTAAGGGTTATTATAGCTTGCTTTTTGAATCCACTGAGGACATGCTGAAGGCATGGATATTAGGCCCCATTAAATTGAAATGTGTTTTTTTAAACCTGTGAAGTGGTGTCCAAACTTCTCTCCACCAAGTTTTGTTTCATCTAATGCCCATGCTTGGGTGCGTTTTTTGGATCTTCCGAATGAATTCTGGCATCCAAGATTACTGGTCGAAATTTCTAAAGGAGTGAGAGTCCCTATTAGAATTGATAGTTCTACATTGGAGCATAAATTTGGTATGTATGTGTTGATGCCAAAAATTATCCACATACGTGGTCCAATCAGAAGTAAACACGTGTCCTCCTATGTGGCCAAAATCCTAGTCAGAAAGTAAACCTGACAACCAATACATAGAATGCCGATCAACACAAGGAATGCCGACCAACAAGACAATGAAACGTCATCATACCAAAGGTCATACTACACGTAGTTTATATAACCAATCATCACATTTATTATGTAAGGATGTAAATGCTTAATTATATAAAAGCATTCCATCCTTTGACATTCCAACACATGACCTCCGGGTCACTATAAATAAATTGAATTCATTTCATCAAGGGCAAGGTCGAACAGATTCTGGGATATTCTTATCTACAAGAGTACCTAGTTTTCTGTAATCACACAAATCAATAAAATAACAGTGGACGTAGGCTTTCTTACAAAGATGAACCACTTTAAAAATCTCTTTATTTATTTACCATTACATATTCTATCTGTGATTAGAAAATTAGAACAAGTCTAGTTTTTTACATCAACAGATTGACGCCGTCTGTGGGAACGTGTTTCTAATTGTCGTTCTCACTCTTACATATTCTTGTTCAAAGCACGATGACTGACCCCGAGTCCAGTCTCAGAAATGATAGTAATCTGCTTGTTCCGTCTTCTTCGAGTATGGCAACAAACCTAACTGGAATCTTGGCTAGTATTGCTAGAGGGCAAGAAGCCATGCGAGAAATGGTGAGGCAATTGGCCCAGTCACTACAAGTGGCTCCATTGTCGAGAAGAGAATTGTCGCCTCCACCTCCAAGATCCATCAAGCATAGTTATTCCAAGTCTTCATGAGACACCTCTTATCATCTAGGAGCAAGTTCATCGCTCAGGTCCACAGAACCCTATGATATCCATTGTTTTTCTCCTAAAAGACCAAGTGTATTGGAAAGGAGAAGCAAGTCTTCGCCCTTTGATCATTTAGGACCTCGAGCAAATAGAAATCCTCCTAGGGAATTATCCATGAACACTCAACATCCAACCAACCAACATGAGGCCTCAGTCAGATCAAGATCAAGCGTCCGACGACCTGTGCGCGTCGAGCATACCTCTCAAGAGGAGAGTTCAGCACAGACACATGGTTGAAATAGTCGAGCTACTTCGCATAAATTTGAAGTAGGAAATCCACCATGGAAAGGATCAATTCATAGGATGGAAGATCAGTTGGGTGAAATGGCGAAAGAAAAAATCCTTTGCAGCGAAGTGTTGTTAAAGGATCCCCTTTTGTTCAGGCAATTGTGGATTTTTCTACTCCATCAAAATTTAAAGCTCCTGTGGTCACTTCCAAATATGAAGGTAAGATTGATCCAGTTCTTCATATCGAGCAATATCAAGTAGCAGCTGATATTTATTCGGTCCCTGATGACATGAGGTGCAAAGCAATTGCAAGTACCATTGTGGGATCAACCCAAATATGGTATAATAACTTGCCTCAAGGAAAAATTACCACTTTCAATCAGCTTGTCGAGCTATTCATTACAACTTCTGTTTTGAAGCTAAGCCAATTAAAAGAGTTGCTCATCTTCTAAGATTAGCAACTTCTGTTTTGGAGCTAAGCCAATTAGGGGCGCCTCTTAACAAGAGGGATAGATCCAAATATTATGAATTCCATAAGTATCATGGTGTATACACCACATTCTAGGGTCCCCTAAGTCTCTCCTTAGACTCCTAGCACTCCCCCTTTCACCCGTAAATATAGGTCGTACTCCGAGTACCGATCTAGAGTCCATCCGGTGCCCCCGACGCCATTTGACTCTACTAAGCTCTATAGTCAGAGCGAAAGCTCTTTGAATCTTTGAAGGGATCCAAATACCCTTTCCAACGGTTTGCCTCGTTCGCAAATTGGCATAATGGTTCAGAGGCCATCGGGCGCTCCCGGCCCCCGAATTGACCCCAATCAACTTTACCATCAGACCAAAAGCTCTTTGAATCTTTGAAGGGAACTAAAACCCATTTCCAACGATTCGTCCTGTGCATAAAACAACATAATCGTTCAAACGAACGATCAGTTTTCCCTCAAAAATCGATGTAGAGGCCACTGGGCTCTCTCGAACTCCATTTGACCAAAGTCAACTCTTCAGCTCGCACGAGGATGAATGAATCTCTGAAGGGAACTGAATACCCTTTCTAACGATCTACCCCGTGAGCGATTCTGACCTACGGTACGGACGAACAATATGTTTTATTCCCAGAGGTCACCGAACGCTTTCGAGCCCCATTTGACCAAGGTCAACTTTTCGAACCGAGAGAAACTCTTTGGAATGTCAAAGTACATCTCCTAACCGATCCAACGGTCTGCCTTGTGCGTGATTCTGACTTACCATACAGACGAACGATCCATTTGCGTCCGATGATCTCCCGTCCAAAGGACTCACCTGCCCTTCCGAGCCACATTTGACCCAAAGTCAACTCCCGGACTCGAGAGCGGTCCCAGAGACTCTCAAAGGCCTCTGAAATACCTTTCTAACTATATGCCCCATGCGCAATCCAGCTCAACAATTTATGCGCTACGATTATTTTTCCAAAAAAATTCGCACGAGACTGTCAATTGGCAGGTCCTGAACCCTGCCTATCAGCACAGTGTCAAGGGTGACCTGTCGATAGGCACACCCGGGGTAGGCCGATCGACACCCCCCTTTTCCCCTATATATAAGATAAGGGCCATGACCTCACTCCCAAGACAAACAACAGACCCATCAGCATCAGTGATCTCAGCAACTCTCGAAATCAACGAAGTTCCATATGAGAAGTTCTATTCAAGCCTGAATACCCATACCTTTCACACCCAATTTGAAAAATATCCATCTCTCTCATCAACATTCAAAAGATTTCATCCAAGATCCAAGCTCAAGCTCCAAGGAAGGTCCAATTCCTTCTCCCTCTCTTTTAATTCTCTTGTTTTTGAATAAGTTAATTTAGATTTATAATCTAGTTTTATTTTAGTTCATACATAATAACATCTACGCTTTTATTAGTATATTGTACATACTCTATCTTCGATAAAAAAACCCAAAAACAAATAAAAGAGGGTTACACCTGTAAATTCTGAACGGAATTGTCCATCACACTTTTTCAAAAAACCAAAAACATATTTTCTACACGTACACATATAATAAAATTTCGTTCGAATCTGTGGGATCACCCCTATTCTACATTCGAATTACATGGACTTTAATGCCTTTATATGCTACGTAGGCGTCTCGGATTAAAATTCGAGACTCGAGTCCAACTTTTTAATTTTCTAATTTCCCTTATTTTTTAAATTTCTCCAAATCCCTCATTTTCAAAATTATCGTACATATATATAATCTGCTTGTTCGCGTTTCATATATTGTCGTTTCCCAATAACGATCAATATCGCGATGAACGATCATATTCTATCTTCTATATTTATTATTATTTTGGGAATATTCCAGTGGATGATCTTACCCTATCTTTTCCATAGTATGGGTCGAACGATTCCAATCTCCATCATATAAACACGTACACACACTTCACTAGGATAAAGGAAAATATTAACATTTTCCTATGAGAGACCGAAAGGGCGGGATGGGTGCCTAACACCTTCCCATTTCGTAACTCAGTCCCCGAACCTCCGATCTATTGGTTTCGCATGCATCAGTTTATCCTTGATGCCGCTCTCTCGAAGTGGCAATATGTTCTTTTGCCTGTTTTGAGAAAAATAGGTTGGCGACTCCATCTCTTTATATTCACCACACACCGACGACGATCGAAACACCTTTTCGAAGAGAAGGGTGCGAGATCGCGATGCAGTTCTTCCTCGAGAGATCCTCCTCCTTTCCCCTCGGAATGAACGTCGCACCGCCCGGGATGGCCACAGTGGCGACTCTGCTGGGGACTATTTTTTTAAGAGGGCTAGACTCTATTTACATGGGTATTTTATTTTCTTCTATATCCCCCTATTTTCATGTTCCCTTTTATTATTCATATGTACCTCATGCTTATGCTACTATTCACACACTTGAAGAAGATTCTCCATGTACACTTCATACCACGTGCACTTAGGATCACGCATATCCACACGTTGCACACATCACTTAGAAATCCATGCTTAGATGCCACTAGCACACACCTCCACTTGTATATATCCATGCTCACTTATCACACACTCACTTGTGGATAGTTACACATCACTTATCCATGCTTGGTATAGCTTCACTATTTATACTTGTACCTTGCTCCCTGTTTGGCATGATCAAGAAAAAGATATTCTCTCCATAAGATACTAATAAATGAATCATGCATGATTCACACGACATCACCAAAGAGCATTGTTATTGACCAAATTTTGTCCCGTAATTAGAGAGTCACTTCATGATGGGCGCTGGTTCGGCAGGTCGCAGTTAGCCTAAGCGATATGACTCTCACCTTCCATTGGCCAAGTACCTTCGACGTATATTGAATGGTTAACCGCATCGTACCGCTTGATCGAAGTCATGAAGGGATGTATATCACTGGGAACTCGTTCACATACGTCGAGTATATCGAATTCGCTCTCACACGTACCGTCCCCATAAGGAATATATTGAGACAATTCACGTACACTCGGGTATATCAAATGGCTTGTCCACACGTACCAATTGCCCTCAAAAGCAAGACGTATATTGTGGAAGTCACGCCAAAGGGGGGAACCCTTTCCAATTCACCCAACCAATTGCATACCCGCATATAGGTGTTAAGCCTAGGACACACATGTTAGATTACCGATTTTGACTCGAAGCTCTGTCGAAATTTTGGGTCGGCCAGTCGCCCAAATTTTTGAGCAATTTTTAAAACGGGGCCCTGCCCGTGAGCTTGGTGGCAAGTCCAACCTTAGCTTTACATATGTTGCAAACCCAATTTTTCCAGGCTCTGATCCCGTCCGGCATTTCATTTTGAATTTAGGTAAACTGAATACAAGTGAGAACTTAATAAACATAATAATCATGCTGAGACCCATCTCTCGTCTTTCCAAAAGTGTCCAAAAACATTTCTCCCTCTTTTATTAGAAATACCAAAAACATTTTTCCTTCTTTTCCCTCGAAAAAAAAAGAGAAAACACTTTCATCTTTTCCAAAAAATGTCAAAAATATTTTCCTCCTTTTCCAAAAACAACAAATTTCCCTTTTTCTTTTTCAAAATGAATTCCAATTTTTCTCCTTCTCAGGTCGGTCACATACCCTTGGCCTGGCTCCCTATTGGCTTCGATCTTCAGTCGAACTGCCCTGAAGTTCTGTTAGTCCCCTTACTTCCTCCGAGTTCGAGACTCACACGCCTTCCGTGGAGAACACGGATCAAGTGCCGAATGTACATCCGGATTAGTTGACGGTTCTGGCTCAACTCACTACCAAAATTGACAACATTCAAACCGAGGTTCATGAGATGCAAAGAAACTGAGTTCCTGTCCCCGAAGATCCTGAGGTCATTTTCCCTCACGCCATGGGTCCGCCTGCACTCGAGCCTATCTGGATTTCTAAATAATACCATCATGCTCCACGTGCTCCTCTTGCAAATGGGCCACCACCAGCCCAGCTTCCTATGCCAAACCTTGCTCAGACGAGGGCTAATTTACGCGTAACTATTGATTCGAAAGAAGAAGAACTGAACAAGGTCAAGGAGGACCTCAAGATTCTAATCAAGAAATTCGACCAGGTCAGAATCTCTGGGAACTACATGGACTACACCCACATGTCTCCCTATCCTAAAGCCAGGTTACTAGAAAAATTCAAGATGCCCAATATCGAGAAGTTTGGAGGCAGTGGACCCCCGATCATTCATCTCCATAGCTATCACCGAGCTATGACTCTCCTAGGGGATTCAAAAGAAATAATGGCTCAAATGTTCCAGCAGACTTTGAAAGATAGCACCCTTCATTGGTCCCTATTACTTGAAGAATCCAGAATTCGCAGTTGGGAAGACATTACCCGGGAGTTCATGTCATAGTACAAGTACAACGAGGAGCTAGAGGTTACCCGTCGTGACTTAGAGCTAATTAAACAGAACCCCGGGGAATCGGTCAGCAACTTAATAGCAAGATGGAGAGAAAAAGCATATACCATAACCTATCGACCTTCCGAAGAAGAACAAGTCAGCATTGTGAAGAAGAACTTCCTACCCTATGTTTAAGCACAAATGGGAGGACAATAATACCCTCACTTCTGAGCCCTTAAAGATGAAGGATTAGAAATCGAAGAAGGTCTTACCAAGATAGAAGTTGAACCGAAGAAAACCTCTGGACAATTTGCTTCTAAAAAGTTTGAAAAGCCTGCTAGTACCCGCCTCTACTATCAACAACATTTCTTAGCCTGCCACTTCGTGGGCACCAGAAAGTTGCCCAAACCCAATCCGAAAGGAATATACCGACCTTCATGCTCCTCTCTCCAAAGTTTACTAGGCTCTCTTAAACCGAAACCTGATCAAACCCTTGGACCCTCATCCGTTACCAAATCCACTTCCAAAAAATTTCAAACCTGATGCCCATTGTGACTTTCACCAAACTGCTGGCCATACTACCGACCAATGTTTCCATTTCCAAAACACAATCTAAAGCCTGATTGACTGGGGTATCATCGGCCCACCAGCTAACCCTAAACCAAACACTACCCATAATCCACTCCTGAATCATGCAAACGCCATCTTCTTAGAAGAAGACTCAGAACTCTATCCATCTACCTAAATCATACCAAGTAAATCACCAGTCATACCCATACCAAACATGCCCATATTTCCTCTTACACCTTACAGCCTTGCCGATCAAACCTTATCACTCCTCACCAGAGCTTGTATCACTGTTCGTATCCATTCTAGAGGTAAAGACAGAATTATCAAAAGTGTTGAACCAACTCCTAGAATTCGGGTTGAAATTTCCTCCCAGATGACCATCGACTGTTAGGGATTCAATGGGTTGTTCTTAGAAGGTTGAAAATGGGCCCGTGAGTCAGACAACTGGGTAGTGCCAGCCGACGAAGTCAGTCTAGATGACCTGGTCCAGATCATGGCAGATTTGTTTCGACAGACTAGTGATAGCATATATGAGATGCTCAATGCTTTGAAATTACAAGGACACCTGGTCCCTTCAGTCATGCATTTCCCTGTCAAATGGGAAGAATTATACGAAGAGTCCATAAAAGTTGTAAAGTGTATTGACTTTGCATGGAAAGACAATATCATTGCCACCGGATGGGGGGATGATTCTGAGGATTTCGATGAAGAGCCATATTCAAGAAAGACTAGTCTGATAGCCAACCTATGCGGAGTGATATCATTCGAGGAGCTGCCAGGAGAGATCAACCAGGTAGCTGAGCAACCCGATATCGATGGATAAATAGGGTTACTATTGTTCCCCTCTTCCGTGAACCACATGACCAGGTCGGGAGACATTACCAGAACTCAAACTTACAACCATCAACAAGCAATAAAGGGAAATGTGTTGAGAATCTCCCTATGCCAGAAATGACTCAAAGAAAATTAGGTCCCTAACCAACTAAAGAAAACTCAAGCTAACATCACTCTGTAGGGACTTTTCATGTCTTACCAACTACACCGAAATTCCCTAATCAAGCTACTCACAAGACCCATAGTTCCTCCCTCAATCACGCCAGAAGAAGCAGAGAACCTAGTTGGATCCTTGACCTCTACTATAATGCTTTCCTTTTCTGAAGAGGAAATCCCAAGACTGGTCCCAATCACAATCATGCTCTTAATATTTCTTTCGAAGTCATGGGGAAAATCGTTCCTCTTTCTCTCGTCGACAATGGATCAGCTCTGAATGTGTGCCCACTAAGAACTCTAAATTTTTTGGGATTGAAGATGAGTGATCTCGCTCCAACTTCTGCTGCCGTATGTGCCTATGACAACACCTGTCGCGAAGTAATGGGATCTATCAAGCTTGTAATAGGGGTTGGTCCTATAAACCCCTTTAGGAAATTCCAAGTCATTGACATCCCAACCTGCTTCAATCTACTGCTTTGACGACCATGGCTCCACAACATCAAAGGGGTGTCTTCTTCCCTTCATCAAAAATTTAAATTCTTTACCAATGGGCAAGTTATCACCATCTTGGGAGACAGTGGCAACATCAAGAATGCAAGCACCAGTAATCCGGTATTTGAGATACAACACGGGGTGAACGATATGCTACTATCAGGCTTCTAAGTCGAACCACTCCTACTACTAGCAGGGGCTGACTTCAAAGATAGGGTTTGTGCAGAATACGATCCCCATGGAAACATCAATGTAATCCAAATGTTCAAGAACATGCACTGCATGCCCGGACTGGGGCTAGGGAAAAGACAACAAGGGATAACTTAACCTATTGTGTTGATAAAGGCATTCCTCCCTATGGTTTAGGGTATCAGCTGTCAGATGAAGAACTCAGATTGATCTATCAGCCTCGATTGAAGAGAAAGTTAAAATGCACTAAAAGAATCCCGGGAGATTCCCTAAATGGAAGATTCACCAGAGAGGGTGAAGATTTCACCTTTTGCGGCTTCCCTGGACCTTGGTATGGCCATGTAAACAAGAGGGTAAAACTAGGAATAAAGATCTTTTTTTCAAGATACCCATGGGACAAAAGTTTCCAGCACTATGTGCGACCACTCACTAAGGGGACCATAGCTTATACTAGGGATCTTGAGGGCTGTAACTCCGAAGACTCTTTTAACTTGTAGATACTGGGGTTGGCACTCTGCATGATCCACTTAGGTACTACATCATCCAATCCATACTTCCTCATCAAAGATGCTGATGCACCTCTTCTCAACTAGCATACTACACCTGTGCCGCCTGCTTATATTCAACCTAACTCGAATGTTTATCCCATTTCCCCTTTAGTTGTTTCCTCTCACTCTGATGTAATCGAGAACTCATATGATGAGGTTCTCAATGTTGTTTTTCCTATCAATGAAATAAACGAAGATTTTGAGTATCTTGTTGTGCGTTACATTAATTGTATTGATTCTAATCAAAGTCCTGATGATGATGACTTTGCAAATGAACAATTCTTAACTGATCTAAATAAGGTTAATAACATATAACCTCGTTCAAGTTAATGAAGATGAAACTGTTGTTATTAATCTCGGTTCTAGTAGCCAAATGCGCGATATTTGGATAGGGGCTACCCTTGATGAGCACAAGTGCACGCAAGTTGAAGAGATACTAAAGGAATTCGTAAATGTCTTTGCATGATCCTATAATGATATGCCCGACACCCTGAGATTGCACAACATGAGATCCCAACTCTCCCGGAATGTAAACCAGTCAAACAGAAGATGCGAAAACTCTGCACCAAATGGTCACTCAAAATGAAAGAAGAGGTAGTCAAGAAATTGAACGTGGGCGTCATTCGAGTAATTTAGTATCCCACATGGCTAGCTAATATCATGCACGTGACGAAATCAGGAGGGAAGGTCCGCATGTGTGTCGACTACCGAGACTTGAACAAGGCCTCTTCAAAGGATAATTACCCGCTACCCAACATCGATATGATTATGGACAATACAGCCAGTCACGCTCTCAAGTCATTCGTCGATGGGTTTTTCGGATATAATCATAATAAGATGCACCCTGATCATTAAGAGAAATCCGCATTCATCACCCCTTAAGGAACCTTTTACTACACTATCATGCCATTTGGTCTAAAAAATGTAGGGGCTACCTATCAAAGGGCTGCCAAAACCATTCTGCATGATCTAATACACAAGGAAGTCGAGGTCTATGTAGATGACATGATTATCTAGTCCAAGACTAGAGATGGTCATAGTTTTGCTCTCCAAAAATTCTTTGAACGACTGCGGCAGTACCAAATGCGGCTTAACCCACAAAAATGTGTCTTCGGCGTTACTAAAGGAAAAATCTTGGGATTCATGGTCAGTGAGAAAAGGATAAAGGTCGATCCTGCTAAGCTGAAAGCCATACTTGAGATGCCACCCCCTCGAACGGAGAAAGAAATATGAGGATTCCTTGGAAAATTACAATGCATCAGTCGATTCATTAGCCAATTGACTTTCACCTATGAACCCATATTCAAACTCCTCCGAAAGGATTCAACCAAGGTCTGGAACGAAGCTTGTCAAGAAGCCTTATACCAAATTAAGCAATACCTAACCCAACCTTCGGTGCCCATGCCACTGTAGCCTGATCTTCCCCTTACTCCTATACCTAACCATGACCGATACTGCTGTCGGGGCTTTATTAGCCCAATACCTTGAAGAAACCTGTAAGGAGAAAGCCAACTACTATGCCAGTCGAAAATTGGTCGGTTACGAAGTTAACTACATCGCCTAGGAAAAAGAATCTGTTGCTCTTGTGTGGGTTACCCAAAAGTTATGGCACTATATGCTCGCCTTCTCCATCGAACTCGTATCCCGAATGGATCCCATCAAGTACCTACTCGAGAAGCTCTCCCTATCCAGCCAAATGGCCCGTTGGTTGATGCTTCTAGCCGAGTTTGATATCACCTATGTCACACAGAAAGCCATGAAAGGAAGATCCATCTCTGATTACCTTGCTGACTACCTTATGGAAGAAGCCGATGTCTGGATTTTCAAATTCCCAAATAAGAATATCCTTTGTGCCTCCTAAGAAGATCTTCGATGGAAAATGTTCTTTAACGACGCTGCCAACAAAAAAGGATATGGCATTGGAATCCTCCTAATTGCCCCTGATAACTCCCACACTCCCATTGCAATCAAATTGGATTTCCCCTACACTAACAACATGAAAAATACGAGGCATGAATGGTAGGCCTCAAAGTTGCCCTCAAGAAAGGAATCCGATTCCTTGATATCTACATGGATTCAACCCTCATCATTGATCAAGTACTTAGGAAATGGAAATTCAAGGATGAGAAACTCTTACCCTTCCATTCCCACCTTGAAGAACTAGTTTTCCAATTCCAAGAAATCACCTTCCACTACCTGCTCTGAGCAAAAAATAACCTGGATGATGCCCTTGCCACCTTAGCTTCCATGATTGGCAAGCCCAAAGGAATATAAATCTCCCCTTTCCTTGTTCAGAAATAAGACAAACCAACCCACTGCTACCACATCGAGCTCAGCACGGAGGAAGAACCCAAAATAGCCAACTACTGGTACTATGATATTTGGTGCCTCCTTAAACACGGTAGGTATCCCCAAGGATCTGACAAGAAAGATTGAGCAACTCTCTGCAGACTGGTCGCCCAGTACACTCTCTGTGATAAAGTACTGTTTAAGAGAAACTTCGATGAAACCCATTTACACTGCATTGCATAGGCTGACATTGAAGAAATGATACAGAAAATCCATAGCGGGGAATGTGGTCCCCACATGAACGTCCATATCCTCGCCAAAAGGATCATTCAATAAGGATACTAATGAACTACCATGGTTCAGGACTGCACAAACAACATTCGAATATGTCTCAAATGCCAACAGTTCTCCAACCTACAACATCTGCCTCTGCGAGAACTGTAACATGACTTCTCCCTGGCTGTTTTCCACATGGGGCATCGACATCATAAGGAAAGTTACACCGAAATCATCCGATGGACATGAGTTCATCCTAGTCGCTATTGACTACTTCACCAAATGGGTCGAAGTCGAGTCATACGCAGTTCTGAATGCCAAGAAAATGGCCAAATTATCTGTCGACATGGGGTACCACACGAGCTGGTATCAGACAATGGGTTACATTTTGAGGCGAAAGTTACGGAGGTGGTCGACGAGTATGGAATTCAGAGACACAAATCCTCTCCATACCGACCTCAAGCCCACGGGGCGATCGAAGAAGTCAATAAGAATCTCAAAGCTTTCATCAGCAAGATGACCGAGAGTTATCGAGATTGGGCCGATAAAATCCCTTATGCCCTCTGGGACTACCGCACTTCAGTTCAAACCTCTACTGGGTTATCCCTTACTCTTTAGTCTACGACATGGAAGCAGTCCTACTCGTGGAGTTGGAAACACCCTCGCTGCGTGTCATGCTTGAAAGCAAAGTCAACGAGGAAGACTGGGACCAAAGCTGTCTTGAGGAGCTGTCCCTCTTAGATAAGGGGAGATTAAAAGTTCTATATCACATACAAGGGTATCATCACCGTATAGCGCGATCCTTCAATAAGATAGTTAAGGACTCCGGTGTCCGAGAAGGGGAATTAGCCCTCAAAGAAATAGTAGAGCCCATATGGGACCCTATAGGGAAATTTAAGCCAAATTGGAGCAGCCCCTACAATGTGAATAAGATCCCGTCAAGAGGCACCGTTGTGCTCACTGACCTCGACGAAGAAGAAATGGCGCATCTAGTCAACCTGGACCGTCTCAAGAAATTCTACCCCCAGTTCGAAATCTTAACGCGGTATGACTCTTACCATCTCCCTTCTATTCTTGAAAAAAACTCTTCTTTTCCCCTACCCAGAACTATGTGGCCCTGATCTTCTAAAAACATTTTCAAAAATGAATTTCAAAACCCTCAGAGGTACGTAGGCAGCTCATTCTCTTCACATGAGCGGCCCCCTGCTTTCTTTTTCACAAAAGACTATTCTTTTCTTATCCCCGAGAATAACAGTTCATTTTAACATATACATGAACAAAAGGATTATGTATGCCTTAGCGATTGGTATGGATAATTCAAAATGCAAAAAGTCATCAAGAGGCACAACTAGATGATCAAAAACTTATTTATTTCATTATTTGAAATTTTCATACAATTACATCGGCATAAGGAGTCAAACGACTTCCCTTGCTAGCACCTACTAAAAAAATAGATAATAAAAAAAACCCATTACTCCTGAAAATCAGCTTCCAAATATTCCCACAAAACCACACCCATTACAAAAAGCTTTCCAAAGCCCTACCCGCAGCTGCTAGAGGAACCAGCACCATCATCACCTACATCCTGGGCTCCCCAGACCTCCTCTGCCTAAATGGAGTATCACAGATGCTCCATAGAGCGATAATCCCAGACTACCTTGGGGTAGACCACAATGCCTCCCTCTATGGTGTCAAATATGGCAAACCACATTTGACCAGTCTCTAGAGCCAGCATCCTGGCCACTACCTTCTTCCACAACCATTTTATGTAGTCCCCAGAGACATATTAGACTCGCCCAGTAGGCTGAGAAGGACAGGTCGATGGATGATATTCTCCCACAGAGAACTAAGCTACATGCGCATACACTCTGTCAGGTCCTCTACAAGAAAGAAGTTTGGTGTTTGCGGCGATGGACCGATTTTCTCCCAACCAAATTAGCGCAGCAGTCGCCAGGAAAAGTTAAAAGAGGTCTGCCTGAGGACTACTAACAGGACATATTGGTACTCCTCGAGTTCCAGAATGGGCAGCATCTCCCTCACCAAGGCACAAACCAGTGTAAGCGTCGAGCTCGTGCTTTACAAACCAGATCCCTCAACTTTCAATGTCCAGGCCTACGCTAATGAAATAGCATGAGAAGAAGTTTGGCACCTCCGGTAAAGTATACTCGGGTGGGACCGCCATATGAAACCTCTTTAATAGCCACATAAACAACATTACAAGGCTACCCCTCATAAAGTCAGAACGACCCTCTCGCCAAGCATCCAGGCCATTCAAGATCTCCTCCAGTATCACCGCCGCAGGATTGCGATGGTATGATATCCAATAAATAATAGCAACCTATTGGGGGTCCACCAGCGTCTCCCCAGTCACCAATAGAACTTTTGAAACAAGGCCTAAGATAATGGTCCCGGCATATCTAGCATCACCCACGTCCTGCGAATGCACGGGCTGCAACACCACAGGAAGGGAAATCATTTCCCTCGTAACCAATGGCCTGGCCGCCGAAGGCGAAATATGAAGAAGTCCAGCTAGCAGTTCCCTGGGAGAACGGGAAAATTCAGGCAAAGATGCAACAACACTAGGATTTATCTCCAGCATGGTAGAAAATTCCTCGTAGGTAGGACAAATCTCATCCAACCCAAAGCGAAAGACATGGTCCTCGAGATACCAAAACTCGACAGCTGCCATGAGCATGTTCCATCAACGGGCCGATTGCGCCACGAAGAGACTCGCCGCATTTGGAAGGCATCATAATCGACATTATAAGAACACATTGCTTCCAAGACTTCGAGGTAGTTGGCGAAATCAATACTATCAGGGAGAGCCATCTTGCAAAAAGATAATAAGCAAGTAAGAATGTAAAAAAGAAAGAAAGAAAGAAAATGAAAGTGTGTGGAGGAAAGCCCATTGAAATCCCCTTTTATAGTTGGAAACTCTCAAACAAGGACAAAGAACCCTGCAGAAATCGGAGTAAAACTTGCCCCACCAAGTACCAAGCAATTAAAGAAAGTGTAATCAAAACCTTGGATTGATTGGATGGGACTGAGATGCCAATAGGCAGGACAGGGGTTATGCTGATCGGCAACCCCCTATTCTAGGAAAATTCCCTTTTTCCTCTTTTGTCAAATTCAAAAAACCAACAAAAATAATTTTTATCTTAAGGAAATTCCGAATTTTCTTTATACTTATACTTATACTTTTACTAATCTCATTTTGAATAAAATCCTTCTCAAATCAATTTTTAAAATTCTTTTTACGGTCTCAGCAGCAAAGTAAAAAGAGCATGTGCATTAATCACTAAATCAAAGACCATTAACAAAAAACTTCATTCTTCAGTTGCATATATTTTGTTGTATACCTTAACATTTTGCAGGGAAAGAAAAAGAAGAAAAATAATGGGACAACTCGCATTCTCTCTCTCTCACTCTTACTTTCTCTTTCCCTCTTTCTCTCTCTCTCTCTCTCTCTATCTATCTCTCTCTCTCTCTCTCTCTAAGATCCCCCAGCCATACGGCGCACCCTCTTCCCCCTGCAGCGGGACGATGTGCCCCTTCCAGAGCTAGATCCTTCCTCAGAAGAGGTAGACCACACCAAGCAAGAAGGCACTGGAACCGACTCACGAATATGAGCGGTCGCTGAAGATATTCAGTCCTTGATGTCCTTTAGCTAGGTGGTCGAAACACTGATATGCTGGGAGGAGGAATGGAAAAGACCAAATCAGTCAAGCATGAGGAAAAAGAAAGAATTAAGGAAATAAAAAAGACATACCGCAGGCCTAAGGACCTCCTCCGTCAGACCCAACTCCTCCGGGTCCATTGCATGAGAATGATGTTGTAGATGCACAGACCCCCCATTAGCTCGCCGACGATTGTAACTAGGGAATGCAGCCGCACAAAAGAAGGCCCTGACGTCGTCACTGTCGCCGCGGACATGGTTGCACCACCTGCACTATGAGAGGACCCTACCTGGTGATTCGAGCCCGCCCTAGGGAGAGGCATCACATTATAAATGCGAGGGGGCATCAGCCAACTTGAGACGAAGTCCAGATAGTTATACATCACTGCTATGTTAGTGTACAGAGAGTATGGCTCTCTCATCATCGCTGCCACCCGGGCATCATTAGACATCTCCCCCACACGTCTCATGAACATAGGGGCCTCTCCGGTGGCACCGCAACCTCGTCCTCAACAATTTGCTAGACTACCCTCTCCCCAAGATACGAGGAGTAGCCGAACTCATGCGCCAGTAGGTGCCATATTTGTCCATGTCCCCGAGTCACACTGGTGTGCTGAATAGACGTCCCCCAGGGATAAAAGGTCACCTATAAATCCCCAGCAAAAGCAAAGAATCAGTATCAATTAAAGATCATCAAAGGAAAATAACAGTCTCAAGACAAAAGAATGCTTACCCGCTCGCTCATCGGGCCATTCAAGACCTGATGCACTGTCTCCAGAGAAAGATTCTTCTTCGATTGTCGGTTGGATCTCCACCATTGGAACATCCAGAAGAAGTCCCCCACAGAGTCATCCTTCAAATAAATCAGTTCGGTGTTCAACCCAATTACCTCGCAGAACCACGTCTGCAAAGGATAAGGATCAGCATTCAAGAAATAAAAAAGAAGTGCATGAATGGAAAATGCGGATGCATAAAGGAAAATGCCCAAAATAAAGAATACCTCTAGAAGATACGTGGCCCTAGTACCGGTTGAATGCATCCAAAGAATAATAAAGGGTCGCCAAAGTTAGGCTCCCCAATCATACAAGCGAATGCACAAAAAACACCCTCAAAAAAGGAAAAAACCACAAGTGGACGACGTCGCCACTCGTCGCCACCAGAAAACCTCCCAACACCAACAAGATAAACAAGTGGGCCATATGACGCACCTTTTTCCCATCGTTCTCCTCAACCCTTCTCCTCAGCAAAAGCTCCCTCAAAGAGGACAAGCGGAGAGAAGCTCCATAAACCACCCTCTCCACGTCATCCAGAGCCGCCGTCACCGCCTCCGGCTTCACCCGCAGCATCCTGTTCCCCTCAATCTGGGCACCCTCGCAATCCATCCCCAGCAACTGCTGAACATCAATAGGAGTCACCGTCATCTCCTTGAAGCCAAAATGGAAGGTGTGGGTAGTGTCCCACCACCTCTCTCCCAAAACACATAGAACCACAGTGGAGCAGGGCGTCTCATCTAAAGCCTTAAGCCCATAGAGGACATTAATCCAGTGCACTACAGCAGGAAGATGCTCCCAAACATCCTTAAGCCCCATCGTACCACGGGAACGAATAGTCTCTTCTGCTATAAGCCTCTGCAAATCGTCCTAGCATCCGAAATGGCTGACTTCTCAAGCAATGGAACCCATATGACAGGGGTTAATGCCGATGACTGGGCAGGGTTAGACTGGAGGGCTAGGGTGGACCTCGCATTGGGTAGCAAGAACTCTTTTGATTCGTTTGAGCTGGTGGTGGATGGTCAGGTTTTTCTGCATGATCCTTCGCATCATCGCTCTCAAGGGTGGTGAACCCTAGTGGCTATGTAAGTATTTCATGACTCGTACAAAAGGTCCAAAAAAATAGCAGAAAATCCCAAAAAATTCCTAAAATTTCCAAATCCATTCTAGCACCTTAGTCACCTAGGAAAACATCTTTTACACCCCCAGCGGAATTCTAGAGAATCATTCTCCCCAACAACATCTCTAAAGGACATTCCAAATTTTTCCCCAGCTATAAATCCTCAAATCATTCACCATTCCCTAGCGGAACCTAAAATCCAATCCTCATCCCTAGTGGAGTCCCCAAATTTCTAGATGGAAATGAACCTCTTTTAGGTCAGAATTGACCTCGGTCTTAGATCGTAACATCAGTTAGGTCAGAATTGACATCGGTCCTCAGTCGTCACCTTTGTTAGGTCGGAATTGACCTCGATCTTGGATCATCACCTCAGTTAGGTCCGAATTGACCTCGATCCTCGGTCGTCACCTCTCTTAGGTCAAAATTGACGTCCGTCTTCGATTGTCACCTCAGTTAGGTCAGAATTGATCTTGGTCTTGGATTGTCACCTTTTTTAGGTCAGAATTGACCTCAATTCTCGATTGTCACATATGTTAGGTCAGATTGACCTCGGTCCTAAGTTGTCACGTCTGTTAGGTCAGAATTGACCTCGGTCTTGGATTATCACCTCGATTAGGTCAGAATTGACCTCGGTCCTCGGTCGTCACCTCTCTTAGGTCGGAATTGACCTCGATCTTGGATCGTCACCTCAATTAGGTTAGAATTGATCTCGATCTTGGGTCGTCACCTCTTTTAGGTTAGAATTGACCTCGGTTCTCGATTGTCACATCTATTAGGTCAGAATTGACCTCAGTCCTAGATCATCACCTCTGTTAGGTCAGAATTGACCCCAGTCTTGGAATTTCACCTCAATTAGGTCAGAATTGACCTCGTCCTCAGTCGTCACCTCTCTTATGTCAGAATTGACCTCGATCTTGGATCGTCAACTCAGTTAGGTCAGAATTGATCTCGATCTTGGATTGTTAACTCTTTTAGGTCAGAATTGACCTCGGTTCTCGATTGTCACATCTGTTAGGTCAGATTGACCTCGGTCCTAAGTTGTCACCTCAGTTAGGTCATAATTGACGTCGGTCTTGGATTGTCACCTCGATTAGGTCAGAATTGACCTAAATCTTGGATCGTCACCTCAATTAGGTCATAATTGATCTCGGTCTTGGGTCGTCACCTCTTTTAGGTTAGAATTGACCTCGATTCTTGATTGTCACGTCTGTTAGGTCAGAATTGACCTCGGTCGTCACCTCTGTTAGGTCAGAATTGACCTCGATCTTGGATCGTTATCTCAGTTAGGTCAGAATTGACCTCGGTCCTCAGTCTTCACCTCTTTTAGGTCAGAATTGATCTCGATCTTGGATCGTCACCTATTTTAGATCAGAATTGATCTCGGTCCTCGATCGTCACCTCTTTTAGGTCAAAATTGACATCCATCTTGGATCGTCACCTCTTTTAGGTTAGAATTGACCTCGGTCCTCGATCATCACCTCAGTTAGGTCAAAATTGACCTCGATCCTCTGAATCGGTCATCTTGATCCCTTCGGTCCACATAATTGACCTCCCTCCATCATGTGGTGTCCATTCGATGGCCATCACTTATTCCAAGCTCAATTGTAGAGGGGCTCTATAGACACCACATTATAGGACCACCTAAGTCTCTCCTGATACTCCTAGCACTCCCCCTTTCACCCGCAAATCTAGGTCACATTTTAAGTACCGATCTAGAGGCCATTGGGCATCACCGAGCCCCATTTGACTCCGATCAACTCTATACTAAGAGCAAAGCACTTTGAATCTTTGAAGGGCTCCGAATACCCTTTCCAACGATCCACCTCGTTCACAAATCGACATAATGGTTCAGAAAAACGGACCATTTCACCACCGAAAATTGTCTCAAAGGCCATCGGACGCTTCGAGGCCCCGAATTGACCCCAATAAACTTCATCATCAAAGATAAATCTCTTTGAATATTCAAAGGGAACTAAAATCCCTTTCCAACGGTGCCATCCCGTGCACAAAATAGCATTACCGTTCGGATGAACGATCAGTTTTCCCCCGAAAATAGATCCGAGGGCTCCCGAACTTCGTTTGAACAAAGTTAACTCTTCATCTCGCATGAGGCTGAATGAATATCCTAAGGGCACTGAATACCATTTTTAACGATCCGCCCTGTGTGCGATTCTGACCTACGGTACGGACGAACGATCCGTTTTACTCCTATAGGTCACCGGATGCTTCCGGGCCCTGTTTGACTAAGGTCAACTTTTTAAACCGAGCAAAACTCTTTAGAATGTTGAAGTACATCTCCTAACCTTTCCAATGGTCCACCCCGTGCACAATTCAGACTAACCATACGGACGAACGATCCGTTTATGTCCGACGACCTCCCGTTCAAAGGACCGACTTGAGCTTCCGAGCAACATTTGACCCAAAGTCAACTCCTGGACCCAAAAGAGTTACAAGGGACTCTTGAAGGCCTCTAAAACACCTTTCTAACGGTAAGCCCCATGGGCAATTCGGATCAACGATTTGTGCGCTACGATCATTTTTCCAAAAAAGTCCGCACAAGACTGCCAATTGGCAGGTCCTGAACCTTGCCTATCGACACAGTGTCAAGGGTGACCTGTCGATTGGCACACCCTGGGGTTGTCCGATCATCACCCCCTTTTTCCCCATAGATAAGGGACATGACCTCACTCCCAAGACACACAACATATCCGTCAGCATCAGTGATCTCAACAACATTCTCTCAAAATCAACGAAGTTCCGTATGAGAAGTTCCATTCAAGCCAAATACCCATCCCTTTCGCACCTTGGCAAATATCCTTCTCTCTCATCAGTATTCATCAACATTCAAATGAGTTCATCCAAGATCCAAACTTAACCTCCAAGGAAGGTCCAATTCCTTCTCCCTCTCTTTTAAATCTCTTGTTTTTGCATAAGTTACTTTAGATTTATAATCTAGTTTCATTTTAGTTCATACATATTAACATCTATGTTTTTATTAGTATATTTCACATACTTTATCTTCCATAAAAAAATCCCAAAGAAAATAAAACAGGGTTATACGTTAGGCATGCACAATATATGAGAGGTGAGAATTCTCGAGCGAGAGCCCGGGAAGCTAACATGTACATAATAATTGCTTAATTGCACTCGTTATGCACTTGCTATTTTAAAAATCTTTTACAATTGGGCTCTGACTCGTTTCCTTGCATATTCTCTTCTCTATTGTATCTTGTACATCAGGTGTCCAGTATTAGTGATGCTGGTATAGAATATGGATGTCTCGACAGATTATAGTTCCTACTGGGGATGCAGACTTTGTTTAGACGTTTCCAAGCTATTGATTCATACATCTACAACATTTACTTTCATTTAGGGAATGTCGCCCAGGATTCAAGAGGTTGTAATTATTTATGTCAGTATTGTGGATATCAATTTTATGTGGTAATAATATATTTTAACTGGAGAGTTATTTCGATCACATTTATTCTTCTTATATGTATTTCAGTTGTGATGTGATGTTGATTATTATTATTTCGTATTGTGGAATATTTTAATTCAATTAAAAATGGAAAAGTTTTGACACTAGCTCAATTAATTATTAGGTGAATTAATAAAGAAATTATTTTTTGACAGTGATGCTGAGAATGAACCAACTGGATATTCAGATTTAATTTAATTAAGGACTAATCACTCGATATTTAATTAGCTGGGGTGTCACATTAGATCCTCATAAAGTACCGGATGAAGATTAATGCAAGTAAATTTTCATTCGATGTCTTGGGCTATCTAGTAAGCAAAAGAGGAATCAAGGCCAATCCCATGTTTTCCATTGCTTCCAACAAAGCCCCTCTCTCCTTTTCATTCGATATTCTGATTTAATGCTATGTTATCTAGTAAGTAAATTTTCATTCGATATTCTGATTTAATGCTATGTTTTCCATTGCTTCCAACAAAGCCCCTGGGCCTGATGGCTATAGTGCTGGCTTCTTTAAGAAAAATTGGGATGTTGTGGGTGATGATGTGATAGCTGCTGCTCTTCATTTCTTCAACCATAGCTACATGCCCAGGCAGTGGAATAGTACCTCTCTTGCCTTGATCCCCAAAACTCCTAACCCAAACACTATGGCTGATTTTAGACCTATAGCCTGCTGCAACACTATCTATAAGTGCATTTCTAAGATTCTCACCCTTAGACTTAAACCTCTAATGCCTCTCCTCATTAACAATAGTCAAGCTGCCTTTGTTCATGGGAGATCCATTACTGATAATATCCTGCTGCTACAAGAGCTTATGAGAAACTACCATAGGGACTCAAGCCCCCCAAGGTGCACAGTTAAGATTGACATCATGAAGGCTTATGACTCTGTGGACTGGGATTTTCTTCTTGATATTCTGGCCCAAATTAACATCCCTACCAGATTTATTTCTTGGATTAAAGCTTGTATCTCCTCTGTTTGGTACTCTATCAGTATGAATGGGTCCCTGAATGGGTTCTTTGAAGGCAAAAGGGGGTTGAGACAAGGGGATCCCCTCTCTCCTTTTCTTTTCCTTATTGTTATGGAGGCTCTGTCTTGTACTCTTGATAAACACACTTGTAGGACATCTTTTACTTTTCATCCCAAGTGCAAAGAGGATAAAATCAATCATTTGTGTTTTGCTGATGACCTGGTGGTGTTTTGCAGTGGTGATATTTCCTCTGTTCAGTGTATCAAGGATTCTCTTACTGAATTTACTGGAATCAGTGGGCTTTCACCCAATCTCTCCAAAAGTAACTTCTACTGTTCTGGAGTTAATACTGATTCTATCAATGCTATGTCCTCTGCCCTGGGTTTCTCACATCAACAACCCCCTTTCAAGTACTTAGGTGTTCCCCTCATCTCAACCAGACTCAAGCATGGGGATTGTATGGTTCTTATTGATAATATCACAAACAAGGTCAAGAGCTGGACCACTAGATTTTTGAGCTATGCAGGTAGGCTACAGCTTGCTACCTCTGTTTTGTTTAGCTCCCAAATCTACTGGTCTTCTATCTTTATTTTGCCTAAAAGTGTGGTCAGGGCTATTGAGCAATGTATTAGAGACTTCATTTGGTCTGGTCCTGAGCTCAAGCACAGTGGTGCTAAAGTAACATGGGATGATGTGTGCATGCCGAAAAAGGAGGGAGGGTTGGGGATAAAAAGCTTGACTCAATGGAACAAGGCTGCAATTATGAAAAACCTTTGGAACCTTTCAATAAGAAGGATAGTCTTTGGGTCAAATGGTGTCATACCTATAAAATTAAAGGTAGAAGCATATGGGCAATCCCCATTCCTCAAGACTCTTCTTGGAGTTGGAGGAAAATTCTCAAAGCTAGAGAGGATTGTAGACTTTTGTTTAAGGTTAATATTGGCAATGGTAGGAATACCTTTATGTGGCATGATAATTGGCACCATCTTGGCCCTCTTCAACCTCTGTTTGGGGACAGAACTATTTATGATGCAGCTAGCAACTCCAAGGCTATGGTCTCTGACTTCATTAATGGGTTCACTTGGAGATGGCCTGCTTCCACTACGTGGGAATTGAATGACATCAAGAACTCTCCCCTGCCTCCTATTTATCCGTTGACCACTGATAAGGTGACTTGGGCTCCTAATAGGACTGGTAACTTCTCCATTTCCTCATCATATGTCTCCATCTGTCCTAGGGGCAATGAGGTTCATTGGCATGGGTTAGTTTGGAACAAGGTGTGTATTCCCAAGTGTTCTTTTATTCTCTGGCTTGCTTGCCGTAAGGCTTTAGTGACTAAAGATAAGCTCATGGATTGGGGGCTTGTTGATAATAATACTTGTATGCTGTGCAACTCGGGCATTGAGACTATCAAGCACATTTTAATGGATTGCCCTTATTCCAAAACTGTTTGGGATGAGGTTCTATTTCGTAACCAGTCTTATAGAGTTGTAGAGAGTTGGGAGAATGAGTTAAGAAGAGCTGCTGTTGATAGTAAAGGGGGGAACCTTAATTCTAAGATTAAAACCACCACCTTCTCTGCCACTATCTACTGTCTCTGGCATGAAAGGAATTGCAGACTTCACGATAAGGGCCATTCTACTGCAAACAAGGTGATAAGGAACATTGAGGAGATGGTGCAAGGTAAGACTACCAGATGGAAGAAGGTTCGAAGATCCTATGCCAATTGGATGACGTGTAACTTATGGGGATTACCCAATTCTCTTATGTATGACTAAGTGTTGTGTTTGTGGTCTCTAGAAGCCTGTTTCTAGTTGACCCTCTGGCCTTTTGGCTTTGTATAATGGTTCTCTGTTTCTAATACATTTAATTACCGAAAAAAAAAGGCCAATCCAGATGAGATTGACGCTATAACTAGAGTCCAGCCTCCACAGACGTTGTGAGATGTTCAAAAGCTCACTGGTATGCTCGGGGCACTCAATCACTTCATCTCCAAGTCTGCGAAACGCTTTCGACCATTCTTCTAGCCGCTCAAGAAGGATACAAGCCTCATATGGAATAATGATTGTTTGAGAGATTCATAGGAAATCAAGTCATACCTTAGCAAACCACCCCTGTTGGTAATTCCAAATGATAAAGACCCAGTTTGTCTTTACCTTGCAGTGCAGATCACGCTGTAAGCTCTGCTCTTGTATGTGAGAAGGAGAGAAGTCAGCACTCGATTTATTACACTAGCAATACACTTATGGATGTAGAATAATGGTACCTGCCTCTATAAAAACTTGCCTATGCCACTGGTGGTGACCTCGAGGAAGCTGAAACATTACTTCGAAAAGCCGACCTCTCCAGATGACTTTCAAATTGGTTAGTAGAACTTAGGAGATTCGATATCCACTTTCAAAAAAGAACAACGATTAAGGGACAATTCCTAGCGGACTTCATTACTGAATTCACATGTGACCACCCAGTCGACCAATTGAGAATGGAGCAATCAGCACATGAGGAAGCATAGTCTAAGTACTGGACGAGGAGATGGACACACTAGTTAATGATAACACTGATATGTCAGGACTACAGGAGATGTCACAAGAGGAGACTACCCCATCTCCACAAGGCATTATGCTAAAGGTGAAAGCCATTGATGAAATGGATAGAAACCTGTCGAACACTGACCTTAATAGCAAGTCATCTTCCAAGAAGAAGAAGCAGAAGAAGAAAGGCAATGCTAGTTTAGTGAAACCACAACTAGAGCTAAAGAGGGGTGGCGGTAACCCTAAACCAAGATGATCAAGCTAGCTTCATGGAACATTAGGGGTCTAAACTCCCCTCACAAGCAGGATGAAGTTAAGAAAACTATTAGAGACAATGATATTGCACTTATAGGATTGATGGAGACAAAAGTGAGGCTTAACCATATGAATGTTATTAAGAATAATTATTTTTTTAACTGGAATATGTGTCATAATTGGCCAGATAATTGTGATGTGGCTAAGGTCATTATCACTTGGAACCCTAATGCATTTGATGTGGAAGTTTGTGACCTCCACCATTAAGCTATCTTATGCAAGATCAAAGTCGTGAGATCATACAAGATGTTTTTTGCCACGTTTGTCTATGGCCATAACTTACCTGCCAATAGAATTACATTATGGGATTTCCTCGAAAGAAATTTCATTACAACTCTCAATCAGGCATGGATCATATTAGGGGATTTTAATGTTGTGAGAAGACAGGAGGAGAAAAAGAGCCAGATTGGGATTAATTTCAGAGTTGTGGAAGACTTCAACATCTGCATTGAGGACATCGAAGTTGAGGATATTAATTCCACTGGTGTGTGGTTTTCATGGTCTAACAAAAGTGGGGGGACTACATGTGTGCAAACAAGGATTGGCAGAGTCCTCCAAAACTCGTCTTGGAGTACCTCATTCCCTGATAGCCAAGCTAATTACCTTTGTCATGGTATCTCTGACCACAACCCTATCATAATTACCTTCCCGCCTCATATGAACACCAAACCTAAACCTTTCAAGTTCTATAATTTTTGGATGAAGCGTAAAACATTCATGGACACCCTCACGGACGGAGTCTTGGCAGGAAGATTGTAGTGGGAATCCCATGTTTAACCTCTCTTCTAAGCTTAGAAGACTGAATCCCCTTCTCCGAAGCCTGAACAAGAAATTTTACTCTAATATTTCTGCTAGAGTTGATGAGGCAAAGACTCTCCTTAATTAGGTGCAATCTAACCTGGACAATGATGGTAGTAATTATGAGCTGAGAAGGGAGGAGACTGAGCTTTCTGGCTACTACAACCAACTGAGAAATAATGAGGAATCCTTTTTCAAACAAAAAGCAAGAATTAACTTGCTCAACTTGGGGGCATGAACACCTCCTTCTTCCATAAAAGTGTTAACCTTAACTGTGCTAGGAAGAAAATCCTCATGATTCAGAATTCCAACGACCTTGTCATTGATGATAGTGAGGTTGTAGCTAATGAAGCTATTAACTATTTCTAAAACTTATTCTCTGTTGATGATGTGAACAAATACATGCCCTTTAACATTAAGAACGCGATGGTTATAAAGTTTACTCACAATCAGTGTGATGGCATCACTTCCATCCCGTCAAATGAAGAAATTAAAAAGGCTATGTTCTCTATTGGTTCTAATAAAGCACACGGACCTGGTGGATTCAATGTTGCGTTCTTCAAGCTGAACTGGTATGTTGTTGAGAATGATGTGACCAAGGATGTAAAGCACTTCTTTATCAACTATAAAATGCCTAGGCAGTGGAATTGTGCCATCCTTTCCCTCATTCCAAAGACTTATAACACCACTTCCATGAGAGACTTTAGACCAATTGCCTGCTGGAATACTATCTATAAGTGCATCTCTAAAATATTAGCTTCCAGGATTATGCCCCTCATGAACCACCTCATAAGTGATAGACAAGTTGGCTTTGTTAGGAGGAGATCCTTTGCTGATAATGTCCTATTACTTCAAGATCTCATGAGGAGCTATCATAGAGTCAATGGTGTGGCTAGATGAGCTATCAAAGTGGAGATTATGAAGGCTTACGACATTGAGAGCTAGGAGTTTCTTTTGGAAGTCTTGAAGTAGGTCAGGTTTCCTCATATCATAATCACTTGGATTAAGGAGTGTGTGTCCACTGCATGGTACTCCATTGTTCTCAATGGAGACCAGGGTTTCTTTAAGGGGTCTAGAGGCCTTAGAAAAGGTGATCCTATATCCCCTTATCTTTTTCTTTTGGCTATGGAGAGTTTTTCTTGCATTCTTGACCAGCATTGCAACAACATGAGCTTTAAGTTCCACCGTAAATGTAAGGAAATTGGGTACAACCACCTGTGATTTGCTGATGGCGTGATGATTTTCTACGCGTGTGTGTGTTGGGGGGTGAGAATTCAATTGACTGTATCAACCATGCTATTGAGGAGTTTTCTTTTCTCTCTGGGCTTTGTCCTAATATTTAGAAAATCAACATTTACTGCGGGGGGAATGGATGATCTACACGCCCAGGCTTTGGATGACAAAATTGGCTTCCAATTAATGAAGCCTCCATTCTGATACCTCGGAGTGCCATTGATCTCTACCAGACTTAAGAATGAGGATTGCATGGATCTCATCACTAATCTTACTACGAGGATTAGAAGTTGGACTGATAAGCTACTCAGCTGTACTGGCAGACTCCATCTTGCTCTCTCAATTCTGTTTAGTTTACAAGTGTATTGGGTCAGTCTTTTCATCATGCCCAAAGGGGTCATTAAGGCTATTGATCAACTGATTAGAGACTTCATCTGGCATGGTTCTAACTTGAAGCATAGTGGGCAAAAGTGGCATGGAATAAGGTTTGCAAACCTAAATCTAAGGGGGGTCTCGGGATAAAATGCATTGAAGAGTGGAACAAGGCTGCTATGATGAAATATATATAGAATATCTGCAATAATAAGGAGAGTCTTTAGGTGAAATGGCGTCACGTGTACAAAATCAAAAGAAGGAGCTTCTGGGCACTTACTATCCCTAGTGATTGCTCATAGACATGGAGGAAAATTCTGAAAATGAGGAGAGAAAGTAGACCTCTCATTAAGTCTATCATTGGTAAAGGCAACAACACTTTTATGTGGCATGATAATTGGCATCCTCTTAGCCATCTATAACCTTTGTTTAGGGACATGACCATTTATGACACAGCCAACGACTCTTATGCCAAGGTGTCTGACTTCATTTGTGGTACTAATTGGAGTTGGCCTTCCACCATTAACATGGGAACTCAATGACAGCCAGGCTGGCACTCTACCAGTTATTTCGCATCATAAGGATAAGTTAACTTGGGTACCCTCTACCAAATTCGATATTCACCACTCAGTTTGTCTATAAGGCTCTTTGCAGTCACAACTCCTATGTGGAATGGGCTAAATTGGTGTGGAACCGTGCCAACATTCCTAAATGCTCTTTCATTTCTTGGTTGGCCTGCAGAAGAAGGCTTATTACCAAGGATAAACCGATGAATTGGGGGATAGTGGAAACAATAGTTGCATCTTATGCACTGATGGGACTGAAACACTATCTCACATCCTTGTTGATTGCCCATACTCTAAGGAGGTGTGGATGGAGGTTCTTTGCAGAAACTAATGCTACGGGACCATGGGGACTTGGGAGAGGGAGCTGGAGATGGATGTGGTGTATGCTAACAGAAATAAGCTCATCAACAAAGTCATAACTCTATCTTTCACTACTACCTCTATTGTATTTAGATGGAAAGGAATGGCAAGCTTCACAACAGAGGGGTTAGATCTCCTGTCCAGCTCATGAGTGAGATTAATAATATGATCAAGATCAAGATCAGTACATGGATGAACACTAGCAAAAGCTACACCAACTGGATGGTCTGCAACCAATGGGGGCTTCCTGAGTCCATGATGTACCTTTAATATATTTTATTTTCCTCCCCGCTGCTAGATTGTGTTAACCTTGCTTGGGGGGGTATTTTATCTTGTTGTTGGGGGGGGGGGGGTCCCATCTCTTGTTTTCTAGCCTCTTGGCTTGGTGATTCTTATCACCTTGTATATCCTTCTTTCTTTTCAATATACTTAATTACCCAAAAAAGGACTGGACCCTATATGTTGATGGAGCCTCCAATTCTAAGGCGACAGGCGTAGGCATCATCCTTATCACTCCAGAAGATGCTGTCATCGAGCAAGTAATCCGATTGGGATTTGAGGCCTCCACCAATAAAGTTGAAAATGAAGCACTGATCGTTGATTTGCATAAGGCCCAACTCATAGGATGAAAGTGCCTTCACGTGTTCGGCGACTCAAAACTAGTCTCCAAGCAAGTAAGTGGGGACTTCAACACCAAAGATGATAGAATGGCAATCTACTTCACTGTGGTAAGTTTACTTATGGATTCATCTCATATATGTCCTACTGACCTTTCATATATAGTGCCTCAAGTTTTGTGTATTCTTTGTGCTTTTTTTAGGTATTTTATACAAGTGAAGAGAAGAGGAAACTTAAGAACCGAGAAATCAAGGAAGAAAGAAAGGCATCAAAGTCAAAGGGAAAAATAGTAACTTTACACCTGGAGTTCGAACAAATGACCAAAATGAAAATTGAATATCTTGATCTATAAGAACGTTGGAAAAAATGGTGTCCCAATCCGAGACCCAGATCAGAAGTTATGGAACTTCAAAGATGAGAGAAAATCAAGAAAAAAGAAGAAAAGAAAGAATAACAGAACCGAACTGGACTGGTCATTACCAAAAATAACCCGATTTGAAAGAGATTAAGACTCTGACTAAAATTCACCATCGAATCGATCCGGATAAAGCCAAAATCGAATCGGTCTGATGCCTTGAGAATCTCTGCATAAAATTGGAAGCCGGACCGATCCAAATAAAATGGAAAATGAATCGATCCGGATTATACTAGAACGAACCGAAAGACCACGAAGGACCGATTCGGTTGCGATTTTTCTGAATGTTTTTTTCAAATTGAGAGTCAAACTTAGCTCAAATTCTTGTAATTTTCGTAGGATACTTATTCTAATTACATACCAGACATTAGGGAGTTCTCTTTTTGATAATTTTAGAGAGCCTTTGCAACAAAGAACCCTAGGGATTTAATTTATTCAAGTTTCAAGCTTTATTTCCATAATTTCTTCATTCCAAGTATTGTTTACTTTCTGATTTCAATTGCTTTTACATTCAAGTAGGATTATTCATAGGAATTAAGTTGAAATTTTTATTTACACAATTTTTTCCCAATTTTTCAAGTAGTCATGAATTCATGCAAAATGGGTTTTGTGTTCATGCTTAGTTTAATGATGTCCAGCTAAATTCCCAAAGGTTGGAATACATGAACCCGACCCAATGTAGTTTACTTGAATAGAAAATAGGTTTTGAATTAAATTTTGATTGAATCGTGTTGTGTAATGATCACAGTTATCATAGGTCTTTTAACCTCGTTTGCCCTAGGTAACCGGGGTGTTTAAGGATGCAATGTGCATGTTGGCTATGCAACACCTCTTTATTTTTTCCTTTGATTATGTATGATGCAGGCTAGTACCTTAATATATGTAATTCTTAGGATTACTAAAGATCGAGTTTGATCACTTATCTAATTCAAAAGCTAGTATTCTCTATGGTAAATCTACTAGGGTTTGGGGGATTGTATCCTACTCTGTTTTTCCCTCATTCATATTTACTTAATTCCAGTAGCTTTATTTCTGTGCACGTACCGTAATTCGTAATATAGATTTCATTTGCATTTAGATAGTAGAATTTAGTTCCACAATTAAGCATCTTTTAGTTTCTTTTCTCGAATTAGTTTAGGATTAGTCTTCTATTCCTTTGTCATTACAAGTTTTCGTTCTAGTTTCCTATGGATACGATCCCGAAATACTGGGTTATTACTTTCGCGATCGGCTTGCACTCGAGCCTATATAAGCACCCACTTTAAGACAGATTTGTGGCCGCTTCATTAACTCAATGGCTTTGTGTAAAATTAGAGTCAAAAGTAAAAAAATCATATAGTAGGGCTTTGACTTAATACTAAAACAAAGTGGGAGCCAGATCCTAAATAACCATATAACATATCTTTGTGACTAATTGATAATTAATTCTTCTTTTTTTCCAGCAAATTCCTTAGCCTTTACAAAGCACACGAGAGTAAGAGAGTAATGATAACATCACATGGAACTCTATTTTGAGGTTGATGTCAGTGTTTCTGGTATTGTTCATCAAAGATAGTAGTTTTTCCCTTTGTCTGACCATAATAACGTTTATAGCCATGCTTAAGCTGTTTAATTTTATTACATGGAGATTTATGTTGTTTTAAATAGAGTCTTCCACCATCCCAATTAGAAAATTTTCTTTCGACCAATGTAAATTACACAGGTCCATTTCAAAGGTAGTAATTTCTCATAATTGTTGAGTTATGCAAACATAAATTATAGATTGCTGCTCATTTGTTTTCTGACAAGACAATAGTATTTGAAGTGGATTTAAGTTATAAATGATGAGAAAGGAACTTGTGTGCATAGTCCTACGTGATTTATGGTTTTCTTTTGACAAGATTAAAAGGTAGCGTTGGATTTTGTTTAGTATAATTTCTAAACCCAAGCATTGAAGTTTGGATATCTTGACCAGATAATGAACTCATTGAAACCTAGAGTCCTCAAACCCCAAGTTCTATACAATTTCATTACTTATCAAAAAGATTCATTATTATTTTTAGATTTTATTTTTCTCCATTATTCATTAGATGGTTGATAGGTTATTGTTGTCCAATGCCATGAGAAAAAACTCGTTCAATTATTTCAGTTGTATGAGATGTCTGATTGTAATGTGTTATTTCTTAGAATAATTTGTTCGTTGTTTGATCGCATTGCATAAAACAGAGAGTAAGCCTTCAAAGGAAGGAATCACCGTTATTAAAGACCCACATCAGTCGGATTGGATTGCTAGTTAGGTTTATTTTATTTGGTTTAATCTAAGTTGGATTCATTTGAATCAGTTAATTAGTCTAAGCGGGTCTTGATACGGTATTCATATACTTCTCTAATATTTGTAGCTAAAATATTTTTCTAGGTTATTCACATCTAAAAGTAGCTTTTGTGATGATATCAGAAGAGCATACTATATTTAAATCAGCATCCAAGGCTATGGAACTGTTATAAGGAAGTACATTGATAAGTCAATATTATTATGGATGTCTTACCATGAGATAATTTAGAGCCGCTTCTGCCAAGTGGCAGCTTTTGAGCTCTTCGCTCCCCGGGTGACTTTAATCCATCACTTACCTTGCCTCTTGAAATGCTTATGCCCTTTGAGGGAACCTCCGACTAAAAAAAGTGTACACATCCTCATCCTTTCCTAGAAAATTACCAATGCATAAGACATAATCAACTGGAGCTGAAATGGATTTACTATGAACGATATCTCCCAATATACGGTTAATTGATGCTCCCTTTTTAACACCGACTGATCGGACCTTAACAGACCGATTACCTTGCACAACATTAACGAATGAATTAGATATTGATCCAATCCAGAGATGCTGTAGCATATCTATGACTTATAGCCTTCCAAATTCGGTGTCTACATACTTGTAATTCCATACAAGTGAAGTTTCTCGTGGTTTAAACTGCGATCAACGAGTTCTTTCAGTAAAATACTCAAATACATGCCTGACACTGTCAACCCAATCCATATTTAAATGTCGTGGCATTGTTATTCCCAAGTGAGTAATGATTGATCAGGTTCTTTAATACTTCTCTCTCTCTCTCTCTCTCTCTCTCTCTCTCTCTCTATATATATATATATATATATATATATATATATATATATATATATATATATATTCTCTCTCTCTCTCTCTCTCTCTCTCTCTCTCTCTCTCTATATATATATATATATATATATATATATATATATATATATATATATATATATATATATACGGTTCTTTGTTTTCTATTTGCTTGAGGTCGACCTAGCACAGAGTAGAATAGTTTGATGCTGACTCTTCCATATTATTCCTCCAGGGACTTGTTCTTGAACTGATTTTAGTTGTCTGAGATTCGAGTGTGAGGTAGACCATATTTGCAGATGATATTCCTCCAAATAAATTTGAAGGTCTTCATCTCTATGATGGAAACCATGGACTTTGCCTCTACCCATTTTGAAAAGTAGTAGATCGCCACTATTAAATATCTGTAGTTATATAAAACTCTAGGAAGAAGTCCCACCAAGTCAATCCCCCATATTCTGAATGGACAAGGGGATGTAATGGATGATAGAGGATAATGGGGATGATGGGGTATGCATACGTATCTTTGGCACTTATCATACTTTTTTACATGGTCGGTCGCATCCTTAGCAAGGGTCAGCTACCAATAGCCCTTGTCAATATTAGCTTTGCCAAAGACCATCTCTCAATATCACTGGATCATGATCCCTTATGTACATCTTTCAAGATATAATCCACCTCAGATGGGTGGACACATCATAATAGGGGTAGTAAAAAACCCTTCTTATATAGGACATCTCCTACGAATGTGAATTATGCTACACTGTATCGTAATTTCTTCCCATCGACCTTTGATTCTGAAATCTCCACGTCTCTAATATATCTGATTAGAGGGTCCATCCACGAAGCTCCAAGATTCAAATTCATATAAAACTTAGTTTATCATCATCTTCATCAATGCTTGATTTGTGGAGGATCTCAACTAGGACAATTTTCTTGATTTCTATTCTAGTGGTCAATGTTAATGTCGCCAATGAAACATCTTGGATTTTTTAAGCCTGGAGACTCTCTTTACTTTCCCCGCTCCAAAGTACGTAAAAACCTTTTTCACCCTGGCCAAGTATTTGTCCATCTTCATGTCCTTTGCTTCATAAATCTCCAAAATTTGATTCACCACCAACTAAGAGTCACTGTGAACTATCATGTGGCTGACATTTAGTACTTCCAGTAAATCTTCAAACTCAAATTTATCATTTGAGGCCTTAAAGCTGAACTTCAATGCATATTAAATGTTAGTCCCGTAGTGAGCCTACAGTATGAGACTGGCCCCACTGTCACTTTCACATGAGCAGCCATCTACAAATAGACTCTAGACCGGGCTGTCGATCAAGAAAGTTCCTTCATCTGCTGTGACATTCTTAAACAAAATATCCTTTTCAATAAGGTCAGATCATGCATAATCGACTGTGGTCGGACCCACAATTTCATTTTTGGGAAAACTGCAATCTTGTTTTCCTTGGTATTGACCTTATCCTAAGTGGACTCAGCCACAAAGCTGGGTGACGCCTACCCTTTAATTTTAGTCCTTGACTGGTATATGATGTCAAATTCTCCTTAATTGTCCAAGCCATCAACCTACTTGATTTCTCAAGTTTATGGATGACTTGCCTCAAAGGAGTGTTGGTGAGCACCACCATAGTGTGGGCTCAAAAGTAAAGCTTCATCTTCCTTGAGTTATATATCAAAGCATATGCCAACCTATCCATCTTTGGATATTTCATCGTCCCTAGAAAAGCCTTACTGCTGAAGTATACCGACTTTTGCACCCCTTTATCGTTTTGAATGATAGCTACGCTAATTGCCGACCCTGCTGTTAAGTATAAAAATAGCTTTTCTCCTTAGAGAGGCCGATATTATAGCATTGGAGAACCTTGGTAAGCTTAAAGGTCTTAAAAATCTCTCTAACACTCCTCATCCCACTCAAACACTTTCCTTAGAATTTTGAATAAGGGTAAACACTTATCTGTGGACCTTAAGATGAACCTATTGAGTGCAGTGACTCTTTTCGTCAGCCTCTACACATCTTTAATGGTCTTTGGAGTCTTTATGTCAATAAAGTATTTAATTTTCTCCAAGTTTGACTCAATACCCCTCTGGTTGACGATGAAGCCGTGGAACATTTCTACACCCATGCTGAATACACACTTGACTGAATTTAGCTTCATCTGGTAAAGATCCATCGTGTCAAATGTCATCTCAAGGTCGGCCACATAGTCCTCGGCCTTGAGGATCTTCATCAGTATGTCATCTACGTAGAACTCCATAGTCTTACTGATTTGATCTTTGAATATCTTATTGACCAACCTCTTGTAGGTTTTCCCTGTATTTTTAAGGCAAAAAGGCATGACTTTGTACCAATAGGTTCTTTTATAAGTGATAAAGGAAGTCTTATTTGAGTCTCCTTATCCATGAATATTTGATTTTATCCCGAGTATCCCTCCATGAAACTCATCAACTCTTTCCTAGATATGTCATTAACCATCTGATCTATACGAGGCAGAGGAAAGATGTCTTTAGGACAAGCTTTGTTTAGATCAATAAAGTCGATGCACATTCATCACTTTCCATTAGCCTTTGGGACTATTACAATATTGGACAATAACTCTGGATAGTGCACCTCCCTAATGAATTAACGTGATAAGAGATTCTTAACTTCCTTCTGGATGACCCCATACTTCTCTCTTGTATAGTTTTTTCTTCTTTGCATCACATAATTTGCCTTCTTATCAATGTTCAGCTTGCAGCAGATGACCTTTGGATATATCCCTGGCATGTCTTGATGGCTCCACACAAACATGCTTTGCCTCTTCCTTGGTAATTCTATTAACTTTCCTTTCACTTCCTTTTTTAGCGAAAAGCCAATTTGGATGGTTTTTTCAGCTCGTCCTCATTGAGGATGATGGATTCTACCTCCTCTATGGATTGACCCTTCTTTAGTTTCCTCTTATCCCTTAGTTCATAAGTATCAATATTATAGGAGGTGGTGAGTTTGTATGGGCCTCTCTCTGCTTGACGGAATCAGGAATTTTACCATTTGGTGTATGGTAGAGGGCACTGCTTCAAATTCTTTGAGGGATACATGGACGAGGATGATGTTGTAGACCAAAAACACATTTCATCCATTATAAAAAGTTGACCTTCTTTGTTAGGAACCGCGGCCAGGTACCCATGACAACATCCATTTCAAGCACTCCAAGCGGATGCACTATTTCTCCACTGAACCCTATCAAGGGTTGTTGGTAGGTAATTAGTCTCTTCTTCCTGAACTTTAATGCTTTAAAACACTCTGAGAACATCAAGTCAGCTGAGCTGCTGCTATCCACCAAAATTCTGGATACTTTACACCCATGAACTCTAGTGCTGATGACCAGAGGATCGTCATGGGGGCCAAGATGCTCTTGAAATCTAACCTTGAGAATCCCGTAATCATAATATCCATATCCACCATTTTTATCTTCCCCATCTTCAACTCTGAAGCATATGGGTTTACTTCCTTCACAGTTGATTTTTACATCAAATGAAATCATATTGAAATGTCCCTTTAGCTCTAGGATGTTTGGTGGGAGGTCAGGGGCATGTTCATCATCATCGGACTAATTATCCTTCTTATCGACTTGAGGCTATCCTTTCGGCCTCTCATCTCTTGACCTATCATGTCTCTTTCAGGCACCATCCTTGGAACCACTTCGATTAATGTACTTTCAAAGTTTCTAATGTTTTAGCATTTTATCAATCTCATCCTTCAATGCAAAACACTTATCGATGGTGTGGACATGGTCTTGGTGAAAATCACACCTCTTGTTCTTGTGTCTCTTATGAGAAGGATACGCTAGCTTTTCAGGCCATCTCATGGCTCTATCATCCTTAATCTCATTTAAAATCAAATTAGGATTTACTGTGAGTGGGTGTAGTCAATAAACTTATCGTCAATCGACCTCTTATTTCCATCTTTGCCCTTTACTTTTTGAGATTTACTCCAACGAGCTTCATTTTCATCCTCTCCCCTGTCTTCCATGGCCTCCTTCGCATTCATGAATCTCCCAACCATAGCCATAAGTTCTGCTATGGATTTCGGAGGATACTCGACCAGCTTCCAAAGTAATTTTCCTTTTTTGTAATCCCCCTATTTGGGAGGTCATGTAAATATTCTCCTCATATTCTTCAACCTCTAACTTCTTTTTGATAAATTGCGTAATATAGTCTCTTAAAGACTCATTATTACATTGCTTTACATATAAAAGATGGGTAAATTACTTATGTGGTTTCATACCGAAGTAGAAGTTGTGGATGAACTTCTCGACGAGTTAATTGAAACTTTATATGAAGTTTTTAGGAAGAGAGGTATACCAAATATGGGTTGCATCGGTTAGAATGATAGAGAATGCTCGACAACTCATCTCATCAGAAACAGAGTATATGTTGACCGTAGAATGGTACAATTCTATGTGATGAATAGGGTTTGTACTCCCATCATACTTGGGTGTGACAATCGATGATTTGAACTTGATCATAGTTGGGTAGCTCACAATCCTTGCTGCGAATGGAGACCCTTACACATACCCCCTTTGAAAGAGGTATCGACTTTTTAGGAGGTCATCAATTGTTTCCTTCAACTATTGGATGGAACTATTCCATGGTTTCTCATCCACTGTTGCATTATCTCCTTCGACTTCCACAACATTGTCTCCGACACTCTCTATTTATCAGTTGGGCGTTGCACAGGCTCTCGCCCAGCTATCTTCTGATGTCTATTTACCTCCATGTTCTCTCCCTCTCGACCTTATTGAGTTCGACGATCAGCAAAACCTTCATTCCTCTCGAAGGCTGCAATACTATGTGATTTGGAGATTCGATCTCATAAGTCACCGATCGGGCCAAGTTGGTCAAAAGTCGACCCTTTGCTCAATCTGTCAATTACTAAAGGCTGAGGTTGGACATTTCATCTTAGTCGACCACTGTTTCCTCTTCTAGCTATAATTGGGCACACTGTATTTCCAAAAATTCATAGGGATCCAAGTAGTCATCCTCATCACAACACTAGTCATTTGGGTTTTCCTGCATCTGTCCCTTCCTTCCCAGGGGTAATTACCTAAGGTTGGTCACGTCTTTGCATCTTCGTTATAGTGTCTTTTCTTCGTGTGGGGCCAGGGGTGGTCCCCTATTGCTGGAGCCATCTCTCTAGCTACTGGAGTTATCATCTCCGCTATAGCATCAGTAGGTCTAGCCATCATAGTTTGGCTAAAGGAAGTAAGATGTTCTTAAATTTTCTACCAGTTGGCCACCAGTAAGCACAGTGGCACTACCACATCAACTTTTTCTAACTGAGGAGGTGTCTAGATGGAGCTTGGGCTAGCTTCATGAGGCAAATCGGAGGCCTTTTTCTCCGGTGAATGAGTAAAATAAAAGGGTGAGCTGGATGAGCTAAGTGAGATAGAAAAAGCTTGAACAACCCAACAAGATATCTTTCAATGGTGATTAAATCCAACCAAGTGTGGAACTGTATCACCACCATATAATCAAGTGAGAAACAAGTTGAAAATGAATAGGAAGAAGATCATCGTTCCCACAGACGGTGCCAAAATGATAACTCATTTAATTTTATATAAGCATCTCTCAAGCACAACATAGTAATTGAGATGTATAACATACATCAATGTACATAGGAGAAGGAGATGAGAAAAAGTGGAATAACATCAAAATTTAAGTGGTTCAGTTGTATCAGCCTACTCCATTGTACAAGTGAGTGTAGTTTTCACTAGAAAAGAGGCTTTAATGGCCTACAATGTAAAACTCTCAAGATTTCTCTCTACTGTAAGTGAGATAGAGTTTGGCTATTGTTTTAAAATTTTTGGATCCTTTCTTATCGGGAAGAAGATGAATATTTATAGCGCTTAGGGTGCAAAATATTGTCCTTAATGAAGCATACAATGAGGAGTAGACACCTATCCTGAGCACAAGTATATAATGATGATGTAATATGCCCCTCACGTGCTCTGGTGGTCTTGTTTTAACTGGATGTGCACATGGATTAGTTATGCAAGACATATGTATCACACGTGGTTATATGTCACCTTGAGAGGTCTCGGCCTACTCGAGGATGATAGCTCTAATATCCTATTTGAGCAATTGATGAGAAGACTGAAGTGTGGTATTGACTGTCTGGAAGTGCCAGGACGAGACGAGACTTGTGAGTGGCCAATAAGACAGTTTATGGATCTCGGTTGTTTAGAGGTGCCAGGACGAGGCGAGACTTGTGAGGGGCCAATGGACTAGTTGATGGGTCTCGGCCCAAGAGACTGTATGAGGTCGAGATTGTTGATATAGTAATGCTCTAGAAGGTCCCATAACTGTCTATCCTAATGGTTTGTAAGGTCGGCTTTAGCCGAGTGGGTCCCAAACTAGGATGAGATCATACTTAAGTATATCATGCACTTCAAATCCCTCTAGGAGGCTAGTGTGGAGATTGAAAATGGGGTTGCTAATCACAAAGTGGAACCTAAATCTAAAAGGCTAAACGTATAATTTCATCTAAAGAAGTATGATAAGTTGACTAGCACCTCAGTCGAGATAATCAACAACATATCCTAACCTACAAATTATTGGGCACCTAAAACTTGCCCCAACCCTACCAAAAAATAATGTATTGAACTCCATGCTCTCCTATCAAATGTCTACCAAACCCTGCCTATTCGAAACCTTATCAAGCCATTGAAAACCCAGCCACTACAAAATCATCTTTCTAAGAACATCAAACATTATTCTCACTGTGACATTCACCAAATCACGGGACACACCATCGACCAGTGTCTCCATCTCAAAAATATGATCCAAGGTCTCATAGACTAGGGTATCATCGCTTCACCAGCTAATCCTAAATCCAACACCACTCAGAACCCTCTCCCAACATATGTAATCGGGTTAAAGGCCATCTTCCCTGAAGGAAACCCAAAGCCCCTCTACCCAAATCATGCCTCTCAAAATACCCAGCATACCTACAATATCACCCAAACCCTTCAAGGTTTTTCCATTCTTTCTCCTATATCCCACAATCTTTGTTGATCAAGATCTATCACTCCTCACTCGATCCTACATTGCTATCCGCACCCAATCTGAGGAAGATGCATGGAATTACCCACGGTTCTGGATCAACTTTGAAGGTTTGGGCTAAAATTACCCACATGATGACTATCGACTATGAAAGGTTTAGTAACCTATTTATGGAAGCTCAAAAATGAGATCGGTAATAAAATGAATGGGCAGTGCCCGAAAAAGAAATTAGTTTGGATGATGTTGCATAGACCATGCCAGATGTGCTTCATCAAAAAGGGGAGATATGTAGCATCCCCGAGTTGCTCTTAACCTTGAAACTCCATGGGTATCTGGTCCCCTCACTCGTCCACTTCTTCGCTGAGTGGGAAGATAATTATGATGAAGCAACGGAGGTGGTTATATGCATTGACTACTTTGGGGGGAGGATATCATGGCCATGGCATGGGTTTTTGAACCATGGTACAACCCTGCTGACAAAAATATAAAGCCAAGGATGGAGATATTCTTCCATGATGACAATACTTAAGTTAAGTAATGGAAACATGAGGTAGAACCTCTGATTTAAAAAGTACTTAAAAAGCACTAAAAATCCTGTGGACAACGACACTGAGGATTGATTCAACCTACACACACTGGGGTTGAGTCTCTGCGTGGTCCGCTAAAAAACTGCACTGACTGGCCCCGTCTATGAGGATCGCCACTGCTAAAACACATCTCCTTAACCGGCGTGCCATTCTAGTCCAATCTTCTCAACCCAATCTAAACCTTAATATCCACCCTGTTTAAGAAATCCCTGAACTTGTTACTATTTCTCCTATTTTTGATGTCATTGTAAATGAGGCCTCATTTAATGAGGTTCTCAATGTTATATTTCTGAAAAATGAAATAAATGAGGATTTCAAGTATCTTGTTGTGCCTTATATTAATTATCTTTATGATAATCAAACTTTTGATTATTATAATTTAGTAAATGAACAATTCTTAACTGGTCTTAATAAGCAAAATAATAAACGACATAACTGCATTCAAACTAATGATGATGAGACCGTTGTTGTTAATCCTAGTTTTAGTAGCCATTTGCGCGAGATTAGGATAGGGTCCACCCTCAATAAGCATGAGCAGGTACAATTCGAAGAGTTGTTGAATGAGGTCATAGACGTCTTTGCATAATCTTATGACGACATGCCCAAAATTGACCAAGAGTACCTCAGCACGATATTCCATCGTTCCTAGAGAGAAAACTAGTCAAGCATAAGCTGAGGAGGCTCCCAAAAAATGGTCTTTTAAGGTCAAATAAGTAGTGGTGAAAAAATTTCACATAGGCTTCATTTACATAGTTGAATATCATACATGGCTTGCAAACATCGTCCCCGCGTTGAAATCGGGACGGAAGGTTCACATGTGCATCAACTATTGAGATCTGAACAAGGCATCCCCAAAGGAATATCGACATGATCATATACAACATGACGAACCACGATCTTAAGTCATTCATCGATGGATTTACTGGCTACAACCAGATTAAAATGCATCCCGATCACCAGGAGAAAACTTCCTTCATCACCCCATAGGGAACGTTTTGCTACAGAGTGATACCATTTAGGATCAAGAATGTCGGGCTATCAAACAAAGGGCCACCACAACCATCTTGCACGGCCTCATCCACATAGAATTCAAGGTCTATGTCAACAACATGATCATCAAATCCAAGATAAAAAAATGTCACATCCATGACTTGAAAACCTTCTTCGAGTGACTTTAACAGTACCAGATGCGGCTCAACCCATAGAAGTGTGTCTTTGGAATAACTAAAGTAAAACTCCTTGTATTCATGGTTAGTGAGAAAGGTATTGAAGCAGACACCGCCAAACTAAAAGCCATACTCGAGATGCCACCACCTCGGATGGATAAAGAAGTACGAGGATTCCTAGGAAACCTACAATAAATTAGCAACTCATAAGACAACTCACCTCTATCTATGAACCCATTTTAAAACTTCTTCTGAAGGAATCAAATAAAGTTTGAAATAAGGCATGCTAACAAGCCTTTTATCAGATCAAATGATACATCACCCGAACATCGGTGCTCATGCCTTAATAACCAAGTCTCCCCTTTCTTTTTATACATTATAGTCATGGATACTATAGCAGGAGCTGTGCTAGCCAATATATTGACGAATATCGTGATGAGAGAGCAATATACTATACTAATCAAAAGCTAGCTGGGTATAAAGTCAACTACATTGCCTTGGATAAGGCATGTGTCGCCATGGTCTGGGTCACGCAGAAACTAAGGTACTACATGCTTGTATTCATCATCAAACTAGTATCCTAAATGGATCCCATGAAAACCTGGTAGCAAAAATCGCTATGTCAAGCCAAATGGCCCGCGAGCTGATGTTACTATACGAGTTTGATATTGTGCACGTCATGAAGAAATCCATAAAGAGGAGAGCCATCTCTGATTACCTCACCAACCACCCCATGGAAGGAATCGAAGTTTGGGTCTTCGAATTTCTAGATGAAGGCATCCTTTGTACCTGTCAGGAGGACCTCGTGTGGAAGATGTTCTACGACAAAGATGCTAATAAGAAAAAGGTATGGCATTGTATTTAGATAATCTTAATAAGTATCGATGACTCTCATACTCCCATTGACATTAAGCTTGACTTCCCTACACCAACAATATGACAGAATACATGGCATGCATCGTAGGGCTCAAGATCACCCTCGAGAAAAGAATAATGAACATGGACGTCTATGGAGACTCCACCCTCATTGTCGAATAAATTCTCAGGAAATGGAAAGTTAAATACAAGAAGCTCCTACCCTTTTATGCCCACCTAAAATTGCTTGCCTCCCAATTAAAAAATGTCACCTTCTATTACCGTCCTTGCTAAGAGAATAGCCTAGCTGACACACTAGTAACCTTGGTCTCCATGGTCGACATACCAAAGGGAATAATAATGTCCCCATTTATGGTACAAAAATAGGCTAAATCCACCCATTGTTACCACATCAAGATCGTTACAAAGAAGATGCATACATGGTAGGATTATGATACTGCTACATTTGGCATTTTTTCAAATATGGTAGGTGTCCCCGAGACGCGGACAAGAAAGACTGTGCGACCCTTCGTAAGTTAGTTTCCCAATACATCATATGTGATAAAATCACTTTTCAAGAGAAACTTAGATGGAACCTCTGGCCATCCCGAGTCATCTTCCTTATCTCCTCCCAAATGGTGGGGGGGGGGGGGGGGGGGGGGGAAGGTCTCGCACCCTCTTTGATCTTAGGCATGATTCGGTTGTCGTTGGGGTGGAGTGAATTTAAGAAGATGGAGTCGCCACCCTATTTTGCACCAAACATGAAAAAGAACATGTCTCCGCCTGGAGAGAGAAGCATCAAAGATAAACTGATGCTTACGAAACTAATAGTTCGAAGGTTTGGGTGTAAAGTTACAGAATGGGAAGGTGTTAGGCACCCACCCCGCCCTTTCGCTCTCTCATGGGCTTGTCTTACTATTTTCCTTTATTTTTTTCATGAAGTGTGTGTGCTTGTATATATGTAAATCGAGATCGTAATCGACCAACTCATACAATAGAGGAGATAGAGTGAGGTCATTCAAGGGAATGTTCCCAAAATAATATTTAAAATATGATTTATGATTTTATTGCGGTATTGATCGTTATAATGAAACAATACTATATGTTGGATAAAACGCTAAAAAGGATCCCAATCATAATGGGTATTAAAATAATATGAGAATATGAAAAATGCGAAAATGGGGAATTTGGGAAAATTAGAAATTTGGAAAATTAGAAAATTTGGCTCACGTCTCAAGTTTTAATCCAAAACGCCAACGTAGCCTATAAAGGCATCAAAGTCCATGTAGTTCACATGCAGCATAGGGGTGGGGTTTATCCCATAGATTAGAATGGGATTTTATTATATGTGTGTGTAGAAAATGTGTTTTAGTTTTGAAAAAGTGTGATGGGTAATCCCATTGAACTTTATGGGTGTAACCCTCTTTTTGTTTGTTTTGATTTTTTTTATAGAAAATAAAGTATGTTAAATATAACTAATAAAAGGTGGGATGTTAATAAGTATGAATTAAATTAAGAACTAGATTATGAGTTTATGTAATGAATGCAAAAAATAAGAAATTTAAAGAGAGAGGGAAGGATTTGGACCTTATTTAAAGAATTGAAGCTTGATCTTGATCTTGGATGAACTCCCTTGAATGTTGAGATGAGTGTTGGATGAGAGAGAATGAGATTTTTACAAACTGGATATGAAATGGGAATGTAAGATGGAATGGATTTTCACATAAAGAAACTTCGGTGATTGTAAGAGAATGTTGTTGATATCATTGATGCTGACAGATTTGAGGTGTGCTTTGGAAGTGAGGTCATGAACTTTATTTATAGGGTAAAGGGGGTTATCGATCAGCATGGTCCTAGCCCCACCAATCAGCAGGTAACCCTAGACACACTGCTGATGGACCTGCCAATCGGTAGCCTAGTGCAAATTTTTCTGAAAAATGGTCGTAGAATGCAATTCGTTGAACAAAATCATTCACGGGACATACCGTTAGAAAGGTAATTCAGATACCTTCAAGAGTCCTTTATGCCTCTCCCAGGTCCGGCTGTTGACCTTGGGTCAAATGTGGCTCGAAAGCGCTCATCGGTCCTGTAGACGGGGGATTGTCGGACGAAAACATATCATTTGTCAGAATGGTAAGTTAGAATTGTGCACTAGGCACACCTTTGGAAAGATTATGTGAGGGAATTCAACATTATAAAGAGCTTCGCTCGATTTGGAAAGTTTACCTTGGTTAATCGGGGCTCGAAAGCGCTCGGTGACCTCTTGGAGTAAAATAGGTCGTTTGTCCATACTGTAAGGTTGACTCGCACACGAGACAGACCATTAGAAAGGGTATTCACAACCCTTCAAAGATTCATTCAGTCCCATTAGAGCTAAGGAGTTTACCTTGGTCAAACGGAGCTCGAGAGCACCCGGTGGCCTTCGAATCAATTTTTGGTGGGAAACGTATCGTACGTCCGAATGGTTATGTTGTTTGATGCACAAGACGAACCGTTGGAAAGGGGTTTCAGTGACCTTAGAATATTGAAATATTTTTCTCTCTGACGATGAAGTCTATTGGGGTCAAGTTTGTGCCCGGAGTGCCTGGTGGCCTCTAGATCAATTTTTGATAGTAAAATGGCCCGTTTGTCTAAATTTTTATGATAATTTGTGCACGAGGCCGATCGTTAGAAGGGGGATTCAGAGATTTTTGAATATTCAAAGAGCTTTCCCTCTGACGATAGAGTTGACCAGAGTCAAATGGGGCTCGGGAGCACCCAATGGCCTCTAGATCTGTAGTCAAAGTATGACATAAGGTTTGTAGTGAAATGGGGAGGTTTTAAGGACTTAAGGAGAGACTTAGGGGGTCCTAGAATGTAATATATACAGAGACCCTAAATGGGTGAGCTTGGAACAACTTAAATTCGTTGAATAGACAACACATGATGTTTTAGGGGAGAGATTGATTCTGCAGACCTAAGGAATGAGGTTGACTTATTCAGATGGTCGAGGTTAATTCTGAGGACCTACGGTGTGAGGATGGTCGATTTAAAGGGTCGAGGTTGATTTTAAGGACCTAAGGTAATGCTAGGGATGGAAGATTCTATGGGCCGAGGTTGATTATAAGGATCTAGGGTAGAAGTGACAAATTCTGAGGGTCAAAACTAATTTTGAGAGCTAAAGACGGGAGTGACCAATTCTAAGGGTCGAAGCCAATTCTGAGGGCTGAAGACGAGAGCGACCAATTCTGAGGGTCGAAGCCAATTTCGAGGGCTTAAGATGGGAGCGACCAATTTCGAAGGTCGAAGCCAATTCTGAGGTCTGAGGACAATTTTGAGGACCTTGGATAGGGAGCGACTAATTCTATAAGCTAGGGTGGATTCTTAGGACTTTAAGTAGGAGTGATTGATTCTAAGGGTCGAAGCCTATTCTGAGGGCTTAAGTAGAAGCGACCAATTTTGAGGGTAGAAGCCTATTCTGGGGCTTAAGTTAAAGATGGTCGATTCTGCAGGTCGAGGCCAATTCTGAGGGCTTAAGTAGAGATGACCAATTCTGAGGGTCGAGGTCAATTTTGAGGACCTAAGATAGGAGTGACCAATTATGTGGTTCAAAGCCAATTATAAGGGCTTAAGTAGAAATGACCAATTTTTCAGGTCAAAGCCAATTCTGAGGGCTTACATAAAGGTGACCAATTATGTAGGTTGAAGCCAATTCTGAGGGCTTAAGTAGAGGTGAACAATTATGCGGGTCGAAGAGGGCTTAAGTAGAAGTGGCCAATTCTGGGGGTCGAAGCCAATTTTGAGGGCTTAAATAGAAATGACCAATTCTGAGGATCAAAGATAGTTCTAAAGGATTAAATAGAAGTAACCAATTCTGGGGGTCAAAGCCAATTCTGAGGGCTTAAGTAAGGGTGACAAATTATGCGGGTCAAAGCCAATTCTAAGGGCTTAAGTTGAAGTTTTCTTGGAGAAACTTGAAGATTCCACTGGAGAATATATCTTGTAGTTCCACTAGGGATTTTGGTGAGGCATATACTTTTTAATTTTAGGTTCCGCTGGGTAAGAGGAATTAATTTGAGGATCGGATGTTTCCTTGTTGGGGAATATTTTTGATTTTGTGGTGTCCTTTGGAGACGTTGCTGGGGAGATATCAATTGATTTTGGGAATTTTGACGGGGAATTTTTTCACTGGGATGTAAGTGTGGTAAAAATGTATTTCTTGGTGAAAAAGGTTCTAAAATTCATTTGGTAATTTTAGTAATTTTTTGGGAATTTTTCAGGGTGTTTCAAAAGTTTTTAGGAACTTTTGTACGAAATTTCAAGGAGAGTGCCAACTGACATGGTGTAGGAGGTGCCAAATGGCAGTGGCATAATATTTTTGGGTACCTTGATGAGGTGAAGGGATAGTGTCAATTGGTCTGTTGCTGGGAGCTGCAGATCGGCATGCCCCTTAGCCTCCTATAAAAAGGGACGAGATCTCCTCATTTTTCATAGCTTCCAGACTTGCTCTCTTCTGTTGTTTCTTTCTGAATATTGTTTTAGCATTCCAAAACTAAGAAATGGATGATTTCTCAAGCAGTGAGGTCCACATGGCATGGCTAAGTGTCGAAGATTGGGGGTACTTGGAATAGCGGGACAGGGTGCCAGAAGCGCTGGGTAGTGAGAATGCTTTCGACTCATTCGATCAAGTTGCCGATGAGTGGACACTTTCATGTGAGTCGGTGCATCATCGATCCTCTAGGGTGGTTAACCCTGGTGACTATGTAAGTGTTGATGACTTTTGTTATTCTTTTATTTTTTCTTGGTGATATTTCCTTATTTCTTGAATTTTGACAAGGGTTTTTCCGTTTGTCTTTTGACAGACTGATATCTCTACATCGAACCTGCATTCTTGACAGATGAAGGGTCTTCAGGATGTCTAGGAGCACCTTTCATTATTGGTGCGTTGGTTCGTTGGTGCATGTCATCAGATAATTTTCGTATATTGGCATCTGAGCTGGACGAGAAACCTCATTCGATGACTATTCTTTGGACTTTAGGGAAGAGGTGGTTCTACACCACCCATACCATGCATTTTGTCTTTGGGGATACCGTGACTCCCATAGATGTGTAGCAGTTGCTGGGGTTGGCTTGTGAGGGGGCCTAGATAGAGGTGGATTGGACTTTATAGGTAGCACCGGCGGTGGTGGAGGCGGCGTTAATTGATGTGGAGAGGATAGTCTTTAAGGACTCAATTCGTTTGTCTCTTTTAAGGGAATTGTTGCTGAGTCAACGAATCGAGGAGACTGATGAGTGGAAGATGGACCGTCTGTTTATTCTGCTTTTATAAGGAGGGTTCTTAGTGGCGATGAGTGGAGACATCCTCCACTTGTGGTTTTTACCATTATTGAAGGTATTTTCGAACATCCTTTTTTTTAACTAGGGGAGCCTAACTTTGATGACCCTTTATTTTTCTTTGGACACATTCAGCCGGTACTGTCAACAAACCTTCACAAGCATCACGAATCTTCTGGAGGTATTTTTTATTTTATACATTTGCATTTTCCTTAATGTATTTCCTTTTTATTAATGACCCATGCCTTTTGTAGATGTGTTTATATGAGGTGATTGGGCTTAACGTCCATCTGATAGCTTTGGAGAATGAGGATGTTAGGGGATTTTACCGGATGTATCGATGGCGAAATTCCAACCGGTAGTCGAGGCGATCCCTTTCTTTAGGGGCGGTGTGTCAGGTTTTGAATGAACTGATGAGTGCTTGGGTAAATCCTTATTTCTCCTTGATATCATTTTTCCTTGATGATATTTTCAAATATTAATCTTTTGCTGGGAATTTTACAGGTGACCTTTTATCCCTGGGGGATGGCCATCCAGCATATGCGGGTGACTAGGGGGAATGCGCAGCTGAGGCATCTACTTGTACATGAGTTTGGCTACTCCTGGTATCTTGCGGAGAGAGTAAACCAACAAGTAGTGGAGGACGAGTTAATGGAGCCACCTATGAGGCCCCCGATGTATATGAGACGAGAGCAAGAGATGTCAGATGATGCCAAGGTGGCGGCGATGATTGGCGAGCCTTATTCGCCATATATCGGCACAGTGGCGATGTTTGATTACTTAAATTTCGTGTCGAGCTGGTTGATGCCTGCCATCATATACAACGTTATGCCTCTTCCCCCTATGGGCTCGAGTCATCCAGTGGGTTTTTCCCACAGTGCAAGTGGATTGTCGACATCGGCAACATCGATGACCTTGGAGGTTCCCTTTGTGCGGTTGGCTCCTCCTTCTTATAACATCCGACGGTGGTCATATGGGGGGTCGGTGTAGATGTTGCATCATCCCAATGTGATGGACCTGAAGGAGCTGGGGATGACAAAGAACGTTCTTCAGCCATTGGTATGCCTTTCATTTCTTTGTCTTTTGATTTTCTGATTTCTTTCTTTGCCTCAAACTGACTAATTTTCTTTCTTCTGTTTTTTTTTGCAACACATTCGAGTGTCGACCAACTGGCTGAGGGACATTCAGGATTGGGTAGATTCTGCGATGGCTCATATTCGGGAGTCGATCTCGATTCCTCTTTCTTGGTGTCGTCTACCTCATCTGGGGAGGGGTCTGGTTCAGGGAGTGGAAGTATGTCATCTCGTCACTGAGGAAAGTGCACACGCTGCAGGGATGGAGGTTCTTAGAGAGAGAGAGAGAGAGAGAGTTTGGGTGGTTCAGGCCGAGTCCTATTATTTTTGTTATTTTCTTACAAAACAAGTGTAATACAACAATATCTATGCAATAAAATAAAGTTATTGTTAATTTTTTTTCTTTTGTGACTTAATGCATATGCTATTTTTACTTTGCTGCTAAGACCGTAAAAATAATTTAAAATTATGTGAGAGAAAATTTATTTTAAAACAGGATAAGTCAAAATATAAGGAGAAGGAAATTCTTAATTGCTTAGAATACAAATTATTTTTATTGAGTTTTTTTTTTTACCAAAAAGGAAAAAGAAAATTTTCCAAAAATAGGGGGTTGTCGATTGGCATGCCCCATGTCCCGCCTATCGTCATGTTAGTCCAGTCTAATCAACCCAAGGCTTTGATTGTACTTTCTTCAATTTCTTGGTACTTGGTGGGGCAGGTTTTTCTCGTGGATTTACGAAATTTTTTCCTTTGGCTAAGTTTTCAAAGTATAAAAAAGGTAGTAATGGTGGAGCATTTTCTTCACCCGTCCACATTTCTTCTCTTTTGCATTCTTCTTTCTTCTTGTCTCATCATTTTGCAATATTTCTCTCCCTAAAAGTGTTGAATTCTCTACTTACCTTGAAATCTTAGAGGCAATGTGCTCATACAATGTCGACTATGATGCTTTCAACATGCACTGGGTTTCATTATGGTGTAACATGCCTATTGAATGGAACATGCTAATGGCACCGGTGGAATTTTAGTACCTTGAAGATCTGTCTTTCCTTTTGTCTTGGACAAAGTTTGTCCAACTTATGAAGAGTTCTCGGCCATGCTGGGGATAAATGTCAATGTTACGGAAGCCATGCCTGAATTTTCCCAATCTCTTTATGATCTATTAGCTGGGCTTGTCCATATCTCGCCTTCAGTTTCTCAGTCACTGGTTATGGGAGGAATGATTTATCTCCCTGATATGCTACATTTTGTGCATTTAAAAGATGTTGGTGATGTTTGCTATATTGGAGCCATCATTCTAGGCTTGATTTCAAAATTAATGTTGATGACTGGAGAACTGTTGGTGTACCCATAACTTATAGCAATTACTTCATGGATTTAATACCATCATAATCCTACAATGGTGATACTGGCGGAGACTCTGAATGGTTTGGATGCCTAGCGATAAAGTCGTTCTAACTTCCCGAAGGGTACCCCCATAATGCTATTCATGTGGCTGTCAAAAAAAATTATATGGTGGTCCCTTCTGAATATTCTTTATCAGGTGTGCCAAACTTCTTTCCTCACTACTTTATCAGCGCGGGATTGGACATTAAGAGTTGGGAGACTGGTTTGTGGAGCAAGGGGCTTGAGGTTTGTGTTGGTCAGTGCCTTGGTGGGGAGAATCGTTACCCATTCTAGAACTGGGGAATTACCAGTATGTTCGATTGATTGGCCTTCGGCAGACCTCTTTTTTCTTTCCCTGATGGTTCTTTCCCTAATTTGGTTGGGAGAAGATCGTGCCACCTTGGACACTAGACTTTTTCTCATGGAGGATTTGACAGAGAGTATGCATATGTGACTGGGCTCTCTATAGGAGAATCATCGATCATAGACCCATCCTTCCCAGTCTGTTGGTAGACTCTGGCATGTTTCTAGGGATTACATGAAGTGGTTATGAAGGAGATTAGTTTCCAAGATGCTATGGAGATCGGCTGAAGTTGGTTCACCATATCTGACACCATGGATGGAGGTGTTTTTGTTTCCCTAGGCTGGTCGGGGCTTATCGTTCAATGGAGCGCCCGCGGCATTCTATCCAGTCAAGGGAGGTTTGGGGACCATGTGATGTGGATGGTGATGGGGCCGGTAGGTTTGGCAGTTGCGAGTAGGATCCCTAGGGAACTTTTGAAGCTTTTGTGATGTGTTTGGTTATGATTTTGGTTGTTTTAGGGTTGTGGTAATAAATTTTGAAGGGTTATTAGGCGTAGTTGGTTTCTGTCAGTTTTTGTTTAGTTTTTAGGAAAGTAGGGTTATGTTGGCAAGGGAGGTTGTTTGAATCCCTGTGCTGATGTAATTGTAATGGAATTTTTCATTTATGGAATAAATAAAACTTTAATTATATTATTGTACCTCTTGATGAGTTTTGCTTTTGAATTATTTATACCAATCACTAAGTCATACATAATCATTTTGTTCATGTACATGATAAAATGAATCGTCATTCTCGGGGATAAGAAAAGAATAGCATTTTGTGAAAAGGAAGGGGGTCGTGCTCATGCAAAGCATATGAGTTGCCTACGTACCTCTGAGGGTTTTGAAAATTTCATGAGTTTCATTTTTGAAATAAAAAAGATTTTTAGAGGATTAGGCCCCATGTAGTTTTGAGTTGAGGGAAATGAAGAATTTGTTTTAAGAATAGAATGGAGGTGAGAAAAGTCATAGTCCGCCGAGATTAAGGGCGAGGGGTAGAATTTTTTGAGATGGTCTAAGTTGACTAGACGTTCCATCTCTTCTCCGTCGAGATAGATAAGCATAGCGGTGCCAATGTATAGGATCTTCTTTTCAATGTAGGTGATGCTCCAATTACGCTTAAATTTCCCTCTAGGATCCTAGATGGGTTCTACGATTTCTTTAAGGGATACGTTCCCATCATGAACACCACGGTTCTTAACTCTCTTATTAAATGAACGGGCTATTCGGCGATGGTATCATTGTATGTGATAGCGCGTGCACACACACACACACGCACATATATGTACAGTTACTACACACACACGCACACTACACAATCCCACCCCCACCCCTACTACCCACACACACGCACACTACACGAGAGTGAAAATTATAAAGTGCAAATCAATTAAAAGCATTAAAAATGGATGTTTCGGTACAAATTGGAATATATATTACAAATTTAAAAAATGTTTAAAATTCGGGTTATCATAAAAAATGAATTGATATTTGGTAGGAGCAGCCAAGTCATCCACACTACTATTTATACACTTTGGCACGTGTTGGAAAATTGACCATGGCTCGTTATTGATATACTCCGAGTAAAACACTTGGTTAAACTTTTGAAATGCATAAACAAATGGCTCATCGCTGACGTGGTCGTTGCTCTTCAACTTGGACAAGTCAAACATGATCAAATTGGTGACAATATACGTTACAAGCATTTTTATCCTCAACTCTTACCCCCTATAGGATGACGCATGATATTACCCCCTACTTCTACCCTAGCATGCCCAGTCATTACCTCCGCTATCCATGGTACTGTGAAAACCGCTATAATCTAGGCCCAACGGGAAAATATTTCAACACTTTTTGAGGCACTTTTGAGATTGTACCTTCCTTACTAGTAGATTGGACATATCTAGGTTCATCGCATACCGGACAACGATCGAGATTTTCATACTCCTTTCAGTATAGTATGCATTCATACACACAATCATGAATCGATTTATACTTCATTCCCAAATCTTTCAAACTGTTCTTCATAACATGATAGCTATTTGGAAGTGTATTCTCCTTGGGTAGCCCTTCACCCATTTCAGAATTCCTATCACACTATTGCCAGACAAATCGTATTGCGTCTTCAAACTGTGCAAACCAACCATCGCATGTAAAGTTGTTTGATCTTTCTCACAGCCAGAGTATAACGGTTGGGTCACCTTAAATTTTAAACTTTGGTAGTCATCGTCAAGTTTTATCGTGATATCTTCACGAGCACTTGAACCTTCTACATCATCAGTAACCTCATTCTCCTCTGCTTCATAAACTCCGTACGCATCATCAACTAAATCCTCTAACATATTATGATCTACATCGTCCCCTTCTACATCTATCCTACTTGTTGAAGGTTGACTTTGGCATGTATCGATTCAGTATTCAGTTTAATTATTTCAGTTTGTGGATTTGTAGTGAGGAGTTTTCTTTCAGACTTTATTTACATTATGTGATGGTTATTCTATTTACTTCGGTATGGTTAATGGTGTTATTATTCTTCATTACACTTGTTGCATGTTAATCAGACTTTAATTAAAATTTGGCAACTTACTTTTTAAATACTAGGTGGTTAGTAATAATAAAAATGTTTTCGACAGTGATGCTATTAGCTGAGCCAACTTGGCATTTTGAATTAATTTAATAAAGGAGTAGCTACCCGGTATTTAATTAGTCGGGGTGTCACAGGTGGTATCAGAGCATCAGGTTGTAGTGTCCTTTAGGATCTGTACGGCTATTATGTTTCCGCTAAGTTTCTTTGATATAGAGCCCTATATTTTAGGACTGTTGTACTCTTTTTGTGTATGCTTCGTTCTTCAGCTATTTTAAGTTTATAAACAGTGAACTTATAAACTTTATTCTTATTTCAGATGCCTCCACGACGTGCACGACGAGTTCCCAGGGATGCAACGCCCGAACTCCAGCCCGCTCCAGTTCAGGGCATGATGAACGCCGCTGAGGTTGCAGCCATTGTAGCCCAAGCGGTAAATGCCACAATTGCCGTAGTCCAGCAGGCACCACCTCAGGCGCCGGTCGCCGCGCCAGTACAGGCAAATGCATTTCCGTCTGCTTGGGAGCGTGTACGTGACGCTTTTCAGAAAGCGCATCCGCCAGAGTTTGCAGGTAGCTCAGATGTGGTAGTCTCGAGCCAGTGGAGGAAGGATATGCAGAGGCACTTGAGGATGTATGAGTGCACGGACGTTCAGAAGCAGGTGCTATCTACTTTCAAGCTAGTTGGATCTGCACTACAGTGGTGGGAGTCTATTACCACCGTGGAGGAGAGGGATACTCTCACTATTCAGGACTTTTGGGTGCGGTTCGACCGCAAGTACTTTCCGTCGGCTGTTCACACGGAAATGAGGAGGAAACTGATGAATCCGAAGTAAGAGGGTAAGATCGTGGCCGAGTATGAGGCCGAGTTCACGAATCTGTTGAATATCGTTCCGGATGAGATACCGACAGAAAAGAAGAAGATTGAGAAATTCACCGACGGGTTGACATGGAGGATCCGCCAGCATCTGTTAGGGAACCTTTCGTTGGCCACTTATTCTGATGTGGTTAACGCTGCATTGTTACACTGCCAGGATCACCGCTTTCATATGGCTGAGGGCAAGAGATCAGGAGAGTCTAGCCATCAGGGCAGGACTGGAGGACATGGTGCCGGTGGGGCACAATCTGTTCAGGGGGAGAGACAAAGTGAGCAGGGTTCTCAGCAGGGGGATCAGAAGAGGTTCAGATCAGGGAATTACAGGCCCGGACAGGGAGGTTTCCGTCAGGGCCATCAGGGTCCAAACGGCCATCAGGGTCAACAGGGGCAGAATGGGCAGCAGTTTCAGCAGGGCCAGCAGGGCCAAGGGAGGAACGGTAACGGCCACCAGGGCCGGGGACCGCAGGGGCAGAGAGGAGGGAACTTCCCAGGGAAGTGTTTTGTTTGTGGCAAGACTGGCCATAAACGACAGGATTGTCCTGATAGGGGCAGGGCCCCACAGCAGCAGCAGCAGGGTGCTCGCCAGGAGCCGTAGAGGCCTATGTTTCCCGCCGCTCTCCCCGCACCGCCACAGATGGCAGCATTGCCACCCATTCCAGCAGTCCCAGTTCAGCAGGGGCAGCTACAGTATGGACGTGTCTACAACGTCCACTAGGCAGCAGTTCCACAGGCACCGCCCGCGATTGAGGGTACGTTTCCTATCCATGGCACTATGGGTCGGGTATTATTTGATACGGGGGCTACACATTGTTTTATAGCTACACATTTTGCGAAAGCCTAAGGATTGTTAGCTACGGCAGAGAGCACAATGACGTGTGTCGACTCACCATTGGGGAGTGGGTCACTTATATTCTTTATATGCCGGGGAGTGGGGGTAGAGATTGGTAGTCTGGTATTACCTGCAGATATGTTGGTATTAGATATGCATGTTCACGATGTGATTATCGGTATGGATTGGCTCGCTGATTATAGAGCCATGATTGATTGCTTCGGTGGGAGCATTGTGTAATACCCCGTATTTTTGGCGATATTTATTTTTGGGATTAATTAATTAAATGAGAATTAATTGGAAATTAATCCGGATAAAATACTAGCGAGATGTGAGTTGGTATTTGACTATATTGAGTAATATATGATGTTATATGAATATTGAATTATGAAATTTGTCGTGAGATTGATATACGACAATTTGGTCATTTTATTGGGACGCGTGTGACAGCCGCGTCAGGATATAATTATTTCATTTATAAAAGTGAATTTAAATTCTATTAATCGTATGGTTGTTTTGAGTGCGCCAACACGTCCGGAAGGGTCGAGATAGTCAGAAAACACTAGTAGGGGGTTTAGTTTGGGTCCCGGAGTATTTTTAGGCCATACCGACATCATATAAGGGTAGTTTGGTAATATTGTATTTTTGGGAATTAATAATGACGAAAATTAGGAGTCTTTATCTGATTGGGAATATACCCACTAAACCCACTAACCAACCCTTAATGACCCAGTAAGCTACGGGGGTTATTAGATTAGGTTTCCAAAACTTTCCCAAAGAAAACCCTTGCCACCATAGCCACCTTTGGAGAAGAAAGCTGGTAGAGAGGAAATTCTGCAGAGAGAGAGAGAGATAACTTAAGCAAATCAACATCAAAATCAGAGATAAACTCAAGGCAAGTGATTTAATTTCGTTTAATTTCAGAGAATGCTTTTCCATGCGTAGGAATTTAATAAAGATTGAATTGTTCTTGGAGTGTTATGAAAATCCATGTATTTTGGAACTTAGAACTTGAAATCTTGAAGAGAAATTGCATGTAGAATGGTAGGTAGATGATTATTCTGATGATATTAGATATTGGATGAAATTAAAACGGATTTAATTGGGTAAATTCATGATTATAAATTCTAGGGTTTATATTCTTGAAAATTTGGGGAAAAGTGTAGAGACTTGAGGATTTAATGATGTTTAGGAGGAATTGATTTCTTAAAATATATTACTATGTGACCTAGGTACGTTTAGGGATGATTAGAGACCTTAAACAATCGTTGGCTTGATGTTTAGATGAGTTTTGAAGAGATACAAATGGTGAAAAACGAAACTAGGGAAATCTGGGCTCGAAACTGGTCGTTCGTTAGAAGACCTCCCAGGTCGTTCGAATGATCTCGTTCGAACGAGATTCTAACGAGTTGACCAGTCACTTCTAACGAGGGGCAGTTCCATTCGAACAGCCTCGTTCGAACGAGACTTCGAACGAGTTGACAGTTTAGGCCTTTCTGGCCTGTTTTGATTTTGGGAGTCCCGTAAACTTGTTCGAGGATAGAGATAAGATTCCTTTGAGGGTGTATTAGTATACTTGGGACATTTGGGGTATAATGAGGAGTAAATTATATAAGTGTGGATCAAATCAAATAGACATTTGAGTCGAGACGTGAGTGCCTACTACGACGTGAGAATAAATTATGGCGCGTATAAATATGGACCGGGATTATATAAGTTGTATATATATTAAGTTGGTACGAGAATGCGATAAGTACTACAATTAAACTACGGTGATTACTAAGATGTGTGCTTACTTAGTATTGGTATATGATTTGTGTGTATGACATACCTACCATACTTGCTATCACGGGAGGTTTGCGTTCGCTTAGGGCCCTCTAATCCTTGTGTTGCCCGGATTTAGACTGGTTACCTCGATGAACATAGGTCAGAGAAGGACTTATTGGGATGTTAATAAGTCTGCTGATCGTGGGAGCGCAGGTATGTGCGTGACCCATGTGATGTGACTGTGTTCGCCTCCATTATTTGTGATGTTGTTATCTGTGAACTATTCCTGAGAAATTCGGAATATGTGATCCTTATGTACGTGATGCACCGGGATGGATAGCAGAGTATGTGTGCACCGCAGCTTACTCTCGGGGTGCTTATATTGTATATTTATGTTGTGGAAAATATACGCTTAATAAACTGGGAACTTTCATATGTTATTGTGTGTATAACTATGGAATAACAAAAGGGATGATCTATAAGGAGTTGTATTACTTTTACGTGAGAACCTACATTTAAGTTAATCCCCTATTTAATTGTGAGCGTTATAATGTTAATGGGAATCGAGTAATAAGGGTAGAACCTATGACAGTCTAGCTAGAGATGATGTCACTTACCTAGTGGTTTGTGTCATTTTAGATGGGTACTTACGTTAGGAGTGCACAGTTAGACGAGAGGTGAGAATTTCATGTGAGTGCACGTCCTAACATGTACTTTGCATTTAATGTTTTAAATGTTTTTAAAGCACTTGCAGGTTTTTAAAATATCTCCACATTCGGGCTCTGACCCGTTTGCTTTCAAATCTATTTTTTTTTGTAAAACCATTTTAGGTGCCCAGCCACAAGGACACCATGCATAGGATACTCATTCAGTTGACGAGCTGTAGCTGTTTGTGGAAGTTACAGGGATTTGCTTTTAGACGCTTCTATCATTTGGATTCCATATTCAGTATTCCTCAGTTTTAGGGCATGTTGCCCAGTTCCATTAGAGTTACATTTCCATTTCAGTTTTTCAGACTTTGGCATGTATCGATTCAGTATTCAGTTTAATTATTCCAGTTTGTGGATTTGTGGTGAGGTGTTTTCCTCCAGACTTTATTTACAATATGTGATGGTTATTCTATTTACTTCGGTATGGTGAATGGTGTTATTATTCTTCATTACACTTGTTGCATGTTAATCAGACTTTAATTAAAATTTGGCAACTTACTTTTTAAATACTAGGTGGTTAGTAATAATAAAAATGTTTTCGACAGTGATGCTATTAGCTGAGCCAACTTGGCATTTTGAATTAATTTAATAAAGGAGTAGCTACACGGTATTTAATTAGTCGGGGTGTCACACTATCGTGTTCTCCATTCCAGGGCAGGAGATGTTCTTAATAGCAATGCCACTACCCGAGGGAGGGTCACGCACACACTTGTATTACATTGAGGAGGAAACCTCACAGGAGGTGGCTATTCCGTTGGATTCAATCCCAGTGGTGAGAGACTTTGAGGATGTGTTTCAGGAGATACCAGGGTTGCCACCTAGCAGGGAAATTGAATTTGTGATCGATTTAGCACCGAGGACGAGGCCAATTGCTTGGGCCCCATACCGTATGGCCTCTTCAGAGATGCGTGAGCTGAGGGAGCAGATTCAGCAACTTCTGGGTCAGGGTTCCATACGACGGAGTACATCACCGTGGGGTGCACCAGTGTTATTTGTGAAAAAGCGAGATGGCTCACTACGGTTGTGCGTGGACTATAGGGAGCTGAATAAGGCCACGATACGGAATAAGTATCCGTTACCTAGGATTGACGACCTATTTGACCAGTTGAGAGGGGCGTCTTATTTCTCTAAGGTCGACTTAAGGTCAGGATATCATCAACTACGTATCCGAGAGGAAGATGTTCCCAAGACCGCTTTCCTGTCGCGGTATGGATCTTACGAGCTCAGGGTGATGCCATTCGGACTCACCAATGCACCAGCAGTGTTCATGGACCTCATGAACAGAGTATTCAGGGAGTTTCTCGATCAGTTTGTTATCGTGTTCATTGATGACATCCTTATCTACTCGCGTACCGAGGAGGAGCACGTAGAGCACCTACATATAGTGTTACAGACATTACGGGATCACCAACTCTATTCCAAATTCGGTAAGTGTGGATTTTGGCTACGGGAGGTCCAGTTCCTTGGCCACGTGGTGTCAGACCGGGGTATTGCGGTGGATCCAAGTAAAGTATCGGCGGTGAGGGAGTGGGGACATCCCACGACACCGACAGAAGTGCGCAGTTTTCTGGGGTTGGTCGGTTATTACAGACGGTTCATCAAAAGAATTCTCAAAGATTGCGGGCCCTTTGACGAATCTTACCCGGAAAGGGGTACCTTTCACTTGGAATGATCACTTTCAATTAGCCTTCAACGATTTAAAGGACAAGTTGACATCTGCACCCGTGCTTGCATTGCCGAAAGGAGGATTAGAGTATCGGGTTTACACTGACGCATCCTTACAGGGACTTGGGGGTGTGCTTCAATAGGAGGAAAGGGCTATAGCTTATGCGTCCAGGAAGCTAAAGCCCCACGAGAAGAATTACCCCACTCACGACCTGGAGTTAGCAGCAGTCGTTTTTGCTTTGAGGATATGGAGACATTATCTCCTGGGGGAGCAGTTCACGCTATTCACGGATCACAAATCACTTCAGTATCTCTTCACTCAGAAGGATTTGAATATGAGACAGAGGCGATGGCTAGAATTCGTGAAAGACTATCAGTTTGATATTCAGTATCATCCTGGTAAGGCTAATGTAGTGGCAGATGCATTGAGTCGGAGACCGACGGGGGAAATATCAGAAGTCTGGAAAGCAAAGTTGAGAGAACTTTGATACGAGGATGATGTAGCCAGGGCTTGCATGTCAGCATTATCCATCACACCCGCGATCATTATGCGGTTTGTGAGGGCTTAGGCAGAGGATCAGACCTGTCGGGAGAGGGTGAGCCAGTTGCTACCTGAGGGAGCAGAGGGCTACTCGATCAGCTCGGAGGGAGGCTTACGCCATAATGGGAGGTTGATTGTGCCAGAGGATGCGGAATTGAGGCACGCTGTTATTACGGAGTCTCATGGGTCGAGATTCGCGGTACATCCCGGTGGGGAATGTATCAAGATATGAGAAGGCAGTATTGGTGGGCAGGGATGAAACGGGACATAGCAGAATTTGTTTCGAAATGTGCCACGTGTCAGCTTGTGAAAGTTGACCATCAGAGACCATCAGGGATGCTACAGCCACTTGAAATTCCTGTGTGGAATTGGGAGAACGTCTCTATGGACTTCATTACAGGGTTACCGACATCAAAGAAGGGTCACGATTCCATATGGGTTATTGTGGATCGGTTGACCAAAGTGGCCCACTTCCTACCAGTTCGCACAGACTTTGAGACGATGCGTTATGCACAGCTATTCATAGCGGAGATTTTTAAACTGCACGGGGTACCGATTAATATTGTGTCGGATAGAGACAAGATCTTTGTGGCCCATTTTTGGCAGAGTTTTCAGGAGGCCATGGGCACGGAGTTACGTTTGAGTACAACCTATCACCCACAGAGTGACGGGCAGACCGAGAGAGTCAATCAGATGTTGGAAGATATGCTCAGAATGTGTATACTAGACTTTGGGGGAGGTTGGGAGAAATATCTTCCTCTGGTAGAGTTTGCGTATAATAACTCTTACCAATTCACGATCGGCATGGCACCATTCGAGGCATTATACGGGAGACCTTGTCGTTCACCCGCTTGTTGGTTAGAGGTGGGGGACAACAAACTGTTGGAGCCGAAGATTGTTCAGGAGACATCTTCCAAGATAGAGCTGATCCGAGGGAGGATTCGGATAGATTAGGATAGGCAGAAAAGTTACGCTGATGCTTCACGGAGACACGTGGAGTTAGAGGTTGGGGATCAGGTATTGGTCAGGGTGTCCCCCATGAAAGGGGTGATGAGGTTCGGCAAGAAGGGTAAGCTAGCACCGAGGTACGTGGGACCTTTCCCTATTATCGAGAGGGTGGGGCCTGTAGCCTACAGGCTGGGATTACCGGAGCATCTTCAGCGGATACACGACGTGTTCCATGTAGCATCGCTGAAGAAATATCGCCGGAGTGAGAGGGCCTTCTGGCACATTCCACTCGAAGAAATTGATCTACAGCCAGACATCTCATATGAGGAGAGGCCGGTGGCTATCCTAGACCATAGCGAGCGGAAATTACAATCCAAGGTTGTTCCACTAGTTAGAGTACAGTGGGGTCATCACAACATTGATGAGTCTACCTGGGAGCGGGAGGAGGATATGCGGGAGCAATATCCAGAGCTTTTCATCACAAGTATGACCTAATTTCGGGGACGAAATTCCTTTGTAAGGGGCGGAGTATGTAACACCCCGTATTTTCATGGATTAAATATTTAATTAATTCAGGAATTGAAAATTACTTGTGAGTCGTAATTTAATTGAACTAATTAGGGAAATCTTATTTAAATGTTAATCGAGGAGTAAAGGGTTAATATTTACGGAGAGTTATTTACTAAGTGAATAGTAATTATTTATTTAAGTCATTTCGAGTATTAATGACAGGGTATGCACTTATCTCAACCGGGAGTCGGTATAGACTAAAGGGGTGAGGGGATAAACATTTTTATAAATTAATTCGGATGCCAATTTTGAGTGTACGGTTGAGTCCGGATGGGCCGAGATAGTCGAAAAAGTGTACCCAGGTGTAGTAAACGGGTCACGGGGCGTTTTTAGACATAGCCGGGCCCATACGGGGGCATTTGGGTCACTTGGGCTTGGCCCATTAGGCAAAAAACGGGATTAGGTAAATTAAGGAATTGGGAGGAATGATAAAACGGCTGATAGGGTTTTAGAAAAGGCTAAGTGTATTAAGAAACCTAATAGCAGTTAAGGGCAGCTTTGGGATCACTAGAGAGCCAACAAGGATCGTCTTCAACCTTGGAAATTCATCTCCGAATCAGACACTAAGAAACCTAAGGCAAGTGGATAACTTGCAATAGTATTGAATCTGTTTTTGAAATTCATATTCATGTGATGTGTTTGATAAAAATTCGTTTTGGGTGTTCATGGCATAAACATGAGGTTTTGAAAAATAATAATCTGATTTACGAATTTGAATGAGAATTCTTGTAGAAATCTGATATTATAAATTGATACATATCTAGTAGGATGATATCTGGATAACTAGAAACGAATTTGGTGAAGGGATTTGGGATGTAAATGTGTAAGGAATTAAAGATGGATATTTCCCTAAATTCAGAAATTATAGTTAATGGACGAATTAATGATGTTGGTGGACATTCTGGAGGTCCCTAATAAGGTTTCTAACATGTATTAATGCTAAGAGGGCTTGAGGTTACTGGTAGAAGCAATTAGGGTTTGAGAATTTTCGTCCATGGCTGATTCTGTCTTCGCGAAGAAGACGAAGACCTGCTCGATCGATCGAAGGTCTGGGGTCGATCGATCGAAGGTCGGCAGATTTCGGCAATTCTGCCCAGTTATGTATATAAAAGAAAATTTATATAATAAATCTTTATGTAATTAATTATGGGGAAATTAATACATGAGTTTAAACCTAATTAATCATGAGTAAAGTTAATTAGGATTTGAGGAATTTTTGGTGTCACGTAATGATAAAAAAACTCGGGAGTCGGGAATTTAGACTCGGGTGAGGTTATTTCGGACTACGAGAGTAAGTCTAATTTTACGGTGGGAGCGACACCAAAGGTGACTCAATTAATTAATGTGCGAATTAATTAATAATTAGAGTTGGGCCATAAACTCTTAATAAATTAAATGGACTTATGTTACGGGTTTTGCACATGGTGTAGCCGGGACGTTTTATATATATATATATATACGGAGTGTGGTAGTATATATATATATAGTGTGTGTGCATTAATATCAGCGATTGAATATTATTAGTATGTACTCTAGTGCTATAGGGGGAGGTTGCGCGTAGTGGATGAATCCCCTAGCTTGAAGAGTAGGGCGAGTATAATCCCAGGTCATAGCGTCCGTTGTATGGGTGAGGGGTATCTCACTTTCAGGGAAGGAATATGACCGCCTCCAATTCGTATGTTAAACTAAGTTAGTGAGCGAATCTAACTTGGATAACTAGGTTACGTGAATACACCTAGTGGGATAGCACTTGGGAAAATTTATATTTTGCGAGTATTCTTACTCGGTCGATAGTTGGTATTAAATGTTATTTCAGTATGTTTGTGAATACTGTAATATGATTAAATATATAATTAGGTAAATAATTATATAGGGGATAATCAATACATAGTGAAAAATGTATTATGTGCATAACAGGTGTGAATGTTATATGAAATTAAGAGGAGTAATGATTCAATTAAGTTGACGTTTATAATAACTTAAAAATCATGAATTAAGGCATACTCGGTTAGAGTAGGTAAAATTCAAGGGTAAAAATAAGCATTGGGTCAGGAGCGTAGGACCTAGTAAATTAATTGGAAGCGTTAGTAGTGCACATTAGGGGAGGGGTGAGGAAGTCCTCAAGAGAGTGCGACACTAACTAAAATATGAAGAGCATGCATATTTATTTATTACTGCAAGTTAATCATTTGTTAAATGTTTTCAAATGTTTTTGGGTACTAACCCTTGCTATAAAATTCTTTTAAAAACCTTTTAGGTGTCCAACCACAAGGGCGCCAAGCTTGACTCTATTCCAGGTATCCTTGCTGCAGCACATGTGGATGTTGCGGGGTTTTGCTAGACGCCTCCTTCTTCCATTCTTGTAGGGACTCTCTAGTAGTTATCTGAGCTTGTCGCTCACAGTTCTTTTATCAGTAGTAGACTTGTTGAGATGTTTTCTGATATTTACTTGTATTGGATATTTGGACCGATGGTTTATTCGGTTAAGTGTTTTTAATTGTGGATGGTTATTTTACTTAACTGTGATTGTGTATTATTGTATGTTTCGCACGAGTTTTATTTAATTAATTGAAAGATAAAAATTGGCACTAGTCTACTTTTCTCACTTAGGTGGTTAGTAATTAAAAAGACGACAGTGATGCTAAGAATGGACCAACTGAGAAACCTTTTCTAACTTGATTTAGGACTGATCACCCGGGATTAATTAGGCGGGGTGTCACATTAAGAGACCCATTCATACTGATTGAGTACCAAACCGAAGAAACACATGCTTTAATCCAGGATATAAATCTGGGAGGAAAGTTAATTTGGGCCAAAAATATCCATAAAAAATCCCATTCAACAAAGTCATAAGCCTTCATGATATCAATTTTAACAATGCATTTCGAGGGGCTAGAGTCCCTATGGTAATTCCTCGTAAGCTCTTGAAGCAGAAGAATATTATCTGTAATGGATCTCCCATGGACAAAGGCAGGTTTAAGTCTTAAGGTGAGGATCTTAGAGATGCACTTATAAATAGTATTATAGCAGGATATAGGTCTGAAATCAGCCATAGTATTTGGGTTGTGATTTTTGGGAATCAAGGCAAGGTAGGTACTGTTCCACTATCTAGGCATATAACTATGGTTAAAGAACTGGTGAACAGCAGCCACCACTTCATCTCTCACAATATCCCATTTCTTTTTGAAAAACCTCGCACTATAACCATATGGCCCCGGAGCTTTGTTGGATGCAATGGAAAACATTGCATTTTTAATTTCAAGATCAGTAATAGGGGAAATAAGGGAATGGCCTTGAGAAGGATCAAGTTTTCTCTTCATAAGCATCAGAGGTGTTCTGTCTCTCCTCCCCTCCCTTCCTAGAGGATTGGAAAAGAACCTAATGGCCTCTTCATTAATGCCTCTACCCCTTCAATAAACTCACCTCTATCATTTTGAATACATAATATCTTCCTTCTAGAAGTGTTGGATTTGACTTTGTTATGGAAGAAATTGGTATTCATATCTCTAAGATGCATCCAGTTAATTCTAGATTTTTGCCTGAAATAGGCCTCTTCAGCAGTACGAAGAGAATTGTACAGCATAGCACAATCATGCTCCTCATGTCTAAGCATTCTATTGGACCCATCCATGTCCAGTGCAGATTGGATGATATCCAAATTGCCTTTAGCAGTTCTCACGCGCTCATAAATATTGGAGTAAAACTTGTGATTAAAGCTTCTAAGAAGAGGCTTGAGTCTTTTGAGTTTTTACGAGAGCTTGGCCATAGGAAACATAACACAATCCTCATTCCAAGAAGTTTCAAGAATGGTTTTAAACTCTGAGTGTTTCATTCAGTAGTCAAAGAATTTAAAAGGCTTGGGCTTGTTGATTTGATTGAGGAAAGTAATAACAATGGGGTTGTGGTTAGACACCCCTGGGCATAAGTAATTAGCATTAGAATTAGGAAAAGTTAGAATCCATTGAGAGTTATGAAACACCCTTTCAATTCTAGTATGGGTGTTCTCCATACCCTCATTTTTATTACTCCATGAGAACCATAGCCCAGTAGATAACATATCATCCATCAGAATGTCTTCGAGGCAATTATTGAAATCAGCAGCAGCTCTAGTATCTATCCCCAACCTACCACGCTTATCTTCATTGGTTCTGACAGTGTTGAAGTCCCCCAAAATAATCCATTATTTATTGTCAGAATAGCTGTGGTTTTGTCTAAGGAAATTCCAAAGAGGAATTCTATCATTAGGGAGGTTGAGGCCATAAACAAAGGTTGCAAAGAAAAAATTATTAGTCCCCTCGAACTTGATCTTGCAAAACATGGCTTGAAAATGGGAGAAGAGAATCTCCACTTCAAACATGTTGGGGTCCCAAGCTAAGAAAACTCTAGCCACCCCCCCATTATCCGAACAATTGTGGCAGTAATTCCAATTCCAGAAACTATTGGCAGCCACCTTGGCAACATGGCATCTTCTAACTTTGGATTCAAGGAGGCAAACAAGGCTAAGTTTATTGTACTGAATCAGCTTTTTAACCTCCTTCTGTTTGTGAGGGGAATTTAACCCCCTAATATTCCAAGAAGCAATCTTGGTCATGAGTATTGGTTTTTGTTACCCCCCCTTCCTCTTCCTCTTTCCCTTAACTGAGTTAGAATCAGTAACAGTCTTGTTTATGTTTGAAAGTTCATTCGCTGCTTTGATTTTGAGGACAATACCAGAAGGTAGAGGTATAAGATCCTCAGTGTGATCTTCAATATCCACATCCAATAATGCTTCGAATAAGTTGGTGGAAGAGGTTATGGGGGATTTAGTCTTAGGAGTGAGGGTAGATACAGTTATGGAGGGGTTAGGATTGGTTAAGGCAGTTGTCTCAGTAATAGCAGTGTGCATGGCCAAGTTATTTTAGGAGGGATGATTTCCCCTTTCAATCCCTTATCAATCTTAGTGCATTTAGCAATAGTGTGGCCAAAGGCAATGTAGTGACTACAAGAGTGAGGCATTGCTTGGTACTCAATCTTGATTTGAGTAAATTCCCCATTTTCCATTTTCAAATCAATGGAAGTGGGGTATTTCTTTTTGGGCTTAATTTCAATCTTAGGGTCACTCCTTTATGTAATCACAGACTTCCAAGACTTCATAGGTTGCTTCAGTTCTTCCTTGTTTCCTCTAGCTTCATTCTTTGTTCCATTTGTACATCAAGTGTTTTCCCCTTCCACTGCTTGCATCTGAGGTGAGGCATCCTTTATTTTTGGAGACAGTTCACTTAGAGACTTTTGCAAATACCCGACGTGCATTATGTCATCATGAGATAGGCCCATGGTTTGGATGAACTTGGCATATGCCATTTTCTCCTTTACTCGGTTCATTCATCTTATCATTGTTGATTATTTGGCCTTCAACAAAACCAATTTGTCCTTCATCCATGCCCTTCATGTCAGCAGCACAACCATCTTCATATAGAGGCATAGATTCAGTTTGGAATGGTTGATTTGTGGTGGATACTCCAGCCGTCGACGTGGATGCAACCATGGTCCTGGGCGTACGTACTGTAGCAGGACATTTAACTTGGATGGCTTTGATTATTGGGTTGGGTGTAGACATGGTTGATTATTTGGTTGGTGATTGAGGAAGGGAGGTGTGTTTGGAAAGAAGGTTTCTAGATAGAAGGAGGAGCATTTTAGGGTTTTGGGGTGACAAATTTTATGTACAGTTGATGAATTTAGTATAGCGTAGAATTGTTGGGAGATAATTGTATAATGATACAATAAATATTTGTAAAGGTGAGATCATTTGAAAATTCCAAGAGAGAGATTAACCGAAATAAATATGCTATACATAGTAATGAGAGAATGATACGTATGGAAAGTATATGTTCTGATTGGGTGAATACCTATTGATTTAAATAGGATGTGTGTATGCCTATTGTACGAATATTATTACTGTGTATATAGCATACCTACGCTGCTTGCTATCGGGAGGAGGTTTCGCTTAGTGGACAGTCTTATCATGGGTGACCCAATGGGGGGATACTTTACTTGTACCCAGAGCTTATGAACTTGGATACGTGCTATCTGATACGTAGGATAGTTTCGACGGTCGAATGGGAGTGTATGCGTGACCCATTTGGCTGGTGAGTATGCTTGCCTCCAATATTTGTGTTAGGAAATTTATGGTTTGTGAGACACACCGAGTCAATTGTCCTTTATGCAGATCGGGACGTGATAGCAGAGTATGCATTACGCCAAGTGGTCTTAACCAAGGGGTTCGGGATTAATATATATATATATATATATATATATATATATATATATATATATAAAATAAAGTAGGATGGTGTTTTTACTATTCATAAGTTGGGGACATACTTTGTGGTTGAGATTGAAGCCACCTAGGCTAGAAATCAAGGGTGAAGATTAAAAGACCTTATTTTCCTCTTTTGTCGCTTTATTTTTTCCTTTCCCCCTCTTTTTTAACACTTGATTTGTTTACCCCATCTTCTCAAAATTCAAAATCATGGGTAAAATAGGAAATTACACACATTTGGTCCACCACACACAAACACTACACCCCGTTCTCTCTCTTAATCGATCGATTTTCAACTCTCTCTGCTCTCAGCGGGTAACTCTCTTTACGCTCTCTCTCTCTCACATAGATCGATGATATGGATTTTGGGTGAAATCTAGGGTTTGCAGATTTGGGTATACTTATCGCTTCTTTTTTCTATGTTTGATGTTCTTAAATCATTTAGTTTCACTTTTATGTTTCAAATGGAGCTTTTGATTTGTTTCAAATTAGGGCTTTTAAATGGAGATTAGTTTTTTTTAGTTTTGTTGATGTAAATCGAAGGTTTTAAATGTATATTTGCAATGCACCAGGTATACTTAGTTGGACAATATTTTATTTCTATTTATAAGTTCATGTTGTTTTTGCAAAGAATGGTTTATTTTTCCTTGATGATTTATATTTGTATTAATATAGAGAAAGTATGATGTTGTTTATATACTATGTGTTTGATGAAGTTCCATAGTGATTAAGATGGAATGCCATAGTATGAATACAAGTGTGTTCTCTAGATACGATTTTAAAGATAAGTATTTGGTGCAAAACACTCTGATTCTCGGGGCTTAAATGTTGAATATTATGTTTGTTTTCTTAGAGTTATGTTTGTATGATCTTTATAATTTTCTCACATTGTATCATGCCATAATTTCACATGTTAGTTTACTTTTTTATTGCTATTGATTATGTGTTATAATGGTGTACTAATTTTGCTGACCTTCACATGTTTGATAAAATGACAGTGATGACCATGTTTATTATTTTTAACCGACCAAATCCATTCCTCAACCTTTGAACACCCTTAAATATGACCATGAAATTATCTCCGTGCCTTTTAATGCTATTACATCCTTTTATTTATATTTTCAGTGTGCAGGAGTTGATTTGATAATGCTCTTTTCAAATAGTTTAGGGACTATTTAACACTCTCAACTATAAGCTATATATATTGATTATATACCTCATATAAATTTACCGGGATGATCATCACAGGGGGGAAATATGGCGTTCATGGAATGAGAACCAACCCCATGGCTCGGTATGTTTTTCCCATTTTCGTGATTTATCACTATTATAAATGGATTCTATTTTTTTTTGTAATTGTTCTATAGAACCATGAATTCAGTTTAGTCGTATGGTTATGAGACAAAATGTGCGAGGTTCGTGTTGCTTGATGAAGTCCCACATTATGTTTTCTTTTTATAGGTCATCACATTATGAAATAGAGTTGTGTGTATTGGAGTCAATTTTGGCATAGTTATCTATCCAATTCTTATATCTTGGTGCCCTTTTTTATATATTGAGATTTGTAGGGAAGTTTCGAATAGTTTGAATATTACTTGAAGTCATGGCTACAATACATCAATTATCGTAGTGGCCTCAGTTTAACATTAGTGCTTAGTATGAATGAAGCTATGTGCTTAATAATTACATGTTCAATTTGTATGAGTGAAGCTATGTGCATAGTAATTATATGTTCAATTTGTATGAGTGAAGCTATGTGCTTAGTATGAGTGAAGCTATGTGCTCAATAATTTCATGTAAAAAGTCACCTTTTTTTTTCTTTTTGATCTTTGTAATACTTTTTTCCTTTCAAACTAAAGAGGTTATGAGAAACATTTTGTTTTTTTACGAACAGAAAAAGGAAATAAAAATTTGTTTGTGCATAGATAGATCGAGACTGGCAAACATGTTTATGCTAATACTCAGTTATTTTCCCTTTTTTCATAGGGGATTAGTTCACTTCTATGGTGGATGAAGAAGAAGTTATTTTCAGTGTAAGTTTACTATTTGAATGAATATTGAGTTTTTATTGCGTATCAATGTAGGATAATAGGTGTTTGATGCTTTTTGTATATATTTTTGTCAGTCCATTTTTATTTTGATCCACACCTTTGTATGCATAATATGATGTCGTTTCTTTTCTCAAATGTATGTATATTTTTCATATTTGAATCCACAAGATCTTGTATTGCCACGACAAACTATTGGAAAAGTTAAAATTAAAAAAAAATTCTCAATGACTATGGATGGTATGCCTGTACGATTGTTAGCAAGTTGTTGTGCCCGCAATGATACTTTCGTAAGTCATTTGGCGAATCTGCAATGATATTTTCATAAGTCACCTATTGTAGAGGTATCTAAGTTGTGTTGTGAAGTGGAACATTCGTGGTAAGATGTGTTGTGAATGTGGCTGATTGAATGTTGATCTGCATAAAAAAAGAGGCCACCCTTCGGCAAGATTGAATGTAGCAAGAGTGGCCTCTTCGTCTAACATTTAAGATTAAGACCAACATTCTTATTCTCTAAAAGTTGAACATTCGTGGAGTGGCCTCTTTGTTTTTATGCAGACATGTTGCAAATGTGGAAAGGCCTTGAACTATGACTGAATTGTTAAAGTCCATTCCAAACATGAATAAAGTTGTGTTAAGCACTATGCCCCTTGTCTTATTATCTAAGCATTATTGAGATTCAACAGCAGGATATCGATGACGTGTTGCTGCTGTAACAGCACCATAATGGTTGCTCATCAGTTACAAGCAGACGTAGTTGTCGGTCATTAGTTGATAATGGTAAGTTCCTTGGGATCTCAAATGATATTACATATATACATGTTGATGTAAAATAAAATTGTGTATAGGTTATGGCCCTGTAATTTGCATAACTCATGTTCTATATATAAGCAACGATTTCAATTGTTAAGGGTTCTTTATGTTGGTTTTATTTTATGATTGGGGTTTTAAAAAATCTGAATTTTTTACCAGAACTTAATTTCTTGATATTTCGTTGCTTATGACAGTACCTAACATTCTTGATATATCTCTACCCCTGTCAGTACCTAACTTTCAAAAACTGGTAAAGGCAATAATTTTAAGGTTTAATATTTAAATGATTTGGTTTTGTAATGAGTTTTGTGGGATTCGATTGGTACCTTATCTCAATTTTTGTGGTGTCATACTGTTTTTTATCTCAATGTACTTTGATTTATCACTTTATATGTGTTGCTGATGCAAGTATGAATATGCAAGTATTATTTCGAAAAATGGCATTATTTTGAATTTTTCTTTTCAAATCATCATAGAGATGCATTTGTTCGTCAAATTTATGGCCAAACTTGCAGCCCAGTGGTGCATTGAGGGAAGTGCGACTGAAATTTTTTAGAATGTATCCAACTTTAAATATCCAGTCATCCCCCATAAATTATTCACGATTTAATGTATTAGAATTTTTTTCCCGTGCTATCTCGACTGTTAGTATTGTACACGACTTTAGATTGATCCATAGCATATATATATATATATATATATTGTAATACCCCATATTTTTGGCGATATTTATTTTTGGGATTAATTAATTAAATAAGAATTAATTGGGAATTAATCCGGATAAAATACTAGCGAGATGTGAGTTGGTATTTGACTATATTGAGTATATATGATGATATATGAATATTGAATTATGAAATTTGTCGTAAGATTGATATACGGCAATTTGGACATTTTATTGGGACGCGTGAGACAGTCGCGTCAGGATATAATTATTTTAATTATAAAGGTGAAATTAAATTCTATTAACCGTATGGTCGTTTTGAGTGCGCCAACGCGTCCGGAAGGGTCGAGATAGTCAGAAAACACTAACCGGTGGTTTAGTTTGGGTCCCGGGGTATTTTTAGGCCATACCGGCAACATATAGGGGTAGTTTGGTAATTTTGTATTTTTGAGAATTAAAAGTGACGAAAATTAGTAAATTATATCTGATGTGGATTTGACCCACTAAACCACTAACCAACTCATTTTAACCTAATAGGCTACGTAGGTTATTAGAATTAGGTTTCTAATTTTTCCCAAAACAAACCCTAGCCACCATAGCCATTGGAGAAGAAAGCTTAGAGAGGGAGAGAAAGAGGAGAATTTTCCAGAGAGAGAGAGAGAACCTCATCAAATCGTCATCAAAATCAGAGATTAAATCAAGGCAAGTGATTTAATTCCGTTTAATTCAGAGAATGTTTCTTCCATGTTAGATAATTCTAAGATTTACATTTGTTCTTGAAAGTTAATGAAAAACCCATGAGTTTGGAATTAGAATACTATATTTTGAGGAAAGGATTGCAAGTAGAATCGTATTTAGAGGACTAATCTGATGTTGATATATCTTGCAAGAAACAAAAACGGATTTAAGTGGATAAATTAAAGACGTAAAATTTTAGGGTTTATGTTCTTGAAATAAATTGGGGAAAAGTGTAGAGACTTGTGATTTAATGATGATTAGGACGAATTAATCCTTTAAAACACGTTAATATGTGATTATAATATGTTTAGGATTGATTAGAGACCTTAAAACATTGTTGGGATGAATTTTAGAGGAGAATTGAGGGGTAGAATTTGGTGAAAAACGAAAGTAGAAATTCTGGGCACGAAACTGGTCGTTCGTAAGAAGGCCTTCCCAGGTCGTTCGAATGAGCTCATTCGAACGAGCTTCTAACGAATTGACCAGTTGCTTCTAACGAGGGGAAATTTCGTTCGATACCTTCGTTCGGACGAGATGTCGTTAGAAGGTACAGTTCGTTCGAACGAACTGAATCTCGTTCGAGCAGCCTCATTCGAACGAGACTTCTAACGAGCTGGCAGTTTAGGCCTTTTTGGCCTGTTTTGATTTTGGGAGTCCTGTAAACTTGTTCGAGGATAGAGATAACATTCCTTTGATGATGTATTGGTATGCTTGGGACATTTGGGATATAATGAGGAGTAAATCATAATTGTGGAACGAATCAAATAGACACTTGAGTCGAGACGTGAGTGCATACTACGACGTGAGAATAAATTATGGCGTGTATGATTATGAACCGGGAGTATATAAATTGTATAAATTATAAAATGGTACGAGAATGCGATAAGTACTACAATTAAACTACGGTGATTACTAAGATGCGTGTTTACTTAGTATTGATATATGATTTGTGTGTATGACATACCTACCATACTTGCTATCATGGGAGGTTTATGTTCGCTTAGGACCCTCTAATCCTTGTGAGCCTACGGAGGGGATTTAGACTGGTACCTCGAGAACATAGGTCAGAGAAGGACTTATTGGGATGCTAATAAGTTTGTTGATCGTGGGAGCGTAGGTATGTGCGTGACCCATGTGATGTGACTGTGTTCGCCTCCACTATTTGTGATTTGTGTTATCTGAACTATTCCTGAGAGATTCGGAATACGTAATTCCTTATGTACATGATGTACCGGGATGGATAGCAGAGTATGTGTGCACCGCAGCTTAGTCTCGGGGTGCTTATATTGTATATTTATGTTGTGGAAAATATACACTTAATAAAATGGGAACTTTCATATGGTATCGTGTGTATAACTATGGAATAACATAAAGGGGATAATCTATAATGAGTTGTATTACTTTTATATGAGAACCTAAATTTTACGTTAAGCCACCTATTTAATTGCGATCGTTATAATGTTAATGGGAACCGAGTGATAAGGGTAGAACCAATGACAGTCTAGCTAGATATGATGTCACTTAGCTAGGGGTTTGTGTCATTTTAGATGGGTGCTTACGTTAGGAGTGCACAGTTAGACGAGAGGTGAGAATTTCATGTGAGTGCACGTCCTAACATGTACTCTGCATTTAATGTTTTAAATGTTTTTAAAGCACTTGCAGGTTTTTAAAATATCTCCACATTCGGGCTCTGACCCGTTTGCTTTCAAATCTATTTTCTTGTAAAACCATTTTAGGTGCCCAGCCACAAGGACACCACGCATAGGATTCTCATTCCGATGACGAGCTGTAGCTGTTAGTGGAAGTTACAGGGATTTGCTTTTAGACGCTTCTATCATTTGGATTCCATGTTCAGTATTCCTCAGTTGTAGGGCATGTTACCCAAATTCTATTAGAGACATTCCATTTCAGTTTTTCAGACTTTGGCATGTATTAATTCAGTATTCAGTAGTTCGTTACTTATTTCAGTTGTGGAATTTGTTGTGAGGAGTTTTCCTCCGGATTTATTTATATCATGTGATGGTTATTCTATTATTTCGTTATGGTGAATGGTGATATTATTCTTGCTTTAAATCTTTTACTGCATGTTAATCAGACTTTAATTATAATTTGACAACTTACTTTTTAAATTTTAGGTGGTTAGTAATAAAAAAATGTTTTCGACAGTGATGCTATTAACTGAGCCAACTTGGCATTTTGATTTAATTTAATAAAGGAGTAGCTACCCGGTATTTAATTAGTCGGGGTGTCACACACACACACACACACACACACACACATATATATATATATATATATATATATATATATATATATATATATATATATATATATATATATATATATATATATATATATTTTATTTGGGAAAATTATGTATATTAGAACACGGGAAAGCTACTTACAAACAAATTCAGTGGAGGACCACAATCCTAGGGGCATTCCCCAAAGGACACAACCTACCAAACACAAACAAACCAACTAAGATAACACAGATTCGAGGATATCCCAGTTCATACATGCCATCCAGTTGGTGAAGCTTCTCCTATTGTTCTTCCACTTTGAGGCCCTCGCACAGACCACAGCAACAATATCTCGGACAATCATCTCACTATTCTTGGCCTTTCCTTGGAAAAATCTCACATTCCTCTCCATCCAAAGACAGTAGATAGTGGTGGAAAAGGATAGACACCTAAGTCTATTATAGAAGCTCTTGCCCACATATTCGGAATTAGCAAACCCCAGCTCACCCTCCCAGTTAAAAGCCTCTCTGACCTCCTGGTTCTTAAATCTGACCTCGCGCCAAACCTCTTTAGCAATATTACATTCAATAAACAAGTTTTCCCGATTCTCCACCTCCTCGCCACAAGTACGACACAAGTTATTGTTGGAAATACCCCAGCTAAACAGTTTATCTCTCGTATGAAGAGCATCCCTACATATGATCCATAAACTAAAAGCACATTTTGGTATATTATTGAAGTTCCAAATCAACTTGTGACAATTGAACACAGGACGAACAATAGTAAGAGCCGTAAAAGCCGACCCAATGGAGAAGCCACCCCGTCTGGAATTCCACACCACCTCATCACTAACCCCTTGGCGAATAACAGGCAGCTCAGCATTCCTAATCTCCAAAAGCTCCCAAGTAATAGAAGAAGGCCACCTCCCCCTCTCCCCATGTATAAAATCGGCCACTCTAGCTTTATGATTGCTAGCCGCATCGTAAATAAGTCTTCCCCCATAGCGATCAAATAGAGGACCTAACGGATGCCAATTGTCGTGCCACACAAAGGTATCTTCGCCATTACCAATGTTGGACATGATAAGAGGTTTGGCCACCTCCCTCAACTGCATCAGTTTCCTCCAGCACTAGGAAGAGTCACTTGGAATATTAATGGCCCAAATACTTCTATTCTTGATCTTATACACATTACACCATTTGACCCATAGGCAATCCTTCTTACTACAGAGGTTCCAGAGAAGCTTAAGAATAGCAGCTCTGTTCCATAACTCCGTATTCTTAATGCCCAACCCCCCTTCCTCATGGCTGCACGTCAGATCATCCCAAGACACCTTCGCCCCCGTATGTTTGGAATAAGAACCCGTCCACAAGAAGTCCTTCATAAGTTGGTCGATTCTTCTAATAACCCTTTTAGGCAGAATGAACAGGCAAGACCAGTAGACCTGAATACCAAACAAGACCGAGTTGATGAGCTGAAGTCTCCCAGCAAAACTGAGGAATCTGTTAGTCCAACACTTAATCCTCCCCGTTATTTATCAATCAATTTCTCACAATCCCCAGATTTAAGCCTAGTAGTGATAAGAGGTACCCCAAGATACATGAAGGGAGGAGAATTGTGGGAGAAACCAAAAACCTCCTCCAACCTGTTCACCCCATCGACATCGACCCCAGAGCAATAGAAACTAGATTTGTTAGTATTGGGATGAAGACCAGAGATCGAAGAGAAGGCCACAATAGCCCTTTTCACAATGCTACACGAAGTAGGATCGCCTCCACACAGAATGATCAAATCATCCGCAAAGCAAAGATGATTAAGGCCGACCTCCTTGCACCTAGGATGAAAACTAAACTCCGGATTGAGGCAAGCCTTGTCCATAATATAAGAGAAAGTATCCATAACAAGCAGGAATAAGAAAGGAGAGATAGGATCACCTTGTCTCAACCCCCTCTTCCCCTCAAAGAAACCATTTAAACGCCCATCCAAGCTGATAGAGAATCTAGTCGTGGTAATACACTCCTCCACCCAACCAACAAACATAGACGGGAAGCCAATATGCACAAGAAGGTTGAGCAAAAACTCCCAGCTAACAGTATCATAGGCCTTGAGAAGATCAATCTTGAGGGTACACCTAGAAGGGGTTAGCTCACGGTGATAATTTCTCATAAGCTCCTGATGCAATAAGATATTGTCAGAGATAGATCTACCCTTCACAAACGCGGCCTGACTCTGGTTAATGAAGGAAGGGAGGATGGGTTTCATCCTCTCGGAAACAATCTTAGAGATACACTTGTAGATGGTGTTGCAACAAGAGATGGGCCTGAATTCATGCATACCAGAGGGAGTAGTAACCTTCGGAATAAACGCCAAAGCAGTGCAGTTCCATTGCCTGGGCAGGTAGCTACAATGGAAGAAGAAGGTAATGGCATCAATCACGTCTCCCCCCACCACGTCCCAGTTCTTCTTATAGAAACATGCATTAAAACCGTCCGGCCCAGGAGCTTTATCGGACCCAATGGAAAACATGGCATTCTTGATCTCCTCTTCAGTAATGGGAGCCTCCAGAGCATCCGCCTGATCAACCGTGATTCTCTTGCACACCACATCATTAAGAATAGGAAATGGGTCCACACAGGGATTGGTTATGCCAAGGAGGTTGCTGAAATAATCAACAGCCACCTTAGCCACATTCTGACTCCCCTCAATTCTCACACCATGGTATATATATATATATATATATATATATATATATATATATATACACATTTTTGGTCTTTTGCATCTATACCTCTGTCTTTAGATCTAAAATTTTAGATCTATAGAATTTATTTTCTCTATTTAACTCTCTTTCGAATATCAAGTGGATAGTTGTATGTTTTGGAGCACATAATATTGTCAACGGAAACATTTTTGGTCTTATGATCTAACTCATCTGTAATATCTACAGTCATATGAACATGGTTTGATGATTCCACCATCCAAACTGATCTGATTTGCCTTGAGTAGTTTGTTTTAGCTTTATTTATTGATTGGGTCGATGGATTCAAACTGATACGATTCCATCATCCAAAATGATTGACTTGCTCTCTTTTCGTGTTCATTCATTTTAACCTTGTGTGTTATTGTTACTAATGAATATTTTTGTGTTTTGTATTTTACGAGTAAACAAAGGACGGTATAGGGAGCATAAAGATAAGATGCACATGGCTCCAGGAAAACGGAAAAAAATGATGGTATTGGGTGCATAAATTTCGTTTAAAAAGGAAAAAGGATAATATGAGATGCACCTGTTCTCTGTATCGCATACAAGTTCTTACTCTTAGTCTGCTTAACTTTTATTTACACTTTTCTTCTTTTTTCTTTGCTGATATAGATAAGTAGAATTTTGTACTTCGTTTCTCGATCTCCTACCTCTAGGTTGCAAGGTACCTGCTTCCAATTTCATCATCACCTGCTCAAATCCTTTCGATTCCACTCTCTAGGTTGCAAGGTACCGAAATTTAATTTTTTTTTAATCATTTTAAAGGGAAGAAAAAGCAAATACTTGAGCCCTGCTGCGGGTCGATGCCTGTTGCTTCTCCATATATCAGCAAAGATGTTCTTATACAAAATCCCTACCAATTCAGCCTTGTCGATGCCCTGCTGTCGATTGATGTTTGTCGCTGCCCCGACGATGACTGCTGCACACAGATAGGCCCTGCCGTTGCAACCTTAATGCTGGTTGATGCCTCGCCGAGCTTACCTCATTGATGTTGCTACCGCCGGTGAGAGGTAAGAGCTTACTTAGAGATATGTTAAGTTCCAGTTTAGTTAGAGACTGTCCATAACTTGCAACTTCATATCTTTCAACTTCATATCATATCTGAAAATTTATAAAAATTTTACACCTTTATGTTGCGATTTTTTTACACGATTCAATATCTACATTGTAATGTTTTCACGATGTTCGATTATAAAAGTTTTATGCTAATGAGTGCACGATTCAAGATTTTTACACGATTCGAGATTAGATCAAAGTTTTATTCAATACCGGATCAAATTTTTTACACGATTGATCATATCAAAATATAGTCCAAACGATCTACATTTTGTAATGTTTTCATAGTATAAATTCTTCGTTTTATCCACCTGGGCTTTTTATCCAGTGAGAGTATAAATTCTTCATTTAGGAATCTATGTTACAAGTACTTCACTAACTATATGTTATTTAGGAATCTAGACATTCATATTTAGGAATCTATTTTTATAATTGTTCTCGAGATTTGTGCATTGTGTGGTTTCATTTAACTGTTTGAGAGACCCGTGTCTACATTTTCGTAGTGAGTTTGAGTAGAAATGGAAGTTGTGTAATGTGAGAAATGAGCTTGAGTAGAGCGAATTTCAGCTAGAAGAAATAAATAATCAAGATACACTCATTAGTTCATAATAGATTGACTAGGAGCAGCTGCCAGAGCTTCTAAATCTAAAAGTTATAACAAATGATCCATTAGCTCGAGAACAACATCGAAAAGTGATAATTTTTGGAGGGAAAGTGCCCCCGGGGGCCAGTTAGGGACAACAATAGCGTCGTTGGAACTTGGATTTACCCGTGAGTAATATGTTGACATTGGATCAATCTTCTCTAACGAAAAGGGTGAAAAGGCAACTGAAGTGTTGGGACCAAAGACCATCTCAAGACTCTGCACCTAATCTAGCACCTGCTGCTCCTGTGGGGGAAATTTTACCCTCACAATTAGGGCATCAACACCCGGTGCAACTAGAGCTTCTGAATCCCGAAAGCCCTCGAGAGCTAAAACAAATGCCAGTGGAGAAATTTACTCTAATAACAAATCAACGCTCAAAAATTTGTAGTCTTCAAAAGAAAAACACATCACAACGGCTGGAGCTACAAAAGAGACCAGAGATTTCAACATTACTTTAGGTCACATTCTCTTTTAATGGCATTTAAATTATGGGGAGGGAGTGTTCATGATATAGGACAGTCCTACCTTTTACTAAAGTACAAAACTGTAATACCCCGTACTTTTGACTATATTTATTTTTGGGATTAATTAATTAAATGCGTATTAATTGGAAATTAATCCGGGTTATAAATACTTACGAGATGTGAGTTGGTATTTGATTATGTGCATATATGATTATATATGAACTTGGTATTATAAAATTTGTCGTGAGATTGATAGATGGCATTTTAGAAATTTTGTTGAGACGCGTGGGACCGCCGCGTCACGGTGTAATATTTTGATAATAAAAGTGAATTTAAAATATATAATCCGTATGGTCATTTTGAGTGCGCCAACGCGTCCGGAAGGGTCGAGATAGTCAGAAAACACTAGCCGGGGGTATAGTTTGGGTCCCGGGATATTTTTAGGCCATACCGGCAACTTAAAGGGTATTTTGGTAATTTTACATTTTGAGGAATTAAAAGTGACGAAAATTGGTTAATTAAATCTGATGTGGATTTGACCCACTAAGCCCATAACCAACCCATATTAACCTAGAAGGCTACGTAGGTTATCATTTAGGTTTTCTAAGTTTCCCAAATCAAAACCCTAGCCACCTTAAGCCACCATTGGAGAAGGAGCTTGGAGAGAGGAATTTCTGCAGAAAACTGCATCAAACCTACACCAAAATCAGAAATCAAACCAAGGCAAATGACTTTATTCCATTTAAATTCAGAGAATGTCTTTTCCATGTTAGAAATTGAAGAATTTTGATTGTTCTTGAAAGATTAAATGAAAACCCATGTAGTTGGAGTTTAGAACTTGAAAATTCGGAAGAGAATTGCATGTAGAATGATAGGTAGAGGATTTCCCTCATAATATTTGTGATTAGAAGAAATTAAACGGATTAAATTCTGGGATTTGATGATGATATATATCTAGGGTTCATGTTCTTGATAAAATTGGGGAAAAGTATACAATCTTGTGATTTAATGATGTTTAGTATACATTAATGCCTTAAAAGATGTTAGTTTATGACCTAAGCATGTTTTAGTATGATTAGAGGACTTAAATCATTGTTAGGACGAACTTTGGAGAAGGATTGAGGTGTTAAAAATGGTGAGAAACGTAACTTAGAAAATCTGGGACGAATCTGGCAGCTCGTTAGAAGCCCCTACCCAGGTCGTTCGAACGAACTCGTTCGAACGAGCTTCTAACGAGTTGACCAGTCGCTGCTAACGAGAATGGATTTCGTTCGATATCTCGTTCGAACGAGATATCGTTAGAAGGTACAGTTCGTTCGAACGAACTGGGACCTCGTTCGAACATCCTCGTTCGAACGAGACTTCTAACGAGTTGACAGTTTGGTCCTTTTTGGACTGTTTTGACTTTTGGAGTCCCGTAAACTTGTTCGAGGATATAGATGACCTTCCTAAGATGATGTAAGGATAGATTTGGGACTTTTGGGTTATTGAGAGGAGTAAATTATATACGAGGGTTATATTCAATGAACCATTTGGGTTGAGACGTGAGTGTCTACTACGACGTGAGGATGAATTATGGCGCGTATAATTACAAACCGGAATAGTATGAATTGTGATAATTATAAGTTAGTACGAGAATGCGATATGTACTACGATTAAACTACGGTATTACTAAGACGTGTGTTTACTTAGTATTGGTATATGATTGTGTGTATGACATACCTACCATACTTGCTATCACGGAAGGTTGCGTTCGCTTAGGACCCTCTAATCCTTGTGTGCCTACGGGGGGGATATAGACTGGTACCTCGATGAACATAGGTCAGAGAAAGACTTATTGGGATGTTAATAAGTCCGCTGATCGTGGGAGCGTAGGTATGTGCGTGACCCATGTGATGTGACTATGTTCGCCTCCACTATTTGTGATTTGTGTTATCTGAACTATTCCTGAGAGATTCGGAATATGTGATCCTTATGTACGTGATGTACCGGGATGGATAGCAGAGTATGTGTGCACCGCAGCTTAGTTCTCGGGGTGCTCATATTGTATATTTATGATGTGAATAATATACACTTAATTAATGAGAACCTTCATGTTAATGATGTGAATATAATTACGGTATTGTTTCGATAAATAAAATGAGTTAGCTGATAGAGAAATATATTGCATTTTGAGCATCTGAGTTTACATTAAATCCCTATCTAATTACGAGCGTTATATGTTAATAGAACCGGGTAATAAGGGTAGAAACTATTACAGTCTAGCTAGTTATGATGTCACTTAGCTAGTGGTTTATATCGTTGTAGATGGGTACTTACGTTAGGAGTGCACAGTTAGACGAGAGGTGAGAATATCATGTGAGTGTACGTCCTAACATGTACTTTGCATTTAATGTTTTAAATGTTTTTAAAGCACTTGCAGGTTTTTAAAATATAACGCCACATTCGGGCTCTGACCCGTTTGCTTTTCAAATCTTTTTCTTGTAAAACCATTTTAGGTGCCCAGCCACAAGGACACCAAGCATAGGATACTCATTTAGGTGACGAGCTGTAGCTGTTTGTGGAGGCTACAGGGATTTGCATGTAGACGCTTCTATCTTTTGGATTCCAGAGTCACTATCTATCAGTTGTAGGGCATGTTGCCCATTTCTATTTAGAGACATCTTTTACATTTCAGTTCTCAGACTTTAGTATGTATTATTTCAGTATTCGGTTATTTATTTCAGTTATGGGATTGTAGTGAGGAGTTTTTCCTCCAGACTTTATTTACTCTATTGTGATGGTTATTCGTTTTACTTCAGTATGGTGAATGGTGTTATTTATTTCTTCATTACACTTGTTGCATGTTAATCAGACTTAAATTAAAATTTGGCAACTTACTTTTTAAATACTAGGTGGTTAGTAATTTTTAAAAAGGTTTTCGACAGTGATGCTATTAACTGAGCCAACTTGGCATTTTGAATTAATTTGATAAAGGAGTAGCTACCCGGTATTTAATTAGTCAGGGTGTCACAAAAACTTTCTCATTTTGAGATTACATATATAGTCTTGATCAGGTGTTAAATGAATCCTTTTTTAATTTTGAAAACATGGATTGTCTTGGTTTTGAAAACATGGATTGTCTTGGTTTGGAGATTACTTATGTGTGTGTGTATAAAGTATGAATTTAATTTTTTCTTCTATTTAAATTTAAATTTTATCTTTATTTTGTTTACTTTAATCTTGGTTTTGTTTTGATATTGTGTATGAAGATATTTGATCAGTTTATCAGATTGTGTATGGGGGGACATGTGTGAAAATGTTTGATCAGATCGTGAAAAATGTAATTTTCCAGTATATATAATTAGTATAATACAGTAAATCTTGTGGATTTTTTTTCAATGAAATGAATTAATATTTTTTGCTTACAAGTTTATATTTTATATTCCCACAGATGAGATCAAGAAAAAGTTGATATCTGCTGAGTTATCAGATGAGGCTATTGAGGAACTATTACAAGTTCTTTCTTTGATGTTTGGAAAAGAAACTTTGAGCTGCAAGGGAAGCAGCTAGTGAACTGAAAAAATTGTTTTCACTTGCTGAAAAGTTTGGTTTTTTAGACTGGATTCAATTTGATGCTTCTATTGCCCGTGGCCTCGCCTATTATAATGGAATCATGTCTGAGGGATTTGATACACAGGGGAAACTGCGAGCCATTTGTGGTGGTGGGCGGTACAATCAGTTACATTCTACTTTTGGAGATGATGACATTACATCTGTGATAGTAGAACTGCTCAAGGAGTTTAGCCTTGGTACCCTTTAAAGTATAAAAAAACTGTGTAAGGAGTTTAGCCTTGATGTTGCTTGAGGGTTTCATGATCTCTCTTAAGACGCCATACATGCCTGACCGCCATCATCATACGAACACGATTAGCATCATTTTCTCATTGCATTGCATTTCGAAGGAGCGAGGTTTGAGTTCTACATATTTTAACCCAACGCAAAAAAATGCCAATGGAAATCTATATTGTATTTGGCTCACTTTTTTATTTATCTCCAAGAATTTTTTGAGTTGTCTTGGCCCTCTGTTTTTTATCCACAACTTAAATTGATGTCTTTTTTTAAAGGTCTTATTTTATTAGATTTACCACCATCATTATCTGTACATATACTTTGTGTGGATGAGTCCTAGACCTGACTTTTATCGTGCGACTTTGATTACATTTGTGAGAAGTGTAATTGGTAGGTAAATATATATTGCAGCATGTGTTCACGTGAGTGTTACTTTTTAGTTGATATTATTCAACTAATATTAGCTGTAGTGTTGAAATTATTCACGTGTATAGTTACTTTTTAGTTTCAGTATTTTCTCTATTTATTATTTATTTGCATTAACATCGGTTGGTACAGATATATGGTACCACCACCTATTTGACGGTGAGCATGACACATTTGATTGCAGTTTGAATGAGGAGGAATACAATTGAAGTAGGCAAACATGGGAGTATGCTGTTCAGGGCTTTCCAGACCATGTAACGAGATGGCGGTGATGAAAGATGGTGTCGAATGGTGTATTTCTAGGGCGATTCAAATGAGTGAATCGTCGATGCTTCCTTGCTTTATGAGTTTGTCTTTAGTATATAATTCATTTCTAATGAAATATTTGTTTGAGATTTCATTGCTAATGCAATATACTTCAATTCAATTCATTAATAGAGTAATTTTTGTTTTGTTTTTAGGTTACTTGCATTCATTTCAATCCATCTTGAGATCCATCTGTTGGTTAATATTAGTATGAAAGTAACAACATTCTTGATCATTGGCTTTTGTTAATAAGTTATATTATTTTTACCGAGGTTTGTTGAATGATAATGGGGGTAGTTATGTAGGTACGGAATTCGGTACTTTATATATCATTATTCATAAAATTGGATAGCATAAGATATTCACGAGGTCCATGACGGACTATTAATATTGTTTTGTTGTATTTTTTATTTCTTAAACATGGTGGGTAGTTTTATAAATAGAGGACATTATGTCAAACTTTTCTAAATTATTTGATGGGGAACGGAATTTTTGTCATTTTGCGATTATGTACTTCGAAATTTTTTGCTGTTTCGCGATTATGTACTTAGGAAACGGCACGTCATGTAGACTTTTATGGTTATAAAATATGTGAATCATGTCGTGTAGACCTTTTTTAAAATTACATTTTTTTGTTGGGGAACGAAATTTGTGTCCTTTTGCAATTACGTATTTTGAAATTTTTTACCATTTGGCGATTGTCAGCGTGCCTTCAGGCACGGGCATACCCTAGTGTGTATATATATTTATACATATATATATATATATATATATATATATATATATATATATATATATATATATATATATATATATATATATATATATATATATATATATATATTGGGATGATGTGACTACATGTGTATATATATATTATGTCTACAGTGCATAACTAGTAGATATGGTAATAATAATAAGGGCAATTTACATTTAGGTCCCTTGGTAATAGTTTTTAAACATTTAAGGACAATTTACAGCTAGGTCCACTTGTTATGCCACTAGCGTGGACTTGTACAAGAAGAGAATTAGTGGACTAAGTGTTTAAAATTTGTCACAATTCCTTTAGTGTTTGAAATTTATTTGTGAGGGACTTAAGAGTACTTTTCCCCTAATAATAATTGCTTTGCGCAAAGTGGTATTAACCAAGGGAGGTGTCAGTATACATATATATGGATGATGTGACTATATATATGAATAAACTTGGGAAAATTCTACTGTGTGAAATTAGTATAGATAGTAATAAAGAGAAATAACATAAATCTTAGTTGGTAAAAGATTAACCGGTCGGACGGTGAATAATGATGTTTAGTTATGAGGGATAAACTATTTTAATAACGTATTATATGGGCGATACAGATATACTACTAGTGACGTAGATGATGGTATGGTGACATCAAACTAGTTAGGCTGGGTAGCATAACGAATAGGGGGTAGATGTGTGTTAGGCGTGCACAATAGATGAGAGGTGAGAATCTCATGTGAGAGTTCGAAACTAGCATGCACATAATACTTGCTTAATTGTAGTTTTAAATACTTGCTAAAAAAAATATTTTACAACTCGGGCTCTGACTCGTTTCTTGCTATTCTTCTCTCTTTTGCTATATATATGTATCATATTAGGTGCCCAGCCACAGGGTTACCAGACTTAGACGCTGGGATGTGTGACACCCCGCCTAATTAAATACCGGGCGATCACTCCTTTATTAAATTAAATCAAGGTGAACAGTTTGGTTCATTCTTAGCATCACTGTCGTAAAAAGAAACTTTCCAATTAAACACCCTAAATAATTAAGCTAAGTGTCAAAAACCAATTTTTAACATTAACTTCCAAATTTTATTTAAAGAAAAGATTTATTTAAATTATTAACAAAGCTCAATGAATAACATTCACACCACAATAAACTGGAACGAAAGAATTCAAAATATGAAACATTCATCAACGAATGTCAACATGCGAGAAAATAAAGTCATACATCCGTCCTGAACAAAATCCCAAAATAACGAACTAGGAAATAACTGAAATAACAAGGTCCCAACATAAAGAAATAATGGAAAGGGCTACACATGCCCATCTGAATGAAAATGCTAGGAGTGGATCTGAATGAACGAAGTCGTCTAATCAAAAGACCTGCAACTCCCACCTAAGCTGCAGCGCGTTAATTCCAAAAGATCCTAAGCAAGACGCCCCTGTGGTTGGGCACCTGAAATACATACATATATATATACAAGGGGGAGAGGGAGAGATAAAACGGGTCAGAGCCCAAAAGTGTGTATGATTTAAAATTAGTTTAGCAAGTATTTAAATTGATACAGGCCAATGCAATGACATATTAGTTCGACACTCTCTTGAGAAATTCTCACCTCTCTTCTAGTGTGCACGCCTATCGTACTAACCTTCCCCAAATGGTTTAACTTAACATATTATCATACTAACCTTCCCAATAATTTAGTTTATCTTAACTTACTCATAAGTTTTAAAAACCGAACAATGTCAACGTATGAAAAGGTTACTTTCAAAGTGTAGCACAACTCTCGTTTTAGTTTCATTAATTTATAAAGTTTCCCAGTGTCATACTATACTTTCGCAAAACAGTATTTATTATTTGAGTCAACAACCATGTCCTACTTATCAAGTCACAGTAGGTAGTTTGAATTTCATAATCTCATATATATATATATTAACTACTCGGATAATATATATATATATATATATATATATATATATATATATATATATATATATTAGCACCCCAACTAAAATTATGGTGCGGGCATACTCTGTTATCCAATCCCCGTATCGCTCACACAAAGGGAAATACAAGTTCGGAATCACTCTCGAACTGTATTAACATATACAAAACAACATTGAGGCGAAGTATAGATTCCAAGTCTCTAAAAGGTCAGTACATACCCTCACGCCTCATAGGACCGTCTGAACTATCGAATCGATAGCCTGTACCAAGGATATCTATCTCCTAGGGTACGAACCAATATCCCCCAAAAAGCAACACAGGACAAGGTCGTCCCAGCGCGGTAACCTCAGGGATAGCAAGTAGCGCGGGTACGTTTTTCACATGTATATAATATATGCACACACAATCATATAAATATACCAATTTCATCATATTAATATAGGTTCCTCACATTACCCATAATTACAACATTTATCCTAAATTTCACATTATTAAGATTACGTATAAGGTCTCGTCTCTAACCTTAACTCGAAGGGTTTTCTCACTAATTATGTAACACTCGTGGATTCTAACTATCCAAGTAGTAAATTCAGTAAGTAGACGTCTATGCACTATCGTAAGTATTTAACGTAATCTCTCACTTGAAATACGTAGTTTCCTCGTTCTTTAAATAATTGTCCCTAAAACCCAATTATCGTCACATAATAAAGTTCTTCAACACTTAATCATATGTCCTACTGGTCTCTCCTATATCCCAAAACATTTTATTCATAATCCCAAAAATTATTCCACGGTAAATTAATTCAACTAATTAAACAAGGGGAAATAAGAGGCCGCCAGGAAGGGTCGATCGATCGACGACTGGGGCTCGATCGATCGAACCTTCGATCGATCGACGCTCTAGGGTCGATCAAACAGGTGTTTCGATTTCTGCAGAAGTGCAGTTACGGGTTTCATCAAAATTCTTCATCCAAATGCATATTTTTCAACACTAATCGTCCCAAAACTTATACCACAAACATAATAACATATTACCAGATGTTTCTAATGTTAAGCATGCGTATAACTATCATTAAACATGATTAAACAACCTAAAATCTCATCTAATCATCAAGAACCCTAAGTTTTCTTAACTTCTGTTCTAATCAGTTTTTCTCCATAATTTCCTTCTACATAATCATCAAAATTCGTGGGTTAATCATCTACATCATATAAGACTTCCAGAATATGGTTTTAATCTTTTCTACATGCAAATTCCTATCAAAAAGTGGGGTTTTCTTCCATAGATTATACTCCTAATCAATCTTAACTAATATGAATATTGCACCAACGAAAATACGCAAGTTAAACACTTGCCTGGGATTTCAGAGGTCTGGTTTCTTGTTGATTTTGGTGTGGTTGCGTTCTCCTCCTCGAGATCTACGTGTTGGTGGTGACGGCGGTGCAAACGGTGGTGTATTTGGCTTTGAATCACCTTGAGAGCTCTCTCCTCTCTTCTCCAATGGCCGTACTAGGGTTATGAATGTTCTAACCCTAAAAGGCTGACCTAAATAGCTGCTAAGGATGGCTGAAATTCGTGGGTTTAATTACCCTATTTTGTAAAATGACCAAAATGCCCTCCCGGGTCACTAATTAGGCCTAAAAACACCCCGAGACCCAAACTAAACCCCCGGGTACACTTTTCTGACTATCTCGACCCTTCCGGACGCGTCGGCGCACTCAAAACGACCATACGGACAATTTATAAAATATTCACTTTTATATATTAATAATTAATCCCGACGCGACACGGGCGCGTCCCGACTAAAATTCCCAAAACTGCCATTTCATTCACTCGTGACATTTACTATAATCAATATCATATATTACTATGCTCATAAGTAATATTCAAAAATTTCATATAATTACTAACTCACGTCACGTCAATAATTATAACATAATTAATTTTCGGATTTTTATTAAATAATACACTCTCATTAAATTTAATAAATCCCCCAAATTAATATAGCATAAAAATACGGGGTATTACATACTTCCCCCCTAATAATGGAATTTCGTCCCGAAATTCGGAAAATAAGGCATACCTGGTAAAAACAACTCTGGATATCTCTCTCGAATATCTGCCTCACGCTCCCAAGTGGATTCCTCCACATTATGATGCTCCCACTGGACTCGCACAAGTGGAACTACCTTCGACCTCAATCTCCTCTCACTATAGTCTAGGATAGCCACCGGTCTCTCCTCGTAAGAGCTATCAGGCTGTAAATCGATCTCGTCTATCGCGATGTGAGTATGGGCCATATCATCTCGAAGATATCGTCTCAGCGACGAGATGTGGAATACATCGTGGATGCGATGTAAATGTTCTGGCAATCCCAACCTGTATGCTACTGGCCCAATTCTCTCGATGATGGGAAATGGTCCTACGTACCTCGGAGCCAACTTCCCCTTCTTCCCGAACCTCATCACTCCTTTCATAGGAGATACACATAACAACACTTGATCTCCCACGTTAAACTCCTGGAAGAACCGTTTCGCATCGGCGTAGCTCTTCTGCCTGTCTTGGGCTACCCGAATACGACTCCTGATTATCTCAATCCTCGCGGAGGTCTCCTGAATCACTTCTGGCCCTAATAACTTGTTGTCCCCCACCTCGAGCCAACAAGTGGAGAACGACAAGGCCTGCCGTACAAAGCCTCAAATGGAGCCATGCCAATAGTAAACTGATAGGAGTTATTATAAGCAAACTCTACCAGTGGAAGGTGTGGCTCCCAACCTCCTCCGAAATCGAGAACACACATTCGTAGCATATCTTCCAACATCTGATTAGTACGCTCTGTCTGTCCATCTGTCTGTGGGTGGTAGGCTGAACTCAGTCTCAACTCGGTGCCCATAGCCTCCTGAAAGATTTCCCAGAAACGTGACACAAAAATCTTGTCTCTGTCTGACACAATATTCAGGGGCACCCCATGTAATCTGACAACCTCAGCGATGAACAACTGGGCATACTGACCCGTGGTATAATCTGTCCTCACTGGCAGAAAATGAGCCACCTTGGTCAAACGGTCTACAATCACCCAGATAGAATCGTGGCCCCGCTGTGACGTAGGCAACCCGGTAATGAAATCCATGGAAATACTTTCCCACTTCCACGCGGGTACTTCCAACGGCTGAAGTAATCCTGACGGTTTCTGGTGGTCCACCTTCACTAGCTGGCAAGTAGAACACTTGGACACAAATTCAGCGATGTCCTTCTTCATTCCACTCCACCAGTACTGTCGTCTCATGTCCTGGTACATCTTATCGCCTCCCGGATGTACTGCAAATCGGGACCCATGAGAACGAGTCATCACTTCATGACGTAGCTCCGCTCCTTCTGGAACCACTAATCTCCCATTAAACCGCAACCCTCCATCCGAACTAACAGAATAGGACTCAGCACCCTCGGCTAGAAGTCGTACAATCTGCTCTTGACAAAACGGGTCTGTGGTCTGTGCCTGTATCACCCTCGTAACAATCTCGGGTGTGACTGACATCACGAATATGAAAGAACATGCTACTGCGTCCTGGTGACCCAACTCCTTCCACTTTGCTTTCCAGATGTCCGCTACATCGTCAACCGGTCCACGGCTCAATGCATCAGCAACTACGTTGGCTTTCCCCGGATGATACTGTATATCGAACTGGTAATCTTTCACAAACTCTAACCATCTGCGCTGACGCATATTCAGCTCTCGCTGAGTGAACAGGTACTGCAGTGACTTATGGTCTGTGAACAAACGGAATTTCTCGCCCAATAAGTAGTGCCTCCAAATTCTCAAAGCAAAGACGACCGCAGCTAACTCCAGGTCGTGGGTGGGGTAATTCTTCTCATGCGGCTTAAGCTTGCGGGAAGCAAAAGCTATAGCCTTCTCCTCCTGCTGAAGTACTCCCCCAAGTCCTCGTAAGGACGCATCTGTGTAAACCAGGTACTCTACACCCGGCTTCGGTAAAGCAAGGACTGGTGCCGAAGTAAGCTTGTCCTTCAGCTCGTCGAAAGCCAACTGACAAGCGTCATCCCAAACATATGGTACCCCTTTGCGAGTCAGATTCGTCAATGGACCCGCTATTTTGGAGAATCCCCGAATAAATCTCCTGTAGTATCCGGCTAACCCCAGGAAACTACGTACCTCTGTCGGCGTCGTGGGCTGTCCCCACTCCCTCACTGCTGAGACTTTGCTCGGATCGACTGCTATTCCCTGCTCAGAAACAGCATGACCCAAGAACTGTACTTCTCGCAACCAGAACCCACACTTCTCATACTTAGCATACAACTGATGCTCTTGTAGAGTCTGAAGAACCTGCCTCAAGTGCTCGGCATGCTCCTCCTCGGAATGGGAATATATCAAGATGTCATCTATGAAGACAATGACGAACTGATCCAAGAACTCTCTGAACACTCGGTTCATTAAGTCCATGAACACGGCTGGAGCATTAGTGAGGCCGAATGGCATTACTCTGAACTCGTAAGACCCATATCTTGTCAAGAATGCAGTCTTCGAAACATCCTGCTCCCTAATACGTAGCTGATGGTACCCCGACCTCAAATCTATCTTCGAAAAGAAAGTTGCTCCCCTCAGTTGGTCGAACAGATCATCGATTCGAGGCAACGGATATTTATTCCGTATCGTGACCTTGTTCAACTCCCGGTAGTCCACACACAACCTCAGTGAACCATCTCTCTTCTTCACAAACAAAACTGGAGCGCCCCAAGGTGAGGTACTCCTGCGAATGAAACCCTGGCCTAACAGCAACTCTATCTGATCTCGTAGCTCTCGCATCTCTGCTGGAGCCATACGGTACGGTGCGCGTGCTATAGGTCTCGTATCCGGCAATAAATCTATAACGAAGTCTATCTCACGACTGGGCGGTAGGCCTGGTATCTCCTGAAACACATCGGAATACTCCCTAACAACTGGGATCGAATCCAAAGGAATCACAACCTCCTTAGAGGTATCCTCCTCAATGTAATATAAATGAGCGGTCGAACCTCCCTCTGGGCGAGGCATCGCCACTACAAACATCTCTTGCCCCGGAATGGCAAAAACAATGCTCCCACCGAAGCAATCAATCATGGCTCTATAAGATGCGAGCCAATCCATACCAATGATCGCATCATGCTCGTGCATGTCTAAGACTAGCATGTCTGCAGGCAATACCAAGCTACCAATCTCTACCCCTACTCCCCGGCATATAAAGAATATAAGTGACCCACTCCCCAGTGGTGAGTCGACACACGTCACGGTGCTCTCAGCTGTGGCTAATAATCCTAAGGACTTCGCAAAATGCGTAGCTATAAAACAATGCGTTGCCCCCGTATCAAACAAAACTTTACCCATAGTACCATGGATAGGAAACATACCCTCAATCGCGGGTGGTGCCTGTGGAGCTGCTGCCTGGTGGACGTTATAGACACGTCCATACTGTAACTGCCCCTGCTGCACTGGAGCTGCTGGAATGGCTGGTAGGGCTGGCGCTTGGGCTGGAGCTGGGAGGGCAGGTGGAATAAGTGGTCTCTGTGGCTCGTTTCGGGCTCCCTGCTGCTGTGGGGCCCTATCGCCCTCTGGGCAATCCTGACGCCTGTGGCCATGTTTACCGCACCCAAAACATCGGCCTCTGAAGTTACCTCCCCTTTGTCCCTGCTGTCCACGACCCTGCTGGCCGTTACCCCCACGCCCCTGGCCCTGTTGGCCCTGATGTGCACGCTGTTGGCCCTGCTGGCCCTGCTGCTGACCCTGCTGTCGGTGCTGGCCCTGATGGCCCTGCTGATTAGGCTGACCCTGCTGGCCCTGCCTATAACCCCCATTTCCCTGCCTGGAATCACCCGAACGGAATCGATTAGCAGGGTCCCCCTGATGGGAACTCTGCTCGTGCTGACGAGTCTGTCCATGAGATGGCGCCCCACCGGCACCGTTACCCCCTGTCCTGCCCTGCTGGCTGGACTCTCCTGTTCTCTTGCTCCCCTGAAGATGGAAGCGGTGATCCTGGCAATGTAGTAACGCTGCATTGAGTACATCAGTGAAAGTACTCAGGGATAAGTTCCCAATAAGGTGCTGACGGATCCTCCAAGCTAACCCGTCTACAAACAACAAAATCTTCTTGTTCTCAGTAGGTGCCTCATCTGGCACAATGGTGAGAAGTCTCGTGAACTCCTCCTCATACTCTGCTACAGTAAGGTTTTCTTGCTTCAGATTTAGTAATTTCCTCCTCATCTCAGTCTGCACTGCGGGTGGAAAGTACTTGCGGTCAAACCGCTCCCAGAACATCTGAATAGGAATCGTGTCCCTCTCCTCCAAAGTAGTAGTGGACTCCCACCACTGCAACGCAGCTCCCACCAGCTTGAAGGAAGCCAATAACTGCTTTTGCACCTCGGTGCACTCATACATACGGAGATGCCGCTGGATGTCTTTCTTCCATTGGCTAACCGTGACAATGTCGGAGCTACCAGAGAACTCAGGGGGATGTGCTTTCTGAAAAGCATCCCGAACCCTCTCCCATGCAGATGGAAGCTGTGCTGGTACTGGCGCCACTGCTTGAACCTGGGGTGGAGCCTGCTGAATCACTGATATCGCTGCATTCACCGCCTGAGCAACTATGGCGGCTACTTCATTAGCATTCATTGTGCCTGGTGCCGGAGCTGCTGGCTGCTCGGCCTGGGCACGCCTATCCCTCGGAGCACGTCTCGGAGGCATCTGAAACGTGAACAAGTTTATTAGTCTACAGTCATCACGAAATCACAAATAACTGAAGACTTAAACGTAAAGGCAGGAACACAACAATCCTAAAAATAGGGCTCTATATCAAAAACGTTGAGCTGAAAGCGAAATAAGCCGTACAGATCCTATGGACACTAGAACCTGATGCTCTGATACCACCTGTGACACCCCGCCTAATTAAATACCGGGCGATCACTCCTTTATTAAATTAAATCAAGGTGAACAGTTTGGTTCATTCTTAGCATCACTGTCGTAAAAAGAAACTTTCCAATTAAACACCCTAAATAATTAAGCTAAGTGTCAAAAACCAATTTTTAACATTAACTTCCAAATTTTATTTAAAGAAAAGATTTATTTAAATTATTAACAAAGCTCAATGAATAACATTCACACCACAATAAACTGGAACGAAAGAATTCAAAATATGAAACATTCATCAACGAATGTCAACATGCGAGAAAATAAAGTAATACATCCGTCCTGAACAAAATCCCAAAATAACGAACTAGGAAATAACTGAAATAACAAGGTCCCAACATAAAGAAATAATGGAAAGGGCTACACATGCCCATCTGAATGAAAATGCTAGGAGTGGATCTGAATGAACGAAGTCGTCTAATCAAAAGACCTGCAACTCCCACCTAAGCTGCAGCGCGTTCCTTCCAAAAGATCCTAAGCAAGACGCCCCTGTGGCTGGGCACCTGAAATACATACATATATATATACAAGGGGGAGAGGGAGAGATAAAACGGGTCAGAGCCCGAAAGTGTGTATGATTTAAATTAGTTTAGCAAGTATTTAAATTGATACAGGCCAATGCAATGACATATTAGTTCGACACTCTCTTGAGAAATTCTCACCTCTCTTCTAGTGTGCACGCCTATCGTACTAACCTTCCCCAAATGGTTTAACTTAACATATTATCATACTAACCTTCCCAATAATTTAGTTTATCTTAACTTACTCATAAGTTTTAAAAACCGAACAATGTCAACGTATGAAAAGGTTACTTTCAAAGTGTAGCACAACTCTCGTTTTAGTTTCATTAATTTATAAAGTTTCCCAGTGTCATACTATACTTTCGTAAAACAGTATTTATTATTTGAGTCAACAACCATGTCCTACTTATCAAGTCACAGTAGGTAGTTTGAATTTCATAATCTCATATATATATATAAACTACTCGGATAATATATATATATATATATATATATATATATATATATATATATATATATATATATTAGCACCCCAACTAAAATTTTGGTGCGGGCATACTCTGCTATCCAATCCCCGTATCGCTCACACAAAGGGAAATACAAGTTCAGAATCACTCTCGAACTGTATTAACATATACAAAACAACATTGAGGCGAAGTATAGATTCCAAGTCTCTAAAAGGTCAGTACATACCCTCACGCCTCATAGGACCATCTGAACTATCGAATCGATAGCCTGTACCAAGGATATCTATCTCCTAGGGTACGAACCAATATCCCCCAAAAAGCAACACAGGATAAGGTCGTCCCAGCGCGGTAACCTCAGGGATAGCAAGTAGCGCGGGTACGTTTTTCACATGTATATAATATGTGCACACACAATCATATAAATATACCAATTTCATCATATTAATATAGGTTCCTCACATTACCCATAATTACAACATTTATCCTAAATTTCACATTATTAAGATTACGTATAAGGTCTCGTCTCTAACCTTAACTCGAAGGGTTTTCTCACTAATTATGTAACACTCGTGGATTCTAACTATCCAAGTAGTAAATTCAGTAAGTAGACGTCTATGCACTATCGTAAGTATTTAACGTAATCTCTCACTTGAAATACGTAGTTTCCTCGTTCTTTAAATAATTGTCCCTAAAACCCAATTATCGTCACATAATAAAGTTCTTCAACACTTAATCATATGTCCTACTGGTCTCTCCTATATCCCAAAACATTTTATTCATAATCCCAAAAATTATTCCACGGTAAATTAATTCAACTAATTAAACAAGGGGAAATAAGAGGCTGCCAGGAAGGGTCGATCGATCGACGACTGGGGCTCGATCGATCGACGCTCTAGGGTCGATCAAACAGGTGTTTCGATTTCTGCAGAAGTGCAGTTACGGGTTTCATCAAAATTCTTCATCCAAATGCATATTTTTCAACACTAATCGTCCCAAAACTTATACCACAAACATAATAACGTATTACCAGATGTTTCTAACGTTAAGCATGCGTATAACCATCATTAAACATGATTAAACAACCTAAAATCTCATCTAATCATCAAGAACCCTAAGTTTTCTTAACTTCTGTTCTAATCAGTTTTTCTCCAGAATTTCCTTCTACATAATAATCAAAATTCGTGGGTTAATCATCTACATCATATAAGACTTCCAGAATATGGTTTTAATCTTTTCTACATGCAAATTCCTAGCAAAAAGTGGGGTTTTCTTCCATAGATTATACTCCTAATCAATCTTAACTAATATGAATATTGCACCAACGAAAATACGCAAGTTAAACACTTGACTGGGATTTCAGAGGTCTGGTTTCTTGTTGATTTTGGTGTGGTTGCATTCTCCTCCTCGAGATTTACGTGTTGGTGGTGACGGCGGTGCAAACGGTGGTGTATTTGGCTTTGAATCACCTTGAGAGCTCTCTCCTCTCTTCTCCAATGGCCGTACTAGGGTTATGAATGTTCTAACCCTAAAAGGCTGACCTAAATAGCTGCTAAGGATGGCTGAAATTCGTGGGTTTAATTACCCTATTTTGTAAAATGACCAAAATGCCCTCCCGGGTCACTAATTAGGCCTAAAAACACCCCGAGACCCAAACTAAACCCCCGGGTACACTTTTCTGACTATCTCGACCCTTCCGGACGCGTCGGCGCACTCAAAACGACCATACGGACAATTTATAAAATATTCACTTTTATATATTAATAATTAATCCCGACGCGACACGGGCGCGTCCCGACTAAAATTCCCAAAACTGCCATTTCATTCACTCGTGACATTTACTATAATCAATATCATATATTACTATGCTCATAAGTAATATTCAAAAATTTCATATAATTACTAACTCACGTCACGTCAATAATTATAACATAATTAATTTCTGGATTTTTATTAAATAATACACTCTCATTAAATTTAATAAATCCCCCAAATTAATATAGCATAGAAATACGGGGTATTACAGGATGGTTTAGCGAGCTGCAACGGTTGTGGGAGTTACAGGTCTTTGCATTTAGACGCCTTCGTCATTTCTTTCAGTTCTATTCGGACTTTTCATTTAGGGCATGTGTCGCCCATTCTCAGTCGCTTTATCAGAGAGTTTGTACTCAGTTTACTTTTGTAGTTCATTTCAGTTGGGATGAGTAGTATTATGATCTATTGATTTGAGATTTTGAAATGGAATGTTTTATCCAGTCTTATTTGTTTCAGTAATTGATTTATGTCCAGTAGTTATTATATTCATGTGGAATGCATATAGCTTATGTCTTGAAGTATGGAAATTTATTAATGGATTATTTGGGTATATTTAAATGGAAAATATTTTGACACTTAGCTTAATTATTTATTAGGTGATAAATGAATATTTTTTTTTGACGGTGATGCTAAGAATGAACCAACCAATCACTTCAATTCAATTTAATAAAGGATTGATCACCCGGTATTTAATTAGGCGGGGTGTCATGGGTGGATGTATTGGGTTTATGCAGGGTATGTGGGGGAGGGTGCGTGCTATTTTAGGTTTGGGTGGGGAGGGGGATATTTGAGATTCACATGGAATGAGGAAGGTGTTTTGGTTTCAAGTGGGGTGTTGGGTATATTTTGGGTTCCGAGGGGTGGGGGATGGGGGTTATTTTGGGTCGGGTTTGGGTGGGGCTTGTTTTGGGTTTAAGTGAGGTGTGTGGGGTGGGGGTGGGGGGAGGAAAGTATCAAAATTTTCTAAAGATAGTACATTGAATCAGTGAAGGGTACTTGATATGGTATTTTTTTTAATTATTTATGTTATGTTGCTAATTAAATAGGTTAGATTACATGTAAAAATAAAGGAAACTCTATCAATTTAAAAAATATATATATTTAATATGTGAGGAGAGTGAGGGTTGTTTTGGATTTGGGTGGAGGGTGGGGGGGGGGGGGGGGAGGGGGGTTGTTTTTGTCACGTCTTGAATAGTTAGGTGTGATTAAGGGTTGGGTTGATTGGTTAAACGGGGAAATAAATTAAATAGCGGAAATATAAATAATAACGATAACACAAGGGTAAATAATAGTAATATCTTTCAACATGAAGTAAAGTATCGAAATCCATTATTCATTAGAATCATCCTAAATGGAGGCACTATTTTTATTACATAGTTCATAAAAGAAAATAAAGGAAAAATTTAAAAAGTACGACATGTGCCTTGATACAATATCAATTACATCCATTTATATGTAGTAGCATAGAAAATTATAATAGGGTCTTCAGTGCTGCGACTAATTTTCCATGAATATATAATTGTTAGAGTAACACAAGATAATGCACTAAATTTGTGATGGGTCAAGGAGATGTTGCCTTCATTATTTCCCGACTCCATATGAAAGTCCCAAAATGTAAGAAAAATTGCCAAGTAGATAATTCTTATTCTATACAGTTCAAAACATGATTGTTGATGAGTTAGTATAAGAAATTCAATATGAAAGTAGATTCAATGTTAGGATAAGATAACATGTTTGTTTACGGAAGGATATAACTAAAAATAGAAATATCTCGCTAGAACTGGTAACGGTTAGGGTTTTTTTTGTAATAAATAACCCATAATTTTCTGTTTAGAGGTTTTAGGGTAACAACCATATATACAACAACATTAATCCAATAAAATTGGAGGCAATCAATCCAGATACTGGAGAAAAAAGTAATCGTGCTAAGTCAATTACAGAAATTCCATATGGCAGCAATAATTAGGCCCTCAATCATCTGAGTCCTATAGGCCAAATAATACAGTTATGGGTGTAACAAAAGATTATTCCCTGGTCATAATATATGCTATAATAAAATTGGGTAAAATTGCATCATTTGAATTACTATGATTGCATAATCATTGTTAAATTTTGAATTAATTACACGTAAATAGTTGAACAACTCAAATGAGTTCATCAATGAGAATATGATATAATGGGTCTATCATAGAGTGATATAGACAAAAGGCGTAATCATAAGTATTTCGTGAAATAAATACTGAACAAGGAATCGCCTACTTATTGTTAGGTTTTTTTAAACGTTTTGTGGAGTTGGTTTAAGTCGAGGTGGTAGTTTGTGTAACTTGGAGAAAGAGACAATGTATTTTTGTTTAAAAATAAAATTCGTAAGATATTTAAAGTGCAGTAAAAGCTAGAGAATTGCGTAGTAAAATAAATGTTGGGGGTTTAAAATGAAAATAAAGTTTAATTTTATTACTTATGGTTCCTTAGATTTTTAAGATTCGTCCCAAGAGACTTTTTTGTTCCTAAAAAATGTTTGGAGTAAAAATATAGAAGTTAAAAAATCTCAGGGGTTTATGTGCAAAAATATGTTTAAAGTTTAAAATTCCATCTTAGGGGTTATGTCGAATTAACTTTTTGGTTATCCAAACAGGGTGTCATAATATACCATTTTGACCAGAAAAATAAAATAAAAAATTTTGAATTTTTTTTTGATAATTTTCTGATTGGTCACGCGCTCAGTCAAATTTATCATGTGTTGGATTTGACCATACTCGTGCGCGTGTTACACTTCATCTTCAACCATTCGAATTTCGACTTAGGGTTTGAAAATTTGACTTTCAATTAAATCCTCTACCGAATACTATTTGAGATGATTCCAAAGCCGTTCTTCTTAATTTTTCGCAAGGATTTCAAAACTATAACTTCTAAAGATTGAGGTTGGGATTAGTCTCATATCTAGATACTGTAAAATATTGAAAATTTTAGTTTGATATTTGTGGTTTGTACTGAAATTCGAAGTATAGAAATGTTATAGTTCCGTTTTTGTCTGAATTTGGAACAAAATAGTTTAAGTTTAAAGGTTTAATTCGCACTGTACATGGAGAATCTTAGGTTTAAAATTTTAATTACCAAAAATAAAAAACTTGATTATTAAACAGGTATGAATACTATAGTGAAATTAAACTATATGGTTGTGATCCTACAAGTCTAATGACAAATATTCCCACTTTAAAACTAGTTTAAAGTCAGGAACTCTGAATTCACCATTGGAGCTCAAGTGTCCTGCGTGTTTTCTAAAATTTGACCCTTAGCTTATGAATTCTATTTAAAAGCTCAAACGTAACTGCATAAATGGATCCTACTCTACAGCAGAAACATGCCTGAATTGAAAGAATTAACCTATAAACATAAAATGACAGTATACCAAAAAATGTCAAAATATTTGTTTGGGTTTTGAGCTACTATTTGTACTGAATTCTCTACACTAAGAGAGGTTTTATATATGGGAGGTTATGGGGAGTTTATTAGTTGAAATTGGGGTGGTACTTGGGTCGGTCTAATGATAGAAATTTTGGAAGAAAGTTTAGGGTGATAAAGGTGTAGGTTTACCCTAGGTTTTCATTGGTTTCTATAGTGTTTTGTTGGTATTCTTATCAGTCCAGCTGATTAGGAAGATGATGGAGGTTCTAGTTTTAGTCCCTAAGGTTTTTTTATTAAGTTTTAACTCCTCTTTCCTTTATTTTCAAACTTTAGAAGGAAACATGAGGGGATGATTTGTAACTTTAAAAGGTAATGCAGTTGTTTATAAAGAAAATTTTGAAATCTATAGTTCATTTAAATGGTTTAAAAGTCAATTGAAATGTTTACATTTTTTTGGTAATTATTGAAACTTAAAGGTAACTTTGGAATTTGTGTTTTCCTAAGGTTCATGCTGGTAATAATTAAAAAAACATTACTACACTATTTATATGTTAAGGTTAGATTACTTATTCTTCAAATATACATGTAAAGATACTTTGATCTAGACACAATTGTCTATAAGGGTCTTATAGTTTGGAGTTCGGGTGGGTGTGGGGGCTATTTTGGGTTCGACCGGGGTGGGGGAGCTTTATGGAAGGGATTTTATATGGTGTTTGTTGATTATTAATGTTATGTTGATGATTAAATAGGTTGAATTACATGTAAAAACAAAGGAAACTCTGTCGAAATTTTCTAAAAATAATACATTGAATAAATAGAAGGGATTTTATTTGGTATTTTTTTTTAATTATTGATGTTATGTTGATGATTAAACATATTAGATTACATTTTAAAAAACTCTATCGAATTTTTTTAAAAATAACACATTGAATCGGTGGGGTGGGTGAGGTTTGTTTTGGGTTTACTTGGGGTGTACGTGGAAGGTTGGGGTTATATTGGGTTCGGGTGAGGTGTGTGAAGGAGGGTAGGGGCTTTTTTGGATTCAGGTGGGGGTGTGGGGGTTATTTTGGGTTCGATTGGGGTGGGGAAACTTTGTGGAAGGGATTATATATTGTGTTTTTTGATTATCAATGTTACGTTGATGATTAAACAAGTTGGATTACATATAAAAATAGATAAACTCTGTTGAATTTTTCTAAAAATAATACATTGAATCGGTGGGGAGGGTGGGTGCTGTTTTGGATTCAGTTTGCTTTGGGGGAGGGGGTGAAAATGACCAACTCAAAGGGTATTTACAAACAATGACAAGTAACTTGAAATATAATTAACATTATTTATTTTCACTTCATCGAGTGGCATATATGAATATCATTAACAGAACATAACTTTGTTCCCACCTTAGAATTTGGAGAACTTCAATTGCCGTAATAAAGCAAAAAATTAGAATATATGTTCTTACGTTACTATGATTATACATATATTCTTTTTGGATTTTACTAACATGTTTTCTATTTTTATATAAATTAGACGAAGTCAAAATAGGCGGCCATCGACAAATTGAGTGTTTGGAGATGGACACATAAGAAAAAGGATATCACATACGATGTCAATGATGAAGCGATTGGTAGAGAGGTATAAATATGTCAATAATTGCAATGTAAACAACTTGGTTACATTCCAAATTTTATTTGGGTGGATGTTTGCAAATTCCAATCACAAAATAAGGTTGAATGTGTTATATTTTTTTTCTCAATTTGTAGGAACCGATTAAAAGACAATTGGATGTCCTACCACTGGATCAATAAAATTGGGTAGAAGTGAAGGATGTTATATTTGAGGACGTGATAGCACCTGACGAATATGGACGAGCATTGTGTATGGGAGTATGTATTAAACTAACTTCTTCACGTTCAACCACATCATCTCATTATTATCATAATGAGATTGCTTGACTATAGAAGGAGGCCAATGAGCAAGAGACTCGTTATTAGGAAGAGGTTGAGGCATGAGATAATCACCATCAAGAAGAAATTGATTTGGTGCATGCCAGTTTAGAAAACGGGATAAAAGAAAGAGTCATGAGTGCCAAAAGAGAAACTCTAGAAGAAGCTAGTATTGAAATCAATCGTATTATACGAGAGGCAAGCATCCCACTACCGCCACCAGTTGATACTTCTGATACCCACACTTCATTATGAATGATCAACATTTTGCTCCAATGGGTCTATTATGCTATGGATTTTGATTGAGTTAAGGATTTAACTAACTGAGAATTGTAAATGGCGTTTCAAAGTATATGGTGGTGTTTATTTTTGGTATGATATGAATTTAAGTTTTATTTTTAATTTATTGTTACTATAATAGAGATTGCTAAAAAAATTTAATGGCTAATTTTTTTTATTATTGAATTTAGGCTGATTACAGTAAAATGAAAAAAAATCATCTTCTGGGATAGCTACAGCCGTCTTTTAACGTATTAATTTGGCGCCACATTTTTTATGCTAAAAATAATTTGGGATATCTACTTTTGTCCCTAATAATGGGTTTTATGGGACAAGAAACATTTGTCCTTTTAAATAAATAATTTTATTTGGTTTTAAAAGGATGTTACTAAAAGGACGACTTGGGTTGTCCTAAAAACTCTAAAAGGACAACATGTTGTTGTCCTTATTACATTTTATGATGCCCACCTATTAGGACAACTCTTCTTGTCCTTATGGTTGTCTTAAATACTACTGGGGACATCAAATGAGCTTTTGGGACAACAAATCAAGTGTCATATATAATACTCTTTCTAATAGTGTCATTTATCATCTGTGAGGAGTCGCATGTATAGGGGACTATGAAGAGGAATTGGTAGGCCTTAATAAGGACATGATCTTTGTTAACAATACCTTGGGATAATTGACGAATGAAATCAAGGGATTGTTCCAACTTCTTAGTCAACAACAAAGAGGATTTCAATTCATGCCTCAAGGTTTACCATCTCAAATGCCTAAAGATTTCACCTTTGAAATGCCTCCTCCAACATTCCCTTCGCAACCACCTATTGCACCTTATTTTTTAGCATCATCATAGTCCATGCACGGTGGCTATGCCGATAAGTATTATATGAGGAACTTGGCTAATACAATGTTTATTGGGAAGTGTGATATTATTTTCTACAATTCCAGGAACACTCGTACATAGTCAGTCTTTGCAAATAGGTGAGGCCAAGATATTGGTGGATGTAATCTACCTGGGTTGCGAACAGGAAAGTGTGCATATTGACCAATTGGGTGAGCGGGCTTCGTTTATCGAATAAGAGGACATTTATGGTATGTCCAACTTATTTGTTGGTGAAGATTGTGCAATGAACAATATTTTTAGGACAACTTTGTAATGTATTTTCATATTTTGGGACAAGTTTGTAATTATTTTATGTTTATTTTTTTAGGGTTTAGTTACATCTTATGTTGTTCGGTTTTATTTCATATTGATTGAATGCTTGGATTGAATGGATTTGAGTGAATTATCAACTAAGAGTTCTTGTAAGCGATATGACCCTAGTTTCAACCTATTTATACAAGTGGATTGAATTTTGAAGAACTCTTTAATAGATTTCTTACAATACGGTTAACCAACATGTTAACTAATCGATTACTATAAATTGGATCGAATTTTGCATTTTTTTCTTCTGCAGTACCTCGACGTAACATGAGCGTGAAAGGGGTTCAAGAATCATCTTTCTTTTTATAATGGCTAAAATCACTTATTTTGGCTTTTTACCCCATATTGTAGGGTGGATCTCGAAAGATATGAAAGATCTCCCTCCAAGCCGTATATAGAATATAGAAATGGATATTAAAATATTATTCTATCTTCTATTCTATTATTTTATTAAATTAATATAATAAACTTAATAAATTGAATATAATAAAAGAATAGAAATAATACGAAGGATAAGATTTTTTAGGGCGTAATTAGTGATTGGTCCGTCAGAAAAGAAAAAGAAAAGGGCAGAAATTCCATTTCTTATGCGAATTCATTGTTAAGATGAGATAGGGATATCTCACACTAAGCTAGGAAATTAACAAACAATAAATCGGGGCAGAGGGATCAAGAAGTTATAAAAATTCTTTTTTCTCTAAGAATATCGTGTGTATTGGATGTGACACCCCGACTAATTAAATACCGGGTAGCTACTCCTTTATAAAATTAATTCAAAATGCCAAGTTGGCTCAGTTAATAGCATCACTGACGAAAACATTTTATTATTACTAACCACCTAGTATTTAAAAAGCAAGTTGCCAAATTTTTAATTTAAGTCTGATTAAAATGCAAGAAGTAAAATGAAGAAATAGATAACACCATTCACCATACTGAAGTAAAATGAATAATCATCACATAGCGTAAATAAAGTCTGGAGGAAACCCCTCACTACAATCCCATAACTGAAATAAATAAACTGAAATGTAAAAGATGTCTCTAAAGAAATGGGCAACATGCCCTACAACTGATAGATAGTGACTCTGGAATCCAAAGAGATAGAAGCGTCTACATGCAAATCCCTGTAGCTTCCACAAGCAGCTACAGCTCGTCACCTGAATGAGTACCTATGCTTGGTGTCCTTGTGGCTGGGCACCTAAAATGGTTTTACAAAAAAAAGATTTGAAAAGCAAACGGGTCAGAGCCCGAATGTGGAGTTATATTTTAAAAACCTGCAAGTGCTTTAAAAACATTTATAACATTAAATGCAAAGTACATGTTAGGACGTGCACTCACATTATATTCTCACCTCTCGTCTAACTGTGCACTCCTAACGCAAGTACCCATCTATATCTACCCATACCACTAGCTAAGTGACTACGTATCTAGCTAGACTGCCAAAGGTTCTACCCATAATACTTGGTTCCATTAACATAATAACGCTCTTAATTAAATAGGGTTTAATGTAACTTAGATACTCAATATGCAATATATATATCACTATTAGTTAACTCACTATATATCTCGAAACAACACCTTAATATATTTTTACAACATTAACATGAGGATTCCCATTAATTAAATGTATATTATTCACATCATAATTATACAATACAAGCACCCCGCAATCTGAGCTGTAGTGCACACATACTCTGCTATCCATCCCGGTACATCACGTACATAAGGATTACATATTCCGAATCTCTCAGGAATAGTTTACCGATAACATCACAAATAATGGAGGCGAACACGGTCACCATCACATGGGTCACGCACATACCTACGCTCCCATGATCAGCGGACTTATTAATATCACAATAAGTCTTTCTATGACCTATGTTCATCGAGGTACCAGTCTATATCCCCCCCGTAGGCACACAAGGATTAGAGGGTCCTAAGCGAACGCAACCTCCCGTGATAGCAAGTATGGTAGGTATGTCATACACACAATCCATATACCAATACTAAGTAAACACACATCTTAGTAATACCGTATTTTAATCATAGTACATATTGCACTCTCGTACTAACTATAATTATCACAATTTATACTAATTCGATTTATAATCATACGCGCTATAATTCATCCTCACATCGTAGTAGACACTCACGTCTCAACCCAAACGGTTCATTGAATATAACTCTAGTATATAATTTACTCCTCTCAATAACCCAAAAGTCCCAATCTATCCTCACATCAATAAAGGAAGGTCATCTATATCCTCGAACAAGTTTACGGGACTCCAAAAATCCAAAACAGTCCAAAAAGGACCAAACTGTCAACTCGTTAGAAGTCTCATTCGAACGAGTGTTCGAACGAGTTTGGACTGTCAGCTCGTTAGAAGTCTCGTTCGAACGAGGCTGTTCGAACGAGATCCCAGTTCGTTCGAACGAACTGTTCCTTCTAACGATATCTCGTTCGAACGAGATATCGAACGAGACCCCTTCTCGTTAGTAACGACTGGTCAACTTCGTTAGAAGCTCGTTCGAACGAGTTCGTTCGAACGACCTGGGGGCTGCTTCTAACGAGCTACCAGTTTCGGCCCAGATTTTTCCCATCTCGTTTTTCACCATTTTTATCACTTTAATCCTTCTTCAAAGTTCGTTCTAACAATGATTTAAGTCCTCTAATCATACTAAAACATGCTTAGGTCATAAACTAACGTCTTTTAAGGCAATAAGGCATCCTAAACATCATTAAATCCCAAGATTTTATACTTTTCCCCAATATCATCAAGAACATGAACCCTAGATATATATATATCAACATCAAATTCCATAATTTAATTCGTTTTTCTTTCACCCAATCATGTATTAACATCAGATTAATCGTCTCCAAACTATTCTACATGCAATTCTCTACACAATTTCTCAAGTTCTATGATCTAAACTCCATGGATTTTCATATTTATCAAGAACAAACCAAAAATCCGAATTTTCTAACATGGAAAGAACATTTGCTGAAATTAAACATAATTAAACCACTTGCCTTGGTTTGATTCCGGATTTGGTGTTGATTTGATGAAGAATTTATGCAGAATTTCTTCTCATGAGGCTTAAGCTTACGGGAAGCATAAGCTGTGGCCTGTCTCTCCTGCTGCAATACACCTCCCAGTCCTTGCAACGACGCATCGGTGTAAACCAAATACTCAACTCCCGGCCTTGGCAATGCTAACACAGGTGCTGAGGTCAACTTGTCCTTCAATTCATCGAATGCCAACTGACAGGCATCACTCCAAATGAACGGCACACCTTTACGAGTAAGATGTGTCAAAGGACCTGCTATCTCTGAGAAACCCCGAATAAACCTCCTGTAGTATCCTGCTAGACCCAAGAAACTACGAATCTCCGTTGGTGTCGTGGGCTGTCCCCACTCCCTCACCGCTGACACCTTCCCCGGATCAACTGATATTCCCTGGTCGGAAATAATGTGACCCAAGAACTGGACTTCCTTCAACCAAAACCCGCACTTCTCGTATTTTGCATACAACTCGTTCTGACGAAGTGTCTACAAAACCTGCCTCAAATGCTCGGCGTGCTCCTCCTCTGTCTGAGAGTAAACCAGAATGTCATCAATGAAGACAATGACAAACTGATCTAGGAAATCTCTGAACACCCTGTTCATCAAGTCCATAAACACTGCTGGAGCGTTGGTCAAGCCGAAAGGCATAACCCGAAACTCATAAGAACCATATCTCGACAAGAACGCGGTCTTCGAGACATCCTCCTCCCTGATACGCAACTGATGGTATCCAGACCTCAAGTCAATCTTCGAGAAGAAAGAAGCTCCCCTCAACTGGTCGAATAAGTCATCGATTCGAGGCAACGGATACTTATTCCGTATCGTGACCTTATTCAACTCTCGGTAGTCCACACACAACCTCAGTGAACCGTCCCTCTTCTTCACAAACAAAACCGGAGCGCCCCAAGGTGAGGTGCTCCTGCGAATAAAGCCTTGTCCCAACAGCTGCTCTATCTGATCCCGTAGCTCTCTCATCTCAGCTGGAGCCATAAGGTACGGTGCGCGTGCTATAGGTCTCGTGCCCGGTAGCAAATCTATAACGAAGTCTATCTCTCGACTGGGTGGCAAGCCTGGTATCTCCTGAAACACATCTGAATACTCCCTGACAACCGGGATCGAATCTAAGGGAATAACAACCTCCTTAGAGGTATCCTCCTCTATGTAATACAGATGAACGGTCGATCCTCCCTCTGGGCGAGGCATCGCCACTATAAACATCTCTTGCCCCGGAATGGCAAAAACAATGCTCCCGCTGAAGCAATCAATCATGGCCCTATATGCTACGAGCCAATCCATACCGATGATCACATCGTGAACATGCATGTCTAACACTAACATGTCTGCGGGCAATACCAAACCACCAATCTCTACTCCCACACCCTGGCATATAAAGAAAATAAGTGACCCACTCCCTAATGGTGAGTCGACACATGTCACTGTGCTCTCTGCCGTAGCTAACAATCCTAAAGCTTTCGCGAAGTGTGTAGCTATGAAACAATGTGTAGCACCCGTATCGAATAACACCCGACCCATAGTGCCATGGATAGGAAACGTACCCTCGATCGCGGGCGGTGCCTGTGGAACTGCAGCCTGGTGAACGTTGTAGACACGTCCATACTGTAGCTGCCCCTGCTGAGCTGGGACTGCCGGAATGGGTGGCAATGCTGCCATCTGCGGCGGTGCGGGAAGAGCGGCGGGAAACATAGGCCTCTGTGGCTCCTGGCGAGCACCCTGCTGCTGCTGCTGTGGGGCCCTGCCCCTATCAGGACAATCCTGCTTCTTATGGCCAGTCTTGCCACAAACAAAGCACTTCCCTGGAAAGTTCCCTCCCCTCTGCCCCTGCTATCCCCGGCCCTGGTGGCCGTTACCATTCCTCCCTTGGCCCTGCTGGCCCTGATGAAACTGCTGCCCATTCTGCCCCTGTTGGCCCTGATCGCCGTTTGGACCCTGATGGCCCTGACGGAAACCTCCCTGTCCCTGCCTGTAGTTCCCTGACCGGAACCTCTTATTATCCCCCTGCTGGGTACCCTGCTCATTCTGTCTCAGCCCCTGACCGGTTTGTGCCCCGCTGGCACCATGTCTTCCAGTCCTGCCCTTATGGCTAGACTCCCCCGACCGCTTGCCCTCGGCCATATGAAAACGGTGGTCCTGACAGTGTAACAATGCAGCGTTAACCACATCAGAATACGTGGCCAACGATAGGTTCCCTAGTAGATGCTGACGGATCCTCCAATTCAACCCGTCGGTGAACTTCTCTATCTTCTTCTTCTCTGTTGGAATCTCGTCTGGAACGATATTCAACAGGTTAGTGAACTCGGCCTCATACTCGGCCACTGTCTTGCCCTCCTGCTTCAAACTCATCAGCTTCCTCCTCATCTCTGTATGAACTGCGGACGGAAAGTACTTGCGGTCAAACCGCACCCAGAACTCCTGAATTGTGAGGGTATCCCTCTCCTCCGCGGTGGTAATAGACTCCCACCACTGTAATGCAGATCCCACTAGCTTGAAAGTAGCTAGCACCTGTTTCTGAATATCAGTGCACTCATGTATCTTCAAATGCCTCTGTATGTCCTTCCTCCATTGGCTACCACGTCTGAGCTACCTGCAAACTCTGGCGGATGCGCTTTCTGAAAAGCGTCTCGTACACGCTCCCAAGCAGACGGGAATGCATTAACCTGTGCTGGCGCGGCAACCGGCGCCTGAGGCGGTGCCTGCTGAATCACGGCAATCGCGGCATTTACCGCTTGGGCTACTATAGCAGCAACCTCATCGGCGTTCATCATGCCCTGAACTGGAGCGGGCAGGGGTTCGGGCATTGCATTCCTGGGAACTCGTCGTGCACGTCGTGGAGGCATCTGAAATAAGAACAAAGTTTATAAGTCCGCAGTTTATAAGCTTAAAATAGCTGAAGAACGAAGCATACACAAAAAGAGTACAACAGTCCTAAAATATAGGGCTCTATATCAAAGAAAACGTAGCGGAAACATAATAGCCGTACAGATCCTAAAGGACACTAGAACCTGATGCTCTGATACCACCTGTGACACCCCGACTAATTAAATTCCGGGTAGCTACTCCTTTATAAAATTAATTCAAAATGCCAAGTTGGCTCAGTTAATAGCATCACTGACGAAAACATTTTATTATTACTAACCACCTAGTATTTAAAAAGCAAGTTGCCAAATTTTTAATTTAAGTCTGATTAACATGCAAGAAGTAAAATGAAGAAATAGATAACACCATTCACCATACTGAAGTAAAATGAATAATCATCACATAGCGTAAATAAAGTCTGGAGGAAACCCCTCACTACAATCCCATAACTGCAATAAATAAACTGAAACAATACATGCTAAAGTCTGAAAACTAAAATGTAAAAGATGTCTCTAAAGAAATGGGCAACATGCCCTACAACTGATAGATAGTGACTCTGGAATCCAAAGAGATAGAAGCGTCTACATGCAAATCCATGTAGCTTCCACAAGCAGCTACAGCTCGTCACCTGAATGAGTACCTATGCTTGGTGTCCTTGTGGTTGGGCACCTAAAATGGTTTTACAAAAAAAAGATTTGAAAAGCAAACGGGTCAGAGCCCGAATGTGGAGTTATATTTTAAAAACCTGCAAGTGCTTTAAAAACATTTAAAACATTGAATGCAAAGTACATGTTAGGACGTGCACTCACATTATATTCTCACCTCTCGTCTAACTGTGCACTCCTAACGCAAGTACCCATCTATATCTACCCATACCACTAGCTAAGTGACTACATATCTAGCTAGACTGCCAAAGGTTCTACCCATAATACTTGGTTCCATTAACATAATAACGCTCTTAATTAAATAGGGTTTAATGTAACTTAGATACTCAATATGCAATATATATATCACTATTAGTTAACTCACTATATATCTCGAAACAACACCTTAATATATTTTTACAACATTAACATGAGGATTCCCATTAATTAAATGTATATTATTCACATCATAATTATACAATACAAGCACCCCGCAATCTGAGCTGTAGTGCACACATACTCTGCTATCCATCCCGGTACATCACGTACATAAGGATTACATATTCCGAATCTCTCAGGAATAGTTTACCGATAACATCACAAATAATGGAGGCGAACACGGTCACCATCACATGGGTCACGGACATACCTACGCTCCCATGATCAGCGGACTTATTAATATCACAATAAGTCTTTCTATGACCTATGTTCATCGAGGTACCAGTCTATATCCCCCCCGTAGGCACACAAGGATTAGAGGGTCCTAAGCGAACGCAACCTCCCGTGATAGCAAGTATGGTAGGTATGTCATACACACAATCCATATACCAATACTAAGTAAACACACATCTTAGTAATACCGTATTTTAATCGTAGTACATATTGCACTCTCGTACTAACTATAATTATCACAATTTATACTAATTCGATTTATAATCATACGCGCTATAATTCATCCTCACATCGTAGTAGACACTCACGTCTCAACCCAAACGGTTCATTGAATATAACTCTAGTATATAATTTACTCCTCTCAATAACCCAAAAGTCCCAATCTATCCTCACATCAATAAAGGAAGGTCATCTATATCCTCGAACAAGTTTACGGGACTCCAAAAATCCAAAACAGTCCAAAAAGGACCAAACTGTCAACTCGTTAGAAGTCTCATTCGAACGAGTGTTCGAACGAGTTTGGACTGTCAGCTCGTTAGAAGTCTCGTTCGAACGAGGCTGTTCGAACGAGATCCCAGTTCGTTCGAACGAACTGTTCCTTCTAACGATATCTCGTTCGAACGAGATATCGAACGAGACCCCTTCTCGTTAGTAACGACTGGTCAACTTCGTTAGAAGCTCGTTCGTTCGAACGACCTGGGGGCTGCTTCTAACGAGCTACCAGTTTCGGCCCAGATTTTTCCCATCTCGTTTTTCACCATTTTTATCACTTTAATCCTTCTTCAAAGTTCGTTCTAACAATGATTTAAGTCCTCTAATCATACTAAAACATGCTTAGGTCATAAACTAACGTCTTTTAAGGCAATAAGGCATCCTAAACATCATTAAATCCCAAGATTTTATACTTTTCCCCAATATCATCAAGAACATGAACCCTAGATATATATATATCAACATCAAATTCCATAATTTAATTCGTTTTTCTTTCACCCAATCATGTATTAACATCAGATTAATCGTCTCCAAACTATTCTACATGCAATTCTCTACACAATTTCTCAAGTTCTATGATCTAAACTCCATGGATTTTCATATTTATCAAGAACAAACCAAAAATCCGAATTTTCTAACATGGAAAGAACATTTGCTGAAATTAAACATAATTAAACCACTTGCCTTGGTTTGATTCCGGATTTGGTGTTGATTTGATGAAGAATTTATGCAGAATTTCTTCTCTCCAAGCTTCCTCTCTAATGGTGGCTTAAGGTGGCTAGGGTTTGATTTGGGAAACTTAGAAAACCTAAATGACAACCTACGTAGCCTTCTAGGTTAATATGGGTTGGTTAATGGGCTTAATGGGTTTAATCCATATCAGATTTACATCTCCAATTTTCGTCACTTTTAATTCCTAAAAATGTAAAATTACCAAAATACCCTTTAAGTTACCGGTATGGCCTAAAAATACCCCGGGACCCAAACTATACCCCCGGCTAGTGTTTTCTGACTATCTCGACCCTTCCGGATGCGTTGGCGCACTCAAAACGACCATACGGATTATAGATTTTAAATTCACTTTTTTTTTTTGGGAAATTAATTGTATATAAAAAACCAAAAGAAAAATAGAGGAAGAAAACCCATCCTCAGAACAAGAAACCCTAGGGCATACCCCACAGGCAAACAGGCCAAACAGGCAGGAACCAAACAAAGCCTAAACTAGAAGCTTATCTTCAGGGATGTTCCGGTACATACAAGCCATCCAGTTAGAATAACTCCTTCTGTCCTTTTTCCACGTGAGAGCTTTTGCTCTAACCATGTTTTCAATACCCTTAATATTAGAATCAAGGGAATTGGAGACATGCTTAAAGCATCTAGAGTTCCTCTCCATCCAAATGCAATAGATAGTGGTAGTAAAAGAAAGGGATCTAATCTTGTCACAAAGGGTCTTCGTAGAATGGTTAACAGTAGCCAAACCCAACTCACTATTCAGACCCTGGGCATCCCTGTAATATTGGTTCCTAAGCATCACCTCTTCCCATATACATTTACTAAGGCTGCACTGAGAGAACAAATGGTTATATGTCTGCCTTTCATTCCCACATAACTCACACAGGTCATCCACAGAAACTCCCCAATCAAGTAATTTAACTTTAGTGTTGATGGCCTTCCTAAACACCAACCAAGTAATGAAAGAGCATTTAGGGATACAAACCTTACTCCACACAAACTTGCTCCAGTTGACCATAGGCTTATGGGCCTTTAAAAGATCCCAAGCGGACGCAATGGTGAACATACCATGACTAGATGGGAGCCATACAACAGTATCAGTTCCCTCGTGGATTGTAGGAAGAGTAGCATTCTTCACTTCATTCAGCTCCCATGTCACTCTTGACGGCCATCTCCACTCCAAATGGTGTATAAAATCTGACACTTTAGCCTTTACATTGCTAGCAGAGTCATAGACAATGTTATCCCCATATAGGGTATGTAAAGGGCCATTAGGGTGCCAATAATCGAACCACATAAATGCATGCGCACCATTCCCAATGCAGGTCTTGATTTGACTTCTAAACTTCTCTCTGCTCTTGAGGATTTTCCTCCAACTCCATGAAGAATCATTTGGGATACTCAAAGCCCATATGCTCCTTCCTTTGATCTTGTAAGTATTACACCACTTGATCCATAAGCTGTCCTTCTTACTACAAAGATTCCACAAATGTTTCGCCATAGCCGCTCTGTTCCAAGTCTCTAAACATTTAATATTGAGCCCTCCTTCATCAAGAGAAACACAAAGATCCACCCAAGCAACTTTAGCCCCTTTGCTATTAGCCTCGTCCCCTTTCCATAAGTAATTTCTCATAATTTGCTCAATCTTCTTAATAATACTCTTGGGCAGAATAAAAATGCTAGCCCAATACACTTGAATGCTGAAAATCACAGTCTTCACTAGAAGGAGCCTACCTGTAAAACTCAAGAACTTATTAGTCCAACATCTGGTTCTCATAGTAATTCTACCCACCAAGTGAGAGCAGTCCTCCTTCTTCAACCTAGTAGTGATGAGAGGAACCCCAAGATATCGAAATGGAGGGGTCCCATGCTGAATGCCAAGAATAGTTGAAATGTCCTGAACCTCATCCTCATTAATCCCTGCAGTGAAAAGGTTGCTCTTCTCTAAGTTGATCATCAGCCCAGATAAGAAGCTAAACTTAGATATTGCCTCCTTCACAATACTGCAGGAAACAGTGTCCCCCCCAGCAAAGACAATTAAATCATCAGCAAAACTTAGGTGAGTCAAAGCTATCTCCTTGCATCTAGGGTGAAACCTGAACAGGTCTGATTCAGTAGCTCTAGAAATAACCCCAGAGAAAACCTCCATCACAAGCAAGAAAGGTAGGGAGAGATAGGGTCCCCCTGCCTGAGCCCTCTTTTCCCATGAAAGAAGCCCTTAAGTTCCCCATTCATGCTAATGGAGAATCTGGTAGTAGTCACACATTTGGTGATCCACCCAATGACTTTGGATGGGAAACCAACATGGGCCAGCAGCTTTATCAAAAAGTCCCAGCTCACAGTATCATATGCTTTCAGAATATCAATCTTTATAGCACATCTCGGAGGCCAAGAGTCCCTATGATAGTTCCTCATTAACTCCTGTAATAACAAGATATTATCAGCAATGGATCTACCTTCAACAAAGGCAGCTTGATTAATACTAATAAGGCCAGGCATCATCTTCTTTAGCCTGCAAGTGATCACTTTGGAAATACACTTGTACAAGGTGTTACAGCAAGAGATGGGTCTGAAATCCCTCATACTCCTAGGGGTAGCAACCTTTGGGATTAAAGCCAGAGCAGTACAATTCCACTGCTTGAAGAAAGTCCCTGTGTCAAAGAAGAATTTTATTGCCTCACACACCTCTCTCCCAATTAGCTCCCAATTCTTCTTAAAGAAGTAGCTGTTAAACCCATCAGGGCCCGGGGCCTTGTCAGACCCAATGCTAAACATAGCTTCCTTGATCTCATCATGAGTGACCTCTTCCTCCAGGATACTAGCCTGCTCAGAGGTTAGCTTATTTTTTATCACCTCCCCCAGGACAGCATTAGCATTCTCACACTGCACCCTATTCCCTAGCAAGTTCTGAAAAACTCACAGCTTCTGTAGACACCTGCTCACTGCCTTCAATTCTCACCCCAAGATCATTCTCAATGCTCACAATTTTCCTTCTAGCCCTATTTTGGTTTACTTTCTTATGAAAGAAAGTATTGTTCTGATCACCCAGCTGCAGCCACTTGGTTCTAGCCTTCTGTCTAAGGAAAGACTCCTCATCATTCCTTAATTCTGCATATCTTATTCTCAATTCATCAGCAGCCGCGTGCAGGCCCATATTATCACCATCTCTGTCCAGCTCACATTGAATAGCATCCAGCTTAACCTTGGTCTCAACAACCTGAGTAGAAATCTTATTAAAGAATTTCTTATTAAAGTGCTTTAAAGAGGCTTTAACTCTATTAAGTTTGCTGTAGAGCCTCTGCATTGGATTCCCATCCACTTCAACATCCCACGCATCAATGATTGTAGGCAAAAATCAACATGATTCATCCAGAAGTTGAAGAACTTGAAAGGTAAAGGGCCCCTATTGAAAGTGTTATCCACAATGGTGATAATAGGACTATGGTCAGAAATACCACTAGGCAGGGTAATAGCATGTGAGTTGGGGAAAAATGCAGTCCACATATCATTGTGAAGGACCCTGTCAATTCTGGACTGAACATTATTAACTCCACTATGACTCTTATTCCAGGTGAACCACAGCCCACTATTAACCATAATCATCAGCATTCAACACATTTAGACACTCATTAAACTCATCAGTTGCAGCTCTGTCAATATCCAAAATCCCTCTTTTTTCCTCTTGGCTTCTGACCACATTAAAATCCCCCATGAATAACCAAGGCCTCTCATCGATCACCATTTTATTTGCATATAGGAATGTCCATAAACACCTCCTCTGCTCAGGCAGGTTATCACCATATATGAAAGTCGCATAGAAAGATTTACTAGTACCAACGATATTTACAAGGCAGAAAATAGCTTGTCTATGAGAAGCAATCACATCAATCTTCAAACTATTGGGGTTCCATCCCACAATTACTCTAGCCACTCCCCCATCCATAGGGCAGTTATGAATATACTCCCAATGATAGAAGCACATATTCTTGACAGTTTCCATGTTGTTCCTTCTAATCTTAGTCTCCACAAGACTAATAAGGTCTAGTTTATTATCTCTAATTAGCTTAACCACCTCCATCTGTTTGTGGGGAGCATTAAGTCCCCTAATATTCCATGTACCCATCCTGGTCATCTAAACTTTTTGTATTTGCTGCCCGAACTCTTCTTCACCTTGTTGTTGCTGCTGCACACCTCTTTCCCATCCCTTCTGATGACACCTCCAAATCTCCCTTGATCAAGCTCATCCACTGCTTTAATTTTAAGGACCAGCCCTGTAGGGGCAGGGGTTGTAACAAGAGTAGAGTCCTCCAAAACCTCTAGAATGCCAAACTGATTAGAGGTTGTAACCTTGTTTGGAGGATTCTCTCCTTCTTCATTCTTACCTGAACTCACTATCTCACTAGTCATACCATCAATGTCCTTTTCACTCATGACTAAATTAACTGTTTCAATATCTTTGGTTGTCTTATTGGCTTTAGTTTGCACTTTGGTCCATCCTTCTTCCAAGGCCTTTTGAATCTCAGCTTGGCCTAAAATTGGATATACCTCTGCTTTATTATTTTTTGCCACCCAAGCTTTCTTCCCCTTAGGACAGTTGATCAGGGCATGCCCAAATATACCACAATGAACACAGGATGGAGGTTTCTCTTGATATTCCACTCCAACTACTGCAATGGATCCATCCTCCATGGTGACATCAATGTTACTTGGGAATTCTGCCTTAACATTTAACTCCACACAAATCCTTGCAAAACTAATCCTCTTCATACCTTCAGTAACTGTATCAGCATACATAGGAACTCCCACTGAGCTAGCAACATAGCTAAGCCCCTCCTCTGTCCATAATTGGACAGGTATGTTATGGAACTTCACCCAAACAGGTATCTTTGAGGTTGAATCTTTGCTGAAAGAGAAGTTTGGTGTCCATTTTTGGATAATAATTGGGTTCCCCACAAAATGCCAAGGTCCATTGTCAATAACCTCATCCCTCATATCAGCATTATCAAACATAAAGAAATAGACACCATTATTGTGTCCCACTATTTGATTGAGGCCAAATTTATCCCATAGCCTATGGGCTATACTGCAAACCAAGGTGTAAGGCAAACTTCTCCCCATAAAACACCCTACCATACTGCTTTCCCACTTAGCATAGCCATTTTTTGCCACCTCTGGAGGAGGGGAGACTGTGATTCTGTTATCAACAATAGAGGGAGCATGGTAAGTAAATCTTAGCTTGGGCTTTCTCTTATCCGCTACAACTTCTTTCCATGATTTTTCCACCTTGGACAGGGGAGGGCAGGCCAAGGGGCCATTCTTTTCAATATCCATCCTAGGATTCGTAGTCTTTACCTCCACTAACTTACATCCATCAGAGTTTGAGGCCTCATCTTTGAGTATGGCACCTCTGAACTGTAAAATGTCCTCTTGAGTGAAACCTTTTTCTTCGAGAAATTTTTTGTATACATCCTTTTCTACATTTATCTCTTTAATACTAGAAACATTAGCATTTGCCCTTGCAATGTTATTTTCCGAAGCAGATACTTGCCCCTCTTCAATCTCCTCAGAATCGCACGCTTCTTCATAACAAACACCAGCCGGACCAGGCTTCAATCCAACCTCCAAACCAGGAGAGCTACTACCACGAGAGGCCGGAGGTAGGGTAGTCATAGCAAATCAAGATGGCGACGTCGGAGCTGCTTGATTTAGGACGGGGGCGACTCGCCGGCGGGAGAACTCGTTTTGGGATCGTGTTTGGTTGGGGGTTTTTTAGTGAGAAGGGAGAGCATTTCAACAGCTTTTTTTTTTTAAATTCACTTTTATTAACAAAATATTATACCGTGACACGACGGTCCCACGCGTCTCAACAAAATTTCTAAAATGCCGTATATAAATCCCACGACAAATTTTATAATACCAAGTTCATATATAATCATATGTGCACATAATCAAATACCAATTCGCATCACATTAGTATTTTTATCCCGGATTAATTTCCAATTAATACGCATTTAATTAATTAATCCTCAAAATAAATATAGTCAAAAGTACGGGGTATTACATTGGAGTCCCCGATAAGCATGTAAAGGGCATTTATGAATTTGTTAAATTTGTAGAGATAAATCTTAACAGTGATAAGATCTCGTGCCGTGCACTCGTTATATGAATAAAAAAAATTAAATATTTGGAAGATGTTAATTTGCATTTTATAAGGTGGGCGTATGTCACAAGACTATAAGATATGGACATTCCATGGGAAAAAGAATGTATCATATGTTCCATAAGAATTGCTAGTACCCGATCGGGTACTATAACCCCGACTAGGTAATGATTTGCTAGCACATTGTACTTTGATCGACCTAATTGATGATGCTTATGGATACCACCATCATCAAAACCTGCCTATGGATTTCGATAATGTTCATTATGACCAAGTTAATCAACAAGTTGATGATAAAATACCCAAAGATTAGGATTACATACGGTTGAAAACTGATACAACTAGACATTTGTATTAAAATTGTGACAAATACCACTCGGTATTATATGCAATGATCGTTTTGCATAATTTGAAGACTCAGTTTGGTTTATTGGACAACAACGTAACTAGAATTCTTAATTAGTCTAAAACATTCTCCCATATGAGAACACATTACTAGACAACTATTCGACCATGAAGAAGATCATAGAGGTTTTGGATGTGAAGTACAAATATATTCATTCATTCAAGTATGATTGCATATTGTACCCCAATGAACACGAACTGAAGGATAAGTGTCATGTATGCAATGAGCCAAGATATACGTGATAGAGTGGAAATGACAAAACCACTAAATTTTGTAAGTGCTCGTAAGTTGGACAAAAGGTATTTACATATTTCACCCTAGGGCCATGGTTAAAAAAAAATCATTGTACCATGGATAACAGAGGCCATGGCATTGCATGCTCGAGCCGAGGAGAATGGGAATATCACGAGTCATCCCACCGATTCAATCATATTTCAACTTTTAACGCGCGACATCCTGAATTTGCAAAGGAACTGCACAATGTCCTTCTTGGATTTGAGTACCCTTGAAGTTTTTTTTCAATATATAACCTGTATAACTCATTCGTAATTTCATACTTAACAAGGTTATGCCACATAGTCTTGTTATGAAACTAGGAACCCCGAATGAGTTGGACTGGCTATATCGTGCAAAAAACTGTAATACCCCGTATTTTTATGCTATATTAATTTGGGGATTTATTAAATTTAACGTGAGTGAATTATTTAATAAAAATCCGGAAATTAATTATGTTATAATTATTAACGTGACGAGAGTTAGTAATTATGGGAAATTTGTTGAATATTACTAATGAGCAAAGTAATATATGATATTGATTGTATTGAATGTCACGAGTGAATAAAATGACAATTTTGGAAATTTAATTATGGGAAATTTGTTGAATATTGCTAATGAGCAAAGTAATATATGATATTGATTATATTGAAAGTCACGAGTGAATAAAATGACAATTTTGAAAATTTGAATCGGGATGCGCCCGTGTCGCGTCGGGACAAAATTTTGTTAAATAAAAAGTGAATATTTTATAAGTTACCCGTATGGTCATTTTGAGTGCGCCAACGTGTCCGGAAGGGTCGAGATAGTCCAAAAAGTGTACCCGGGGGTGTAGTTTGGGTCTCGGGGCGTTTTTAGGCCTAATTGGTACCCCCGGGAGGGCATTTTAGTCATTTTAAATTCTTGGGTAATTAAACCCACGAATTTCAGCAACCTATATCAGCCATCTAGGTTAGTCATTTAGGGTTAGAATATTCAGAAAACCCTAGTACGGCCATTGGAGAAGAGAGGGAAAGCTCTCAAGGCAATTCAAGGCCAAAAAGTCACCGGTTTGCACCGCCGCCACCACCAACGCGTAGATCGCGAGAAGGGGAACGCAACCACACCAAAATCAGCCGCAATCCAGACTTCTAAAAATCCCAGGCAAGTATTTATCTTGCGTATTTTCGTTGGTGCAATCTTCATATTAGTTAGGAATGATTAGAGATGAACAATATGGAAGAAAACCCAATTTGTGATAGGAAAATCCATGTACTATTGATTTATATGAAAATTCTGGAACCCTTGCCATGTAGAGGAAGATAACCCACGAAATTTTAGTATAAATAAGAAGGAAATTCTGGGATTAAACAGATTAGAATCATGAGTTAGAGATTTTTAGGGTTCTTGAGTTTTAAATGAATTATGGCATAATAAATCCATGTTTAGTGATGTAAATTGATATGTTTTACGTTGAATATACCTGTTATGATGATATAAGGTTAGTAGTATTAATTCTGGACGATTGGAACTTGAAAATATGGATTTGGTGTAAATTTGGAGATGAAACCCGTAACTGCAATTCTGCAGATGTTCGCAGACCTGCTTGATCGATCGATCGAGCCCCAAACCTCGATCGATCGACCCCTCCTGGCAGACTACTATTTCCCTTTGTAAATGATTTAAAAATCGAATTGTCGTGATATAATTCTTGGGCATTCTTAAATAATGATTTGGGAGACATGGAGGACCAGTAGGGCGTACGAATAAATGTTGGGATTATTAATATTCGACGAGAATGGTATTTATGGGATATTTACTTTAGGATTAGTAAATTGATATATTAAAGGGTGAGGCGCGTAAGAGAGTTGCGTTGAAACGTAATAATGACACCTACTGAATTTTCTACTTGGAAGAATAAAGTCCACGAGTGTCATGAAATAAGTGAGAAAACCCTTCGAGTTAAGGTTAGAGATGAAACCTTATACGTAATACTAATAATGTGAAATTAAGGATAAATGTTGTAATTATGGGTGACGAGAGGAACATATATTAATATGGTAAAATTAGTATAGTTATATGACTGTGTATGCATAAGCTATCTATGTGTGAAAATCATGCCCACGCTACTTGCTATCCCTGAGGTTACCGTGCTGGGACAGTCTTATCTCGATGGGACCTTTATGGGGGATATTGACTTGTACCCTAGAAGATAGATGTCCTTGGTACAGGCTATCGACGTGATAGTTCAGACAGTCCTAAGAGACGCAGGCATGTGCCATCCTCTTAGAGACTTGGAATCTATTCTTCGCCTCAATTTTGTTTGTGTATGTGTTAATACAATTCGAGAGTGATTCCGATTGTATTCCCCTTAATATGAGTGATATGGGGTTCTGGATAGTAGAGTATGCCCGTACCATAGTTTATTTGGGGTGCTGTTATAATATATATATATTATACGAGTAGTTAATATATATATGAAATTCTGAAATTTGGAACTACCTACCGTGTATTGATATGTAGGATATGGTTGATGACTCAAATTGTAAATACTTGTTTTGAGAAATTATAATATGACATTGGAAAACTTTATTGACTAATGAAGTTAAAATGAGAACTTTGGTTATTAATTGAAATATTCTCTCAAACAATTGTATCGTTAAATTCTGAATCCTGCGAAATACCTAAGATAAGTTAAATCATTGGGGAAAGATAGCATGTTATATGATGAGATAAACCATTAGGAGGGTTAGTGCGATAGGAGTGCACATTAGAAGAGAGGTGAGAATTTCTAAAGAGAGTGTCGCACTAATATGTTGTTGTATTGGCCTGTATCAATTTAAATACTTGCTAAACGTATTTTAAATCAAACACACTTTCGGGCTCTGACCCGTTTCCCCCCCTCTCTCTCTCTCTCTCTCTCTCTCTCTCTCTCTCTCTCTCTCTCTTGTATATATATGTATGTATTACAGGTGCCCAGACGTCTTGCTTAGGATTGTAATACCCCGTACTTTTGACTATATTTATTTTTGGGATTAAATTAATTAAATGCGTATTAATTGGAAATTAATCCGGGTTATAATACTAATGTGATGCGAATTGGTATTTGATTATGTGCATATATGATTATATATGTATTTGGTATTATAAAATTTGTCGTGGGATTTATATACGGCATTTTAGAAATTTTGTTGAGACGCGTGGGACCGCCGCGTCACGGTATAATATTTTGTTATTAAAAGTAAATTTAAAATCGATAATCCGTATGGTCGTTTTGAGTGCGCCAACGCGTCCGGAAGGGTCGAGATAGTCAGAAAACACTAGCCGGGGGTATAGTTTGGGTCCCGGGGTAATTTTAGACCATACCGGTAACTTAAAGGGTATTTTAGTAATTTGGTATTTTTGGGTAATTAAAAGTGACGAAAATTGAGAGTTGTAATCTGATAAGGATTGACCCCAACCAACCCTTATTAACCCAACAAGCTACGGAGGTTTATTAAAATTAGGTTTTCATAAGTTCCCCAAAGCAAACCCTAGCCACCATAGCCTTTTGGAGAAGAAAGCTTAGAGAAGGAGAGAGAGAGAGAAATTCTGCAGAAATTCTACACCGAATCCACACCAAATTCAGAAATCAAACCAAGGCAAGTGACTTTATTTCATTTAAATTCGAAGAATGTCTTTTCCATGTTAGAAATTGAAGAACCTTAATTGTTCTTGAAAGATTAAAAGAAAACCCATGAAATTTGAAGTTATTATTGAATGTTGGGATAGGTTTGCATGTAGAAACATTTTTGGAAGATTAAATTTCGGAGATTTCATATCTAGGTGATGCATAAACGAATTAAAATCTGGGAATTTATGATGAGAAAAAGTTAGGGTTTATGTTCTTGAAGAAAATTGGGAATTAAAGTAGAAATTGTGATTTAATGATGTTTAGATGATATCAAACCCTTTAATGATGTTAGTATAGCCCCTTAACATGTTTGAGGATGATTAGAGAACTCAATATATTGTGGGAACGAATTTTAGAAGAGGTTTGAGGAGTAAAAATGGTGAAAAACGATTTTTGGGAAATTCTGGGCCGAAACTGGCATCTCGTTAGAAGCAGCCCCCAGGTCGTTCGAACGAGCTCGTTCGAACGAGATTCTAACGAGTTGACCAGTCGTTATTAACGAGTAGGATTTTCGTTCGATATCTCGTTCGAACGAGATATCGTTAGAAGAGTCAGTTCGTTCGAACGAACTGGGACCTCGTTCGAACAGCCTCGTTCGAACGAGACTTCTAACGACCTGACAGTCCAAACTCGTTCGAAGCCTCGTTCGAACGAGACTTCTAACGAGTTGACAGTTTGACCCTTTTTGGACTGTTTTGACTTTTGGAGTTCCGGGAGATGGTTCAAGGGTAGAGTTAGCATCCCTTTGATGATATAGTGACTTATTTGGGACTTTTGGGTTGTTGGGATGAGTAAATCATATACGAGAGTTATATTCAATGAATCATTTGGGTGAGACGTGAGTGACTACTACGATGTGAGGATGAATTATAGCGCGTATAATTATGAACCGAAATAAAATAAGTTGTGATAATTAGTTAGTACAAGAATGCGATATGTACTACGATTAAAATACGGTATTACTAAGATGTGTGTTTACTTAGTATTAGTATATGGATTGTTTGTATGACATACCTACCATACTTGCTATCACGGGAGGTTTCGTTCGCTTAGGACCCTCTAATCCTTGTGTGCCTACGGGGGGGATATAGACTGGTACCTTGATGAACATAGGTCATTGAAAGACTTATTGTGATATTAATAAGTCCGCTGACCATGGGAGCGTAGGTATGTGCGTGACCCATGTGATGGTGACTGTGTTCGCCTCCATTATTTGTGATGTTGTTATAAGTAAACTATTCCTGAGAGATTCGGAATATGTAATCCTTATGTACGTGATGTACCGGGATGGATAGCAGAGTATGTGTGCACTACAGCTTAGATTGCGGGGTGCTTGTATCGTATATTTATGTGGTGAATAATATACATTAAATTAATGGAAATCCTCATGTTAATGTTGTAAAAATATTACGGTATTGTTTCGAGATATATTATGAGTTAACTGATAGTTATATCAATGGCATATTTAGTAACTGAGTTTACGTTAAACCTCTATTTAATTACGAGCGTTGTTATATTAAATGGAACCAAGTAAAATGGGTAGAACCTTTGGTTGTCTAGCTAGTTTACGTTGTCACTTAGCTAGTGGAAAGGGTAGTTATAGAAGGGTACTTACGTTAGGAGTGCACAGTTAGACGAGAGGTGAGAATATCATGCGAGTGTACGTCCTAACATGTACTGTGCATTTAATGTTTTAAATGTTTTTAAAGCACTTGCAGGTTTTTAAAATGACTTCCACTTTCGGGCTCTGACCCATTTGCTTTCAAATATATTTTCTTGTAAAACCATTTTAGGTGCCCAGCCACAAGGACACCAAGCATAGGATTCTCATTCAGGTGACGTGCTGTAGCTGGTTGTGGAAGCTACAGGGATTTGCTCATAGACGCTTCTATCTTTTGGATTCCAGAGTCACTATCTATCAGTTGTAGGGCATGTTGCCCATTCCTATTTAGAGCATCTTTTACATTTCAGTTTTCAGACTCTAGCATGTATTGCTCAGTATTCAGTTTTAGTTATTTATTTCAGTTTACTTATCAGTTGTGGGATTTGTATTGAGGAGTTTTTCCTCCAGGTTTTATTTACATATTGTGATGGTTATTCTTTTTACTTCAGTATGGTGAATGGTGTTATTTAGTTATTCATTACTCTTGTTGCATGTTAATCAGATTTAATAAAATTTGGCACTTACTTTTTAAATACTAGGTGGTTAGTAATAATAAAACGTTTTCGACAGTGATGCTATTAACTGAGCCAACTTGGCATTTTGAATTAATTTTATAAAGGAGTAGCTACCCGGTGTTTAATTAGTCGGGGTGTCACAGGTGGTATCAGAGCATCAGGTTCTAGTGTCCTTTAGGATCTGTACGGCTATTATGTTTCCGCTACGTTTTCTTTGATATAGAGCCCTATATTTTAGGACTGTTGTATTCTTTTGTGTACTTTTCGTTCTTCAGCTATTTTAAAGTTTATAACTGCGAACTTATAAACTTTGTTCTTATTTCAGATGCCTCCACGACGTGCACGACGAGTTCCCAGGAATGCTACGCCCGAACCCCAGCCCGCTCCAGTTCAGGGCATGTTGAACGCCGCTGAGGTTGCAGCTATAGTGGCTCAAGCGGTAAATGCCGCGATTGCTGTGATTCAGCAGGCACCACCGCAGGCGCCGGTTGCCGCGCCAGTCCAGGTTAATGCATTCCCGTCTGCTTGGGAACGTGTACGTGACGCTTTTCAGAAAGCGCATCCACCAGAGTTTGCTGGAAGCTCAGATGTGGTTATCTCGAGCCAATGGAGGAAGGACATGCAGAGGCATTTGAGGATGCATGAGTGCACTGATGTTCAGAAACAGGTGCTAGCTACTTTCAAGCTAGTTGGATCTGCGTTACAGTGGTGGGAGTCTATTACCACCGCAGAGGAGAGGGATACCCTCACGATACAGGAGTTCTGGGTGCGGTTCGACCGCAAGTATTTTTCGTCCGCAGTTCATACAGAGATGAGGAGGAAGCTGATGAGTTTGAAGCAGGAGGGCAAGACAGTGGCCGAGTATGAGGCCGAGTTCACTAACCTGTTGAATATCGTTCCAGACGAGATTCCAACAGAGAAGAAGAAGATAGAGAAGTTCACTGATGGGTTGAATTGGAGGATCCGCCAGCATCTGCTAGGGAACCTATCGTTGGCCACGTATTCTGATGTGGTTAACGCTGCATTACTACACTGCCAAGACCACCGTTTTCATATGGCCGAGGGCAAGCGGTCAGGGGATTCTAGCCATCAGGGCAGGACTGGAGGACATGGTGCCAGCGGGGCACAGACCGGTCAGGGGCAGAGACAGACTGAGCAGGGTACCCAGCAGGGGGACAATAAGAGGTTCCGATCAGGGAACTACAGGCAGGGACAGGGAGGTTTCCGCCAGGGCCATCAGGGTCCAAACGGCCATCAGGGCCAGCAGGGGCAGAATGGGCAGCAGTTCCATCAGGGCCAGCAGGGCCAAGGGAGGAATGGTAACGGCCACCAGGGCCGGGGACAGCAGGGGCAGAGGGGAGGGAACTTCCCAGGGAAGTGCTTTACTTGTGGCAAGACTGGCCATAAGAAGCAGGATTGTCCTGATAGGGGCAGAGCCCCACAACAGCAGCAGCAGGGTGCTCGCCAGGATCCACAGAGACCTATGTTTCCTGCCGCTCTTCCTGCACCGCCACAGATGGCAGCTTTGCCACCCATTCCAGCAGTCCCAGCTCAGCAGGGGCAGCTACAGTATGGACGTGTCTACAACGTTCACCAGGCTGCAGTTCCACAGGCACCGCCCGCGATCGAGGGTACGTTTCCTATCCATGGCACTATGGGTCGGGTGTTATTTGATACGGGTGCTACACACTGTTTTATTGCTACACACTTCGCGAAAGCTTTAGGATTGTTAGCTACGGCAGAGAGCACAGTGACGTGTGTCGACTCACCATTAGGGAGTGGGTCACTTATTTTCTTTATATGCCAGGGAGTCGGGGTAGAGGTTGGTGGTTTGGTATTGCCTGCGGACATGTTAGTGTTAGACATGCATGTTCACGATGTGATCATCGGGATGGATTGGCTCGTAGCATATAGGTCCATGATTGATTGCTTCAGCGGGAGCATTGTTTTTGCCATTCCGGGGCAGGAGATGTTTATAGTGGCGATGCCTCGCCCAGAGGGAGGATCGACCGCTCATCTGTATTACATAGAGGAGGATACCTCTAAGGAGGTTGTGATTCCTTTAGATTCGATCCCGGTTGTCAGGGAGTATTCGGATGTGTTTCAGGAGATACCAGGCTTACCACCCAGTCGAGAGATAGACTTCGTTATTGATCTGCTACCGGGTACGAGACTTATAGCACGTGCACCGTACCGTATGGCTCCAGCTGAAATGCGAGAGTTACGGGATCAGATAGAGCAGCTGTTAGGGCAGGGCTTTATTCGCAGGAGTACCTCACCTTGGGGCGCTCCAGTTTTGTTTGTGAAGAAGAGGGATGGTTCACTGAGATTGTGCGTGGACTACCGAGAGTTGAATAAGGTCACGATACGGAATAAGTATCCGTTGCCTCGAATCGATGACTTATTCGACCAGTTGAGAGGAGCTTCTTTCTTCTCGAAGATTGACTTGAGGTCAGGTTACCATCAGTTGCGTATCAGGGAGGAGGATGTCTCGAAGACTGCGTTCTTGTCGAGATATGGTTCTTATGAATTTCGGGTTATGCCTTTCGGCTTGACCAACGCTCCAGCAGTGTTTATGGACTTGATGAACAGAGTGTTCAGGGATTTCCTAGACCAGTTTGTCATTGTTTTCATTGATGATATTCTGGTTTACTCTCAGACAGAGGAGGAGCACGCCGAGCATTTGAGGCAGGTTTTGCAGACACTTCGTCAGAACGAACTGTATGCAAAATATGAGAAGTGCGGGTTTTGGCTGAAGGAGGTCCAGTTCTTGGGTCATATTATTTCCGACCAGGGAATATCGGTTGATCCGGGAAAGGTGTCAGCGGTGAGGGAGTGGGGACAGCCCACGACACCAACGGAGATTCGTAGTTTCTTGGGTTTGGCAGGATACTACAGGAGGTTTATCCGGGGTTTCTCGGAGATAGCAGGTCCGTTGACACATCTTACTCGTAAGGGTGTGCCATACATCTGGAGTGATGCCTGTCAGTTGGCATTCGATGAGTTGAAGGACAAATTGACCTCAGCACCTGTGTTAGCATTGCCGAGACCGGGAGTTGAGTATTTGGTTTACACTGATGCGTCTTTGCAAGGGCTTGGAGGTGTTTTGCAGCAGGAGAGACAGGCCATAGCTTATGCTTCCCGTAAGCTTAAGCCTCATGAGAAGAATTACCCCACGCATGATTTGGAGTTGGCAGCAGTAGTATTTGCCTTAAGGATTTGGAGGCACTATCTTTTGGGGGAGAAGTTTCAGCTGTTCACGGACCACAAGTCACTACAGTATCTGTTCACGCAGAAGGAATTAAATATGCGGCAGCGTAGGTGGCTTGAATTTGTGAAAGACTACCAGTTCGACATACAGTACCACCCGGGTAAGGCTAACGTGGTAGCAGACGCGTTAAGCCGTAGGCCAGCAGACGAGGTGGCAGAGGTGTGGAAAGCGAAGTGGAAGGAATTGGGACACCAGGATGCAGTGGCCCGATCTTTCATGTCTGTGATGACCGTTACACCGCAGATTGTCACAAAGGTAGTACGGGCTCAGGCTAAGGATTCGTTCTGTCAGGAGCAGATAGTTCGGTTACTAGCAGAGGGAGCCGAGTCCTATACCGTTAGCTCAGACGGGGGATTACGCTTCAATGGGAGATTGGTAGTTCCGGAAGGAGAGGAATTGCGACACGATGTTATGGCAGAGTCGCACGGCTCACGGTTCGCGGTACATCCCGGAGGGGACAAAATGTACCAAGACATGAGACGGCAGTATTGGTGGAGCGGTATGAAGAAAGATATCGCTGAGTTTGTCTCGAAATGCGCCACTTGTCAGCTTGTAAAAGTGGATCATCAGAGACCAGCAGGATTGCTACAGCCGTTGGAGGTTCCGGTATGGATGTGGGAGAGCATATCCATGGATTTTGTCACGGGGTTGCCTACGTCGCAGAGGGGTCACGACTCCGTTTGGGTAATTGTGGACAGGTTGTCCAAGGTCGCTCACTTTTTACCCGTTAGGACTGATTACACTGCGGGACAGTATGCCCAGCTCTTCATTTCAGAGATTGTGAGACTTCACGGTGTGCCCCTGAATATCGTGTCTGACAGAGACAAGATATTTGTTTCGCGGTTTTGGGAAAGTTTCCAGGAGGCCATGGGCACAGAATTGCGGTTGAGTACGGCTTATCATCCGCAGACCGATGGGCAGACAGAACGCACCAATCAGATGTTGGAGGACATGCTACGCATGTGCATTATTGACTTCGGGGGTGGATGGGAGCAGTACCTTCCACTGGTGGAATTTGCTTACAACAACTCCTATCAGTTCACGATTGGCATGGCTCCGTTTGAGGCATTGTACGGTAGGCCTTGTCGTTCCCCAGCATGTTGGTTGGAAGTGGGGGACAACAAACTACTTGGGCCAGAAGTGATCCAGGATACTTCGGCAAGGATTGAGTTGATTCGAAGTCGCATTCGGGTAGCTCAAGACAGGCAGAAGAGTTATGCTGATGCAAAGAGGTTTTTCAGGGAGTTCCAAGTGGGGGACCAGGTTTTGCTCAGGGTTTCTCCGATGAAGGGGATTATGCGATTCGGGAAGAAGGGGAAGTTGGCACCGAGGTATGTGGGGCCGTTTCCTATTTTTGAGCGGATCGGACCGGTTGCGTATAGACTCGGGTTACCGGAACATTTGCATCGGATTCACGACGTGTTCCATATTTCCTCGCTAAGGAAATACCTTAGGGATGATTTGGCTCATTCTCACATTGCGGTGGAGGACATCGATCTCCAGCCGGATAGCTCTTATGAGGAAGGGCCAATCGCTATTTTGGACCGAAGCGAGAGGAAACTGCGATCAAAGATAGTCCCGTTAGTGCGTGTTCAGTGGCGACATCACAATGTCGAGGAGTCCACATGGGAGCGCGAGGATGAGATGCGCGAACGTTATCCAGAGTTATTTTTAGCAGGTACTTTCTAGTTTCGAATTTCGGGACGAAATTCAGTTATTAGGGGGGGAGTATGTAATACCCCGTACTTTTGACTATATTTATTTTTGGGATTAAATTAATTAAATGCGTATTAATTGGAAATTAATCCGGGTTATAATACTAATGTGATGCGAATTGGTATTTGATTATGTGCATATATGATTATATATGTATTTGGTATTATAAAATTTGTCGTGGGATTTATATACGGCATTTTAGAAATTTTGTTGAGACGCGTGGGACCGCCGCGTCACGGTATAATATTTTGTTATTAAAAGTAAATTTAAAATCGATAATCCGTATGGTCGTTTTGAGTGCGCCAACGCGTCCGGAAGGGTCGAGATAGTCAGAAAACACTAGCCGGGGGTATAGTTTGGGTCCCGGGGTAATTTTAGACCATACCGGTAACTTAAAGGGTATTTTAGTAATTTGGTATTTTTGGGTAATTAAAAGTGACGAAAATTGAGAGTTGTAATCTGATAAGGATTGACCCCAACCAACCCTTATTAACCCAACAAGCTACGGAGGTTTATTAAAATTAGGTTTTCATAAGTTCCCCAAAGCAAACCCTAGCCACCATAGCCTTTTGGAGAAGAAAGCTTAGAGAAGGAGAGAGAGAGAGAAATTCTGCAGAAATTCTACACCGAATCCACACCAAATTCAGAAATCAAACCAAGGCAAGTGACTTTATTTCATTTAAATTCGAAGAATGTCTTTTCCATGTTAGAAATTGAAGAACCTTAATTGTTCTTGAAAGATTAAAAGAAAACCCATGAAATTTGAAGTTATTATTGAATGTTGGGATAGGTTTGCATGTAGAAACATTGTTGGAAGATTAAATTTCGGAGATTTCATATCTAGGTGATGCATAAACGAATTAAAATCTGGGAATTTATGATGAGAAAAAGTTAGGGTTTATGTTCTTGAAGAAAATTGGGAATTAAAGTAGAAATTGTGATTTAATGATGTTTAGATGATATCAAACCCTTTAATGATGTTAGTATAGCCCCTTAACATGTTTGAGGATGATTAGAGAACTCAATATATTGTGGGAACGAATTTTAGAAGAGGTTTGAGGAGTAAAAATGGTGAAAAACGATTTTTGGGAAATTCTGGGCCGAAACTGGCATCTCGTTAGAAGCAGCCCCCAGGTCGTTCGAACGAGCTCGTTCGAACGAGCTTCTAACGAGTTGACCAGTCGTTAACGAGTAGGATTTTCGTTCGATATCTCGTTCGAACGAGATATCGTTAGAAGAGTCAGTTCGTTCGAACGAACTGGGACCTCGTTCGAACAGCCTCGTTCGAACGAGACTTCTAACGACCTGACAGTCCAAACTCGTTCGAAGCCTCGTTCGAACGAGACTTCTAACGAGTTGACAGTTTGACCCTTTTTGGACTGTTTTGACTTTTGGAGTTCCGGGAGATGGTTCAAGGGTAGAGTTAGCATCCCTTTGATGATATAGTGACTTATTTGGGACTTTTGGGTTGTTGGGATGAGTAAATCATATACGAGAGTTATATTCAATGAATCATTTGGGTGAGACGTGAGTGACTACTACGATGTGAGGATGAATTATAGCGCGTATAATTATGAACCGAAATAAAATAAGTTGTGATAATTAGTTAGTACAAGAATGCGATATGTACTACGATTAAAATACGGTATTACTAAGATGTGTGTTTACTTAGTATTAGTATATGGATTGTTTGTATGACATACCTACCATACTTGCTATCACGGGAGGTTTCGTTCGCTTAGGACCCTCTAATCCTTGTGTGCCTACGGGGGGGATATAGACTGGTACCTTGATGAACATAGGTCATTGAAAGACTTATTGTGATATTAATAAGTCCGCTGACCATGGGAGCGTAGGTATGTGCGTGACCCATGTGATGGTGACTGTGTTCGCCTCCATTATTTGTGATGTTGTTATCGGTAAACTATTCCTGAGAGATTCGGAATATGTAATCCTTATGTACGTGATGTACCGGGATGGATAGCAGAGTATGTGTGCACTACAGCTTAGATTGCGGGGTGCTTGTATCGTATATTTATGTGGTGAATAATATACATTAAATTAATGGAAATCCTCATGTTAATGTTGTAAAAATATTACGGTATTGTTTCGAGATATATTATGAGATAACTGATAGTTATATCAATGGCATATTTAGTAACTGAGTTTACGTTAAACCTCTATTTAATTACGAGCGTTGTTATATTAAATGGAACCAAGTAAAATGGGTAGAACCTTTGGTTGTCTAGCTAGTTTACGTTGTCACTTAGCTAGTGGAAAGGGTAGTTATAGAAGGGTACTTACGTTAGGAGTGCACAGTTAGACGAGAGGTGAGAATATCATGCGAGTGTACGTCCTAACATGTACTGTGCATTTAATGTTTTAAATGTTTTTAAAGCACTTGCAGGTTTTTAAAATGACTTCCACTTTCGGGCTCTGACCCATTTTCTTTCAAATATATTTTCTTGTAAAACCATTTTAGGTGCCCAGCCACAAGGACACCAAGCATAGGATTCTCATTCAGGTGACGTGCTGTAGCTGGTTGTGGAAGCTACAGGGATTTGCTCATAGACGCTTCTATCTTTTGGATTCCAGAGTCACTATCTATCAGTTGTAGGGCATGTTGCCCATTCCTATTTAGAGCATCTTTTACATTTCAGTTTTCAGACTCTAGCATGTATTGCTCAGTATTCAGTTTTAGTTATTTATTTCAGTTTACTTATCAGTTGTGGGATTTGTATTGAGGAGTTTTTCCTCCAGGTTTTATTTACATATTGTGATGGTTATTCTTTTTACTTCAGTATGGTGAATGGTGTTATTTAGTTATTCATTACTCTTGTTGCATGTTAATCAGATTTAATAAAATTTGGCACTTACTTTTTAAATACTAGGTGGTTAGTAATAATAAAACGTTTTCGACAGTGATGCTATTAACTGAGCCAACTTGGCATTTTGAATTAATTTTATAAAGGAGTAGCTACCCGGTGTTTAATTAGTCGGGGTGTCACAAGGATCTCTTGAAAGGAACGTGATGCAGGTCACTTGCGTAGACGGCTTGCCTTATTGACTCCACTTCTAGCATTCTCATTTATTGGGCATGTGTCGCCCTTTCCATTTATTCATTGTCATTGGGACATTTGTATTTCAGTTATTCCTAGTATTGTCACTATGGGATTTATTCAGTTTAAATTGTGTTACTTTATATTCCGCATGTTGACATTCGATTGACGAATGTTTTAAATTAATTGGATTGTGTTCCAGGTTTATTGTGGTGTGATTCTAAATTGTTGAAATGTTGTTAATAAATAAATAAATATTTTTTCTTTAAATACAATTTGGTTTGAAAGGTTAAAAATGGTTTTGACACTTAGCTTAATTAATTAGGGTGTTAATTTGGAAAAGTTTATTTTTACGACAGTGATGCTAAGAATGAACACCTTGATTTTAATTTAATAAAGGAGTGATCGCCCGGTATTTAATTAGGCGTGGTGCCACAGGTGGTATCAGAGCATCAGGTTCTAGTGTCCTTTAGGATCTGTGTGGCCTATTATGCTTTCAGTGTTGCTTTCTTTGATATAGAGCCCTAAATACTAGGAATGTTGTGTTCATCTCTATACATTGGGAATTCGTGCTTCTGCGATTTGTTTATTTGAATGATGAACTCATCCAAATTTATTCAAATTTTCAGATGGACCGTCAAGGAGAACTAGCTAAAACGGTTAAGGGAGTCAACGAGCAAGATCGACTCATACCTCAGGTATCCCCAGAGAAAATATCAACCGTCGAGTTAGCAGGTATCGTGGCACAAGCAGTTACCACTGCAGTTTTACAATACCAAGAACGCAGCCTACAGCTTAAAGGAGGCAAAAGACCTAGAGAGGTTAACCAAATGCATGTGACTAAAGCCGACAAATGTACGAAGACCTCAAAATTGCGACAACAAACTACCCAAGACCAAGTCAGTTCTGGTCAACAACGTGGTAAAATGAAGCAGTTTCGAAAGAGGAATAAAGTTCCAAATCAGCAAGGCCGACACCGACAGCAGCAGGGTCGGAGGGGGAGTAACTTCAGAGGCCGATGTTTTGGGTGTGGTAGGCACGACCATAGGCGACAGGACTGTTAGAAGGGGGATAGGGCCCCACAACAGCAGGGTGCCCGTAATGATCCACAGGGGCCACTTTTTCCAATCGCTCTCCCAGCACCAACTCAAGTACTAGGCCTGCCAACCTTTCCGGTAGCTCCAGTGCAGCAGGGGCAGTTACAGTACAGACATATCTATAATGTCCACCAGGCAGCTGCCCCACAGGCACCACCCGCGAATTGGGGTATGTTTTCTATCCATGAAACTTTGGGTCGAATTTTGTTTGTTACTGGGACAACACATTGTTTTATAGCTACATATTATGCGAAGACCTTAGGGCTATTAACCACAGTAGAGGGCACTGTAACGTAGGTAGACTCACCACTGGGGAGTGGGTCCCTTATTTTCTTTATATGCCGAGGAGTGGGGGTAGAGATTGGTAGTTTGGTATTACCTGCAGACATGTTAGTCTTAGATATGCTTGGGCATGGTGTTATTATTGGTATGGATTGGCTCGCAGCTTATAGAGCCATAGTTGATTGCTTCAGTGGGAGCATTGTTTTTGCCATTCCCGGGCAAGAGATGTTTGTAGTGGCGATGCCTCGCCCAGAGAGAGGTTCGACCGCTCATTTATATTAAATAGAGGAGGATACCTCTAATGAGGTTGAAATCCCATTAGACTCGATTCCAATTGTTCGTGAGTATCCCGATGTGTTTCAGGAAATACCAGGCCTACCCCCAGTCGAGAGATAGACTTTGTCATAGATTTATTGCCAAATATGAGACCTATGGCACGCGCACCGTACCGTATGGCTCCGGCAGAGATGCGAGAGCTACGAGATCAGATAGATCAGCTGTTAGGTCAGGGCTTCATTCGTAGGAGTACCTCACCTTGGGGCGCTCCAGTTTTGTTTGTGAAGAAGGGAGATGGTTCACTGAGATTGTGTGTGGACTACCGGGAGCTGAACAAGGTCACGATACGGAATAAGCATTCGTTGCCTCGAATCGATGACCTGCTCGACCAGTTGAGGGGAGCAACTTTCTTTTCGAAGATAGATCTGAGGTCGGGGTACCATCAGCTACGTATTACGGAGCAGGATGTTTCGAAGACTTCTTTCTTGACGAGATATGGGTCTTATGAGTTCCGGGTGATGCCGTTCGGACTCACAAATGCTCCAGCCGTTTTCATGGACTTGATGAACCGAGTATTCAGTTCTTGGATCAGTTTGTCATCGTTTTCATAGATGACATTTTAATATATTCACACTCCGAGGAGGAGCATGCCGAGCACTTGAGGCAGGTTCTTCAGACTCTACGAGAGCATCAGTTGTATGCTAAGTACGAGAAGTGCGGATTCTGGTTGCGAGAGGTACAGTTCTTGGGGCATGTTGTTTCTGAGCAGGGGATAGCAGTTGTCCCGAGTAAAGTATCAGCGGTGAGGGAGTGGGTCAGCCCACGACACCGACGAAAGTGCGTAGTTTCTTGGGGTTAGCTGGTTACTACAGGAGATTCATTCGGGGATTCTCCAAAATAGCGGGTCCATTGACAAATCTGACTCGCAAGGGAGTACCATATGGTTGGGATGACGCTTGTCAGTTGGCTTTCGACGAGCTGAAAGACAAGCTTACTTCAGCACCAGTCCTTCCTTTACCAAAGTCGGGTGTGGAGTACCTGGTTTACACCGATGCGTCCTTACGGGGACTTGGGGGAGTACTTCAGCAGGAAGAGAAGGCCATAGCTTTTGCCTCCCGCAAGCTTAAGCCGCATGAGAAAAATTACCCCGCCCACGACCTGGAATTAGCAGTGGTCGTCTTTGCATTGAGGATATGGAGGCACTATTTGTTGGGAGAGAAGTTCCGTTTGTTCACAGACCACAAATCACTGCAGTACCTGTTCACTCAGTGAGAGCTGAATATGCATCAACGCAGATGGCTAGAGTTTGTGAAGGACTACCAGCTCGAAATACAGTATCATCCGGGGAAGGCCAACGTAGTTGCTGATGCGTTGAGCCGTAGACCGGTAGACGGTGTAGCGGACGTCTGGAAAGCAAAGTGGAAGGAATTGAGTCACCAGGACGCAGTAGCACGTTCTTTCATATCCGTGATGTTAGTCACACCCGAGATTGTTACGAGGGTGATACAGGCACAGACCACAGACCCGTTTTGCCAGGAACAGATTGTTCGACTTCTAGCCGAGGGTGCTGAGTCCTATTCTGTTAGTTCTGATGGAGGTTTACGGTTTAATGGGAGATTGGTGGTTCCAGAAGGAACAGAATTACGTCATGCAGTGATGACTCATTCTCATGGGTCCCGATTTGTAGTACATCCGGGAGGCGATAAGATGTACCAAGATATGAGGCGACAATACTGGTGGAGTGGGATGAAGAAGGACATCGTTGAGTTCGTGTCCAAGTGTTCTACCTGCCAGCTGGTGAAGGTGGACCATCAGAAATCGTCAGGATTGCTTCAGCCATTGGAAGTACCCGCGTGGAAGTGGGAGAGTATTTCCATGGATTTTATAACAGGGTTGCCTACATCACAGCGGGGCCATGATTCTATCTGGGTGATTGTCGACCGTTTGACCAAGGTAGCTCATTTTCTGCCGGAGCGGACAGATTACACCACGGGTAAGTATGCTCAGTTGTTCATCGCTGAGATTGTCAGATTACACGGGGTGCCCCTGAATATTGTGTCAGATAGAGACAAGATTTTCGTGTCACGTTTTTGGGAAAGCTTTCAGGAGGCTATGGGTACTGAGTTGAGGCTGAGTTCAGCTTACCACCCACTGACAGATGGACAGACAGAGCGTACTAATCAGATGTTAGAGGATATGCTACGCATGTGTGTTCTCGATTTTGGAGGAGGTTGGGAGCCACATCTTCCACTGGTAGAGTTTGCCTATAATAACTCTTATCAGTTCATGATTGGCATGGCTCTATTTGAGGTTTTGTATGGCAGGCCTTGTCGTTCCCCAGCTTGTTGGCTCGAAGTGGGGGATAACAAGTTGCTAGGACCAGAGGTGATTCAGGAGACCTCCGCGAGGATTGAGATGATCAGGAGTCGCATTCGGATAGCCCAGGACAGGCAGAAGAGCTACGCCGATGAGAAACAGTCCTTCTGGGAGTTTAGTGTGGGGGACCAAGTGTTATTGCGTGTAGCTCCTATGAAGGGAGTAATGAGGTTCGGGAAGAAGGGGAAGTTGGCTCCGAGGTACGTGAAACCATTTCCCATCATCGAGAGGATTGGGCCGGTTGCATACAGATTGGGATTGCCAGAACATTTACATCACATCCACAATGTATTCCACATCTCGTCGTTGAGACGATACCTTCGGGATCATATGGCCCATACTCACATTGCGATTGATGAGGTCGACTTACAGCCTGATAGCTCTTACGAGGAGAGACCTGTGGCTATCCTAGACTATAGTGAGAGGAGATTGAGGGCGAAGATAGTTCCACTTGTGCGGGTCCAGTGGGAGCATCATAATGTGGAGGAATCCACTTGGGAGCGCGAGGCAGATATACGCGAGAGATATCCAGAGTTGTTTTTTACCAGGTATGCCTTATTTTCCGAATTTCGGGACGAAATTCCGTTATTAGGGCGGAAGTATGTAATACCCCGTATTTTTATGCTATATTAATTTGGGGATTTATTAAATTCAACGTGAGTGAATTATTTAATAAAAATCTGGAAATTAATTATGTTATAATTATTAATGTGACGAGAGTTAGTAATTATGGGAAATTTGTTGAATATTACTAATGAGCAAAGTAATATTATTGATTATATTGAATGTCACGAGTGTATAAAATGACAATTTTGGAAATTTAATTATGGGAAATTTGTTGAATATTACTAATGAGCAAAGTAATATATGATATTGATTATATTGAATGTCACGAGTGAATAAAATGACAATTTTGGAAATTTGAATCGGAACGTGCCCGTGTCGCGTCGGGACAAAATTTTGTTAAATAAAAGTGAATATTTTATAAGTTGCCCGTATGGTCGTTTTGATTGCGCCAACGCGTCCGGAAGGGTCGAGATAGTCAGAAAAGTGTACCCGGGGGTGTAGTTTGGGTCTCGGGGCGTTTTTAGGCCTAATTGGTACCCCGGGAGGGCATTTTAGTCATTTTACATTCTTGGGTAATTAAACCCACGAATTTCAGCAACCTATATCAGCCATCTAGGTTAGTCATTTAGGGTTAGAATATTCAGAAAACCCTAGTACGGCCATTGGAGAAGAGAGGGAAAGCTCTCAAGGCAATTCAAGGCCAAAAAGTCACCGGTTTGCACTGCCGCTACCACCAACGCGTAGATCGCGAGAAGCAGAACGCAACCACACCAAAATCGGCCGCAATCCAGACTTCTGAAAATCCCAGGCAAGTATTTATCTTGCGTATTTTCGTTGGTGCAATCTTCATATTAGTTAGGAATGATTAAAGATGAACAATATGGAAGAAAAACCAATTTGTGATAGGAAAATCCATGTAGTATTGATTTATATGAAAATTCTGGAACCCTTGCCATGTAGAGGAAGATAACCCACGAAATTTTAGTATAAATAAGAAGGAAATTCTGGGATTAAACAGATTAGAATCATGAGTTAGAGATTTTTAGGGTCCTTAAGTTTTAAATGAATTATGGCATAATAAATCCATGTTTAGTGATGTAAATTGATATGTTTTACGTTGAATATACCTGTTATGATGATATAAGGTTAGTAGTATTAATTCTGGACGATTGGAACTTGAAAATATGTATTTGGTGTAAATTTGGAGATGAAACCCATAACTGCAATTCTGCAGATGTTCGACCCCTCCTGGCAGACTACTATTTCCCTTTGTAAATGATTTAAAAATTGAATTGTCGTGATATAATTCTTGGGCATTCTTAGTATAATGATTTGGGAGACATGGAGGACCAGTAGGGCGTACGAACAAATGTTGGGATTATTAATATTCGACGAGAATGGTATTTATGGGATATTTACTTTAGGGTTAGTAAATTGATATATTTACTTTAGGGTTAGGGTGAGGCGCGTAAGAGAGTTGCGTTGAAACGTAATAATGACACCTACTGAATTTTCTACTTGGAAGAATAAAGTCCACGAGTGTCACGAAATAAGTGAGAAAACCCTTCGAGGTAAGGTTAGAGATGAAACCTTATACATAATACTAATAATGTGAAATTAAGGATAAATGTTGTAATTATGGGTGACGAGAGGAACATATATTAATATGGTAAAATTAGTATAGTATAAAATTAGTATAGTATATGATTGGTAAAATTAATATGGTAACATATATTAATATTCTCTCAAACAATTGTGTCGTTAAATTCTGAATCCTGCGAAATACCTAAGATAAGTTAAATCATTGGGGAAAGATAGCGTGTTATATGATGAGATAAACCATTAGGAGGGTTAGTGCGATAGGAGTGCACATTAGAAGAGAGGTGAGAATTTCTCAAGAGTGTCGCACTAATATGTTGTTGTATTGGCCTTTATCAATTTAAATACTTGCTAAATGTATTTTAAATCAAACACACTTTCGGGCTCTGACTCGTTTCCCTCTCTCTCTCTCTCTCTCTCTCTCTCTCTTGTATATATATGTATGTATTACAGGTGCCCAGCCGTCTTGCTTAGGATCTCTTGAAAGGAACGTGCTGCAGCTTAGGTGGGAGTGGCAGGTCACTTGCGTAGACGGCTTACCTTATTGACTCCACTTCTAGCATTCTCATTTATTGGGCATGTGTCGCCCTTTCCATTTATTCATTGTCATTGGGACATTTGTATTTTAGTTATTCGTAGTATTGTCACTATGGGATTTATTCAGTTTAAGTTGTGTTACTTTATATTCCGCATGTTGACATTCGATTGACGAATGTTTTAAATTAATTGGATTGTGTTCCAGGTTTATTGTGGTGTGATTCTAAATTGTTGAAATGTTGTTAATAAATAAATAAATAATTTTTCTTTAAATACAATTTGGTTTGAAAGGTTAAAAATGGTTTTGACACTTAGCTTAATTAATTAGGGTGTTAATTTGGAAAAGTTTATTTTTACGACAGTGATGCTAAGAGTGAACCAACTGTTCACCTTGATTTTAATTTAATAAAGGAGTGATCGCCCGGTATTTAATTAGGTGGGGTGTCACAAAAACCTTTTAACGTACTCACACAAAACTAAACGTAAAATAATGAGAACCTTTGTTGAATACCGATTTCTCGATAAAATAATCACATTCCTAAATTTTGGCACTCGTCAATAGAAATGCAGGTTATTAGCCAAGCTTATAGGCTTGGCCAAAAAAAAGTTGTGTATGGCTACAATTTTGCCAAACCTATAAGCCTAATTAATAGTTGTATTTCAACAAATGGTTTTTATTCAAGATTAATTAGAACCACTCTTGATTCCCCAATAAGATTAATACCCTCTTAACAACACTTTATTGATGCTAGCAAGATTTTGGCTTCATTGTTCGGATCACTAAACACATTAATCAAATTACAAATAGGACATTAATTAAATTACTAAGACTTTGGCTTCATAATTTGGATCGTTATAGAATTACATGGATTTTGATGTAATTTTGGCTATGTAGTCTTTCCGATGTCATTTTGGGATTTTTTTTGGTAAGTAAGAAATGTATAAATAAATAAAAATAGGTACAAACAAAGAGAGGGCATACCCTCCCGAGACTAAAGCACATGTTGCTACTAGCCAACAAGAAAAACATGAGCTAAAGGACATATAGCTCACGATAGAAAACCTGACACTCAGGGTAAGAAAACCCCAACCTAATTAAAAAAAACACGAAAAGGAAAACAAAACAAAGCGACAAAGCAGTCGTTGACAAAGAAGTCATTTTGGGATTCTCCTTTCTTACCAATTTCCTTTACTCCTCACACACGTGCACACACTTTGTCACTTATATCAATGCATTGCACCCAATAAACTTGTTGAGATAACGGTTTGGGTTTGGTAGTTATGATACAACCGACATAATAACATGTTAAGACCTTAACTCTTTACTTATAAACTATGTTCAATACATTTTGTAATATTTTTAACTTTGGGCCAAGCCTATAAGCTTGACTAATAACCTGCATTTTACACGATGGGCTCCTCAAATTAGGAATGTTATTTTTTTTTTGAGAAAAATGATATTGATTAAGGCTACTCACAAATCTAATTTAAGTTTTGTGTGAGTACCCTTGAAGTTTTTCTTTCAGATATATTCGAAAGAGTTAGACTGAATATGCCTTAAAGAAAAATTTCAAGGGTACTCACATGAAATTAAAACTAGATTTATGACTACCCTTAATAAAAACCAATTTTCTCAACAAAACAATAATGTTACTCGCCAGGTCAAATGCTAGATATTAGATTGGCTTTTGTGTCACGTTAGAACTACGTGGACTTTGATATGATTTTTGGATATGTAGGCATCATGAAATAATTTTAGGATTCAAGTTTTTTTTTACAAATTTCCTCTAGTTTTATTCATATATTATCACCCCAATCATGTATTTAGCATCTTTTACTCATATATGCAGTTCTCTTAAATTTATTACTTTTTCGCTTACATTTTGTAATATCCTTTATGTTTTACTAGCCCCATAAATGCTTTTGCATAATTTAATCTTCTTATTCTATTTGTAGCTTGTTTAATTTACTTCAATCACTAATCTTACTCTTTTTATTATAATATATACATTGAAATCTATTTTCATAAATCAAAGACCCCTAAAAAGGGGCTTATACCAAAATTTCTAATCTAGATTTGGATTATGGGTTAGACTCCAACCTTATTCGTCTACGACTTTGATGCCATTTTTGGCTATGTTGGTGTCCCAGAGTCATTTTTTTATTCAAGCCCTTTTCTTACCATTTGGATCATTTTGAAATGTTTGCATTTCTAGTTGGGTGGATGCAGATGTCGATCACAATGAGATTTCATATGCTTTGGGAAAAAAACACTTGTGGATTATAATGTTATTAGTTTTGAATTCATGTAATTAATTTGATGGATTGATAATTGTAATATTATTATTTTTTATTGATGTATTAGTTAGTTCTATAATGGAAGTGTATACAAATTTTAAAATATCTACAATAATATTTTTTTGCAAGAAAATAAATAAATTTATAATTTCTAAATAAATTTAATGCTCGTGAAGGTTAAAAATCGTAACCATATCCGTGAAATTTTTTTATGGGTTTAAAGGTGGTCACGGTTAAGAATAATGACCATATGACATGTGGTGATGACAAAGAGTCATGGTTTAAAACCATGACCAACCAATGAAATTTCATGGATGGTGATCAAGGTCGATAAGTGTGACCATAAAACCTATATTCATGACAAGGGCACAATTCATGACTGTGACTAGTGAAAGGCAGTCATGGCAAGGGTCATGGGTCATGATTTATAACGTGACCATTTCCATAACATTAGGTTATGAAAAGAAAATGTGACTCTCTGGGGGGCCATGATTTTGGACCATGACCCCCTTAATGGTCACCCTTAATATGGTTATAGCTTTGGACCATAACCATTGTCTTTAGTCACAATACAAAACCGAATAATTTTTGGTATTTTGTAAGTCCCTATAACATGATTATGAATGTTAGTTACATGATTAAGTATAATTTATGAGTTATAAGTTTGGTATGGGTGCTGAACATTTTAATTATCATGTTTAGGAGATGCATGCTCACGTGATATATATGTTGTTTACATTGGATGCCAATCGAGCTTATGATCGGGGATAACATGTTTAGAGAATATGATTATTTATGTGGTTAAATGCATTATGAATTATGTTTTTAATGCATCATTATGTTTATAAAACTATATTAGGATGTTGGTGCGAAATTGGCGGTGTTTGGTTGCCAAATGTGAAAGTTCTGAGATTTTTGGTACATTGATACTCTCCTGTTCGAGCCCATATTAGGAATACTAATTTTATGATTTTGGGAAAACAAAAAATATGAAAGTTTTAGATATATAAGTTATATATGCAATGCAAAGTGGGAGTAAATTGGAGCCCGTAATAGGGAGTTATGGTGATTTTACAAAGTAATGACAAATCTGTCATTAGTAGAATTAATTGATTGGACCTTTCATCCGACCAATCACGCATTACCACAAGTCTTATGGCTATTGGACCCATTATAACGTTTTGTCTAATTAAAAATCAGATATTAACATTCTTCTTTATGATAAATGAGACGGTTTAAAAGATTTGGCCTAAGGAGAGAGAAAAGAGGAAGTTAAGGAAAAAATTGCTTCGAAAAATTTCAATAAATTGAGGAGTTCTCGTAAGGTGATTACCTATTTGTTAAAGTTGGCCGAATGAATGATTTTTACACTTTGTATGTTTTTGTTTCTGATTTTGATAAATATTTGAATGAAACCCATATAGCAAAATTGTGTTAAAATAAGGATGGTTTAAGAACATACGTAAGAACTTGTATAGGATCACCTTCTTGCGAAGCTTTTTACTTTAAGAAATTCATGTATAGGATGCGTGTATATGTTAAAACATGTTTAGTATATGTTTCATTGATTGATGCCCGAGGTGGAGATTATGTATGCTTAATCATGTTAGGTTTGATTTAATGATTTATTCCATTCCAACCTAGTTGTGTTAAAAATGACAAATCATTGAATACTTACGGAAATCAAGAAATTCCAGTTGGAGATGTTAGACAACATATATGAGTATAATATACTCAAATATGAGAATAAAATACCTTCTGGTTTGTCTTGGGGTTGTGTCGAAGTTAAAGTTTTGTTGCTGTTTTTCAGCAAAAACGATTTGGAAAAGGTTGTAATAAAATGGGCATAACTTTATCTAGAGAATTTGTAATGTAATTACGTAAACTGTTTTATAACCCTAACGAATAGGGTGATACATAAATTTGAAGTAGAATATTAAATTCCTTTTCAGTGTTCTAAATTAACCAACTAATGTGATGTGCTACTAGATTTAATGTTATTTGGTGTATTCAAAATACTAATGATGTCGAATTTGATAGATGGGGAAGCATCTAATACTACCATACCAAGGAAATAGTTTTGGTATTAATTTTAGTACTTACTATAAAGTGAGCGACTTGCACTATGAAATATAGATGCTTATATTTTTGTATGGAAATATATAACCTAAATACATGTGTGGTGATTTAATGATTTGGTGTTTACGAGACATATGCATATGATTAAAAATATTAAGTTAAGTTATCTAATGTTATGGACTATGGTGGGTACTTTATCTAATGTTAAGAACTGCGGTTGGTCACTACACCAAAATGGGCAAATTGTCACCTTTCAGCCGGCCAGCCTTGTCAAGGTCAATGACCGTGACAAAAAACACACGTTTTATGTCACGGTCATTGACCTTGACATGACCCTGACAACTAATTGTCACGGTCATCGACCGTGACAAGCCCGTGACAAATTTACTTGTCACGGACTTGTCACGGTCATTGACCGTGACAATAATATAAATACTTGTCACGGTCAAAGACCTTGACACGATCGTGACAATGTTCGCAGCAAAAACCCTATCCCCCCTCTTTTTTCCCTCCGTGCCGTTCCCTCCCTCTCTCTCTCTCTCTCGACGCTGCTCTCTCTCTCTCAGGTCGGTTTTTTCTCTCTCTCTCTCTTCCATTTATATATATATATATATATATATTTGTGTGTATATTTATGTGTGTATGTGTATATATATATGTGTGTATGTGTGTGCGTGTGTGGGGGGTGGGGCAAGGTGGGGGTAGGGGTGGGGCGTGGTGGGGCAAGGTGGTGGAGGGGGGCAGGGGGTGGTGGAGGGGGCAGGGGGTGGGTTGGGTTGGGGTGGGGTGTGTGTGTGTGTGTGGTGGGGCAGGGGGTGGGGTGGGGTGTGTGTGTGTGGTGGTGTGTGGTGGGGGAGGGGGGCAGGGGGTGGGGTGTGTGGTGGGGGAGGGGGTGGGGGAGGGGGGCAGGGGGTGGGGTGGGGTGGGGTGGGGTGGGGTATACACAACACTAAAAGTAGACATCAATTTTATAAATAATTGATAATAGTTGGATAATAATTGGATAATAAACATCGGGAGGGGGAGGGGGTGGGGGTGGGTGGGGTTTTGAATATTATTTACATTCAAAATAAATAATTGATAATAGTTGGATAATAATTGGATAATAATTGTTTTTATACCTATAGAACAGCTTAGATAGTGTGTGTGTGTGTGTGTATGTGGTCAATACATGAATTTATTTTTGTATTTGAATTAACCCATGAATTTATTTTTGTATTTGAATTAACCCATTATATGAAAATACTTGAAATTAAATATAGTGTGTATAGTTAATAGCATTCTAGTTCTTATGCGTACGCATTCAATAACCCTTAGACCCGTTCGAGAGTCATTACCCCTGTACTGAGATCTCTCGAATTGTCCCGTTTGGACAGTTTGAGACTGTATAATTTCTGTATAATATTCTTATTGGCTTAAAGTTGTTACTTTTGGAGGAAGTTCTGCCGTCGTATCTTAATGTTCTCTGGGTACATACTAGATTGACAAGTGTGACTGTTATTTTAATTGACCAATTGAAATAACACTCACACCTGCCAATCTACGTTGTGTACTTGGAAAACTAAGGGGATATGCTGTCGAATTTTTTTCAAATCGTAACAATGTGCATGAGCTGTTAAGTATATTACAGAAAAATGCATTCTTGAATGGGATAGGACCACTTACCCTTTAATAGGATAATTAAATGATGGAATAATTAAATAAAACATACTATAAATCTAAGTTTTGTTTACCTTTAATAGGTGTTTAGTTGTGGTAGCTGTGATGGGATATCCGAAATACAAAGAGTGGATGGGTGAGACTAATAGAATGGGGGATGTGTTTCGCAGAGGTGCTAACGAATTTGTGAAATATGCAAAGAGATGTCGTAATGATGAAGAGTTTCCGTGTCCGTGTGCTAGGTGTACGAATGGTAAGGTGTTTGAGTGGAAAACAGTTGAACTACATTTGTTAAGATCGGATATGCAAGATAGTTATCGATTTTGGAGTTTTCACGGTGAATTGAAAGTTCCATTTGTCCCTGACCAACTTTCACAACAACCTTCAACAAGTAGAATAGATGAAGAAGGGGACGACGTAGATCATAATATGTTAGAGGATTTAGTTGATGATGCGTACGGAGTTTATGAAGCTGAGGAGAATGAGGTTACTGATGATGTAGAAGATTCAAGTGCTCGTGAAGATAACACGATAAAACTTGACGATGACTACCAAAGTTTAAAATTTAAGGCGACCCAACCGTTATACTCTGGCTGTGAGAAAGATAAAAAAACTTTACATGCCATGGTTGGTTTGCACAGTTTGAAGACGCGGTACGGTTTGTCTGGCAATAGCGTGATGGGAATTCTAAAATGGGTGAAGGGCTTATTACCCAAGGTGAATACACTTCCAAATAGCTATCCTGTTATGAAGAACAGTTTGAAAGGTTTGGGAATGAAGTATAAATCGATTCATGCTTGTGTGTATGACTGCATACTATACCGAAAGGAGTATGAAAATCTCGATCGTTGTCCGGTATGCGATGACCTAGATATGTTCAATCTACTAGTAAGGAAGGCACAAGCTCAAAAGTGCCTCAAAAAGTATTGAAATATTTTCCCGTTGGGCCTAGATTAAAGCGATTTTTCACAGTACCATGGATTGCAGAGGCAATGACTTGGCATGCTAGGGCAGAAGTAGGGGTAATATCATGCGTCATCCTATTGATTCTACTACCTGGCGGAGGATGAATTATGAGTATCTCGATTTTGCTCGAGAACAACGCAACATTCATTTGGCTATATCAACAGATGGTTTCAATCCATTTGGAAATCTAAGCACCAATCAGAGTGTATGGCCAGTTATCCTAGCCCCACTCAACCTCCCTCCTTCACAGTGTATGAGACCTGAATTTTCGATGATGGATTTATTGATACCTGGGCCAAAGGCACCAAGTGAAGACATTGATATCTACCTGGCTCCTTTGGTAGAAGAATTAAATGAGTTGTGGTAAGAGGGTGTGCAATCATTTGACTCTTTTAGAAAAGAAGAGTTTACGCTGAAAGCTATGTTGATGTGGGCAATGTGACACCCCGACTAATTAAATACCGGGTAGCTACTCCTTTATTAAATTAATTCAAAATGCCAAGTTGGCTCAGCTAATAGCATCACTGTTGAAAACATTTTATTATTACTAACCACCTAGTATTTAAAAAGTAAGTTGCCAAATTATAATTAAAGTCTGATTAACATGCAGTGAAAGATTTAAAGCAAGAATAATATCACCATTCACCATAACGAAATAATAGAATAACCATCACATGATCTAACTAAATCCGGAGGAAAAACTCCTCACAACAAACTCCACAACTGAAATGAATAACTAAATACTGAATCAATACATGCCAAGTCTGAAAAACTAAAATGGAAAAGTCTCTAATAGAATTTGGGCAACATGCCCTACAACTGAAGAATACTGAATATGGAATCCAAATGGTAGAAGCGTCTAAAAGCAAATCCCTATAGCTTCCACAAACAGCTATAGCTCGTCACCTGAATGAGTATCCTATGCATGGTGTCCTTGTGGCTGGGCACCTAAAATGGTTTTACAAAAAAAATAGATTTGAAAACAAACGGGTCAGAGCCCGAATGTGGAGATATTTTAAAAACCTGCAAGTGCTTTAAAAACATTTAAAACATTAAATGCAAAGTACATGTTAGGACTTACACTCACATGAAATTCTCACCTCTTGTCTAACTGTGCACTCCTAACGTAAGTACCCATCTAAAATGACACAAACCACTAGCTAAGTAACATCATATCTAGCTAGACTGTCATAGGTTCTACCCTTATTACTCGGTTCCCATTAACATTATAACGTTCGCAATTAAATAGGGGCTTAACGTAAATTCAGGTTCTCACGTAAAAGTAATACAACTCATTATAAATCATCCCTTTTGTTATCCCATAGTTATACACACAATACCATATGAAAGTTCCCAGTTTATTAAGTGTATATTTTCCACAACATACATATACAATATAAGCAACCCGAGACTAAGCTGCAGTGCACACATACTCTTCTATCCATCCCGGTACATCACGTACATAAGGATCACGCATTCCGAATCTCTCAGGAATCGTTCAGATAACACAAATCACAAATAATGGAGGCGAACACAGTCACATCACATGGGTCACGCACATACCTGCGCTCCCACGATCAGCAGACTTATTAACATCCCTATAAGTCCTTCTCTGACCTATGTTCATCGAGGTAACCAGTCTAAATCCGGGCAACACAAGGATTAGAGGGCCCTAATTGAACGCAAACCTCCCGTGATAGCAAGTATGGTAGGATTTAGACTGGTTATTTGTGTTCGCCTCCATTATTTGTGATGTTGTTATCTGTGAACTATTCCTGAGAGATTCGGAATAGGTAATCCTTATGTACGTGATGTACCGGGATGGATAGTAGAGTATGTGTGCACCGCAGCTTAGTCTCGGGGTGCTTATATTGTATATTTATGTTGTGGAAAATATACACTTAATAAACTGGGAACTTTCATATGGTATTGTGTGTATAACTATGGAATAACAAAAGGGATGATCTATAATGAGTTGTATTACTTTTATGTGAGAACCTGAATTTACGTTAAGCCCCTATTTAATTGCGAGCGTTATAATGTTAATGGGAACCGAGTAATAAGGGTAGAACCTATGACAATCTAGCTAGATATGATGTCACTTAGCTAGTGGTTTGTGTCATTTTAGATGGGTACTTACATTAGGAGTGCACAGTTAGACGAGAGGTGAGAATTTCATGTGAGTGCACGTCCTAACATGTACTTTGCATTTAATGTTTTAAATGTTTTTAAAGCACTTGCAGATTTTTAAAATATCTCCACATTCGGGCTCTGACCCGTTTGCTTTCAAATCTATTTTTTTTTTGCAAAACCATTTTAGGTGCCCAGCCACAAGGACACCATGCATAGGATACTCATTCAGGTGACGAGTTGTAGCTGTTTGTGGAAGCTACAGGGATTTGCTTTTAGACGCTTCTACCATTTGGATTCCATATTCAGTATTCTTCAGTTGTAGGGCATGTTGCCCAAATTCTATTAGAGACTTTTCCATTTCAGTTTTCAGACTTGGCATGTATTGATTCAGTATTCAGTATTTAGTTATTCATTTCAGTTGTGGAGTTTGTTGTGAGGAGTTTTCCTCCGGATTTAGTTATATCGTGTGATGGTTATTCTATTATTTTCGTTATAGTGAATGGTGATATTATTCTTGCTTTAAATCTTTTACTGCATGTTAATCAAACTTTAATTAAAATTTGGCAACTTACTTTTTAAATACTAGGTGGTTAGAAATAATAAAAAAAATTCGACAGTGATGCTATTAACGGAGCCAACTTGGCATTTTGATTTAATTTAATAAAGGAGTAGCTACCCGATATTTAATTAGTCGGGGTGTCACACTCCACTAGTGGAAGATAATGCTCCCCACCTCCCCTACATCCGTAGCATATCTTCCAACATATGATTAGCCCTCTCCATCTTCCCGTCCATATGTGGGTGATAAGCTGTACTTAACGACAACTTGGTACCCACAGACTCCTGGAAACTCTCCCAAAATCGAGAGACGCAAATCTTATCCCTGTCAGACACAATATCTAATGACACCCCATGCAATCTCACTATCTCAGCAATGAAAATATGGGCATAATGTCTCATAGTATAATCAGTCCGAACTGGCAGGAAGTGAGCTACCTTAGTCAACCGATCCATTATCACCCATATAGAATCGTGACCTCGCTGTGAAGTAGGTAATCGAGTAATAAAATCCATGGAAATGCTCTCCCATTTCCACATCTGGATCTCTAACAGTTGTAGAACCCCTGCCGGTTTCTGATGGTCCACTTTCACTAATTGACAAGTGGTACACTTTAAAACAAACTCGGTGATGTGTCTCTTCCTCACACTCTAATAGTACTGTCGTCTCATGTCTTGGTACATTTTATCCCCTTCAGGGTGTACCGCAAACCGGGACCCGTGTGACTCTGCCATCACTGGTGCCATAAATCCTCCCCCTGTGGATTATCCCATTGAATTATAAACCTCCCTCCAAACTCACGACTCTGCTCCTCTAACTAAGAGTTATCTAATACCCTCCTGACAAAAAGAATCTACTGCATATGCTTCTACCACCCTCGAGACAATCGGGGGGTGACGGTCATGACTGACATAAATGATTGGGCAACTGAATCCTGATGTCCCAACTCCTTCCATTTTGCCTTCCAATCTTCAGCTACATCCCCTACTATCCTGTGGCTTAATGCATCTTCCACCACGTTAGCCTTACCCGGGTGATAAAACTGATAATGTTTCACAAATTCAGGCCACCTACGCTGACACGTATTCAGATCTTTCTAAGTGAACAAGTACTGCAGTGACTTATGATCTATGAACATGGAAAATCTCTCTCCCAACAAATAGTGTCTCCAAATTCGCAACGCAAACACGACTTCCACTAACTCCAAGTCGTGGGTGGGGTAATTACTCTCATGAGGCTTAAGCTTGAGGGAAGCATACGTTATAGCCTAATCCAACTGCTGTAGCACACCCCCAAGTCCTTGCAGGGTTTCGTTCGCAAAAACAAGATACTCTACTCCTGCCTTGGGAAGTGCAAGTACGGGTGCTGAAGTCAACTTGTCCTTCAACTCATAAAAAGCCAACTAACAAATTAGTCAATGGACCTGTAATCTTCGAGAATCTCTTAATAAATCATCTATATTACCCGGCTAAGCCCAAAAAACTACACACATCCGTCGATGTCAGGGGCTGTCCCCACTCCCTCACCGCCGACACCTCACTCGGGTCCATCAAGATCCCCAACTCAGAAATGATATGTCCCAAAAACTATACCTCAGGTAGTGAGAACCCTCATTTCTCAAACTTTGCATACAACTGATGCTCACGGAGTGTCTATAAGACCCGACGCAAATGCTCAGCACGCTCCTCCTTGGTCCGGGAATAAATCATAATATCATCAGTGAAGACGATAACAAACTGATCGAAAAACTCTCTAAACACCCTATTCATCAAGTCCAGAAATATAACTGGTGAATTGGTTAGCCTAAATGGCATAACCCTAAACTCGTAGGACCAATATCTCATCAAGAAGGCAGTCTTAGACACGTCTTGCTCCCGGATGCGTAATTGGTGATATCTTAAAGAAGTAGGCGGGTCCTGTCAACTGATCGAATAAGTCATCGATTCGGGGAAACGGATACTTATTTCGTATTATGACTTATTCAACTCTTGGTGATACACACACAAGAGTAAAGACCCATCTCCCTTCTTCATAAATAATATTGAGGCACCCCAAGGCGACATACTACGATGTATGAAACACTGCCCGAATAGCTGCTCAATATGATCCCTTAGCTCCCTCATCTCCATAGGAGACATACGATACGATGCACGAGCTATTGGTCGAGTGCCCGGCGCCAAGTAAATGACGAACTCAGTCTCACTACTAGGGGCAATCTCAGTATCTCATAAAATACATCGGCAAACTCACATACAACTGGGATTGAATCAAGGGAAATCACCACCCCTGAGAGGTCTCCTTCTCTATGTAGTACAAATAAGTGGATGATCCTCCCTCAAGACAAGGCATCACTACTAAGAGCATCTCCTGGCCGAGGATAACAAACACTATACTCCTACTATAACAGTCAATCATGGCCCTGTACTCAGCTAGCCAATCCATGCCTATGATGGCGTCATACTCTGACATATCTAATACTAGCAGACAAAACTAATCTCCCAATATCTATACTCACACCTTGGCATATAAAGAAACTCAGTGTCCGAAACCTAGTGGTGAGTCTACACATGTAAATATACTATTTGTCATCTCTAATAACCTTACGGCTCGTGAAAATCTAGTAGATAAGAATGAGTGTAAAGACCCAATATCAAATAAAATGCACCCCAAAGTACCATGAATAAGAAACATACCTTCAATAGCTGGTGGAGCCTATGGAGCTGCAGTATGATGGATGTGATACACGCACCCATACTATAACTGCCCATATTGGGGTGGGGCTGCTGGAACGGTTGGTGCGGTAGGTAAGGCGGGTATGGATGTTGGTGCTAGGAGGGTTATGGGAAAAATAGGTCTCTAAGGCTCCTAGGGGACTCCCTGTCGCTGCTGAACCCTACCCTTATCAGGGCAATCCTATCTCTTGTGGCTAGTCTTGCAACAAATGAAGCACCTGGTCTTAAAATTACCTCCCCTCTGGCCCTGCTAGCCTCGACCCTACTGTCCATTTTCACCCCTACCCTCGCCCTGATAAAATTATTGATGGACCTACTGGCCCTGCCTGAATCCACCTTGTCTCAATTGATAATCCCTTGAACGGAACCTCTTAGTAGCATCCCCCTGGTGGGGACCTTTCTCACTCTGCCTCTATTGACCTTGAGTCGACTGTGTCCCACCGGCACTGCTACCCCCAGTCCTTCGCTACTAACTGGACTCTCCTGCTCGTTTACTCCCTTGATATGGAAGCGGTGCTCCTGGCAATGTGATAGAGCAACATTCAACACCTCAGTATATGTCTCCAAAGTAGGATTTCCTAACAGATGTTGTCGGGTCCTCCAAGTAAGACCATCCGTAAATAACTTTATCCTCTTTTCCTTCGTAGGTACCTCTCCTGGCACGAAGTTAGCTAGCCTCGTGAATTTTTCCTCATACTCAGCCACTATCTTTCCCTCCTAGGTGAGATCTGATAATTTCTGCCTCATCTCTGCCTGGATGGCGGATGGGAAGTATTTGTGATTAATTAGCTCCCAGAACTCCTGTATCGGTATATTGTCTCTCTCCTCTATGGTGTTCCACAACTATAATGCCACCCCAACTAGCTTAAACGAATCTAGAATCTGCCTTTGAACGTCCTCGCACTCGTACATCCTCAAATGCCTCTTGATGTCTTTCTTCTATTGGTAAGAAACCACCACATCTAAACTCCCCTGAAACTCGGAAGGGTGTGCCTTCTGAAAGGCATCTCTAACTCGCTCCCAAGCAGAAAGGAATGTTGTGCCTACTGTGCAACCATAGCCAATGATGCATTAACCTCTTATGCAACTATAGAGGCAACCTCTGCATTATTCATGTTACCCTGGGTCGGAGCTGGCTAAGGCTTTAGTCGTGCCTCTGGTGTGGCTCTTGCTGCACATCGAGGGGCATCTGAAACGAGAAAATTTTTCCCTCAGTTAACAATTCAATATGTGTTAAAATAGCTGAAGATGTAAATAATTAATAAAGAATACAACAGTCCTAATAACTGGGCTCTCTATCAAAAAACGCTACGCTGAAAATCGTTGTAAGCCGCACAGATCCTAAAGACACTAGAAACTTATGCTCTGATGCCATCTATGACACCTCGCCTATTCTAATCCTGGGTGATCAGTCCATTATTAAATGAAACATGAATCATTAATGGTGTCATTCTTAGCATCACTCTTGAATTTCAAATTAATAACTAATAGCCCGGTGTTAGAATTTTAATCTTAATTATTAGGATGCACATAACAATGAATAATAAGATAATGACATAAGTAAATAACTGATTAAAAAATAACACTCCGGAGAAATTCTAAATACAGAGTCATCCATGAGTAAAGTCTTAATCAATACTGGAAATAAACAGAAATACAAAGTCTCTAAAAATAGTATCCAACTAAGAATGGGCGACATGCCTGACTGAGATAACTAAGGATGCATCAAAATTGAAATAAATATGGAGGCATCTAATAGCAAGGTCCTGCAACCTAATAGCTGCAGCATGTCAAATGGGGAACTCCTATGCCTTGCGTCCCTATAGCTGGGCACCTAAAATGGTTTTTACAAAAAGGATTTGAAACGGGTCAGGGCCCTAGTAAAACAGTTTGAAATGGTTTAGCAAGTGTTTAAAATGCGACAATATAAGATATGAAATACATGTTAGTATCGCGTGCCCTCACTTGAGATCCTCACCCCTAACCTAATGTGCACACCTAACGTACTACTCTAACCTACCTAGTTATTTTACCCGCCTAACTATTCTGGCTTACATTTCTTTGCATCTAAACAATTATAGTGCCCACTTGAATTTCCTGTACAATATGTTACTACTTTTTCCAATTCTTTATACTCATTAGGAACCTCTAATAAATGATTTACTTCTCGTATGCTTTGGCTAATTTAGATATCACTATCTATTAGTTACTGATTTAGTTCTCATACACTTGAATAATTTAGATATCAAAATATATCTTATCTACTAACATACTCATAGAGGAATCAATCACACGTACGTATATACATCACTTTTATCTTATATACGTATACAACACCCCTAGGTGGAGACCTACGGTGTGGGCATACTCTTCTATCAAGTCCTGCACAAGACGTACTATAGAAGGACACTAGCTCAGATAGTCTCCTTCGAACCATCAATCAAATCACACAATATTGGAGGCAAACATAGATCCAAGCCTTTGGGATACGCTCATACCTAACGCACCCAAATGATCGATCACACCCTCATTCACACAAGTGGTGCTCAATCCCTAAGGTCTATGTCCTAAGGTATAAGTCAATATCGTCCCAAATGGGATCATCAGAATAAGACTGTCCATGATGCGAAACCTCCTGTGATAGCAAGTAGCCAAGGTATGATTACACATACAAATAGAACAATAGGTATACACACCACCCATGAATATATATAATGTCATTATAGGTATGCACATAACCTATATCATATTCCCCATATGTAGTATAGTATCTCTCGAATATTCTACGTAACGTAATACTTCTCATAGTAAATTCTCGAGTGTTTCTCAATACTCAAATGGTTGCCAAGTGTCCCTTAAGTAAATTCAGTAGGCAATCCCACTCAAGGCCTATTGGTCTTGGTCGTACATTCCCCTAATTTTCCATATTAAGAAATCAATATCCGAAGAAGCTTTTATTACCCGTTAAGGTAAATCAATTATTAGTCTTAAACCCTCCTCGTGGTACCAACCTCAAACCCAAATTAACATACTGGTAATTAGAATATCTCTTAATCGAATCTTACAATTAATTCAAGGGTTAACCCAAACATTTTCCATGAGTTCTATGTAAAAAGGGGAAAAACTATGCAATTCTAGGAAACCGAATCAATTTGTCCAAGGTGCCGAATCGATTTGCCGTAACAGTTGTCATCTTCTTCCCTATACTGTTACGAGAAACCACCACTATTAAGCCTTAAAACCAACATTACACTATCTCAAACTCCCAACCAAAGGTTTCTCACACTATAGTATCATGTATCAGTGATTTTTAACATATAATAATCATAAATTCTCTACATAACAACTCCAAATCATATTTAATCAAGATAGTTTTGAAAAACCTTAGTTTATTATTCATGTTCAAAAACCTCAACATAATTCCAGATTTCTTCCTAAATTTCGTGATATAGATTATCATTCCTACCCAAGATTATGAATTATATCTCCTATTTTTAGATCAAAGTTCATAAATTTCATAAAAGTCATCTTCTTCTAAAATGGATGGTATATTAAATAAAAAGTTTGCAAGATAAACACTTGCCTTAATGTGGAAGTCTTATTTATGCTGAATAGGTGATAGGATTGGTGTTATCCTCCTCCCTATCTACAATCTGGTGGTGGTGGTGGTGGTGCAACAAGGTGGTTCTTAGCCTTGGAACCCTATGAATGACTCTTATTCTTCCTCCTATGACTCTCTCTTTGGTTTGGCAACTGATAACCCTAGCTTCCTTTACGGTTCATTAGATATGATCATCTAATTTTCGTGGGCTTATTATCTGCAAAATTTCGAAAGATGAAAATACCATTCTGGGGTGCCGGATTGGCCTAAAAGTTTCCCGGGATCCAAACTAAACCCCCGGGTAGACTTTTTTGACTATCTCGATCGTCCCGGACACACTGACACACTCAAAATGACTATATGGAATATTAAAAGTGAAATTTTATTTTATTTCCAAAATTAAGTACCGAGATGGCTGACACGCGCGTCCCGACTAAATTTACCATAACTACTGTATTTCTCACTCACGACAATTATAATATTTCCTTATCATTATTATTACTCATTCACTAAGTAATATCCAATATAAATAAATTTAACCCTTATATCGCTAATTAATATTTGTTTTACTGGATTAATTTCCCTAAAAAATTTAATTAATCCCAATTAGTTCCTAATATAAAAATCAATAAAATTACTGGGTGTTATAGAAACTTTATTCGTATCACTATCTATATTTGCACTTGATTTGGTGAGGACAAATGAAAGTAAATATGATCGGTTTCAAACTGGTTTGTGAAACATTAGACGGTCTAATATTGTCCAACACATCCAAAACAATAGGTATAAAAGCAATGAGATCTTCCCAAAAAATCGTCTCTTAATAAACACCAACATCAACTCTATAAGAATGATAAAACAAGTTATTCTCTTCATCTAAGTGGGATGTAAGAATTCCCACCGATCCTTGACTAACCCTTGATGAAAATCCAAGGATTCTAACTGGTGAATCATCATTACCGAAGGATCCTTGACTAACCCTCGATGACCAGCAAAGGATTCTACTTATTGTGATTGATTTTTACTGAATCAAACATAGAAGAGCATCAAGTTTTTGGAAACGTTGAAGGGCATTAGAACTTAGTTTAGGTTATAAAACTCTTTGATACCCTTATTTGTTCCCATTCATCATCGTGACAACATGGTGGCCAATAATTCATAAAATGCCATAAATGCATAATGCTCTCGACCTTGGCTAAAATCCCGTTGTGGAATATCCTTCCTCGAGTGAACGTGCTGAGTATTTAATACCTTCATTATCATCGTATAAATCAACCCCACCACACTATGAGGGACTATCTACAATTGGGGATAACTAACTCTCCTTCATGCATTATTTTGGTGTATAATGCCAAATAATTTCACTTCTAAAATTGTTCTCATGGCATGGATAAAGAGAAACCATACTTACCAAAATTTCATATAAGTCACATGCCTTAAATTCTTTTCGTTCTCTCAGAAGGATAAGGCTCAAACTTGGATTTAGTTTTTGGGCCCAAATTCCATTAAGTTTGGCATAATATGTAAGACAATTTCCTAATATATTTTTGGCTTACCATCAAACTAACACCCTTAAATCCCAAATTCAAACGTTCATGCATGGTGAAAATTAAACTCTCGAGAGGTGTTGCGAGAGATTTATCGATTTCTTTGGAAAATGCCCACACCATGTTTTTGAAATTTGGAGACTCGTATCCTTTTTACATAATGGATCATACTTAATTCTAATCAAATCGTGGAGACGATGTTCTCAGAGCTTTTTTGAGTTTAAACCCCGACGAGGTCGAGGCACATTTCAAGTATTGTGCCAACGCCACTAAATCTTGGGACATTCGGACGAAACCAAGTCAAGCCTAAATCATCCAATACAAGAACCTACACCCAAGGTATCTATAACCTCACTAAAAATGATGCTTACCTCCTCAATCCTGATTACATCTTCAATTTAGGAAGTAAGCATCATTTGTGACATCACCGATCACCCGACCAAAGAGTGTACCACCATTTAGGCTTTTAATTAAATCCTCTATGACTAAGATAACACAACTAGGAATATTTAAAATTCCTATAACACCCCGCCTAATGAGGGATATAACCCTTCGTGGCAAAACCACCCCAATTTTAGGTGGATAAATGATCAATTTATTCCTCCGTTGCCTCAAAATCCCCCATAACATAATAATTAACCTTTGTACCTAGAAGAACGTCCACCCTTACAAATTCAAGGACCTCCTCCCATACATCCTTATGTTCTGCCCACATAAGAAGATCCTTGAATACACTTTTTAAGAATTTATACAAACTAAAACAAATGTCAATAACTAAAATGCTCAATGTTTTGCGAACATTAAACATCAACTTTCGTAATTGACTTCTTTATTGGTTATCGAAGAAAAGGGAAAATTCCCCGATCAACCTCAACTATCGAAACAAGCTAACTCCCTCATGAATCTCAGAAGTGGTAAACTGATCAAAGACTCTATCCCCCAAAGCATAAAAATATGAAGTGATTTCACTAACGCCTCAAGAGTGTGAAGTGGCCCCCAAAAAATGGTGATTGTTGCCTAACCATGAACCGAAATCTCCAATTGAGTGTCCTTTTCCCGCGCCCTACCCTCAAAGGCTTGTTCTTATGGAAAAGCCAAACAATAACCAATAGATAATGGATAGTTTAAAACAAATTAAAATTAATCTCCCTCTCCTTGATGCAATCAAGATGTATAATTCCAAACCACAACTATAATAAGATATGCATAATCTCATAATAATTACAGTAACATGACACAACTTTGTTTATAAACAATTCCATCATTGGACTAATTAAAAGATATATTTATGATAGACCGCACAAAGGCTTCAATATTTGGGTACATTATCATGCCTCTATTGGTAAATTTGTTGGGTTCCCATACAGAACGGATTCCAAAGCACCCACACAAGAAATAATGGAGGGTTCACTACGTAGTTACACCACCATCTGGTCATATATCGTAAGGAAAAATTTCCAATAGAGTTAATTTATAAGTATTTTGGCTTTCTTCTGTGTTTGGATAAAAACTCTTCGAGTCATAGGTTTGGACTTGAGTGTGTTGACCTTTCAAGCCTATGATGTGGTTTCTTGAAGACTTAGCAGCCAAGTTAGAAGATCTACATCATTGAGTCGTGTTTAGTGTCACGTTTCTTCTCCGAGGATCTCTCACGTATAAATACGTACATATTTTGATCCTTGGATATTTTATATTTGGGTGTTAGGTTTTAATAAAACTATTTTCATCCTTTTAATATGTTTTTGTGAGGTCATTAAAACGACATTAGGTATTTCGTTTGAATGAGTCTATGTACCTCGTTAGATCATGTTCACGTTCCAACGAAACTTTAAACTAGATAATTTCTTCCATTCACTAGAATCTTGTTGGAAATGTCATTTGAAAGGTGTTCGAATAAGATGCACGACTTCGTTCAAATGAGCCTGCGTATTTTTGTTAAATTCGATATTTTCCAAATAGCTCTTTATCCCTATCTTGTTTTTAGAAAACTTCCTAAATAGGTGTGTGGAGAAGCATTTTTATTAGAGATGTTTTCATTGCTTTTGAGCTCCCAAACTCTTCTAAAAAGATCTCCAGTTTTACCCAAAACCTAAGTTTACACCCAAATAGTTTTATATCCAACAATCATCTTATTATGTTTTGAGATCTAATTTGTGGTCACCTTTGGTTTATACTTTACATCTTTGTGAAAATTATTTCATTACGGTGGACTCCGTATATGCTAATTTGTTTACATATGATGGACTTCGTGTGTGACATTTGCTGAGTTGTTTGGTGGATATCGAGGTGTATGTGGATACACACATTATGGAAGTTGTGTGGGTGGATTCCTAAATTATTGTTATGCTAGAGAGGTTAAAGAACGTGTCAAGTCTTGAGAGGGCATTGAATCATTGTGTAAGTCATCTGTCGACTTTTGCAAATTTTTATCATATGGAATTTGTATGGCTGAGCCATTCAAGGTTTTTCTTATTTGGGTTTTTCTCGTACATCAGGCATTACGGTTTGATTTACTATATTTTAACCTTCGCTCTCCTAGATGGATGTTTAGGTTAAGATAAAATTGGTAAATCGGTTTAATCATAACTTGTTTAAAACTAGTGATAAGTTTGAATTGGGTAACTTGTTTAATTGAAGTTAAAATTGAAAATTTTACAAATAGTTGGTTTGTCTATTTTTCACCCTTCTCCATATTAGAACCCTACTGGCTTATAACACGTTCTCAAATTGGTATTAGAGATAGAACACTAAGTTATTGTATTAGATCCGTGTTTAGGCATGAATTTTAGTTATTCTTATATGGAGGGTCAATCATTTTTTAGACCACCTTTTTTGATGGTTCTAACTACGCGTACTGGAAAGCGCATATAAAATCAGCACTTAAGTGGATATATGTATGGTAATCGGTTGTTAAGGGTTGGTACCCACCCATATCCTTAGTTGGTGATTATAGGATTCCTAAACCCGTTGAAACCTAGAGTGAGGATGAGCTTAAACTGTCCAGTTATAATTCACATGGGTAGAATGCTTTGTTTTGTGAGGTCACATTGGAGAATTTTTATCATATCATGACATGTGAAATGTCTAAAGAGGCTTAGGTCATACTCCAACTTACTCATAAGGGTTCTAGTGCTGTTAAGGTTTCAAATTCCAAAACCTTACCACTCGGTTTGAAATCATTAGGATGGAGGAGAGTGAAACCTTCAAGGAGTTCTATGTTATACTGTGAGAGGGAGAGAAAATACCCGATACCCGTGTAGTCAAGAAAATCTTAAGGTCCTTATTTGAAATATTTAATTAAAAAGTGATAGTTTGAATTCCTTGGGAACTTTGGACTTTACAAAACTCCAAGATCTTTTAGATGATCTTCAAACTTATGAGCTTGACACGTTTTCCTCCAAAAAGATGAAGAAAGATAAGGGCATTGCTTTGAAAGCCCACATGTTCTGGATGATGAGTCTGACATCAATTCTGGTGATATGGCCATGTTTACAAAAATAATAAATAAAAAAATTCTCAAGTTTGAAAAAAAATCGAAAGATGAAAAAAAGGTTGAGAAAAACAACTTTAACAAGTCTATAAAATTTCCTAAAAATCATAATGATATTTTAAAAAGGAATGAGTTGGACAGATGCTTTAGGTGTGAGGTTTATGGCCATAGGAAAACTGAGTGTACCACTAAACAAAGAAAGGAACGAAAGAAACCGAAGGAGTAAAATGCCACCCATAGTGATAGTGATTCAAAAGAGGGACCCGATTCTCCCATTGAGCATTACTACACCGCATTCATGGCTAGTTATGCGAGCCTTGATGAAAATTCTGACCATGAAGATAATTCTGATCATGACACTTCTAATGTCACCCATAGTGATAGTGATTCAAAAGAGGGACCCAATTCTCCCATTGAGCATAATGATTCCCAAGCGAATGATGTTGAAGAGAGTGGAGAAGAATAAGATAATGATGAAGAGGAGGAGGATAGAAAACTTCAAGTTGCCTTTCGTGAGTCGTATGAGGAAACAATGAAATTAAAAAGGATAACTTGAATTTAGAAGCTAGGTTGAAACACCGTGACTTAAGTAATGATGAAAGTGTTTTGATTGAGGGTCTTTGGACATGTGAGAAGACTCCTAGAGAAAATCTCTCATCCGTTGAGAGGAAGTGAGACAGCCTTTAGGGATTAATGGAGATTTTGAAGAAGGATTCCCTAATTTTTTATTAGTCTCATAGGTTGCTCAAGTTTAGGATTATAGAGAGAAGAGAGATTGAAAAACTATAGTAATGTCAAGTTGGATCCAATGTTAGGCACCGCCCGAATCAAAGATGATAGTTATGGTATTGGCTTCGATATTCCAAATGCTTTTGCTACTAAAGCCAAAAAAATATTTTTAAAAGAGTCCACTATTGCTGGGAACCTTAGACCCAAATGTAACATTCCTCATATCTACCCATGCACACATTATGATAGGAAATGTCACCTTAGGCCTTTTTGATTTTATCTTTAAAATGCTCTTAGAAAGTCTAAGTCTAGAGTCATCGAGGTTCTAAAAACCCAAGAGCATCATGTGACACCTACGTGGGTTAGGAAATCACATTTGGAGGCTTTACATATTAGACTTCTCATGCACATGATACTTCCCATGCTATATCTTATGATTGATTGTGTTCTCATGTTTACATACACTAGATTTTGTACTTCATGATATATGTGTTTGCAACTATGTGGTTTGATTCTTTTCAATTTAATTTTTCATTTATTGGGTCTTATTGAAAAATACAAAAAGATTTTTGGTTTATGTGTAGTTTAATTTTACACATTTTATGTGGCATATTGGCGTATTTGAATCCACTTCATTCCATGTTTTCATGTGGCTAGGACATTTGATTATGATTTTCAATGCTTAGATTATTCTTAATCATACTTGCATGGAATAGTTTGAAAATGACTTGCTTAATGGATTCACTTTGCACATGCCTCCTCACACATATGCACGAACTCTTTTGGATTTTTATGTAACATGAGCTAAATGAGATGTTATCCTAACAATCTTGTCATATACATATATATTTGATTGGCGGATTTGTACATGCAAGAACCATTTCCCATAAGTTCGTTATTTTTAAAAAAAAAATATGAGTGTTCATGGGAAAGGGCTATGAAGGAATAAATTTTCCTTGTGTGAAAGGCCATCATTGGCAAGAGCCAAAAAAATTAAGAGGCAAAGGAAAAAATATATTGCCAAGGTCAAATTTCATTTCATTGATTCTTCAATTAAATTGGTATCTTCAAAATGAGAGTGAACAATGATATATCTATAATTTTTAGGTTGTTATAAGTTAAAAATCAATGGTTTTGCACAATGAGTCCTATTTATTTCATGTTTGGCACTATTGATTTGAGAATCGCCAATATTTTCTAGGTTGGTGTGCATTGTGATAACGCCCATTATGAGTTCACTTTATCTGTCACTATAAGGCTTAATCTTTGTTTGATAAAGTTAATGTAGTCATATAGAACTAGTTGGATATTTTTTAGTGATTGTGTCATTTTTTATTTATTTCTAGTTCACGCCCCTTCATTACATTCCACGTGTTTAAACACATCGATACTACGCTAGTATGTAAAGATTACAAGTTTTTTTGGGGGAAAATTAATTATATAAAGGAAAAAAAAGAATAAAGAGAGGAAAGAACCTCAATAGACAAAAAACCCCAAAGGCAAACAACAAACTAGGGCAAAAAGCCTAACATAAACTAACTTAGAAGCCTATCTGCAGGAATTTTCCAGTACATACAAGCCATCTAGTTAGTATAGTTCCTTCTATCCTTCTTCCAAGTAAGAGCTTTGGCTCTAACCATGTTTTCAATACCATTCACAATGGTGTCTAGGGAATTGAAGACATGCTTAAAGCACCTAGTATTTCTCTCCATCCAAATGAAGTAGATAGTTGTAGTGAAAGAAAGGGATCTAATCTTATCACATAAGGTCTTGGTAGAGTGGTTAACAATGGCTAAGGACAACTCTCTACTCAAATTTTAAACATCCCTGTAACACTAGGTTCTAAGCATCACCTCCTCCCAAATACTTTACTAAGGCTGCATTGAGAGAACAGATGGTTATATGTCTCCCACTCTGCTCCACACATCCCACACATGTCATCCTCAGAAATACCCCATTCTAGTAACTTTAACTTAGTATTGATGGACTTTCTAAATACTAACCAAGCAATGAAAGAACACTTAGGAATGCAAAACCTTGCTCCACACAAACTTGCTCCAAGTGGCAGGAGGCTTGTGGGTATTCAAATGCTCCCAAGCTGATGCAATGGTGAAATTCCCTTTATTTGAAGGAAGCCAAACAACAATGTCATTTTCCTCAAGAATTGCAGGTGAGTTAGCATTCTTCACTTCAATTAATTCCCAAGTCACAGTTGACCACTCCATTTGGTGGATAAAATCAGAAACTTTAGCTTTAAGGCTACTAGCCGAGTCATACACAATGTTATCACCATATAGGGATGAAGGGGCCCATTTGGATGCCAAAAATCAAACCACATAAATGTATGAGATCCATTCCCAATGATGGTTTTGATTTGTCTTCTAAACTTTTCTCTTATCTTGAGTATTTTCCTCCAGCTCCATGAGGCATCATTTGGGATACTCAAAGCCCATATGCTCATTCCTTTGATTTTGGATGTACTGCACCACTTGATCCATAAACTATCCTTCTTGCTGAACAAGTTCCACAAATGCTTAGCCATGGAAGTAATGTTCCATGTCTCTAGACTCTTGATATTTAAGCCCCCTTCCTCTAGAGAAACACAAAGGTCCTCCCAGGCTCCTTTAACACCTTTACTGTTAGCCTCATCTCCTTTCCATAAATAATTGTTCATAATTTGCTCAATCTTCTTTATGATGCTTTTACGCAGAATAAAGGTGCACGCCCAATAAACTTATATGCTGAAAATGATAGTCCTAACAAGAAGAAGCCTACCTACAAAAGTCAAGAACTTATTAGTCCAACATTTGATTCTCATGGTGATCCTATCCACCAGGAACTGACAGTCCTCCTTCTTTAGCCTTGTAGTAATGAGAGGCACCCCAAGATATTTGAAAGGGGGGTTCCCATGTTGAATGCCAAGAATATCAGAAATCTCTTGAATCCCTTCCATATTAATCCCAACAGTGAAAAGGCTACTTTTATCCAGGTTAACCTTTAGCCCAGTATAGGACCTAAAGTCAGAAATGGCATCCATAACAATGGTGCAAGAGTCCTTATCACCACCAGCAAAAACAATCAAGTCATCAACAAAACTAAGATGGGTTAATGACATCTCCTTACATTTAGGATGGTAATTGAATAGGGCTGATTCAATAGCTTTGGTAATTATCCCAGTGAACACTTCCATCACAAGTAGGAACATGTAGGGAGAGAGAGGATATCCTTTCCTAAGCCCTCTTCTCCCATGAAAAAAAACCATTTAGCTCCCCATTCAGATTAATAGAGAACCTTGTAGTTGTCACACACATAGTAATCCAACTAATGACTTTAGTGGGAAAACCAACATGGGACAAGAGATTAAACAAGAGGTCCCAACTAACAGTATCATAGGCTTTGAGTATATCAATCTTGATAGCACATCTTGGAGGGAAGGAGTCCCTATAATAGTTCCTCATTAACTCTTCGAGTAATAAGATATTGTCAGCTATAGACCTTCCCTCCACAAAAGCATCTTGGTTGTTGCTAATTAGATAAGGCATCAACTTCTTGATCCTAAGAGAGATGACTTTAGAAATACATTTGTAAATGGTATTACAGCAGGAGATAGGATTGAACTCCTTCATAGAAACATGGGTTCCCACCTTAGGAATTAAAGCAAGGGTTGTACAGTTCCAGTGATAAAAAAAATATTAGTATCAAAGAAGTATTTAATGGCTTCACTCACATCTCTCCCAACAAGCTGCCAATTTTCTTTAAAGAAAAAGCGGTTGAAGCCATCAGGGCCTGGAGCCTTATCAGACCCTATTGCAAACATAGCTTCTTTAATCTCCTCATGAGTGACTTCTTTTTCCAAAAGATCAGCTTGGTTAGAGGTGAGTTTATTCTTTATAACATCCCCAATAGCAGCATCAACAACCACACATTTCACCCTATTCCCTAATAGGTTCTGGAAGTACCTCACAACTTCACTAGCCACCTAGTCACATATGTCAACTCTCACTCCCATCTCATTCTCAATGCTCACAATTTTCCTTCTAGACAAGTTTTGATTAAATTTCTTATGGAAGAAAGCATTTTTTTGATAACCAAGCTGCAGCCACTTGGTCCTAGCCTTCTTCCTTAGGAAAGACTCCTCCTCATTCCTCAGGTTAGTATATTTGATTCTCATGTCTTTAGAAGCTGCTTGAAGCTCCACATTGATCACTCTGAAGGTTATCCAGCATGCTCTTACTGTACCTGAGTAGAAATTCTATTAAAGAACTTTCTATTAAAAAGCTTCAAAGAGACTTTAACTCTATTAAGCTTCCTAAATAGCCTAATCATCAGGTTCCCATCAACCATCACATCCCAAGCTTCAATGAGAGTAGGCATATCATGATTCATTGAGAAATTGAAAAACTTGAATGGCTTAGGTCTCCTATTGTTGCTATTACCCAAAAGGGTTATAATGGGGCTATGGTCAGAAATTGCACAAGGTAGGGTGATAACCTGAGAATTAGGAAAGAAATTAGTCCAAGTATCATTGTGAATCACCCTATCAATCCTCGATTGAACATTATTGCATCCATATTGGTTCTTATTCCAAGTGAATCATAGGCCACTACTAACCATGTCATCTGCATTAAGCTCACTCAAGCAGCTATTAAACTCATCAGTAGCAGCAGTATCTATATCGTTAATACCTTTTTTCTCCTCCTGGCATCTGACCACATTAAAATTACCCATGAGAACCCAAGGCCTATCATTAACCACCACTTTGTTCTCCTTAAGGTAATCCCATAAGCTCCTACTTTGCTTAGGCAGGTTATCCCCATAAATGAATGTGGCATAAAAGGAATAACTAGTTCCTATGATATTTACAAGGCAAAACAAAGCTTGTCTATGACTATTAATCACTTCAAGCTTCATAATATTGGGATTCCATCCCACAATCACTCTAGCCACACCTCCATCAATAGGGCAATTGTGGACATACTCCCAATGGTAAAAACACATGCTCTTAACATTGTCTAAATTGTTCCTCCTGATCTTAATAATCTTCCCCTCCTCAATTTGTTTATGGGGGGAATTAAGCCCCCTAATGTTCCATGCTCCCATCTTAGTCATTTAAAATTCTTGGATTTGTTTCCTGATCTCTTCTTCTCATTCTTGTTACTTCTGAACATCTCTTTGCCATCATCTTTGTTGCCTCCCACTCTTTTCCCCCTGTCAAATTCATCCACTGCCATAATCTTTATAGCCAAACCAGATGGGGCAGGGGTAGTAACCAAAGGAGAGTCGTCAATGTCAGTCTTTAATATATCTAAAAGGTAGGGGTAGTAGCAGTGTTAGGACTTTTTCCCTAGTTCATTCACTGTATAACTGCCCACCTCTCTTGGAATTCCTCTTGTTTCCACCCCACTGATGTTCGAATCAACCAATGGAGGGGTCTTTGAGGCCTTATGCTGCACTTGGGCCTTATGCTACACTAGAGGAAAATCCTCTTTTTTAGTCTCCAGGATATCAAATTAATTAGAAGTTGTTACTTTGGCAGGGCTATTATCCCCTGTTACAATCTTTGCAAAATTACCTTCCTTAGTTGGTACTCCTTTTAGTTTCATTCCATTAGTCTCTGCTTCAGTAACTGTAGGGGTCTTAGTGGCTTTGTGCTGCACTTCTGTCCACCCCTCTTCTAGGGCCTTTTGAATCTCAAAATGGCTTTTAATTGGGAACACTTCCTCTCTATTATTTATTGCTACCCATGCCTTCTTAGCCTTTGGACAATTAATAAGGACATGACCAAAAAAGCCACACTCAATACATGATGGGGGGTTTTCTTGGTACTCCACTCCAACCTCAGCATAGGATCCTCCATTCTAACATCATTGGTTTTGGGGTATTCTTCCATGACTTTTAGCTCCACACATATTCTCGCAAAACTAATTATTTACATTCCTTCAGTTATAGTGTCAGCATACATTGGTATTCCAACTGAGCTTTCCACATAGCTTAGCCCCTCCTCTGTCCAAAAAATGGACAGGAATATTATGGAACTTTACCCAAACTGGGATCTTTGAGGTTGAGTCTTTGGAAAAAGAGAAATTTGGTGCCAACATTATTGGGTTCCCCATAAAGTGCCATGGTCCATTGTCAATGGCCTCATCCCTCATATTTGCATTATCAAACATAAGGAAATAGTTGCCATTCTTGTGTCCCACAATTTGTTTGAGGCTAAATTTATCCCATAGCCTATGGGCTATATTACAAACTAAAGTGTATGGTAGGTTCCTACCCACAAAACACCCAACCATACTATTTTCCCATTTAGCATAGCCATTTGTAGCCACCTCCAAAGGTGGGGTGACAATGATCCTTTTATCAGTTATTGAGGGCAAATGGTATGTGAGTCTAAGCTTAGGGCATCTCTTGTCAGTAACAACCTCCTTCCATGATTTATCCATGGCCTTGGTCGGGGAGGAGAAGGGTATAGGTCCATTACCATTCTTTGCCACTACTTCTTTCATTTTTTCCTTTTCTACAATCTTGCATCTATCCCCATCAGAGGTGAAGCCTTCGTTTCTGCGCATATCTCCTCTTAAATGCAAAACATCCTCAAGAGAGAATCCTTTATGTTTCAAAAATTCCTTATACCTCTCCTTCTCTTCATTCCATTCTTCACATCCTGATACATGTATCGTGTCTTTGCGTATACTTCCTTCTGACGCTACGATTTGGCCCTCTTCACACTCATCCTTGTCAATAGGTTTGGAGACACCTACCAGACCAGGCTCCATTCCCACTCCAAGTCCTTGATTTGAGCATATGGGAATTTTCACTGCATCTTAGAGAACATTTTTATTAGTAACCAACGGGGTGGTACGCATCATGGACTGCATCTTAGAGAACATTTTTATTAGTAACCAACGGGGTGGTATGCATCATGGACTGCCCATCCATATCTGTGGCATCAAGCGAATGGGAGGGGTTTAGAGTCCTACTACCACGTATGGCGGGAGGCAGCTTGTTCATGGTGGCATTAGAGGTTAGGGTTGTCGGAGATAGATTGATTTGGCTTGCCGGCGGGAGTATTTAAATATTTAGGGTTTTGTTTGGCTGAAGGTTTTTTAGAGAGAAGAGGGAGTATTTTCCTTGTTCATGGCGACATTAGAGGTTAGGATTGTGTTTGGTCGAAGGTTTTTTAGAGAGAAGAGGGAATATTTTCACAAAACTTAAGCTTACAAGTTTTGTGTCATCTTGTGGTCGTTTATACCTATATATATGTGCCTTTGTATCATTGGTATATTTTTCATATTTATATATATGGTATCATTTGTTTTGAGTCTTTCTGTTTGCATTTATTCCATGTTTTCCATATACTTTATCTCTGAATCAAATTCGCATGCTATACGATCATATTAGTATCTCTTGTTGTTTGTTTACATTGATATTGTAATACCCCGTATTTTCTGCGATATTTATTTTTGGGGATTAATTGAATTAAATGTTTATTATTGGAAATTAATCCGGATAAAAATATTAACGAGATGTGAGTTAGTATTTTATTATAATGTGTATACTTGGCATTATATGATTATTGGTATTACTGAAATTGTCGTGAGATTTATATACGGCAATTTGGGAATTTTACTTGACGCGTGTGACCGCCACGTCATGGTATATTGTTATTAAATTAAAAAGTGAATTTTAGTTCCATTAACCGTATGGTCGTTTTGAGTGCGCCAACGTGTCCGGAAGGGTCGAGATAGTCAGAAAACACTAGCCGGAAGTTTAGTTTGGGTCCCGGGGTATTTGTGGGCCATACCGGCATCAAAAAGGGTATTTTGGTAATTTGCATTTTTGGGAATTAATTAGTGACGAAAATAGAAATTAAAAATCTGACTATTTCTCAAACCACTTAAACCACTGACCCCACTATATGTCATGATGGGCTACGGGAGAAGTTGATATAGCATTTCAACTTCCACAAACCATTTCACACCTCCATTCTCCATCATCTTCAACCTTGAGAGAGAGAGAGAGAAGGAAACCTTGAGAAGAACTTGAAAGAGAAAGAGAGGAAAGAATTCTGCAGAAAAGTGAGAGAAGGAACAACTTGACTATCAAAGATTCTACACCAAATTCTGAGATAATTGAGGCAAGTGATTTAAACTCTTTTAATTCAAGATATGTATCCATGTGTAGGAATTTTCGAAATTTACTTTTGGAGATAAATTAGACCCATGAATTGAAAGTTAAAAGACATGATTTATGTAGGAATTGCATGTAGTATATATTCTGGACGAATTTATATGTTGAAAACAGAACTTTGATGATGAAAAGATAGAATTGGAAGATACTTAATGATGTTCTTGAATGGAAGAAATCTGGGAATTATTTTGATGTAATTTTGATCCTAAGTAAGCCTTTAAATGATGAATTATGGGATATAGAATGTTATTACTGATGTAGGATGTTAGTATAACGTTATAGTAACCTTATCTTGAAGTTTCATGCTTAACAATGGTGAATTGGGACGAAACTGTAACTGCAAAACGAAGCAGCCCGTAACAGACCTGTGCGATCGATCGATCGACATTCATCAGTCGATCGATCGACCACAATCGATCGATCGAAGGTTAAGGTCGATCGATCGACTTTCCCAGAATGAATGAAATTTTCCTTAATTGAATTTTAATGATGATAACTCTTGGATAATTTTATTGGAGACATTGTGATTACCCTTAAACTTTAAGGAAGACCAGTAGACATGATTATGAGATTGGACTTTAATTGGAATTTAATTTGAGGAATTATTCTAAATTATTGAAATTCATTATGTGAGATAATATTTGGGTAAATAGTACAAATTTGAATAAATTGATGAAATAAGGTTCAGGGCAGAAGTAAAGACCTTAGTTATATAGATGTTATATCTGGGAATTACGGGAACTTAATAGTCTATTTGAGATAGGTTCCAAGCTTAAGTAATTACGACGTGAGACGTGTCGACTATTTAATTTATATATTATCGGGATACTTTAAATATATGAATTGGGAATAATGGTATAATGATGTAGAGCATACCCTTATTATTATTGAAATATCTAAGATGTGTGAATGCTTAGTATATAGTTTATGTGTATAACATACCTACCATACTTGCTATCACGGGGGAGGTTTACGTTCGCTTAGGACCCTCTAATCCTTGTGTGCCTACGGGGGGGATATAGACTGGTACCTTGATGAACATAGGTCATAGAAAGACTTATTGTGATATTAATAAGTCCGCTGACCATGGGAGCGTAGGTATGTGCGTGACCCATGTGATGGTGACTATGTTCGCCTCCACTATTTGTGATGTTGTTATCGGAACAATTCCTGAGAGATTCGGAATGTGTGATCCTTATGTACGTGATGTACCGGGATGGATAGCAGAGTATGTGTGCACCGCAGCTTAGCCTTTGGGTGCCTGTATTGTATATTTATGATGTGAAAATATACGGTTATATGAAGGAATTTACTATGTTAAATTGTGAGCATAATTATGAGAATGTTTTGATAAGATAAAAAGGGAACTTTTATCAATAAATGGTTTTGTTAATAATTGTGAATCCGGGAATTAAAGTAGAACTCTCTATTTAATTGTTAAGGTTGGTAATTAAAAGTGAACCTAGTAGTTGTGTAGAAACTCTTAGATAGTTATGAGATAACACATGAATGGGTACAGGAACGTTAGGAGTGCACAGTAGAAGAGAGGTGAGTATCTCATGTGAGAGCACGTCCTAACATGTATTTTGCATATATTGTTTTAAATGTTTTTAAAGCACTTGCAGGTTTTTAAAATATCTCCACATTCGGGCTCTGACCCGTTTGCTTTCAAATCTACCTTTTTGTAAAACCATTTTAGGTGCCCAGCCACAAGGTCACCATGCATAGGATTCTCATTCTGATGACGAGCTGTAGCTGGTGGAAGCTACAGGGATTTGCCTTTAGACGCTTATATCATTTGGATTCCTTATTCATTATTCCTCAGTTGTAGGGCATGTTGCCCAAGTTCTATTAGACATTTCCATTTCAGTTTTCAGACTTTGGCATGTATTCATTCAGTATTCAGTATTTCATTATTTACTTCAGTTGTGGGATTGTATTATGAGGAGTTTTTCCTCCAGTGTTATTTATATCATGCGACGTTTATCTTATTTACTTTATTATGGTGAATGATGCTATTATTCCTCCTTACACTTGTTGCATGTTAATCAGACTTTAAATTAAAATTTGGCAACTTACTTTTTAAATACTAGGTGGTTAGTAATAATAAAATGTTTTCGACAGTGATGCTATTAACTGAGCCAACTTGGCGTTTTGAATTAATTTAATAAAGGAGTAACTACCCGGTATTTAATTAGTCGGGGTGTCACAGGTGGTATCAGAGCATCAGGTTCTAGTGTCCTTTAGGATCTGTACGGCTATTATGTTTCCGCTACGTTTCTTTGATATAGAGCCCTATATTTTAGGACTGTTGCATTCTTTTGTTTATGCTACGTTCTTCAGCTGTTTTAAAGTTTATAACTGCGAACTTATAGACTTTATTCTTATTTCAGAATGCCTCCACGACGTGCACCACGAGTTCCCAGGAATGCGGCACCAGAACCACAGCCCGCACCGATTCAGGGCATGATGAACGCCGCTGAGGTGGCAGCTATTGTAGCCCAAGCAGTAAATGCCGCAATTGCAGTAGTTCAGCAGGCACCGCCTCAGGCGCCGGTTGCCGTGCCAGTTCAGGCAGCTTCATTCCCGTCTGCATGGGAACGTGTACGCGACGCTTTTCAGAAAGCGCATCCGCCGGAGTTTGCAGGTAGCTCAGACGTGGTAGTCTCGAGCCAATGGAGGAAGGATATACAGCGGCACTTAAGGATGTATGAGTGCACAGATGTTCAGAAGCAGGTGCTAGCTACTTTTAAGCTAGTTGGAGCTGCATTGCAGTGGTGGGAGTCTATTACCACCGTAGAGGAGAGGGATACCCTCACTATTCATGAGTTCTGGGTGCGGTTTGACCGCAAGTATTTTCCGTCAGCTGTCCATACGGAAATGAGGAGGAGATTGATGAGTTTGAGGCAGGAGGGCAAAACCGTGGCCGAGTATGAGGCCGAGTTTACTAATCTGTTGAATATCGTGCCTGATGAGATACCAACAGAGAAGAAGAAGATTGAGAAGTTCACGGACGGGTTGACTTGGAGGATCCGTCAGCATCTGTTGGGGAACCTTTCGCTAGCCACTTATTCTGATGTGGTTAACGCAGCTTTATTGCACTGCCAGGATCACCGTTTTCATATGGCCGAGGGCAAGAGATCGGGAGAGTCCAGCCATCAGGGCAGGACTGGAGGACAGGGTGCCAGTGGGGCACAATCTTCTCACGGGCAAAGACAGATAGAGCAGGGTTCTCAGCAGGGGGATCAAAAGAGGTTCCGTTCAGGAGGTTTCAGGAACGGTCAGGGAGGATTCAGGAATGGCCAGCAGGGTCATAACGGCCATCAGGGCCAACAGGGTCAAAATGGTCAACATCAGCAGTTTCAGCAGGGCCAGCAGGGCTAAGGGAGGAATGGTAACGGCCACCAGGGCCGAGGTCAGCAAGGGCAGAGAGGAGGGAATTTTCCGGGGAAGTGCTTTATTTGTGGCAAGACTGGCCATAAGAAGCAGGATTGTCCGGATAGGGGCAGGGCCCCACAGCAGCAGCAGGGAGCTCGCCAGGAGCCACAGAGGCCTATGTTTCCCGCCGCTCTTCCCGCACCGCCACAGATTATCCCAGCAGTCCCAGTTCAGCAGGGACAGCTACAGTATGGACGTGTCTACAACGTCCACCAGGCAGCAGTTCCACAGGCTCCGCCCGCGATTGAGGGTACGTTTCCTATCCATGGCATTATGGGTCGGGTATTATTTGATACGGGTGCTACACATTGCTTTATAGCTACACATTTCGCGAAGGCTTTAGGGTTGTTAGCCACAGCGGAGAGCACAGTTACGTGTGTCGACTCACCTTTGGGGAATGGGTCGCTTATATTCTTTATATGTCGGGGAGTGGGGGTAGAGATTGGTGGTTTGGTATTACCTGCGGATATGTTGGTTTTAGATATGCATGTTCACGATGTGATTATCGGTATGGATTGGCTCGCTGATCATAGAGCCATGATAGATTGTTTCGGTGGGAGCATTGTTTTTGCCATTCCGGGGCAAGAGATGTTTGTAGTGGCGATGCCTCGCCCAGAGGGAGGCTCGACCGCTCATTTATATTACATTGAGGAGGATACCTCTAAGGAGGTTGTGATTCCTTTAGATTCGATCCCAGTCATCAGGGAGTATTCTGATGTGTTTCAGGAGATACCAGGCCTACCTCCCAGTCGAGAGATAGATTTCGTCATAGACTTGTTACCCGATACGAGACCTATAGCACGAGCACCGTACCGTATGGCTCCAGCTGAGATGAGGGAGTTACGGGATCAGATTGAGCAGTTATTGGGGCAGGGGTTTATTCGAAGGAGTACTTCACCTTGGGGTGCCCCTGTGTTGTTCGTAAAGAAGAGAGATGGTTCACTGAGATTGTGTGTGGACTACCGGGAGTTAAACAAGGTCACGATACGGAACAAGTATCCGTTGCCTCGAATCGATGACCTATTTGACCAGTTGAGAGGAGCTTCTTACTTCTCAAAGATTGATTTGCGATCTGGTTACCATCAGTTGCGTATCCGGGAGGAGGACGTCTCGAAGACTGCGTTCTTATCGAGATATGGTTCCTACGAGTTTCGGGTTATGCCATTTGGTTTGACCAACGCTCCAGCAGCATTTATGGACTTGATGAATAGGGTGTTCAGGGATTACCTAGACCAGTTTGTCATTGTCTTCATCGATGATATTTTGGTTTACTCCCAGACAGAGGAGCAGCATGCCGAGCACTTGAGACTAGTTTTGCAGACACTGCGCCAAAATGAGTTGTATGCAAAATATGAAAAATGCGGGTTTTGGCTGAAGGAGGTTCAGTTTTTGGGGCATATTATTTCCGACCGGGGAATATCGGTTGATCCGGGGAAGGTATCCGCGGTGAGGGAGTGGGGACAGCCCACGACACCGACAGAGATCCGTAGTTTCTTGGGCCTAGCAGGATACTACAGGAGGTTTATTCGGGGTTTCTCCACGATAGCGGGTCCCATGACACACCTAACCCGTAAAGGTGTGCCGTTTATTTGGAGTGATGCCTGTCAGTTGGCATTTGATGAGTTGAAGGACAAGTTAACCTCAGCACCTGTGTTAGCATTGCCGAGACCGGGAGTTGAGTATCTTGTTTACACCGATGCGTCCTTACAAGGACTTGGGGGTGTGTTACAGCAGGAGAGACAGGCCATAGCTTATGCTTCCCGTAAGCTTAAGCCTCACGAGAAGAATTACCCCACGCATGATTTGGAGTTGGCAGCAGTGGTATTTGCCCTACGGATTTGGAGGCACTATCTTTTGGGGGAGAAGTTCCAACTGTTCACGGACCACAAGTCCCTACAGTACCTGTTCACACAGAAGGAGTTGAATATGCGGCAGCGTAGGTGGCTTGAGTTTGTGAAAGACTACCAGTTCGACATCCAGTACCACCCGGGAAAGGCTAACGTAGTGGCAGACGCGTTGAGCCGTAGACCGGTAGATGAGGTGGCAGATGTGTGGAAGGCCAAGTGGAAGGAATTGGGACACCAGGATGCAGTGGCCCGATCATTCATGTCTGTGATGACTGTTACACCGCAAATTGTTACGAAGGTGGTGAAAGCACAGGCAAAAGACTCGTTCTGTCAGGATCAGATAGTCAGATTATTAGCAGAGGGAGCCGAATCCTATACCGTTAGCTCAGACGGGGGATTACGCTTCAATGGGAGATTGGTAGTTCCGGAGGGGGAGGAATTGCGGCATGAGGTGATGGCAGAGTCGCACGGCTCACGGTTCGCGGTACATCCCGGAGGGGACAAAATGTACCAAGTTATGAGACGCCAGTATTGGTGGAGCGGGATGAAGAGGGACATTGCCGAGTTTGTCTCAAAATGCGCCACTTGTCAGCTCGTAAAAGTGGATCATCAGAGACCGGCAGGACTGCTACAGCCACTAGAGATCCCGATGTGGATGTGGGAGAGCATCTCTATGGACTTTATCACGGGGTTGCCTACGTCGCAGAGAGGCCACGACTCCATTTGGGTGATTGTAGACCGGTTGTCAAAAGTCGCTCATTTTCTACCCGTACGGACAGACTACACTGCGGGACAGTATGCCCAGCTCTTTATAGCAGAGATAGTGAGACTTCACGGTGTGCCCCTAAATATCGTGTCTGACCGAGACAAGATATTTGTTTCACGGTTTTGGGAGAGTTTTCAGCAGGCCATGGGCACGGAGTTGCGGTTGAGTACGGCGTATCACCCGCAGACCGACGGACAGACCGAGCGCACAAATCAAATGTTGGAGGACATGCTACGTATGTGCATCATTGACTTTGAGGGAGGATGGGAGCAGTACCTTCCACTGGTGGAGTTTGCTTACAACAACTCCTATCAGTTCACCATTGGCATGGCTCCATTCGAGGCATTGTACGGTAGACCTTGTCGTTCCCCAGCATGTTGGTTGGAGGTGGGGGACAACAAACTACTTGGGCCGGAAGTGATTCAGGATACTTCGGCAAGGATAGAATTGATTCGCAGTCGCATTCGGGTGGCTCAGGACAGACAGAAGAGTTATGCTGATGCGAAGAGATTCTTCAGAGAGTTCCAAGTGGGGGACCAGGTTTTGCTCAGAGTATCTCCTATGAAGGGGATAATGCGATTCGGGAAGAAAGGGAAGTTGGCACCGAGATATGTGGGACCATTTCCTATTATTGAGCGGATTGGGCCAGTTGCGTATAGACTTGGGTTACCGGAGCATTTACATCGGATTCACGATGTGTTCCATATTTCCTCGCTTAGGAAATACCTTAGAGATGATTTGGCTCATTCTCTCATTGCTGTGGAGGATATTGATCTCCAGCCGGATAGCTCCTACGAGGAGGGGCCTATTGCTATTCTGGACCGTAGTGAGCGGAAGTTGCGGTCAAAGATAGTCCCGTTAGTGCGTGTTCAGTGGCGACATCATAATGTCGAGGAGTCCACATGGGAGCGCGAGGATGACATGCGCGATCGATATCCAGAGTTATTCTTACCAGGTACTTACTAGTTCCGAATTTCGGGACGAAATTCAGTTATTAGGGGGGGAGTATGTAATACCCCGTATTTTCTGCGATATTTATTTTTGGGGATTAATTGAATTAAATGTTTATTATTGGAAATTAATCCGGATAAAAATATTAACGAGATGTGAGTTAGTATTTTATTATAATGTGTATACTTGGCATTATATGATTATTGGTATTACTGAAATTGTCGTGAGATTTATATACGGCAATTTGGGAATTTTACTTGACGCGTGTGACCGCCACGTCATGGTATATTGTTATTAAATTAAAAAGTGAATTTTAGTTCCATTAACCGTATGGTCGTTTTGAGTGCGCCAACGTGTCCGGAAGGGTCGAGATAGTCAGAAAACACTAGCCGGAAGTTTAGTTTGGGTCCCGGGGTATTTGTGGGCCATACCGGCATCAAAAAGGGTATTTTGGTAATTTGCATTTTTGGGAATTAATTAGTGACGAAAATAGAAATTAAAAATCTGACTATTTCTCAAACCACTTAAACCACTGACCCCACTATATGTCATGATGGGCTACGGGAGAAGTTGATATAGCATTTCAACTTCCACAAACCATTTCACACCTCCATTCTCCATCATCTTCAACCTTGAGAGAGAGAGAGAGAAGGAAACCTTGAGAAGAACTTGAAAGAGAAAGAGAGGAAAGAATTCTGCAGAAAAGTGAGAGAAGGAACAACTTGACTATCAAAGATTCTACACCAAATTCTGAGATAATTGAGGCAAGTGATTTAAACTCTTTTAATTCAAGATATGTATCCATGTGTAGGAATTTTCGAAATTTACTTTTGGAGATAAATTAGACCCATGAATTGAAAGTTAAAAGACATGATTTATGTAGGAATTGCATGTAGTATATATTCTGGACGAATTTATATGTTGAAAACAGAACTTTGATGATGAAAAGATAGAATTGGAAGATACTTAATGATGTTCTTGAATGGAAGAAATCTGGGAATTATTTTGATGTAATTTTGATCCTAAGTAAGCCTTTAAATGATGAATTATGGGATATAGAATGTTATTACTGATGTAGGATGTTAGTATAACGTTATAGTAACCTTATCTTGAAGTTTCATGCTTAACAATGGTGAATTGGGACGAAACTGTAACTGCAAAACGAAGCAGCCCGTAACAGACCTGTGCGATCGATCGATCGACATTCATCAGTCGATCGATCGACCACAATCGATCGATCGAAGGTTAAGGTCGATCGATCGACTTTCCCAGAATGAATGAAATTTTCCTTAATTGAATTTTAATGATGATAACTCTTGGATAATTTTATTGGAGACATTGTGATTACCCTTAAACTTTAAGGAAGACCAGTAGACATGATTATGAGATTGGACTTTAATTGGAATTTAATTTGAGGAATTATTCTAAATTATTGAAATTCATTATGTGAGATAATATTTGGGTAAATAGTACAAATTTGAATAAATTGATGAAATAAGGTTCGGGGCAGAAGTAAAGACCTTAGTTATATAGATGTTATATCTGGGAATTACGGGAACTTAATAGTCTATTTGAGATAGGTTCCAAGCTTAAGTAATTACGACGTGAGACGTGTCGACTATTTAATTTATATATTATCGGGATACTTTAAATATATGAATTGGGAATAATGGTATAATGATGTAGAGCATACCCTTATTATTATTGAAATATCTAAGATGTGTGAATGCTTAGTATATAGTTTATGTGTATAACATACCTACCATACTTGCTATCACGGGGGAGGTTTACGTTCGCTTAGGACCCTCTAATCCTTGTGTGCCTACGGGGGGGATATAGACTGGTACCTTGATGAACATAGGTCATAGAAAGACTTATTGTGATATTAATAAGTCCGCTGACCATGGGAGCGTAGGTATGTGCGTGACCCATGTGATGGTGACTATGTTCGCCTCCACTATTTGTGATGTTGTTATCGGAACAATTCCTGAGAGATTCGGAATGTGTGATCCTTATGTACGTGATGTACCGGGATGGATAGCAGAGTATGTGTGCACCGCAGCTTAGCCTTTGGGTGCCTGTATTGTATATTTATGATGTGAAAATATACGGTTATATGAAGGAATTTACTATGTTAAATTGTGAGCATAATTATGAGAATGTTTTGATAAGATAAAAAGGGAACTTTTATCAATAAATGGTTTTGTTAATAATTGTGAATCCGGGAATTAAAGTAGAACTCTCTATTTAATTGTTAAGGTTGGTAATTAAAAGTGAACCTAGTAGTTGTGTAGAAACTCTTAGATAGTTATGAGATAACACATGAATGGGTACAGGAACGTTAGGAGTGCACAGTAGAAGAGAGGTGAGTATCTCATGTGAGAGCACGTCCTAACATGTATTTTGCATATATTGTTTTAAATGTTTTTAAAGCACTTGCAGGTTTTTAAAATATCTCCACATTCGGGCTCTGACCCGTTTGCTTTCAAATCTACCTTTTTGTAAAACCATTTTAGGTGCCCAGCCACAAGGTCACCATGCATAGGATTCTCATTCTGATGACGAGCTGTAGCTGGTGGAAGCTACAGGGATTTGCCTTTAGACGCTTATATCATTTGGATTCCTTATTCATTATTCCTCAGTTGTAGGGCATGTTGCCCAAGTTCTATTAGACATTTCCATTTCAGTTTTCAGACTTTGGCATGTATTCATTCAGTATTCAGTATTTCATTATTTACTTCAGTTGTGGGATTGTATTATGAGGAGTTTTTCCTCCAGTGTTATTTATATCATGTGACGTTTATCTTATTTACTTTATTATGGTGAATGATGCTATTATTCCTCCTTACACTTGTTGCATGTTAATCAGACTTTAAATTAAAATTTGGCAACTTACTTTTTAAATACTAGGTGGTTAGTAATAATAAAATGTTTTCGACAGTGATGCTATTAACTGAGCCAACTTGGCGTTTTGAATTAATTTAATAAAGGAGTAGCTACCCGGTATTTAATTAGTCGGGGTGTCACAGATATCTTATGATTCATTATGTTTTCAAGTTTATATCATTTATTGCATCAATATTAGTATTGATTGATCACTTATTGGATTATTTGTGCTTTTGTTGCCATGTTGTATTTGTTGCACTTTACGCTATTGCATGATATTATTCTTTCCTCTATATTTCGTGTTGATATCAAAGTTCCCAAATTTGGGGGGAGATATGGTTTATGGGGAAGACGTGGTTTATTATGCATTCTTGAACAAAAATGGGGAGAAATGGTATCTTGCACTTTAGTTTTAGGAGGATATCATTATCTTAGGGGAAGACGTCTTACCTAGATGAGGATCGTTAGACATAGGGAGAGAAAATCTACTAGTGTGCAGATTTTATAAATTGATATATTCTCTTTGCATTTTAAGGTGTGTTTAAGTGTGAAAGTTTGCAGCATGCGGCAAAGTTTACAAGCGAGTAAATCTACTAAAGGTTTATGAGTCGATCAAGTTGTACCTTTTCCTTTAGGAGTTGTGGATTGAGTCTTAGACGATCTTGACAGCCCATATGAGTTTTTATTTTTGATTTTGTCCTAGAATAGCCAAAGGGGGAGATTTGTATGGAAAAATTTCCAATAAAGTCCATTTTCATATATTTTGGATTTATTCCGTGCATGGACAAAACTCTGTGAGTCATAGGTTAGGACTTGAGTGTATTGACCTTCCAAACTTATGGTGTGGTTTCTTGAAGACATAACGGCCAAGGTATAAGATCTATATCAACGTGACATGTTTAGTGTCACGTTTTGTCTTCACATTTTGAGGACTTCTAAGGGCATGGATGCGTACATATTTGTAAGGGACATATACCAAATAGTCCTTCAAATATTTTTTAATACTCATTTAGTCCAAGTCTTTTTATTTTGCCTCAAAAAGTCCTTTGCCACATATTTTGGAAAGGGAGTGCTGCTGGCGCGGACCTCTAAAAATAAGAGAATATTGAGTGCTTAAGGGACTAAATGGGTTAAACTAAAAATATGTGTCCTTTTAAAAAAATATATATTTATAGTAGGGACTATTAAATAATTGACCCTATTTGTAATATCCCATATTTTTGTAGTATTTTATTTTAATTATAGAATTTGGATTAATTGATTTTTTTTTTTGGGAAAAATTATGTATATATATCAACAACTGCAACTACAACAAGTACACATAGGGATGAAACCCAGCGCCTCCCCTAGGGGTATACCCCAAAGGAGAGAAAAACAAAACAACAGAAAAAAAGGTGCGAGAAGCCCCACACCCCGCAGTCCCCTAATAATTACTAGCGTGATGAGAGTTAGTATTTATCGGAAATAATTACGTGGAATATTACTTAGAGAGTAAAGTTATATATGAATATGAGAATATTATTTTGGTCGGGAGTGAAATATACAACAGTTACAATACACTTGGTTGGAACGCGCGTGAGTCGTGTAAGACTTTATTGAGCTAAAAGGGATAATTTATTTTTAAGTAACTCGTGTGGCCATTTTGAGCACACCAGTGTGTTTGAAAAGGTCGAAATAGTCAGAAAATACTACTTGGGTGTTTTATTTGGAGTCCGGGGCATTTTAGTCCAAGATGACACCCGAGAGGGGTATGTTGGTCTTTTAAGATTTTTGGAGAATAAAATGGACGAAAATTGGAAATTAAATAAGGGTTGTACGTGGGTTAAAAGTGGTTATCAGTTTCTAACTTACGTGAGTGAGAAGAAGAGAACCAAAGAGGGAGAAGAACACATAGGTGATTTGGGCCAAAGATTCAAGTTCTTCCATCGAAAATCACACCAACGCATAAATCGCGAAGAAAGGAGCACCTACATACCAATTTCGTTCAACAATTCAAATGATCAAGAAAAGGCAAGTGTTTATCTTGCTAAAATTCTGAGCATATACGATTCATGTTAACCTAGATTATGAGATAACCATTGATGCTATGAATTTGAGACCGAATCACCATTAAATTGTGGAATTTGAAAGATAGGTTTGCATGTAGATGAATAGCGCTATTGTAGGAATGATAAATCTAGAAATTTTATGTTATCATCACAAAATAATTGGGGTTTTTTGAATGATTGTTCATGGTGGGTTTATTATTAATGGACTTTTAGAGATTGAAGACATTTGTTCAAATTCCCTATGACTATGTAGGGATTTGTCATTTAAATTATGTTAGAAAGTACCCTATTATGGTTAGGAATAGTTTTGAATCATTGATTGGGTGTTGGGATGAATTTTAGATGAATTTGGATCAGGAAAAGATTGGAAAAATGAACGTTGGATGAACAGGGGAACCCTCAAATGACCTCATTCGAACGAGAATTCCAACAAGATTTTTGAGTTTGTTCAAAGTGAGAAGTTCGTTCGAACGATCTCGTTCAAACGAGAATCCTGGACTTCAAACGAGATTCCGGAATGCTTACTTTTGACCCGGACAAGTTAAAAACCCCTCTAGTTTGGTCCAAGTGAGATAAATTAATCTACGCTATTATCGAATGACTTAAATTCCTAGTTAGTAATGAGTGGAGAGAGAGATTACTCAAGGGTATGTAGCGGGGTAATAGAGCCTTAGCGAAAAGGTATATGTTAGAGGGATAAGTCGAAGTCTTGCGATAAAGTGAATAGTAGAGACGATGATACTATCTATAATTTCATGAACTTAGGTTGCGTGAATACCTAATGAATATAATAAGTTGTGTGCATACTTATTTTTTTTTTGGAAAGTTGAGTATATTAAAAAAACTAAGAATTTACAGAGGAAAAAACCTTAACAAAAGAAAAGGAACCCCAGGGCATACCCCAAAGGCAAACAAAACAAACAAGAAGAGCCAAAATCTAGCCTAATCCATAGTACATAAGACTATTTATGTGCATACTTATTGATTTAATTATTATGTGTATAACATACCTATGTTGCTTGCTATTGAACGGAGGTTGTGCGTTGTGGAAAATCATGCCTTGAGGAGCCTTTGGGTGGGATATTGATTGGTATCACTAGAGCATAGAACCTAGGTACGGACTATCTGTGAGAATGATAGTGATGAAGGTCGTATGGGGGCGTAGGTATGTGCATAGCCCATCGGCTTGGGACTATGTTCGCCTCCAATATATGTGTTTTGTTTTGATGGTTCGCGAGAGACTTAACCTTTAGTCCTTTATGCAAATGAGTGATTCAACATGACATGATAGCAGAGTATGCAGGCACTGCAGTTTTGTCTCGAGGTGCAATAGTGTATATATATATGAGATAGAGTGAATGTATGTATACACTTGTGTTGATATCTACTTTGTGAATTTAGTAGGTAAAATTTATAATGAAATCCGAAATGAATTAAGTAGTGGACACTTAATTGTATTAATCTGAAAAAGCCTAATTAAGCTAAAGTAGGGTTGAATATATGTATTATACATTGAGAGGAAAATAATCGGGGGCGGTATCGGACTATTAAGGGGTTATTAGATAGGAAGGACCAGTTGTATGGGAATATAATGAGTACGATTGGTATATTCTCTAGGCCTGCACACTAGATGGGAGGTTAACATTTCCATGTGAGTTCGATAATTTAACATGATAAATATATGTGCTAATAAATCATTTTAAGTACTTGCTAATTTTTAAACTGTGTTCAACTCGGTCTCTGACCCATTTTCTGCAAAATATCTTTTCTTATCAAACCACTTTCAGGTGCCCAACCACAGGGACACCAAGCATAGGAGATTCAATCATTCGACAAACTGTAGCTGTTGTGGAAGCTACAGGGCATTAGTAGTAGCCACCTTCATGACTCTCATTGACTTCCTTTGAGCTATTTCATCATTAAGGGAGGGATGTTTCCCGTTTCTATTCAGTTATTCAGAGATTGTGAACTTAGTTATTTACCCTTCAGTTGTTGGATTTATTTACTTGGACTATTGTATTCGACTTTGGGTTGGATGTGTTTATTCCAATCCCTTTTATTACCTCAATATTTCATTTCTTATGTGATTGGATTAAATGGTTAATGTTTAGTTATTTTTCTTATGGTTCTATAATTAGTTGAAAAGATAAAATTTTGACATCAACTTTTCTTAAATATTAGGTGGTTAGTTTTAATCATAAAGTTTGAGGCAGTGATGCATAATCTGAACCAACTAGATATTCTGAATTAATCAATAAAGGACTGATCACCCGGTATTTAATTAGGTGGGGTGTCATAATATTTTTACACTTTGATATTTTATATTTGGGTGTTAGTTTTTTTATAAAATTATTTTAAAATGTTTAAAAAATATTATTACCCTTTTAATATTTTTTAGTAGAAAATGTTTTTTTGTGAGGTCTTGTGAGGTCATTAGAACAACATTAGGTATCCGTTTGAACAAGTCTATGTACCTCGTTAGATCGCGTTCAAGTTCTAACGATACTTTGAATGAGAAAATTTCTTCCCTTCGTACCTCGTTAGATCGCGTTCTAGTTAGAAGTGTCGTTTTAATGGTTTTCGAATGAGATACATGGCTTCGTTCGAACGAGGTTTACCTCGTTCAAACGAAACTGCGTATTTTTATTAATAAGATATTTTCCAAATGGTTCTTCATCCTTATCTCATTTTTGAAAAACCTTATAAATAGGAGTTATATTAGAGACTTTTTCGTTGCTTTTGAGTTCCCAAACTCTTGCAAAAACTCTCAAGTTTTATCCAAACCCTAAGTTTACACCTAAACAGTTTTAGATGCAAGAATCGTGTTATTATGCTTTGAGATCTAGTTTGTGGGCACCTTTGGTTTATTCTCCATATCTTTGTGAGAATTATACATTATAGTGGACTCCATATATGCTTATGTATTTGCATACGATGGACTTCATGTGTGATGATTGCTGAACTGTTCGGTAGATATTGAGGTATGTGTGGACTCTCACGTTGTGGAAATTGCATGTGTGGATTCTTACGTAATAGCTGTGGAGGAGAGGTTAAAGATCTAAAATGCGTCAAGGCTTGCGAGGGCATCGAATCGTTGTGTAAGTCATCTGTCGACTTTTGTAAATCCTTATCATAGTGAATTTATGTGGCTGGGTCGTCTGCGATTTTTTCCATTTGGTTTTTTCTCGTACGTCGGGCATTGTGGTTTGATTTACTTTATTTTATCCTCCACTCACCTAAATGCATGTTTGGGTTAAGATAAAATTAGTTAATCGGTTTAATCACAACTTGTGTAAAACTGAAAATTAGGTAACTTGTTTAATTGAAATTAAAATTGAAAATTTTAAAAATAATTAGTTTGTCTGTTTGGCACCCCTTGCCATATTATAATCCTATGGGACTTTAGCTCATTCCCACATACCAAACTACCCAATGTCTCAAATCCTCCACGTTTACCAGTCGTGAGATGACGATCAACTAAATGATGGATCAAGATATCGACCTGTTAGGTATCGGCATTATAAAAATTTTAATGCCTCTTCATCTTTGATTGATCATGTTCTAGAAAAGAAAAAATAAAAGGCTAGAACTTAAGCACATATCCAAGGATCAAATCACAATACCTTTGAAGATAATGTAGTTTATCTTATAATATCCATGATTTTGATAAATAAAGTAATCGTTATTATTTGGGTCGTGCAAAAGTGTTATGTAAAATAGTCACACGCGTTGCACTGAATGGGTCACATAAGTGTCAACAAGAATAATCTATGTTTTAAGTGAGCACTCCACAAACAATTTTATATGCAAAAATTTATATAGTATACGGGAGTTAAATAGAAGGAACACAAAATTTCATGGCCTATTCAGGCTTGGGTTGGTGTATGAATGACGCACAGATATAAAAAGGATAATTAATGGTCAAGAAATGGTAATTGACCTTAAACGATAAAATAAAAATGCATGAACCACACATATTGTGTTTTTTTTTGTAATTAGGTATATTGAAAAGAAAGAAGGATATACAAGGTGATAAGAATCACCAAGCCAAAAGGCTAGAAAACAAGAGGTGGGGCACCTCCCCCCCCCCCCCCCCCAACAATAAGATAAAATCATCCCCCAAGCAAGGCCAACACAATCTAGCAATGGGGAGGAAAATAAAATACATTAAAGGTACATCATGGACTCAGGAAGTCCCCATTGGTTGCAAACCATCCTGTTGGTGTAGCTTCTGTTAGTATTCTTCCACGTACTGATTTTAATCTTCATCATATTATTAATCTCACTCATGAGCTGGACAGGAGATCTAACCCCTCTGTTGTGAAGCCTGCCATTCCTTTCCATCCAAATACAATAGATAGTATTAGTGAAAGATAGATTTCTGACTTTGTTAATGAGCTTGTTGCTGTTAGCATACACCACAGCCATCTCCATTCACACCTCCTTAGAGTACGGGCAATCAGCAAGGATGTGAGATAGTGTTTCAATCCCATCAGTGCATAAGATGCAGCTATTGTTGTCCACTATCCCCCAATCCATCAGTTTATCCTTGGTAATAAGGCTTCTTCTGCAGGCCAACCAAGAAATGAAAGAGCATTTAGGAGTTGGCATGGTTCCACACCAACTTAGCCCATTCCACATAGGAGTTGTGACTGCTAAGAGCCTTATAGGCAGACTGAGTGGTGAATATCCCATTGGTAGAGGGTACCCAAGTTAATTTATCCTCATGATGCGAAAGAACTGTAGAGTGCCAGCCTGGATGTCAATGAGTTCCCACGTAATGGTGGAAGGCCACCTCCAATTAGTACCACAAATGAAGTCAACCACCTTGGCATAGGAGTTGCTTGCAGCGTCATAAATATTCATGTCCCCAAATAAAGGTTGCAGAGGGCCAATAGGATACCAATTATCATGCCACATAAAAGTTTTGTTGCCTTTACCAATGATATTCTTAATGATAGGTCTGCTTTCCCTCCTCATTTTCAGAATTTTCCTCCATGTCCATGAGCAATCACTAGGGATAGTAAGTTCCCAGAAGATCCTTCTTTTGATTTTGTACATGTGACACCATTTCACCCAAAGACTATCCTTATTATTATAGATATTCCATATATGTTTCATCATAGCAGCCATGTTCCACTCTTCAATGCATTTGATCCCAAGACCCCCCTCAGATTTAGGTTTGCAAGCCTTATTCCATGCCACTTTGGCCCGACTATGCTTTCGGTCAAAACGATTCCAGATGAAGTCTTTAATCAGTTGAAAAATATCCTTAATAACCCCTTTGGCCATGATGAAAATACTGGCCCAATACACCTGTATACTAAAAAGGACTGAGAGAGCAAGCTGGAGTCTACCAGCATAGCTGAGTAACTTATTGGTCCAACTTCTAATACTCGTAGTAAGCCTAATGATGAGATCCATGCAGTCCTCATTCTTAAGTGCGGTAGAGATCAATGGCACTCCGAGGTATTTGAATGGAGGCTTCATTAATCGGAAGCCAATTTTGTCAGCCAAAACCTGAGCGTGTAGATCACCCATTCCCTCGTAGTAGATGTTGATTTTCTCAATACTAGAACAAAGCCCAGAGAGAAGAGCAAACTCCTCAATAGCATGGTTTATACAGTCAATTGAATGATCACCCCCCCTATAGAAAATCATCAGGTCATCAGCAAAGCACATGTGGTTAAGTCCAATTTCCTTACATTTAGGGTGGAACTTGAAGCTCATTGTAATACCCCGTACTTTTGACTATAATTATTTTTGGGATTAATTAATTAATTGCGTATTAATTGGAAATTAATCCGGGTTATAAATACTAATGAGATGCGAATTGGTATTTGATTATGTGCATATATGATTATATACGTATTTGGTATTATAAAATTTGTCGTGGGATTTATATACGGCATTTTAGAAATTTTGTTGAGACGCGTGGGACCGCCGCGTCACAGTATATTATTTTGTTAATAAAAGTGAATTTAAAATCGATAATCCGTATGGTCGTTTTGAGTGCGCCAACGCGTCCGGAAGGGTCGAGATAGTCAGAAAACACTAGCCGGGGGTATAGTTTGGGTCCCGGGGTATTTTTAGGCTATACCGGTAACTTAAAGGGTATTTTAGTAATTTGGTATTTTTGGGTAATTAAAAGTGACGAAAATTGAGAGTTGTAATCTGATAAGGAATTGACCCCAACCAACCCTTATTAACCCAACAAGCTACGGAGGTTTATTAAATTAGGTTTTCATAAGTTTCCCCAAAGCAAACCCTAGCCACCATAGCCTTTTGGAGAAGAAAGCTTGGAGAAGGAGAGAGAGAGAGGAATTCTGCATAAATTCTACACCAAATCCACACCAAATTCAGAGACAAACAAGGCAAGTGGTTTAACTATGTTTAATTTCAAAGGATGTTTTTTCCATGTTAGAAAAATTGATGTTTTACAAATTGTTCTTGGAAGATAAATGAAAACCCATGATTAATTGGACTTAGAATTTGATTATTAAGGATCATTTGTACGTAGAATAGTATGGGACGAAATTATATGATGATTATACATGATTGGGTGAAACAAAAACGGATTTAATTTGATGAATTGAGGGTTTATAAATTAGGGTTCTTGTTCATGAATAATTTGGGGGGAAAGTTTAATATTTGCAAATTTGATGGATGATTAGGATGAGTTAATCCATATAAATGTGATAGGATGGGGTTATATTGTGTTTAGAGTTGTTTAGATATCTTAAATCAATCATTGGGACGTATTTTGGAGAAGATTGGAGGTGTATAAATGGTGAAAAACGATTTTTGGAAAATTCTGGGCCGAAACTGGCATCTCGTTAGAAGCAGCCCCAGGTCGTTCGAACGAGCTCGTTCGAACGAGCTTCTAACGAGTTGACCAGTCGTTATTAACGAGTAGGATTTTCGTTCGATATCTCGTTCGAACGAGATATCGTTAGAAGAGTCAGTTCGTTCGAACGAACTGGGATCTCGTTCGAACAGCCTCGTTCGAACGAGACTTCTAACGACCTGACAGTCCAAACTCGTTCGAAGCCTCGTTCGAACGAGACTTCTAACGAGTTGACAGCTTGGTCCTTTTTGGACTGTTTTGATTTTTGGAGTCCCGAAAACTGGTTCGAGGGTAGAGTTAACATTCTTTGATGATGTAAGGATAGATTTGGGACTTTTGGGTTATTGAGAGGAGTAAATTATATACGAGAGTTATATCCAATAAACCATTTGGGGTAAGACGTGAGTGTCTACTACGATGTGAGGATGAATTATAGCGCGTATAATTACAAACCGGAATACTACGAATTGTGATAATTATAGTTAGTGCGAGAATGCGATACGTACTACGATTAAAAAACAATATTACTAAGATGTGTGTGTTTACTTAGTATTGTATATGGATTGTGTGTATGACATACCTACCATACTTGCTATCACGGGAGGTTACGTTCGCTTAGGACCCTCTAATCCTTGTGTGCCTACGGGGGGGATATAGACTGGTACCTTGATGAACATAGGTCATAGAAAGACTTATTGTGATATTAATAAGTCCGCTGACCATGGGAGCGTAGGTATGTGCGTGACCCATGTGATGGTGACTGTGTTCGCCTCCACTATTTGTGATTTGTGTTATCTGAACTATTCCTGAGAGATTCGGAATATGTGATCCTTATGTACGTGATGTACCGGGATGGATAGCAGAGTATGTGTGCACCATAGCTTAGATTGCGGGGTGCTTGTATCGTATATTTATGATGTGAATAATATACATTAAATTAATGGAAATCCTCCTGTTAATGTTGAAAAAAATATTTCGGTATTGTTTCAAGTTATATAATGAGTTAACTGATAGTTATATCATTGGCATATTTAGTAACTGAGTTTACGTTAAACCTCTATTTAATTACGAGCGTTGTTATGTTAAATAGAACCGAGTAATATGGGTAGAACCTTTGGCAGTCTAGCTAGTTATGTTGTCAGTTAGCTAGTAGTATGGGTCGTTATAGATGGGTAATGGCGCTAGGAGTGCACAGTTAGACGAGAGGTGAGAATATCATGTGAGTGCACGTCCTAACATGTACTTTGCATTTAATGTTTTAAATGTTTTTAAAGCACTTGCAGGTTTTTAAAATAACTCCACATTCGGGCTCTGACCCGTTTGCTTTTCAAATCTCTTTTTCTTTGTAAAACCATTTTAGGTGCCCAGCCACAAGGACACCAAGCATAGGTACTCATTCAGGTGACGAGCTGTAGCTGCTTGTGGAAGCTACAGGGATTTGCATGTAGACGCCTCCATCTTTTGGATTCCAGAGTCACCATCTATCAGTTGTAGGGCATGTTGCCCATTTCTTTAGAGACATCTTTTATATTTCAGTTTTCAGACTTTAGCATGTTTTATTTCAGTTTCGGTTATTCATTTCAGTTATGGGATTGTAGTGAGGAGTTTTTCCTCCAGCCTTTATTTACTCTATTGTGATGGTTATTCAGTTTACTTTAGTATGGTGAATGATGTTATTTATTTCTTCATTTTACTCATTGCATGTTAATCAGACTTAAATTAAAATTTGGCACTTACTTTTTAAATACTAGGTGGATAGTAACAATATAATGTTTTCGACAGTGATGCTATTAACTGAGCCAACTTGGCATTTTGAATTAATTTTATAAAGGAGTAGCTACCCGGTATTTAATTAGTCGGGGTGCCACAGGTGGTATCAGAGCATCAGGTTCTAGTGTCATTTAGGATCTGTACGGCTATTATGTTTCCGCTACGTTTTCTTTGATATAGAGCCCTATATTTTAGGACTGTTGTACTCTTATTGTGTATGCTTCGTTCTCCAGCTATTTTAAGTTTATAAACCGTGAACTTATAAACTTTGTTCTTATTTCAGATGCCTCCACGACGTGCACGACGAGCTCCCAGGAATGCAGTGCCCGAACCCCAGCCCGCTCCAGTTCAGGGCATGTCGAACGCCACTGAGATTGCAGCTATAGTAGCTCAAGCGGTAAATGCCGCGATTGCCGTGATTCAGCAGGCACCACCTCAGGCGCCGGTCGCCGCGCCAGCACAGGTTAATGCATTCCCGTCTGCTTGGGAGCGTGTACGAGACGCTTTTCAGAAAGCGCATCCGCCAGAGTTTGCAGGTAGCTCAGACGTGGTAGTCTCGAGCCAATGGAAGAAGGACATACAGAGGCATTTGAGGATGCATGAGTGCACTGATATTCAGAAACAGGTGCTAGCTACTTTCAAGCTAGTGGGATCTGCACTACAGTGGTGGGAGTCTATTACCACCGCGGAGGAGAGGGATACCCTCACGATTCAAGAGTTCTGGGTGCGGTTCGACCGCAAGTACTTTCCGTCCACAGTTCATACAGAGATGAGGAGGAAGCTGATGAGTTTGAAACAGGAGGGCAAGACAGTGGCCGAGTATGAGGCCGAGTTCACTAACCTGTTGAATATCGTACCAGACGAGATTCCAACAGAGAAGAAGAAGATAGAGAAGTTCACCGACGGGTTGAATTGGAGGATCCGTCAGCATCTGCTAGGGAACCTATCGTTGGCCACGTATTCTGATGTGGTTAACGCAGCATTATTGCACTGCCAGGACCACCGTTTTCATATGGCCGAGGGCAAACGGTCGGGGGAGTCTAGCCATCAGGGCAGGACGGGAGGACATAGTGCCAGCGGGGCACAAACCGGTCAGGGGCAGAGGCAGAATGAGCAGGGCTCCCAGCAGGGGGATAATAAGAGGTTCCGGTCAGGGAACTACAGGCAGGGTCAGGGAGGTTTCTGCCAGGGCCATCAGGGTCCAAACGGCCATCAGGGCCATCAGGGACAGAATGGGCAACAATTTCATCAGGGCCAGCAGGGCCAAGGGAGGAATGGTAACGGCCACCAGGGCCGGGGACAACAGGGGCAGAGGGGAGGGAACTTCCCAGGGAAGTGCTTTACTTGTGGCAAGACTGGCCATAAGAAGCAGGATTGTCCTGATAGGGGCAGGGCCCCACAGCAGCAGCAGCAAGGTGCTCGCCAGGAGCCACAGAGACCTATGTTTCCCGCCGCTCTTCCTGCACCGTCACAGATGGCAGCATTGCCACCCATTCCAGCAGTCCCAGCTCAGCAGGGGCAGCTACAGTATGGACGTGTCTACAACGTTCACCAGGCTGCAGTTCCACAGGCACCGCCCGCGATCGAGGGTACGTTTCCTATCCATGGCACTATGGGTCGGGTGTTATTTGATACGGGTGCTACACACTGTTTTATTGCTACACACTTCGCGAAAGCTTTAGGATTGTTAGCTACGGCAGAGAGCACAGTGACGTGTGTCGACTCACCATTGGGGAGTGGGTCACTTATTTTCTTTATATGCCGGGGAGTCGGGGTAGAGGTTGGAGGTTTGGTATTGCCTGCAGACATGTTAGTGTTAGACATGCATGTTCACGATGTGATCATCGGTATGGATTGGCTCGTAGCATATAGAGCCATGATTGATTGCTTCAGCGGGAGCATTGTTTTTGCCATTCCGGGGCAGGAGATGTTTATAGTGGCGATGCCTCGCCCAGAGGGAGGATCGACCGCTCATCTGTATTACATAGAGGAGGATACCTCTAAGGAGGTTGTGATTCCTTTGGATTCGATCCCGGTTGTCAGGGAGTATTCAGATGTGTTTCAGGAGATACCAGGCTTACCACCCAGTCGAGAGATAGATTTCGTTATTGATTTGCTACCGGGTACGAGACCTATAGAACGTGCACCGTACCGTATGGCTCCGGCTGAAATGCGAGAGTTACGGGATCAGATAGAGCAGCTGTTAGGGCAGGGCTTTATTCGCAGGAGTACCTCACCTTGGGGCGCTCCAGTTTTGTTTGTGAAGAAGAGGGATGGTTCACTGAGATTGTGCGTGGACTACCGAGAGTTGAATAAGGTCACGATACGGAATAAGTATCCGTTGCCTCGAATCGATGACTTATTCGACCAGTTGAGAGGAGCTTCTTTCTTCTCGAAGATTGACTTGAGGTCGGGATACCATCAGTTGCGTATCAGGGAGGAGGATGTCTCGAAGACTGCGTTTTTGTCGAGATATGGTTCTTATGAGTTTCGGGTTATGCCTTTCGGCTTGACCAACGCTCCAGCAGTGTTTATGGACTTGATGAACAGAGTGTTCAGAGATTTCCTAGATCAGTTTGTCATTGTCTTCATTGATGACATTCTGGTTTACTCTCAGACAGAGGAGGAGCACGCCGAGCATTTGAGGCTGGTTTTGCAGACACTTCGTCAGAACGAGCTGTATGCAAAATATGAGAAGTGCGGGTTTTGGCTGAAGGAAGTCCAGTTCTTGGGTCACATTATTTCCGACCAGGGAATATCTGTCGATCCGGGGAAGGTGTCAGCGGTGAGGGAGTGGGGACAGCCCACGACACCAACAGAGATTCGTAGTTTCTTGGGTCTAGCAGGATACTACAGGAGGTTTATTCGGGGTTTCTCAGAGATAACAGGTCCTTTGACACATCTTACTCGTAAGGGTGTGCCGTATATCTGGAGTGATGCCTGTCAGTTGGCATTCGATGAGTTGAAGGACAAATTGACCTCAGCACCTGTGTTAGCATTGCCGAGACCGGGAGTTGAGTATTTGGTTTACACCGATGCGTCTTTGCAAGGGCTTGGAGGTGTTTTGCAGCAGGAGAGACAGGCCATAGCTTATGCATTCCGTAAGCTTAAGCCTCATGAGAAGAATTACCCCACACATGATTTGGAGTTGGCGGCAGTGGTATTTGCCTTACGGATTTGGAGGCACTATCTTTTGGGGGAGAAATTTCAGCTGTTCACGGACCACAAGTCACTACAGTATCTGTTCACGCAGAAGGAACTGAATATGCGGCAGCGTAGGTGGCTTGAATTTGTGAAGGACTACCAGTTCGACATCCAGTACCACCCGGGTAAGGCTAACGTAGTAGCAGATGCGTTGAGCCGTAGGCCAGCAGATGAGGTGGCAGAGGTGTGGAAAGCTAAGTGGAAGGAATTGGGACACCAAGATGCAGTGGCCCGATCTTTCATGTCTGTGATGACCGTTACCCCGCAGATTGTCACAAAGGTAGTACGGGCACAGGCTAATGACACGTTCTGTCAGGAGCAGATAGTCCGATTGCTAGCAGAGGGAGCCGAGTCCTATACCGTTAGCTCAGACGGGGGATTGCGCTTCAATGGGAGGTTGGTAGTTCCGGAAGGGGAAGAATTGTGGCACGATGTTATGGCTGAGTCGCACGGCTCACGGTTCGCGGTACATCCCGGAGGGGACAAAATGTACCAAGACATGAGACGGCAGTATTGGTGGAGCGGTATGAAGAGGGATATCGCTGAGTTTGTCTCGAAATGCGCAACTTGTCAGCTTGTAAAAGTGGATCATCAGAGACCAGCAGGATTGCTACAGCCGTTGGAGGTTCCGGTGTGGATGTGGGAGAGCATATCCATGGATTTTATCACGGGGTTGCCTACGTCGCAGAGGGGTCACGACTCCGTTTGGGTAATTGTGGACAGGTTGTCCACGGTCGCTCACTTCTTACCCGTAAGGACGGACTACACTACGGGACAGTATGCCCAGTTTTTCATTTCAGAGATTGTGAGACTTCACGGTGTGCCCCTGAATATCGTGTCTGACAGAGACAAGATATTTGTTTCGAGGTTTTGGGAGAGTTTCCAGGAGGCCATGGGCACGGAATTGCGGTTGAGTACGGCTTATCATCCGCAGACCGATGGGCAGACAGAGCGCACCAACCAGATGTTGGAAGACATGCTACGCATGTGCATTATTGACTTCGGGGGTGGATGGGAGCAGTACCTTCCACTGGTGGAGTTTGCTTACAACAACTCCTATCAGTTCACGATTGGCATGGCTCCGTTTGAGGCATTGTACGGTAGGCCTTGTCGTTCCCCAGCATGTTGGTTGGAGGTGGGGGACAACAAACTACTTGGGCCGGAAGTGATTCAGGATACTTCGGCAAGGATTGAGTTGATTCGGAGTCGCATTCGGGTAGCTCAAGACAGGCAGAAGAGTTATGCTGATGCGAAGAGGTTCTTCAGGGAGTTCCAAGTGGGGGACCAAGTTTTGCTCAGGGTTTCTCCGATGAAGGGGATTATGCGATTCGGGAAGAAGGGGAAATTGGCACCGAGGTATGTGGGGCCGTTTCCTATTATTGAGCGGATCGGACCCGTTGCGTATAGACTTGGACTACCGGAGCACTTGCATCGGATTCACGACGTGTTCCATATTTCCTCGCTGAGGAAATACCTTAGAGATAATTTGGCTCATTCTCACATTGCTGTGGAGGACATCGATCTCCAGCCGGATAGCTCCTACGAGGAGGGGCCAATCGCTATTTTGGACCGAAGCGAGAGGAAACTGCGGTCAAAGATAGTTCCGTTAGTGCGTGTTCAGTGGCGACATCACAATGTCGAGGAGTCCACATGGGAGCGCGAGGATGAGATGCGCGAACGTTATCCAGAGCTGTTTTTAGCAGGTACTTTCTAGTTCCGAATTTCGGGACGAAATTCAGTTATTAAGGGGGAAGTATGTAATACCCCGTACTTTTGACTATAATTATTTTTGGGATTAATTAATTAATTGCGTATTAATTGGAAATTAATCCGGGTTATAAATACTAATGAGATGCGAATTGGTATTTGATTATGTGCATATATGATTATATACGTATTTGGTATTATAAAATTTGTCGTGGGATTTATATACGGCATTTTAGAAATTTTGTTGAGACGCGTGGGACCGCCGCGTCACGGTATATTATTTTGTTAATAAAAGTGAATTTAAAATCGATAATCCGTATGGTCGTTTTGAGTGCGCCAACGCGTTCGGAAGGGTCGAGATAGTCAGAAAACACTAGCCGGGGGTATAGTTTGGGTCCCGGGGTATTTTTAGGCTATACCGGTAACTTAAAGGGTATTTTAGTAATTTGGTATTTTTGGGTAATTAAAAGTGACGAAAATTGAGAGTTGTAATCTGATAAGGAATTGACCCCAACCAACCCTTATTAACCCAACAAGCTACGGAGGTTTATTAAATTAGGTTTTCATAAGTTTCCCCAAAGCAAACCCTAGCCACCATAGCCTTTTGGAGAAGAAAGCTTGGAGAAGGAGAGAGAGAGAGGAATTCTGCATAAATTCTACACCAAATCCACACCAAATTCAGAGACAAACAAGGCAAGTGGTTTAACTATGTTTAATTTCAAAGGATGTTCTTTCCATGTTAGAAAAATTGATGTTTTACAAATTGTTCTTGGAAGATAAATGAAAACCCATGATTAATTGGACTTAGAATTTGATTATTAAGGATCATTTGCACGTAGAATAGTATGGGACGAAATTATATGATGATTATACATGATTGGGTGAAACAAAAACGGATTTAATTTGATGAATTGAGGGTTTATAAATTAGGGTTCTTGTTCATGAATAATTTGGGGGGAAAGTTTAATATTTGCAAATTTGATGGATGATTAGGATGAGTTAATCCATATAAATGTGATAGGATGGGGTTATATTGTGTTTAGAGTTGTTTAGATATCTTAAATCAATCATTGGGACGTATTTTGGAGAAGATTGGAGGTGTATAAATGGTGAAAAACGATTTTTGGAAAATTCTGGGCCGAAACTGGCATCTCGTTAGAAGCAGCCCCAGGTCGTTCGAACGAGCTCGTTCGAACGAGCTTCTAACGAGTTGACCAGTCGTTATTAACGAGTAGGATTTTCGTTCGATATCTCGTTCGAACGAGATATCGTTAGAAGAGTCAGTTCGTTCGAACGAACTGGGATCTCGTTCGAACAGCCTCGTTCGAACGAGACTTCTAACGACCTGACAGTCCAAACTCGTTCGAAGCCTCGTTCGAACGAGACTTCTAACGAGTTGACAGCTTGGTCCTTTTTGGACTGTTTTGATTTTTGGAGTCCCGGAAACTGGTTCGAGGGTAGAGTTAACATTCTTTGATGATGTAAGGATAGATTTGGGACTTTTGGGTTATTGAAAGGAGTAAATTATATACGAAAGTTATATCCAATAAACCATTTGGGGTAAGACGTGAGTGTCTACTACGATGTGAGGATGAATTATAGCGCGTATAATTACAAACCGGAATACTACGAATTGTGATAATTATAGTTAGTGCGAGAATGCGATACGTACTACGATTAAAAAACGGTATTACTAAGATGTGTGTGTTTACTTAGTATTGTATATGGATTGTGTGTATGACATACCTACCATACTTGCTATCACGGGAGGTTACGTTCGCTTAGGACCCTCTAATCCTTGTGTGCCTACGGGGGGGATATAGACTGGTACCTTGATGAACATAGGTCATAGAAAGACTTATTGTGATATTAATAAGTCCGCTGACCATGGGAGCGTAGGTATGTGCGTGACCCATGTGATGGTGACTGTGTTCGCCTCCACTATTTGTGATTTGTGTTATCTGAACTATTCCTGAGAGATTCGGAATATGTGATCCTTATGTACGTGATGTACCGGGATGGATAACAGAGTATGTGTGCACCATAGCTTAGATTGCGGGGTGCTTGTATCGTATATTTATGATGTGAATAATATACATTAAATTAATGGAAATCCTCCTGTTAATGTTGAAAAAAATATTTCGGTATTGTTTCAAGTTATATAATGAGTTAACTGATAGTTATATCATTGGCATATTTAGTAACTGAGTTTACGTTAAACCTCTATTTAATTACGAGCGTTGTTATGTTAAATAGAACCGAGTAATATGGGTAGAACCTTTGGCAGTCTAGCTAGTTATGTTGTCAGTTAGCTAGTAGTATGGGTCGTTATAGATGGGTAATGGCGCTAGGAGTGCACAGTTAGACGAGAGGTGAGAATATCATGTGAGTGCACGTCCTAACATGTACTTTGCATTTAATGTTTTAAATGTTTTTAAAGCACTTGCAGGTTTTTAAAATAACTCCACATTCGGGCTCTGACCCGTTTGCTTTTCAAATCTCTTTTTCTTTGTAAAACCATTTTAGGTGCCCAACCACAAGGACACCAAGCATAGGTACTCATTCAGGTGACGAGCTGTAGCTGCTTGTGGAAGCTACAGGGATTTGCATGTAGACGCCTCCATCTTTTGGATTCCAGAGTCACCATCTATCAGTTGTAGGGCATGTTGCCCATTTCTTTAGAGACATCTTTTATATTTCAGTTTTCAGACTTTAGCATGTTTTATTTCAGTTTCGGTTATTCATTTCAGTTATGGGATTGTAGTGAGGAGTTTTTCCTCCAGACTTTATTTACTCTATTGTGATGGTTATTCAGTTTACTTTAGTATGGTGAATGATGTTATTTATTTCTTCATTTTACTCATTGCATGTTAATCAGACTTAAATTAAAATTTGGCACTTACTTTTTAAATGCTAGGTGGATAGTAACAATATAATGTTTTCGACAGTGATGCTATTAACTGAGCCAACTTGGCATTTTGAATTAATTTTATAAAGGAGTAGCTACCCGGTATTTAATTAGTCGGGGTGCCACAGGTGGTATCAGAGCATCAGGTTCTAGTGTCCTTTAGGATCTGTACGGCTATTATGTTTCCGCTACGTTTTCTTTGATATAGAGCCCTATATTTTAGGACTGTTGTACTCTTATTGTGTATGCTTCGTTCTCCAGCTATTTTAAGTTTATAAACCGTGAACTTATAAACTTTGTTCTTATTTCAGATGCCTCCACGACGTGCACGACGAGCTCCCAGGAATGCAGTGCCCGAACCCCAGCCCGCTCCAGTTCAGGGCATGTTGAACGCCACTGAGGTTGCAGCTATAGTAGCTCAAGCGGTAAATGCCGCGATTGCCGTGATTCAGCAGGCACCACCTCAGGCGCCGGTCGCCGCGCCAGCACAGGTTAATGCATTCCCGTCTGCTTGGGAACGTGTACGAGAGGCTTTTCAGAAAGCGCATCCGCCAGAGTTTGCAGGTAGCTCAGACGTGGTAGTCTCGAGCCAATGGAAGAAGGACATACAGAGGCATTTGAGGATGCATGAGTGCACTGATATTCAGAAACAGGTGCTAGCTACTTTCAAGCTAGTGGGATCTGCACTACAGTGGTGGGAGTCTATTACCACCGCGGAGGAGAGGGATACCCTCACGATTCAAGAGTTCTGGGTGCGGTTCGACCGCAAGTACTTTCCGTCCACAGTTCATACAGAGATGAGGAGGAAGCTGATGAGTTTGAAACAGGAGGGCAAGACAGTGGCCGAGTATGAGGCCGAGTTCACTAACCTGTTGAATATCGTACCAGACGAGATTCCAACAGAGAAGAAGAAGATAGAGAAGTTCACCGACGGGTTGAATTGGAGGATCCGTCAGCATCTGCTAGGGAACCTATCGTTGGCCACGTATTCTGATGTGGTTAACGCAGCATTATTGCACTACCAGGACCACCGTTTTCATATGGCCGAGGGCAAACGGTCGGGGGAGTCTAGCCATCAGGGCAGGACGGGAGGACATAGTGCCAGCGGGGCACAAACCGGTCAGGGGCAGAGGCAGAATGAGCAGGGCTCCCAGCAGGGGGATAATAAGAGGTTCCGGTCAGGGAACTACAGGCAGGGTCAGGGAGGTTTCTGCCAGGGCCATCAGGGTCCAAACGGCCATCAGGGCCATCAGGGACAGAATGGGCAACAATTTCATCAGGGCCAGCAGGGCCAAGGGAGGAATGGTAACGGCCACCAGGGCCGGGGACAACAGGGGCAGAGGGGAGGGAACTTCCCAGGGAAGTGCTTTACTTGTGGCAAGACTGGCCATAAGAAGCAGGATTGTCCTGATAGGGGCAGGGCCCCACAGCAGCAGCAGCAAGGTGCTCGCCAGGAGCCACAGAGACCTATGTTTCCCGCCGCTCTTCCTGCACCGCCACAGATGGCAGCATTGCCACCCATTCCAGCAGTCCCAGCTCAGCAGGGGCAGCTACAGTATGGACGTGTCTACAACGTTCACCAGGCTGCAGTTCCACAGGCACCGCCCGCGATCGAGGGTACGTTTCCTATCCATGGCACTATGGGTCGGGTGTTATTTGATACGGGTGCTACACACTGTTTTATTGCTACACACTTCGCGAAAGCTTTAGGATTGTTAGCTACGGCAGAGAGCACAGTGACGTGTGTCGACTCACCATTGGGGAGTGGGTCACTTATTTTCTTTATATGCCGGGGAGTCGGGGTAGAGGTTGGAGGTTTGGTATTGCCTGCAGACATGTTAGTGTTAGACATGCATGTTCACGATGTGATCATCGGTATGGATTGGCTCGTAGCATATAGAGCCATGATTGATTGCTTCAGCGGGAGCATTGTTTTTGCCATTCCGGGGCAGGAGATGTTTATAGTGGCGATGCCTCGCCCAGAGGGAGGATCGACCGCTCATCTGTATTACATAGAGGAGGATACCTCTAAGGAGGTTGTGATTCCTTTGGATTCGATCCCGGTTGTCAGGGAGTATTCAGATGTGTTTCAGGAGATACCAGGCTTACCACCCAGTCGAGAGATAGATTTCGTTATTGATTTGCTACCGGGTACGAGACCTATAGAACGTGCATCGTACCGTATGGCTCCGGCTGAAATGCGAGAGTTACGGGATCAGATAGAGCAGCTGTTAGGGCAGGGCTTTATTCGCAGGAGTACCTCACCTTGGGGCGCTCCAGTTTTGTTTGTGAAGAAGAGGGATGGTTCACTGAGATTGTGCGTGGACTACCGAGAGTTGAATAAGGTCACGATACGGAATAAGTATCCGTTGCCTCGAATCGATGACTTATTCGACCAGTTGAGAGGAGCTTCTTTCTTCTCGAAGATTGACTTGAGGTCGGGATACCATCAGTTGCGTATCAGGGAGGAGGATGTCTCGAAGACTGCGTTTTTGTCGAGATATGGTTCTTATGAGTTTCGGGTTATGCCTTTCGGCTTGACCAACGCTCCAGCAGTGTTTATGGACTTGATGAACAGAGTGTTCAGAGATTTCCTAGATCAGTTTGTCATTGTCTTCATTGATGACATTCTGGTTTACTCTCAGACAGAGGAGGAGCACGCCGAGCATTTGAGGCTGGTTTTGCAGACACTTCGTCAGAACGAGCTGTATGCAAAATATGAGAAGTGCGGGTTTTGGCTGAAGGAAGTCCAGTTCTTGGGTCACATTATTTCCGACCAGGGAATATCTGTCGATCCGGGGAAGGTGTCAGCGGTGAGGGAGTGGGGACAGCCCACGACACCAACAGAGATTCGTAGTTTCTTGGGTCTAGCAGGATACTACAGGAGGTTTATTCGGGGTTTCTCAGAGATAACAGGTCCTTTGACACATCTTACTCGTAAGGGTGTGCCGTATATCTGGAGTGATGCCTGTCAGTTGGCATTCGATGAGTTGAAGGACAAATTGACCTCAGCACCTGTGTTAGCATTGCCGAGACCGGGAGTTGAGTATTTGGTTTACACCGATGCGTCTTTGCAAGGGCTTGGAGGTGTTTTGCAGCAGGAGAGACAGGCCATAGCTTATGCATTCCGTAAGCTTAAGCCTCATGAGAAGAATTACCCCACACATGATTTGGAGTTGGCGGCAGTGGTATTTGCCTTACGGATTTGGAGGCACTATCTTTTGGGGGAGAAATTTCAGCTGTTCACGGACCACAAGTCACTACAGTATCTGTTCACGCAGAAGGAACTGAATATGCGGCAGCGTAGGTGGCTTGAATTTGTGAAGGACTACCAGTTCGACATCCAGTACCACCCGGGTAAGGCTAACGTAGTAGCAGATGCGTTGAGCCGTAGGCCAGCAGATGAGGTGGCAGAGGTGTGGAAAGCTAAGTGGAAGGAATTGGGACACCAAGATGCAGTGGCCCGATCTTTCATGTCTGTGATGACCGTTACCCCGCAGATTGTCACAAAGGTAGTACGGGCACAGGCTAATGACACGTTCTGTCAGGAGCAGATAGTCCGATTGCTAGCAGAGGGAGCCGAGTCCTATACCGTTAGCTCAGACGGGGGATTGCGCTTCAATGGGAGGTTGGTAGTTCCGGAAGGGGAAGAATTGTGGCACGATGTTATGGCTGAGTCGCACGGCTCACGGTTCGCGGTACATCCCGGAGGGGACAAAATGTACCAAGACATGAGACGGCAGTATTGGTGGAGCGGTATGAAGAGGGATATCGCTGAGTTTGTCTCGAAATGCGCCACTTGTCAGCTTGTAAAGTGGATCATTAGAGACCAGCAGGATTGCTACAGCCGTTGGAGGTTCCGGTGTGGATGTGGGAGAGCATATCCATGGATTTTATCACGGGGTTGCCTACGTCGCAGAGGGGTCACGACTCCGTTTGGGTAATTGTGGACAGGTTGTCCAAGGTCGCTCACTTCTTACCCGTAAGGACGGACTACACTACGGGACAGTATGCCCAGCTTTTCATTTCAGAGATTGTGAGACTTCACGGTGTGCCCCTGAATATCGTGTCTGACAGAGACAAGATATTTGTTTCGAGGTTTTGGGAGAGTTTCCAGGAGGCCATGGGCACGGAATTGCGGTTGAGTACGGCTTATCATCCGCAGACCGATGGGCAGACAGAGCGCACCAACCAGATGTTGGAAGACATGCTACGCATGTGCATTATTGACTTCGGGGGTGGATGGAGCAGTACCTTCCACTGGTGGAGTTTGCTTACAACAACTCCTATCAGTTCACGATTGGCATGGCTCCGTTTGAGGCATTGTACGGTAGGCCTTGTCGTTCCCCAGCATGTTGGTTGGAGGTGGGGGACAAACAAACTACTTGGGCCGGAAGTGATTCAGGATACTTCGGCAAGGATTGAGTTGATTCGGAGTCGCATTCGGGTAGCTCAAGACAGGCAGAAGAGTTATGCTGATGCGAAGAGGTTCTTCAGGGAGTTCCAAGTGGGGGACCAAGTTTTGCTCAGGGTTTCTCCGATGAAGGGGATTATGCGATTCGGGAAGAAGGGGAAATTGGCACCGAGGTATGTGGGGCCGTTTCCTATTATTGAGCGGATCGGACCCGTTGCGTATAGACTTGGACTACCGGAGCACTTGCATCGGATTCACGACGTGTTCCATATTTCCTCGCTGAGGAAATACCTTAGAGATAATTTGGCTCATTCTCACATTGCTGTGGAGGACATCGATCTCCAGCCGGATAGCTCCTACGAGGAGGGGCCAATCGCTATTTTGGACCGAAGCGAGAGGAAACTGCGGTCAAAGATAGTTCCGTTAGTGCGTGTTCAGTGGCGACATCACAATGTCGAGGAGTCCACATGGGAGCGCGAGGATGAGATGCGCGAACGTTATCCAGAGCTGTTTTTAGCAGGTACTTTCTAGTTCCGAATTTCGGGACGAAATTCAGTTATTAGGGGGGAAGTATGTAATACCCCGTACTTTTGACTATAATTATTTTTGGGATTAATTAATTAATTGCGTATTAATTGGAAATTAATCCGGGTTATAAATACTAATGAGATGCGAATTGGTATTTGATTATGTGCATATATGATTATATACGTATTTGGTATTATAAAATTTGTCGTGGGATTTATATACGGCATTTTAGAAATTTTGTTGAGACGCGTGGACCGCCGCGTCACGGTATATTATTTTGTTAATAAAAGTGAATTTAAAATCGATAATCCGTATGGTCGTTTTGAGTGCGCCAACGCGTCCGGAAGGGTTGAGATAGTCAGAAAACACTAGCCGGGGGTATAGTTTGGGTCCCGGGGTATTTTTAGGCTATACCGGTAACTTAAAGGGTATTTTAGTAATTTGGTATTTTTGGGTAATTAAAAGTGACGAAAATTGAGAGTTGTAATCTGATAAGGAATTGACCCCAACCAACCCTTATTAACCCAACAAGCTATGGAGGTTTATTAAATTAGGTTTTCATAAGTTTCCCCAAAGCAAACCCTAGCCACCATAGCCTTTTGGAGAAGAAAGCTTGGAGA